>JAVRXN010000003.1:19488521-20886021 GCA_033556935.1 Timema podura | reverse complement strand
CGTAAGATTTCGATGACCCCTACCTTCCCTTTAGTCTTACGTAATTTATAGACGGCCCCTTATGATGATTACATTTAATTCTTTAGATTGTTATATAAATATAATTAATAATGATTTTTAAACTATATTAATTATGATTAGCCTAGAAAATTACATATAAATTAGTATTTAACCGAAATTTTATATAAAATAAAACATAAAATACTCTGTTATAAATTTTAATTTGCTTATTTTTATTAGGATTTATAAAACCGAGTAACATGGACAATAAGAATAAGCGTAAGCTGCAGCTAACGTTAAGTGACCTATGGACAGTGAAACCACAAAAGAAGACATCTGATGATGATGATGATGATGATGATGATGAATGTAGAAAAAGTTGTAACCCAACAACTATGTCGACACCGCTAACACTGGCAACAGATACGGATGAACCACTGACGGGGTTCGAAGCTGCTAAAAGCAACCATTCTTTCATATCGGCATCGGAATCACTAGCATTGGGCCCGGGCAGTGAAATATCAACAAGGACTAACTGTGGCAGTGGTGATTTTGACGTACGTCCAATCAACGACTCAACTTTGTGATGACTTAAAGCATCGCTTGCTCACGAGTCTGTGGTGATCAACAGATAGTTACAGTTTCAGCGAAGACGGACCAGACAGAAAACGTCGTTTTCGGTATTCTTAGCTTTAACAGTTTTCTCCGTGGCTTTCCTATTCACGTCATCTTAAAGGCCCAGTCTGTGTATCAACCCCTTCTCTCTATAGAGAAGGTGTTGTTTTACAAAGAAACAATAAAGTAGATCACCAGGGACCTTTATTTGATCCACACTCAAATATGCAAAAGCCCAAGTGCCTGAACCTAGCAGTTTAACTATATATAAAAAAAAGAAGAAAATATTCCATAATACAAGTTAATGGGAGATCAAGGATATGCTAGATGTAAAATCATAAAAATTGAATAGAAGTTGACATTGAACTAGAGGCCGTTTTATTTTCATGATCCCAATGTTAACAATATTGTGATGATTGACAGCGGACAATGCGCCATAGCTACAATATACACCAGGTTGTGACTAAACGTACTCGTGTACAAGATATAAATAAAAGGTTTCAGAATATCTAACGCGTAAACAAATCTACAGATCATTCATAAAAATATAACTTAATCAATTCAAAGGAGATCTAATCCGATATTCAATATATTAGACTGCCTGTTGTCATTACAACTCATAACTGAAACTTAACTACTAGTGGGTTTATGCGCATAACCATACACTTGGCTACACTAGTCACAAGCTAAGTTATAAGCCTTGCCCAACAGACCGTGAGGCGGAGCAACCTACACGTTAAAGGGGCTTAATATCTTTCTAACTAATTTACAAAGTCCATAATACAGGTTGAAAAACATATATTTAATTTCTACTTGAGTAATAATTCAAATCATAATAACTAAGCATATAAGTTTCATCTAGACTGTCTACCACTGTAAAGTTGGACGCCAACCATAATATAGTGCGATATAGCCTACTAAGATTAAATAACAAAATTTGTATGGACTATAATACCCTTGATTCTAAACTTAAAGCCTACTGTCCAAAACATGCCTCCATTCAAAACAAATCTAATTACCTAAGAAAATGAAATAAGTGCAAAAATTAACAATTAAATATGCCGAAGCAATATCTAAATAGATCCCTACATAATAATAAATCCTAAAAGCATCAAAGAGTACTCGTTGCTTGCCGGGTACACGCTTATATTCAGATTTGCACAGCGGGGAAAATGTGGAAGGGATGATACACAAGTTCAATGATGTCACCATCGGCAAATTATCGCGAGTTTCTCTCCTTGACGCCTGCGCACTGCGTCAAGAGGGCGATAATAAGGGGGGGTAGGGAACACCACGTGATCACTGAAGAGTGCTCCTTCATTCAATCCTGGCGCATGCACCGTGTCCGCCTCTAGGTAAAACTGAGCTGAACTAAGTAATACTCCGAGGAATCAGTTTAGTTGTTGATGAACAGAGTGTAGACGGGCTCGGGGGATCCAAGTGCGGCGCTGGTTTCCAGGTCAAATTGGGTAAGTGTGAATGCACCATTAGGTGGTGGAGGCAATGGGGAGATGAAGTTTGTAACCACGGTACATGTATTTTCTGTCGTTTTCCTGCAGCCCGTTCAACATGGGTACCAAAGTGCGTTCATTATATTAGCATTCACAAGATACAATGATTTTCCACAAAGTGTTTGGGATCATTTGAGTAGTATGGGGCATAAAAATGCGCAGCGGGATGTGGCAGCATTATTATCCATCATGTGAAATCCAGACCGAAATATTGTAAGTCAAATAGACAGATCCATTCACAATAAGATTGTAGAGGATCGAAAAAAGATTTTACCGATCTTATCAACAATATTTTTTTAGGCCCACATGACATTGCGCTTCGAGGCAAGCATAATGATAGGGGAAATCTCCAGGGTATGTTACAATGTAGAGTTGAGGCTGGTGACAATGAATTGGAAATGCACCTACATACGTCTGCTGGTAATGCACGCTATACATCTCACAGGACCCAGAACAAGCTGATAGAGATATATCAGGAGGTGATACAGACACAAATTGTTGCATCAGCAAATAAGGCTACAGGTTTCTCGGTATTAGCAGACGAAACGGTTGATATATCAGGAATAGAACAGGTATAGTTGGTGGTACGTTTCGTGGAAAATTCCGGTAGTGAATTTAAAATCCACGAAGAATTTCTCAGGTTCCAGCCACTGGAACAAATGATAGCTTCTGCAATTGCACATACAATTTTACATTTCTATGATTCATATGGCCTGGACATGACGAAATTACTTGAACAAGGATATGATGGCTGTTCAGCGATGGAAGGTGAAGTAGGCGGGGTACAGGCTATAATACGAAACATGTTTCCCAAAGCAGCTTTTGTTCACTGCCCCGCCCATTGACTCAATTTAGTGGTTAATGATCTAAAGTCAGTTGTGCCAGTGCGTAACAATTAAAGCTATTATCAAGTTTTTTTTTTGAGAAAGTACAAAGTGGAGGTCATTAATACCTAATGTCCCATTGTTGTCTGAAACTTGATGGACGTCGAAGTATAAAAGCATTTGCATGTTTGGCGAAAATCTCGAGAAGATCTGCAATCAATTGCACAATCTGGTGACAAATTCCAAGGGTAAAACACAACAGGCAGCCCACCAATTACTGCATTCTTGTACTACACCAACTTTTGTTATATGTCTTGTGGCTATCTCTACGTACTCGGCTGTACTGGAACCCGTTACTCAGTCATTACAAGCAATACAACTGGATTTGCTAAGTGTTCAGAAACAAATTTTAAAATTAACAGACGCTCTACGTGGGAATCGTCAAAATGCTGAAATTCATTTCAAGCAAGATATATATGCGAAAGTCGTTGCTCTCGCACTGACAATAAACGTTGAAATGAAGGTGCCTCATCTATATGAATGGCAAATATATCGCAGCAATACTGGGAACTCAAATAATAACATTGAAGGGCGTGATCCTGAAGACTATTTTAGGCAAACGATATTTGTGCCATACTTAGATTCCATTTTACTCGTATCATCTCTGACGGAGCGTTTATCTAAAGATAACAGTCCTCAGTTTCATTTATTCAGACTTCAGCCTGCCATCATGAAATGTCTTGATCGTGCCAAGTTCAAGAACAGCGTGGATATCATCAATCGTTCTTACACTATTGATAACTTAGAGATTGAGTCGATGAATTGGTCTGATTTTTGGTGCATACAACAACAATCACAAGAGATTAAGGATGACATGCCACTTGTTGACTTGTTATCAAGCACAGATTTTTTCCCAGCTATTCGCCATGCTCTCCTCATTGCACTGACTTTACCGGCAACAACATGCACTGTTGAACGTTTATTTAGTACCTTGAGACGAGTAAAAACTTGGCTTCGCTCGACCATGGATGATGAACGGGTTTCGCGATTGTGTGTGCTGAGCGTTCATCGCCTAAGTGTAAACAGCAACAAGACTGAATCAATGCAGAAGGCAATCAACATCTTTGGAAGGGATGCACGCCGATTGCAGTTCCTTTTACGTGATTGACGTATATTATGTATAAATGAGTTTGTACCAAGTCATAGGTAGATTGACGCAAACTTTTAAATAAGTGTTTCGTGTTATTGTATTGCAAAATTTTAATAAATAATAATAAATAATATTAAGAAAATGTAATTATGTGAGTTCTCTAGTTTTTAATGACATTAATTATCATCCAACGAAGTCCCCCGGCCGGGCCGTGACTGACAGACTAAACCCCATGCAAAAAATCTTGCGGGCGCCCGCACCTCTCAATTAAAGCTCTTACAAAAACTTTGCCTGGAATACTCAACAAACTAACTACCCTATAATTCTTAAATTCACTCTTACTGCCTTTGCCTTTATACAAGGGGACAATGACGGCAATCTTCCAGTCCAGTCATTAGGAACGTTCGCAATCCATCACACACATTGAACAACTCACACAATCTGGCTAGTAATACCTTGTCCCCACACTTAAGCATTTCACTTGTGAGCGAAGCAGGGACGGATCCACGGGGGTGGGAGGGATGAAGGGAAAATTCACTCCCCCCCCCAAAAAAATGGTCATGCGATGGGTGAAGAAGTTGGAATCCAGCCAAAATAAATACACTTGAGTGGAACGGACAATAATTTACAATACTGCGGGAAAATTCAGAGTGAGATATCGCAAAGATTGCTAAGGGTGACTGCCAGTGTTAAAGTTGGTAGCATTGATAGTTTGAACTAATGGACGCCGGAGGACAGTGGGGGTGGTAGCACATAACGTGATTGCACGGTGGAGGAACATATCCACTACCACAACAAACAGTTCGTGTCTCTGGCGCTATGAACATGGTGGAAGTAGACGCAGATAAACTTAGTTTTAAATGTGTTAATGTGAGATCTTCAACGGCGGGTTTTCGTAAACACAATATTATAGTTCACACAATGGTAAGTAAAATTTATATTAATGCAATATTTCTTAACAAATGAATTTTTCTTGTCATGAAAAAGATTAGGACACGCCACGTCGACAGAGCAGCTCCATGGCTATAGAGGCTTCATCCTCATCTGTAGATCCTCCTTGCCTTCAACAGCACATGTTGCGAAGATTATGACATCTGTAAATACATTTATCTCAAGTCCCTCGTCAAATGGCGCTGGATATTACTTTGGCCAGGACAGTGATGACCACACAAAATGACTTTACTTGAGAGCCCTTGGTCGCCATCTGATGACAACAGTTTTCCATTTTCTTCACGAATGGTATCGGGTAAAATCATTAAAACTATGTGAGGTTCAACCACCTATAGATGTACAAACCCGCCTCGGTGGCGTTAGTTGCTAACGCGCCAGTCGTGTTGAGCCAGACCACGAGGACGGGGAGATCGAGGTTCGAATCTCGGTCGGGTGAACTGGGGTGGTTTTTTCCTAAATGGTTTTCCACTCTCCCTCCACGCAAATGCGGGTTCACTTCCTCTAAATTCAACCTTCCCAATTACTAATCCACTAGTGTAATTAGTACTTAAGCGTATAACCCGAACGGGTAGTAAGACGCGGTGCTAAAATTAAATTAAATTATAAATTATAGATGTACAAAGAGTGACTTGTATTTTCAGACAAAAAAAGGGCATATTTGGTAAACTTTGCCCTAGGTTTACAAATCGTAATGAAGGTGGTTTTTGTAAGAATGTAAGACTAAAAGCTCTTATCACTGAGCCTCTGACTAATTTCAAAAAGCTATCTGGAGCTACCAGTGATTCGGAGAGCCAATGTAACACTTAATACAATACAAATCTGCGAGTGCAGTAAAAATTTCCTTAGAATTCTCACTGTCCTAAAATGGATGTAGGAAACCTAATTAATTAAGGACATCTTTCTCAAGCACACAAAATCGGGAGAGATTACTTCCAATCTTGAAAACTATCATTCTACTTGGAAGAAAAATATTTTTCTTCGTGGACATGGGATGGTGGTCCTATTTTCCTAGATTCTCCTGCAACTTCTAATGAAGGGCTATGTTACGATTTAGGGCAGATGGCGGGGACCAAGTTCTGGAAAAACATCTACAATCTTCATCCTCCAGGGCTACATGAGTAAGACGATCCAGAATGAAATAATTGATTGTTGTAGTCTAAAAATAACTGATGCGATTCTCAAAAGAATATCACAATCTGGTTTTTACTCAACCAATTTTGACAAAACCAGTGATTTGTCAAACAAAGCACAGGGAGCCTTGTCTTTGTTATGTTCCCTTTGGAGACGTAGATCAACATCAGGGAAGATTTAATTACGTCCATAGATGCCTTCAGAGACATGGCTAGGGCCAAAGGTTTTGATTACTCATCATGCAGAAGTCTTAGAAGAAGATAACGGAGGAGAATAAACCGAAAAGGATTGAGAAACGTTCAACAAACAGCAAAGGATTCCGGAAAAGAACTATCTCTTACTGGTAAGTGTCTGGGCCAAATCATATTGAGGGAAATGTATGCATTATATTTGCCAATTTCTCAGTGAATAGGTAAGGGACAGATGGATGCGGTGTATGCTTGCTGGACGTGGATCAGTTATAGAAATTCAGAAAGTGGCAACCAACGCTATCATGACACATTGCTATAGCCAAAGTTAAACAACAGCATATCCAAGATTTCAAAGGTAACCCTAATAGAAAATACCTTTTTGTTATAAAGAAGGCTATTTCCTTTTTTCTTTTCCCAAAATAAACGCGCTCTTCATTATTTTTGGGAAGAAGTTATCACATCTTTGCGAAACAAGATGGATTGAACGGTATGATGGATTTCTGCAGTTTTGCCACGAGCTTGCCTGAAATAGTCACCACTTTACAGAGGTTCACTGAAAGGAAATTAAAACACTGCTAGAAAGGCATAATATATAATTACTGCATTTGCGAGTGCCAGTTTATAGTAGGTATTTTCTATCTCAACGATATCCTAGCTTGACACTTCCAATTGGTTTTATACTGCACTAAGAAACACTTGATCTGGTAAGGGAAGCTGAGCTAATTACAAATCTTATAGAAATTCTGGAATGCCAAAGATCAAAAGCTCAGCAATATTTTCACGATGTTTACACTAATGTGAAGATATGGCCCAGAAATTGGAGGTAGAGCTTAGAAAACCACTAATTTGGTGTACTAAACAAAACGTGACAACAATAAGTAAAATACCTAGAAGATTACTATAAAATCTCGTTTGTATTCCTTCACTAGACAACATATCTGAGGGTCTTCGATCAAGATTTTCTCCTGATGTGCTTCGATATATATATGTACCAGTGCTTCTTCCAGAGGCCTAGCAAAGCTCTGCCCTTCAGATATTACAGAAGCTCTTGAGTATATTGTGAACAGATTCACAGTATGCCTTACGAGAAGCAAATACCTGAATCTCATAAAACCAAAAGGAAAAATGTCTCACTGGCAGCAAAAGTGGAAGACTCAGATACAAAAATAATGTTGAACTTCCCACAAAAGCCTTGCAAATACTTCAGGCATTTGACAGAGATATATATCCCTTAACACACACTCTACTACGGATCTTGTGCACACTTCCAGTAAGCAACACCAGCTCCAGATATCTTTTTCATCTTTGCGTCTAATCAAGACATGGCTGAGGACAGCTATGGTTGGAAAGCAGACATGTTGGATTGGCTCTCCCACGTGTCCACAAGTGATAAAATTTTGGAAGCCACAACAAGTAATTGAGCGGTTTGCCAAGAGTAGCAAACGTAGAATGATCCTGTAAATAACAATTTGTAACTTACATTTAAGAATTATTATGAAAAAGTTATTTTAGCTAATGATTAGTTTTATTCATATTTCCATTTATTTTTATATTATATCGAGGAGTCCAGTATAAGACTTAAATCGCCACTTTTGAGGGTTACCTCCCAAATTACCTGGTAAAATTACTCCCCCAACCCCAAATTTCTCCCTGGATCCACCGCTGAGCAAAGTTTACGAATTAAATATTTCGAATTTCTAAAGTAGTCAGGCTTCAGGAAGAAGATAACTTTCGAATGAAAGTATATATTGCAATAATTTACCATTGAATTGAAGAAGTGAATGTTACCAGAATCTTTACATCTTTTTCTATTTTTATTTACAAACATTGACTGTTTGAGTGGTGGTATGGTCAAAGGTAAGTGCATAAATCTAGCTTCCATTTACAATAAAGTTATTGATGGTAAAGAATTAATGCTTGGGATGCCAGCAACTAGAATAATGTTTTAAAAATGATCCTGTAAAAATCCATTTATTTATTTACTCAAAATAATTAATTATGATTCAGAAATATGTTTCCGGATATTTTGTATTATTGATGGTAAAAATTGTGCTGATGAACGTTCGTTTTAAAGATGAAAGGAATATCAATGAATTATTAAATACGGTGCTGCAGAAGAGGTTGAATTATTTATCTTTATGAAGCATGGAATTTAATTATTGGACCAATTCTTTTTAGCACCGCGTCTTACTACCCATTCGGGTCGCCTTGTACTAACAATGCAAATGAATTAAGGGATGAGGAGGTTGCATTTATTGGAGGTGTACCCGATTTGACGGGAAGAGAGTGAAAAACCATTCTGGGAAAACCACCCTCAGTATACCTGACTGAGATTCGAATCTTGATCTCCCCGTAATTAGGCAGTCTAGTCTTCTGTGAGAGTAGCGGTTATACCATGTGGCCACCAAGCTGGTGTGAGATTATTTGATAATTTTCTCTAGACAAATTTGAACTTTTCAGGGATCTCACTACTGTGAACATTTTTTAAAAGTCATAATTACATAAAACAATATTTTTTTATTTTAATACACACAATAAACAATAATACAGTGACTCGAATAAAAACAATATTAATTTTGTTTTTAGGTTTTATAGCGTTAGTAAATTAAAAATATACTCTCCTAAATCACAGAAGAGCGTAAATATTTAAAGAATGAAAATGTCCTAACACGACACCAAAAATATTTTAGTACACCATATATTATTATATGGTTATTTTTATAAGCTTTTCCAGCCTAGCAAAATCAACCTTACCTGCGGCAGCAAAATGTTTTCCCTAAAATATACTGTACTCCTGGCTGAGCAATATCCGTGACTTTGATAAGCACATGATTAATTTTAAAATAATATAAAATCTCTCAACGATATCAAAATTGTTATTATTCAATTTACTCCACTGTGTGGAGTATATATGGGGATATATATATAGGGCTACACAGTGGAGTAAATTGAATAATAACAATTTTGATATTGTTATTTTATTGAATCGTATGAATAAATTTAGTAGGCCTATGATTGGTTTCAGATATATAATCTTATTTAATATACAGTAATTTATTAGATTTCTAAAATATTAATTACAAACAATTTTTTCAAATGTTATACTGTACATTTAAACTGAAGAATATTTTAATTGCTATAAGCTATGTTCGTTTAGTTAAAGCTAGGATGAATTAAATTAATATACAGTATTGTTTTTAAACTATATACTATTTTTAAAGTATCATCATCCCATATTTACATAAAATAAATATATTTTAAAGATAGTTTTGACAATCCCTTCATTTTTCTTTCCTACTTGTAGATTTTATTTGAGAATATATACATTTTTGGCCAAAGTATTGTAAAAATGGAAGCTCAATACACTCAAATAAATAAAATAAACCATTTGAGATATTTGAGGGCTTCTGTGAAAACACAAAAAAGAACCTCCCTGAAAATTAATATTTTTAGAAGAAGCCTTTAAAAAAAAAGTTGTCCTCAATTTCTACTGCTATATTTGGTGCGATCTAAGTAGTGGACTTGGGTTAAGCTAATCTCTATCTTATGTTGCTGATACTGGCCTATCTAGGAGCTAGCTATAGTGATCTAGTAAATACAATCTACAGCCTATTTGAGGCTTTGATCATATTTTTGTCGTTCATTTTAATCAAACCTTTAATTTACTCGTATCAGTGGGCACGTAGGCCAGCGCGTAGATTTTGTCTTATCTGTTTTTCTGGCGGTGGGAATATCGGGGTTCGATTCCGTATCGGGTGTAGCAGTTTCCCCCATAAATGGTTTCCCACTCACTCTACACAAAAATTGAGGTACATTCTCTCTACATTTTATCCTTCTCACTCCTATAAATAGTATAACTATGTGGATAGCTCGGATGGGTTCTATGACGTGGAGCACAAAACAGAAAAATTAACACATTATAATTGCAGGTTTGGTGTTGTAGCTAGGCCTAATGCTCCTTAACATTTATTAGAGAGGCCATGGTTTGAATTCTTTCCGAATGTACTATGGCTAGTCTTTTTAATTAGTGTGGCTTTCCATCATCTTCATATGTATGCCCTTAAGCTCCATCTTACACTTCTTATTTCCTTTGGTTATGTTATCATGTTCTAGGGGAAGGGACGTTCTACCGGTAATAAAGTCACCCAATAGAAGATAAAAAGGCAATTTTTAAAACGCAAAATTCCCCTTTGAAGCTTAAAAAAAAGGGGGGGGGATTGTAGGTGTTATTAAATTTATATTACTCCAAATCTACTAACATAGGCTTTATAGACTTTGCAAAGGAATACAAAAATACTTTTTTAGTATATAAATAGAAAAATAATATTTTTTTAAGAGAGGGGGTGAAGGGAGAGGGTTGAAACCCTAAAACATATTATGTCAGCTCTAAAAAGCCCTTGCGCGAGTGACTGAAGAAAGGGGGTAGCAATATATATAATCCAGCCTTTTCTTCAAAATCACTTGTTGGTTGGGAGGGGGGAGAAAGAGAAAAGAATGAGCCTAGTTACCGTCAGATAAACATTTACCATCTTTGGAAAATTCTAGCAATCCTGGAGGAAAGATCTACATAATCTGCATTAATTGTAGAATGCATAAACGCTTTTATGAAAGGTCATAATGTCATCATAAAGTGATTGAGGTGTATTAAAAAAGGTCTTGAGCTGTAGATTTGTACAAAAAAAAAGTATGAATTGTTGTTGGGATTTACTAGAACCCCTGTGATTGGTTGAGAAAGTTGATTTCAATTATTCTCTGTCCAGGTACGACAACTTATTTTCGTTGTTATTTAAAAACCATCAGTTTTACTCGCTAGGCTGGTGACTCCTAGGATTGTATATACATTCAGTGATCTAAGGAAGATTGAAATCTTCTAACTGTTCCAACCATTTACTTGAAGATCAGCTAATGAACAATTAATATCCTCCTAGGTGTTCATATAGAACAGACATCCAATTGCACCTCGTTAGTGGGTAGCATCGCACGCACGACTTACAATGAAGAAGTCAGGTGAGTAATTGGAGGAATTGTTTTTCACTTTGTGACATCTTGAACAGATATCTTCATCCATGAAGATAAGCATAGCAACAAATATATAATTATCAAGAAGGGGATTCAAATTAATTTTAATATGCCTATATTTATAAAATAACGTCAGAAGTAATACAACTTATTAAGAAACAAACTTAATTAAGGACAGCAACACTCAACACTCAACACCTCAAGCAGGGTGATATCAACATTATCAACATAACTTTGTCAGAAACAGACTTAATCCAGGAAACTCAACACCTCTAGTAGGGTAATATCAATATTATAAACATAACTTTATCAGAAAATATATTGATCTAGGACAGCAACACACAACATTAAAATTCATCAATCAGGATAATCAGTAGCAGGAGGATTGAGTACGTCATCCTGTGGGGCTATGATAGTCATTCAGAGATCACTTCAACTATGGCACCAAGTGTTATATTCCCGCTTGTAAAACACTACTAACAGTATATTAATATTTCAGTTTGCTGTAGCTTCTGGCTAATTTTTATGTTGGCCTGCCTGATTCCCGTCCTCACCACAAGAGGGCTAGATATACTTGACCAGGAGCCGAACACCAGCCTACAAATAGCCAAGAATGTGCTTTCGATTCTGCATGACCACAACTTTCTCGTCAAGGGGCTCTTCTTGGCAGGGGGGCTCTGGCTACTTCTGTCCCTGGCTCATCTCTGCTTCGGCATCTCCCAGGTCAGTTCTAGAGACTCTGGCTGCTACTGTCCCTGGCTCATCTCTGCTTCGGTGTATCTCAGGTTAGTTCTAGGGACTCTGGCTGCTACTGTCCCTGGCTCATCTCTGCTTCGGTGTCTCTCAGGTTAGTTCTAGGGACTCTGGCTGATTATGTCCCTGGCTCATCTCTGCTTCGGTGTCTCTCAGGCTAGTTCTAGGGACTCTGGCTGCTACTGTCCCTGGCTCATCTCTGCTTCGGTGTCTCTCAGGTCAGTTCTAGGGACTCTGGCTGATTATGTCCCTGGCTCATCTCTGCTTCGGTGTCTCTCAGGCTAGTTCTAGGGACTCTGGCTGCTACTGTCCCTGGCTCATCTCTGCTTCGGTGTCTCTCAGGTCAGTTCTAGGGACTCTGGCTGATTATGTCCCTGGCTCATCTCTGCTTCGGTGTCTCTCAGGCTAGTTCTAGGGACTCTGGCTGCTACTGTCCCTGGCTCATCTCTACTTCGGTGTCTCTCAGGTCAGTTCTAGGGACTCTGGCTGCTACTGTCCCTGGCTCATCTCTGCTTCGGTGTCTCTCAGGCTAGTTCTAGGGACTCTGGCTGATTATGTCCCTGGCTCATCTCTGCTTCGGTGTCTCTCAGGTCAGTTCTAGGGACTCTGGCTGCTACTGTCCCTGGCTCATCTCTGCTTCGGTGTCTCTCAGGTCAGTTCTAGGGACTCTGGCTGCTTCTGTCCCTGGCTCATCTCTGCTTCGGCGTCTCCCAGGTCAGTTCTAGAGACTCTGGCTGCTACTGTCCCTGGCTCATCTCTGCTTCGGCGTCTCCCAGGTCAGTTCTAGAGACTCTGGCTGTTTACTGTCCCTGGCTCATCTCTGCTTCGGCGTCTCTCCAGGTCAGTTCTAGAGACTCTGGCTGATACTGTCCCTGGCTCATCTCTGCTTCGGCGTCTCCCAGGTCAGTTCTAGAGACTCTGGCTGCTTCTGTCCCTGGCTCATCTCTGCTTCGGCGTCTCAAGTCAGTTCTAGAGACTCTGGCTGCTTCTGTCCCTGGCTCATCTCTGCTTCGGCGTCTCCCAGGTCAGTTCTAGAGACTCTGGCTGCTTCTGTCCCTGGCTCATCTCTGCTTCGGAGTCTCCTCAGGTCAGTTCTAGAGACTCTGGCTGCTTCTGTCCCTGGCTCATCTCTTGCTTCGGAGTCTACTCAGGTCAGTTCTAGAGACTCTGGCTGCTTCTGTCCCTGGCTCATCTCTACATCAAGCCTTGAACCCAAGCTTTTAGGCAACTTTATTTTTCAATTTATTTATTTGTTCATACTGGATTTTTAAATCTACAAGGCTTTTTCAAGCATAAGGAAATAACTTGAATTATTATTTATTTCAATTTACCTGCATCTGAGATAAATATATAATTGAGCTTAAATATATTTATTTAGATTTGCAGATATCGCTCAAATCATGTATTTTGGATGTAAAAATTTAACTGACTTCATTACAGTGGTTTCCAACATTTTGTAGTTATTGACTACAACTTTTCTCTCTGTGGCCATCGCGACCCTTTGATAACTTAAAAGCGTTCAAATCCTAGTTTTTAAGTTTTTTTCCACTGTTTATTACTACCAGCCCGGACTACCTACAGTTAACTACACCCGTGGGATAGGTAAAACTTAGAGGAAATGTACTTTTATTTGCTTGGAAGGATATTAGGATAAACTACCCTTGGCCAGAATTAAAATTCTTACTTCACCTTCACCAACAAACCAAACCAAAAGAGCGTGACATTAAACCCGCATGTCCACTAATGCTTGTTTTAATTATTATAAATTGCTTATAGTAATGATTATTTGCGACTAATATGTAGTAAAATAGAATCAACAAACCCGAGGTTGGGGGATAATTTTATGTTATGCTAACAGCATTACAAGTCTGCCACAGTAAAACAAGTCAGCAAGAAGCTATCAGAATAGAATAGCCAAAAGGAACCTAAGCAGTAACTAGGTCGTTTTTAGCACTTTAACAACTTACATTTCTATTAGAACTACGCATACCCGCCTCGGTGGCGTAGTTGGCTAACGCGCCAGTCGTGTTGAGCTCGACCGCCGAGGACGGGGAGATCGAGGTTCGAATCTCGGTCGGTGAACTGGGGTGTTGTTCCTAAATGGTTTTCCACCTTCCCTCCACGCAAATGCGGGTTCACTTCCTCTAAATTCAACCCTCCCAATTCCTAATCCATTAGTGTAATTAGTACTTAAACGTATAACCCGAACGGGTAGTAAGACGTGGTGCTAAATAAAAAAAAAAAAAAAAAAAAAAAAGAACTACGCATCTTCCTATAATCATAAAAACCCTTGAAAACGTAAATATAAGGCTAAAACCTCTATATTGTGACCCCACACAAAACACGCTGTGACCCACAGGTTGGAAAACACTGCTTTATTATTACACACTTGGAATCAATATTTAACTAGTAAGCTCGCTTGTCACTTTATCAAAAAATTAGCAATTTGGCCATGTTTATTTAAAAACATTTTCAGCTGTAAAATAAAGCAATAAAAAAAAGAAATGTATCTGTATTTCTACAGTATTGTGATACCTGTCTAACTATATCCTGCTTCATAGCCTCATGGAAGTTGCCCTAAAATGTTAATATTGGTATGTAAATAAACTATCAAAGCATATTGTAATTTAACGCGTGAGGGTGAAGGGGCTTCCCCTGACATTTTTGTTGGATAACTGATGGAAAATTCGAAACCAGCACTCTAAACAACATGATTATGCGAAATTCATGCAAATAGAACACTAAATAACGAATTTAAAAATTTATCCCAAATTTGAAAATGTTAAAGGGTGAAAAAAACCCTTATTTTTTTTTGATGTAGTCTACTTAATCAAATGAAAAATTATAAGAGTTGTAACAATGTAACACAGCCCTATTACTCCTCTTCCTTCATTGTTGCTTTGCGCCCATTTAAATGGCTTTCATTAAAGCCTATTTTAATAAACACTGAAAAAGATACATCGGTTCAATTCAAACTAGTATGGATACTTGTTAGAAAAATTAGTGTGTATTTCAGAAGTCAAACATATTATAGACAACTTGATTAACTAAGCTTTCTACAATCAACTACAAAAGAATCTCCTTTCAATGTTTGATGATTTTTGAAGTTGGGATTATTTGTAGAGTAGGGATCAACAGTTGAGAGATTTTAAATTTGTCTGTACAAGTCTGTGGTTAAAAACTTTCATAATAGAAAGTAATGGGGTACAGAATAAGCCTATAATTTCCCAACTACAGATCTCAAATCTCACAAAATTCCTAACTTTTAAGCTTTTAGCCAACATTGGGGGAGGGGGACACCCCCCTCCAAACCCCCTCGGAGCGATGCCACTGGCTACTGTCCCTGGTTCATCTCTGCTTCGGTGTCTCCCAGGTCAGTTTTAGGGATTCTGGCTGCTACTGTCCCTGGTTCATCTCTGCTTCGGTGTCTCCCAGGTCAGTTTTAGGGATTCTGGCTGCTACTGTCCCTGGTTCATCTCTGCTTCGGTGTCTCCCAGGTCAGTTTTAGGGATTCTGGCTGCTACTGTCCCTGGTTCATCTCTGCTTCGGTGTCTCCCAGGTCAGTTTTAGGGATTCTGGCTGCTACTGTCCCTGGTTCATCTCTGCTTCGGTGTCTCCCAGGTCAGTTTTAGGGATTCTGGCTGCTACTGTCCCTGGTTCATCTCTGCTTCGGTGTCTCCCAGGTCAGTTTTAGGGATTCTGGCTGCTACTGTCCCTGGTTCATCTCTGCTTTGATGTCTCTCAAATAGATTTTAGGCCACATTTTTTATGACTAAGTGGCTTGATGGCCATCTTAATGAGCTAGGGCCTTGCTTTAATTCTTGTCTTTAGAAATTATGTTTATATTCCTGATTTTAATAGTTTGGTTATATTCCATTTTCTTGGATTTACAGTTCGAACCCTGAAACTAGGTCGTTTGTGCTAGGAAGCTTGGTTTTATCCCTTGTGCTAAGAAAATTGATTATATCCCTGGTGCTAGGAAGTGAGGTTAAATCCCTGGTTTTGACTAACTGGTTCCATATCTGGTTCTGGAATGTATGTTTATATCCCTGATACTACTATGTATTTTTACATTCCTAGTGTTAGGACGTCTGGTTACATCCCCGCATCTATAAATTTTGGATACATCCCTGGTTTTTGACTATCTGGTTCCATACCTGACTATGGAATGTCTGGTTAGATCTTTGGTGCTAAGAAGTCTGGTTAAATTTCTGCTGCTAAGGATTCTAGTTGTATCCCTGCTTATAGGAAGTCTTGTTACAACCCTGCTTATAGGAAGTCTTATTACATCCTTGCTTGTAGGAAGTCTGGTTGTATCCCTGCTTATAGGAAGTATGATTACATCCCTGCTTATAGGAAGTATGATTACATCTCTTCTTATAGAAAATTTGGTTATATCCCAGCTTATAAGAAGTCTAATTACATCCCTACTTATAGGAAGTATGATTACATCCTTGCTTATAGGAAGTCTTGTTACAACCCTGCTTATAGAAAGTCTGATTACATCTTTGCTTGTAGGAAGTCTGGTTACATCCCTGCTTATAGGAAGGTGATTACATCCCTGCTTATAGGAAGTCTGGTTACAGCCTTGCTTGTAAGAAGTCTGGTTATATCCCTGCTTATAGGAAGTCTGATTACATCCCTGCTTATAGGAAGTCTGATTACATCCCTGCTTATAGGAAGTCTGGTTGTATCCCTGCTTATAGGAAGTCTGGTTACAGCCTTGCTTGTAGGAAATCTGGTTATATCCCTGCTTATAGGAAGTCTGATTACATCCCTGCTTATAGGAAGTCTTGTTACAACCCTGATTATAGGAAGTCTGGTTACATCCCTACTTATAGGAAGTCTGGTTACATCACTGCTTATAGGAAGTATGGTTACATCCCTGGTGCTTGGAGATCTTGTTACATCCCTGGTCGTGAAATGGAGGGCAGCTTCTCTTCATGGTAACCTGTGTATTTAGAGTTTGAATCCTCTCAAAGAACTTCAAGGAGTGCGCTAGCACTTACGGAAAAGGTTGTTTTGAACCTCCTATCCATCCGGGAAGCCTCAGGTGCTAGTGTTTCTAACAATCGAGTGATTCTAAATTATCTACTGTTCTGGATAAACAATTTAAAATAAGCGTTGTCTTTTTACTTGATTACGCTTTAGTTTTTTATTTCCTGAAACTCATCTTCGTTGTTTACTTATCGCGTCCTCATTTTAAATCATGTCTATTTCACGTCTATTTCTCATTTTCAAACATTTAATCTCGTTTCGCACTATTTCCATCTTCATAGACCGCTTCAACTATTTTTCAACATCGAGGAAATGTATTTATCTTTATATTTACAAAACTTTTCTTTTAATTAAAACATTATAATTTTATGACTCACTCTGGAAAACTGCAAACAATTTATAATTTTTTTTATCATTTAATTCGAACAGTGATTTAGCTAGTACTTGATTAATACCAGATTATCTTAGCTGACAATTTAATCTTCTATATTGCTCTATATGACACGTTCAGATCATTTTCTTAGGTACAACATAGTCCATGATATTCTGCAATTGATGATAAGTTCAGTTTGTTAACTCAAGTACAACTTGGTATATGTTCTGCACTGTATAACATGTTCAGCTTGTTAAGATTACAACCTTAACTATGTTAGATTAAACTGTATAATACATTCAACCTGTTAACCCAAGAAAAACACTATACACTAGTTTGCACTATAGACTATGGGCCAGTTTCATAGTCAGATTTAGTACGCCTCGAGTGCGGTGCTATAATAAATACGGGACGACACCTACTAGACCAAAATGGAATGGGCATTTCGCATATGAAACTTGCCCATTCCATTCAATTTCAGGCAGGTGACGTCTTGTATTTAGTATAGCGCCGCACTTGAGTCGTACTAAATCTGACTATGAAACTGGCCCTATGACTTGTTCAGCTTATACAGTATGACCACGAAATGAAATGTGTTTGTTTGAACCAACAGACTTGGTTCAATCAGCTGGGTCTAGGAGACGTACCTGACAAGTGGGGAAACATTCTTCATGAGGAAGGTTACATAGAACAGCTGACGACGACTGTAATGTCTGCGGTGGCTAGTGGCGAGTGTCTGCAGAGAATGTCATGTCAGCTGGGGAGAGTCTCC
The DNA here is from genome assembly GCA_033556935.1 of Timema podura. NCBI lineage: Eukaryota > Metazoa > Arthropoda > Insecta > Phasmatodea > Timematidae > Timema > Timema podura. The sequence goes on along the minus strand of JAVRXN010000003.1, from coordinate 20,867,733 downwards.
AAGAGCTACCATCACACAATTACCACCAGGTGAGTGAGTAACTAAATATCTCATTACATGTCCTCAAGGCATTCGTACTGCCATCCGAGGACAGGGCACAAAGCAAGAGTTCTTGCCTCGTACTGAAGAAACAATGTTATAACACAGGGCTGAGTTCTTGCCGCGTACTGAAGTAACAATGTTATAACACAGGGCTGAGTTCTTACCTCGTACTGAAGTAACAATCTTAGAACACAGGGCTGAGTTCTTGCCGCGTACTGAAGAAACAATGTTATAACACAGGGCTGAGTTCTTACCTCGTACTGAAGTAACAATCTTAGAACACAGGGCTGAGTTTTGCCGCGTACTGAAGAAACAATGTTAAACACAGGCTGAGTTCTTGCCAGTACTGAAGTAACAATCTTAGAACACAGGGCTGAGTTCTTGCCTCGTACTGAGGTAACAATGTTATAACACGGTTGAGTTCTTGCCTCGTACTGAAGTAACAATGTTATAACACAGGGCTGAGTTCTTGCCTAGTACTGAAGTAATAATGTTATAGCACAGGGCTGAGTTCTTGCCTCGTACTGAAGTAACAATGTTATAACACAGGGCTGAGTTCTTGCCTCGTACTGAAATAACAATGTTGAACACAAAGCAAAAGTTCTTGCCTTGTACTGAAGTAACAATGTTATAACAAAAACAAAAGTTCTTGCCTCATACTGAAGTAACAATGATAGGAACACAGGGCTGAGTTTTTTCCTTCTACTGAAGTAACAATGTTAGGACACAAAGCAAGAGTTTTTGCCTCCTACTGAAGTAACAATGATAGGACACAAGACAAATTTATTGTCTCGTACTGAAGCAATAATGTTATAACATAGATCAAAGTTGCATGCCTCATATTAAGTAACAATAATAATTTATTTCAACAGCTCCATTAATCTTAATGTCTTCGAGATAATGAAATGGCCAGTATTAAAGTGTGAACCATCTGTTTCTACGTACTATTATTATTTACATACTGATTTACTTAAATTTAATTATATCTGCCTGTGTTTCAGGGTTTTACACGCGCTACCTCAATCATATATCCTCGACGCATTCCACAAAGGCGCTCGGGGTTATGACTGCAAGATCTTCTTTTGCCATGAATACACATCTTCTTGAAGGATGTCCAAATACTTGCTCAACACCTCTTTTACACATATTCTTGAGTAACATCTAAACACTGTCCTGACGCCCTAATCTGAGGAATGAATTTAATTTTATCTTTATTGAAAAGTTGCATATTTATACCCTGGAGCAGTGGTTCCCAACAAAGGTTCTGCGAAAATGTGCAAAGGCTTACCTTTTATTGGTCTGCTCATAAATTTTGTACAATGTGGAAATATGTTAAGATAACTTGTTCATCTAAAGAAAATAAATAGAAGAATGCTGGCACTGATGTAAAAAAGTAAGGTTAGTAAGAATAATGGGATTATCTAGAGCCGCGTTCAAGATATTGAATGGAAAACCCAATGGGAAAATACCACTGGGAGGACCCAGCCGCAGATGGGAGGATAATATTTGGATGGATCTGAGAGAGATAGGGCTTAATTAGATAGACTGGATATAATTAGCTTCATATGGCGTACTTTTGTGAATGCGGTAATGAGCCTTCGTGTTCCTAGTGCCATAGAGTAAGTAAGTAAGTAAGAATATTGATAAGCCAAGCTCAAGTACCAAAGGATAGTAAATAGAAATTGGCAATAAATATTTTGAAAGGTTTTATTCAAAATTATAAGTTAGTTAATTATTATTTATCCCTTTCCCTGACGTCCTAGATGAGAGTGATCAAGTGCACTATTATATGGGTAGCATAATTTTTAGTTTGGTGTTCGTGCTTTAACAGAAACCCCGCTTTAAATATTCACTGTTGAAAATTGTTCTGGGGTAATCTCCGGAATTCACTTGCATCTGGCGCTTGGGGGCTTCAACCCCAAAATACCACCACCATAGTCCCCCCCCCCCCACTAACATTACATCACTAACTCAGACTCTTCTCTGCCATAGATGATTTGCTCCCACTCTTCCAAAGAGTCTGAATTGCCACATTTTGGCCATGGTGGTGTCCAAACAGAATTCCACTTAGCTGTTAAATATTCTAGTATTTGTTTACGTATTTTAAATTATTTTTAAACAACTTCACGTCATTGTTCAGTTTAGAAAATTCACAAATATGGTGCCCTTTGTAATATGTTTGTATCAACATGTTGATCAAATAATCGATGGTTCGCTTTATTAAAACGGTTTTTATCAATTTAATGTGTGCTCTACAGTGATCTCATATGTTAGTCTCTACTGGTAAAACATAATTTAGATTTTAGACCACCAGTACATCTTAATTTAGGCTCTACTGTTTTATAGTAATGTTTTTTATGTAAAAAGCTATACCATTTATTTGGTGTATCAATCAATAAAATAGCCTAAAAACTACAATTTACTAAACTGTGAAGTTGTTTGATGTTTTGTAAACACCTTTTCTTTTGCTTAGCACCGTTACGGCCATGATAAACTAAGACCATGATAAATAGTGAGCTCCGAATCAATATGATTATATACCCACATCGGTGGGCATGCTGTCTAAATGTCAGGCTTATTGAGTCTGATTTGCAGTGACGGGGAAATCAGGGCTCTAGACTCGACCGACCGTACTGAAGGTAGTTTTCCCTAAATGGCTTTTCACACTCTGTGAGAAAAATATAAAAACTATGAGTCCACCTTCGTTCGCAGCACACAAAGTGTAGAAGTTGAGAGGGAAAACCATGTCTATTAGAGACGATTTACAAACCATTGAGCTACGAGACCTAGACCAGGAGTCCTCGCGTCCCCAAGGGGTCCGTGCACTTGGGTGGGAAAATAACTACATCTTTATTTTCGCTAGCCTCTAGCTGAGATTAAGCACCTCCTTCAATTATTGTCTTGTTATTTAATGTGTTAGTAAGGAAGCACCTACTTCGGTGGCCACGTGGTCTAAAGCACTTCTCTCACAGCAGACTATTATGCAAGATTAGGGAAAATTGCGCCCGGGGAACTGCGCCTTCCAGAAAATAGGGGAAAATTGCGCCCTCCATCAATCATCACATCATTAGGTGGGAAAGGTGCGCCCCACACACTGTTTTACACACTTACAAAACAAGTACATCCAAGGACTTAACAAAGTGTTTGAAGAGTCTAGCCTGGATTCAAAAAATGAAGTAAAAGGTCGTCAATAATTAGTTTGGTAACGTCAATTTATACGTTCACATCAAATGCTTACAGATACACACTGATATTTATTTCATTTGAAAAACCTAACCTAACCTAGCCTAACCTAGCCTAACCTAACCTAACCTAACCAAAACAACAGGCAAAGAGGCCGGTGCGATGAATCGATGTACTTTGACCTCCTCAAGACCTCATGATGTGCGATGAGTCGATTTGAAAAACCCACCCTCCTAAACAAAAGGATGCGATGAACTTATCTACGCCGGTGAAAATGGTAAGGTCGTGAGGAAAGTGAGAAAAGTGCGCCACACGACATTGTTAAAATTATTTAGGTGAGACAGACAAGGTCATGTGGGCGCAGTTTTCCCACCTATTAGTGTGATGAGTCATGTGAGGGCGCAGTTCTCCCTTTTTTCTGGGAAGGCGCAGTTTTCCCGGGTGCCATTTTCCCGACACCAGTATGCCGATGAATAGGAGATAGAGGTTAGAATCTCAGTTGGGGGTGGTTTTTTCCAAAATAGTTTTCCTGTCTCCCTCCACGCATATGTGGGTACACTTCCTATAAATATAACCCTCCTGATCCCTAAAACCATTTGAGTAATTAGTACATAAGAGAGGTTTGAATCTCAGTTGGGGTTGGTTTTTTCCAAAATAGTTTTCCTGTCTCCCTCCACGCATATGTGGGTACACTTCCTATAAATATAACCCTCCTGATCCCTAAAACCATTTGAGTAATTAGTACATAAGTGTATAGCCCGAACGGGTAATAAGACGCGGTGTTGAAAAAAGGTAAGGAAGCACATGTGACAATTAAAATAATATATTTTGATAACTGAATTTCAATAAAGTTGGTTTCTCATGTATTCGTATGCATTTTATTTTATGTATTTAAAATATTTATCCAAGAAGGGGTCTATAGCAAAAAAAAAAAGCTAACAGCCCTCACCTAGACCCTTTCAACCCTGACTTAGGTCTGAGGTATGCAAGATGGTGAGTCCACAGACAGCAGCCGTAGTTTCTGTAACAAATTTATGGCTGCCCTCAGGATATATAATAAAATCTCATTCCTCGTTGGAGCTGTTATTCTAGAAATGTAATATTTTGAATGTAAAGTAAAAGCAAATTATAAAAATGTTTCTTTGCAGCTGAGCTTAGAGCTGTTATTCTAGAAATGTAATATTTTGAATGTAAAGTGAAAGAAAATTATAAAAATGATTCTTTGCGGCGTCCATCGGCGATGTTTACTTACTTGCTCAATACAAGCCCCCTATTACCATGTGTAACGACACGCTATCATGACAACCATTAGCAAAATAAGTAACTATAATGGAAAATTGCGAGTAATTAATTGGTACTAAAGCAGGTATAATAGTTTTCAGTTATATTTTAAGTACAGACGCATGCACAGAGGAAATAAAATTTGTCTCACATTAGCAAATTAAAAACTGATTTCCTTTTTTTCAAACAAAACTAAAAATCTTTGAGTAAAAACAAATGTGTAAGGGATTTTTTTTTTTTAGCACGGTGTATTACCACTGGTCCGGGTTTTACGCAAGTGTACTGATTATAGTAATGTTTTAGGTAGGAGGAAGGTTGTCTTTAGAGGAAGTTTACCCACATTTTCCTGGAGAGAGAATGGAAAACCATTTAAAAACCTTGCTGTACACCCGACTGGGGATTCAAAGAGTGATATACCACCATCCCCAGGAATTTAATTAATGGTTTCTGTTGGTGTATTAATAATCCTAACAAGATGCATGTTTTTTCAACATATTTTTATTCAAACAATTTTTTTTTATCAAGAATGTTAATTTTGGTAGTCTGTATTTAACCATTTCCAAAACAAGGATAAAAATAGTTATCATGTGAATGTGAGTGGTACATTTCGTAGTGGCTTTTTTTCTGGCTATTTCTTGATAGGTTGTGAACATATTTATTTCAGTATTTCTGAATTAAATATGAAAACTTCGTCCGCGTATATGGGGCATAAAAAGTCCGTTTCTTTATATCAAATGAATCGACACAAACAAACGTGAAATGGTCAAAATATCTGGAAGAAATCCGCTAAAACTCCTGCGTTTCTTATCATTGTCAACATCAACATCAACATCATCATAATCATCATCAACTCTTTCCAGCCTGTGGCTGGGTCAGTTTAGTAAAATACCTCCATCTTCTTCTATCCTTCCACCAATCTTCCTCCTTTAAGTACTTCCATTCTTTTCCTTTCACTTGCACACTTTCTGTTATCTGTTAGTCCCATCTCTTTCTTGGCCTCTCTTGCGGTATTCTCCCTACATACTTCATTTCCAGCATTTTCTTTGGCATCCACTCCTTCGACCTCCTCATTACACGACCATACTATCTCAGCTTTGCTTCCTCTACTAGCTCATGTACTCCTTGTACTCCCACTCTTTCCCGGATAGCTTCGATTCTAATCTTGTTTCTCCTCGTGAGAGCTAACATGTTCCTCACAAACTTCATTCCCATGACCTCCACTTTACTAGTCTCTCTTACATTCAATGCCCATGTTTCTGCTGCATGTGTAACAATAGGTACAAAGTAGGCCCTGTACATCACTTCCTTACACTTCAAGGGGACATCTCTTCCTCATAGAAGGTTTATTACACACCTATAGAATAACTCTCCCTGCTGTCCTCTTTTCTCTTGCCTTTCTATCTGCTTTAAACAGAACTACCTAGTTAATCAACCCCCTATAAAATTTTAGCTTCTACTGACTATGTTCCAATAGCTGTGAGAGCACCAGAGAAATTGAAGTTGGCCGATTTGGCTTCTGGCTAGTTAAATACAATAATTTTGAAAACGTTTCTTTTGGCACCTATTTAGAAAGTATATTCATACGCCCACGTCATACGACTCATCCGGAATACCAGCATACTTATACTAAGGGGGTACGGATAGAGAGGATAGAATTTAGACGAAAATGTACCCGAATGTATGTGGAGATAGTGAGACTAATTTAGGAAAAATATTCCTCAGTACACCCAGCTAGGATTAGAACCACGACTTCCTAGTCACTGTCAGTGCCTTGGCCTGTATGCCCACAGAGGCAGGTATTTTAAAATAAATACAATAATCAATTTGTTAAGCAAATTTGAATTATATCGCACGAGCAGAAGTACCCACGGGAAACAATTTGCTTTGCTTCAAACAAAACAAAAGTCTCTTCGTTTTATTGCTTCCAACACGGTTTTAAATTGATTAAAAAATTAATCATGATTGTAAAATTCCTGCTTTGAGGTGCACACGCTATTGCACAGGGGCTACTAATATTTAGATGTCAGCCCTCTGCGTGTGGTAGGTATCGCGCAATGCTCATGACAGACAGACAGACAGACAGACAGACAGAAAAACTCTTTATTTTTATTAATATCTCACAGAAGGTAGATAATAATACTCTAGCTTGGTTTCCATGACAACGTCAAGTAGATAATTTGATCCGTGATGTCAGCATAATATGCACATTTTTGAGTGCAGAAAACCTTATATACAGGGTGCTCCCGGGTTAAACGGCTAAACTTTGGGAAGTGGTAGTGGATCATAAAAACTAACTCAAAATGTATTTTAGAGATTTGCTAGTTTTAGCTTTCTTTCTGTGCAAACAACAAGAAACAAAATAGGTTCGTGTTAAATAAAATATATTATTTATCTATTTTGCCTCCAGCCCGGAGACAAGAATTGCACCTATCAATGACAGAACGAGTGGCTGACCGACACCATGCGACTGTGTTTCTTCGCACGGCTGCCTTATCCTTTGTCGTAATGATTGAAGGTCATTAACAGGAACTTCATATACTTTTTGCTTGATAGCTTTCCCCACAAAAAAAAATCTAATGGCGTTAAATTAGGTGAATGCAGAGGCCAAACCAGAGGTCCAGCACGACTGATCCATCTTTCAGGAAAATTAATATTAAGACATTGCCGAGAATCTTTGCAGAAAAACGTGTTTTAATTTAGTTGTTTTGCTGTTTATGCGAAAAGTAAATTAAAACTAGCAAATCTCCAAAGTACATTTTGAGTAAGTTTTTAAATTCACTATCACTTCCCAAAGTTTTGTTGTTTAACCGAGAACACCTGTATAATCATAAACATTAGTCATTTTTTTAGTACCACGTTCTTACTACCCATTCGTGCATACGCTTATGTACTAATTACGATAATGTTTATAAGGATTATGAAGGTTATATTTAGAGGAAGTGTACCCACGTTGGCGTGAAGGGAGTGTGGGGAACAATTTTGTAAAAACCAACCTCAGTACATCCGACTGAGATTTGAACCTTGATTTCCCCGTCATCGGCAGTCTAGACTACTGCGAGAGTAGCGCGTTAGACCATGTGACCATCGAAGCGAGGCCCATTATATTAAATAAATTCATAGTTATAGCGCATTATTCAGATATCGTTTGACTAAATAAATACCTGAGCCACACTGGTGGCCCCACGAACTAAGTCATCAGTCTCATTTAGTTTGGCTTGCCTGTGACGGATATGTCGTGGATCGAATCCTTAATAGGTATTTTTCTAAAATTATTTCTCACTCTCCCTCCACAAATATACGGGTATATTTCATCTAAATACCTTACTCGGTCTTACCCGTTTATTGCAATTGTGTGCATGGCTCGGACGTGTAGTAATATGCGGGCACACACAAATTAAAAGTAAATGTCTATGTGTGTAATTTAAAATATATGTAAACATTTCTAAATATACATCTCATTACGTAAAACAAAGCCTTAGCTTACGTACTGTAAGCTTTGGCTAGGAGGGAAGATCATGGAAACCAATTAATGATAAGTGGTAGGACATAAACTATAATTAAATGTGTGTATGTTGTAGCTTTCCAAAAACCCATTACTTTATTGCTGGAGTGTATCGCTTTCGCTCCTGTATTAGGCTGGGTTTATATTCATGCATAATGCATAACTTATTTTGGAACCATTTACATTCCTTGCTACCGTAGAGTAATTCTTATAATGGAAAAAAAATCTGACGCCAAATGGTATCAGGCCTGTTGTTTATCTAGGGGTCCCAGGTCCGAGTCCTGTTATGACGGGAAAATGTGTTATTGGAGCTTCCCTTTTCACAGTGATAAGATAACAGCCTGAGGACTGGGTGTTGTGTTTGCTCTAGAATATAGGTATTTTTAATTCATGTGCTAATACAGTCAGTTTGTTCAGAAAACACACGTTAAATAACGCAGTTTCTTATAAGATCTACGTTCTATTTTTATCCCAAAAGTTGAGTGATCAAATCGATTTGGGACCAATTTTTTATTATTTTTAATACTAAACATGTAAGGTAAATAATTTTTTTCATAAGAGTAGGATTTTGTTAATCGAAGCGTCATAATTTAGAATTAAAGCCGCTTCGATGACCACTATAGTCGTAATGAATTTTGTCCAATCAGTTTGAACCAGTAGGGGAGACTGGGGCTAGTTGTTAATTAGGCAATGTGTATTTAAATGGGTTTAGCCCCAACGGGAAGAAAAACGCGGTAGAAAAAATATGTATCTGGTCATAATATTCATATTTCTAAATTGTTTTAGTTATTCTGTCTAGTCTTAAAAAGTTACTTGAAATAAATACTATAAACCAGTGCAACAGTTTACCTTTTCACTGTAACAACTTACTCCTTCGTAGGGTACATAGTTGTTACGAAATGAAATGATAGTAATTTTATTTAACTGCCCAATACCCATTAAGGTTATGGGTATTTTAACCCCTGATGTTTGTAAAATAAATATATCAAGTTAGGTTCAGTATTTTTTTTTTCAAAAATATTGTTTCATTTAGATACTTAAAAACCAAATAAATAAAAAAATGGTCAAAACTATCCCCTGTATCTCTGACATAAGATGGGTGGGGAATTTGACTGACCAACCTTAGCTTGATATGTATAACTTATTTTTTTGTTGGGAATTTTTCCTATTGATGTTTTTACACTTGTACCAAATTTTGTCTAAATTGGTAAAGAACTGCAGGTGTGATGGTGGTAATGACAATAATTAACTGATTTGACTGTGGTTGTCTCAAACTTTTTTAAATGAAGAGAAGAAGTTGTCATTAAATTCTAGGACAAGCTTGGAAGATATTCAAGAACTGTTGATAGCACCATGACAAGAAAATTAGATTATTTATTTTCTACTAGAGAACATTTGAATTATTTTGGCCAAAAAAAGTTATAAAAATTGTAAAAACACTGACATTTTCTCGCGTTTCCTACACTCCCAACTTAATGGCTGTAGTTGGAGTGGTGATATTGATTGACCTTGATGCAAGATTTGGGAGTGTTTTTTCTCATTTCATTTGGTACCACTTATTATATTTACATATATATTATATACACATTATTATACATAGTTGCATTACATTTTGTCCATATCAGTTTAACTTTAGAACCGTAGCCGTACCCGCATCGGCGCTTGCATAGTCTAACGCATAACTGTCATATTAGACTGGATTGCCGATAATGGGGAGATAGGAGTTTGAATCTCCTTTGGGTATACTGAGAGTGTTTTTTCTTAAATGGTTACCCGCCCTCTCTCTCTCTCTCTTTCTCTCTACACGCAAAAATGGGTAAATTTCCTCGTCCATATCTCATCTGAATGATTTAATTTGGAAATAGGAACCACTAACTTACCCTGATGAGGATATTTTTTAGTAAAAAAATCATTTTGGTGTCTTTTTCACTAGCCACAGGGCCCAAATCGACTCACTGTCTGACCTTGAAGCGAAGTATGGGAAACCGTTAAAAAATGTAAAAACTAATAGTTTGTCTACACTGCATTTGGAAACTATCAGTAAATTAATAACGTTTACAGGTTCAATGGGCCAAGTGAATATAAAGTAGTAAAATCTAAGAAGCATCTACTTTTGAGTAAAGTAAAAGCTTTTAAATAAAAAAAATTACTTAATTTTAAATGTGGTATTTGTCTAGAAAAACTTAAGTAGCTTCTTAGAAGTGTTTACTTATAGAGACGTATTTACTATAGATAGGCACACTGGACATCGATGACTCACTTAACGTGCCATGACACGCAGAACTGTTGCTCAAACATTAGTATCCTCAGTTAAAGGAATCTGATTGGACGTTTTTATTCTGTTCGTAGTCAGTGGCGTATTCTGAGAAAATAATAGGTATGCTGTAGTACTTTAAAAAGTTGCAGGGGGAAGATTCGGGGAGTGAAGACCCTTAGCAACCGTTGGTCAAGAAAGTCAAGGGGTTCTTCTCCGAGAAATATTTGATCATGGGTGGCTCTAGAGCAGTGATTCTCAAACATTTATTATTTCCCTTACCCGTAAACTATTTTGGATAGTTTATCGCCCTCTCCCCCTTAATACCATCTTATGTCTTTTTAGACCTATTCATAGACAGGGGTGGCCCGAGGTAAATTTTGCGCTCGGGTGGGGTTACTTTTTGTCACCCTCTTATATACCAAGGGACAATAGGAAATAACATTAAAATAATCCCCAAACCTAACATCTCACCTAACCTGGGCGTGATAGGAAATTAATCTGAAGGGAATCTCTACAAATGATAGACATACTCCAAACGTTTCACTGCGTGTTTGTAGGAAAACAGGATTACAAAGAAAACTTTAAGTACATGTTTTGTAGACAATGTTCCTTGTTGTATATCAACAACTATAACAAACATTTTATTATAATTAACGGCTTACGAGATCATCGCAAAAAATAATTTAAGTGTACCATTTTCCAAAATGGTGGATGTAAAATACATTTTTAAGAGTGGCACTAAATCCTATTTTATCCCCCCCCCCCAAAAAAAAATTATACCAATATGTCAAATTTCCTGTTAGTATCAAAAAGTGAACAATTGTTATGCTTAGCAACTATATTATTACGCCCAAGCTACGCCCAGTTTACGTTAGGTTAGGTTGGTGGTCTGTTTGGTGCCCCCCCTAGAGCTGGCGCCCCGGGCAGCCGCCCGGTTTGCTCGGCCCTTGAGCCGCCCCTTTCCATACATTAGTTTAAATATCCACCCAGCCTAATAAATATTCTGACTTCATAAAAGTACACCTGAACTATGCATAAAACACATCAAAATATGAAACTACCGATGATTAGCATCCATTCAAATTGTAATGGAATACCAAAACACAGAGCCCTGAAGATAATCGCAGTACCCACATAGGCAGAGATTTAAGGTGGGGTGCTAGTGAGCGCCAGTTTAGTGCATTAATTTTGCAGTTTTTATAGCATAAACATTTTTTGGCCAAAATAAATGAAATTTTTCTTCTATAGACTCATATAGCTTAGTTTTCTGAACATGCTAATCTCAACAGTTGTTGAATATCTGTCATGGCATAGCGGCATTTGGTGACAAACTTTTTAAATGAAGAGGAAAAGTTGTCATTAAATTTCAGAGCACCCTTGGCAGATATCCAAGAACTGTTGAGATTATTATGTGCAGAAAGCTAAACTCTATGTTTCTATAGAAGAAAAATTTCATTTATTTTGGCCAACAAATGTTTATGTTTTAAAAACTTCAAAAATACTTCCCTAAGCTCACGCTCGCTAGCACCCCATCTTAAGTACAAATATCGGGGCTAAGAGTTATATGAGAACATTCCTGACTGCAACAGAAACAGATCCTATTCAATTGGTTGAGTGTAATTAAATGTGTTTAATTCACACAGGTAGCATTTTTATTTTTCACTTATTTGAGGTATTTAACGTGGATTTTATGAGCCGACTGACTATATCACCACACGACTTATAGTCTAACTTAAATCTAGACGTACACAACATCCAGTCCCACGGCCGTTAGTTCATCATTGTGAAACGGGAAACCCACATTTCATCAATGATAAAATTTTTCGACCATGCTAGGGTTCAAACCCGGGGTCCTTAGTTCAGTAGTTCAGTAAACAGATACGCTACCAACTAAGCTAAGGTGTTGGACTCACAGGTAGAAATAGCAAAGAAAAGATATAAAAAGAGTAAAACGAAGTGGTGTATGGATCAAGCGTCCATCATATATTGGTGAGAGGAAATCAGGAGGACTGTCCAACTCTCGTTGCGATAAATAAAACTATTTATTAAATCCTAACGCAGTCACATAATGATGTTTGGAAACAAATGAGCCTTCCAATAATTTGATAATACATGCCCCAGAAGCTATTTAGATGCGTGAACTGTGAAAACAGTTTCAAAGGGGAGATTTTATCTTATTAATACTCTCCCGCTTCGTCATTGGCTCATTGTTAAGGCATATACATAACTTTGCTGTAAATACATTATCCGAAAAGAAATTTTATTTTACTTTTTTTTTCTAAATCATCTTGAAATGGCGAAATTGCACTTCTAACTTTTGGGATTTTTTTTCTATGTATAATTATATAAAATCACAATCAATAATAATTAGATAATGTATTCTTCAAAAATTTATGGACTTGAAACAACAACTAAAAGAACACGATTAATAATCCATAAATACCTCATACCAAAGAAAAAATCCCAAAACATAGTCTACTGTATCATATTCTGAAAATTGAAAAATGACACCTGGACACGGGAATCGAACGCTGGACCTTTGGCTTAGTTCACCAATGATCTAACCACTGAGCTAATCCAGGAATCTTCCCGTGCCCACGTTCATTCTTCACTCATATTTTAAGGCAGAGTCTATGATGGACGTGCGGAAATCGTCGGCTACAAAACTGTAGTCTACTACAGTTAAAGTATCTCCCCTCGCACTCCACTCCCCACCTCCACTCCCCCTGTATCTAAAATGGTGGTAAATATGCTAGACAAATACATGATGATACATGTGCCTATAATGCACAAACATAATTCAATATGCATTTAATTAGTATTTAATTTTAAAGCTTGCTACATTTACTAACTATTATTTTACAAGTATTATATGTATTTATTTTACGTAATGTTACTTAAACCATACTCAATTAGTTTAGTAAATAATCATTGTGATCTAGAATATTTTTTAAATAGTCGTCCCCTGCTTTACTTGTGATAAGTGTCCAGCAGGCCCTGGGTTGTAAACACTCGAGTTTGTTGGCCAAGGGTAAGGGGGAATGTAAGCAACCCAATGTAACTTACATTGGACAAGGTCTTTAGAACTTCCCTAGTTTGGTTTTCAAGCAGCAGGTCCTGGGGCTCATAATAATGGCGGGTAAAATCTTTTGAGAGGAGAATTACTTAAAACACGATTTCCTTGGAATACTAACAAATATTGGTTTTCAAATTAATAATTTATCGATACATTAATTATACATTTATATTCATTCACAATGTATTATTAGTACTTATACAGTTTGCAGAGACAAACATTGAATTTAAAAACCAGCCCATACATAATCATGGATATGTGGCGCAGGACTTAGCTTACTCAGAGAATACGCCAATGGTTTTGACAAACATGCCAAATGAAGTTGAGAACAATGAGTGTAATAGAGCGAATAGTTCTATGTTTCTGAAAATGGTAGTAGCAAAAGAAAGAGCCTGGACTGAGGTATGAATTTAGTTTGCAAAAAGGTTAGTATTAATCAAATGAAAACATTTATGAACACTATGAATACTAGTACTAAAGAGAAGACTGATGACAACCCAACAAGTAACAAACCGATAAAACAACATGAATGGGAATAATAAGTTTTTGAAATTTCAGTTATTGAAGAAAATCCTGTTCTATTCCAAAGTTCCTGGTAGTCTTGTTTTGGTGTAAGTCATGATGTGGATAGGCCAGCTGTGTACTTTGAAGTGGACAAAGATACAACCACCTTTGCAACTTCAGCTGGAACAATTCAAACGGACTCCGAGAAACAAGTTAAATGATTGCTACATGAGCCGGAACAGGAAACAGAATAAACTGTCTACATCTGACCTCCAGCGGCTTGTTCTACGGGAGCAGCTAAAGCTAACAAAGTTAAAAATGGAAAAATAACAGATAATAACTAGGGCATTGAACAGTGCTTTGCCTCGCAGAAAAATGAAAAACAACAAATTGGAAAAAAAAATTAAAATTAAAATAACTTTGAAAATATATTTAATTTGAAACCCGCCTCGGTGGCGTAGTTGGCTAACGCGCTAGTCGTGTTGAGCTCGACCGCTGAGGACGGGGACATCGAGGTTCGAATCTCGGTCGGGTGAACTGGGGGTGGTTTTTCCTAAATGGTTTTTCACTCTCCCTCCACCCAAATGCGGGTTTACTTCCTCTAAGTTCAACCCTCCCAATTCCTAATTAATTAGTGTAATTAGTACTTACCCGAACGGTTAGTAAGACGTGGTGCTAAATATTATTATTATTATTTAATTTGAAAAGTAAATTCCAGTATTCTTGTTTCTATAATATCCTACCTCTCCTCTCTCCTATATAATTATATATATTTTTAAAGCATTTATCAAAAAAGTAAATACAAAATAACAATTTAAACATACAAGGCTGTGTGTAAAGTCTGTTCAGCCTAGGAATTGTTTTCTGAAAGGCCTTTTTCCCTACCAGAAAGCTATTATATAGTAGGATTTTGGTAGTAAAAAAGACCTTTTAGAGAGTAATTCCTACTGTGAATGGAGTATACATGTTTGTGTAAACAAAATAGACAATGCAGGTCATCTTACAAACACAACTTTGTATTTTTTTAAATATTGGTTTTATTTTTATTTAGTTTTTTCGAGACGGTAAATAAGGTTTGGACGTAATATTATTACATATTTAAAACTCATACAATATGATGATGGCATTTCCGCTCACGTTTTCGTCGTGCATAATTATTTTCATTTTCTTCTTCTTCTTCACACCCTAAGTAGTCCAAGGAAATAATTTCAAGGGATTCATGTAGAACATTTTAATAATTATTTAATTGCTTAACTATTCTGTGTAGTATTGTACGACACACTAATATTTTAGGTATCTTTTCACATTATAATCTGGCAGTATTGCCGAATATATGAAAACGTATTTTAAGCTTACCAAATATTCTTTATGTTTCGTGTGCTACTGTGTGTTAGTTGAAAGACATCATCATAATTAACTTTAGACTAGCATAGGGCTAGGGCCGTAGCGAGGGGGGGGGGGAGGAGGAAGCAGGGGCAGACGACCCGGGCACCGAGCAAGAGGGGCGCCATCAAGATGTAGATTAAAAAAAAAAAATGTAAGATTGCGAAATTTATTTAAACGCGTGGTTAAAAAGACGTATACAATTCTCCTTTAAGAATAAAAATGGTGACTAGATGAAACTTCTATCAACCGAATACAAAATATTTGTATAGACTTGGCATGGGTGACACTGACAGTAAATTCTACTATGAATATGTGACGGGCGAAGGACAAACATTCCAAGCGAGGTGGAGATAGCCAAGACTCAAGAGGTCGATGTTAGACTGCCTCAGATGTCTCGTATTTCGACGCAAAACATTGCCCGCTCGCCACTTATAATGTATGAAAGAGGAGCCTCATGTCTATGCAAAATCAGGGCTGGCTCCCGTATTTTACCTTTTTTTACAACTGTTTGGCCATCTTTGAAATACACAGGCTTACGAGGAGTTCTTTTGTCATAATGTAATTTCACTTTGCATTGTTTAGCAACAAGTTGTTCACTCATATCAGGTACTGCCTTGGGGAATAGATTTGCAGGGGAAACTAGTATAGGTGTCCTTACAAGACGACTCATCAACAATTGAGATGGTGAAAATTCGAGTCCTCAGAGAGGTGTGTTGCGATATCCTAGAAGAGCCAGCTCCTTTCCTTCTTCCTTACTCTTTTTGAAAATTCACTTACCTATATAAACCCTCCTTTCAGCTAATCCATTGGATTGTGTAAAGTAATGTTAGCATTCTAATCCTTAGTTTACTCGGCAAAAAAATTCTGTAATTTATGAAAAAAAATTCCTGGGAATTCTATGCGTGCTAAAAATTATTTTGAGAGCATCTATTATGTCACGAGATTGTTTAGTGGGCAGTGGTACTACCTCCACGACAACCACAACAAGATAGTGCCGAACCTCAAATTCGAGAACATCAGCACAAAGTTTTTCAAATATTAGTTTAGGCACAGGGTGGGGGATAAGTGGCTCCCTCTTTTTTTTTTTAGCACCACGTCTTACTACCCGTTCGGGCTATACGCTTAAGCACTAATTACACTAATGAATTAGGAATTGGGAAGGTTGCATTTAGAGGAAGTAAACCCTCATGTGCGTGGAGGGAGAGTGGAAAACCATTTAGGAAAAACCACCCGAGTTCACCCGACCGAGATTCGAACCTCGATCTCTCCGTCCTCGGTGGCCGAGCTCAATATGACTGGCGCGTTAGCTAACTACGCCACCAAGGTGGGTCCCCTTTTATTAAATACACGGAATTTTTCACAAACCATACAGTCAATTACATGGTTTTCTACATCACTAGACATACCAGGCCCAAAAAATAACTTTCTAACTCTGGCTTTAGTCCATTATACACCGAGGTGACCCTCATGAAGTAATGTAAGCATTCTAATACTTAGTTTACTTGGCACAACAATTATGTAATTTATGAAAAAAAGTCCATCTTCCACATGAATATCACTCTGCAGGGGCACATAAAGGCGACATTGATCTGGAACATGGTGACTTCTTTGAGGCCCACTTGTTTGCATAAGTTCATGACAATATTAAGCACAGGATTTGCTAGAGTTTCTGTTCTAAATTCTGTTTTACGGGCCTCACTAATTACTTACACTGTGTACTATTTCACTAAGTTCAGGGTCAACAGGAACTGCACCAGGTATGTATGATCGTGACACAGATCTGCAATATACATTGTTTTTCCGGTTGCATACTGAACATTGAGATTATACTTCAGGAGCCTAAGCTTCAGTCTTTGAAGGTGAGTAGACAATATTTTACCTACATTCTTATCCATGATAGCCACGATAGGTTTATGATCTGTCAAGACTTTTACAGAACGGCCATGTATATATAAAAGTGAAATTTACTTGTAGCATATATTATTAACAACATCTCTTTTTATACCTGAGCCCAGCCCTTTTCAGTCTCTGTTAAACTGCGTGAGGTATTTGCAACTGGCTGCTAATTTTGAAGAAGACAACATACCAGGCCATCTTGTGAGGCATCACATTGTATCATCAGTGGCTTGGGTGAATCAAAGTTTAAAAGAATTGGAGCAGTACTGATCACAAATTTGAGAATTTTGACACAGTCCAAGTGACATTGTAGCCACTGCCATGCTACATCTGCCTTCTGTAGTTCTCTTAGGGGAGCTGTCAGTGTTGACATTTGAGGTATGTATTGTCTCAAGTAATTGAACATTCCTAAGAACTTCTGCAACTCTTTTTTATTCTTAGGATACGGTAGAAATGAGATAGCTAAAACTCGCTCTGGATAAGGCCTAATTTTGTTTGCAGAAAACACTTGACTCAAAAATCGAAACTCTGAGGTCTTGTATTGGAAATTGTTAGGATTAAATTTAACATTTAAAATTGTGCACGTTCAACAAGCGGAGACTCAATCTTGTTGTGTTCTTCCACTGATTCTGCAGCAACGATCATCGAAGTATATCACAATACCCTTAATGTCTCCAAAGAACCGTTCATTAGATTCCCGAAACTTCTCAGGATCACAACTCACCCCAAATGGCAGCCTTAGGAACTTATAGCAGCTCCAGGGAGTGGAGAATGCACAGAGATCACTAGATTATTCGTCAAGCTCTAGCTTCTAGAATCCATCATTAAGGTCAAAAAGCGAAAAACTTTTTTCCCAGATAATTTATCTGTCAATTGTTCAATCGTTGGAATTTGATATTACTCTCTTTATTTCTCTATTTAGGTCTTGTGGGTCCAGAAAAAGTCGTAATAAACCATTAGGTTTTTCGACAGTGACTAGATTACTTACCCACGATCTGGTCTCCTTAATCTTCACAACAATTTTATCCTTTACCAACTTGTTCAAGGTTGACTTGATTTTACTGTACACAGTTTGCGTCAGTCGTCTAGGTGGCCTAGCTTGAGGCCTAAAATTTTTGCGAATGTTGATTTTGCACTTTTTGGGAAATTTTGGCGAAAGCAACAAATATTATTATTATTATTATTATTATTATTATTATTATTATTATTATTATTATTAGCACTGCGTCTTACTACCCGTTCGGGTTATACGCACTTACGCTAATGTGCAATGGTAGGGTGATTGTGAGATGAAATGGAGGACCTACAGTTTAACGTAGAATCCGAACCACGGTGGAGGCCTGGCATTCCTCACATTCACAAGTTGTAATTAATACACGTCCTGTCAGAGGTGAAGGAAGGGTTTGGCAATCAGATAAATCTGTGCCGGGACCGAGGATTGAACCCCGGACCCTCCGCACAGAAGTCTGACACCTTACCCCTAGACCACCAGGTCACCTTAGGAGCAAATACATTTGAAAATTTGAAGTCTAATTGTGCTGCGAACAGAAAAGATCCAGAATTGTTGGGACAAAATAGACTGCAGCAGTTGAGGTCCAGCATGGAGATGCTTGAGATGATGGTGATCAATGATCAGGTTGAGAATATTATGTAATTGTGGTAACACGATAGGGTGTTTAGTTTCGTGAGCCAGATTTGAGCGACTAATTCGTCCGCCTATTCTCAATATTCCTTGGTTGTCCAGGAACGGGGATAAGCGTTGAAGTTTCGTGCTGCACGGTTTCTTAGCCTTGAAGAGTTCTATGTCGGCGGCAAAGGTTTCAGCTTGGATAACTCAGCAGATGCTTTTAATGGTTTCAGTGAGTTCTTGAGGGTTGAGGAGTTCTCTTTGGCAATCTTTTGATTTGCAGTGTTTAAGGAAGTGAAGTACAAAAGCCATTGTGTTGACGAGTTTTGTCCATGACGAGTATTTGAGCAGTAATGTTTGAATCGAATCAGTAGAAGGATTAACAATGAGAACATTTAATGGTGAGGGTCTGACGTCGGGCAGTGCCACTTCGGCCACAGGAGTGAAACGAGAAAGAGGCCACTGTTCAGGTGGAAGAGAGAGCCACGGAGGACCAGACTACCACAGGGGATGATCATTGAGATCTGTAGGGGATACACCTCGAGAGGTACAGTCCGCAGGGTTGTGAGGAGAAGTGATATGCATCCAAGTGAGAGGAGGTAGCCAGTCTTAGATTTGTGCGATACGATTGGCACATACACTTTGAGCCGATATGGTGGTGTATGAATCTACGAGAGGACAATCATGGAATCAGACCAAGCAGTTATTGAGTCAATTTTGCAATGTGGTGATAAGAGATCAGTGCAATAGTATATGAGTTTGGCAAGTAAGTGAGCGGTGCAGAGTTCCTAGCGAGGTATGAAGATTATTTTGAGGGGAGATACATGTGATTTGGTGACGAAAAACTGTCACTTTGTCGTCGGGGTCAAGACATCTGAGGTAGAGGCAGCATTCATACCCTGCCTCACTGGCATCATAAAACCAATGGAGTTGAAAGTTGGTAGCAGATGCAAGATAGAAATAGCGTGGTATGCTAAAGGCTTCTAAAACGGGAATATTCTTCAAAAAGCTTTCCCAGTTTTTAGCAATGTCAGCAGGCAAAGGTAATCCTACTGTAGGCCTAATGTCCATAACAAATGGATGAAAGACTTAACCCTGAACACGACAGGAGTTAACCAGCCACAAGGAACATGGATTTGAGCCATAAATGAGAGAACGATATGCGTTGTAGGTTTGTGGGCGTCTCCTGTCACTCGCATGCGATTGGTGAAGTTGTCAAAGTCAGGTGTCCACTGGAGCCCGAGAATGCTGAACAATGGTTGTTCTAGTGTCCGAAAATAGAGAAGGGTTTCTCTATGGTCCTGTGGCACTGAATCAAGAAGTTGAGACGTATTACTAGACCATTTTTGTAATTCAAAGCCTCCTAATTTTAACAGCTTCGTAAGTTCATCTTAGAGAAGAAGAGCATCTTCTACGGTGTCTTTTCCACAAACTGCATCATCTACCAAAATTTGTGTTTGCAAGACTTTGGGTGCACTCGGGTAGTTGTGTCCTTCATCCTTCACTAACTGGCGAAGAATTCTTAGTGCAAGATACGGGGATGAGGTGATTCCATACGTGACAGTGCTAAGTTGGTAGACAGTAAGAGGTACTGTGGGACTGTCACGCCAATAAATCAATTGGTACGTTTGATCACCAGGGTGTATCAAGATCTGTCGGTACATCTGTATAATATAACTTGAGAAGACTATGGGGTGGTGATGGAAGTGAGTGATCACGTCACAAATATCATTTTGAAGTTTAAGCCCAGATAATAAATCTTGATTTAATGAAACTGAGTTGGAGGTGCGGGCGCTAGCATCGAAAACGACCCGTATCTTAGTTGTGGACGAGGTTGATTTCATGACTCCATGGTGGGGCAAGAAATATTGTGGTGAGTTAATATATGGAGGTGATTTGCATTCAGTCATATGACCAGCTGTAAGATAATCCTCCATGAAGTCTACATACAATTGTATGAATTGAGGTTGAGCTGCAAATCGTCGTTCTAAAACATTAAATCTATTTCTTGCATTGTTTGATGACTCAGTGAGAGGGAGGGGAGAGTCCTTGAATGGGAGTCGTACTACATATAGACCTGTAACATCTCGAGTGTGCGTAGGGACAAAATGATCTTCACAAAATTGTTCTTCTTTAGAGAGGCCCACGATATGGGGAGGTTCTTCAAGTTTCCAGAAGTTTTGCAAGGAGGAGTGAAGGTCGATATCATTGGTAGAGAGCAGAGTGGGGACACCATTAAAATGGTCTTGAGGTACACTAGGTGCATAGCAGGGAGTGGTTCCCATTAGGACGATACCAAAAACAGTACCAAAGGCAATGGGCAGGTCTTTTCCGAGAATATATTGTACACCAGTCATAATTTGTGAAAACAAGTCTGCACCTAAGATGATATATATGAGTGCAGGGGTGGCAAAGGTGGGGTCAGCTAGGACAAAGGAGGTCCTATTCCTTTCTATGCCAGGTGAAATAGCTGCACGAGGAAGATCTGAAGTTATATTATCCAATATTAATATGGTATGCTCTTGGGATATTATATTTCTATTCAGAGAAGAAATACTAAATTAAGTAAGGCCTTTAGTATTTACCAGAGCTTGGGAAATACCATTGATTGACCTTGAGGTGCGAGTGCGTTTGACCTGTAGCAATTGAGAACATTGTTCCATGATGAAAGAACTTTGAGCAGCAGAATCCAATATTCCACGGACAACAAGGGAGACACCATTAGCTGTTGATAGATTAACAAGAGTTATTGCTAAAAGCACGGTGTTATGTACGTGTGACAAACCAAAAAACGGATTGTTTGTAGTTGATACACTTGATGAGGCTTGATGACGTGTAGAACTCTTTGATGTTGTGTGGTGGACGAGTAGAGTGACCTTGAATGATCTTAGACTGGTCTGAGTCCAAATGTAGTGAACTGCGATGTCTTTTATTACATATGTTATATGAACGTGATGATTCACAATTGTTCAGTGTGTGATAGTGACCGAGACAATTTTAACAGATTCTATTAGCTTTTACAGAATTAAATCTTTCTTGAGGTATTTTGACTTGGAAATCTGGACAGCGATAAATTGAATGAGTGCCAGATTTACAAAAAACACAATTAATGTGAGAGGTGGATACTAGCGTGACCTTGTGATTTTTATAGGACATGGGTTTGATGCCACCTGGCATCCTTGGCAATGAGTAAGAGACTTGTGGTGCATGAGTAGTGTGTGGGTGCTTCTGGGTAGTATTCACATTGTTGACCGACTCAAGATGTGACACTTCAAAATGTAAAAACTGAATTAATTCATCTACCGTCTGTAAACTTACATTTGTACCATGGCTGGTCTCGAACCTGTGTCGAGTGTCGCCGTCGAGTTTCCGCAACAAAGTGAGAATAATAGAGGACCTTCGAGAGCTGTGCCTTGTTCAATAGTGTGGAGAGCTGGACTGTTTTCATCGTAATTACTGAGCATGTTACTTAGGCTCGTAAGTGACCCACTAGTGACATGAGGCAAATCAATGATTTTATTTATGTGAAGAGAAGTTAAGTTTCTTATGTTGTGATAGCGACTACACAATAAATCGAAGGCTATCTGATAGCTGGGCGCGGAAAGGGGAGACTCTTAATTAAATTATGCACTTCTAAACTTAAAGTTGACATCAGATATGACATTTTTTCAACAGGTGTTAAGCTTGAATTTTGGTGAATAGCTGTGTCGAACAAATGGTGATAGCTCATCCACTGTGATGAATCACCAGAGAAGGTCGGTAGTTCAATTTTCAGTAAGCGTATGGACGGAGTTGGAACCAAAGACCCACTAGGCGCGAAGTTACTTAATCGTCCAGTTGAGGTCCAGGTGTGGGAAGTAACATCGTTATACTACAACTTAAAAACGTATGTAATTCAAACATTTCCTCTTGATTATGAATTACAATATCATCATTGTAATTTTCAATTTCTTCCGAAACAATCTTAGATAACATCACTTCAAACTCATTACGTTTGGACTCAACTTCCTTTTCGAACAAAGATAGTTTTCGAATGTGATACTTGAACAATACTTTCCCTTTTTCACAATGGAATCTGCTTGCGTTACAAACTCCATAATCTTAATGAGGCGCTTCTTTATAGGGTCGTATTACCGAGTGAAAGTTACGAATCTCATGTTGACATGTAACATGTGCAAACAAATGGGGTAACACTTACGCTCTGCCCGCTGGACCACGAACTCTGGTGATCGTGCGCCCTGACCTCCTCTCTCCAACACACAATTCCATAGACTTAAGGGAGTCGCGTTTCTACAGCCGGCTCGAGAAGAAAACTACGCCCGAGAAAAAATAACTGTAGGTGACTCGGCGCGCTTAGTTACCTCTTCCTTCACCAGGGTTATTCTCGAAGCTTCTTCTAGTTATATGGGTGACCGGCAGTGTCCCCGCTCCATCCCTCCTTCTCCCCTTTCCCCTCCTTTCTCCCTCTTTTCCTCCCCACTCTCTGTGGACATGGCTGTCCATTTGGTCGCTATATATTGGAATGTTTTGCTAGTATTGTCACTCATTGCACCATTGACTTAGGAAAGGTGAGAGCGGCGAATTAAATTAAAGGTTTATTAAAGTCGTCAAAATTCTCTTTTGAATAATGGAGGGGAGGGGGGGAATCTCTTCAAAATTACTGTTTTGGACTTCCGACTTGGACTTGGACTTTAAATTTACTATTATGAAAAGAGTTTGTAGACTATCTTTGGGGATATGTTGTAATCACATATTAATATTAATTTAACGTTATGGGAAACCTTGCTAATTTTTTTTGTCATAACTTGATCTCTATTTTTTTTCCAGGTATCTGTCCTTTGGGTTTAATATTAACCACCACTCTGATCAATTTCATTAGGGTTTTTGGGGAATATTAGCCTTTATTAGAGATATTATGTCCTTAATATGAGCAGAGGCTTGCACGCTTGATTGTTGGCGTGCGTCGCACCTTAAGTAATTAAATGGGAAATTAACTTCCACTAATTGTATGGGTCTTTCTGAGTTAGACAGGGCATTTATCACTTATCACTTTTCCATTTACTTAATGTTGTACGTCAATCATGGTAGTTATAAGGTATTATGTTTGAATAATGCCCAGGAGATCGAAGTTATTATTGGCAGGCTAGTTGTATTAAAATATTTGCCTTGGGAGCCTCCAGTCAAAAATAGATATTTACGTTGGTTGTTACATAGAGTCTTTGATGGATATTCATACCGTAGGCTCAACGAGGTTTATATGTTGTCAGAATCTCTCTTTTTGATAGTAATATTTTACTTAGATCTTTTTATAATATCTATAAATGATAACGGTGTTTTCTGTATACGAAACCTCGAACTTACTTGGACTGACCGTAATAAAGTCATGGTGATTTGCCATTGTTATGTTTCAAAAGCAAATCTTTCTAGTCAATTTCACCTTTAGTGAAATATTACGTTAAATTATAGTAATGTTTCAAATTCTAATCTTTCTAGTCAATTTCACCATTAGGGAAATATTATGTTGAATTATAATAATGTTTCTAATTTAGATCTTTCTAGTCTAATTCACCTTTAGGGAAATAATATGTTGAATTATAATAATACTAATTCTAATCTTTCTAGTCAATTTCACCATTAGGGAAATAATATGTTAAATTATGATAATATTTCAAATTCTAATCTTTTCAGGCTATTTCGCCTTTAGTGGAATATCATGTTGAGTTATATTAATGTTTCAAACTAAAATCTTTCTAGTCAATTTCACCTTTAGTGAAATTCTATGTCAAATCATGAAAATGTTTCTAATTTTAAACATTATGGTCAAATTCATCTCTCACGAATAGTTATGGGTAATAACAATGTTTGCGATATGGGCAACCTACTCTAGCGGTTGGTTATGATACATATCGATGCCTATACTTTTTACGTCATACCATATGTGATTATTTTGATAATTGATCATTGTACTTCTTCTATATTTGAATAACATACAATACTATTATTCTCTTGTAACTTTCCTTACTATTATTTCTGGGACTTAATGGTGGTTACACAATAAACAAAAATACACTTAAACTAATTAAATGAGAAACAATCAAACAAAATCAGAGCCCACACAACAGGAGGTTCGTGACAGATTACTACAACAAAAAACTTAGCAATTATGAGCCTTATCAACCTGGCAAGCGAAACTGAACCTAAAGCCAGGGGACACAGGGGCGAGTTTACCTATATGATTTTATAATGAAATACAAACTAAAATAGTTAGGCTCGCGCTTATAAAGAGAATTTAACATAATTAAAAACACTTTGTAGTTATTAATGCCTTTATGAACAGAGTTATTTGTCCTCTTAATAGATTGCATTGCACCATAGCGAGAGTTCATCTATTTCAAAGAAATAGATCCGTCCCAGAGAGCCAAAATATATACGCGTTGTTAACAGGCGATATTATTCACACAAGCTTTAAATTATCAAACACAGAGACCACCAATTAATTATGAGCCTACTTTTGCGAATGATGACTGAGAATACCTGGAGTGATGAGATGATAGCTGGGGCGTCCCAATCTTGTTTCTTGAGCACTTATTAATCTTTCACACGAGAGAATGTCATGGCTGTGTACTCCGATAGCTAAAAGACGCTTGAACAGTTTTTCCACTATACTAAGATAAAGCGCGGGATTAGCGAGCCTAGAGCCATTAAGGGAGAAGGGACAATGCGGTGCTGACACCTAGTGCTAATGAATATAATTAATTACATATATAATATAGCACAACTGGCTCAGTAGATATATTCACACTAAACAGACTTAATTATTATAAAAGAAATTACACACACACACACACACAGACACACATACATACACACACATGTATATACAGGTTGGTAAAAAAGACCTTGTTGTACACATTAACATGAGTAAAGAAATATTAATGACGTTACACGACATCTAGTTGTGTCGATACGTCGGTAAACTTAAATAATAATAATAATAATAATAATAATAATAATAATAATAATAATAATAATAATAATAATAATAATAATAATAATAATAATAATAAAACTGTCTTAGAAAATATAGGTCCATAAACCAACTCACATAGAGGTAAAGGCCATTTGATATTTTTTGTAATAAAAAATAAATACTACGGTGCACCGCACGGAATTTCTCTCGTTTTTATCTTAAAATAGATATTTAATGAAAACTCATAAGGTTTGGTGAAACGAAATAATAGGTCCATGAATTGTTGTAGAAACATTACACCAAAGGTCATAAATGAAATAAAATACACGGTTACTTACTTATTCTATGGCATTAGGAACTAGGAACACTATTATAGAAAAATTGAGGAAAGAGAATAATCTTTGTTCACCAAAGAGCATAAGAATCAAATTCATTTTCAAAGGCCTGGATTAAAAAGAATATGTAATTATTTGTTTGTAGCTCAAAACTTTTTGGCTTTATAAAAATATACTTAGAATAAAATATTTTTACCTTTAATAGTTCTACTACTTTACAATAACGAGTTATTAAGTATTTCAAATAGTTGCGGATAAATGATGAAAACTGAAAAATTTCCCTTGTGTAAGGTGCCTTCAAATTCATGTTCATGAGAAAATGAGAATTCACATCTTGTTTACAGTAATGAACAGTGTCTAGTTATGAAATTAATTCAGAATCGTTAGAGTGAATTTCGAGAAAATCGTTTTATTCTCTTAAATTTAGGGTTAGATATCTAATTCAAAAAGAAACTTGGGGGGACCTTATGAAAACCCCAGATGCCAAGTTATAGCCCAATCTGTAAAATAGTTTCAATTCTAGCCCAAGGTACAGTCAAATGGGTAGACGGCATTGCGAAAAAACTTTTTTGGTTTCAGGGGGTCATGAAACGTTGACCATTTATCAAAATCTCGAGTTCAAAATTTTTGACGATCACAATACTTTCACTACGAGGTGTCGAGAAAGAGAAAATATTTGTCTACAAAGTTTAGTTACCCGCAGTGGTGTTCTATAGGTAGAGCCGTCGGCTTGATCGCCATTGACGGGGGGTGGTTGAGGTTAGAACTTGCAGTAGACTAGACTGCCGATGACGGGGAGATTGAGGTTTGAATAAGGGTCTGGTGCACTGAGGGTGGTTTTTATACTTTGCTTCCAAGCAAATGCGGGTGCACTTCCTCTAATTAAACATTCCTAATCCCTAAATCATTATTGTAATTAGTTCATAGTCGTATAACCCGAACGGGTAGTAAGACGCGGTGCTAAATAAATTTTTTTTTAAAAAATCAAGTCGTTAATAGCCTGTGTAACGATAAAAAAGAAAAAATAGTTTTAGATAGTTTATAATCATTTTTATAATAATAATAAGTTAATTATATTATATAGAAATTGGTTTACCGACTTTTATTTAATCCAGATTTTTTTAGATCTTAGAATACAATGTTCTTGTTAGTAAGGTGTTCGTTAAAAGTGAACAGTATTTGTAAAGTGAAGTAGGCGTACAATGTGTACATTCTATTTCATTGAGATATCATTTAAAATAATATGGAAATTTTTTGTCAACTTTGGTCACGTTTTTCTGGTCATTAATTTATTTTAAGATAGTTCCAATTTTTTTAACAGCCTATCACCTAGAGCAAAGTGGGGTTTTAACTTTTTTTCTATCTTCTGTACAAACAAATGGTGGTGCACTTATTTTAATTCTTCCCTCCCTATACCACGTATTAAATAATTATCGTAAGTAGCGACCGTAAAATCTATGTCACTGAAAAACAAAAAGAAAGGGCTATATTTTTTTAAATATAGGAAGAAAATATATTTTTATATATTTATACAGTAATAGATAAACCAAATAAAAATGTCAAAATTTATTGTGAACAATGATTTCCTAAGGTAGCTCAGGAAAATTATACTTTGACAGGGTCTTAGAGCCCTGTTCCTTTGACGTTGGACGTTATTCTATAAAACCCCGAGATGCGGTTCAAAACTCGGCACCACTCCTTGGAGAGTACATCGCTGATAGCTCATCTTTTGTGAGTGGTAAGCAATAAGTAGAATGGTTAGGGGTGATGGTGGAGGCCTGGAGTAACGGTGGAATGCAAGGACACTCTGAAAGGGGGGAAAGTATAGGAGGGATGAGAGGGGTTGGTGTGGCGACTGCCCTAGCTACTACAGTAGCGCACACCTTTAGTGAGATGATAAAACATAGTACTACTAACTTCGAGATGTCCATCCTAATCTTAATACTCTGCCTTGACTCCAAGCAAGACGAAATACTAAATTGTAATAATGTTCCATTATTACTGTACTTTGCCTCCAAAGAAGATAACACACTAAATTGTAATACTGTGCTTTGCCTCTAAAGAAGAGGAAAAATTAAACTGTAATTATATTTCATAAATACTGTGCTTAGCCTCCAAAGAAAACAAAACACCTAATTATAATAACGTTTCATTAATACTGTGCATTGCCTCCAAAGAAGACAAAACACTGAACTTTAATAATGGTTCATTTATACTGTGCTTGGCCTCCAAATTCTGCTGTCTTAAGTATTTACTGGCCATTGTGCATCTATATTCTTAAATGTTTCGCAAGGCTAACAAGTAGGCTGTTCGTTTATCCTGGCGTGATCTTTCCAATTTACGTACTCATCAGCTCATCCGATTGGTTTCCTTACTTTTACGTTTGTGCAGCCTAGCACACCAACAATTGTAGGAATTTGACAACAGCGACTCTGCCCTAACAGCCTGGATCACTAAAATAGTGAAGAAATAGTCCCATTTTAATTCTTGGGGTCAGAGCCCCACCTCGAGTTTCGCTACTTTCTAGCAGAAACTGGGCCCACGAAAATCTACACTCGGTGTTTCAAACCTCAAAAGTGACTTGGAATTGGATTTACTGTGATTAGCACTTCTCCGTGCATTATATTGTTTCATGCCACGAATTTGAATGAAAGTGGCAATGTCTTAACAGTTCTGATGTTATAAGTACTCTATTAACCTACCTTAAAAATGATGTATTTATTTATAGAAGAAAATAGTGTTTATTCACACAATTATAAGTAAATTTTGAGGAAACTTAAGTCCTTAGTGGATACAAAGTAATTACAGTAAAAAAAGAGTAAACACTTGAGGTAAAGTATTTAATTCAAATTTTACTCTCTCAATCATAAGTATTTACTTATCCATGCTCAAGACTTTGGGTATTGACAGGGAGAAACTGAAAGACGTGAAACTTGACTACCAAATATAAATTAAAAAAACATTTCTCTTAGTTAGACACAACAGACAATGTGTAGAGAATATGGAACCAAATAAAAAGTGTCGTAGTGAAAGCAACATAAACAACTGTTGGGAAGAAAAAAACCAAAGAGAAATAATTGGTTCAGTGATGAAAGTGTAACAGCAATCGAGAACAGAAAAAAGGTGTGGGAAGAGTGGCTAGCTGATAGAATGAACGAGAGGAATAAGGAACGTTTTCAGGAAATAATAAATGATGCACAAAGGGCATTGAGCACTGAGAAGCGAAAGTACATGACAACATTCCTGGCAAATCGGGACAATCAGTGCAACCAGGCGAGGAAGTTCTACCAGAAAACAAAACAATAGATAACTCGCCCTCAGACAAAATCCAGTTTCATCCTAGACAATAATGGCAATATGGTGTCAAACAAAAATTAAACCTTAAGGAAATGGGCGGAGTACTTCTCCGAAATTTTCAACTGTGGTGAACCAGCAGAACCAGTAGAACACAATTAGCCTATGGAAAGGTGGAAAGCAGAAGAGATAGCTGCAGTGACTAGAAGAAGTGAAGAAATGTATCAGCAAAATAAAAAATAACAAAGGATGGAGTGGTGGCAGAGTTGCTGAAATAAGGCATTGGCCCATTGCACAAACATATACACACATTGATAGACAAGCTCTGGAACAGAGCAAATATCAAAAGACTGGAAACTAGCACCGATCTGCCCAATCCATAGAAGGGCCCAAAGACAGACAGCAACAACTACCGGGATATCCCCTCCTTAGCACGACCTACAAGATGTTCTCTATGATCCTGCTCTGCAGATTGGAAAAAATTGCGGAAAATGTGTTGGTGATTACTAGACAAGTTTCCGCAGGACATTCAACAATGGACAACATCTTTGCCTTGAAACAGCCTTGGAAAAAGTGTTATGAGCATAACATGAAAATCAACACCGTGTTCATTGACTTTAAAAGGGCATATGCTAGTATTCATGGTATTGCTAATCCCATCTACCTCAGAAGCTAATCATGCCAACAAAATTGTACATTAACGTGTTGGAAGCTTTAGTGCTGTGTGGTGGTGAGATGTCGGGGATGTTTGAAGTGAGATCTGGACTGAGACAGGGTGAGGCACTCTCCCCTCTACTTTTCAACTTAGCACTGAAATGGGTCACCAGTCACGCAGATAGCCTACAGTGGAAGGGTGTAGTGCTTAACGACTGGCACAAATGATGAGCTTACGTAGATGACAGCGCATTGCTGAGTCAAGACAAGGAAGAGTTGAAGCATATTTCAGAAGTCGTCAAGCAACAGGTCACAAAAGTGGGACTGCATCTCAGTGAGGATAAAACTGAGTATATGCTGATGTTGAGGTTGGAGTAAGACCAAGACTCACTGCACTATTTCCAGGAGGGATGAGCTTCAAATGAGTGAAGTAATTAAAATACCTTGGAGCGTGGTTCACCACATGTAATGAAGTGGACAACTACGTAAGGAAGAGGACCCAAGCAGGAAATAGGTGTTTCTTCAGTCTACGCAATACGATGAAATCAAACTCCCTGTCTAGACGAACAAAGGTCAATATTTACAACACCATTATTCGTCCTATTGTACTCTACGGCTATGAAACCTGGACAGCAAGGAAAATCGATCGAGACAAGCTCGACAACTTCGAGAGGAGGGTGATGTGGCGAATACTCGGTCCCGTTGAAGATAGTGGAGAGTGAAGACAGAGGACAAACGAAGAAGTCTACAGTCCAATAGGGGGGTGCAAAATCACGAACATCTTGAGAAGCAGTCAGATCCAGTGGGATCATGTGGCAAGGATGGCTGAAGATGCAATGCCCAGAGCAGTGATGGAAGGAATACCGAGAAAGAAGGCCTAGACTGCGGTGGCAGTATGAGCTGGAAAAATACCTACCCAGAAGGTTCTTTATTGATAACATTGGTTGAAAGTATTATTAGAAGCATTTGATAATACTTTTATTGATAATTTAAAATTGTTAAGTGCATAATTATTTCCGAATACGTCGACATTATTGACTTTCAGCCAATGTTTGCAATCAAGAACCTTCTTCTAGCTGTCACTTACCTACACTCCCATTGTATGTACTTTACATGAGGTATGGTTTGTCTAACTGTGGTAGCCTATATATTAGTTTTTTAATTATTATAGTGATTGGCTGATTTACTTACAGAATAAACACCATATAAATACGCATTTATATGAAAATTTGCACAAGTTTTACAGATCGTAACAAGCGACTTAACTCAAGGATTTAACATTGTAAATGTAGGAAGTTTCCCTTATTATTCTTTACTATTTTTATTAGAGTAACCACATCGGGAGTTAAATGAATTAATAATAGTAATAATAATAATAATAATAATAATTTATTTTATTATAGCGCTAGCCAAAAGTCCCAAACCTATTATAAGCCATTACTAAAATCTACACTAGTACCTGATATTTAAGCATAAATACATAATAAATAAACAATAATAATTAAGTAATAATACATACAAATAAATAGTTACTTAGAGATAATAATAATAAAACTAAATTAATAATATAAAGAATAGTGGTGGATATAAATTAGCACTTATATAATAAAAAACAGCAAGCAAAATAATGCAAATTTAAATATTAGAGGTAGAACATGTACTGGGTATATTAATAGTAAGGGAATTCCTTAAATAACTTTCTGAGAGTGGCTATTATTTTGTGGTAAAAGTTGAATTCGACAAATCTATAATTTGCGCTATGGATAAAACTGCCAATAGGATTCATCTTGTAGGAGTTATTGAGAGAGAAAAAAATTGGATTATGAAAAGCCCGAGAAGGGATATTAATACCTACACTATCAGGGGCAAATTTACAGGAAATGTTACTATTGAAAATACTAAAAACAAAAAAGGCATCACAATAAAGTCTAGGTGAAAAGAGAATATGGATCAATAAAATGTTTCAAATTCTCTCACAATCGTAATAAATCCGGTCAAGAAAGAATTTATCATAGAAAGTGGCCCCAAATTTATGTTGAACGTTTTCCAATCTGAGAGATTCAGTTAATATAATGGAATTCTAAGCAACACTAACATTTTCACGCTATAATATAAACAAGGAATGGTATAGTGTTAAAATATATCAATTTTATTGAATACGGAAGTAATAAATTTAATAAGTCCAAATGATTTTAATGATTGAGATAGTGTATGGTTAAAATGAAAGTGAAAGTACAGTTTGTGGTCCAGAAGAACGCCTATATCATTAATATGAAGGGTGAAAGCTATGTTATCGTTGACCGATTTATAAGTGTAAAATATAGGATTAGTTTTCCTTGTAAAAGCTACGGATTTGGTCTTTGATTTATTAATGTACATTCCATTTTCAGTAGCCCGATGAATAATAATAATAATAATAATAATAATAATAATAAATAATAATAATAATAATAATAATAATAATAATATAATATAATAATAATAATAATAATAATAATAATAATAATAATAATGCAGAGTGACATGGTACCAAAATAATTTCTTGTCGAAAGCTGTCAACAGTATTCCTCCTATTTCTCCTCACTCCCCCTCGCCAACCCTACAGCGTTTTGCAACACATGGAAGCACATGAAGAACTCTACAACATCGTATAAGTCAATTAATCGATAGCAGTATCTCTTGTTTAGACTGCTTAGCGGTCGGAAGGCTGTGTCTATTTTACAAGTCTATACATGTACCCTTCGTTTACCCTGTAAGGTAACAAGCTTACCTTGTATTATTTCACCATGGTATAGGATAATTGTGTAGCCTAATCCATCTGGAAAAAATGAAGGTACATGCTGGATAGTAAGGCTGTGTTCATATGACAAGTTCATACAAGAACTGTACATGTAGACCTTATCTTGCTGGGACAGTAAGGCTGTGTCCATATTATAAACACGATTGAATTTAAACATTAAGTAGTTCTTGTTTATGCTTTCTGGGCGTAGGTATACGTATGGGCTGTGTCAAATTAGTCTAGGAGCTGGGGAAATGCTGTTGGTTTTGAGAGGTGCAAAGTTTTTCTTCTTTAGATGCTTTTTACAAGTCATAGGGAGGAAAATAATTGGTCACGTGGTCTACCTTATGGTTAATTTTGATAAATATCCATCATCTTGCTATTTTCAATTTAAATAAAATTATTCTATGCATCGATTACAATGGGGTGTCTTTTACTTAACAATTCTATCGTTTGAGTTTTATTTATAGAAACAATGTTCACTTGAGAAATTAATGACTAAGAAAGAATTCACATCCATTTACACAGTAATAAAAAAAAGTGTTTCTACCTTTCGACCGATGAAAATCGGAACTTGACACAAATTATCTGAAAAAATTAACTTCAATCACAAACTTTTTGACTGATCTCATTTTAATAATCTCACAAAAGGACTTTTTTTGTTTAATATTTCTGTGTTAACTCAAGAGCAATTTTTTTCCCTTTTGAGTGTCTTGGAAATAAATTCCTTTGATAAGGAATTTTTGGAATATTTTTACAGCACACAATAATTTTTTTTTAATCCTTACATTTTAATTGTAACCCATAGTAGAGTATATTATGGTAGTACCATTAACCTTCCAAGTGATCACGGTTGTTTTATAATACAAATTGTTCAACGTAAGACCGGGGGTCCTGAGATAAGTTTAAAGTAAATACTGGTTGAGATAGTTGAGGATCCAAGGCACCCATTACATATTCAGTACATTTAGGATTATACTGATTTGCTCGAGTGTGCTTACATTTCAAGAATATATTATATATAACATTTCTATATATGATATATTTTATGTTTTACTATTAGTAAAAAGGGGAGGGGGATGTATTTACAATAGAAACATACATAGCTCAATTTTCATTTAATTTATTTGAGGTATTTAACGTGCACTTTTTGAACCGACTGATTATATCAGCATACGACTTATAAACTACCTACCTTAAATCTAGAACAGACACAACATCCAGCCCCCGGCCGTGTGAAACTGAACAGGTAATAAGAAGCGGGGGCTAGAAAAAAAAAAGAAAAAAAAAAGAAGGGGAAACTCACATTTTACTAAAGATAATTTTTTTTGTCCATGCCTGGATCTTAGCCGGGGGTCCTGAGCTCACCAAAGATACACGCTATCGACTAAGCTAAAGTGTCTGAATCTTATAAAAAATTTCAAGGGCATACAAGACGTCACTACCCATCATATTCTCTAGGCCAAAAACGTTCATATTACAATCTTTTCTTTGTATGAGAAAGTAAAAAACAAAGCAACATGGTCTCACCTAGCCTGATAGATCCAACACTCTTCTCCTTCCACTAAATTAAGGCGTCCTTGAAGCTACGACAAGAAATTAGATTAGGAGAAACTGTCGCCCTTGTCTATAGGACCCACTGGAGGGGCCAGTCCGGAGTAGATTCATATTATAGATAGCGCGCTATGAATAGGAAACGTCATACTCCTATGGTACATTGATTATGTGAAACATACCCAGTTAGGGGTAGACTGTGGCTGACTGGTTAATAAATACAATTACGTCTGTCGCTACAGAGGACAAGTATAGTTGTTTTTCTGGTAAGGACACTTAAAAAAATTTCAAAAATATGATTTTTCAGTCAAGATTGATAACATTGTAATATAATTAGTATTATTTTATAGATATTGATAATATCTATCAAAAGTGACAGCTACAGATCACATGTCATGTTGTATAAATATATGAAAATAGTTTAATAATCTTTTGTAAATGCCAGAGATCCTAAACATATATTTTAATTTCAACGTGGTTATGACTTTGGAACTGTGTTATTGTGGAATATTGAGTGGAAATTATACACGTCAAGTTTGATAAGGACAGACGGAATATTTTATAAGACCCGTCAACAGTATCTTTGTCCTATTCTGACACTTTGAAAGTTACTAGAAATAGCTTTGTGTTCGTGTTTTGTGTGTGTTTGAACCCCTCTTTCGGGAAATTTGCACACTTACGCTATTAAGGGTTGGATGGATAAATACAGTGGCATATAGAGGAAGGGTACCTGTATTAGCGCTGATAGAGGGAGGTAAACGGTTTAAGAAACATCGTCTGATTGCCCCCAATGGGGTGAGGGTGTTTTAACTTTTAACTCTCCATCCCAGGCTAACTAGAAAATGTGAGACTGACGCTTATGTCTGCGTGCCCACTGTAACGGGTCCCTTGCCAAGACAAAAATGGCCCAGGGTCCTGAAAAATTCAGGATTTGGACAGTTTCCAAAATCTGGACAGCTTGCAGGATTACTGCCTGAATATCAGCGAAACAGTCCGATGTCTAGTTAGCTTGTCGGCCGGCGGCTATGCAGGCCGGCTGATTACTACTTCCCCAACGCCTGTTCGGGGGCAACGGGATTACGGGTGATGAACATGGTATCCCCATTTAAAAAAAAACTGTAGCCCAGTGGCACAGCCTACCAGTATGCCACCAGCGTGTGGCGGTAGCTGGCGCAGGACGACAACAGCATAATCAGGGTGGACTCCAGCAGATGAAAATTCGTGACCAGTGCATCGATAATGCAAAAGCTGTAATCGATAAAAATAAATATGCTGGTGGGGCGTTGCAGGATCTGGACCCTTTCGAGAATCTTGACCACTTTGAGGATCTGGACAACTTCAAGGATCTGGACAATGTCCAGGACCTGGACATGAATTTTTAAAAATGAACAACTATGTTTACAGTAGAGATATAACATATTTTTACTTGCTACGCGACCATCCAGGTCATATTAAAGTAAATTATTAAAATATTGTAGTCATGTGTATTAACCATGCCAGTTAGTAAGAATCAAATAGCCGAAGCTATTATTTATGCTTTTAGTGAGGAATTCTCCATCTAGATATCATATTCTTAAAATTTAAAAATTACACCTGGACACGGGAATCAAACCCGGGACCTTTGGCTTAGTACGCCAATGCTCTCTCTAACCACTATTCAGGCAGCATTAAGCCAACTACCGAGTAGAAGGTGGCTGCGTTATCTGATAGCTCGTGATCTTAATAAAACCACACATTTGTAGCCGACGATTCCCGCACGTTCATCATAGACTCTGCCTTAAAATATGAGTGAAGAATGACCCTGCACACGGGACGATTCCTGGATAGCTCAGTGGTTAGATCATTGACGTACTAAACCAAAGGTCCCGGGTTCAATTCCCATGTCCAGGTGTCATTTTTCAATTTTCAGAAAATGTCAATAAGTGTTGGGGAAGAGAAAGTTGACAGCAGCAAGCATGTAATCAGGTGTACTAACCATGTCAGTAAGTGTTGGGGAAGAGAGATTTGACACCAGAAGGTTTGTAGTCATGTGTGCTAACCATGTCAGTAAGTGTTGGGGAAGAGAGATTTGACACCAGAAGGTTTGTAGTCATGTGTGCTAACCATGTCAGTTAGTGTTGGGGAAGAGACAGTTGACAGCAGCAGGCTTGTAGTCAGGTTTACTAACCATGTCAATAAGTGTTGGGGAAGAGACAGTTGTCGGCAGCAGGCTTGTAGTCAGGTTTACTAACCATGTCAATAAGTGTTGGGGAAGAGACAGTTGTCGGCAGCAGGCTTGTAGTCAGGTTTACTAACCATGTCAATAAGTGTTGGGGAAGAGACAGTTGACAGCAGCAGGCTTGTAATCAGGTTTACTAACCATGTCAATAAGTGTTGGGGAAGAGACAGTTGTCGGCGGAAGGCTTGTAATCAGGTTTACTAACCATGTCAGTTAGTGTTGGGGAAGAGACAGTTGACGGCAGCAGGCTTGTAGTCAGTTTACTAACCATGTCAATAAGTGTTGGGGAAGAGACAGTTGACAGCAGCAGGCTTGTAGTCAGGTTTACTAACCATGTCAATAAGTGTTGGGGAAGAGACAGTTGTCGGCGGAAGGCTTGTAATCAGGTTTACTAACCATGTCAGTTAGTGTTGGGGAAGAGACAGTTGACAGCAGCAGGCTTGTAATCAGGTTTACTAACCATGTCAATAAGTGTTGGGGAAGAGACAGTTGTCGGCAGCAGGCTTGTAATCAGGTTTACCAACCATGTCAATAAGTGTTGGGGAAGAGACAGTTGTCGGCGGAAGGCTTGTAATCAGGTTTACTAACCATGTCAGTTAGTGTTGGGGAAGAGACAGTTGACGGCAGCAGGTTTGTAGTCAGGTTTACTAACCATGTCAATAAGTGTTGGGGAAGAGACAGTTGACAGCAGCAGGCTTGTAATCAGGTTTACTAACCATGTCAATAAGTGTTGGGGAAGAGACAGTTGACAGCAGCAGGCTTGTAATCAGGTTTACTAACCATGTCAGTAAGTGTTGGGGAAGAGACAGTTGACAGCAGCAGGCTTGTAGTCAGGTTTACTAACCATGTCAATAAGTGTTGGGGAAGAGACAGTTGTCGGCAGCAGGCTTGTAATCAGGTTTACTAACCATGTCAGTTAGTGTTGGGGAAGAGACAGTTGACGGCAGCAGGTTTGTAGTCAGGTTTACTAACCATGTCAATAAGTGTTGGGGAAGAGACAGTTGACAGCAGCAGGCTTGTAATCAGGTTTACTAACCATGTCAATAAGTGTTGGGGAAGAGACAGTTGACAGCAGCAGGCTTGTAGTCAGGTTTACTAACCATGTCAATAAGTGTTGGGGAAGAGACAGTTGTCGGCGGAAGGCTTGTAATCAGGTTTACTAACCATGTCAATAAGTGTTGGGGAAGAGACAGTTGACAGCAGCAGGTTTGTAATCAGGTTTACTAACCATGTCAGTAAGTGTTGGGGAAGAGACAGTTGACAGCAGCAGGCTTGTAGTCAGGTTTACTAACCATGTCAGTTAGTGTTGGGGAAGAGACAGTTGACGGCAGCAGGTTTGTAGTCAGGTTTACTAACCATGTCAATAAGTGTTGGGGAAGAGACAGTTGACAGCAGCAGGCTTGTAATCAGGTTTACTAACCATGTCAGTTAGTGTTGGGGAAGAGACAGTTGACGGCAGCAGGTTTGTAGTCAGGTTTACTAACCATGTCAATAAGTGTTGGGGAAGAGACAGTTGACAGCAGCAGGCTTGTAGTCAGGTTTACTAACCATGTCAATAAGTGTTGGGGAAGAGACAGTTGTCGGCGGAAGGCTTGTAATCAGGTTTACTAACCATGTCAGTTAGTGTTGGGGAAGAGACAGTTGACGGCAGCAGGTTTGTAATCAGGTTTACTAACCATGTCAGTAAGTGTTGGGGAAGAGACAGTTGACAGCAGCAGGCTTGTAATCAGGTTTACTAACCATGTCAATAAGTGTTGGGGAAGAGACAGTTGACAGCAGCAGGCTT
This sequence comes from Timema podura, assembly GCA_033556935.1. NCBI lineage: Eukaryota > Metazoa > Arthropoda > Insecta > Phasmatodea > Timematidae > Timema > Timema podura. Next base: position 20,829,389 of record JAVRXN010000003.1, on the reverse strand, counting down.
GTAGTCAGGTTTACTAACCATGTCAATAAGTGTTGGGGAAGAGACAGTTGACAGCTGCAGGCTTGTAATCAGGTTTACTAACCATGTCAATAAGTGTTGGGGAAGAGACAGTTGTCGGCGGAAGGCTTGTAATCAGGTTTACTAACCATGTCAGTTAGTGTTGGGGAAGAGACAGTTGACGGCAGCAGGCTTGTAATCAGGTTTACTAACCATGTCAGTAAGTATTGGGGAAGAGACAGTTGTCGGCAGAAGGCCGGTGAACCCGGCTGTTGAATCTAAGCGTCATCACGTGACAAGCGACGCCTCACCCCTCAGATAGACCGGGCGTCGTATTGATCCTGGCGGTTGGGGCTGCCTTCTATTCTTACGGTGTATCCCTCCTTCCATTCCTACCCCTATTACCGCTCTGTCAGAGTCATCTGTTGGCGTGCGTAGAGCTGGTGGTGGACAGAGCAGGGGCAGAATGTTTGCAACTCGACTAAAGTGCAACCCATAGTCGGCGCACCACTTGTTGACACTTTTCTGGCAGTTTTGTTAAGATACGGGGTGCATTTTCATGTCATCTATATGTCAATACTTGCAGTTCTAAGCAATGTTAGATATACTTTCATGTTCTGTATACATCACTACTGGAAGTTCTTCGAGGTATTAGGTCTAATAAATATATTCTGTAAACGCTCCTACTGGCAGTTCTATAAGCTATTAGGTTTACCTTCATCTTCTGTTTGTATTAGTACTGCTAGTTCTACCAGTTAATAAGTTTACCTTCATCTTCTGTTTGTGTTAGTATTGCCAGTTCTATAAGCTACTAGGTTTACCTTCATCTTCTGTTTGTATTAGTACTGCTAGTTCTACCAGTTAATAAGTTTACCTTCATCTTCTGTTTGTATTAGTACTGCTAGTTCTACCAGTTAATAAGTTTACCTTCATCTTCTGTTTGTGTTAGTATTGCCAGTTCTATAAGCTACTAGGTTTACCTTCATCTTCTGTTTGTATTAGTACTGCTAGTTCTACCAGTTAATAAGTCTACCTTCATCTTCTGTTTGTATTAGTACTGCTAGTTCTATAAGCTACTAGGTTTACCTTCATCTTCTGTTTGTGTTAGTATTGCCAGTTCTATAAGCTACTAGGTTTACCTTCATCTTCTGTTTGTATTAGTACTGCTAGTTCTACCAGTTAATAAGTTTACCTTCATCTTCTGTTTGTGTTAGTATTGCCAGTTCTATAAGCTACTAGGTTTACCTTCATCTTCTGTTTGTATTAGTACTGCTAGTTCTACCAGTTAATAAGTTTACCTTCATCTTCTGTTTGTGTTAGTACTGCCAGTTCTATAAGCTACTAGGTTTACCTTCATCTTTTGTTTGTGTTAGTACTGCCAGTTATATAAGCTACTAGGTTTACCTTCATCTTCTGTTTGTGTTAGTATTGCCAGTTCTATAAGCTACTAGGTTTACCTTCATCTTCTGTTTGTGTTAGTATTGCCAGTTCTATAAGCTACTAGGTTTACCTTCATCTTCTGTTTGTGTTAGTATTGCCAGTTCTATAAGCTACTAGGTTTACCTTCATCTTTTGTTTGTGTTAGTACTGCCAGTTATATAAGCTACTAGGTTTACCTTCATCTTCTGTTTGTGTTAGTATTGCCAGTTCTATAAGCTACTAGGTTTACCTTCATCTTCTGTTTGTGTTAGTACTGCCAGTTCTATAAGCCACTAAGTTTACTTTCATCTTCTGTAAATGCTAGTACTGATATTTCTACAACCTTCTGGTATTTAACTTCATCTTCTGTGTATGCTAGTACTGGCAGTACGACAAGCTACTAAGTTTACTTTCATCTTCTGTATATATTAGTACTGGCAGTTATTTAAATTACTAGGTTTATTTTCATCATCAAATATTTTATATGAAACATATTTTTATAACGCCGATAGCTTTCAAGATTTACGCAAATATATATATTTTTTAACTTTTCAAAAACTAAAGTTAAAGTATTGTGACTGTAAAAAAAAGAAAAAAATCTAACCTGAGAGGTTGATGGCTATCAAGTTTCATAAACTCCCGAACCATAAAAAGTGGTTTTAGCAATGCCGTCTGTCTCTGTGTCTTTTTAACCCTAAAATTAAGTGTAGTTTACTAATGATTTTGATTAGAATTCTTATCTAGGCGTTGATTAAGATTATAAATAAAATTAATATTTTAATTTTTCCATGGAAATTACTTTTCGGTACTTTACAGAAGTGGAAGTTTTTATATCTCTGCAACCATTTGAGATACTAAATAACTTGGCATTGCAAAATTGTAGCATTTTTATGAATAAAAAAAGACTTTTATTTGAAACACATTTTATATAACCAATAGTTTCTGAGATATTGGCGAATATATTAATAAAATTTTTGAGCTTTAGCTGTACAGAAATACTACTTATGTTTTGACGAAATAATTATCTAATGACATAGAATAATTAAATATTAGTAAGTTTCTCAAAAAGTGTATGTTTTTTTTCCCTTTAACCTCTTAGGGAAAATGCTTGTACAGCAATGATATATTTCTATCTTTTTAGACGCAATAGTCAATATTTACATTTTTTTATTGGTCAAAATACATAAATGAAGAATTTAATAACAATGCGATGACCTGAAGATGTGCAATACCTAATAAAATGTCAAAACTTTTAAATGGAAGTCAAAATTTTAATACGAAGTTTTGACCCTTGTGGACCCAATATCGATCTTTTTAGTGGTCCAAATATACAAATGAGGACATTAATAATTATTTAAAAATAAAATTATAAAATTTAAAACCGGTAGTCAAAAAAAGTTTTACGTAAGTATAGCGCAATTTATGCTTAGGTTTAGTTTCACATATATTACGAGTTTTGAGTAAATATCTCCATTTTTAAACGATAGAGCGAGAAATTCCGTGCGGAGTTCAGCACCATTTATTTCTATGGTCGCAATACTTTATCTTAAGTTTTTCGAAAAGTTAAAAATAAAAATATATATGCGTATAGCTTGAGAACTATTGGTCTTATAAAATATATATTTCAAGTAAAAGATCTTTAATATAAATAGACTTACATATTTGCAAAGATACGTAATTTAATATTTCAAAGAGTTATGGAGATATTGTTAAAATTAAAATTTACGCATCAGTACGGAACCCTTAAAATCATTTTGAAGAAAAGTTGAGAGTAACCATTTTATTTAAAATATTTATCAATGCTTGTAAATGAAATTTAATCCAAATCATTAAAGCCAATTTTGATAAAATCGACTTCTTCTCTTTTCACCCTAAATGAAACTACCCTTAATTTTAGGGTTGGATATCCAATTTCAAAAACCCCTCGGGGCAACCATATGAAAACACTAGATACCAAGTTTTATCCCAATTGGTAATATAGTTTAAGCTATAGCCCGAGGTACAGACAGACAGACGGCATTGCAAAAACCACTTTTTCGGATTCGAGTTCGATATTTTGACGATCACAATACTTTCTCTACACGTAAGGTAGTGAGAAGAGTCATAATGATACTATTTTTGCAGTAATCTCCTTGATTAGTATGGATAACAATGTGATCATAATTTAATATTTATTCGTTAACATAATTACCTCTCTTAATAATGATACCAAGTGTAAAGGCAGGTCCACACAGGCACTGACCAATATTAGCTACTTTCATAATAATGTTCGTAGCCGAATGTTCAATTGTTCACGTGTAGTTAATTGTTAAATCATCTGTCCACACATAATCTATATTTGTTAATCGTGGACAAACATGCTGGCACACTATGGGAAAGGCAAATGATTGTGTAGAATATAAATATAGTTTGATTGTTATTTAAAAGCTAAATACATATTATAAATTGTGTAAAAGTTTATTTGCCTTACCTTTATATTCAATGTAGTCGTACAGTGGTAAATGGCCCAAGAAAACTTTCTTTCTGTGAATATGTAAGAAACCAATTTTGGTTAAAAGATCTCATCTGCACCAGCTCCTGATTTCATTGATTGCCTTTTATTTTTTTAAATCATTCGAAAATAACTCTTCAATGGTACAGTCAAACTTTAACTTTCTTAAAATCAACCCCCTAACAAATGTTTGTAAACGAAGTGGGTTATGCTGTCAGACGATTATTCGTACATTTAGGCGTGTTCACCGACTCGAGGAGGAACAATGTTTGTTAATCGCTATGCATGACAAATATTTGTACATAAACACGAATAGTTAATTCACACTTTTGTGATTCATAGCGAATATAGAATAATCGTGGACGAATGGTGGAGCCACCTTAATATTCGTTTAGATCAAAGGGGCTCATTTTATTTTAATTAGGTTTTCGCTAAGCCCTTATTTTTAACAACAATTTTTATTAATATAATATTGATAAATAAATCATAATTATTTTAAAAATAAAGCTAGCGATATTCAAGATAATCCCTGATTTTTATAGAAAGCTCACTTTCGACCAACAACATTGAGTGAAAGTCCCTTTATAATAATTCTAAAATTTAGCTTACCAGTGGATCATTGCAGCGATGGCGGCAGATTATTGCACTAAAATATATTCTAAACCTTTTTTTGTGAGAATATCTATCCAACCAATAAGCCCTCACTCGACTTTATAGTTAAAAGTTTACTCATCAAAAGCTATCAACTTTATGTATATATATATATGGCTGTCGGTGTTTAATTTGAATCAAAACGTATATTTTCTCCCTTCACGCCACGACGAGAGCTTTGAAACGACTCCTCTCTAAGCTCTCCATCTATTTGTTGCACCAAACCAATCAAATAAGAATTGAGCTGTTATTAGTTTTAATCAAAGAGAAATATTTTATTTAACGAAATACAATAATTATACACAAATCATGGTTTCCATGATGATGTAAACAAAGAATTATTGAACAAATCAGCCACTGACCACACAGAAGGAAAATATGGATAATTCGCAAGAAATGTTGGGTTTTAGTTTCAGGCTACTAGTTTTGCTGGCATCCTGGTCGCCTAGTATTTAAAATGAGTGTTGGTTGGTCGAAATCGGTTAAACAGTTTTCTCGTAATTTAAATTACCGGCAATGGGCTTATCAAATTATATATACGATTTAGAGAAAGAAAAAGGGTGAGAGATTAAGAAAATATCAATATGTGTGTGTGTGTATGTGTGTGTGTGTGTGTGTGTGTGTGAAGATAGTTGGGATACACAAAACATTACTTTGAAATATTACCTATTCGATATCAAGTAATAACATGAAAATATATTTGAACTTAGTACTTAGTAAGTTCGCGAAATTAACCAATTAGCCTTTTAATTTGCGTATTATAGTCGATATTGTTGATTTAAATGCCAATAACAAGAAATGTTTCTCAAGTCTATGAAGTTAATTCTAGGACCAGCCATTATAGCAACAATTTTGTAATTAGAGGTAGATATTCATAAATAAAGAAGAGAAAGTATCCAATGCAAACAAAATGCTACAGTTATAATTTTATATTTGTGTACCGTAAAACTTAAGTAAGAGTTAGCTATTCTTTTTAACCAGGGAGAAATGTTTTATTTACAAAATGAGTTATTATTGTTAGCCAGGGAGAAATGTTTTATTTACAGAATGAGTTATTATTGTTAGCCAGGGAGAAATGTTTTATTTACAGAATGAGTTATTATTGTTAGCCAGGGAGAAATGTTTTATTTACAAAATGAGTTATTATTGTTAGCCAGGGAGAAATGTTTTATTTACAGAATTAGTTATTATTGTTAACCAGGGAGAAATGTTTTATTTACAAAATGAGTTATTATTGTTAGCCAGGGAGAAATGTTTTATTTACAGAATGAGCTATTATTGTTAGCCAGGGAGAAATGTTTTATTTACAAAATGAGCTATTATTGTTAGCCAGGGAGAAATGTTTTATTTACAAATGAGCTATTATTGTTAGCAGGAGAAATTTTTATTTACAGAATGAGTTATTATTGTTAGCCAGGGGGAAATATTTTATTTACAGAATGAGTTATTATTGTTAGCCAGGGAGAAATGTTTTACTTACATGCACGAATCAGAGTTTAAATGTTGATGTAAACAAGGAATGAAAAGCAGAAAATTCTCTGAGAAAATAAGACTTTAGTTGGAAATTGCTGTTTTTCCCAACATCCTGGACCCCTATCCTTTAAAATGGGAGGTCGCTTGTAAATATCTATTCAGCCATTTCCTCGTAATTTTTTTTAGTAAGAAAGTTAATCTAAAACGTTATCAAGAGCTTTCAAATGTAGATACAATCATTATTATTGTAATTTTTTTCCCCGCCATTGTGGCAACATCGGTTTCCAGTTTTCAGATCACAGGCTTCCTATAAAAACCAGATACCAACCAATTTTGTTTGTTTGTTATAAGTATTATTTATCAAACCATAAAGTGTATATAAATGTAACTGTACAAAAACATCGTACAAAAAACACACCAGCCCCTTGGGGCTCTCGAGTGCTACCTCGCCAGATAAATCATAAACACTACACAAATTAAAATTTGCGCCCTAACGGACTAAAACCACTAACTCCTGTTGATAGAGGAGGGATTAAAAAAAACCCACCCCATCGCTCATATGGGCCTAAAGCGGCCTTAATATAATAAAATAAAAAATGAAACAGTAAAATACAGGAAACAAAGGACTATCGAGCACTAAGATATTCAACAAAGGAAGGAGGGGGGTTGGTTTACGTGCGAAGCCGACAACCAACTAAAGAAAACAGTCGACGCGGAAGGCGCCAGTGTAGTCACCTGAACCTCCACCCGACCAATCCAGAGACGCCGGCTGCCGACACGCGCCCGTCACCCAACGGAATATACAAACTGACGACACAGGACAGACACGAGCCTTGACTCACAAGTAGTGGGCAGGAGGGGAAAGGTTTAGAAATAAACTTAACTACACCTGAAGGGACAGGGACAAGCACAGGGCCAGATGAACAACATATTACACAGAAAATAAACAAGGTACCAGTGGAACTGATAAATTATAACCATCACAATTGAACCATTGCTCTGCCTATTACTGGTTGATGTGGCCACGTGACTATATTTTTTTTAACACCACCAACACGCACACGGTCTCAACGCCTGGAATCCGCACCAGCCCGGAGGTCTTGCGAGGCACCTGAGCGGAGTCCCGGTGGAGTCAGCTTCAAACTCGTTTAGGAGCGTTCGCCCCCCATTGCCACAGATTACCTCCTGGATCAACCCTACCCAGCAGTGGAGGTTCCCTACGTGGTCTGTGATGCGTTGTGAGCTAGAGCTATCCAGCGTTCGTGAAAAGAATCTCACTGCCAGCCCATGGATGATCATGTCCAGGGATTGGAGGCCAGACAAGTCTAGCAGGACTCGGGTTCTGGGAAGGAGTCCAAGCATGAACCTTAGAAAACAGGTGGAAAAACTACTCAAAGAGGGGAATAGCGGTAACGGAGAAAATAAGACCATGCAGAGCCAGCATACAACAAGAGGGACATAATCTATACCAGCCTGCAACAATCTAAACTTGTGGGCGCAGGAGAGGGACTAGTCCTAACATGACACCCCTCGCTTTTCCTGACTCTCTCAGGTTAGAGTCCCAGCTAGAGCGGCGACCCAGCATGTCCCAGATACTTGACCGATTGTACCACTGAACCACTTCTCCCGCCACGCAGAAGGGTTGTAGGGGAGCCGGTCTGCGACGAGTGAACAGAATCGCCAACATCTTTGTACCATTCACGGCTAGGGATCTGGAAGGCGATTAGACCTCTTAGTGCCATTGTGAACTTGGCCCAGATCACCGCAGCATCAAAGGACGTCGTCAGGATAGCTGTATACAAACTTAAAAACTATTGAGAGAGGCCTTATATATAGGATAAACAATTTGACCGTGTGAAAGCTTAATTAATTTATCTTAAACGTGAGTTAAGATATCAGTCCCGCCACGTTTATAAATGGTGGGAATGTTGGGGTTCAAATACCGTAAGAAATTTAAATTCAAGTATTATTATTATTTTGGGGAATTTTTATTGTAAGAATATTATTTTGTTGCTCAATCTGTATTGAGGTTAACATTTACTGATCCTAGCGGGCAAATCATAGAGCTAAATATTAATAATATATTTTATTTTATTGTAAACTATTATTTTCTCTTTGTAAACATTGCACTCGGGCGAACTAAATTATTATTATTATTATTATTATTATTATTATTATTATTATTATTATTATTATATTATTATTATTATTATAACTTTATAATTCAAGGAATTTTAAAACTTACATTTTTCATCTTAACTCTGCATGAAGATTGAGAGAAAAAGAAAGCCTACGTCACGAGATGACGTCAGCTTTAAATGTTCAAGAAGAAATTTGTTTGTTGACAAATATGAGTCGTTGAGAAACTGAGTTTTGACACTGACATTTTCGGGACTAACCTACCATTTCAAAACTGGTATAAACTGGTAAGTGGCAGCTACATTTTCATTTACTCATTAGACTACGTTTTATTATCACTTTTTATACAATATTTAATATCTTTTCAGCTGGTTTTCGAATTACTGAACTGTGTTAAATGTGACTTTATTATGCAAACTTCAGGGCTAGTTTTTTGGGGGCCGCAAAGAATGCTGGATGCCACCAAGAGATTTTGAGGAGGTTGGCACTGATCTCCCCCTTATCATTACTCATAAATAACAGTCGAGGATGGTAACAAGAGAGTTTTTTATTCAGGTAATAAAAAAATACAACTCAATGAGAGAGTGAGACAAAATAAAGCGTTAGGCGCTGAAATTGTAAATAGCCTTCAGGAATGAACAATAAAATAATTGGCAAAGACAGGTTTTATGAACCATAGAACACCGCCAATGCCCAAACGCCAGCTAAATACTTATTGGCCCCGTCATAGTAGTAATTAACAGGCAGAACAAAGATCCAGGTAATTAGTAATAAATGTAGTAAATATGAGATAGATATCAAGTTGTCTTTACCGGAGATTACCAAATAATCCAAACAATAACAATGAGGTCCCATTTAACATACATCCTTTCATCTAAATCGGACATATTGAGATAAACCACAAACGATTCTAACTTTGGAACTTACGCCTCAAAACGGCAGTACAAACATTAAATATTAAAGCCCAAATAAGAGTATAAACTCGCCGACTCACGTCCCAATCTTTGATTAATATACAATAAACTTTCAACATCTCCAACAATAATAAACAATCTCCAAATAAATAACAAATGAGTTTAAACCCTCAAATAATTAAAATAGGCAGAGCTGAACAACGACACTATCTTATTTATGACCATCCCAAGGTTGCGGTACTTAAATATATAAAACCCATCCGTTGGGCGGATAAGAAAGGGCTATAAGTTAAAAATACAAGAACCAAATATCCTTCAACAAGATCATAATATAAAGGCAGACAAACGTTTTGAACTAGCCGTCCAAAGATATTAGACCTTTTCATGGCTTTATGAGAAAATTTATCAAGGTCATTTTGTGTTAATAATCAACCAAATTAAAAATATTAAATCCAGAACGATAATTTTGAATTAGACAGAACATTTAAAGCCAAAGGGAATTTATAATATTCTGACTTAATCAACTTACGAGCTCGTTGCTCACCTTATGATCAGAGTGTAATGTGTGACTACATCAGAGAACCCTACCATTATATATCCAGAGACTATGTCATGTGCTCTCAATGCGCGGGAACCAAGGGAGGGAGAGAGGGGTAAGGGGTAGCATGCTTCTATAATATGCTATAATATTCCACGCGCCTTCAAACATGCGCTGAATAACAGTTCTCTGAGTTTCTGAACACGGCCGGCGGTGCGCATAGAGTTAGGGCATACCCTCTTCTTTTCCTTCTTGGGCGCTGCACAGCTATCGCGGCGGGAAGTGAACCTCGGTCCTTGAGCCAGTTCAACATTGACAGTGCCGTGGTGTGTTTGTCGAGTCGTGGTCTTGCCGAAACGCGTCAACTAGGGCCGGGATGGTGAGTCAAACAACCTCTTAGCGTTTATACGTTGTAACAATTTATTCTTAATCATGGCAAGACCTATTTGCAAACCCTTAAATTTGCATTTGAATATGCTAAAAAATTGGGCCAAAAATATCCCGATAAATGGGATACTAACAAAATTTATACCAGGGAAAACTGGATGAAATCTTTTATGAAACGGTACCAGTCATTAACATTGCGAAAACCTGAGAGTACAAGTATGAGTCATACTACTAGCTTCAATAAAAATAATGTCGTTGAATTCTTCAACAATTATGAAAGAGATTTAAAATCAAACAATATTAATAGTGACTGGATATACAATCTTGATGAAATAGGACTTAAACAGTGAATCAAGCCCCAAATGTATTGGCCAAATTAGGAATAAAACAGGCTGGCCAAGTTGTTTCGGGTGAACGTGGTTTACTAATTACAATGTGCATGATTGTAAGTGCAACTAGGAAGTTTGGGACTTGCAAATAGTCCACGTAGTGGATGGATGACTGGTCCTTTGTTCCCTCAGGTTCTAGAGCATGTGCAAAAGCATATTCATTCCACAAAGGAAAACCCAATTTCGCTTTTAATGGACAGTCATGAAAGCCACGGTACGCTCAATGCAATTTCATATGCAAAAGAAAATGGTATTTTCCTTGTAACATCTCTCCCAAACTGTACTCACCACCTCCAACCTCTTGATGTGGGCCTCAATGGTCCATTCAAATTAAAATTGGCTGTTTACCAAAATTATTGGTTGATGATATCAGTGTTGTGGATTTTAGTGACATTGTATTAAAACTTTAACAGCCAAGTTTGATTGGAGGAACTGCTCGTGCAGTTTCTTTCATGGCTTTTGAGGAGATTTTGGAGACTACAAAGTAAAATAGGGGTTGTCAAAATTTGGACACCAAAACATTTTAAGAAGTAGTGATGGCTTAGGCCTATAGTTTATAGGCCCTATCTCAAAATACCATTATTAGAGTTACTATAACTATGTATTGAAAAAAATGTATTATAGGTATAAAATCTTTTGTTAAGTTTGATTTAAATTTAAATTTATCATTTTCACTATATTAAAAATTGGTAATATAATTATATCATCTTTCTTATAATTTTGGTTCTAAATAACACATACCTTTTCAAATATACCCCACAAGTTGAGGCAGTTTTGAGCAAAGCAGGTCTTTTTAAAAAATAATATTTATGTAAATTTAGATGATAGGTATTGACTTAAACATTGTGATGTATGCTTAAAGTAACAGTGCAACACATGTTGCACTCGCAATCACAAAACCATGATAAAAAAAGTATATTCAATTTTTGTTCAAATGTACCCCCGTCTTCCATATTTCATATGATTAATTTTCTGTGAAAAAAAAGGTCTAAAGGTGGTTTACTGAAAACTGATTTTTTAAAATTTTGTTCCAAACTATAATGAGCTATGAGAAAGTTTTTACGATTGTGCCATGGATTTTATTTTAAGTTTATCATCAACATTATTAAGAATAATTGTACTGTAGGCGGTGCACATATATATTATCTAGGACTCAATTTCTGGGAAAAGAGAGCAGACTTACACCTTAAATGTTGCATATCAACTTAATGCAGTTTTAGAGGAACAAGTCCATGCCGCATGATTTGTGACATCACATACACAAAAATAGCCAGCTGCGGCCTCGGATCGCTGCACCGCTCAGACGTTGCAAAGCGCATTAGAGGAATGATTAATTTATAGCGCACAGTAATAATCACCCTACCATTAGATAATACAATTCTGGATCAGACACCTTATACACATGAATAAAGCACAATTATTATTTGGTCTGATTTTTATATGAAGAAAGAGCCTTTTGAAAACTGGAAACCCATGCTGCCACAACGTCGAGTAAAAATATTACAATTGCATTTACAATCTTAGCCCGTTCAATTAATGATGTAAAAAAAATGGTACAATAAACCATAAGGAAGTATTATTAGAAGCTTTTGATAGATTTTTAGATAAATTTTATAATTAATAAATCAAATAAGACATGTTTCTACAATGCTGAATTTTAGTAATTTTCAGTCAATGTTGGTGGTCAAAAGTGGGATGCTTACAAAAATCAGCGTTTATGTATGAATGATTTATTAAATGAAATACAGTCGAACCTCCATACATCGAAGTCAATTGTTCCATTAAAAATTCGATATATAGAAACTTCGATGTAAATAAACAATATATTTTATAAATGATATTGTGTAGTCTATTATATTTAGAAATATATACTAACCAATGCAGTCATTATAAGTGAATATGAATCACATTATATACAAGTTATGTTCATAAAGATAATTAAAACAAACAAGAACAAAAAAAATTTCTGGTGAACATAACTTAAAAAAACATGTACAGTAGTATTCAAATGGATCTATATCTGTGTGAAAAAATTCTAATATTTTGCTGCACAGTAAATTTCGTTAAGGATTCATCATAAAAGTGTTCAAACTTATTAAATCTGTGAAATACATCGTAAGGAACATTTTCGGCAAATTGAAAACCACTACGTATTGTGTTAAACTCAGCCAAAATTTCTTTTTTATTGGGATTAGAGGGCGGAACCTGATTTATAGAGTAAGAAAGTAACTTGCGGAAATGCGTACAACCCTAACGCGTAGTAAGACGCGGTGCTAATAATATAACTTGCGGAAAGGGGTGAGAGGAGTGTGGAGACAATACCAACCCACTTGGCAGCCCGTCGGCGTCGCAATGACCTTGACCAAACATTTTCTTATTCCTCTTGCGACATCTTCATTCTATTAAATAGAAAATATACAAACATTTTGTTTCGCTTGTTTTTCTTGTACCAACTTCATTACTAGGGGAAAATCCCAATTCGTCTTGAAAAAAAAATTGTTATGTAGAATTTTGTTATTGTATATAACAGCTTTTCTATATAATGTCACGGGGATTCACTAAAACTCCAATACATAGATGATTTCGATATACGGAAGTTCGATATATGGAGATCCCTTTGTATTATCGTCTTGAACTTTTAGTAACCATCGAAACACCTCCGTCAGGCTAAACTAATCAATACTGCCCAAGATTGTTTCTCAGTTATATATTATATGCCTCCTTCACTGATGAGAAAGATATTTCAGGCTTAGCTGGAGTTCCTTGTAATGTCGTTAATAGGTGTAGAATTTAAAAAAATGTATGTATAAAATGTTGTACCGCACTGAGCTAATTTATCAATAGCTGTATTAGGCCAGTCAATATTGGCCCCCTTAATCCACTTAGATTAACTGAGCTCACCCTCAGAATATAGTTACTAGGATTAGAATAATTTTCTTAATAAAATTACAAAGTATTTTTAATAAAAGGGTGTAATTGTGGTGTACATGCACTCTCATGAGATTCAATAATAGAGTCTCTGGATTTCTTTATCTAATGTCTTGAAACTGTGAATTTAGTTTATGTCCACTACGTCCTATTGTCCGTACGGACAATATGTATTTTTAGACTTCTAAGGTAGGGAGGAGTAAGGTATGGACAGTTCTTTAGTACATTCAGGTCAAATCAAGTGCGTCTACACAAGTTTCGTATCTCTAGTTCCATTTTCATAATAAATGTGATTTAATGCAACGACAAACATAACACACATTATGTAATGTAAAGAGAGGCAAAAATAAAATGAAGTAGGAAACTTGGTTCCATGTTAACACGAACCTTGTTATTTTGATGACGTCCTCCACCCTATTTACTGGCTTCATGGTCATGCCCATCCCTTGGGAAGGTAACGTTACGCAACTCCACCATCCCTTGACGTTACAGAGTGATCTTTTTTTTTCTGTGCGGCGTCCCCAGCTCTTTCTACGATCCGTTACCGATACATTATTTAGTCTAATACGATCTGGTAGACCAAGTCTCGGTCCACTCAATCTTCAGGTCCTCAGTGGTGGGGCGTGCTAGCAGCCGGTGCTAAATTAATGGAGGACTGTGGTGATAATAGGGTTTTGGGGTGAGGCCCTCAAGCGTTGGAGGCAGATGAATTCCTGAGGGCACGCTAGACAATCACTGAGGATTGGCTATTTAAAGGATATTTTCTTGGTAAAATATGAATACTAAACTCCAAAGACGCAAATTTCACTACCCACACCCCTCTATTCCCAAAGAACGTGAAGGTAAGAGAAAGGTAAACAGTAGGCAGATGGTGGTTTCTAACCAATATTACAATAGAAGAAGACAAATAAGACTCAGAGTATAATAAATACTAAATAATTTAATATTATGTTTATATGACATGTGGACTAAACGTCAGACACATGTAGGTAGGACTATTCTGGTTTGTCAGTGACGTAGAGGTCAGTATTCGAATCTGGGTTTGGTGAAATGAGGATGGTTTTTTATTTGTAAATATTTTAATCACTTTCTATCTATGTAGATGCTGGTACATTTTCTAAAATTCTATCGTCTTCATATTTACCCCATTAGTGTAATTAAATACAGATAGCCCATACGTGTAACAAGACGTGATGGGAAATAAGTTATAATGAGAAAGCGAACACTCCAGTGTATTTGTCCAAGATTTGAACCTTGACCCCCCTTCAGCATCAATTCAGTCTATTTCTAGCCTGACGACTTTGATCACTTGACCACTGAAGTGGGTGGGTACATTTATAATTATTCATTAGAATATATATATTTATGTGTCGAGCCGATTGAAATTATTTATAGGGGAAAAGGAGCTCTAATTTAATATTTATTTTAATATTAATATTGTCACAGTAGCACTTGACCAAATTTTCTAGATACCAAGAGGACAGGACGATAGAGCTGAAGTTAGAGGAAACTTATAAGCCTGGAAAGGAGATAGAAAACCAGTGTCTGAAACAAAACCCCCAGCCAGTTAACTCAGAACCTCATCTTCTTGTGTATTGGTCAAAGATTGTCAACACTACGCCAAACCTACCGACGTTACTTCGAACAATACCTATATCCAGGATGTCCCTAACGTCAAGATCTATTTGTCGAAACAATATTAATTTAATAAAATTGTTAAAATTACATGATTGTACGCATATATTTATAAAAAATAGGTAGGAATATTTTAATTGTGGTACAACTTTCCAAAATTTAATATTTATTGTATGTATGAATAGTATTTAACCTGAAATTTTGTTGGATCCTCAACAGTTCCACCGTCAGCTGTAAGGCCACGGCCAGACGAGGCAGTAAATAAAGTTGGAAGCTGCTACTAATAACGCAGGAATAATGGACCCACTGTGTTAAAGTGCGACAGGCCAGACGAGGCAGTAAATGTTGTGCAGTATGGTGGAAAGGAGCAACTTCAAGGTCATGACGCAGCCCGAATAGGCCGGGGTCCATTTTCATAGCAGCATTTACTGCTGTACGGTGGCCACACGTGGCGTTATTTGTTGCGAAGTGAGATCTCTTGTCTTGATTTAAAAAGTTTTTATTTAATGCAATATGGAGTACATTGATAGTGAACATTTAATTCTAGAAGTGCAAAAACTGCCTTGTTTGTACAGTACAAAATTTGACAACTATAAAAATAGAAATTTAAAACTTGAATCGTGGATGAATGTTTCTAGAAATATTGTGGGAGACAAGTGGGAAGAAATGTCAAATGAAGATACAAATGTGGTAAATACAAAATAAATAATCTTTGTTAAACAATTAATACAGAAGTATGATGATTGTCATTCTGACTTGGTCGGATAGAACACAAACAAATATTTTTAAAATACCTAACAGTGATAAAATTATTTTATTCGTCTTGAAAATTCATTTAATATATTTGAATCTAAGCAAAATTAATTACGACAGGTGTTTTGATGTGTTTAACATAAATAATTGAACAGTTTGATATATAATTTTCAACCTTTTTTTTATTCTTATTGTTTGTTTTTATAACTCCGGATTGTGTTAATTTATAGAATGGTTATTTTGCCACTACTGAGCCATGTATGCTGCAAAAGTAATTTGTTAGATAATCTCTAATTTTGATATCATTTTGATTCCCTCTTGTTCCATGCATAGGGATATTTTCTAGAGGGCATAATAAGGTGTCTTCAAAGTTATATCCATCGCGTTTTCTGACAAAATTATGTAGTACACAGCATGCTTTAATGATGGTGTCGGTGAACTCAGAACTTACATCGATGGGACGATGAAATATTCGCCATTTATTTGCTAGTATGCCAAAGGCACATTCAACAAATCTTCTAGCTCTCGTAAGTCTGTAATTAAATGTTTTTTTCTCGGTTGTCAAGTTTTTATTAGGATACGGCCTCATTACATTTGTCGAAAGAGCAAAAGCTTCATCTGCAACGAACATGTATGGGATAGGTTCACTTCCAATTTCATTAATAAGTGGTTTTGAATCGGGTAAATCTAAGGTGTTGGAATAAATACTCTTACCTAGGTCTGTGTTTTTGAGAACATTTGAGTCACTTTCTTTGCCAAAAGCCCCAACATTTATGTAGGTAAAACAATAGTCAGCATCTGCTACTGCCATTAAGACTATGGAGAAGAACTTAGTTAAAGAAATCACCGCCACTATTACATGGCTTGGTTATTCTTATGTGCTTTCCGTCAATCGCTCCTACGCAGTGTGGAAAGTTAGCTCTGGTTTCGAACATATCACTAATCTGTATCCAGTCTTCTTTGGTCTTTTCTTTCATGTATTCTAAACACAGTCCATTCCATATGGCCCCACATGTATCGTTCACGATTTTTGCAATTGTTGCCCAACCCATAAGAAACTCAAAATGTAGGGATCGGAATGAACAGCCAGAACCAAAAAATCTGAAAAATATTAGATTCCGGTACGTTATTGAAAACATTATACACTTACGGTTTAGATAACTACTATACTAAATATTGAATTATACATTATCTACAATGAAATCTGTTCTTCTAGGGAAAGAGGTACAGAAACGTTGGGAATCTCTGAAGGATTCTTTTTTGAGAGCATTGAAAATCAAGACGGCCGTAGTGGAAGTGGTGCAAGCAAAACTAAACCATATGTTTTTCAAAAGCAGATGAGCTTCCTTATTCCTACTCTACAATCAAGAACGTAATAATTAAATGCTCTTCTAATAATATTTAAGAAATTGCTTGAAAAAAATATTTTAGCTAGTAGAATGAAATGGTATTTAGAGTATCATTTAACAAACATTACAAACATTAGTAGCTTACAAAACACTAAGGTATTACTAACAATTGTTTCATTAACTAATCTTAACTTCTAATAGGAAGTTTGGGAATATGGATGGTGAGGCTGTCCTAGAATCTGCTAAACTGGAAGAATCATCTCCGGTAGAGGAGCAGTTGACTTGTCAGGCAACAAGGAATGTGAAAGAGCCAACACCATCTACTCAAAAACTGAAAAGGTCGATAGAAACGTTCGAACGTGATTTGTTTAAGATTATGGAGAGGAATGTGAACGATTCCAATGAGAACGATCCAGATAGGATGTTTCTTTTATCTTTGCTACCAAGCCTTAAACAAGTTAAACAGTCTGATAAATTGGATGTTCAAATCAAATTAATGCAAACATTGAAGTGTTATACCTCTGCCCCAAGAGAGAAACCCTTAACCCAAACATTCCCGCTGACAAATACTACACAATCTGGCACCTTCACATTCATCCCAAGCCAATTCCCGACAGATTCCCAGTCACTAGTTCAACCACAACTAAACACACCGTCACCTTTGGCTCCTTCTATATCTTCTATTGAGTCAGACGAATCGGTTATGTTCTTTTTCGAATTATAAAAGATAACTAACTTTAAACACATTATATTTTGATTTAATTTCACCCAATTATAAAGTATATAAATAACAATAGCATTCAGTTTAGTAAGTATCATGTAATGGATAGTAATATACGTAATTATTCACAAAATAAAACTTACCTCAATGTAACTGCGAGTTTTTGTTCCACTCCTATGCATTCCCGCATGACAATATTTTGTTTTAACAAATTATCACTCACAACTGACAAGAGATAATTGAAAGAGTTTACTGACATACGGTAATATTCAAAAAAACTTGTTTGGGTAAAGTTTAAGTGTTTCATGAATAAGAACAAATTTTCCCTTTGTTGACCTTTCACTGATAATAGGGTGAATCCACCATTTCCTTTGCCCTCGGCGGCGCCGACGTCGCACAAGTAAAACAGATAAAGCAGCTTTTACTATAAGATTCATGGCTTAACTTATCTAAGAAATCTCTGAACATAACATCTGGCTACACAAATGTTATGTTGTATAGGAGCAGAGAATGGTACTTGTAGTTATAAGTTTAATAAGAGCATAGTATGGACTTGTAGCCAAAAGTTTCTTAGGTGTATAAAATGGAACTTGTAGTAAAAGTTTCATAGATCATAGAATCGAACGTAGCTGTAAGTTTTATAGGAGCATAGAATGGTACTTGTAGTCAAAAGTTGAAAGGAACATAAAATTGAACTTGTTGTGATAAGTTGTAAGGGAACATAATTGAACTTGTTATAAGTTGTGCCAGGTCTCCACCATGGTTCGGATCCTACGTTAAATTGTAGGTCCTCCATTTCATCTCACAATCACCCTACCATTACACATTAGCGTAAGTGCGTACAAACCGAACGGGTAGTAAGACGTGGTGCTAATAATAATAAAAGTTGTATAGGAGCATAGAAATAACTTGTATTCATGTTATATAGGAGCAAATAATGGCATATGTAGTCTTAATTTGTATATACAGTCAACTCTCGATAAATCGTACTAAAGGGGGCGGGGGCCTGTCCAAGTTACGAAAATTCCGTCTTATCGAGGGGAAATAAAGTTGTGCCTAAAGAATGAAAACTAATACTTTATCTAAAGTAATATTATACTTTAATGTGACGAGGTAAACAATACGTATCAGATACGCAAATAAGACAGCTATAGGTACTGGAATAAGGAAGATTGAGCTTACAATAGGCCTATTGTACTTGCAAATTATCTATATTATCTACCTATATACTGTATGTGCGGGGTGAGATGGGAGGGGGTAGTAGCGCTGCGTTGCAAGATCTCCGCCAGGAATCTGCACTACTTCTATAACATTTTTAGCCTGCTAGCATGTGGCTGGAGTGTTACTAAATAAAATTGTACTCCCGGAAAATTTTGTTTGAATTTATCTGAAGTCCGAGATATCAGGGTTCGAGTTATCGAGAGTTGACTGTATACACAGAATGGAACTTTTTGTCACAAGTTGTATAGAAACACAGAATTGAACTTGTAGACAACGCTGTTTAGGGGCAAAGAATGTAACTTGTAGTCGTAAGTTGTATAGGATCATAGAATTGAACTCGTAGGGACATGAAAATAACTTGAAGTCGTGAGTTGGTTAGGAACATACAATAGGACTTTACGTTATGAATTCATATCGTGATATCCCAATACTGCATTTACTACCATTTGACGTTTAATTCTTGGTAACAAACAGAATATTGTTCTTCATACAACGACACAGTGTCAATAATAATTAGGCACGAGTTTGTGGATTACAGCCTAGGCTGTGGTCCAGTAATGTAATTGATGAAGGTTTGGCTCTAAGTCACATTGTATTTTATTATTACTACTACTATTACTACTAACTTAAAATCGCAATTATTAGACCCATTTATAAAAAAGGGAAGCACTTAGATTATTGAAATTACAGACCTATAGCAATTCTACCAGTTTTAGACAAAATAATGGAAATATATGTTGCCAACTACTTGATAAATTATTTAGATAAATATAAAATAATTGAACAAAAACAATACGGATTCCAAAAAAAAACACCCAAAGGTACGGTAATACTTTTACAAACTTTTACTAATCAAATTTTAGAGAAATTAAACGAAAACAAACACATAGCTATAGCATTTATAGACATGTCAAAAGCGTTTTATACGTTAGATAAATATATTTTACTAGAATCACTTTATAAAATTGGTATCAGAGGTAATATTTATGAATGGTTTAAAGTTTACTTAACAAATAGGAAAATAATGGTTAAAATAAATAATATAGAAGGTGAAGAATTGGATATAAATATTGGACTACCACAAGGCTCTTTTCTTGGGCCAATACTATACTTAATCTATACAAGAACAATGTCAAACCGTATACAGAACTGCGGTATATTTATGTATGCTGACGACACAATGCTGTATGTGTTGCACAAAAATGTAGAGAAAGCTATACAAATGTTGCAGGAAGACTTTAATAAGATACAAAACTGGACTCACGATAATGAATTAATTTGTGTAGCCAGATGTTATGTTCAGAGATTTCTTAGATAAGTTAAGCCATGAATCTTATAGTAAAAGCTGCTTTATCTGTTTTACTTGTGCGACGTCGGCGCCGCCGAGGGCAAAGGAAATGGTGGATTCACCCTATTATCAGTGAAAGGTCAACAAAGGGAAAATTTGTTCTTATTCATGAAACACTTAAACTTTACCCAAACAAGTTTTTTGAATATTACCGTATGTCAGTAAACTCTTTCAATTATCTCTTGTCAGTTGTGAGTGATAATTTGTTAAAACAAAATATTGTCATGCGGGAATGCATAGGAGTGGAACAAAAACTCGCAGTTACATTGAGGTAAGTTTATTTTGTGAATAATTACGTATATTACTATCCATTACATGATACTTACTAAACTGAATGCTATTGTTATTTATCTACTTTATAATTGGGTGAAATTAAATCAAAATATAATGTGTTTAAAGTTAGTTATCTTTTATAATTCGAAAAAGGACATAACCGATTCGTCTGACTCAATAGAAGATATAGAAGGAGCCAAAGGTGACGATGTGTTTAGTTGTGGTTGAACTAGTGACTGGGAATCTGTCGGGAATTGGCTTGGGATGAAAGTGAAGGTGCCAGATTGTGTAGTATTTGTCAGCGGGAATGTTTGGGTTAAGGGTTTCTCTCTTGGGGCAGAGGTATAACACTTCAATGTTTGCATTAATTTGATTTGAACATCCAATTTATCAGACTGTTTAACTTGTTTGAGGCTTGGTAGCAAAGATAAAAGAAACATCCTATCTGGATCGTTCTCATTGGAATCGTTCACATTCCTCTCCATAATCTTAAGCAAATCACGTTCGAACGTTTCTCCCGATCTTTTCCGTTTTTGAGTAGATGGTGTTGGCTCTTTCACATTCCTTGTTGCCTGACAAGTCAACTGCTCCTCTACCTGAGATGATTCTTCCAGTTTATCAGATTCTAGGACAGCCTCACCATCCATATTCCCAAACTTCCTATTAGAAGTTAAGATTAGTTAATGAAACAATTGTTAGTAATACCTCAGTGTTTTGTAAGCTACTAATGTTTGTAATGTTTGTTAAATGATACTCTAAATACCATTTCATTCTACTAGCTAAAATATTTTTTTCAAGCAATTTCTTAAATATTATTAGAAGAGAATTTAATTATTACGTTCTTGATTGTAGATTAGGAATAAGGAAGCTCATCTGCTTTTGAAAAACATATGATTTAGTTTTGCTTGCACCACTTCCACTACGGCCGTCTTGATTTTTCAATGCTCTCAAAAAAGAATCCTTCAGAGATTTCCAACGTTTCTGTACCTCTTTCCCTAGAAGAACAGATTTCATTGTAGATAATGTATAATTCAATATTTAGTATAGTAGTTATCTAAACCGTAAGTGTATAATGTTTTCAATAACGTACCGGAATCTAATATTTTTCAGATTTCTTGGTTCTGGCTGTTCATTCCGATCCCTACATTTTAGTTTCTTATTGGGTTCGGGCAACAATTGCAGAAATCGTGAACGATACATGTGGGGCCATATGGAATGGACTGTGTTTAGAATACATGAAAGAAAAGACCAAAGAAGACTGGATACAGATTAGTGATATGTTCGAAACCAGAGCTAACTTTCCACACTGCGTAGGAGCGATTGACGGAAAGCACATAAGAATAACCAAGCCATGTAATAGTGGCAGTTATTTCTTTAACTATAGAGTTCTTCTTCATAGTCTTAATGGCAGTAGCAGATGCTGAATATTGTTTTACCTACATAAATGTTGGGGCTTTTGGCAAAGAAAGTGACTCAAATGTTCTCAAAAACACAGACCTAGGTAAGAGTATTTATTCCAACACCTTAGATTTACCCGATTTAAAACCACTTATTAATGAAATTGGAAGTGAACCTATCCCATACATGTTCGTTGCAGATGAAGCTTTTGCTCTTTCGACAAATGTAATGAGGCCGTATCCTAATAAAAACTTGACAACCGAGGAAAAAAACATTTAATTACAGACTTACGAGAGCTAGAAGATTTGTTGAATGTGCCTTTGGCATACTAGCAAATAAATGGCGAATATTTCATCGTCCCATCGATGTAAGTTCTGAGTTCACCGACACCATCATTAAAGCATGCTGTGTACTACATAATTTTGTCAGAAAACGCGATGGATATAACTTTGAAGACACCTTATTATGCCCTCTAGAAAATATCCCTACGCATGGAACAAGAGGGAATCAAAATGATATCAAAATTAGAGATTATCTAACAAATTACTTTTGCAGCATACATGGCTCAGTAGTGGCAAAATAACCATTCTATAAATTAACACAATTCGGAGTTATAAAAACAAACAATAAGAATTAAAAAAAAGGTTGAAAATTATATATCAAACTGTTCAATTATTTATGTTAAACACATCAAAACACCTGTCGTAATAATATTTTGCTTAGATTCAAATATATTAAATGAATTTTCAAGACGAATAAAATAATTTTATCACTGTTAGGTATTTTAAAAATATTTGTTTGTGTTCTATCCGACCAAGTCAGAATGACAATCATCATACTTCTGTATTAATTGTTTAATAAAGATTATTTATTTTGTATTTACCACATTTGTTTTTATCTTCATTTGACATTTCTTCCCACTTGTCTCCCACAATATTTCTAGAAACATTCATCCACGATTCAAGTTTTAAATTTCTATTTTTATAGTTGTCAAATTTTGTACTGTACAAACAAGGCAGTTTTTGCACTTCTAGAATTAAATGTTCACTATCAATGTACTCCATATTGCATTAAATAAAAACTTTTTAAATCAAGACAAGAGATCTCACTTCGCAACAAATAACGCCACGTGTGGCCACCGTACAGCAGTAAATGCTGCTATGAAAATGGACCCCGGCCTATTCGGGCTGCGTCATGACCTTGAAGTTGCTCCTTTCCACCATACTGAACAACATTTACTGCCTCGTCTGGCCTGTCGCACTTTAACACAGTGGGTCCATTATTCCTGCGTTATTAGTAGCAGCTTCCAACTTTATTTACTGCCTCGTCTGGCCGTGGCCTAAAGCTTAAGCAGCACTAAAGAGGCGTACTGGGGAAATGAGGAGTTTCCCGTTGCTTTCCTCACTGAGCCAAAAGGAACTGTCGAACATCAAACTGCCAAGCCTATCGAAATGCATGCACTAACCTTACAAGCGACACCTTCACTCCATTCATCACAGGGGCTACCTGTATATTTAATGTTATTACTAGTAAAGTTCATACTTATGCCACTTTCATATTTGTCAGAGCCGTAAATGAGACTGAGACAGATCACTGAAAGTAACAACTTGCTCTGGCACGTACCATTGTAAACACAACATCTGACCAGAGTTGGATCCATTCATGATTATTCTATTTCCAGGCCCATAATATTCGTGATGAATGTGCAAGAACGTATTTATATAGTAACATGTGGGATAAAAGACATGCTATGTAATGAAATTAGGGAGACAATTTTACAAAACGGGTCATACAGACAAGGCTAGTCGTGAGGCCTCCTGGCAAACTGGATCTGCACACAAGATAAGATTTGGACACACAGGAAACTCCGATCAAGCATTGAATATTAACGCCAAGTGTGCAAAGACGATAAACAAATTATAAATTATGTAATATGTACTATGTATAAAATATACCCAATATTGATATCTAAACAATTGTTATTGAATTCACCTTATTTCATCAATAGATAGTGACTTTTGGGACACGCTGTAGTTTATTTCAGTATAATTGTTGATTAAAATACAGAGGTACCGTAATATGTGGGACACCTTTAGTGATGGAGAAAATACACAAAAACAATTTAAAAAAAAAGTTAATACTAACATGTGTCCCATTTGATCTTGTTTCCAAGTTACAGCCAAGTGATTCCACAAAACTGTATCTCTCAACGATACAAACGATGTCTCTCAATCTGTTGACTAGATATGTTCTATGGCATTAGTCCTGGTATTTTTGAAAGAGTGCGGCGGCATTCTACGACACGACAACTGCGAGCTTGCATTCAGGCTGAAGGTGGCCATTTTGAGCTATTCCTATAACGTTGAGCAGATCCACATTATTTGACATGGCTATAACTAGGAAACAAGTTCAAATGAGACACACGTTTGTATTAACTTTTTTAATTATTGTTTTGGTGTTTCCTGTCCACCGATGAAGTGAGTCCCACATGCTACGGTACATCACGTATACGATACTTGAATAAAGCATTTTGATCCAACCTTCTTGTTCATCCATGTTTATATCCAGTTATATGCTCACGTGATATTCTGAGCCCTAGACTTCCATCGCGAGCTCATCTTACAAAACAATCAACTAAACGTGAAATGTTACTATATTATCTTCTATATCGAGTTGCATGTGTGCTATAAGACTCCATAATATGAGTCTGGTGCTCATATCATTTTCCCCTCCAATTAGTAATTAATTTCTATTACTCGTCAAATATCTCATTCGATCATTACTACCATAACTTCACTTCTCCCATTATTCCTCCATAACCGCTTCAGTGTTCGAATGGTTTAAAATATCACTCTCGTGCTAGACTGACCTGATGATGGGAGATCGGGGCTTGAATCCCGGTCGGGTCTACAGAAGTAGTTTTTTTTCTAAAGTGGTTTCCCACTATGCTTACACGCAAATGAAGGTAGATTCCTCTAAGATTATTATTTCCTCATCCTACTATGTTAGAATAGTTATCGTATATGTGCGTAATTTGAAACGGTATAAGTCATAGTAATAAAAATAAAACAAATAAAATATTCCCGCTCTAATTACCCCAAGGATTGCACCGAGTGGTAGGAATGGTTTAGGGGTCAAACCTCCACCTCCAACCTCTGAATGGGTCATTAATATACATTTTTTGTATTCCTCCTCAATACTTTGGCTAGTAGATATTTGAGTTTTACTGAATCAACCACACTTATAGCCCTAATTATATTTAAACACTACTTCAAATTGTTTCAAGAGAGATTTAATATTTAAAAAAACTACTTGTCATCAAATATTGGGAGACTTTCCTACAATCCTCCAAGATAATAACCCCGCCTAACCCTCTCCGGCCCTGGTTTATTCACATGACATATTTCGCAATACTTAGACTGTGTTACCAGTATCGGTGGACACACGGAATAAACCTCAAGTTACAAACGGGATTTACTGAGTGACGGAGAGGTCACGCTTCGAATTATTTCCGGGTACACTAATGGTTTATTTTTCTTAAAGATTTCCCACTATCCTTTAACGCAAATGTGGATACGTTTCTTCTAAGTTTTACCTTCCTTGGCCCTAGTGTAATCAAATACAGAAAGCTCGGACAGGTAGTATGTTGCGTTGCAAAAATCAACTTGGCCTGTTTTGTTTTATATATCTGTCTGCACACATGTTATGACTGGATGGGCGTAGAAATAAAGGGGGGGGTGGGAGTCCTTAGCCCCCTGGAAATATTTGGATTACTTATAAATATAATTTTACTGATAATTTTTGTTTAACATTGGCCATGCACTATCTTAATATTCACCTACTTGATGTAAATTACTTTTTAAAAGTTTATATTATAAAACCAGCTCTGTCAACATTTCAAACAAACTACCAGATGGTTTTTGGTAAATACAAAATGATACCGGAAAACAAAATAAATAACGTTTATTGGAATGAGTCGACCCACTGGGGACCGAAAAAAAAGAGACAAACAAATGTATTATCACGTTTAATTTGGAATATTTAACATTTCATAAAGAGAGAAGAGAGTTTATTATTATTATTAATTTAATTAATTAAACACACTTTTCTTTTTATCCCTACCAAAAGTTTTAAAATTTTTTTACATACTATCACGTAATATTTCTAGTTGAATTAAATGATCCAATTCAAATGGATCCGGACAAGTGACTTATAACTGGGTGAGAATATTTATTGTGAAATAAAACACCACGTTGCATCCGCTTGGTATCATTTTGTAGGCTCTGGTGTCGGTGTCAGGTACATTTATCCATGCAGCCAACCCTTGTGATATCAAACATCATCAATGCTCATATTATAAAATAATTGGCAGCATGCGTAGTTTTGTGGAGTCTAAACATTGTAAGACATAATCACTATAGTTTTTAAACAAATTATAGCATTAAATATATTTTGATTTATTGAACACAATCTCTATAAAACAACTAATTAATGAAAAAGGGTTAAAACCCCGATCAGCTGTTTTCGACGGAGTAATTCACAAACATTTCATCAGCGTTGACTTCTATTAAGCTTTTCAGCTTAGCAAAAAAATATAATCCAAACAACAAATAAGATATAATCTGGCGATAAGCCACTTAACAAAAATGTTTGTAAATTAAATGTTTTTTAGTTGATGTACATCCGTCCATTAAAATATATTAATACAAATAAATTCTCTTCAAACAAAGCTGTAAATATTCATTCTGTGAATTTACACGCGTACACGACTTGTTATTGTTATGTAAACAGTGTTAGATATAAAAAAACCTGTTAAAAATATTAGCACACTACAACCATAGACAAATACCGCTCTAGGTATTTTATTTGGGTTGAATTAACACGGGAGGTATCCAATCGGTGGACACGCAGAATATACGTCTGGTTTTTGAGCAACGGGAGTATCAGGATTCAATTTGCTTCCAGATGTGCTAAGGGTATTTTATTTTTACTAAATTGCTTCGGACACTTCCTCCACGGGAATGCGGTTACATTTCTCCTAAATTTTACCTTCCTCATTCCTATCCACATTAGTGTAATCATGCAGGCAGCTTGGATCATTGGTAAGACGCGGTAGGTTTTTTCAAGAAATGTATCCTAATTCATGCGGAGGGCAATTGTGAAACAATTTTGTAATAAAACTATCCTTACTACATTCAACTAGGATTTGAACCCCAACTTCCACGCCACTAGTAAACCAGACTAGATGAGCATGGTATTTAGTCCGTGGGCCCAACAATGTGGGTTAGACTGTTATTAGTCGTAATTATATTTAAAATAAGGACGCGGTAGAAAGGACATTTTACAAAATAAATACAATTTTTAGTGGTCCACATTAATAATACTCTACAATATTATTATTATTTTATTTGATAAAATCCATAAAAATTTTCATCTGCAAATAGCATGACTTGACGTATGAATAAAAACTACTTCAGTAGCCAAATTGTCTAAAGCGTCACTCTGTATTGGACTGGCCTAATGAAAAGAGATATCGGGCTCGAATCCCGGTCGGGTTTATTGAGGGTGATTTATATAATGGTTTTTCACTCTCCTTCCACGCAAATGCGGTTAGATTACCATTAAAATGATTCCTTTCTCATCCCTACCCATTAAAGTAATTATCATATATGCGTACAATTTTAACAGGTAGTAAGACGCGGTGATAAAAAAAATTACAATAGCTTTTGTTAGCAATAAATAACCAGTATTAGTGGTCGAATGGTCTAAGACGTCAATCTCGCATTAGAATGAATTGTCAGTAATGGGGAGCTCAGGTTTCGAACCATGGCCAGGTGTAGTGAGGATGGATTTTTCTAAATTATTTCCCTCTCTCCTTCTACGCAAATTCGGGCCAGTTTCGTGTTAATTCTCTACCGCCATTATTTAAGAATTAACATACTATCTCACAGATATAAAAAAAACTACTGGATATACTTTCATGCATTCACAAGTCAGGTCATTTGATCTGCAGTCTCGTATTTCAAGTTAGGTCTTTTGATCTCTCAATCTCGTATTCACCATAGTCAGGTCTTTTGATCTGCATCTCGTATTCACAAGTCAGGTCTTTTGATCTGCAATCTCGTATTCACAAGTCAGGTCTTTTGATCTGCAATCTCGTATTCACAAGTCAGGTCTTTTGATCTGCAATCTCGTATTCACAAGTCAGGTCTTTTAGATCTGCAATCTAGTATTCACAAGTCAGGTCTTTTGATCTGCAGTCTCGTATTCACAAGTCAGGTCTTTTTGATCTGCAGTCTTCGTATAATAGATTATCATGCAAAATACTTTTAATATATAACATTTTATCAATGTTAATAGAAAAAAATGTGTATTTCTCTTTATCTTGGCATTTCACAAAAAGAATAAAAAAATGTATGAGAGCCACGTTAATGAAAGTTCATACACGTGTTCAACGTGACTCCTTATGCACTTGCAAGCTCAAAACATCATTAACAAAAATTTATTGAAATTCTACCACTTTTACCATTATTCAATATTGTCCAGATTTCGAAAAAATAACTATTCACTCATCAAATACAAAAAATAATATTATTGAAGTGGTAACTATCCAAATTCCAGTTAACTGAACCCTGTCAGCTTTATTCTATGATTTTAGATAACATAAGTCTACAAGTCTCATTCTATGTTACTAGAAAACCAAAGCTATTTTGCAGCGACATTAATGTCACAAAAATTTCTAGTAATGTGACGTTTATCTCATTTTCAAAGTAAAATATTGTTAACTTTGGTAAAAAGCACCCCAGTGGAAATATGGTAATGGACATTAAACATTAATTCCGTTCAAGATCAGTATCTTAAATTATAAATTAGTTTTTAATGATAGATGTTTATTAAATAACCCATTTAGAGGTTAAAATATCATTGACGCTTGACTTAAAGATAAACTTGAGTGAGTTTAAAATTAAAATAATATAATAAAAACACAGGTTAGAGACTAAATCTCCAAGAAAAGTAGTTCTACACATCTTAATAGTTACTTTGATTTTAAAGGAAATGTGTTTTTTTTATGTTGGAGGTTTTAACAATCTGATTTATAAAACCAGATTTGTGTCAGTACTAAGATACAGCTTAACCTATGATAGCAACATTTAGAGTGAGCCATTCAAACTTAACATAAGATAATTGGTTATCAAGGTAAAAAGCATTACCTGGGTTTAAACCAAGGTACCTTGAAGCTTAATATGACTTCTCTTTCATTATTATTATTATTATTATTATTATTATTATTATTATTATTATTATTATTATTATTATTATTATTAGCACCGCATCTTACTATCCGTTCGGATTATACGCACTTATGCTAATGTGTAATGGTAGGATGATTGTGAGATGAAATGGAGGACCTACAGTTTAACGTATATTCCGAACCACGTTGGAGGCCTGGCATTTCTCACATTCACAATTTGTGATTAATAAACGTCTTGTCATAGGGGAAGGAAGGGTTTGGCAATCAGATAAATCTGTGCCATGACCTAGGATAGAACCCCGGACCCCCCAACACAGAAGTCCGGAACCTACCCCTAGACTGCCATGTCCCCGACTTCTCCTTCAACTGAACCACTGGCATATTACCTTGGACAAGACTAAGAATTTTTAACCCTGAACATGACTTCTCTTTCAACTGAGCCACTGGTATATTACCTTGAAGAAGGCTAAGAATTATTTACCCTGAACATGACTTCTCTTTCAACTGAGTCACTGGTATATTACCTTGGACAAGGCTAAAAATTATTAACCCTGAACATAACTTCTCTTTCAACTGAGTCACTGGTATATTACCTTGAACAAGGCTAAGCATTTTTAACCCTGAACATGACTTCTCTTTCAACTGAGTCACTGGTATATTACCTTGAAGAAGGCTAAGAATTATTTACCCTGAACATGACTTCTCTTTCAACTGAGCCACTGGTATATTACCTTGAACAAGGCTAAGAATTATTAACCCTGAACATGACTTTCCTTTCAACTGAGCCACTGGTATATTACCTTGGACAAGACTAAGAATTATTTACCCTGAACATAACTTCTCTTTCAACTGAATCACTGGTATATTACCTTGAACAAGGCTAAGCATTTTTAACCCTGAACATGACTTCTCTTTCAACTGAGTCACTGGTATATTACCTTGGACAAGGCTAAGAATTATTAACCCTGAACATAACTTCTCTTTCAACTGAGTCACTGGCATATTACCTTGGACAAGACTAAGAATTTTTAACCCTGAACATGACTTCTCTTTCAACTGAGCCACTGGTATATTACCTTGAACAAGGCTAAGAATTATTAACCCTGAACATGACTTCTCCTTCAACTGAACCACTGGCATATTACCTTGGACAAGACTAAGAATTATTTACCCTGAACATGACTTCCCTTTCAACTGAGCCACTGGTATATTACTTTGGACAAGGCTAAGAATTATTCACACTGAACATGACTTCTCTTTCAACTGAGTCACTGGTATATTACCTTGGACAAGGCTAAGAATTATTAACCCTGAACATAACTTCTCTTTCAACTGAGTCACTGGTATATTACCTTGAACAAGGCTAAGCATTTTTAACCCTGAACATGACTTCTCTTTCAACTGAGTCACTGGTATATTACCTTGAAGAAGGCTAAGAATTATTAACCCTGAACATGACTTCCCTTTCAACTGAGCCACTGGTATATTACCTTGAACAAGGCTAAGAATTATTAACCCTGAACATGACTTCTCTTTCAACTGAATCACTGGTATATTACCTTGAACAAGGCTAAGAATTATTAACCCTGAACATGACTTCTCTTTCAACTGAATCACTGGTATATTACCTTGAACAAGGCTAAGAATTATTAACCCTGAACATAACTTCTCTTTCAACTGAGTCACTGGTATATTACCTTGAAGAAGGCTAAGAATTATTAACCCTGAACATGACTTCTCTTTCAACTGAATCACTGGTATATTACCTTGAACAAGGCTAAGAATTATTTACCCTGAACATGACTTCCCATTCGACTGAGTCACTGGTATATGAGTATTACTTTGGACAAGGCTAAGAATTATTAACCTTGAACATGACTTCTCTTTCAACTGAGCCACTGGTATATTACCTTGAACAAGGCTAAGAATTATTAACCCTGAACATGACTTCCCTTTCAACTGAGCCACTGGTATATTACACTGGACAAGGCTAAGAATTATTTACCCTGATTATGACTTCCCTTTCGACTGAGTCACTGGTATATTACACTGGACAAGGCTAAGAATTATTAACCCTGAACATAACTTCTCTTTCGACTGAGTCACTGGTATATTACCTTGGACAAGGCTAAGCATTTTTAACCCTGAACATGACTTCTCTTTCAACTGAGTCACTGGTATATTACCTTGAAGAAGGCTAAGCATTATTTACCCTGAACATGACTTCTCTTTCAACTGAGCCACTGGTATATTACCTTGAACAAGGCTAAGAATTATTAACCCTGAACATGACTTCTCTTTCAACTGAACCACTGGCATATTAATTACCTTGGACAAGACTAAGAATGATTTACCCTGAACATGACTTCCCTTTCAACTGAGCCACTGGTATATTACCTTGAACAAGGCTAAGAATTATTTACCCTGAACATGACTTCTCTTTCGACTGAGTCACTGGTATATTACCTTGGACAAGGCTAAGAATTATTAACCCTGAACATAACTTCTCTTTCAACTGAGTCACTGGTATATTACTTTGGACAAGGCTAAGAATTATTAACCTTGAACATGACTTCTCTTTCAACTGAGCCACTGGTATATTACCTTGAACAAGGCTAAGAATTATTAACCCTGAACATGACTTCTCTTTCAACTGAGCCACTGGTATATTACCTTGAACAAGGCTAAGAATTATTAACCCTGAACATGACTTCCCTTTCAACTGAGCCACTGGTATATTACATTGGACAAGGCTAAGAATTATTTACCCTGAACATGACTTCTCTTTCAACTGAGTCACTGGTATATTACCTTGAAGAAGGCTAAGAATTATTTACCCTGAACATGACTTCTCTTTCAACTGAGCCACTGGTATATTACACTGGACAAGGCTAAGAATTATTAACCCTGAACATGACTTCCCTTTCAACTGAGCCACTGGTATATTACCTTGAACAAGGCTAAGAATTATTTACCCTGAACATGACTTCCCTTTCAACTGAGCCACTGGTATATTACCTTGAACAAGGCTAAGAATTATTAACCCTGAACATGACTTCTCTTTCAACTGAGCCATTGGCATATTACCTTGAACAAGGCTAAGAATTATTAACCCTGAACATGACTTCTCTTTCAACTGAACCACTGGCATATTACCTTGAACAAGGCTAAGAATTATTAACCCTGAACATGACTTCTCTTTCAACTGAGCCATTGGCATATTACCTTGAACAAGGCTAAGAATTATTAACCCTGAACATGACTTCTCTTTCAACTGAGCCATTGGCATATTACCTTGAACAAGGCTAAGAATTATTAACCCTGAACATGACTTCTCTTTCAACTGAGCCATTGGCATATTACCTTGAACAAGGCTAAGAATTATTAACCCTGAACATGACTTCTCTTTCAACTGAGCCATTGGCATATTACCTTGAACAAGGCTAAGAATTATTAACCCTGAACATGACTTCCCTTTCAACTGAGCCACTGGTATATTACACTGGACAAGGCTAAGAATTATTTACCCTGAACATGACTTCCCTTTCAACTGAGCCACTGGTATATTACCTTGATCAAGGCTAAGAATTATTAACCCTGAACATGACTTCCCTTTCAACTGAGCCACTGGTATATTACACTGGACAAGGCTAAGAATTATTAACCCTGAACATGACTTCCCTTTCAATTGAGCCACTGGTATATTACCTTGGACAAGGCTAAGAATTATTAACCCTGAACATTACTTCCCTTTCGACTGAGTCACTGGTATATTACCTTGGACAAGGCTAAGAATTATTAACCCTGAACATTACTTCCCTTTCAATTGAGCCACTGGTATATTACCTTGAACAAGGCTAAGAATTATTAACCCTGAACATTACTTCCCTTTTGACTGAGTCACTATTATATTATCCTGGACACAACAAAGGATCCTTCGACTTTAAGATATAAATATCGTCGTGACACGTAATAAAATAGCCAATGTTTTAGAAAGAGTACCAACAGTAAACAAACTAAACGTCCTGATACGCGAGTGTATCGATCCCATGAGTAGTTTGAGAATTATTGAAACAATACACCATCACCTTTCGTGCCCCATGTTCAGAGCGTAAGATCCGATCTAGCCAAGACGTGGGTAGCTTGGGCATAGCCTATTAGTGTGACACATCACCTGATTTGGTCATCACTCAGTGACTGGTCGCTTGTCTCACTCCATTCGAGAACTTGCAGAGGAAACTTCTCTATCTGAGGTTGTTCAAATGCGCTTTGAATTATTTTAAAAAACATTTGCTTGTTGGAAGATCATTTGTACTCTCTAGAATAGCTAATTTTAATGTTTTTCTATTTTGGATCTTGTTTAATAAAGTTTAATAATCTATTAATAAAACTTTCATAACTTCAATAAATTCGTTTAAAAGTTTTTGTATAGTTATGAAATTGTTAATTAAGATCCTTAAGTATGTTTCCATTAGCACAAAAGTTTCAAAAGAGTTTAAATGGTTTCTCTCTTTTTTTACGTCCATTACTGTTTCCAGCCTGTGACCTAGGTCAGTTTTTTATTCAAGCCATATATTTTCCTTTACCGACTTGCTAGGCCTGTCGTAGCTTCGTATGCCTTATAATTAGAGATAGGGTAAATTCGCTTTTGCGAAAAACGCGAAAAAAAAAGAGTCGAAAATAGGGTATTTATAAGTTTTCTTTGCGTTTCATGGCATTTGAAAGTGTTTAAAGCGATTTTTATTTCGCGAATTAACGTGAAAAATGTGATTTTGAGAGTATTTTAGCTAAATTATTCTATTTAGCGAAATAGACGCGAATTCCCTGAAAATGCTGAGAATTTCTATAAAACGATGTTTTTCACCGGAAATAAGTGATTAAAAAATCATTGAGTTTCACTCGTCTGTGTGCTTCAGCTCGGGTTTTACTTGCATCTTGTGCCTTACACAACCAATCCGGCTAATCGCCACATTCCGTTAGTCGTTGCTTTTATCATAAATCCTTTGTATAGGCCCTAAAAACATTGACGAAAGATATTTTTACCTATTTTGCTACAGAATGCTAAATTATGCCACAAAACGCTAAATTTCCAATAATTAATGCTAAAAAAAACTTAAAATTAATGCTATTTTACCCTATATCTACTTATAATCTAACTTAAGACTAGGACAAGCACAACATCCAATTATCACCGTGAAAGGGTAAACCCATATTTCACCAGTGAATTTTTTTTGGCCATGTCGAGAATCGAACCAAGGACACTTAGCTCAGTAGACAGATATGCTAACAGCTTAGCTAAAGTGTAAAGTTTTCTCTCTTTGTAATAACAACAAGTAACTCAGCACTCGACTGATGCGCCTCACTCTCGCATTAAACTGTTTTTCCGGGGACAGAGTGACCGAGCTTCAGATGCATGTCGGGTATTCTAAGGATATATTTTCCTAAAGGGTTACCCCACTTTCCCTCCATGCAAATGAGGGTACATTTCCTATACATTCTACCTCCTTTATGCCTACACCAATAGTGTAAATATGCAGATATCTTGACAGGAAGTTAGGCCTGGTGAACGAGAGATACTTTCTTGGACATCCTTAGAGGGGTTTCCTACCACAACGCTGAGATGCGTTGCAGACGTTCAGAAATACCTGCAGCGTAATTTAACAAATTGTTTTCTTTAATAAAATATGGTTCATGCCGAAATGGAGGCAAAAGGTATCAACATGTTCCCTTGGAGTTAGAATTAAAACCCTACTTTTTAACTTTTAATATTAAAAAAAAATCTAATAGATTGTGAAATTCGCTTATTTTTAAGCACGTTTCCTACGAAATGTCACGGTTTGAGATCAAAGGGAATTGTTAGAAGCATCGACCTTGTTTTCTTCGAACAAGTATTAAATTTTTTAACAGGCATGTAACAAAATATTTTGAGAAAATTTAATATAGGTTTTATTGCCAGTGACTGGGACCCTACCAGGTGTTATAGTGTCAAGATAATCAGGAAATGTGCAAGGTATAGATTTTAAAATGGTGATAAAGCTAAAAGAATATCTGAAAGTCTTGAGCAATAAAACTATGTAATGTTTATTAGACACAAGCTCAAACAATGCCAACCTAAAGATAGCAAAACCGGAAATGCATATAAATTAATCTTTGGCAATAATTTATAATTTTACAATATTAAATGGAAATGTTATAGCTCTTAGCAAATAATACTAAATACATCCTGCCTATCGAACCGTTCAGCCACGAGGAAAGCCTCGATTGCTGTCCCAAACCTCTCAGACACGGGGAAACATCCCACTTGTTGTCCCGGACCACTCAGCCACGGGGAACGTCCTACTCGGTGTCCCGGACCACTCAGCCACGGGAAAACGTCCTACTCGGTGTCCCGGACCTCTCAGCCACGGGGGAACGTCCACTTGTGTCCCGGACCTCTGAGACACTGGGAACGTCCCACTTGGTGTCCCGGACCTCTCAGCCATGGGGGAACGTCCCACTTGGTGTCCCGGACCTCTCAGCCACGGGGGAACGTCCCACTTGGTGTCCCGGACCTCTCAGCCACGGGGGAACGTCCCACTTGGTGTCCCGGACCTCTCAGCCACGGGGGAACGTCCCACTTGGTGTCCCGGACCTCTCAGCCATGGGGGAACGTCCCACTTGGTGTCCCGGATCACTCAGTCACGGGGGAACGTCCCACTCGGCGTCCCGGACCTCTGAGACACTGGGAAACGTCCCACTTGTTGTCTCTGACTACTCAACTACGGGGTAAACGTTTAGCTTGGTGTCCCGGACCTCTGAGACACTGGGGAACGTCCCACTTGGTGTCCCGGACCTCTCAGCCATGGGGAACGTCCCACTTGGTGTCCCGGATCACTCAGTCACGGGGGAACGTCCCACTTGGCGTCCCGGACCTCTGAGACACTGGGAAACGTCCCACTTGTTGTCTCTGACTACTCAACTACGGGGTAAACGTTTAGCTTGGTGTCCCGGACCTCTGAGACACTGGGGAACGTCCCACTTGGTGTCCCGGACCTCTCAGCCATGGGGGAACGTCCCACTTGGTGTCTCGGATCACTCAGTCACGGGGGAACGTCCCACTCGGCGTCCCGGACCTCTGAGACATTGGGAAACGTCCCACTTGTTGTCTCTGACTACTCAACTACGGGGTAAACGTTTAGCTTGGTGTCCCGGACCACTCAGTCACGGGGAAACATCCCACTTGCTGTCTCTGACTACTCAACTACGGGGTAAACGTTCAGCTTGGTGTCCCGGACCACTCAGCCACGGGGAAACATCCCGCTTGGTGTGAACTAGCATCATCGATTTCCTTTGCAGGACCTCTCATCTCCCCTAGCCGGGAGGCACCAAGGTCCTTTAAGGACGAAGGTTCTTTAAAGGATATATCGCGAATATTTTAAAGATGCATCTATTCAAGTATGCAGTCCATTACTGGACACAAGAGTCTGTGTGTCTTAGTGGTTCGGGAGGCTGACTAGACTAGGATATCCTGGTCTAAACCCGGCCAGGTGTTGCTATTAGGTTAAGATGCCTGACCTGGTAAACGCGTGCGTTCCAAGCCGACAATTCACAAAAATTGAATACTTAATAAGAACAAATTATAATTAGACTCTGATCTCATTTTAGATTGGCTACAAAAAATTGTATAAGGACATTGAATGAAACTTCTAATAATTGTAAGTTGTATAGAAACATAGAATGGAACGTAGCCGTAAGTTGTATAGGCACATTAAATATAACCTACAGTCTTGAGTTGTAGGCCTATAGTATAGAATCAAACGTAGCTGTAGGTTGTATAGGAGCAGAGAATGGGGCTTGTAGCCAAAAGTTTCTTAGGTGTATAGAATGGAACTTGTAGTAAAAAGTTTCATAGATCATAGAATCGAACGTAGCTGTAAGTTTTTTAGGAGCATAGAATGCTACTTGTAGTCAAAAGTTGTAAGGAACATAAAATTGAACTTGTTGTGATAAGTTGTAATGGAACATAATGGAACTTGTTATAAGTTTTGCCAGGCCTCTACCGTGGTTCGGGTAGTGTAAGTTGTATAGGATCATAGAATTGAACTCGTAGGGACATGAAAATAACTTGAAGTCGTGAGTTGGTTAGGAACATACAATAGGACTTTACGTTATGAATTCATATCGTGATATCCCAATACTGCATTTACTACCATTTGACGTTTTATTCTTGGTAACAACCAGAATATTGTTCTTCATACAACGACACAGTGTCAATAATAATTAGGCACGAGTTTGTGGATTACAGCCTAGGCTGTGGTCCAGTAATGTAATTGATGAAGGTTTGGCTCTAAGCCACATTGTATTTTATTATTATTATTAACTACTACTACTACTACTACTACTATTACTACTAACTTAAAATCGCAATTATTAGACCCATTTATAAAAAAAGGGAAGCACTTAGATTATTGAAATTACAGACCTATAGCAATTCTACCAGTTTTAGACAAAATAATGGAAAATATATGTTGCCAACTACTTGATAAATTATTTTAGATAAATATAAAATAATTGTACAAAAACAATACGGATTCCAAAAAAAACAAAAAAACCAAAGGTACGGAAATACTTTTACAAACTTTTACTAATCAAATTTTAGAGAAATTAAACGAAAAAAACACATAGCTATAGCATTTATAGACATGTCAAAAGCGTTTTATACGTTAGATAAATATATTTTACTAGAATCACTTTATAAAATTGGTATCAGAGGTAATATTTATGAATGGTTTAAAGTTTACTTAACAAATAGGAAAAATAATGGTTAAAATAAATAATATAGAAGGTGAAGAATTGGATATAAATATTGGAGTACCACAAGGTTCTATTCTTGGGCCAATACTATACTTAATCTATACAAGACAATGTCAAACTGTATACAGAACTGTGGTATATTTATGTATGCTGATGACACAATGCTGTATGCGGTGCATAAAAATGTAGAGAAGAACCAAACAAATGTTGCAGGAAGACTTTAATAAGATACAAAACTGGACTCACGATAATGAATCAATAATTGATATTAAAAAATCCCCGCAAACAATGCATATTAAACTATCGCATGCTATAAAGTATATATTATATATTAAAGGTCATTTATTAGATTGTTTACATAATATAAAACCGTGTAATTGTTTAACGTTCACGCAAGTTGAGACATATAACTATCTTGGGCTAGTGATTGATTCTCATATGAAATGCTCACGTAGATATAATGAGTAGGAAGCTAAGAGCGGGAATGTTTAATATATGCATACTAAAACAATATGTTACATTAGACATTCTAAAAATAGTGTATCATGCATGCGTTAATCGAATCACATCTAGCTATGGTATTGCTTCCCGGGGAAAGACAAGTGATCTATTATTTAAATCAATTAAGAAATATTCAAATTAAAGTTCTTAAAATAATGAATGAAAAAACAATAGTACCAAAGTCATGAATAAGGAGTGGAAACCATTGACAGTAAAAAACACGTATAGGTATAAAATAATAATTCAGTATTACTATTCAGAAACATACAAAGTAAGACAGGCTCATAGTCACAACACAAGAAAACGACAATACAAAATACCTTTATACATAAATAAATAAAGAAAACAACACATGAAAATAATAATACCAACACTTTTTAACATGATACCGGATACCTTTTTGGGAATAGATAAAATAACAAATGTTAAAAGAGAAATTAAAAAATAGCTAGTTGGCTCAAAGACTAAATGAAATAATAATACTAGTGTGAATAATATGACAAATAAGCTATGAAATGGACTCGAGACTGGTTTTCGAATATTAAATAAAATATAAAATGTAATAGATTTAAGGGACTAAATTAAGTATTAGAATT
The DNA here is from genome assembly GCA_033556935.1 of Timema podura. Lineage (NCBI taxonomy): Eukaryota > Metazoa > Arthropoda > Insecta > Phasmatodea > Timematidae > Timema > Timema podura. The sequence continues at coordinate 20,790,223 of JAVRXN010000003.1, read as the reverse complement.
ATGTTAGGTGTAAGGATAGACTTAAAGGAATGAAATGTATTTTATTATATATATATACACTATTACATGTATGTATCACATATATGGTGAGGCACCAGCTGACAAGCACATTGTGTTTAGCTGGACCATGTTTAATGAATATAAATATGTACCCCTGATACAATAAAAAACTATTACTACTACTACTATTACTACTACTATTACTACTATACTACTACTACTACTACTACTACTACTACTACTACTACTAACTACTAATTCCAATGGTTTCCCAATAATATAAGTTTATTTAGAGCACCAAAAATGATTATTGAGAAGATTGAATGTAGAATTTAGTTTTACTGATCTAACTACTAAGTTAATAAATTAGAGTTTTATTGATCTAACTATCCAGGGAGTGTTTTATTCACAGTTACCCTCTTCGGTGGCCGCATGGTCTAAGGCACTACTCTTGAAATCGACTATATGCCAAAGATGGGAATATTGTCGTTCGATCCCGGTCGGGTGCATTGAGAGTGACTTTCCTAACTGGTTTTCTACTATCCCTCCTCGCAAATGTGGGCGCACTTCCTATAAATTCAATCTTACTCATCTCTAGCACATTAGCTTGATTAGTACATAGGCGTGTAGCACAAGCGGGTAGTAAGACGTGGTGTTAAATTAAAAGTCTCGGTTCTACTGATTTCACATCTCAGCGAATGTATTATTAATCACACACCCTTCCTCTATATTTAGTCTTGGGCAAGGCCGTAGCCAGCCAATAATTTCAGGGGGGGTTTGGTGGGCCCATCCTCCAATTGACGGAGGCTAGAAAAAATTCTAAATAAAAATCTGTTCGAGAAGCTATCGGAAGTGTTTTTTATGGCAACACTACCCCCTAACTATCAGAGGCTAGGACAAATTCTAATTATTAAACGGCTCTAGAAGCTGTCTAAAGTGTTTTTTTTATGGTAACATAATCCCCTAATTGCCAAAGGCTAGAAAAAAATTCTAAATATTAAACACCTTTAGAAGCTCTCTGAAGTGCTTTTTATGGTAACACAGCCCCCTAATTTGTACTTGTACCTTAATTTTGATATTGTTTGAACCATAAATAAAGCCATATATATTTTGTTCATAAAATTTCGGGGGGTTTGAACCCCGAAACTCCCCCCCCCCCCCCCACGACTACGGCCTTGGTCTTGGGATCGCCACTGAAGTTGTGATGACCCAATTCACGGAGCGAGCGAGTTCTTTATGGAGCAACAAGTGTGATCTCCAGCGGTTTGTTAGTATAGATATGGTTTCACGAAGAGAACGCAAAGGAAGAAAGGTGCCACAAATGTTTAAGCTTCTGAAGTTAAAGAAGAGGCTTAATCTCTTTCAATAGACGATGGAGATTCAACTGTAATAATACTGCTACTAATTATTGTTTCATAGTTTACTAAGCCAATGAGGGTTTGTAGTTATTCTGGGATTTAACTCCAAACCCCCTTTACTCTCCCTTCTTTTGCCTCAAGCAGTAACTGAGTAGCTTGAGAGGCAAGCGAGTAAATGGTTTGGGGAAGTGGGGGGAGAGGTGGACGGGAGGGAGGAGCGGAGGTCCATATACCCTATACAAACTTTTATTGGCTAAAGGTATAGCAACCTTAGCTAGAGGACCCCCTTAGAAAAATTAGTTTTTAGTTTTCTACGCCCTTGTTGAGAGGAGTCGTCGTAATTTAGAAATGTAACTACAGCTTGGAGAAGTTGTCAGAGCTCAGAACCGTAACTCTAGATTGGATAGGTTGTCAGAGTTCAGAACTGTAACTCTAGCTCGGAGAGAAGTTGTCAGAGTTCAGAACTGTAACTCTAGCTCGGAGTAAGCTGTCAGAGCTCAGAGCTGTTGCTCTAGCTCAGATAAGTTGTCAGAGTTCAGAACTGTAACTCTAGCTCGGAGAAGTTGTCAGAGCTCAGAGCTGTTGCTCTAGCTCAGTTAAGTTGTCAGAGTTCAGAACTGTAACTCTAGATAGGATAAGTTGTCAGAGTTCAGAACTATAACTACAGCTCGGAGAAGTTGTTAGAGTTCAGAACTGTAACTACAGCTCGGATAAGTGATCAGAGTTCAAACTGTAACTCTAGCTCGGAGAAGTTATCAGAGCTCATAACTGTAACTACAATTCGGAGAAGTTGTCAGAGCTCAGAGCTGTTTGCTCTAGCTCGGTTAAGTTGTCGGAGCTTAGAAGTGTAGCTCCAGCGAAGTTCGATTAGCCCTTTGAGTGTGCGCCTTGGTGAGGTTCGACGGGAAGGATGGGTATCTAGGGGGACGGGCAGGTCTACCAACCCACGCCATCTCACGGTTAGTTGGTAGCATGAGTCGCTCGGCTCAGCAAGGTCCCCTTACGCACCTCCGACAAGTATCTCAGTGTCCGGTGACCGCGTCCACCTGTACCCACAGTTCACGAGCGACTTTCTGGAGCTGAGGGGGTAGATTCGTGTCCGAGGAGTTCCTGGTTCGGCGATGTATGTGGGTAACCATTACTCTCACACAAAGGTTAACTTAACAAAGTCTCAAATTACAAAACAAAAACATCACATTACAATTTATACATATTTTTAAAACACTTATAGGTTTTGACTATTCATTGGAGTAGGAACAGGGGTACATTGTATCAACCCGAATTTTGATTTATGGGTACATAATTCAATTTTAACCCACCTATATTTCAAATAAGCTATACATTTGTGAAACTTTTGCGGGTAAGTGTAATTTGAACCGTGAAACGAACCCATTGGTCAAGTTAATTTAGTCTGGTTTGCCAGTTACGAGGGGGTCACTATTCAAATCTCGGTTGGGTGTATTTAGGGTACTTAATGATAAATGATTTCTCCCTCTCCCTCCATGTAGGTACATTAACAATAAATTCAACCTTTTTATTTACTACATCATTAGCGTAATTTATATGTTTATATAGATATAGCCTGAATAACTACCAAAACGCGATGAAAAAAAGTGTACCTTTTTCTGTAGAAAAAAAGAAGAGAATAATGCTGCTATGAAAACCACCTGCCTCTAAATAGATTCTAGATACACCTGCTGTCCAAAAATCTGCTCTTTCTTACGAAGATTCACCATACACCCATATTATAATCTCAGAAACTATTTCACATTTGTACACCCTAAACCTAAAATTGTTCCTGCGCCTCTATCTATAATGTGATGCGTTGATGAAAAAAAAAATAGCAAATAAATTATAAGATAGTATTTTAAAATTTAATACAACATGAAATTTAATTTAGTTGACAGAAAGAGTTATTTGGCCAAGCGTGTGTGGTGGACTATGCTCGGCATTCGACTGTGAACCTTTTGAGTAGCCTTGACAAAGCTGTGCGGGGGAGTAAAGGGAGTAAGCTGACTCGATAGAAGCTGCCTCGAGTTGATTCCAGTAAGACTGGAGAGAACTGGAGAATTCGCTATCCAGACAAGTTCCTGCATCGGCTGGAGTGCGGGAATAACGACTAGGTATGTTTGACAGGACCCCCTTAGGTCGTCTTGGCATGTCCCTCAGGCCCTCTTACATTTACCCCCTTGGGTAATATTGACATGTATCCCCTTGGGTAATAATGACATGCATCCCCTTGGATTAACTCGATATGTGCCCACCTGGGTTATCTTGACATGTGTGTCCCCTTGGGTAATGTTGATATGCCCCTTGGAACATATGGGCACGTGTTCACTTGGGTCAAGGCTTTCACATATTATCCTAACCTAATGACTAAGATAAACACAACGAACACACCACAAAAAAATTAGTTTATCTCAAACGTAAATAAATTATACTGTAAAGCAACAGCCTCCTGTTTACCCTGAGAATCTAGCCCAGGACTAGGTAAATATATTTTGATTGATTGAGTGGCATCAGACCGCTATCCAGTATTTGAAAGTTGAACAAACTTATTCGTTTATTATTTATAGATGATGGCTAACCCTAGTGCTAATCTAATAGATTTATACGTTTTCCTTTGTCTGGTAGAACTAACGAAGAAGACAACAGAAACTAAAGCAAGCAGATTATTTTAGGAAACGTATCTGAAGTCAGGAGGGAGGATCTTTAAAAAGTTCTTCTTTTATCTTATGGAGTAGAAGGATTTCACTTAAAATTTCTTTTTATCTTATGGAGTCCGGAGGATTTCATTTTGAAACGTTCTTCTTTTATCTTCTGAGTCGGAGGATTTCATTTTAAAACTTTCTTCTTTATCTTTGGAGTCCGGAGGATTTCATTTTTAAACGTTCTTCTTTTATCTTCTGAGTCCGGAGGATTTCATTTTGAAACGTTCTTCTTTTATCTTCTGAAGTCTGGAGGATTTCATCTTTAAAACGTTCTTCTTTTATCTTCTGGAGTCTGGAGGATTTCATCTTTAAAACGTTCTTCTTTTATCTTCTGGAGTCGGAGGATTTATTTTAAACGTTCTTTTTATTTCTGGAGTCGGAGGATTTTATCTTAAACGTTCTTCTTTTATCTTCTGGAGTTCGAGGATTTCATCTTTAAAACTTTCTTCTTTTAGCTTCTGGAATAGGAGTGTTTCATCCTTAAAACGTACTTCTTTTTATCCTGGAGTTAGGCGGATTTTATCTTCGAAAAGTTCTTCCTGTCTCTATCAGATCTTTAAAAATGTCCTTCTTTTATCTTCTAAACTGAGTAAGGGTTCTTAACCTCTTTATGATTACAGTCCCCCAATGGATTTGATCAATATGTCCCCATTCCCCTTCACCAAACGATGTATCATCACATCACATATCGCATCATCATCATCATCTCATCATCATCATCATCACATCACCGGTCCTGTATGACTTTAAAAGATGGCTATAGCTTGGTTTTACTTTACATATGATTAGTTAGGAAGAGAACAGTCAAAAGAAAATCATTTATTAATAGAAAAACGGCAAATTACACATAGACAAGCTAATTACATTTAGTGATAGTTATGCTTGTCGAGAGCCCACATTGTTAAGTTCCATGGCCGAAATGGGTATGGAACCCCCGGTTAAGAGCCCCGGTTTTAGAGTCATGAGTATTTAATCTTCAAAAGTCCTTGTATTTTCTAGAGTTGGAAAGATTTTATCAGCGAAATTTCATTATATTATTTTATTTTTTTGGTCTTGTGTTAGTTAGGCTTTTGTTTGTCTTTATGGTTTCTCTTCTTCAGAATTTTTTTTAGTCACATTAAGTAAATTATACTTCTTCTTTACTTAAAACTATTGCTACTGGATTTTTAAAACTATTTAATTTAAATACTTATTTGTTTTAAATACTTATTTAGAAGCTAATGAATGAGAAATTGAAGATTGCTCATATATTTATATTTCTAATTTTTTTTCTCTCTCTTCACATGCATTATAGCAACTTGCCCCTGACTCACTTTCTCACGTAGATCTTATCTCTTATTATACTTCTAAAAAAATATCTAAAATATTTTATTCCCTACAGATATCTCTTTAGGCAGAGTCAACAAAAGATCCTGAACTTCTCAAACATTTTAACTCGCAAAGCTATAAAAAAAACCTTTACACTGCCCATAAATTATGCACTCCATTATGTTACAAGACAGTAAATTCGTTACTTTAGGATCTATCTTAAAACGGTTTGAGGTAATTAATAACACATTTCGAGAGATTTTTGTTTTCATTAAGTAGATAGCCACATTTCAGTCATTTACTCAGCAAGCATATTTATTAAGACTTATAGGGGGCTGAGTAATTTATAGACAGCCTGTACCTGTGTGTATGTTGACTACTTTAAGTTTTCCTCTTATTTTACTGCAGAAGAAAATAAAATGTTATTATATTTTAAAATTTTCATATACCATTCAATTTGATTTTAGGAACATGCGTTTTTCGCCAAATAACCTTTGTGATAAATCAAACTCATTATTGATCGTATATAATTTTTGTCATAAAGTTAATTGGTGTATTAAATAGCCAAGCTATTATATTCGTTAATTGCTGTTATAGCCATATCTAAATATCATATTCTTTAAATTGCAATATTACACCTGGACACGGAAACCGAACCCGGAACCTTTGGCTTAAAATATGAGGAAGAATGAACTTGGGCACGGGACGACTTCCTGGATAGTTCATTGGTTAGAGAACTGCCGCATAAGTCAAAGTTTCTGCGTTCGATTCCCATGTCCAGGTGTCATTTTTCAATTTAAAGAATATAAAATTAGTTAGTAATAGAAAGGTTTGATGCAAAATTAAATTACTTTCGTATGGATGTCATAAAAATATAGATTCTTAATTTTGTACAGCTCAAATTTGGGACATGACGACCAAGGGTCATCCTACCTAATTAGGGGGCTACGTCTCCCTTGGGTGCCCCTTAAAATAATTTCAGGACTGTTAAATATACTTATTAGATAGAATCTTCTACTAGAATTACACTAGTTTGAAAATATTATTCTCCCCAGAGTGATATCATTTGGGGAATCGGGAGTGAGACCCAGACCCCCTGTCATATCAAGTTTGAGACTTCCAATGTTATTAAATATTAAACAAAATCATGAGAATTATTAATTATTTTTCACACTTTGTCTGTCTACCTGTCCGGCCTATCTATATTTAATAACAATAATGACGAAAAATAAATAAATTAGGGTGTTCGAAAACAAGGTAATTAGGAAGATATTTGGTCCATAAAGGGATGAGGTAATTGGGGAGTGGAGGAGGTTACATAATGATAAACCACATACCCTTTACTCACCATAAGCTTTTGATAGGATAATCAAGTCTCGCAGATTAAGGTGAGCAGGATATGTAGTGTGAATGGGAGAATCTAGAACCGTGCTTAGGGTCCTGACTGGAAAACCCAATAGAAATAACTAAACGCAGATGGGAGAATAACATTGGAACGGACCTGAAAGAGATGTGGTGTAAAGAGGTGGACTTGATAGAACTAACTAATATTAGTTATAGATGGCGTACTTATGTAAGTGTGGCAATGAAAATTCGAGTTCGTAGTGCCATAGATTAAGTAAGTAATATGGTAAGGTTCAGAAAGTTAGAATTCTGTGTAAATTTACCAGAATTTTCATGGAGGTATAGTGAAAAACCATTTAAAAAACAACACCACCTTCAGTACATCCAGCTGAAATTTTAACCTTAACCTCTCCGTTACCGGAAAACCAATCTATATGAGCTCAACTAGTACACGTGCTCACATACTAAATAGGCTATTAAATATGGGGTTTAATTGGCTTGAATAGTTTCCTCTATCCTACCTCTTCATTGATTGTTGATAAAAAGATTAATAACTTATTAAATTTGATCAGCACAACATTTTCTTACTCAGAAAATGACTTATTTGATTTCAGAGTATTCAAAATACCCCAATCCTCCTATATAAGTTCAAGTCAGAGCCTCTGCAAAATTAAACACATTTATTTACAAATCATATTAAGTATTATTCGCCTTTTTATTGTGTTTGTATTTTCAATCTTTGGTGAACCTTAGAGGAAGCTTTTAAGACCATACCCAAATACTTCACTAAAACTATCGATCTATGACATTTCAGTAAGAAGTTGTCAATTTGATTTTAGGGCCACGCCTCGTTGAGAGTTTACAAGACCTATTGGTGTTACAAGTAGGAATGGTTTTTTACTGGAAAAATTGATGTTACGATACTTATGAACTTTTGTAAATCAATTTATTGGTATTATACAAGCATTTATGCTCATATTTGTGTATTATAAATAACATTCGCTATTCTCATTTAGATGTAAAATATATTTTGGCTTTAAGTCGATCATTTTAGTTTCCGTATTTCTCTTACATAGATTTATATCCAATCTCAACAGATTTATAAAAAGTGTTTGTTAAATGCGTTTTAAATTCTCTACTCATTCGCAAGATTAAACCACCATATATTACATAATTATAATACAGCTCCTTTATTAAATTTGTTAAAATATTAAGGCGGCCGCCTTGGTCGGCGAGAAAGTATGTCACTTTCAGGCCCCACGGTTTAAAATACAATCGCTTGTGTTGTTTTCTGGAACTACTTCTCTAATATGTCTAAGCTTATACTCCCTTTCGCCATTCACCTATAACAGCCATTTGTCATGTCAATAAGAGGGAAAATAAACTTCATATCTCAAGTTAAAAAGGAAAATTCGCTGCTAGTTCTGAAATATATTAACATTTTCTGTTGTGAGCCTATTCAAGAATTACTGTAATTGTTAAAGGAAGGATAATTTAAATCTATTTTTTCATCAAGAGATTTCTCGCTTACCAAGGCGGCCCCCTTGCAAATTTCCAGCACTGACTCCCTGATTTGTGGGAAATAAAATTATTGGATTCGTTAAATAAAAAGTTGTATTTAAGTAAAAAAAAATATTGAAATAAAATATTTCTTATTGTTAAAAATAATAACAAATAAAATATTATTTAAGTTGTCTGATGGAGCAAATAGAAACATTACGAATAAAATTTGTATGTACCAAACAAACCAAAGATAAGCTTTTAAAAAATATACACACAACATTTTATTTTTTCTCTTTCACACATGCGTTACTAATTCAAAAATTCTGTTAATAAAAACACGACTCACGAAATTTCGGTGTCTTTATAACAATTAAATTTCTGTTTATTCAAATTATTTTCCCCTCGTCTTAGTACCGGTTCATGTTATACGTTACGCCAATTAAGATAATAGAAAAAAGACGAGGAGGTAGAAATATAGGAAAAACTCCCCGCATGTGCGTGGAGGGAGATTGGTAAATCATGTAATAAGAACCACTCTCATTACACCCAATAAGGATTCTAACCCCATCCTCTCTATTACCGGCAATCCAGTCTAGCACGATATTAACGCGTTAAACCGTACGAACACGGATGCAGGTGACCATTTATTAATTATATTTAAGTTAAATACATTCATGAAGCGCATACTTAGCAATAACCATTTATCAAGTACCTAATAAATGAAGACTTTCTTTTTCTACATATTACGAGTAAGTCGTATACCGTTATATATTATGATCAGATAACATCCTAGAAGGTGACCTGGTGGTCTAGGGGTAAGGTGTCAGACTTCTGTGCTGAGGGTCCGGGGTTCAAACCTCGGTCCCGGCACAGATTTATCTGATTGCCAAACCCTTCCTTCACCTCTGACAAGACGTGTATTAATCACAACTTGTGAATGTGAGGAATGCCAGGCCTCCACCGTGGTTCGGATCCCACGTTAAACTGTAGGTCCTCCATTTCATCTCACAATCACCCCACCATTACACATTAGCGTAAGTGCGTATAACCCGAACGGGTAGTAAGACGCGGTAATAATAATAATAATAATAATAATAATAATAATAACATCCTAGAAGTGATCTTGAACCCAAAAATGTTGGTTTATACTAATATATTGTTCCATCTCTCTGTTTATAACTGCGTCTATAACTGAACCAGTTTAATGGATTTCATTAAAACTTGACAATTAGATGTTATCTGGTCATGCCTCGAAGATAAATTGTGATTTTAATTCTAGCTCTAAAATTAAGAGTAGCTTAATTTAAAATCCAAAATATCTTGAAATAAACTCTAACAATTTTGTTCAAAATGGATAGTGTTTGAGTGTTTTACATGATAAATAACAAATTAGATAATTTATTTTTTTGGGGGGAAAATAAATATTTTTGAGTATTTTTACCTAAGATTGAATTTTGTAAATTTTAATTTGTTCCAAAATGGCTCTGGTGATTTTGTCCAAAATGCTTATCTGATGAGTGTTTTACCTAATAAATACTGCTGTTTACTAATTTTCTAAAAAAAAAAAAAAAATCAAATATATCTTTGTGGTAACAGATTTTTGAAATTTGCTCTCCCAAACTCTAAGACTATTTCTGAAAGTACGTATGATTGTGTTGTACCATTTATCCATTTATTCTAGACTAGCTGGTGTACCCGTTCTTCGAACGGGGAATCTATAAAGTAACGTTCTTTTTTTAGTATATAAATCTTACCATTGGGAATAGTAACCATATCTGAGATTATATTTAAATATTAATCCTTTATGGGTTTAAATTGTGATACAAAACGCGAAAGTAGACCTGACTAATACATAATGTCAAAATAGAGAATAATCCGAACATGTTTTATAAGCTGACATTTCTTTTGAAGATTAAATTATAACTTCTCTATTAATATACATTACTTTGAACTCTTACCTGTTGGTGGTAGTAAAAATGCAAGTAGAGTGTTACAGCATAAGTAATTAGGTGTTAATTGGTTTTCATTAAATCCTATTTAAATTATTTTAGCTTTTTTTACCGCATTTATCCTATTTATCTTTTTTGCCTCGTTTATTCTTCTTACGAATTTTTATCCATTTTGCCCTCTTTGCACTTTTTTTACACTTTTTTTTACCTTTCAACCTTCCTTACACTAAAATAATAACCCTAATAGCCCTTTTCTAACTTTGGTCCTTTTATCTATTTTTAAACTTTTAAGCCCTTTTCACCCCATTAATACTTTTCTTATCATTTTTACCCTTCCAACCCATTTTACCTTGTCAACCTTTTTAACTTCTTTTTACCCTCTTTACTGTTTTTGTACATTTTATAGCTCTTTAATTTTAATGCAATTTTTATTTCTTTTACCCCTATAGCCTTAATCTTTTTATTTTTATTATATTTACTCTTTGCTTTTTTACCATTTTACCCTTTTTAATATTTTTGCTCTATTGTACCCCTTTTGCCCTTTTTGACATTTTGGTCATTCTGCAATTTTACCCTTTTGGTCTTATTTCTCTTTGTGATTATATTTACTTCCTATCCTTTTTACAATTTTTGGCCTTTTTATCCCTTATTGCACCTTTTACACTTTTTTAAATTAATAACCCAGCCAAACCACAGAAAAAAATTAGATTAAAAAAGGTTATAAAGTCTAAAAAAGGTGTAAATAACGCAAAAAGTGCATAAATGGAAAAAAAAGAGTAAACAGTAGAAATCTAATACATTATTTTTTTAAAAAAGGTAAAAAGATTTAAAAAAATTATTATAAGAGGGTAAAAATGGTAAAAAGGATAAAAGGGTGAATATAATCAAAATTTAAAATTCCTCCTTTATTCTTGGTTACTAGCCCTCTAACCTTCCTGTCAAGTATAAGTTTTAAACCACTCTCTTAAATTGTTCTTTTTTTGGTTAGTTTTAAGAATGGTAGATTATTTACCTGCTTACCAAATTTCAATTATCTGCCTTCTCTGATAGGCTTTTTCTATATTTAGACCCCCTAATACCATTACATTTCTGGTGCTCCAGTTTGTGACTTTTATGGTTATATGAGGCAATCCCTTTACCACCCTGCCAAATTTCAGTTTTATAGCTCATCAAGAAGTGGTTAGTTAATCTTTTTCTGGACATACACATACACACACGTACACACACACACACACACACACACACACACACACTGACTTTATGCTTAATGTGTTATATATATTTATTTCTTGAACCTCTATAATTCCCACCCTCCTATTTTGTTCAGTAGTCTCATTGGAACACTTATATCAGAAACAAAGGAAAATAAGCGTCCAAGGTCGAATCCAAAAAGGAATTTCGTTCAAAACAAGTGATTGGCTTTGACGCTGATCTCTTGAAAACATAGCGCTATTTTTTTTAATTTTAGCACCGCGTCTTACTACCCGTTCGGGTTATACGCTTAAGTACTAATTACACTAATGGATTAGGAAATGGGAAGGTTGAATTTAGAGGAAGTGAACCCGCATTTGCGTGGAGGGAGAGTGGAAAACCATTTAGGAAAAACCACCCCCAGTTCACCCAACCGAGATTCGAACCTCGATCTCCCCGTCCTCGGTGGTCTGACTCAACACGACTGGCGCGTTAGCCAACTACGCCACCGAGGCGGGTCATAGCGCTATTGTTCTTCTGGATAGCAGAAGAACAAATTGACAGTTTTGAAACAATTTGTTAGACATAGTTAGTATTCTTGTGGCAGACCCCAGCAAATACTTTCAGGTGAGACAAAAAGTGTATTTATAACTCCCTCGCTAGTAACTTTTATCATTTCATGTCAACTACACGTAACTACTGCATCATTAAATACACACATCAGTGGTTGAATGATAGATGGTATTAAATTCGCAATATACTGGATTATTGGTTACAGGGAGGTCAACGTTTGAGCCCCAGATGGGCATATTGAGGGTGTTTTTACTTGGAAATGTTTCCCACTTGCCGTTTATTCTAAATTCGGAAACATTTCCTCTAGATTTTACCTTCCTGATCCCTAAATGCTTATTATTAATTTGAGGATATTCCGGACAATTAGGAAGACACAAAAAATCATAATAATATTATAATAATGATATTTCAGAAAGATTATCTGGATCTGGTGCTATTTATTGGAAAATTAAAAACGTTAACAATTGCTTGCTGGAAGGTATGGGTTGAAGTAGAATGTATCATCAAAAATATATTTTCTGTCATTCAAGGGCAGGCTAATGTTTATTACATTACTACTCACTAACTAATATTGTTTGATTGAAAAGTTTTTTATTATTATTCATGTTATATTGAGCAAACGGCAGGAAGAACCGTTTAGAAATCAAAATCTCTTTTATTGCGGTCATCATTTACAAAGTTTTACTATTAGACACATTTATTACTATTTTATAGATAGTGAAATAACTAGTCAAAAGTGACAGTTGCAGATCACATTACTAACGTATGTACAGTACATATGAAAGTGTTTTATTAACTTTTTCGACTGTCAGATACTGTCCTTCCAACCTTGTTTTTTTACTTGTTTTTAGTTTTGCTTCACCAGATTTTTAAATTTTTGTTCCCTACAATCTACATTAAATAAGTTTAACTAATAGCTACACTCTATATTTACTTCGTTTATCTACATTTTTATATTAAATTCATTTATCTACCCTCTCTGTTAGCTTCGATTATCTACACTCTATATTTACTTGATCTATCTACATTTTATATTAAATTCGTTAATCTACATTTTATATGAATTTCTTTTGTATACACTTGATTAACTTCGTTTATCTATCCTCTCTGTTAGCTTAGTTTATCTAAACTCTATATATTTTACTTCATTTATCTATAGTTTATATTAATTTCGTTTATCTACACTTTTTCTTTTGGCACCGTGCTTTACTACATTTTCAGGCTATATGCATATATATATATGCTACTAAATTACGCAAATGATTTAAGGATGAGGAAGATTGAATTTAGAGGATGTGTACCCGCGTTTGCGTGGATAGAAAGTGAAAAACCATCTTTAGGACAAAACCTCAGTACACCCGACTGGGATTTGAACCCCGATCTTTCTGTCATCAACATGATCTAGTCTAACACGAAATTGACAATGCGGCCACCGAAGTAGTTTACACTTTTTGTTAAATTCGTTTACCTACATTCAATATTTACTTCGTTTATCTACACTTTATATTAACCTCGTTTATATACACTCTTGATTAAAATCGTTTATCTACACCCTCTTAACTTTTTTTTCTACCAAAACTTTATATTAACCTCACCGATCTGTACTCTATGTTAGTTAAGTTTATCAAAACATTCAAAAACTTTGTTTGTCTACACTTATAGAATAGTTATTTTTTTCGTACATAAAACTTTATACAAAATTTGCATGGACTCATTCTTAATAATTCAAGATTGTTCTCAACATTAAAGTTTAGTGCTAACGACGTCATTCAATGCTATTATTAAAATCTGCCTCATCACTGATAATCATGTACGATGTTTCAAGATTTGATTTAGAGCTATATATTATTCCTTTCAAGTTTGTGTCACATTGTGAATGCTAAATCTGGACTATCGCGGAGGGAAGGAATCTGTTCCGTACCAGCTCCTGTGAATGATGTATCTTTGAATGGCAAACCGCAAAGTTGGGAGATTGGGACACGCGTCCGGAATAATTGATGCTCCGAAGTAGAGCAGAACGAAGCGCTAAGAGGTGTTGATACACGTTCAGAAATACTGCGTTGTTTAATAAGGGGTTGGTCGTTTCAGAATTGGCTCATGCAAGTTGAGATTAAAGGTGTCGATAAGGTCCTGTAGGTTTTAAAATCTTGTATGAGATAAAAATGATTTGTAATAAACATAGATATAGCCTTCTTCAAACAAATACAGTCATTTTTAAACAAGATCACAAAACATTGTCCAGTTTAAGTAGTCAATTAATTTTTATTCCCCCGCCCCCGTAGTTTCAATAGTTCCAGTTGGGCTAAATATGTCCATTGTAAAAGTTTATTTTCATTACCCACCAGGGTTTACTCATGGAAATGTCATCGTAGCCCTGATGGTGTATTATTATAGACTCCAACCGACCCCGGCGGCTCGCTCGCTCGGGGTCGTGCAAACTTTCAGTTTCTTATACACATCTCTTTATTATCATTATTTTAATTTTATCTGGTTTTTCCCCCACTACCCCTCTTTTGGGTTGGAACAAATCCAGTGTAGTTTTTCTCTTTTAGGGTCATGCTGGACCCAGTATGAATGATAGGGCGTTTTTTAAAAATATTTTCCCGCCCTTATCCTTACAGAGTGTAACTTACCAGCCCGCCAACTGTTTGTGTTTTTTATTTGCTATTCTAAGTAATGCTCGAGTTAGAGGATGTCCCTTTGGGACTGTGTTTTCTGTGTTCTAAATGTTTCCTGTAATTTACTGTTTTTAGTAGAAATTGATGTTTACGAAAATAATAAATACCATCCAGCTAAACACAACATTTCAAGCTAGCTGAGGATGGTTAAAGTGGTTTTGAAGCTTCGGAGCTGCTATTCCCAGAATAATAAATACAGAAAAGTGATATTTTTCCCCCTTCAAGTGGGTACCCGCCTCGGTGGCATAGTTGCCTAACGCGCTAGTTTCGTGTTAAGCTAGACTGCCGACGACAGGGAGATCGAGGTTCAAATATCGGTCGGGTGAACTGGGGTGGTTTTCCCCTGAATGGTTTTCCACTCTCCCTCGACGCAAATGCGAGTTCACTTCCTCTAAATTCAACCTTCCCAATTCCTAATCCACTAGCGCAATTATTACTTAAGCGTATAGCCCGAATAGGTAGTAAGACATGGTGCTAGATAAATAAATAAAATAAATTCCACTAGGTGGCACACGCAGTAAAACTAGCTAAGTGATTAAGAGTATACTACCCACCCGGTCTATCAGCACATTTAGTTTCAAAATCCCCGTCACTATCATCCATACAAGACCAAACACGCATTTTATCTCGTGACCACTGGGGCGTGTAGTAGCATTAGTTGAATCGATTCTTTTTTTTTAGCACCGCGTCTTACTACTAGTTCGGGCTATACGCTCATGTACTTTTTTTTATTTAGCACCATATATTACTACCCGTTCGGGTTATACACTTAAGTACTAATTTCACTAATGGGTTAGGAATGGGGAAAGTTGAATTTAGAGGAAGTGAACCCGAATTTGAGTGGAGGGAGAGTGACAAACCATTGAAGGGAAAACCACCTCAGTTCACCCGAGCGGGATTCGAACCTCGATCTCCCCATCATCGGCAGTATAGCTTAACACGAAACTAGCGCGCAAGCTAACTACGCCACTGAGGTGGGTGATCATGTACTAATTAGGCTAATGGATTTAGGGATGAGGAAGCTATATTTTTAGGAAGTGTAACAGAATTTTTGTGGAGGGAGAGTGAAAAACAATTAGAAAAACAAAAACCTTTCAGTAGACCCGACCGAGATTTGAACCTTGATCTTCCCGTCATCAGCAGTCTAATCTGTTGCGAGAGTAGCGCGCGGCCACCGATTCAGTCCGGTCTATTGCGAGAGTAGCATGCGGCCACCGAAGCGGGTTCGATTATATTATTAACGTATTAACCTACTAATATTTTACTTAGGCTTGGTTTATATTCATGCATAATTCATAACTAATAGCGAATAGTGTATAGTGTATAGTGCGCAAGAAGTTGAAATACATTATTTTAAATGATGGCGTCTATAATCGATTTATAGTGAATAGTGAAATAGTTCACAGTGCATAAAGTTGATTTAACTTTAACTTTTCTTATACGTTATGCACGAGTTGTGAAACGATATTCTCGCGAGAAAAATCTAGCCAATAGGATTTATGGAAAACATAATTCGATATTTTTCAAATATTATTTTATAAGTTAGAAGTTGGTCGCCATATTGGGCTTTAATTATCGTTAAATAGTTTTATATTGTGATTTTAACTTGAAAATGAATGAAAATGAAAGTGACAATGAATAAACGGTTGAATTTACAGAAGATGGTTTTGTGTCTGTTGCTTGGGGGAGGAACCCCGTACTTACTATTAATGTAGTTTTTTTACTTGCCTTGGTCACTTGGGAATTTTTATGGTTTAAAACACCAGGAGTTGGAAAATTCATTGTATAACCCCCCTCCAAAAATACATTTCGTTCAACGCCCCTGTACTCAAGCCTCATTTCATTCAACCACTAAACCAGATTGTCCTCAAATGTAGATAAATAATTCAAACATACTATTAAATATAGAAGGATGGGCTCTATAAAATTCATTTACCCGTGATGATAAAAGGCCAGAAATGCAATTCTAGATGGTCTGCTATTAAATGCTAAATATATAAATTCAGATTAATACTATTTAGTAAACAGTACCAATATTTATCTCTCAGATTATAATACAGCAAGTAAAATTGGCGTGTTAAAGGGAACAAGGATATTATATTTGTAAGTATGTAAATTATTTTGAAGACCAATGATTGACATATCCATACAGGTAGTATCCTTAAAATACCACGCGCGCAAGGAGATCACCTCTCAAACAAATGACAATCGTTATGAATGTCTTATTCACTACGTTGCATTATAAACCCTAGTAATTTTCTTATGAATTGTGCACTATACACTATGCGCTATTCACTATTACTTATGAGTTATGAATGAATATAAACTAAGCCTTAGTAAAATATATGAATGAGGTTTGTGTTCTATTTTGACGTAAATTGTTACTATTCGCATCGATGAGCACGTGGACTAAATGTCAGGCTAATCTAATCTGGCTTTCCACGAACAACGAGATCAGAGTTTGAATTCCAGCTGGGTGCACCGTGGATGATTTTAATCTAAATGGCTTCTTACTCTCCTTTTAAGAAAATGCCGATAAACTTACTCTAAAATTCATCCTTCCTCGTCCCAACCCCATAAATGTGGGTAAATTCTAATGACCACGATGGGTGGTGAGATATGGTAACAAAAAACATTAGAAGATGAATTTTGCACCTTTAAGTGAACAAATTTCTATAAACAACCGCATAAAAGATCGTTAATTAAGTTAGTTAGCGCCTGGTTACACATTTATCGTGAGCTCTGAATCCCTAACGGCCTAACCTACTTTCGTACTATATGAATACAGTGTAACCACGTCTATCTGGGCTAGCTGGGACTGTGTATCATCAGGATGAACTAAAATCCGGATAGTCTGAAAATTATAGGAACAATGAAGCGCACATCAGTACGCTGGGAAATGCGACCGCAGCAGACATTTGTTGACAGAACAAAGTTTTAGCTCTGACCATGTTACAGCATACTGAAAAGTACTAAATACAGTACTGTACCACTGAATGGAGAACAGTTCTAGTTCAGTACAGCATTGTACTCACCCTGCGACTACAGGGTCATATTTAATCAATGTATTTGATATAAGTTTTTTAAAAAAAACATTACATTAATTTATTCCTCCCCAAAAAATTGTTTAAGAAAAGAATAATTAATGCGAAATTTCTGTCAGAATAATCCGTAAATTCGGATAAATGAGGGCAGGATAAAATAAGTTACACACTAGTAGTAAATTTACTCCCAAACCAACAAAGTCTGACACGGCTGTGCAAAGCTCTAAATTATTGGTTTTATTTCTGGCCCCTGCTAACTAGATTTTTCATTGGAGTATTTAAAATACCCTTTATAAACACATGGATTATATCAATATATCGCCACACGATTTACAAACTAACTTCACCCATGACAGTACGATTGCCACACCACATACACACACACACACACACACACACACACACACACACACACACACACACACACACACACACACACACACACACACACACACACACACACACACACACAAACAACAAACTTTAAGTTTAAAAATAATTAATAACAGGAGGAAATGCGATATACATAGTAAAGTCCATTTGGATTTGATCCAGGATTTTCGATTTGGGTGACTGACCATTATAAACACAATTTAGCCCTAGAACTTATCACCACATATTATGTTTGTATTAAAGTCCCCTTGACTCAAAGACAAAGATATAATTCAGAGAGAAAGAGAGAGTGGTAAGAAGTTATGGTGATGACAGGGTAAACGCGAATGCTAATGAGTTAGTATGTTTATCTGTGTTTAGAAAAATGTGTATTTATGTTAAACACATGGCTTAGGCACAAATATATTAATTTGTATGCATGGCAAAGGGGCGATTCAAGAACGCTGTTTGATTTTGTGGTGTATGATGAGAGATTGAGAAGTTTTGCGAAGAACACTAGGGCTGTGCGTGGAGATGAATGTGGAACGGATCACTTCCTAGTGATCTCAGTAGTTAAATTAGGGGCAGATTTTGTGAAGAAGCAGCGCAAGAGTACTAAGCAAGTAAGAGTAAAAGTGGAAAAATTGCAGGATAAAAGTGTGAGAGTGGAATATAAAAGGTATCCGGGCGAAAAATTACGGTAACTTAAAACAGCATGAATGGAATTTAAAAATAAATTCTAATGATATGGAAAGTGCTTGGAACAGAACAAAAGACACGTAGTTGAGTGCGTGAAAGATGCGTGTGAATCTGCGTTGGGGGGAAACTTAAAAAGAGATGCATGGTGGATTTAACAGGTGAAAGAAGCTATGAGAGATGGTAAAGAATCATACAAACGAATTATTGCTGTAAATAGTGAAACATAAACTATGAGGTTGTGAGACATATGCAAAGAAAAAAGATGAATGCAAAGAAAATAGTAAAGGCAAGTAAGGAGCAAATGAGAATAAAAGAAGGAGAAAGAATGCAGAATGATTTAGAATGGAATAAGAAACTCTTCTGGAAGTGGGTAAAGAGAAAGAAACGAGCAGTACTGAAACCTCCTTTAACTAACTAATCAAAATAGAAGGCTCAAATAGTTACAAAAAATTTACTAACACAATCAGAGTGAGTTGCTTGAGTTATTGTTTCAATTGTCTGAAACCTGAAACTCAGAGCACGCAACTCAACTGGTTGCGGGAATGACTGATAGATGGCCGTCCTTAAAAGTATATAAGTTAAAAAAAAAAGGATGAATAAACACATAAGTAAACCAACAAATATCCTAAGCGTATGCTCACTATTCATAACATTAAGGAAAAAACAGTAAATGCCTTCTTTGATATTTATTCATTGAATATATGCTAAAAGATATGTGTATATGTATTTCAACAGATAGAATTATATATGATGGTATGGCAAAATAATTATTACGATAGTCGTAGAGTATGTAAATATATAATATTTATTATGTATATGAGACAATATCAACGTTAAATATAAAATTACATTTGAAAATTTGCAAGAAAAAACAAACAACTTTATTTATTTTAACCATCACTTTCCACAAGGAAATTGCTCGTTAAGTTACGTTAAATAGCCCCTTGTAAAAAAAAAACTATGTATAAATTTATATCTATCTCCACACTACGCATATATTATGTAAATAAACAATAAGTTAAACCAGACAGGATTCAAAACTAAGTCATCAAGACTTCTATCCTCAGTCAATACAAGACTTCAATTCATATTCCTATTTTACATGAAAACATCTTCAATAAAAACGTAATATAATGAAAAGACTAGACAACTCGTAAGAGTAATTTCAAACAACGAGATAACCTTTCCCATCATTGCATAAGAAAGAATGAAAATTCATTAACGTAATATTAATTAACAAACCACAAAATTATACCTTATTATCATTATTTCTTTCGTCTATCTATCAAGTCAAACAGTAATACTCAAAATTAGATACATACTGATCTCAACAAAATAAACATAAGACTCAATATCATAGTCTTTGAATACTTTCATAATAACCATCAAATTTAATATTGGTCTTCAATTTCAAAGATTATTAATATACCCATAAAACAATTACAGTAATTGTAAAAGGCCAAAAAGTGAATTTAGAAAAAGTTATATAAAAATCATTTAAGCCGAAAATAAATGTGTTCTTACATTTTAAATACTTGTAGCCACGGCTACGTACTTCCCAATCTAGAGTTAAATCCAAGAGTGCCGG
Organism: Timema podura; assembly: GCA_033556935.1. Classification (NCBI taxonomy): domain Eukaryota; kingdom Metazoa; phylum Arthropoda; class Insecta; order Phasmatodea; family Timematidae; genus Timema; species Timema podura. Next base: position 20,769,905 of record JAVRXN010000003.1, on the reverse strand, counting down.
ACATGTTGCCATACCGGCATTATATATGCTTGAAAACCTAAAGAAACAGGAAAGAGAAGGAATAGGGTGGGGGAACATTTTAGGATGAGGGGATACGCGTGACAAACATAGTTTCGATAATAAACTCCATGATACTAGAATGTTCTTCTATCGAGTAGAATAAGAATTACTTCCTTTTTTAAGTTCTTAGGAAAGATTTGATATCACGCGACTTCTAGTGGCTGCCGTTCGAACCTAGGTGGGCTTGGTCAGTCTTTCACGCGGCACGGTTATGCTTGGTTGTGCTTTCGTTGTCTCACTGAACTGTCATCAAGAGGTGCTGGGACGGTGAATGGGGTAAGTTGTTTATTTCCCTCCGACTTGTATTTTCTTCAATTGTAGCCAAATTCTACAGTACCAGGAAAGACCTATGAAATTTAGAATGAAGGTGGTGATGTGATCTAGGATTAAAACAGTGTTAAAGAGCGATGGAGGGAGTATTTTGAGCAATTGTATGATGAAAACTTAGAAAAAGTAGCAGAAAATAAGGAAAATGCTATGAGTGAAAGATTGAACAAGGCTGAGGTGTTAAAAGCTATTAAAGTTTCAAAGAATGACAAGGCTATGGGCGTAGATGGGATCAAAATTTAAATGCTTACGTATGAGGGCATAGTACTAAATTGCCAGATTGTGTAAGTTTCTCAATGTATGTGCTGGGATTTCAAATGTTCCTAATGATGGGAAGAATGCTGTTATTGTTTCTTTGTATAAATGCAAAGGCAGTAAGTATGAATGCAAGAATCATAGGCCAATTAGTTTGTTGAGTATTCAAGGCAAAGTTTTTGGGAGAGTTTTAATTGAAAGGGTGTGTAAAAACACCTCGGACAAGATTTGGGGTATGCGATTTGGTTTAATGCCAGGTAGAGGTTGCATGGACCAGATATTTGCATTGCAACATGTGATTGAAAAATTTATGGCAGTAAGGAAGAAAGTTTATGGTACATTTGTTGATCTGGAGAAAGCGTACGATTGGGTAAATAGAAGTATGGTTTGAGAGAGTAGGAGGTGAATGCATACATAGTAAATAAAATAATTATGTTGGTATACAATGGAAGTGAAGCGTGCGTTAGGGTGGATGGAGCTTTGAGCGAATTGTTTGGCATTGAAGAGGGTATTATACAAGGTTGTGCTGTATCGCCATGGTTGTTTAATGCTTTCATGAATATGTGTATGAGGGATGCTTATGAGGACGTGGTTGGTGTACAAATTGACAATGTAAGTGTGAGAGTGCTGTTATCTGCATAATGATTCCATAAGCTGAAGATTAAAGAGACTGGCAGAATGCATTAAATCGTTTGAATGTGGGGACAGGCAGATTGGATCTTCGTATAAATGTCTCCAAGACTAAAGTGATGGTTTTTGATAAGTACGGATCAGGAAATGATTGTCAACCTAGTATAAATGGAAAACACTCAGAATGAGTGAATAATTTTGTTTATTTGCACAGAATGTTCTGTATAAATGGTAATATGTAAGGTGAAATCGAAAGTCGGGTTATTCATCCAAAAGAGTAGTTGTATGTATGTGGACTATCGCAAAGAATGAAGTAGTATCGAAAGAGGCAAATATGGCCGTATATAAAATTGTTCTAACGCCAACATTGTTTTATGGATATGAAATGTGTGTTTGTCAGTAGAAATGCAAGAGCAGGATGACTCTGTTTGGAATGAAATAGCTAGTAAACATATGTGAAAAAATCGTATGGACAGATTAATTAATGAATGGGTGCTGAAGGAGTGAGGTTTTAAAGGGGATTCAATAGTTCAATGGGAAAGAAGCGTGTTTAATTGGCTTGGGCATGTTGAGAGGATGAGTATGGATCGAGTGAAGAGGCAGATATATGACAGTAGAGTGTGTGGTTCAAAAGGAAAGGGTAGGTCGTGTAAGACGTGGCTTAATGTTGTAGATGAATGTGTGAATAATGCAAACATTAAGATTTAAAAAAATATAATAGCATGTATGACTTGGTGCATGGATGTTGTTGAAGTGAAGGAAGTATGCAAGGACAGGGAAGTGTGGAGGAAGTTAGTGAGTGTAGATTAAATAGGGACTTTTGTTTTTGGAGTTAGATGTACAGTTCCATGCTTACCCCATAGGGGATGGGCGTTATTAGGTATGCACATATGTATATGACTCAGGTAGATGGTCCCTGTGTTAAGCTAGTTTTTAAAAACCTTTAGCAGCATCTTGTTCAAAGCTCCAATTAGACCACCAATGATCCACCTGACGTGTCTGTCCCCAGAAAAGAAGGAGGAGCTGATGTGATCTTTAACTCAACATGGCCATCAGTTGTGGAGCGAAATGTGCCAAGGCGTTCCTCATCATATTCAATCTGATATATTGGGTGAGTGAACCGGTTCACCAAAATGGGTGATCTGATTTATCAGAAAGAGTGAATTGGCCTATAACAACGAACTGTCTCACTAGAACGAGTTTACTGGCTCGCCAAAGGGAAATAACTCTCCATAGTGGTTGATCTGAGTCTTTACAGTGAGTGAGCTGGCTCACCAGAATGAAATGACTCTCCAAAGTGGATAATCTGACCTACCAGAGGGAGTTAACTGGCTCAATAGTCACTAGTGCTAAGTTCAACAAGTCTTGGTGGCTGAGCTCGTGCATACAGAGCCTCATTTGAAAAAAATGTTTGCAGGTGGCCGGGTGCGCCTTGCTGGTGATGGGTGCCTGGGTGTTCCTTGACCCTACCAAGAATGCCCTATTCCAACTGGTGACGACAGAAGGGGTGTCGTCCAACGCCGCCTACTACGTTGCCTATCTACTCATCACCCTAGGCTGCCTTGTGGTGCTGGTGGGGTTCTTCGGATGTTGCGGGGCCCTGCAAGAGAGCAAGTGTATGCTGGTACTGGTGAGTGGTGAATATGTATTTTGGGCAAAGGGTCGTATTAAGGAATTTAGAGGCCCTGGGCCTTTACGTTTTCAGTTGATTCCTCAGACACGGCTTTTTTTTTGTTGTTGTTGCGAAAATTAGATTGTTGGAGGAAAGGGAAGAATTCAAAGGAGCATCCAATTTGAACTGTTTCAAATTCAGATAATAGTTTATAAAGAAAGTGTTTTTTTTAAAGAATTGTAATCGTAAGAATGTAATATCTCAAGATTATGATGGATCTTGACATTTTACGTCTTCTTAAACTCAAACATGCGAGTCTTATATTCTGCCTGTTCATTTGAATGTATGTCTCTACCTAATGCCTCAGCTAAATGGTTTATGGACTTTATTAAAGTTTGATATGCATATGATCTATATAGTCATACCTAATCCGACACTTTAGCTCAGTTGGTAGCATGCCTGTCTATTGAGCTAAGGCTCCCGGGCTCGATTACAGGCATGGCTGAAAAAATTATCATTGGTGAAATGTGGGTTTATCCTTTCACACTGATGAATTAACGGCCAGGTACTGGATTTTGTGCTTGTCCTAGTCTTAAATAAGATTATAAGGTATATGAAGCTACGACAAGCCTATGCAGCTGTTAGTGGAAAATATATGGCTTGAATAAAAAACTGACCCATTCCACAGGCTGGAAACAGTTATGGATGTCAAAAAATGGTCATACCTCTAAACTAAATCATAACTTTGATTCTAGCCATAAAATTAACGGTAGTTTTGAGTAGATGAGAGGTTTTGAAAACTGAATTTTAAAATAAATTTCTCCAAGCTCTGCTTTAAATTTATATTCACAGATTTTTTAATATGATTATCAATATATTATGTTTGTTTTTGTGAGTAAAATTTATTTAAGTGTAGTTTACTGACACCCGGTGTTTTAATCTTTGAAATAAGCTATAACATATTTTATTATGATAAAGTACTAACGATTGTGTGGTCCTTTTTTTTTAACTTGCATTACTTTCAAAATTAAGCTTTGTTATTAAATTTAATTTACTGGTAATAAATAATAAATAGAGGTGAATTAATTGTTGTAACTTTGTTATTAACATCAATTACACAGTAAAGTCACTTTAAAATCAATTAGTAAACTGCAAGAAAGGCAACAAGAATATATTTTTAGTGTAGCTAAATATTGATAGCAAGTACAAGGTACAGCGCAGACATTTTTATCTAATTAATGGATTCGGCTTGCTGAGCGTGTATGGTAGTGTCCGGTGCCACTTAGTGGGGAAGGAAGGGAATGAAGCAGTCTCCCCCCCGGGGGTCCCAATTATCGAGGTCTCCAACCAGCCAAATATTTCAATTCAATAGAAACAATCCACATTCTTAACACACGCCAATAAAAGGCAATATTTTAAACTTTTTTTTACCTTCTCTCAAAACCCCTTGGAAAGAAAGTATTGTGATCGTCAAAAATATCAAAATCAAGATTTTGATATGTTGACGTTCATGAGCCCCTGAAACAAAAAGGTGTTTTTTTGTGATGTCATTTGTGTCTGTACCTCGGGCTAGAGCCAAAACTATTTTACCGATTGGGCTAAAACTTGGTATTTAGTGTTTTCATAAGTTCCCCTCGAGTTTTTTTTTTTTTTTTTAATTAGATACCCAAACCTACATTTAAGGGTAGTTTACTGAAGATAAAAAAGAGAAACAAAATGGTTTAGAAAAATTCGCTCTAACGATTTTGATTAAATGTTATATATAGACACTATTTATCATTATAAATAAGATGGCAATTCTCATTTTCTCATGAAAATGACTTTGAGTGTAATTTACTCAGGGTAAATTTTTCAATTTTCGTCATTTACCCACAACTATTTGAGATAAGAAATAACATGTCAGTGTAAAGTTGTAGTACTATTAAAGATTACAATCTTTATTTGAAATATATTTTTATAAAATCAATAGTTTCTGGGCTATAACTGTCAAATATATATATTTTTAGTTCAGGTCTTTGATAATAATTTTAATTCTTACGCTCTTTTGTGGCTAAAGATCTTTCTCTTTCCTCAATTTTTCTTTAATATTATTTCGTTTCATAAATCTTACTAGTTTTTAGTAAATGTCTATTTAAATATAAAAGTGGGGGAAAGTCTGTACAGTACACAGTACCATTTATTTAAGGTAGGGAGCGTTGTAAAGATAAAAATAATATAGCTAACAATTGAATGAAACTTTTATAAATTTTCTATACATAATTTTACTAGTTTTTTATTAACATTATATTTAAACTAAATTAGGTTAATTTTTGTGTGTGAAAGGGAGCCTCCAAAATTCAATTTCCCTTGCCCCTTGAACCCTTTTGGTGACCCTGTTTGTGTCACTGTGTCTGTGAACAAGAAATTAGATCGAGACAAAAAAAAGATGGGGTGCAGAAATGTTTACTTCATTTAGCTGTGTGGTAGTGGCCTTGACTCGCAATCCACCCTGCGTGCCTTGACCTGGCAATAGGCACGGAAATAGCAAAGTGTCCAAGATCCACTCTCGTATTCACGCCCATCTTATGAAATCCTTTAATAGTTATGATTATTAATTTCCATTGAAATTTTCTTTCTCTGAACTTATAAAAATACTTCTTTTTAAGCTATGGCTACACGGAGCCGACCCGCGATGCACCGCATTTTCTAGTAAGTGGCTACACCGCACCGCACCTAAAGTGAATTTATTTACAATAACATCGCGTAGGATTTTTTTTTAAACTAATTCACTTTATTAAACCAAACATAAGATTATTGTAACTAAAAAAAGAAAATCATTTCTATATCATTAAAGTCTGAGTTCTATTACAAAATAAGTTGGTATTTTCATTTTTACTTGCATAGGTTTTCACCTATTTTCATAAAATTAAGTTAGCTATTAATTACGAAGAATAAAGTTTTAAGTTAGCTAATAATTAAGAATAATATTTGTTGTTCAATAAGTTGTTGTAAATAATATTGTTTATCTTGTACGTAATGCTGGAAACAATGACTACAGCGTCACGCGTGCAACAGCTGTGAAAGAAATGGTTAGTTTTACAAGTGCTGACACAGTGACTGCCAATCACTGTGAATAATCACTGGTATAAATCACTGCTATTTTAAAATCAAGCTCACTGTGATCACCGATATCGTAAAATGACTGTTTAACCATCTCTGCAGTGCTTGTTGGTGGCATGAAAACGAAGTTCGGAAGCTCCTGAACATTTTATTTCCGGTGGTAGGTGGCTACACGGTCCGTACCGCACCGCAAAAGTGCGGAGCAATGCTCTCTCGACAATTCGTCTGCGCCGGCGCGTGTAGCCACTTGAATTTAAAAACACGGATAGCATTCCACCGGAAAAATGCGGTGCGGTGCGGTGAGGCTCCGTGTAGCTGGTCCTTTATTTGTCTAATAGTTGGTGAATATTTCTCACTTTTAAGTTTAGGTTTAATGTTTACTCTCCCAAGAGCCCCCTCCTACCCTCTTAAAAAGGCACTGCTTAGGTATTCTTGTGAATGATGAGTGTTTGGAAAACAGTTTCCAACCTGTTATCTCTGACCGGCTATTTCCTCCAGTACTTCATGTTCCTGTTCCTGATGCTGATCGCGGAGGTTGCTGTGGCGATAGTGACCCTGGTCTACAGGGAACAGTTCCTGGTTGGTCTTCAGATGAGGCTTAGCCACCAACTCAACGAGAAGTACGGCAGGAACAGCGTCGACAACCAGCTCTTCACGGAGTCTGTAGACCTCGCTCAGTACAAGGTAAGCAGTGTAAGGTGAAAAATACAAGGTGAGCACTGAGCAGTACAGGAGAGTAGTACAAGAGGAGCAGTACAATACGAACGATAAAAAGTGAACAATGTAAGCGGAACAGTACAAAGTCATAAGAACTCAAGAAAACAGTGTAAGTAACCAGCCCGTGGTGTAGTGGTCAGTGTAACTGGCTGCGAGTTTAGGGGTCGTGGTCCCAATTGGTATCTTGGGTATTTTTCCCGAAAGGTGAAGAATTATCCCAACAGTCACCAGGGTTTAGTTAACTAGGCTTAAGTTAGGTTTAGTTGTTTCCACTGGTTCCACACCCTCATACTCACTATTACCATCACGTCATCTCATCGGGACATTGAAAGAGCCTCCATGGAAAGGATGTACGATTAGTACATTCGAGCGTCCCCTGGGCAACGATACATTAGTACTGTCTAGTCTTCCCACTCCTGGGATATGAATTATGCAGTCCAGACGTGCAATATTATTTTATCAGTACAAGTGAGCAGTACAGGGTGATCAGTTCAAGGTGAATAATATAAGCTAGGCAGGATAAGGGAAGCAGGTCAAGGTGAGCAGTGTAATATGAGCAGTACAAGGTGAGCAGTACAGGGTGAGCAGCTCAATGTAAATAGTATTGGTTAGGCAGGATAAGGGGAGCAGAAAAAGGTGAGCAGTGTAAGATGTGCAGTACAAGGTGAATAGTACAGGTTAGGCAGGATAAGAAGAGCAGGGTTATCAGACAAGGTGGGCAGTGTAATATGAGCAGTACAAGGTGAGCAGTACAGGGTGAGCAACTCAAGGTAAATAGTATTAGTTAGGCAGGATAAAGGGAGCAGAAAAAGGTGAGCAGTGTAAGATGAGCAGTACAAGGTGAATAGTACAGGTTAGGCAGGATAAGAAGAGCAGGGTGAGCAGACAAGTTGAGCAGTGTAATATGAGTGGTACAGGGTGAGCAACTCAAGGTAAATAGTATAAGTCAGGCAGGATAGGGGGAGCAGAAAAAGGTGAGCACTGTAAGATGAGCAGTGCAAGGTGAATAGTACAGGCTAGGCAGGATAAGGAGGGCAAGGTGAGCAGACAAGGTGAGCAGTGTAATATGAGTGGTACAGGGTGAGCAACTCAAGGTAAATAGTATAAGTCAGGCAGGATAGGGGGAGCAGAAAAAGGTGAGCACTGTAAGATGAGCAGTGCAAGGTGAATAGTACAGGCTAGGCAGGATAAGGAGGGCAAGGTGAGCAGACAAGGTGAGCAGTGTAATATGAGTGGTACAGGGTGAGCCACTCAAGGTAAATAGTATAAGTCAGGCAGGATAGGGGGAGCATAAAAAGGTGAGCAGTGTAAGATGAGCAGTGCAAGGTGAATAGTACAGGCTAGGCAGGATAAGGAGGGCAAGGTGAGCAGACAAGGTGAGCAGTGTAATATGAGTGGTACAGGGTGATCAGTATAAGGTGAATAATACAAGGTGAGCAGAATAAGGGGAAGCAGGATAAGGTGAGCATTTCAAAGTGAGCAGTTTAAGATGAGCAGTGCAAAGTGAGCAGTACAAGATTAAAATGTTTATATTAACATTGGACTGTATATTTACGTTAGACGCTATAAAATAGATATATTTTTCAAGTGTAGCCCAACTAGCAAGAGGTCCAATACCAGCCAGGGCAAGTTGAGGCGTTCTATGTCAAACGTTGGAGTTTCCCACCTTATCTCCAAAGTGCAGTTGTGGTAGTATCTCATCCTCGCAGGATAGTATCATAATTATTATAGCGAAGTTAGTTAGTTAATAGCTGGGTTTGCGAACGTTGGCAAGACAACAATTTTTTCTAATTTTTATAGGGCAGTACTAATTAATAGGCAACCGGCCTCGTGGTGTAGTGGTAAGTGCACCTGGCTGCGAGCATAGGGGTCCTAGGTTTGATTCCCGGCTGGCACCTTTGGTATTTTTCCCTTTAGAGAAATAATACCAATGGTCTCCAGGGTTTGGTTAACTAGGCTTAAGTTAGGTTAAGACTCACCCCGGCTCCACAATATCATATTATCATAATAACCATAATCACATCATCTCATTGCGGGTACAACATGTAGACAACCTCCTATGGTGTACCCTGGGCAACGTTCTGTGCCACCAGAGCGGCGAATTGTCTACACATAAGGTGAAAGAACCTGTACGTCAAAGTCCCTCCCGGTCAAATGTGCCATACGATACAAAAAAATCAATAGGCGTAGTCTCATTTGACCCCGGAAATGCTTCCGTACCGAGGACACTTTCAATTTTATCTGTTGTTTTATCTAATAATCTACATAATGACCGTGAAGGGGAAACTACATTAATTTTGTAGAGGGTAATGAACTGAAAAAGTCCAACAGTACTACTTTGTATTGTAGAAGATAGTAAAAGTACAGAGTCCAACAGTAATATTGTAGATAATAATAAAGTAATAGAGAACCCTAAGAATTACACCTAATTTAGGATAAATTCCAAATCCCTTTGATAACATCACGATAGGAATTGGATAATTTGAGAATTAGAAGCATCATAATCTTCAGAAAGTACTGGATCTAGTGCCTCAGCGCTCTTGCCTGGCTTAGAAGGCTGTTTACGCTGTAATTGCCCGCACGGATAATGTGCTTGACCATGCACCAAGAGGTCCATTATTAATTTTCATTAGCTTGGGGGTGATTCCTTTCTTCTTCCTTGTGACTGACTGACTGATAGCACGTACTAGAACCAGGGCATATTTAACATTAAAAATACTGAGGGGGCAACATTAAAAAAAATTCTCATTTAAAAATAATTCCAACTTAGTGGGTATTTTATTAATCTGAAACCTTAGCTCAGTCGGTAGTGTGTCTTTCTATTGGGCTAAGGGTCCTGGTTCGATTCCCGGCATGGCCGAAAAAATTATCATTGGTGAAATGTGGACTTATCCTTTCACATTGATTAATTAACGGCTGGGGACTGGATGTTGTGCCTGTCCTAGTCTTATATTAAATTATAAGATATATATGAAGCTACAACAGGCCTAGCAAGCCAGGGGTGGAAAATATATGACTTGAATAAAAAACTGACCCAGGCCGCAGGCTGGAAACAGTAATCGATGTAAAGTAAAAGGTATTTTATTACTACTAAGAGAAAAGAGTAGGCCCCTATTACCTACATGAAACAATAAAAAAGACCCTTAATTTTTTTAAATAGAAATTAAAAATCTTTTATTTGCACCAATGATGTGAATGCCGGTCTTTTTTTAAATCGTGTGTCGAAGTCACTTTCATAATTGTTGACAAATATCTGTCAGTAAGCCGTGACCTTTAGGATTTTATTTTATTTTAGAGGCCTACCTTTAATATGATCAAACAAATGTTATGCTCCCAAACTTTGCACATATTTGGTGCTCAGGTTCCACAACTTTTGGAGAACTGTGCCCTGTTGAAAGAGTTAGTACAAATTTGGTACACCAACCTCATAAGTCCATTCCCTCAAATCATGTCAATTTCCCTAATATTTTATTTCTACGACCTTTATAAAAGAGACGAATAAGGTTTCTTTAAAATTATGTTGGTTCACCGTAAGGTCCATCGGACACACAAAATGACATGCCCGATCTAGGACATAACCATATGGATTTGTGTAAGAACGGGAAATAGTACTTTAGCTGACAAGACTATGAGTAGGGTTTAAATTATCCGACCTAAGGAAAAAGGACTAAAAGACAATATAGGAAACTAAGAAATGCAAAATAGCTCGCTTTGAGATCACCTGTTGTAGATTGTGGCTAGGTTGTTAGAATATAAGGTTGCCTCAGTCACTATACCTGCCAGCAGTAGACTGTTCTTCTTCGTCGAACCCCGGCGTGACGTAATCAGGTAACCTTCCTGCAGCTTAGCAACAAGAGTCCAGTAGTAAATTAGCATTTGAGTTGACAGTGTTTAATATAACTACGATTTTATTTAAATAAATTCAGTTTAAAATAAGAGTGATTTCTGTGAACTTTATGTTGATCCTATTGTTAATAGTTACCTTCATTTAAACTCTATTTATTAATTTTTCCCTCAACTGGGTGAGATTCAAAAGAAGAATGTTTTGATGTAGTTTATATAAATTAGTACAAATAGTTGAATATTAAGTTGTGATACGATTTAAAAGAAATCTTTATGGGATAACAAAATCGCCGGGGAAAATATGTACAATTTTTTTTTGTGTAATAATAGCCATTGAACTACAAAAATAAGCTCAAATGAGAAACCAGTAATGTATCATTCTTATTCAAAAGATCCGGAAATTTGTAAAAAAATAAAAATAAATGGAATATTGATGGAAAGTAAAATCCTGATTCATGTTCAGTGTACTCGGAACATTTTTGCCCGGATGATTATAACGAAACCTTAATCCCGAACTTATCAACATGATTGAAAAACTAGAATCACTTGCTGTAAACTCCATTCACGGTAGGAATTACTCTCTGAAAGGTCTTTTTTCCTACCAATATCCTACTATATAATAGCTTTCTGGTAAGGAAAAAGGCCTTTCAGAAAACAATTCCTACGGTGAACAGACTTTACCTTCCTTAAAACTACATAATGAATCCTTTACTGTCACGAAGGAAATAAATGAAAATGTCTCTCAATCGCGATCAGACAGTCGCTAAAGAAGAATCGATAAACAAATGATCGGTGATTTGATCGCACAAGACATAGATTCACAGATGAGTGCAGACTGTTTGGGCTCAAGCATTTGCCAGAATCGTGAACAATCTATTTTATGAAAGTTAAACTAAATTTTTCATAAATTAATTGATGTTTAAAAATGAATTGCTGCTAAATAAAATGAAATTCTACATTAAAAAATTATTAAGTTTGACCATTAATTAATAGTAAGTCCCTAAAAATTCGCAGACTTTAGAATTTTTTTTTGTGTGGAGAGATAAAAAAAATATAAGTAAACCTGTGCAGTCATTGCTATGAGAGAAATTACTAAAACTTTTTACAAGTGACTAAAAATTTAGAGGAAATGTACCCACCTTTCCTAGGAGGAAAAGTGGGAAACCATTTAGAAAATAAAAAAAGCACTCAGTACACCCAAACAGGATTCAAACCCTGACCTTCCAATAATTGAAAAGGCAGTCTAAATAGCCCACGTGTTCAAAAACACTTCATAAGTCACATTTAAAGGAAACGTTTCTAAACGATTAGTGACTATTTGAAGTTAACTGACATGACATTTAAAAACTTTAAATAATTATGAGCGGATAACCCGAACGGGTACTAAGACGTGGAGCTAAAAAAATAACATTTATGTTGGCAAATAAAGACACATTACTCGCAATTTTAGAGTATAAAAGTGTTACATAAAATAATAAACCATCAATAATTTTAGTTAATTAATTATAGCTTTTTATTAATAATAATAATGATACAATAATCGAATGTGTGCTAGTCTAATACATATTTTAAAATGCAAAAATACCTTTAAGTGTTTTTTTTTAACTCTACGTTTATAATATGCTATAACCCGCACAGATGAGCATACGGACAAAAGCGTTGGTCTCATCTAGGCTGTTTTATTGTGGACAGAGATGTCGGGGCTAATTTGCAGAGCGTACTGATGCGTTTTATCTTAAATTATTCAAAATTATCCCTCCACACCAATACTGATGTACTTCCTCTAAACTCTACTGTCCTCACCACTAACACATAGGCAAGCACGAATTTATAAATTGTGAAAGGGGGGAAGGGTGGCACAGATATATTGAATGGAGAAACATTTCCCCTTCCACCCCCGACTCGTCCATTCACCCATGCTGAGTTCAAGCCCAGCTTCCCCCCCACAAGTAATTACCCTGTACTTCCACTCCAGAAATTAATATACAACTTCATTAAGGGGGTGGGGGGGCACGTGCCCCCTGTGCCCGTCCCTTAAATTCACGCTTGCACATAGGTGTAAATATAAGAATAGCCTGGATGGGTAAGACGCAGGTATGGGAGAAATAATAAACTTATTTAATATTGTTAACTGTTATTTCTTGTTAATCATAGTTCACCCTTGATGTGTGCAGCAACTCGTAGCTAATATTTTAAAAATATTTTAAATTAATCAGTTGGAACGTCACTGTACTGTCACAACTATGATGTGTACTCAGTGTTCACACACTTTAAGCTTGATATGTTTTTTATTAATTTAATATGGTGACATAATAATTATGTAGACCTACTATTAGATACAGATATAGGTGCCCTAATAGCTAAGTACTTTTAAATTAAGGTGGGGTGCTAGTGAGCGTGAGTTTAGGGCAGTATTTTCGAAGTTTTTATAAGCATAAATATTTATTTGGCCATAATAAATCAAATATTTCTTCTATAGACTCATAGAGTCTAGTTTTCTGCACATGCTAATCTCAACAGTTCTTTAATATCTGTCAAGGGTGTCCTGGAATTTAGTGACCACTTTTTATCTGCATTTAAAAAGTTTGTCACCAAATGCCGCTATGCTCATGAGAGATATTCAAGAACTCTTGAGATTAGCATGTGCAGAAATTGCAGAAAGCTAAACTCTATGTTTTTATAGAAGAATTATTTGATTTATTTTTGCCAAAAAATGTTTATGCTATAAAAACGGTAAAATTAATGCACTAAACTGGTGCTCAATAGCACCCCACCTTAAGTAAAAATCAACAAGTTGAGCTATCCTCAATGAAACACTGGGCTGTTTGGCTGGAGAGGTAGTCTGGCAGTCTCACCCGGTGACGTCACACTCCCAGCCAACGGCTGATCGAAGCAATCTTCTATTCTAACAACCTTGGGTTGTAAGTCGTGTCACGACAGATAAAGGGGCTCTGGTAAAAGTATTAAGTCAACGTTTCAGACCAGCTATGTTGTCCTGTTACAGTTCAACTGCTGCGGTATCTCCGGCGACAATGACTACAACGCCACAAAATGGCGGCTGGATGGTCAGGGCAGCAACGGGTCGAGGAACGTTCCCCTGACATGCTGCAAGCTGGCCAACCTGGATGTAAGAACCATCTAGAGTCTCAACCCCCCTGGCTTCTTCCCCATGCTTGCGACAACACGTTACGGGGCAAACAGTCGACTATCTCGGAGCTCGAAATGTGTAACACAATAAGATAAAGGAGGGAATCTCATCTCTCTAGGAGATAACAAACCGGGGTCCACAGTTTGGTCACCAACTTCGCTGAGAAAATACTAATAATCATCAAAAGATGGACCGATTGCATTGCTAGTTGATTGAGAACCTAGAATAGGTGGAGGGGACTAGTTGAGGAGCAGTAGGGGGACAGTTTTTAGGGATCTAGTGGAGGTGTGGCTAGTTGAGGATCAGGGGTGGACTGGGCTAGTTGAGGGCCCGGGGTGGATTGAGAAATTTGAGGACCCGGGACGAAAGTAACTCTGTGAGTCCCTTTTATTTCATATACTTTTTTTATGTATATATTTATTTTCCTTCTTTATTACTTACTTCTCTTTACACACACCCAGAGATTCCTCCTTTATCTCCTTGGTTTGTGTATTACATTGAGGCCTCTTTAGATACTCGTGATAATCGACTATTTGATAGACATTGACCTTAACCAAGTATTTACACATGAATTGTACCATACAAACTAAATTAACTCTTCTTTAGTATCTCTTCTAAAAAAATTTGTGCGCTCCGTCTTACTATTCGTTCGATCTATCTATACATTTACACTAATGTGGTATAGCTAAGGAAATAAAGGAAATATACCCAAATTTGCGTTAAGGGAGCGTGGGAAAGCCACTTAGAAAAAAAACAATCCGGGCCCTTGGCCAGTATTTGGTCCCCTTTCTCACCATCACCGACAATACAGCCTATTGTAGGAGTGACGTTTTAAGCAAGTGACCAGCAAGGCGGTTTCTCGCTGATAAATGCTCAACTAATTTATATCTTTATTTAATTCAAGTTACTCACTGTTTCCTTATTATTTAATTCAAGTTATCATGTTCCCTTTATAAATCCAGCGATACTTCACAACATTTCTTACTATATGACAGACAGTACTTATCATTAAACACGCAACCATATCAGTAAGAGTTTACACCAAGGCAACGCTATTAATACAAACACAACTGTTAAAACACCAGCACCGAGATAAAACTAGGGTCCCTAGCACCTGGGATCAAACTATATCTGCAACCGGTTTCCTTTACAGCTATAATAATAATAATAATAATAATAATAATAATAATAATAATAATAATAATAATAATAATAATAATAATAATAAATATCACTATGTGTGCTATCTTATGACAGGTCTATTCTTTTTGTCAGTGAACCTAGACTGCAATGCCTGTCTTTGTCTCCTCTTTCAGCCTCAAAATTTTCTTCTTTCCTTCCACCCATACACTATTTAAATCCTCTTTCCCTCAACCTAGCCTTCTATACATTGTGCAGAAGACAATTCCTCCTAAGGATGTGTCCGATCAGTTTGCTTTGTACCTAAGAATCACATCCAAAATTGTTCTCTTCTCACCCATCTTTTGAGGACATTATTCATTTGTCCACCTGATCTTTTTCAAGTGTTCTCCAGCAGCACATTTAAAAGCTCTCCGAGTATTTCTTTTCCATTCTCCTGAGAGTCAAAGTTTCTGCTCCAAATGTAGCGTATCATCAGTTTCTTTCTCATTTCCAAAATTAGCTTGCTGGTAAGAAGTAATCTCTTCTTGTTTAAAGCTTCCTTGGCTATGCCGATCCTAAAACTAATTTCCTTGGTGCAGTAGGCATCCTTGGTCAGCACACTTCCCAGGTACTTGAACGCTTTCCAAATCCTGGTTTACAATTTTGATTTTCAACAGATCTTTATTTTTTGAAATCCCCGTAACTTTTGACTTTTTAGTATTGATTCCCATTCTTCTCCCTGTCTCCACCAGCTGACCCATCATTTCCTGAAACTCTTCTTCATTTTTGACCTGCAATGCTAGATCATCTGCATATTTTACTGTGTTGATGACACGTGCTCCTATCCTGAAAATTTCACATCCCCTCAGGGCTTCCCTGACCAGCCACTCTCATACAAGTTGAACAGACTGGGTGAAAAAAACATCCCTGCCTCACTCCTCTTCCTATCTCTACGATATTCGTCTCACCATCATTCAGCTTCCCTTTCTTTTACTCGCTGTCCCAGGTACAAATTTGGAATCAGCCATCTGTTCCTCTTGTTGATGCCAATATTGTTAAGTATTTCCATCAGTTTCTTCCACTTTACTCTATTGAACGCCTTTTACCTGTTGATGAAACCAATGTCTACTTCTTCCCTTACTTCCAGGACTCTCTCTGAAATTATTCTCAGCATCCCGGTTGCATCTCTGGTTCCTATGGCATTTCTGAATAAAAAATTGATCTACTCCCATCACACTTTCTATTTCCTGTTCCAGTTACCTGCTGTGTATTCTTGCCACAATCCTACCCATATGAGAAATTAGGCTAATGGTTCTGTGGTCACTGCATCTTGGCTTGTTTTCCTTTAATTTAGGGCTACAGCTACAGCTAGAGTTAAAGTGAACTTTATATCATAATGTGAATACCAGTATGACTAGTCAATACTACAAATAAGTCAGTGATAAATAGAGGCACGTCCAGAATGTAAGAATACTAGATTTTCTCTTTTTTTTAAAAATTGTATTTAAAACAAAATTACAGGATTTCGTTGGTAAATATGTCAGTTATTTCTCCACGTAGTCGCCTTCCCGTTCTATGCAGGTTGTGAGGTGTGGCACAAGCTTTTTAATGCCCTCCTCAAAGAATTCTCCCGCCATCTGCTTCTTCCAGTTCAGGACCTCTTGTTTCACCTCCTCGTCGGTTGAAAATTTTTCCACCCATGTGAGTCTTCAGGGAGGTGAAAATATTAAAGTCTGGTGGCGCCAAGTCAGGGGAGTATGCGGGGTGGTTCAAAATGTCCCAACTGAATGAGTCCATAAGCGCCTTGGTGGCGTTAGCTGTGTGCGGGCGGGCGTTGTCGTGCAACAAGCACACTCCCCTCGTCAACATTCCCCTCCGATTGTTTTGAATTGCTCTCTTGAGCTTTTTTAGGATCTCACAGTATTGTGCTGCATTAATCGTCTCCCCCTTAGGCAGAAATTAGATCAAAATGATCCCTTTTCGGTCCCAAAACATAGTGGCCATGATTTGTTTGCCTGAATTTGAGGTTTTGAATTTTTGGAAGATGGGGAACTGGTGTGCCGCCACTGTGATGACTGTCTTTTTGTTTTGTCTCAGGAGTGTAATGAGCCACCCAGGTTTATATCCAGTCACAATCGAGCTCAGAAAATCCTCACCTTCCAATTCAAATCACTCAAGGAACTTGCGAATGCTAGCGACCCGATTAACTTTGTGCTGCTCTGTCAGTTGTTTTGGGACCCATCTTGTACACAATTTTCGGAATCCCAGCGTTTCTGTAATTATTTCGTGTAAGAGAGATCTGGATAGTTGTGGAAACATCGCAGAAATTCCATCCACTGTCAATCGGCGGTCTTCACGAACAGTTTTCTCGATTTTTTTGCACCAACTCGTCGGTCAAAATGGAAGGTCTTCCACACCTCTGATCGTCATAAACATTCGTTCTGCCTTCATTAAACTCACACCACTTAAACACGTTCGTTTGGTTCATAACACCTTCACCATAAACAGTTTTGATCCGTGAAAAAATTTCAGTCGGTGTTTTTCCTTCAGCGAGAAGGAACCTGATGAGAGCGCGCACCTCGCACTTGGCGGGATTTCTTATCGACATATTTCACACAAACGGACACTACAAGGCGAGTTTTCATACTAACGAGGTCCGCCTGTGCTCGTTGTGTTCAGAAGAACCCCCACTACCACTCGGTGTTACCAACCTTGGAAACAAATTTCTCACAGCATGAGAGGGCAACCAATACGTTTTCTTTCTGGACGTGCCTCGTATATTACACGCAACACATTAAAGCTTGATTCACACGTTCACCGAATATTTAACAAAAATGTATTGTAACGAGAATGGAAATAGCCATCAACTTCTTTGTTTGTAGTTTCGTTTTTGGGAAGTATTGCCATCGTGACATAGTGGATTGATTTTGTTAAAGTTTTCTGGGAAATATTATAGAGTGGTGGTTTGGTGTGCAGGTTAGTGAAATGTGTAGAGGGTAATTATTTATTTTTACATTTAATAAAAGTACAGCAGTATTTTACAGGACATTGTTAGGTTAATAGAGTCTCGTAAATTACGGTGGGCAGGACATACAGCGTGAATGGGAGATTCTAGAACTGGCAAACCCAATGAGAAGGGACATTTTGGAAGATCTAGACACAGATGAGAGGATAAATTAGATTGAACCGAAAGATAGGGTGTAATGAGGTGGACTTGATAGAACTAGTTCATGATAGGGATAGGTGGCGTACTTTTGTAAGTGCGGCAATGAATTTTTGAGTTCCTAATGCCATAGGGTAAATAAGTCACGGTCATGTTACATTATGTTGACTCATGATTTGCAACACAAACTTTAAAAACTGGTTTTAAATAGGCCTATTATAGCCTATTTAATTTTCAATTGGATAAACATGTATTTTTTTATTATTATGATGATTGATGTTTTCTAATTAATACACTTGTAATGAAGAAAATCAACCCCAAACGAGAACGACGCACATACTTTTCATTTATCGAGTTATTTCAAATCATCATTTCACAGCAGCAGATGCATCCGTCTGCTTGTATTTTGTTTTGTAGGTGTATGTGCGTATTGACTCTGGGGGGTTTAGCCACCATATACGCACTGAATGAGTCGGTTGGTTTTTGAAATTTTATTATTATTTCTTTTATTCAAACTTTATGAGAATCGTGGACAAATCTGAGATTGTTTCTACTATTGCAAATATATACACGCAGTTCGCACTGATTTTTTCAAAGATAGGTTTGGAGCTGTTTACGTGCACACATTTAAGTTATCTTGTTTGTCAACGAACGTGTGCATCCACGTCAAGGTAGGTCACATTGATCCATAGAAACGATTTAAGATCCAAGCAGTATTTTAGATGCCATCATATTGTAAGTTTAATTTCCCTTAATTGCGGGTATTAAAGAAATATAATGTCACCACGTTCGGGTAACAATATTTTGGTACTGTGTTCTACCAGGGAGTGCCCTTATATTTGGGGTTATATAATTGTCGAGTTTGAAATAAGACATAATTATAGTTGATCAGTTTGATTCACTGTTGTTATGAGTCCGAACAATTAGAATCCGTGATTAGATATCACACGTGTTGCTGATTCCCTTTACAGGCAACTGTGCTGATTAAACAAGTTTGGATAGTGATTGATCCTAGATGGTGCCCGGTGCGGAGTGTTTAAGGTCCCGATTAAGATTAGGTTATTTTAATGAACATATGTTGTATTCTTATGACGGATAAACGCCCGGACAGATCGGCGACTACCAAGCTAGTGACAAAGTCTACGCTTGCCAAAGTGTATATCAACGAAGTCTTAGCTTCTAGAACATTCCTCGAGTAACGGGATGCAGCCGTCTTTATGCCCCTGTATTACTTGCTTTCTGAGAAGATTTCCCCTGGGTGGCCAATAGAGAAAGACAAAATGATACTTCACCATGTAGACACTTACAGCTAAAAATAATGTTAAATAAGTGAATTGGAGTATTATCACGTTAGATCAGATCTTATTAACTCTATTAATTAATCTAAAGGGATGTATCAAATATAATCATTACAAGTTGATGAGGATATGGTTTAATGGTGGATAAGGATAAGATAGAAGAATCAGACACAGCCACAAGATACTGGGGGAATCCGTACTTAACCAAAAGTAGTTAGCTCAGTAGTTTTATTGAAGCTTAGCAATAATTACTTAGTTAGGAAAAGGACAAGCTTAAAATTATTTTCCCCTTCAATCGTAATCACAACAATCAGTAGGGAAAAATATTCTAAAAACAATATTAACAATAGAGTATACACAATTTAAAACCACACAAATAAATTATGAGTGTGAACCTTCTCCTGTGACGTTATTGGCGTGACTGAACGACAGGCGATCATCAAGCTGTGTCGCTATCGTATCGCGTCGTTCAGTGTGCGATGAGTTGAGTTTGGTACCATAATTGGTTCTTTGTCTTATCGTGATCGTATTGCAAAGTAGCTTAATGGGCACATATGATACCATCCTGTTGGATCTAATTATATTCCAAAATACAGAATTCGTCCTTCCTCCTTGCCTCACGGTATACGGTAGCCTTATCAAACTATTCCTAGTAGTGGATCATTTTATAACCGTTCAATTCACACATGGACTCACTTACTTTAATATTCTACCTACCAGTCCTCTTGCCGAAGCCATAAATTCTATTAAAATATAATCTACGTGTTTATTAAATTGTAAGAAACATCATTTTCAGTTGACTTGGTTTCTAGTACACATAAAACATGCATTGCTACTTGTCTAGACCTAGAATACCACTTTTGTGCTCGTTAGTGTAATATTACATTTTTTCTAATGGTACCATCTTTGACCACCTCGCACACCATTGTGGACCACAGTTTGAGAACCAATGGATTCTAAGGCGTCAATTTCATAATAGGCTGTGTTTTCAGTGACAGGAAAGTTGATATTTGAATCCCAGATGGTCGTACTAAGAGTGTGTTTTTTTCTCCAAAGGTCTCTCTACACAAATGAGTATACATTTCCTTTAATATATACCTTTTTGATTCGTATCACATTAGTATGGCTAAAATCAGCTAGCCCGGACGGGTAATATGACTTTGTGCTCATTAAAAAGAGTTCTAATATTCATTTGCTTTTTAAATTTAATTTACGTGCCTCTTAGCTTTTCTTTCAGTATATAAACAAAAACAGATGTTTTAATACACTTCTATGCATGGAATATATATATATATATATATATATATATATTTTGTTCAGTATATAAAACCATCTCCGTAAAAATAGCATGTTTTAGTTCTTGAAGGAGAAACTTTTATTAAAGAAATACTTAAATAGGATTTAAAAAAATACCAAGTTAAAAACACTATCTTTAATAAGAACTTGTTATTAACTCCTCCCATTCCTCCCACAAACCTTTTACCTTAACAAAGGTTTTAGTTTTCATTTCTAAGAGCAAGTCATAATGATAGAATATAACAAGATTCTGAAGCATCCACGGCAAACGTCCAAAAAGTGTGTTGTGCGAATGACGTTTTGAACGTCTTTAACTTTGTTGTGAACGCGAGGAATTATTTTTTGGAATGTTTTGGCGAGGTTTAAGAATGCAGTACCTTGTGGTGGGTAGAATCTCAGGAATGTTTAATAGTTTTTTTTAGTGAGGGACAGGTTGATAGGAATGGGTTACAAATGTGAAATTATTGCTTAAATAATGTATACGTTTGTGGAAGTTTAGTAAGACAAAGGCCTACTCCAGAATTTTTGGGCAAATTCAGTGTTTCCAGTAGATATTTGGATGTTTTCAAGGTAGAGTCATTTTCTTATAGTCAAAATAAAGTGTTTTACACGGTCCACAATATATTTCTAACAAAAATTAACATACATATGTAACTTTTATTAAAAAACCACCTAATTTTTAAGCTATTGGTAGCTGGTGGTTATCCTAAAATATGAATGGATACAATGAAAAATTTGGCTCACTTCTAAATATTGTAAATTAAAAACGCGGCAGGAAGAAAATGTTATAAAATACAAACCTATTTTGTTGTCAATATTAATGTCATTTTACAATATTGTTAGTGTTATTTTATACATATACGTATCTATCAGAAGTGACAGCCGCAGATCACATGACCTGACGTATTAACATGCAAACGTTGTTTCAGTTACTTTTATTACTACCGTATTTTTATTACAGCCACAGAAAGAAGCGGAGGAATTTCGGGGCGTCAAAGAAATCGTTGAAAATTTTTGCAAACGTGAAGCGAATTTTAAACATTTTACAAATTTAAAATAAGCTATCCAATAAAACAAGAATTATTGAAGACAATTATGAAATAATTTTCACTAATCTCCTTGAAAATTAAAAATTACTCAAAATTAAAACGTTTTGTATTCAACTTTTTTCTGGTCTATTTTGTCCGATTTAAAAAAATTCAACTAATTTTTATATTTATTCAAAGGCAATGAACAAATTCAAAATGTGTTCTTTATTTCGGGGAGAGTGTTAATATACTTGTTTAGTTTCTAGCCCAGACTAGATTATAGGGGAGTGGTTATCACGATGGACAATAAATCATAATGCAGGAACTACACATAGATTGGTTGCACATACAGATGTGTTCCCCGTGATGTGGCTTATAGATTTCTCACCAAGCAAATGCCAACACAATTTTTCTTTTTATCTCCCCACGTCCACATTAAATTAAGCCTTGTACGGATGGGTCCACCGCAAACAGTTTCGCTACCAAACTATCTTGCTTTATACCATAAATATACGTTTCACCATAATGGTGAAGACAAACTTCTTGGTAGATATCCCGAGAACACACTTGATTAATCGTTGTACTCAGGTGAAGAATAGCCTAAGATAACTTTATTGCTTTTCAAAATCACAGAGTTTGTAGTAAATCCCAACGAGTTCAGACGCTTTGTAGTTTTAAAATACCGTACCTTTTTTAAAGGCCTAAACAAATTCATTGTGATATAGAGAACGATTTCTGAAAATTGCCATACATTCACTAACTAACACAAATTAAATATATATGTACATAAGTTCTTATAATAGCTAATTAGTTATACGTTGGTCTTGGAGTAAATTGCTCGCCTCAGGACCCGATGTTCATGGGTGAAAATACCTTTCCAATCAAAATTATAGGCCCTTTCTCTCTCACTCATAGAAATTATCGTTTTATAATATAATGAGCCAGTTCAGAAAGTACACGTCAAATACCTCTAATGAAAAATATACTTTTCCAATAATATCAATGGAAGTGTAGATACCGTTTTATAATATTTTCCAAGTCAAACACGTTACCTGTGAGACTATTATAATTCCCAGTTCATTTATCTATTTTTAGGACCATTTTAAACCATTTTGTACTTAATCCCAGTGAAGACCAATATCCCAACACATAATATATCCTCTAGTACGTCACTTGCGCCATTCGGCTATCCTTGTCAAACCGCACTTGTAACTCGTCACTAAAATCTTCCTTCTGTAAATTTCCTTATAAGGTTTATTTAGAGACAGTATTTCATATTATATAGATAAATACGATAAATCATTTATTTACCTTTTAAAATAAACAACTGCATTGTGTCAACACAATGTTTTTAAAACTCTTCTAATACTCTTTATATATATAAAAAAACCCAATGGTTGCATGATACAAAAATCTTCTGTTCTTGTGTTTTATCTTTCATTTCTGTTTTAAATTAATAAAATTTAACTTAAAACAATACAGTGTGTCTGTTATTTCATACTATCTGGTTGATGATTTTTTAAACTTGTTAAAATTTAAATAAATTATAAAAATATTGGTAAACTTTGCGGATGGAAATCAATTTGAAATACGAATAGGATTTTTTTGGAAATTAATGTTGTATCTAGTTGTGTTTATTTGTGTTCAAACTAGCGGTGATTCAAAAATAAGAATATTTGGAATAATTTATTTAATAAAACATTAAATATTAACATTTTTCTAGTTGTTGGTACTAAAACATAAGGATTTTTACTGTTGACGTTTTAAAAACACAAACAAAATTCTAATTTGATTAGTAAACAAAAGTTTCACGCTTTTATTCGCTGACCAGATGTTTTTATTGACTCATCAATCATCAGTAGACATGCGGATTAAAAGTCAAGCTCATATTGTCTAGTTTTCCACTGACAGGAAAGGTTGGGGTTCTACTCTCTGCTGGGTGTGCTAGTGGTTTTTCCTACGGTTTCCCACTCTCCGTTCATGCTAATGCGGTTACATTTAATCTCAATTCTACCTTACGCATGCCTATCCATTTAGCATATCCTTTTTACACCCCCTCAGGACTATTAACGTTTTTTTAACCACATTAATGGGGAAGGAACGAGGAGGATGTAGTTTAGAGGAAATGTTCGGTACATGTAACTCCACTAATGGTGATAGAGAAAGAGAGTAGAAAACAAAAAACGTTAACAGAATACTTAGCTGAGATTTGAACCATGATCTTTCCGTCACCAGCAAACTGTACTAGATGAACTTGATATTTATACCACACACCGATGCGGACATTTCCGTAGCTAAAATATGTATAGCTCGTACGGATAATAGGCTACACGACGCGGTGTAAATTAAAAAATAATAATTTGACATTCAAAACAAAAACCCACCTTGGTAGCCACATGGTCCAAGGCGCCACTCTCACAGAAGACTGGCCTGTCGAGGATGGGGAGATCGAGGTTCGAATCTCGGTCAGGTGTACCGAGGGAGGGTTTTCTTAAAAGGTTTTCCACTCTCACTTCACGCAAATGCGGTTACACTTCCTATACATATAACCTTCCTAATACCTAAAACCATTATCATAATTAGTACATATGCGTTTAACCCGAATGGGTAGTAATACGCATTGCTAAAAAATAAATACATATGATGGGTGCACTCATGTGAGCAAAGTGACTTCATACTCAACCTTTGGTTGTATTGGAAGCCTGTGCTTTTATATTCTTATTAGTACAAACTATACTAATAGTCGTGCATTTATAAATAGCTTTTTCTTTCTTAATATTTGTAAACTACTAATTTACTCATTCATTAAATAGGAAAAATAAAACATGTGACAAGTTGACATATTTATTTAATTTTCAGTTTAGTTCCTGTAATAGTAAATCACCTTCTATAATCATGATTCAATGTTTAATGTAAATCTGCAGGCCTACTATTTAAATTAATTTTGATTTTCTTTTTAAAGTAACTATGATGGTTGAAACAGAATCACTTGTAAAATAAATAATAAATAAATAATAAACCTCATTACAACACAATTCCTTATGCATGATAAAATATAAAAGTATTTCAACAGTCAGAGCTTATAATAACAATTATATATGTGTTGTAAAGTTGATAACTAACTAAATTTCTCCAGTCTAAATTATGTTGGTAACAATGATGGCCTCCCACCTCCCCCCTCTTTGTCTGTCCACCAGGTAGCAAACACCGGAAGTCCTATTAGCGTAGTTTCAAGAGTGTTCGGCGGAACTGTAAGTATCTGTATTAGCATCTCAAGACAAAATATTGCACGCCTGCTAATAAACGTTCTGCAGAACACAAACAGCCATGAGGACTGGAAATGAGTAGTTTATTTTAGATGGTTTAACCCTTCACGAGCTGTGGGTGGATATATTCGTGATCCGAAGGCAAGCGAATATATCCGCGAGAACCTATTATTGATATATTATGTTTAATATTTTCTAGTTATTAGCCCAGAGGTAGTTACAAACTAGACACATGAGATTTGTTGTAAACACACTAGACTGCAGTATAATCTATTTAGTTTAAAAAAAAAATAGCTCGAGAAGGGTTGGATAGTGATGGAATCATAGCTCTGCCATTCTTTGTCTGATAATAATTTCATATAATAAATAATGGAAAAAAAATATGTTCTTTTATTAATTAATGTATGACGCAATACATTAATAATAAATTCCATGGTGTGAGTCCACAAGCGAGCAATACTGACCGAGAGGCCTTAGTTGTTAGCGATGATCGTGCCAACATTTGCGGATAGAAGGTGTCATGTGGTCAGCACAACTAGCCCTCCAGCCGTTAATCTCAGTTTTCTAAACCAGTGTTTCTATTCTTTATTCAAGTAGCTCCTCATTTGTTATCATGAAGCTGAGTTTGACACTGTTCCAGACCCAATGCTTCACAAGATATATTTTGGAAGCGCCGCGCCGGGGATCGAACCCGGGACCTCTGGATCGGTAGCCAGGTACTCTGACCACTAGATTACAGAGGTGGTCCAATTAATTTCCTTTAGTAATTCTTGTATGATGGCAATAGGTATATTATCATGTTAAAATTTACAACATAATTACAGATAGTAAAAAAAGGCTAATTTTATTTTTTATAAAATATCGAAGACCCACCCACCCTCGAGATATAATTTGTCTAAAGGCAGCCTTACACCAAGGCAACAGGAAGCAACATGTAACACGCACTAATGTCGCATGCTACATGTTGCTTCTTGTTTCCTGTGCCGCATGTGACCTTGCTACAAAAGTGCCACGTGTCGCCTCCATTCCCTCCGGTAGTGGGAACAAAGGCATCAACAAAGTGAGACTTGGAGTATTGTTGGTGTATTCCCTGCTGCTCTTTTGCGTTTTTTGTTATTTCTGGTGCAGAGTTTCATTGTTTCAAAAAGGATTGGTCAAATGAGAAAGCTGTGAGGTTTATGGAGGGGTGTAGGTGTAGTGAAATACTTAGGGATCACCCATTCAGTGACTATAAAAACAACGTTAATAAGAAATAAAGTTTCAAAAAATTGGCGGATAGCTATGAATGTGACGTCACCAATTTGAATACAGTAAATGAATAAAACATCTTTGTATCCTCAAATTCTTTTTTTAGCATCGCGTCTTACCACCAGTTCGGGTTATATGATTATGTACTAATTACATTAATGGTTTTAGGGATGAGGAATGCTATATTTGTAGGAAGTGTACCCCATTTTCGTGGAGGAGGAGTGAAAAATCATTTTGGAAGAACCATCTCCAGTACGTCCGACCGAGATTAGAACCTTGATCTCCCCATCTTCGACCTTAGACCATGCGGCCATCGAAGTGGGTTCTGATTCTTCCCCTATTTAGCAAGAATGAGATAAGCCGCGGTCGCAATCGTTCTCGAGAACCTCTTTGCAGCAGAATGACGACTGGAAACCGAGGCACTTTTGTTGTGTTTGTGTAGATGCTTTGTAACATGCTACATAAATTGCAAGGAGATACGTTCTCTGACATGCAACAGGAGACAACATGTCACATGTTACATGTTTCCTCCTGTTATATTGGTGTAAAATCGCCTTTAGACTCGTATTAAATATAAATTACTAGATTGGTCTAAAATATTCCTACAATTTCCGTTATTTATACTGTAGAAAAACCGTTTTTGATAAGAATGTGTGAAAATAAGATGTTTAACTTGCCAAGTATACTTTCTAAAATCGACTCTTTGAACCTTGTAACCCGCCTCGGTGGCGTAGTTGGCTAACGCGCCAGTCGTGTTGAGCTCGACCGCCGAGGACGGGGAGATCGAGGTTCGAATCTCGGTCGGGTGAACTGGGGGTGGTTTTTCCTAAATGGTTTTCCACTCTCCCTCCACGCAAATGCGGGTTCACTTCCTCTAAATTCACCCCTCCCAATTCCTAATCCATTAGAGTAATTAGTACTTAAGCGTATAACCCGAACGGGTAGTAAGACGCGGTGCTAAATATTGAACCTTGTAAGATATACGTTGGAGGGGTTGGTAAAAAAAAAAATACTACATGGTAATTTAGGCATTGCAAGCTAAATGCGCACGGATATGAACAAATTATAGAACTGCCATGTTCGACGCTTAGTAAAACGTATTCGTGTATAATTCTCAACATATCTTTTTCCAGTTGGCAAAATTACTCTGAATTTATAATTTCTCACAGAAACTACATGATAATCTTGATTGGTGGAATAAGGTACAGCCGGTGAGGTTAGGCAAGAAACAATAGAAAACGAGGAGGAGAGGAAGGGGGTCTAATCGTAGTCCACGCATGCGCACGGTTCAGTTTTATCACTGCGCAATCGCATGAATTTCTTGTCTTGCCTCATAAGCTGGTAGTTTGTAGTATACATTCTTTATTTCTTTATTAAAATATATGTATGATTATTTGATTCTACTATATCAATATAATTTTAAAATGAAAGAAAGAGAAACTAGCCAATCAGTCTAGTACTCATTTGGTATGTAAGTATGCATCAGAGTTATATTCTCATTAAAATTGCAGTAGAAGTTATATAAATATATAATTTTGGTGAGCAACATGATTTTTAACTTGATAGGTTGTAAAATTTTGTATACTATTTATTTTTTGGTCGGTATTGAATATAATATAAGTTATAATATGTTTTATGTCCAGTAGCGATTGACTTTACTTTCTTAAAGACAGTAGGCCTCACCATCAATGGGAACACATTGCTTTTAGCTACAGCTAGCTATACCTTACATGCCTCTAAAATATACTGTCCCAAAGTTTAGACCAAGGCCATTGATGGCAAAACATTTTTTGACATAATATTATTACCTTAAGCTTAAATTCAAATAATTAAACAAATTAAATTTATATTATTTTTTCTGATACTTTATTTCTCATACATAATAATGATTATCAGAAAGAAAACTACAAATATATTTAAAAAAAATCTTTGAGTATTTATAATTTATTTCCCAAACACTGGGGGTATTAACAACACAGTTTGGTAGCTAAAATAATTTATAAAATAAAACATTGTACTGAAACACGTCAAACTTATCATAAGGAAACTAAGGGATTGTATATTAAGATGAACACTTAAATAACTACGAAGCTGTTAAGTGAAAAGACACTGAACCCCTGTTCTCTTAAACTTTTTTTCAGTTCTTTTATCTCCGAGTACATAATTGCATATTATGAGGTTATTGGACATTTAAAACAACTGTTGGTAAAACTATAGCTCAACCCTAACCTCGAAAATAACCTAAATAATAATAACTTAAATGGCATCATTATTAAAATTATCAACTTAAAACGCAATAATTTATAAAACTGATATATCTTATATTAACATAATGATTTTGCATTCATCCAATGCCAAAAAACACTGTTTTAAATAATTAATATAATAGAATAAAATTTTGAACATTCTTACATTTTCTCTGGCTGATCTTAACTATCAGAGACAGTTGATATTTTCACAAATCTATAACAAAAAGAAATAAAAACTACGGATAAAATTATTAAATGATTCCAGAAGGAAGAAGAGTGGCAGCATCCTCATCCTATGGATGAAACTGCTTGTCAATCCTCAGAGGAACATATTCACATAATGGCCAGACATAAGAAGGTAAGTATGAGGCAACATCCACAGCTTACGTGTGAAACTGATTGTCAATCTCCAGAGGAACATATTTACATAATGGCCAGACATAAGAAGGTAATTATGAGGCAACATCCACAGCTTACTGGTGAAACTGCTTGTCAATCCCCAGAGGAACATATTCACATAATGGCCAGACATAAGAAGGTAAGTATGAGGCAACATCCACAGCTTACTGGTGAAACTGCTTGTCAATCCCCAGAGGAACATATTCACATAATGGCCAGACATAAGAAGGTATGTATGAGGCAACATCCTCATCCTATGGATGAAACTGCTTGTCAATCCCCAGAGGAACATATTCACATAATGGCCAGACATAAGAAGGTAATTATAAGGCAACATCCTCATCCTATGGATGAAACTGCTTGTCAATCCCCAGAGGAACATATTCACATAATGGCCAGACATAAGAAGGTAATTATGAGGCAACATCCACAGCTTACTGGTGAAACTGCTTGTCAATCCCCAGAGGAACATATTCACATAATGGCCAGACATAAGAAGGTATGTATAAGGCAACATCCTCATCCTATGGATGAAACTGCTTGTCAATCCCCAGAGGAACATATTCACATAATGGCCAGACATAAGAAGGTAATTATGAGGCAACATCCACAGCTTACTGGTGAAACTGCTTGTCAATCCCCAGAGGAACATATTCACATAATGGCCAGACATAAGAAGGTATGTATGAGGCAACATCCTCATCCTATGGATGAAACTGCTTGTCAATCCCCAGAGGAACATATTCACATAATGGCCAGACATAAGAAGGTAATTATGAGGCAACATCCACAGCTTACTGGTGAAACTGCTTGTCAATCCCCAGAGGAACATATTCACATAATGGCCAGACATAAGAAGGTATGTATGAGGCAACATCCTCATCCTATGGATGAAACTGCTTGTCAATCCCCAGAGGAACATATTCACATAATGGCCAGACATAAGAAGGTATGTATGAGACAACATCCACAGCTTACGGATGAAACTGCTTGTCAATCCCCAGAGGAACATATTTACATAATGGCCAGACATAAGAAGGTATGTATGAGGCAATATCCTCATCCTATGGATGAAACTGCTTGTCAATCCCCAG
Organism: Timema podura; assembly: GCA_033556935.1. Lineage (NCBI taxonomy): Eukaryota > Metazoa > Arthropoda > Insecta > Phasmatodea > Timematidae > Timema > Timema podura. Next base: position 20,740,051 of record JAVRXN010000003.1, on the reverse strand, counting down.
AGGAACATATTTACATAATGGCCAGACATAAGAAGGTATGTATGAGGCAACATCCTCATCCTATGGATGAAACTGCTTGTCAATCCCCAGAGGAACATATTCACATAATGGCCGGACATAAGAAGGTATGTATGAGGCAACATCCACAGCTTACGGGTGAAACTGCTTGTCAATTTCCAGAGGAACATATTTACATAATGGCCAGACATAAGAAGGTAATTATGAGGCAACATCCACAGCTTACGGATGAAACTGCTTGTCAATCCCCAGAGGAACATATTTACATAATGGCCAGACATAAGAAGGTATGTATGAGGCAACATCCTCATCCTATGGATGAAACTGCTTGTCAATCCCCAGAGGAACATATTCACATAATGGCCGGACATAAGAAGGTATGTATGAGGCAACATCCACAGCTTACGGGTGAAACTGCTTGTCAATCTCCAGAGGAACATATTTAAATAATGGTCATATATAAGAAGGTATGTATTAGACAACATCCATATTCCATAGATTAAACTCATCTAGTCCAAGAATGGAGTTTGTGTAGCTCTATAATTTTATCATTACATACCGGTTTATAACATTGACAAAGGATCATTATGCTCATCTTATATTAGTAAAAGTTGACCTGCTATAGAGCAATTCCTTTTTATATAAATATTTAAGCCACAGGCGGCGTTTTCTAACCGGACATCCCAAGCTCGGATCCTAACCAGCTCAATAAATGTGATTGATTACTCTCTATACGCATGTGGATGAAGGATCATATTGTCTTGTGTTTTGGCGCCAGGTATCTACGTATCCCACTAACGTTAGTGATTATGCTATTACTATTATATTACTATGACATTTATACTAAATTCATTATCATTAATTCATTTGATTTGATGAAAACTCAATTGTGTCCAACATATTATGAAAACCCTATTGCCTTTATCTTTTCTTCAGCGCCGTGTCTTACTACACATTTGAGTTATAGGCCACCTGGATATCATTTATATTAAAAACCATGTGTGTGTGTGTGTGTGTGTGTGTGTGTGTGTGTGTGTGTGTGTGTGTGTGTGTGTGTGTGTGACTGTCACACATTCATCTCTCGTGATTGCTCATACATGAGTAGGAGTGATTGATACAGTTTCATACTAAATGGCTTCAACACAGCACGACGTGATTCCCCTCTAGCTTGATTCGCAAGGTTGCTTGCTACATACGCGGCCCTCAAAAAAGGGTTCACCAATAAGACGTTAGCACGGGCACGATTTTTCATCCAAAAATAATTGTGCCAAGGCTCCGTTTTCTCTAAAAAAAAAACCTAGTTTAACCCGGTGTAGGGGGTTAATATTGTTGAACAATAAATAGTTCTTTCTCGGGTTTTTTTTATGTTGGGCTTATAAGCCTTTAGCTGAACAAACACATTTTTCCACATGTGAAACTAGAAACGGAGAAAATGAGACCACAATATTTTACTCCGGGTACGAGAGTTATATTAAATAGGGTGAGGTTATTAGTAAATATATAACATTTCAATATATTAACACTCAGGTAAGTTACTCCCCTCGATACCTGATACAACGTTTGTTGTCCTTAGTTAATCAGAACTAAACCTATTTTTCTGTAGTGATCTGTGGTCTCCCCTAGATGAAAGCCATCCAAATATTATCTGTATTTTCCCCGTTCCAGGGCTGCCTGAAGGAACTGGAGCATTGGATCAAACAAGAGAGTCTGGTCCTCGTGGCTACAGGAACCGGGATCGCGGCCTACCAGGTCAGTCTGTGATGGTCGTGTGCACGTCATTCACCCTGAACGGTAGCAAATCCATCTTGGCGGGTTACACTAAGGAAGGGCCATGATGTACCTGTCAGAGTAAGGCTTCTCAGGGTCAACGGAGTGTATTTATGCTGCCACCGCGGTGATTACTGGTCGGTAACTACACTAGTGCCAGTTATGACTAACCAGTAACCAGGAGGGAGGGTATTGCCAATGCTGACTATCAGCAGCTAAACTATTATGATCTATCTAATATATGTATCATGGAAAATTACATGTGGACACTGGAATCGAACCCGTGATTACAGGATAAGGAGAGCGCTGATGACTCTTCTGTTGAGGTGCTTTTGAGCTACAGCACTTTGACAAACCCCATAAAGAGGATTGAGACGTGTTGTAGCATAGCCATCTCTATAAGGCTGCGGCCAGTGAGAAGTGGCAACGCCGCATACTGGGGCCAGATCCTTGACTCATGGCTATGCTAGAGCGCGCCAAATAATTCAGTCGGCAAGGTGTTTTTGTAATGTTTGTTGACTGACTATTGCTGTGCCTTGTGTTTATAATATGTTACGTATAGCTCTAAGCATGGTTAATACATGTGTCGTGCCTGGTTGCAGTGCAAATTATAAGACTTCAATCGCGAAAGAGGAATATATTTAAAATTTTCAGTTCTCTACAAATCCTGTACGTAGAAATGAGTGGATTCGCGCTATTCCACGTTCAGATTGGTGATAAAAGAATTAATTAAGTATGTCATTGAGTACATAGGAGTTCCTTATTTATTGACCGGAAAATTCCAGGCAGATAATCTCTAATCCAGGTTTGGTCAGTACCGACAGTTAGCTGGAGGAAACTACAATATTACAGTTACTCAAATAATATAAGCAGAAAAGAAAATAAGATTCAGGATTTTTTTGAGGCTACATCCAGCAAGATACGGGGAGGTGTATTTTTAAAGCTATTCCATTAAATAACATTTTGAATTTGATACAGAAACAGTCAGAACAGACAGTAAGTTATTTTCAGTTCTAGAACAAGATTATTTAGAAAATATTAAGTTTGAAGACTCTGGATTTAGATAATTATGTATGGGGTTATATTAGTTTTAAAGTATCCATAAAAACAAAATGTGATGACTTATTTATTGCCAAGCAACAAAAGTAAATGTAAATGTAATGACAAGTATATCCTAAAGTATTAATAGAGGCGGGTTATCTGTTCCATCAGATTTTATTTTGGCAATTTGTAAACATGTGGTAGTAATTATGCAAACCCTTTTAAATGACAAATTTGAGAAATTGTTTATAGCTGCTAAAAATCAGAAACTAATAATTAGTGACTCAAGCATAGAGGCAATTAAAACTTACACCTCTTTTCATTTACTGCTTGAAGTTGGTCACTGTGGAAAAGATCAGAGAATTACAACATTAAATATTATCTCTGTTATATCCAATATTTAAGTAATTATTGTAAAAATAAATAAATGTTTCTTTAGTTAGGTGCTCAAATGAAAAAAGGTAATATTTTCATAATATTCTTAGATGTAAAAAAAATCTGATTGTGTTTCTTCACAACATATATTTTAATTCTCTAACATATTTAGCTTTATAAGACTTACAATAATGTTAATAGACTAGGCCTGGAGTATATTAATAAACATCATAGTAAATTAGTTTGTATTGATACTATAGTCATAACCTGCAGATTTTTTTCTAATATTTTTTGTAAATAATTATAGTTCTGTAAACTTATTTTTTAGGTTTATAAGGCTTAGCATTTAAAACATATACGTTATATTAATTTATACTTTGATGAGCCACCTGTTTAACCAGCCAATGGCTGAAATATTGTAAATGTTATGTCACAAATAAAATTATTGTCATTATGAAAACTTAATGTTCCAATTAAAAGTAATATTTAGTTTAATTTAATTGCTAAATACATTTTTTCTAGTTAACAACGCATTGTGTGAATCATTATCAAGCCCCTTTAATAATATTTTAAAATGCTAATAATCATAACAAAAATCAGTAGAATTACGAGAGTTCTATAAACACGTAGCAGAGCGAGCAATATGGCGAGTAACACCAGTGAGAAGAGTTATTGCGGCGTTGCCACATCAACAGCCACTACACACAGCTACTAGAGTTGGCTATGGTTGTAGACGTTTAGAAATCCGATTTATTTAAGAAGTTGTTTTATATTGTTTTCTACAAAATGTAGACGATAATTAGCAGCAGGTTTCTCACGAGTTAAAAAGTTTAAGTTTTTAATTTAAAGTTACAAAATAACTAACCACGATTTAGGCGAAATTTTTTACTTCTGAGATCAAAGTAAGGGGTTCGAAACTTAGATCTAGCCTTCCTCTATCAAATAAACTCATGTTTTGATAGAGTCACAAGATAAAATTTTAAGATAGTGGGATATTGTTTTGTAGGGTTTAATGTAAGTTATCACCAAGGGCGTAGAGAGCGTGGGGGTCATGGGGCCCCCTTAAGGAGGGGGGGTCTACTTATGTATACAACACATTTAACAAGGTAAAGGTTTCTACTTTTACTACAGTTTAATGTAAATGCCTTTAACCAAATACTAGTTAATTATTATTTTAAAATTCACCCTCTAGATGCAGCTTGTAGAACTTCCGATTGTAAAGTTATTTCTGCAAACATTTGAAATTTTTTTGTGTGTGTCTACATTCAAACATGTATTGGGAAACAAAGGACGTTTATTGGTATGAGTCGAGTTGTGGGGTCCAAGAAAAGTAGACAAATATTTTTGCTATCAATTGTAAAATCCTACTTTATGAATCAACAAGCGAAAAGAGCAGCATAAATAAAAGGACAATTGTCAGAAATGAAGTCGGCAGCTTATGTAGGCCGAATACCTGGATTTCCTCCATTCTCTCTTTCAACACACCTACTTTTGCAAAGCACTATTTTGTAACTTTGAACATTTTGACACCATTTACAAAATTTGAACACCATCGAATTACTAGTTAGTAAAGTGTTGAGTGTAGTGTAAGGTTGTGTATTGTTTCGGTATGTGGTTTTGGAGAAAGAATTCAGTATTACCATACTAGTGGTTTGTTGGTTGTTCCTAATGTAATAAATTTTAGTGTTAGTTAAATAATTATATAAAAAGTCAAGCCTTAAAAAAAAAAGTAAATATTAGCTTTACACCTGGCTTGTAAAAGAACCACCAGCAGTCGCACCAAAAAAGCTGAGATTTTTTTTATTAGTTCTACTCCCCCAAATTTCACTATCAGTTCGGTTATTTTTATCTGTACTAATTACGCTATTGTTGTGGGAGTGTGATGGTTTTATCTGTGAGGGCTCATGAAACGTGATGTCAGTTTAGGCCTGGGATGGAAAATCTATGGCACGCGAACACGATTTGGGTGGTACACCGACATGGACAAAATTAAACATTGTATAAAACGTGGTATAAAAATTTTTTGAAGTCGATACAATTTCGACAGTCATGTCATGTCACACATTAATTTTTGAAGTCAACGGTTAGAAATCGTCTTGACTCGTACTTAAATGCATATTTTGTGTTGTTGAAGACAACACAGTTTGAACCCGCCTCGGTGGCGTAGTTGGCTAACGCGCTAGTCGTGATGAGCTCGACCGCCGAGGACGGGAAGATCGAGGTTCGAATCTCGGTCGGGTGAACGGGGTGGTTTTTCCTAAATGGTTTTCCACTCTCCCTCCACGCATATGCGGGTTCACTTCCTCTAAATCCAACCCTCCCAATTCCTAATCCATTAGCGTAATTAGTACTTAAGCGTATAACCCGAACGGGTAGTAAGACGCGGTACTAAAATTAAATATTAACACAGTTTGAACAGAAAAATTAATATATAGCTATCAAAATGCAATATGTCAAACTAATATTGGGTCTACTGAGGGTGGTTTTTCCTAAAGTGCTTTCCCACTCTCTTTCCAAGCAAATGCGGGTAGATTATCTCTAAAATGCTTCCTTCCTCATCCCTATCCCATTAGAGCAGTTATCAAATATAGTATAGCCTGAACAACCCCTTGAGCTGGAAGGATGAATTTTGGAAGGAGGTTCTTTTTATGTAAAAGCGAGAGTTTATAATTTTTTTTAATTCAATACTTAAGGGGGTGAAGTACGGAGGGGATGGTTTTTACGTATCTTCCAAACCGCTTGAGCTGGAAGGATGGAACTTGGCAGATAGGTTCTTTTAAAGTAACGGGTCAGAGGATTTTGGCTATTTTTCGAAATTCAACCCCTAGGGGGCTGAAGCGGAGGGGGTGGTTTTTATGTATTCTAAAAGCCACTTGATCTGGAAAGATGAAACTTGGCAGGGAGGTTCTTTTTTAGGTAAAGATCAATAGTTAATTTTTTATTTTTAAAAAATTCAACCCTTAATGGAGTGAAGCGGGAAGGGGTGATTTTTCCGTTAATTCCTATCCCTTGAGTTGGAAAGATGAAACGTACCTATTATAAAACAATCACATTGAAGAACGAGTTATTTAGCAAGTATTTAATAAAGCCATGCTTAACAGTTTATTGTTGTGTGTAAAACTAAGGCCATAGTTATTATAGACTTTAATTCTAAGTTTACCAAATACACTATGGAAAAAATACATTAAATGTTAGTGGAATTGAATATATATGTGTGTTTATATATCACTTTTGTGATTATGTATATTATGTACAAATACCATCTACATCAATCCTGATATATAATCACAATCACACGTAATATGTAGCCAAATAGCCTATCAATATTTATATGCACATAATTCCACTTCAACATTTAATGTTATTTTCTCTCCATAATGAATGTAGGTAATTTTTTTCTAAATAAAATTGTAATATCTACAAAGCTCCAAAGAGTGTTCTAAAATAATTTATGTTGAACTGGTAATTTGTTTTCAGGTTGGTAGTTCCTCAATGCTTTTCCAGTCTCCCTCCACGCACATGCGGGTACAAATCCTATAAAATCAACCTTCCTCATTCCAAACACCTTAATGCAATTAGTACATAAGCATATAAGACAGACGAGTGGTAAGAAGCATTACTAAATAATAATAATAATAATAATAATAATAATATTTAGCACCGCGTCTTACTACCCGTTCGGGTTATACTTATAGTATAATTTTACACTAAATGGATTAGGAATTGAAAGTTAATTTGAAAAAAGTGAACCCGATCTTGCGTGAAGGAGAGTAGTAAACCATTTAGAAAAAAACACTCCCCGTTCACCACGACTGAGATTCGAACCTCGATCACCCCGTCCTCGGTGGCCAGCTCAACACACTGCGCGTTAGCCAACTACGCACCAAGGCGGTAAACTACATTACTAAAAAAAGTATCCAAAATAAATTAACTATAACGTTAACTTTCGAGTGGACAACACCACCCCCGGAAAAAATTCCTTTCATACGCCACTTATCACCCTTTTTTTTATAAAAAGTTTAAACATTACAATCTAAACTTTTTTTACTGGTCAGAGCTTTTAACCTATATTTTGGGGAAGTAATATTAAAAACATTTCAAACCACTTCATAAATAATCCAGGATTTCTAAATGTCTGCAACGCTTCTCATTGCTCTCCCATTCAACCCTTTTAATTTGGAGCAACAAGATGAGGACGATGAATAGTATCAGCACTGGCTACAATAACTCAGTCTTGATTGTTCGGATTAGGGACGGTCTTATGACTACGGGCTAAATATTGCTATCGGTTAGTTTAAGTTAGCTACCAGATAAAGGTTATCAGCCACTTTAATATTTTACGCGTATTATGAATTGAATTTATCTGCCAGATAGCTATCTGTTAGGACAAATATATTGTTATATAGAAAATGCAAGTTGGTACTGTTTTTACTGGTGCGCGCATGCGTATAAGCCCAGACGCTACCGCTACAACCTAGTGAGTGGCAAGAACGTTCAACATTTGTTAAATAATGGCAGCTAAACGAGTGCGAGGAAACAGATGGCGTGACGTGGGCGCAGAAGCTAAGATGTCGTGCAAGTACTAATTTCGGTGTCTGCCAAAATGTGGTCTATAGTTGGGTACAAGGTTTACAAAATTTCATTTATTCTACTCAGATTTTGATAATTTGTTCTTATATAAATATAACTTTACAAATAGCTTGTCAGTTTATATAAAAATTTGTGAATTAAATGTTCTAACTTTATATAGTTAGAGCCCGGGCCTGTGCTTACTAAACACGTGAACCAAGATTTTAACCTAAAACAGATTCTGATAGGCGAAACCTCATTAAAAACAACGCGTCACTATGGTAACAACCATTTTAACTTTCAGATAAAAGTTATCAGGTACTTAAACCTCCTGATAAAAATATGATGGATAAATACATTTTATCTGGCAGATAAATGCTATCTTGCAGTCACAAGACACACTTTTAACTTATCCACCAGATAGAAATATTTATCTACCAGATTAATATTTATCCAGGAGTCATAAGACCACCCCTTAATGGAAGAAGGCGCTGAACATATTAAATTCTAAATAAATGGACAACCCAATTTGTTAATAAATAAAATATTTCATACATATGTTTTTGCAGCTAAAATTGATAACATTTTACTAGTTTATAGTTAGTCTATCGATCATATCCGTCAAACGTGACAGTTGCGTTTGACCTGATGTATGAATACATGAAAGTAGATCTAGTAAATTTTCTGTCAGATAATGCCTTTCCTCTTTAAAATTGAACTAGAGTAATTAGAAAAGAGAAAGGAAATATGGGTGCTGTGGTTGAAACAAATAACTTTCTAGATTGGAATACTTTGAGAAGTTAATGCACTTTCGTGGCCATTCTGTTATTTTTAACTGGTTGTATTTGTTTGTTGTTCCCCAGATTCTTGGGATGGTGTTCTCTATCTGTTTGTGTCGTGACGTCACCACTGACATATAGCTGAATGATTTCGCAGAGTATATATTCTAGCGAAACTCCCGCAGCCTTTGTTCAGATCAGACAATCAACGACTCTAGATGTTTCCTGATCCGGAAGATACAACTCAACTCGGTAGCAAGGCACGCAGTTAGCCTTCTCCTTCCTTGGAATAAGACGCTACTCGTGTACAAAGAATTTGGAATGAACTAAAATCGAGTTCCCAGACGTGACTATCCCCTAGCTTTTGTACAATGCATAAACAAACAAATTGGATAAATAAATTATCTTTATATTGAGGGTTTAACAGTGTGCCGGTACAAAAGTGGTCATATTAGTCGCAAATATCTCATCAAGATTGACTGTATGAATCTAAAGACCTTAAAACTAACTAGGCAAAACACTTACATAAAGGTGCACAGTTGGTAAGGAGGAGAGATTGGTTAAAGAGGATGAGGGAGAAGATTAAGTGACCGAAGGAATGGAATAGGTGGGTAAAATATAAAAACTTTAATCCATCCCACACCTATGGAGCTATTTCTTAGCCTTGGCTCTCATCAATAGTTATCTCAGACTTCCTCAAGGTATTGAGGCGATCAAGCCCCTCCTCTAGTGACAAGCTCAGGAAGAAAGGAGGAAGTAAAGAAGGAAGGATAGATCAGGAAGTAAGAATGGAGGAAAAAAGAAGTAAATTGGAAAAAAAAGAGGCTATAAATCTTATCATAAACAACATCATCTAATATTTGCATCATGTTTTTAATCTGTACGAGTTATCACCTAGTCAAGAGGCATTATCTGTTTGTTAATCTTTCATTCAATTTACTATAAAAAATGTATATACTTATAAAAAAAACTAGTTTGATTTATTTACCATACAAATTTAACCTTTTTTTTAAGCAAATATATTCATAATTTTTCTAATAAATTTCAAGTTTCATAAAAATGTATAAATTTGTTGAAAATATAAATGTCACTGTTGACATTATTTTGGATTAATTTTGTACGCAATTTTTTAGTTTGTATTTAAATCAGTTTACTCTCAGTTTGAAACGGTTTTGGAAAATGTCTTATTCCATCCAGACTATTCAATGACAAAGATAAACAAAATATTTGTAACTTTGGGGTTCTTTCACCAGAAAGTGGTAACATTGGTTTGCCTTAGTTAAGTGCTATGTATTAACATTGATTGTAAATTTAAAATAAAATTGAACGAACAAGTTTATAATATAAATATAATACCAGGTTTTTGATAAAACTAGATAATGAATCAAATATAATATTGATAAACGTATTCTACATATGGCTACTCACTGTGGTCTTGTTACATTTGTCAAGTTTTACTTACTATACTAATCTAACGATTTTAAAACAATTCAATTATTTTGTGATGAGTGATTTTGTCTAACAACATTATGACTATAACAATGTTAGCTTGAATTATTTTATTCGAAAACAATTAATTCATTGGCTATGTTTGATGCGTATAATCCAAACGGGTATTAAGATGTGAAGAAATAATAATAAACAAAATAAATTTGAAGTGCGAGAGTGTATTTAACCTCACTTTTGTAAGAATCGAAAAGTGACGTGTGCAGTAAGCCATATAAGTAGATAATAAGGTTGTGTTCTAAATGTAAATAATATAATGTATTCAGATGTAACAATACTATTTAATTAGAAGTATTATTTACTTGACAAGATAATACAAAATATCACATTATTAGTGAAACAATAGAAAATTCTAAACGTATTTTTAAGCATGAAACTTTATTGAATGAATGTGATATTTATTTCATATTGTTAACATATTTTGTATAAGGTGTTAGCAAATAACTTATTAATAGTATATTCATTTCCTTCAACGTTGACAAAAAATGAGCTGTTTATTATTTTACTCACAACATTTTTTTTTTTTTGCAGTATAGAATGGGGTTATTTAGACAACACTGCCCACAAAAATAGCTATATCAACAAACTTAACCTAAAACAACCAACAATAAACATCCTAGAATAGTGGATCCTAGTGTATTTTTAACTGGAGGAATATAACTATATTCATATGCCCCATCTGTGTTATAGCCTGAGTCATTCAGGTCTGTCGTCAGAACATCTGACCACTGAGCCACAGAGTCGAGGAGTATTCACTTTTCGAAGGGATGTCCTGTTCATCATTATAATTTTTTTTAGCGCCGCGTCCTACTACCCGTTCGGGTTATACACTTATGTACAAACAGAGCTAATGGTTTTAGGGATTATAAAGTTTATATCTATTGGAAATATACCCGCATTTGCATGGAAGGGGGAGTGGAAAACCATTTTGGAAAAACTACCCTCAGTACACTCGACCGAGATTCAAACCTTGATCTCCCCGTCATCGGCATCCTAGTCAACCGCGAGAGAAGCAACTTAGACCATGCGGCCACCGAAGAGCGTCCATTAATACTCTATTATTGGTGACTCCGCGCGCAGTTATTAAACCAGCTCAGCAGAAAGTGTAACACACTTCGATGGACTAATTGTCTGAGGCGTCACTCTCGCAATATACTGGTTTTCCGTAGATGGAGAGAAAGGGGTTCGAATCCTGATCGTGTGTAGCTAGGTTGATTTCACCTGCATGGGTTTCTCACTCTTCATCCCCACAAATGCGGGTACATTTCTTCTAAATAAAAGGTAGTAAGACGCATTGTCCAAATAATAATAATAATAATAATAATAATAATAATAATAATAATAATAATTTAGTAGTAACATGATAAGAGCAACACCCTGCATAAACTTGACAATAACATAATTTAGATTATTAATATATTTTTACCCGCGTCAGTGGGCACATGCTGTGAGGCGTAAGTTTCACAGTAGACCAGATTGATGGTGATGGATAGATCGACGTTCTAATCTCAGCGGGGTGCACTGTAGGTAGTTTCCTGCATGTAATTTATTACTGGAATCACCCAGCCTCTCTCCACATTAATGTGGGTGCACTTCTTCTAAAACTGTTTACCTTATGCTTACTTATTAAACTAAGGGTATAATCATATGGTGCTAAAACATAGTCCTAGTAATCGAAAAAAAAACTATTTTGCGCTAAGTTCTATGGGTACTTAAGCTATCTTATCTTATTTAACCATCGGAAATGGTGACAAATTGTGATTACACCAGTACTTACCTTTAGAGATGGTCGGAAATCACGTTGAAAATAATGTACTTACAACCGCCCTGGTCAGGAGTAAAACCAGGGTCATCAATGCCAGAGTCAGAGATTGTTCAAACTATTTTTTTAAAGACAAATTTTCAAAAATCAGTTATTTGTAAAGTTAAATATTCTTACTCACCATTAAAAACTATTTCCACGTATTCATGAACTAAATCTTAAAAGCCATTTCCCGAAAATTTCAAATTTTCTAGAATTTATGATAAGTACACTACCCTTAAATTAAATTATTTTAGAAAAATAAATATACATTATTATTTATCATGAAAAATAGTCTTAAGATACCAATGTTGAACAAAATCATTAGAGCTATTTTCAAAATATTACAAATCATTCAAAAATAATAATTAATAAACTACTCTTAGATAATAATTATTAAAATACTCTTAAATAATCGAGTAACGTCCCCCCACCAACCTACAAAAATATATAAGCTATACATTATAATTTGTATTGTCAAACAGTCCCTAGCTATACATGTTAAACAAAACCATTAATGCCATTTTGAAAAAAAAAGTTGAATTTTCAAAAAACACTCATTAGTAAAATACTCTTAAATGAATTTTCCTAAGAAAAACAAGTATACAGTGTTATTTATCAGGTCAAACAATTCCCAGATAGACAATTTATGTATCATCTTTAAAGCCATCTTCGAAAACTATGGAATTTTTAAAATATCACTTGTCAGTAAACACTCTTAATTTAAGGATAAGGGTCAAATTAAAAAAGTCCTGAGTTATAGCCCTATACCATCTAATTATCAAGTGTGAACAAATGCCATCAAACCGTTTTGGGTTCAAGCCAAGGAACAGATAGAAAGACATCCATACATAAATGGGTACATACATAACTGTAAAATACAATTTTTTTGGGATTTGAGGGCACATAAAACGTAAAAGATTCATCATAATCTAGATGTCAAAAATTTTCATGACTACATTACTTTCTAGCTATAGCATCATAAACCTTCATAAATACATGTGAATACGTCAGGTATAGACCCAGATAATTCTTGATTGAGCTAAAAATGTTTTCGTTAAAAATTGCTTTGTAGCCTACTTTTGTTTTTTATAAGCACTGCGTCTTACTACCCATTTGGGTTATACGCTTATGTAGTACTAACTAGGCTAATAGTTTTAGGGATTATGGAGTTTATATATAGGAAGTGTACCCACATTTGCGTGGAGGGAGATTGAAAAGCCATTTTGGAAACACCCTCAATACACCCGACCTAGATTTGAATCTCGATCTATCCATCATCAGCAGTCTCTAGTCTGCTTCAAGAGTAGCACGTTATACCATGCGGCCACTTAAGTGGGTTACGCCTTCAGTGGATTTACACGTTCGCCGAAAAACAAGAGTAAAACAGAAAAGTAATTACTTGACGAATTTTTAAAGCTAATAACAAGATGTCCACCCCTTCAACTCGACCCGTACTGCTTTAATCCAACTAGTTACAGCTTGGTCAGCTATGCTCGATAACCTATGTTTGTAAGACCCAATCACAGTTTAAAACCCGCCCACTCAAATCATTGCTCATGCGTTTACAAAGCGTATGAGCTGTATATTTGTAGATACAAGTAGACAGCTTCGTTGACTGTTGGGAGGATATTTTAAATAGCTCGTTGAATGTAAAACGTGTGTATAGATGCATTGAATTGTATCACGACACACCGTTATAGTTTAAAAACATCCATCATGACAATCTAAAATATATGTTTATGCACTATAAAATCAAATTTATTTATAGTAATCTGTTTTAAGTTTGCGTTTCAAAGCATCATGCTATCTTGTGAAATGCTACGTCACCCAATCAGATTGTACTATCTATCTTCGAAGAACATGGGAATTAAGCTTTGAAATAAATGGGATATATTTGTCATGTTTCCTTTTAAGAATATTATTGTTTGAACATTTTTAAGTACTCTCTAATCTTTTTTAATCTGATAGTATAATATATTTGTCACCACAAACATAAATATTGAATTGGTCAAAATTTGTCCTTAAAACATTGTTTTGTACTTAATTCTAGGAGATTAAGTGCTCCAACAAAGTGTAACTTATCTTGTGTGTTAATACTGGAGTGTGATGCAACCTCTGTGAATACCTAAATTAAACTTATTTTTAAGCGTTATCAGCATTGTGAAGAGTTAAACAATCAGTGAAATAAAAACATTATTTATTACTCTATAATAGGATGAGTTTTATTTCAGTTCGGGGTTTCCATCCCTTTGGTTAGCTCAGTACTCAGCTTACATATTACTTGAATGGGTTTGAATATTAAATTTCACAGATATTTACTATTAAATTTATTTAATGCTTTGCGTTTTTACCCAACCTAGATATCAGCATATTTAAACTATTGAGGTAGGGATGATGAATGTATAATTTGTGGTAAAGCACTTGTATTTGAATGGAGAAAGAGTTGGACACCGTTTAGGAAAAAAACAACCTCAGCCCACTCAGCCACGATACGAACCATTACCTAACCATCACTGGAAAACCAAAATAGATGAGCCCGTCATTTATTCCGCGTGAGCACCGAAGCAGCTGTGCGTTCGTGTTGAATCCGTGTGAGCTATCCACGGGTCACCTCCCACAGGTTGAGAACGGCTGCGCCAGGAATAACCAGGTTATGGGGAGATGTTGTCGTGACTTGCTGTGACCCGGACATGGCGACACAATGACGTCACACGTAGCTGATTTCAAGTTCAAGTGATTGCTAAAGATTTGCTCCTCTTTGGTGAATGTCGCTTTTTTCACAACTCGGACGGTGTCAATCAGGAGGTCCATTATGGTTTAGGGAGACTCATGCTTCCACACAGGCGACGTTTCCATCCTGATCTAAGTACTGAATTAAGTACACATTAATTAGTGCCGTGTGAACGACCAACTATCATGATGACTAGCAAAACAAGTCTTTATCATAAAAACTTGAGCTAATTTGATAGTAGCACAGAATATGCACTGAATTATTGCAATTTTTAAGTACCAACGCATACGCAAAAGATACATAAGTAGTCTTAAATTAACAAATTTAACAGGGATTTCCTTATCCTTCAAAACAATTCATAAATATCTTCACTTTAAAAATACTTCGAGGGAAGTGGTTTTAATTAACTGTATTTTATAGATGTTTCCATAGTTCAGAATATACATTAAAATTGTAGTAGATATTATATCCACAAACCATTTTCCAAAAATAGTTTTATTTTTGTTGGTAAATTAACTAGATTCTCTGTTTATTTCGTCATAGTAGCTGTCATTATTTCAGTACAAGCCCATCTACCTAATTAAGTAAGAAGGCATTGACCTTGTGCAGGGGGCATTAGTGAGGACATCTAATAAAATACAGTTAATTTAAACCACTTCCCTCGAAGTATTTTTAATGTGAAGATATTTATTAATTATCGAATGGGATAGCATACAATCCGTTTATAGCTCTGGTGAACAAATAAAACTAGTCGTACCCAGGCGAAACTTTCTTACTTGTTCAAATATAGGGTTTTGAAGAAAAGCTCAGTGACAGTTTAGACATTTTGTGGCTTATGTGCATACCTGCAGCTAAAGGACCACTTTTAGAGATTTCTACAACTTTTGTATGAAATCGGGAACCCTGCCGTAATAGTGTCCATACAGTAATCGATTAACATAAATTATATTATGTAGATTGTAAATAAAATTAAGTTTCAAGTTTTTACAAATCTTTTAGCCACCTATCTCTGAACACTATTATATTAGGTAGGAGCAGAGGAGAAGATTTACCAGGTAGTGTGGCAGATAGGGGTCATAAAGGCAACTATGAATATAGCAATTCAACAAAATTATGTTGCATTTTGGAAGAATAGTTTGTGTACATTTATTTTTCAAGAGGTTATACCCGCAGGGGCTTGTGGTGAAACTCCAAAAATAGATAACAAGATATTTATTTCTTAACATTAAATCATGATTAAAGCAATTTACAGTTGTAGTTCTAAAATATGATTAAGGTTGTGTGTTTTAATAATCTTATAAAACCACAAAAATGTAATGGCCTAGGTAATTAGGAGAAATATAATAATACTTTATTAATTAATCTTTCGGTTGGGGAAAAACACGCCCTTCCCTTCAAAATAATTCTTCTTGATACGCCTTGATTATTAGTCATTTGTAATAGGGTCGATTAAAAATATATAATTGAAATGTCGGTTGCTATTCGTAGGGTGGTGGTATGGCTTATTATCGCCTTCTTAGAAGTCTGAACTTATGAATTACTGTCTCTCTTTTGCTGCAGCTTCTAACTCAACATGGTACTTATCAACTCATGAATTACTGTCTCTCTTTTACTGCAGCTTCTAACTCAACATGGTACTTAACAACTTATGAATTACTGTTTCTCTTTTGCTGCAGCTTCTAACTCAACATGGTACTTATCAACTCATAAATTACTGTCTCTCTTTCGCTGCAGCTTCTAACTCAACATGGTATTTATCAACTCATAAATTACTCTCTTTTGCTGCAGCTTCTAACTTAACACGGTACTTACCAATTCGAGAAGAGCGAATATACAGTCAGTCTCAGAAGTCATAGAACCTGGAAGCTCAGATACGCACGTGATATTTAGATAACAACCAGAAGTTTTAAAATATTAATTATATTAGCAATACAAAAATTATCTAGGCTAAAAATTTGTTTGTACACACTTATTCTATAAAATAAATTTTATTCAGACATTCTTCTAGATACATAAACAAAAATTAAGAATAAAGATAAATCCAACATCCATGAGCTTAAAAATAAAATTCTTCTTCAAACAATCTGTGACAGTGCAATTATACAACATAATTAAATTGGTTAAATAAAATATTTTTTTTAAATCTTTCATGACATTTAATATAATCAATCAATGGCGCAGGAACAGAGGGATATATGGGTACATTATATCCACCTAAACTTTGATTTATGGGTACATAATGTAATTTTGACCCACACACAAATCCTAATGTGAAACAACTAACTATAGTTTAAAGGGGAAGCATTTTATATAAGTTATTTAAATAATATGTTGTACGTTATTTTATAAATATATAAGTATAAATGAATTGTTTAAATTTTATCTATGAAAAAATGTATATAATTAACTTGAAATATTACTCCAAGTAGTCTCGAGATCAGTAATTTTTAAATTTTTCATTCAATTCATATGCATTTTCACATAGAACAGGGTCTCCAAACTTACTGGGTGGAGGACCCTATTAGAATACTGAAAGGGCTAGGTGGGAAGGTTGAAAAAGAGACATACAGTATTCTCTCTCTCTTTCTCTCTTTCTCTCTCTCTCTCTCTATATATATACATAACTTTTAACCATGATTAAACATGAATATATGAAAGCTTATTTTCTCAAGGGAATAATGGAGAACAAACAAGTTAGATAAATATAAACAACAATTATTCTTGTTAATTAATTGTAAAAGTTTATCTATCGTTGGAAAATAATGGCACACATTTTGTTGCATAAATGTAGGTATTTATTTTGTATATGGCATGCAGGATCACCATAGTTTTGGAATTCAACATTGAATATATTTATTTATTTTTTGTCAAAGCAACTGCGGGTTGAACAAACCGAGTCTGTGGGCCGTAATTTGGGAGCCCCTGATCGAGAGGACTTTCAGCACACTGACTCTTATTCAGTTTTTTTTTTGGGGGGGGGGGGTGAGTTAATGTGTACGTTGTTAACTTTCTACACTGAATGACTTTTCAAGGCTGCCTTTACAAAATTATATAGGTGACCTGGAGGTCTAGGGGTAAGGTGTCAGACTTCTGTGCTGGGGGTCCGGGGTTCAATCCTCGGTCCCGGCACAGAGCTATCTGATTACCAAACGCTTCCTTCACCTCTGACAAGGCGTGTATTAATCACAACTTGTGAATTTGAGGAATACCAGGCCTCCACCGTGGTTCGGATCCCACGTTAAACTGTAGGTCCTCCATTTCATCTCACAATCACCCTACCATTGCACATTAACTTAAGTGCGTATAACCCGAACGGGTTGTAAGACGCGGTGCTAATAATAATAATAATACAATATTATACACCGGTGTCGTGGTATCGTCCCGTGTTGAAATTCCGGTGGAGCATGGCTGATTCCCTGAAACGGTCGACCTCTCGGTGACAATCCTAAGTTACACTTGGCCTGTTATTGTTATGATGATGGTTATATATTATGTTCCTTGGCTGCTGATAAAACACCGGACATCTCTGTTCGACACCTGGACCGTGGTTGGATCTTTGTCGGGGTATTTCATACTATGACCCTGGTTAACTTCTTCTGCGCACTGCCTCGAAAGCATCCACACTTTGTAGTTTTACTCTAAAATCCTCCAAAGAGTGGTTGCTACATCCAATCAGCATCTATTGTATTTTCAACAGTAAAATTTTCAGTGACCATATATATCAACTCATGTCTAAAATAGCTAAGTCGAAATTCCAACTACGCTCAAACATCTCTGATAAAAATTGTTCGAATCTAACTTGTTGTTCGGCATTTTATTTTTAGCACCACGTCTCATTACCCGTCCGATGGTTTTAGGGACGATAGTGGCGATATTTAAATTAAGTGCATCCTCATTTGCATAGAGAGGGTAGAAACCTATTTTGAAAACAAAAACACCCTCAGTACACCCTATAGAGATTTGAACCTCAATCTCCCCGTCACAGGCAGTCTAATATACCTTGAGAGTAGCGCCTTAGATCATGCGGCCACCAAAGTGGGTTGTTGCATATTTCATGGCATGTAAGTTAAGGTTGCTATTAACTGCCCCTGTATTTCTACGGAACCAAATTTAGACAAAAAATATTTATTTGAAACCTTTCCAGAATGTTACTACACCCATCATACATATAGACCACCATGATAGCGCTGATAAATGCAACGAACTCTTAGATAACTAGATATTGTCTTTGATTGAAAGCACACTATCCTAGAACGTATCTCCGTCTACCCGAAAACTCCTCTCATGATGCTAAATTCACATTTATCTTGAGGTGGTTATCATATATACTAATTGAACTGCTTGTTTTAAATGATCCTCTCGGGACTTCGATTTCAAATGAGCTTGTATACCTACTTGATTATCGACTTGATCCCTAACGTTGGCTATCGTCGAAAACAGCCTATCATCTTCTGCCATCAAATATTGCACTCGCTCCTAAATTGCCATCACACTCTTCACCTAATTTTCGTTAACTGACCTCCAAGAATCAAAGAGCCCATCCATTTTTTTCATGAGACTACTCTCCATCGTCAGCTGGTTATGCAATAATGCTATTATCCATTTACCTCATATTACTCATCATAATGTGCATCAGTTTCTCTAAAGGGATATTCCCCGCTTGAGTTGAGAGGGGGGATTTTATCCCCCACACGAGGAATATCATGCCTACTAAACATGGATTTTTTTCTGACCATGCTCTACCCAAATTGTGTACAATGACTTGCTGTATGTCATAAACAGCCAGCGACTAATAAGATACTTCCTAAACACTTGTTTTCTTCATCTATCCTGGAATCTTCCTGAGGTACAACAACCTCCTATCCAACCATCTTGGATAACACACAGAGTGATGGTGGTTGATTGCACATACTACAGTCTAAGCTGCCCTTGCCATGTACTGTACACAGCTTAATATATTCTGGCCTCACTAAGTTCTCTGTTCCACAGTGCAATCTGTCTCTACCATGTTCATCACTTACTGTAATCTGTCCTTATAAAGTTCTCTGTTTCACAGTGCAACCTGTCTCTACCATGCACACCTCTTAGTGTAATCTGTCCTTATAAAGTTCTCTGTTCCACAGTGCAACCTGTCTCTACCATGTTCATAACTTACTGTAATCTGGCCTTATAAATGTCTCTGTTTCACAGTCAAAGTTATCCCTACCATGTACACCACTTACTGTAATCTGGCCTCATAGTGAAATTGTAGCTCATCAAGGACGCATAATTGTGTATCCATGCGATGAATTTTTTTGTATTGCGATAATAAAATCAATAAACTTGATTTGGGTTTGGGCGCCACCACTAGTTTCCTATCTAGCAGAACTAGCCAAAGTATTAAAATAAGTCCTCTGACGCTACTGCTCGGTGTATCCCTGGCTGTCAGTGGCTTCCACGAAAGCTTATGCACTCCTAGCCACTGGATGTTGGTAACCTAGATAAAACTTACACGAAGATAAAAAAAACAACCAACAGGATTGTAAACAAAACAATAACCTTAACATGAGTTAACAACGAAAACAGAAAATTTAATCCATCAATGAATATGACTACATTTGGGTGCACCACTTAAAATACAATTATTGTGATAAATTCAAACAGAAAAGTTAACAATTATAGTTTGACCAAATAAAAAAACCTAAGTCTATTAGCTTATTCTAAAGCTCAAAATCTCTTTGTTTGCTGAATTATTAACAATAATATAATAGTTTTGGATCCGATCTTTATCAATAGTATATTAAATAAATCTCTGAATACCAGTAGTCAATCCTTACGTTGGAAGATTGTATGTGTTAGATTCTTTACATTTCTGTGGTGTCACCCTTCGATAATAAAATGGAATAGTAATAATGTGGAATGTGTTGTCTCCCCAGATGAAGAATATG
The DNA here is from genome assembly GCA_033556935.1 of Timema podura. Taxonomy (NCBI): domain Eukaryota; kingdom Metazoa; phylum Arthropoda; class Insecta; order Phasmatodea; family Timematidae; genus Timema; species Timema podura. The sequence continues at coordinate 20,719,534 of JAVRXN010000003.1, read as the reverse complement.
TGTACTACTAAACAACGCAAAAAGATCCAATTGACACTAAATGTGTTGTAAACTCTCTGATTCTGTTATTTTTATGCCAAAATTTATATATTTTAGATCATTCATCATGCTTGCACCTCCATTATTCACTTGTACCTTGTAGGAAATAGAACACGTCCTATCAGCCATTTTTCTTGGATAAATTTTGAGTAAGAAACATCCTGTCTGTTAGACGCCTATGCTTATTAATGCATGATTAAACCTTTTTAACAACTTAATAGTTTATCAAAACAAATATAAATTAAAGGAACACAAAATATGCTGGTTTTAAACTCATCATCAACTTTTTCCAGCCTATGGCCGGGTCACTTTAGTAAAATGCCTCCATCTTCCTCTATCCTTCCACCATTCTTCCTCATTTAATTTATTCTATTCTTCTCCTCTCACTTGAACAGTTTCTGTTATCTGCCCCTCCTATCTATTTCTTGGCCTCCTTGCGGTCTTTTTCCCACATACTTCATTTCCAGCATTTTCTTTGGCATCCTTTTTCCATCCTCATTACATGCCCATACCATCTCAGTCTTGCTCTTCTACTATCTCATGTACTCCTTGTACCCCCATTCTTTCCCAGATAACTCTATTCCTAATCTTATTTCTCCTCGTGACAGCTAACATGCTCATTACAAACTTCATTCCCGTATCCTCCATTTTCCTAGTCTCTCTTGCATTCAATGTACGTGTTTCTGCTTCAAATGTGACAATGGGTGGAAACCACTACCGACTGAATCTCGACCCCTCTCCCAATCCCTTCGGGATCCTCCATCACCACCACCACCACCACTGACTGAATCCCGACCTCTCTCCCAATCCCGTTCGGATCCTCCACCACCACTGACTGAATCTCGACCTCTCTCCCGATCCCGTTGGGATTCTCCACCACCATTGAGTTAATCTCTCCTGATCCCATCGGGATCCTCCACCACCATCGACTGAATCCCGACCTCTCTCCTGATCCTGTTGGGATCCTCCACCACTACCGACTAAATATCGACCTCTCTCCTGATCCCGTTGGGATCCTCCACCACCACCAACTGAATCCCGACCTCTCTCCTGATCCCGTTGGCATCCTCCCCCACCGTCGACTGAATCCCGACCTCTCCCAACCACTTTCCCGATCCCGCCTTTATAGTGGTCTGAGATAGTCACTGTTAATGGAATCAGGGAGGAAGGTCGCGTAACAGTGACAGTGGTGGAGGATTGCCCGGCCGAGGCTATTTTATTAGACCAAGAAGAACACAGGATATCACAATATTAGTTACAGAAATTCATAAAGAGAATGAATTAACAAAACAATGTGGTGGACTGAACGGGCCCGTCTAATCAGCGGTTTCAAAATATTTGGGAAAAATACATACATACCTAGTCACGCCGTTCCTTTCTGTGGTAGGAAAGAAACTGTGCATATAGCTCAAAAAACAACTCCGTACTTAATCCATCATCATTAACTTTCTTCACACCTCCCTATCCTTGCGTACGCCCTTCGCTTCAACAACATCCATACACCGAGTTATACGTGCTCTTTTAGTCTTAAAACTCTTAATGTTTATTAGCACTGCTTCTAACTACCCGTTTGGGTTAAAGCCTATATACTAATTACTCTAATGTTTAGAGATTGGGAGGATTTAATTTAAAGTAAATCTACCCGCATTTTCGTGGAGAGATGGAAAACCATTTAGGGAAAGCCACCCTCAGTACACCCTATCGAAGTCGAACCCCGATCTCCCGTCTTTAGCAGTCTAGTCTATTGCGATAGTAGCGCCTGAGACCACGCCCGCACAGAAGCGGGTAACAGCGATACTAGTATAATAAGGACTACCTTGAGAAAAGGGCGTTATGAAGGCGATTATTTTTACTTTGAATTAAGGAATTTGATTATAAATTTAATTCAAATAGCAAACATTCACTCTGAGCACCTTTTTTTTCCATGGGGAAAAGCTCCCACCAACATGAGCAGTATTCAAACATGATGGGTGATTCAACAATACCAATTAAAGAAACCGGATTAAAGTAGGTCCACTAACTTTATTTCTAGAGTTCAAATATTATCGATGACGGGAATACCTACCTCACACAGACAAATGATTCATGGCCAGGCTCCTCAGATGAACTACGTGGAATAGGACGTAGACACCCAATAGCGCAATTTTCCACTGAACGTTATAGAGCTTACGTCATATATATAAACGTATCCACCTTAACTTCTGCATGACGTCATACCTATATATACACGTACACACCTTAACATCTAAAATACGTCATACCCAGTTATACAATTACACATTTTAACTTCTACATGACTTTATACCACACCTTAATATTATGTGATGTCACACCTAGTTGTACACGTATACACCTTAATTCTACATGACGTCGCACCTAGCTATACACGTGTTCATCTTATTTATACGTTATGCCATGCTCATACATATCTTAATTCTAGATGACGTCATACCTATAGCTCATCTACGGTAGGAGAGGTGGTGACAGTTATCAGAAGGTTATTTATTGTTGACATTGGCTGAAAGTATTATTAGAATCGTTTAGTAACACTTTTTATTGATACTAAAGTATTACCAAGCAAATTTAAAAAAAAATCCAAATAGGTTCACAAAAGTCACTTTCGGTCAATTTTTAATTCTGCTTGTTGTCACTTACCACCTCTCCTTCCGTAGATGAACTCAAGCTACCCATTATATTAACCTCTACATGATGGGGTGTATTTAAAACTCCCAAATGTGATTGCACACAATATAATCTGGTTATATATTATAGCAGTGAATGAGGTCACTGTGAAGCTAAGCTGCAATCTGGTATGATTGCAGCTCCTAAATGTGAACGAATACAGTCTGGAGATGTATTTTTTAATGACGTCACTGTTGAGCTAACCTTCAACCCTGAATGTGGGCTCACACAGTCTGGATATGTCTTGTAATGGTGAGTGACGTCACTGTTAAGCATATAAGCTGCAAAACGTTGTATAGTTTCAACTCCTGAATGTTTGGATTCATCAGTCTGGATATGTCTTGTAATGGTGAGTGAAGTCACTGTTAAGCTAAGCTGCAACGTTGTATAGTTTCAACTCCTGAATGTTGGTTCATACAGTCTGGATATGTCTTGTAATGGTGAGTGAAGTCACTGTTAAGCTAAGCTGCAACGTTGTATAGTTTCAACTCCTGAATGTTGGTCCATACAGTCTGGATATGTCTTGTAATGGTGAGTGAAGTCACTGTTAAGCTAAGCTGCAACGTTGTATAGTTTCAAGTCCTGAATGTGGGCGCATAGTCTGGAGACTCGAATGCTCGGTCGTGAGACGAACTCAAGGCTGAATATATTTCCCTCCACACCTTCCATATATAAACCTGGTATCCGCGGGCCGCGGAGCTTCAGTGTTCCTTTAATTCATGCGAGTTGAGTGTAGCGTCATGGCAACCAGGAATATAGCCTTGTTTCTCACGACCATGTGTGCGTGCTTTGTCGGTTACATCCTAGGTAAGTTGACTGCGATCGGTAGTTATTATATATATATATATATATAATAACGCTGCCATTAATATGTGACAAATTCTATAATATTCAACGCTCTTGAGGCTCGGTGGTTATATTTATAGGTTTAGGAGAACTTGGTACGAATATTAGTGGAGTCTGAAATTATTATTATTATTATTATTATTATTATTATTATTATTATTATTATTATTATTATTCGCTAATATCCACCGTGGGCTACCCGAAAAATACATTCCAGTTAGTATGAACGTTCAATACTGCTTTCCTAAATTAAGTCATTTTGTAAGTAATGTATTAATGGGCTCAGAAAGTGAACATTAAATTATTAATATTATTATTTTAGGGGACAAATTTTTCCAAATTTTTGAATGATTAAATTTCACTAATTTATTAAAACATTGGTGACAACAAATATCGACCCGTGATACTAATATTTTGACTCAATATTTTTATTTCTGGGATTAATTAAAATAAAATTAGAGAACACTGCTCATAATATTTCAAAAATTCTATAAAAAAACACATTTTTAATGCAAATAAGTGTTGGTATGCTGGCTATTAGCGCTTAATCCCAGCTTGACTATAAGACAAAAATAACAAGATTATTTTACTATTATTATAAGAACATTTTACAAGGAAATTGAAATATTATTATTTCCATACATAAAAAATATTAAATATATAATATATTTTGTGTGGGTGAAGCGGAATGTTGGTCTAGTGATCAGAGCTCCTTGCTAAATATCTAGATGTCTCGGGTTCAATCCTTGGTGCTTTCAAAAAATATATCTGTGAAGTAATAGGTCTGTAACTGGGTCAAACTCAGCCTCACGATGACAAATAAGGAGCTACTTGAATAAATAAGTAACAGCTCCAGTTTATAAAACTGAAATTAACGGCCGGAGGGCTGACCGCATGACACCCTATAGCCACAAATGTTGGCACTATCATCGCTAATGGAGGCGTCCTCTTGATTGGGATAGCTCGCTTGTGGGCTCACACCATAGGCAGATGGGGGCAGTATTTGCTAATCTGTACTCTTGTTCTGCACATTTTATGCTACACAACTTCAATCACATCTTCACTAGGGGGCTGGCGTGTTGCCTAACTTTATAGGAAAAGTCACACAGCATCATATTTAAGCCATGGATCATAGCGTTGAATCAAGACCTGTGTTTCTCAAAATGTTTTCCTCGTACCACTGTTGGTACACGGGGGCCTATAAGACTGTCCGCAGGATCTTAAGAAGTTTAGTAATAATAATGAGATAAAGAAAGTTAATCACATATAATACTAAAAATTGAAATGATAAAGATTAAACGTAAAATATTTGCTCTCTTTATTTTTTTGGTAGACATAAATCGAATAGAAGAGTAAATCTGTACCAGCCTTGAGTCAACAAATCGGAACACTTAGCTATGAAAAAAATGAGGTTTATAATGTAAAGAATACTAAAAAATTATTACTTACCAAATAAATGTAATTATATGATATATTTATTCAACATTTCATTGAATAGTTTAATTATTTTTGTCTTGTAGGCCTTATTTATAGTCAAAAAATAGACTTGCTTAAACATAATGTTTTTTCTTGCATAATTTTAAACAGGCCCCACTTCACCCCTACACCCAAGTACCCTGTGGACCCCCAGTGGACATATCTTCCATTTGATGGTCCTCCAGTTATACAATTTTTGGAAACACTGGTCTAGACATTTGTTAGATTGAGGGGGTAGGGGCCTCAAATTATGATTCGAAATTATGCAGATATTCAAGGGGATAGTAACACATGGTTTTCCACTATCCTTCCACGTACATGCTGGTGCTCTTCTTCTCAATTAAAAACCTTCCCAATCCCTAAACCATTAGTGTGATTACTACATAGGCGTATAAACCGAACGGGTAGTAAGACGCCATGTTAAAAATAAATTATCATCACGTCAACAATTCTATAGCCACAAACTATTTACTGTCTTCAGGGTGATATGTGTGTAACACGAAGGTGTTAAGATTGGTAGAGCATGACGCCTTAGGGCTTGGATCATGAGCTCAAAGGTGCGGATCCGGCAGCTTAATCAACTACCTCTTAGTAAACTACTGTGACACAATTCCACAAGGATTCTGTCACGAGTGGGTTTCGAACAAAATACAAGGTCAATTTCATTTGAGTGGGAACTTATTCACTAGTTTGTCTGAAGTGTTCTCACTTTAACTAAAACCTGATTTTAATGGGAAGCCCACTTTTCAACACCAACATTGATTGAAAGTCACTCAAATTCAATTTTGTAGAACTCTATTTTACTTGATTTAGTAATTTAAAAAAATAGTTACCAAAAGATTCCAATAATACTTTCTAATGGACTACGATATAATTTTTCTTTACATCATTAATTAAAAAACCTAATAATATAAATAAACACAGTAATGGTAATATTTGTAGTCCTACTATTGTGGAAACATAATTTTCCAGTTTTCAAATAACGGGCTTCCTATGAAAATCACACTGTACTTGATGACATCACGGTTGTTGGAATAAACGTCAAGCTCATTTAGTTTTATCTGTCGGTGACGTGGGCAGCTACAGCTCCATCCGGGTGTATTGAGGAGGATTTTTCCTAAATTGTTTCACCCTCCTTTTCCAAATAAATGCGGGCACATTTCTTCATCCCTATCTCATCAGCGTAGTTAATATATATGATTAAAAGAGTAGTGTGAAACGGCTTGGGGAAAACTTACTGACTGCAACTAGCGAATATTTTGATTACTTAATGAGCGGTTCCTACGAGTAATTAGGACCTATTGTATTCATGACTGCTGTCTTTCTTACTAAAAGGAAGGGGACAATTTTAACACTTTTAGTTGTTGTTGACAATATTTACAAAAAACCTGAATGTTCCCAAATCAAATACTAATCACACCTAAGCTAATTAGGGTGTTTTATTCTCGTTATTAAATTTTGTCTAATGGATTATTAACTGCCCCAATGTTATCTAGAGGTTGGTCGTTTGTTGTAATCGTGTTAACTAAACGCTTAGATTGTTGTTTAATGAGCTGATTTAATGTGAGCATTTATTTTAATCTAATATTTGACGTATAATTTATAAACACAAGTTCATATCGACAACACCACTTAGAAACTAATTTAACCTAGGACAGCCACATTTGTAGCTACTCACCCAAATTTAGGACCAGGACGAACTGATACTCAAATAATTACGTTGTTTTTCCACTACATGGAATTGAATAAGGTCCATCAAGATTTTTTAATAAAGTGATTCGCGTCTCAATACACTTCTGGGCTATCTCTTTCTTTTTGCACCTCATCTTACAAAGTACCTGATCGGTTTCAGGTTATAAGCATATGTATTAATTATGCTAATCAGTTAGGAATGATGAAGGTTGAACTTAGAGGAAGTGTACCCACATTTGAATGGAGGGAGAATGGATAAATATTTTTGAAAAACCACCCTCAGTACATCCCACCGGGATTCGAGCCTCGATCTTCCTGTCATTGCCAGTCTAGTCTAACACAAGAGGGACGCCTCAGACTGAAGGGGTATTCAACTTTTTAAGGTCCAAGGGCCAATTTTCTGTCCTTGTTGGCTCGCGGGCCGCAATACTGTGCCAACAACTTTAGGATTAAACACTTAATATATTATATTTCTTTTGGTATCCCGAATGTCTCTGCGGTGGTGAGCGAACGCGAACACTCCCGACTATGTTCGAACAATCCCGACGATGTTCAAACACTCCCGACTATGTTCGAACAATCCCGACGATGTTCAAACACTCCGACTATGTTCGAACAATTCCGACGATGTTCAAACACTCCCGACTATGTTAGAACAATCCAACGATGTTCAAACACTCCCGACTATGTTCGAACAATCCCGACGATGTTCAAACACTCCGACTATGTTCGAACAATCCCGACTATGTTCGAACAATCCCGACTATGTTCGAACAATTCCGACGATGTTCAAACGCACCCGAAATAGAATTTTCTCCCTTGTCTACGAGCGTAATCATTTGCGGTTTCAAGGTACATTTGTATATAGCGTAATATTTTTCTTCATGAAAAAGCAAAATAGTTTATAAAATAACTTGAATACGTAATTATTTTATTAGTTAATTATGTAAAATATAAATCTGTGTTTATAATTTCTCTCTCTTGAAATAATTTAATATTTTTCATGAGCCGGTGGGCCGCAAAAATGGTTATGGGGGGCTGCGGGTTGAAGATCCCTTGGGTTAGACCATGTAGCCACCGAAACAGGTTCTGGGATATCCGCATATTTACATTAATGGGGTAGAAGTGAGTAAGTGAGGAAATGTATAGTCATTCTTGGGAAGGGAGATTAAGAAACTGTTTATAAGAAACAGTCCTTAGTACAACCGCCTGAGATATGATCCCCAACCTGAACCAGCAAATCAAACAAAAAAGTCGTGACTGATGTCTTGAAAAAGTGTCTTTGTGTGTCACGGTACAGTACATTACAATTCATGACACAAGACGTAACCCTGGTAGTTCCCTCGCCACTTAGCTCAGGGTACAAACAGACAATCTGTTGTCAAGGCTGTATTACTCAGCGCGACCTACGCCTTGTACACAGTCGGTCTAACATAACATTACTTCAGCACCTACACTAGTTAGCTCAGCGGCTCCGTGCCTCGGGCCATTCCCAAAAGTTAACCCTCCTCGTTACTCCGGGGTATTTTGACTGTTGCATTGTTCAACTCAGATTGTAATCATGTGTGGATGAAGGTAAGCAAACCTCACTCATTGATGCGGCTCATCCGCATGGTTTAAGGCAGGCATGTCAAACTTGTGGCCCGAGGACTTTAGGATGAACCAACATACAATGCGGCCAGAATATTCTATTTATAAACCTTTTAGAAATACTCAATTTCAGCATATGTCATTTGGAAATTGGCCATTATTTGGGATCAGGTGAGGTTGGTATATCAAATCATTCTACACACCAACGGTTGATTTTTTAAAAAAAGTGTTAAATCTGTGCACAAAATATGTGCAATGTTTGGCTGCCCATAAATATGAGAACAGTTGTTTTATCTTATGAAAAGGAACAAATATTCGAGAGATCGTGGCTTACGGACACGAGTTTTTTCATCAGGTTAGAAAGTGACGTCAACACAAAGTTTAAAGCCTAGCACTAAATACCATTGCTGCAAATAAAAGGTTAATATTTCTGGTAAAAAAAGAGGGAAGGTTCAACAATAAGTTTAAAAAAGTGTATAATATATATATAAATACAATTTTCTCAGTAATGTGTCTTACTATAATAATTAATAATTATAATCTTAATCTTATTTTGTATTAGTAATCATTTTTTGAAATGTGGCCCTCTCAGTATTTTAAATTTGTTTTTAATACCAAACTAGTTCGGCAAGCCTGGTTCAAGGCATCGCTCTCGCATTAGACTCGATTGCTGGTGATGACGAGGTCATGGTTCAAGTCCCAGTCGGGTGTACTGAGGTTTTTTAAAGCCTCAATAAGTTCTCACTCTATTTTCCCTACAAATGTGGGTGCGTTTCCTTTTAACTATACCATACTCTTCCATAAATAGGTGAATAGCCAGGATGGGTGCTTATACCACAAACAGTCACATTAATTTTAATGAGATGTATTAACAATATGGAAAACATTAAATTTGAGGACGAAGTTGAAGGATCTATCTTCCTAGCTATGTCATAAGTAGAGAGCGTCAAGGAGTAAAATAAATACATTTTGATTGGGAATAATTTTACTTTATTTTAAATAAGCATTATAGAAGAAAATCATCGTGATGAATACCTATACACAGTTTTATACAAATATGTGATATATCTTGAATTAATTATAATCAATAAGTGAGCCTTAGATGGTTCAATCTAGGGTACAGAGGGCCCTGGTTCTACCCCAGCTGCTGATGCTTAAAATAATATAGATCTACCTCGTATGGGTGTACATCCTTTTGCTAAAACGGTAGGGGTTAAATTACCTTTGTTAAAGTCTGGGTGTTCATTGTTTTAAGCTGCTAAAGTAAGTCTGTAAATCGTGTTTTAATATAATCCTGATTAACATTTAAAACTCGTTCATCAACACATGGTCGCAAACCAAACAAGAAGGCAGTTTATTCCCGCCCATGCTAGTGTGGAGAGAGAGGTAATATTTAGAGAGCGAAATATTCACGATGCCCTGTCTTTGTTGTGAGACCTGCCTTCCATTGTCTGAATGTGTGATGTCAGTTGAAGAGCAATCTTTTATCGCCTTCCCACAGTCACCAACCGTGACTCACGATGTCACTCTTTCTAAGAACTGGAGCTTTAAGTGTCATGGTCATGTGAATGAAGACCAGGTTTGTCCAAATCAAGGATTCCGAGCTATGTTTTGTTTAGTCGTTACCTCCGGTAAAACCTGCACTGGATCGACATAAAAGAAAAAGGCAAATGAAGCAAAGACAGAACCGTCACATTTTTCTCACTATAACTCTACAAATAGCTTATCTGTTTATATAAAAGTGTGAATTAAATGTTCTAACTTTATATAGGTAGAGCCTGGGCCTGCGAACATGCGAACCAATATTTTAACCTAAAAACAGATTCTGATAGGTGAAACCTCATGAAAAACAACGCGTCACTATGGCAACAACCATTTTAACTTTCAGATAAAAGCTATCAGGTACTTAAACCTCCCGATAAAAAGGTGATGGATAAATACATTTTGTCTTAGAGATAAATGCTATCTGGTGGTCATAAGATGCACTTTTAACTTATCGACCAGATAACAATATTTAATGGCCAGATTAATATTTATCCAGGAGTCATAATGCCGGCCCTTAGTGGTTTGAAAAGATTTTTCCAAAGAGTGTTTGATTAATATTAAGATAAAACAATTCAATTTGTATATTTGGGTTTCACTTGAACACACAAAAGAAAGAGTGAGTGTGGTGATTATGAATATAAAAGTCAAACCACTTTAATCAAACACTTGACATTTGAAAGAATTAGTGGTTAGAAGAAATGTATTAATTATTTCCACTATGCCAACATTATCAAATAATTCTGGGTAAGCGTTAAAAAAATAACATACATTTTACTTAAACTTTTTTTGACATGGATTTTCGTAAGTATGCTTTTACTCTGCATATCATTGAAAATTATCTTTCAACTGTTGTAGATGTAGCAGGGACCATCAATAATAATCATAGGAGGTTACACAACTCACGAAATAGTTTCTTCGTTTCAAGGTGCATTTCTTTGAATTTATTTAAAATGTCTTCAATATTGTTAGGAGTTTGAATTTATTTACAATATCTTCAATATTGTTAGGAGTTTGAATTAATTGTTTGATAAATTCCTTTTCTCTTTTAAGCTTTGACTCATCAATTCCAAATTCAGATATAGTATTAAGGATGTGTCCATCCTATGATGTTGGGGCTATCAGCAAACTCTTTTCCAACTGAAGGTATTTTTCAAATCCAGGCTGTTCAAACCTAAATTATATTTAATTCATGATGTTGTCTAGAAGCTCTTGGTAAATTTTTTTGTACTAGTCTATACTTTAGCTGATTCAAAATCGTGACTAGAAGCAAGACTTTGGTTCTGTTCTGACCTCTTTGGAGGTTTTCTCTTTCTTGGTACTTTTGGTCCTTAAAGGTCTATTATTTCAAAAAAATTTTCAACCTCATCTCAAATACTATCAAATGCAGTAGTTGGGCTTTTGTTTGTTAGATATTGTAATATCGTACTCACAGCTTTTATTTTACATCTATTACCGGAGGTTTTCTTTGTAGATTATACTGAGATTCTAAGATAATGAAAATACCATATGACATAGATGGATTCCAAAAAAATACACTCCCTTTTGAAATATGATCTCGACGACTGATTGCTTTAGAGCTAAAATCCTCACTCTCACAAGCCAAAGTGTCTAGAAAATCTAGTACAGCTGAATACAGCTAAGAACACCTATGACGCTTTTTGTACAGTCCAACGAGTTGTACACAATGGCCGTGGTCCAGAACTAGTCAAATTGTGATCTATAGCAATTTAGGAAAACACTACAGAGAGCTTAGAAAAATCTTTGACGATTGCTTCTTTACCATTTACCCTTTGCAAGCATCCCCGAATCAAAGAAATTAATTTGGATCAGTCTTGTAATGCTAAATTAAATGCATGAGCTGCGCAATGAATATATAATATTAACGGCTGCTCTGCTAGTATCCTGTCTTAACTCCAATTTTTGTACCAGCCATGTTGGAGCCACTGTCGTAGCATTGTCCTAGTAGATAGTATAAAGTCAAACGAGGTGGAGCAGTGCAGATTTGATTAAACTAAACAATGCGTCTCCCTTTGATGATGTTTTGTATAGTCCAACGACCACCTCATCAATATTGAATGTGGTATGATCTACAATTTGGATGTTTATTGACACTTGCTCCTTGCCACTAATGTCACTTGCTTCATCCCCCATTAGAGCAAACTCCCCTCTCTTTTTTTATCACTTCAACCCTATCACGAAGAATATAATAAAAAAATTAATTTTACGATATCATTTTGGATGTCAGATGATGTAAACTATTTTCTCCTGAGTCGAAAAATGTCAAGTTCTGGAATGCCATTCTCCCTAAAGAGTAGGAGCTAAGTGAAATTTTCTTCATCACTCTCCTGAGCCCTAAATGCTAACGTTCTAAAAACAAAGCTGAGGTAATGATCGATTTTAAAGCACCACAATATTAAGAAGGGATGCTAAATAAAAACAACATTTTTATAAACACCTAATCCTAGTTCCGAGCCGTAATTTCATTGGTCCAAGGATAAGGTGTTTACTGCGCGTGTTGTCGAATGAGTAATATGAGTGCTCATAAAACACTATGTTTAGAAAAACACGTTAGCTACTCAACTAACAATAATTCCTTCTACATCTTGTCCGAGGTCAGGATGGTGGGTATTTTGGGGAGACTGGTCGAACAAACCAATTTAAATTCCATGAATCAATGACAGTGTTCGAGACTATAAAGAGAACGTTCACCCTAACTAACTGTTTACACAGAAGTTTATTGACTTGAGGAGATGCATTAATCTTTAAAATAACTATCCCCATCAAGGCGGAACCATAATTACATAATTATCTATCAAATACATAATTATTATTATGTCTTGGGGCAATGTAACTTGGAGCTCAACTGGTTTTTAGCTATAATGATCATCTATCCGCTTTGGTGGCCGCATGGTCTAAGGCGCTACTCTAACAGTAGATTAGCATGATTAGTAAATAAGTGTATAAATTGAACCGGTAGTAAGACGTGGTGCTTAAAAATAAAGAATGATGATAATGTGATTACCTTTATATAAACAGAAGTTTTCCTGGGAATTAATCGCATCTGTGCAAGTTCCATTATTACGCAAGTAAACAAGCTACATAAATATTAACGCTTTAATAGATGAGGTACATTATTACATTTAATTTGACTAAAAATATTTTAAACATGAATAGTGTATGTTTACTCCCAGGTAAAATTGCTCCTGCACCTCCAAATGGCAAGTCGGACTGTACTCATTGAATTATTAAATCGCATAAGTAGACAAATAATGATATAGTTTGAGATAAAAAAAGAGCTATAATCAGGTAAAAGTATTTCAATTTGGAACAGATAACACTATGAGTGACTATGACTTACAAACTGACTTAACATAAGATAGAACCAACCACTCGACATTAATACCAGGAGTTTTCTAGCCGGATAACAGAACAAGTCAAGCTCCGTTCAAACCCAGTCGATCTCAACGTATTTTTCTTGAGAAATACAAATCCGTTTCACAGCTTCCTTCATAAAGAAAGTGAAGCCATCAGTCCCATTTAAATTGTGGCATGTAAAAGGAACCCTGGAATATATGTAAAAAAAAACCTTTCCAAAAAATGGTAGGCCCTTTTGCGCTCGCTCATAGAAATTCAGATCGGAAGACAACGGGAAACCACCACACTTCCTAAACTCCCTTAATACATGGGTATTCTACCAGATGATGCAAGCAGCACTGCTCAGCTGAAGGGATGGGTATAAATTACATCAAACTAACCTTCGGGTTGTTGACTTAAGGGAACGCGAGAAAATGTAAGTGTTTTTGCAGTTTTTATAGCAAAACTTTTTTTTCGTCAAAATAAATCAAATATTGCTTCTACACAAACGTAGAGTTTAATTTTCTTTACCTGGTGACCTCAACAGCTCACGAATACCTGTCAAGGATGTCCTGAAATTTCATGAAAACATTTTCTCTTCATTTAAAAAAGGTTGTTAGATATTGACGCTATGTTCATGGCAGGTATTCATTCAACAACAACTGATGTTATCACCATTTGAAGAAAATTAAACTTTGTTTTTGTATAGAGGCTATATTTGATTTATTTTGACAAAAAAAAAGTTTTGCTATAAAAACCTGAAATAAAACACGGACCTAGTTTCTTGCGTTCCTGCATCCCCACATTAAGAAGAAAAAAAATGAACACAAATAATACATATATACTACTTGGTCAAGAGGACGTTTGAGCTATACTATAGGCTATATCGTATGTACAGGTTGATTTTAGTAGAAAGGGCCGTATCTTACAGCTAATAACGCTGCTAAAAATTATTTAATTTATTCATAAATTAGCTTATGTAGAATACAGCTGTCCCTTTTGATAGATAGTATCAACAATATCTATGAAATAACTCTATTAATTTGGTAAAACTATATCAAAGTTGGCAACAAAATATATGTTTTGTTTTTTCTAAAAGGTCCTTTATATTAGAATCCTACCATTGATTTCGTCTGGACTGTAATTATCTCGGTAAAAAAATAAACAAGGTTCTAACAGTGGCAGCATTATTAGATGGACGATCATGTGATAGGCAGATAGCCTGGCTCTTTATATAGTCATACATGCCTATAATTCCTTCTTAGATGGTCATGAGTCATGACACATGGTACAGTCTTCGAGTCGTTAAATTTGACCTTCCACCAGTTTCTATCAGAAGTTGTTTCACTTGTGCAAACAGGTTTTACTGCTCATGTGATTATGTCATTAGATCTCATGTTTTTTTGCTGCTGTTAAAATTCAAACTCGACATTAGCGGTCATTAAAATAGCAACACAATGTTGATTGATTGTATCCGGGAGGGCTAGATACAACCGGTTAGTAGGCTGCAACTTCCTTCGTGAATAAAGGTGCCTTACACTGCAATTAGTTTGATCCTATCCCATGGCTGAGAAGTCCGATATATCTAGATGGCCCTGGTTCCAGCCCATGTAATAGGGGCCCTGGTTCTATTCTAAATGTTGATGGTTATAAGAATGCCCTAATGGAAGTATGGGTCTGTTATTCGGGCAGTAAAATAGCTGTGCTAGTGTTAGGTTGCTAGTTAACAGGATAAGCTCAGGTGAAGTTAGTTTCCAAATATTGAAACTTTGTTCCACAACATATAGGTTCAGGTGAAGTTAGTTTTCGAATATCGCAACTTTGTTCCACAACGTATAAATTCACGTGAAGTTAGTTTTTAAATATTTAAACTTGTGTTCCACAACATATAGGTCCAGGCGAAGTTTTTTTTCCAAATATTGCAACTTTGTTCCACAACATATAGGTTCAGGTGAAGTTAGTTTTCGAATATCGCAACTTTGTTCCACAACGTATAAATTCACGTGAAGTTAGTTTTTAAATATTTAAACTTTGTTCCACAACGTATAGGTTCAGGTGAAGTTAGTTTACAAATATTGCAACTTTATTCCACAAAGTAGGCTATAAGTTCAGGTGAAGTCAGTTTCCAAGTATTGCAACTTTGTTCCACAATGGATAAGTTCAAGTGAAGTTAGTTTCCAAATATTGCGACTTCGTTCCACAACGGATAAGTTCAAGTGAAGTTAGTTTCTAAATATTGCGACTTTGTTCCACAACGTATAAGTTCACGTGAAGTTAGTTTCCAAATATTGCAACTTTGTTCCACAACGTACATTGAATTCATTCAACTGTCTGTTCTCTACTCCTTCCAGCTCAACAGCAACAGCAATTGGTCCAAGGGGAGACCAAACCAGTGAACGACTTGTGTCTGGGATGTATCTGCGAAGCTGTGTCCAACTGCAACCGGTCCTTCACTTGCGCAGGAGACGTGTGTGGTTTGTTCAGGATCACCTGGGCGTACTGGTCCGACGCGGGCAAACCCGTGCTTCAACAGGATCACCCTGACAACCAGGATGGTGGGTATTTCGACTGGTGGGAGGGTGCAGCACAACTTAAAAAATATGAATTAATTTATAGACCAGTGATTCACAACCTTTTTTTGTTTGGGGGAACTCTTACAATATTTCTCAAAATCTCGGGGAACCTCTACCTGAATGACACATATTAGGTTCGACAGGGGTAAATTACAAAATATATGTGAAATCCATTAGGGTTTGTAGATAATAATTGAATAAAGTATTTCAAGAGTATTTACTGTTTATTTATATTTACTAATTACTGTCCTTCGGTACTTGGACTTGGCTTATCAATATTCTTAATAACCTCACTTTTAACATTATTACAGACACTACTTTCTTCGTCTTCTTCGTATACATGCGTTCTCTTAACATATTTCCACACTGTCCAAAAATTATAAGCAGACCAATAAAAAGCAAGCTTTTGCAAATTTTTTCGGAGTTCTGGTTGTGAATCACTGCTATAGAAGACCATGTCCGTACCGAACTATGATGTAAGTTTCGCATGCCACTGACGAGTTCAGGTTCAAATGCCGACTGGTTGCACTGAGGTTTATTTTAAACAATATTTTCTCAATCTACCTACACGTAAATGGGGGAAAATTTTATCTACTTACCCCATTTTATATTACATATTTTTGACTTTAAGTGACAACGTGTAACAATATGATTATTATTTTATCAGCATGGCTACAGCTTCAGATCACATGACTTTATGTATGAATACATAAAAGTAGATCTAGTAACTTTTGTGTTTGTTGAAACCTGCCTCCCTTCCACAATTCCACTAAACCAAAACTATTAAGCACATATACCGACATCGGTGTTCACATGGTCTAACACGCCACTCTAGTGTTGGACTTGAATGCTGAAGACAGGGAGATTGGTGTTCGAATCCCAGTAAGGTGTACTGAGGATGGTTTTCTCTAAATAATTTTACAGTCTCCCATCAATTTAAATGGAGTTAACAGCTTCTCTTAATTTAAACGTTCCTCATTCTCAGTGAACCAGCGCAACTAATCTATGCACCGCACAATAAGAACGATTACCCGCCTCGGTGGCGTAGTTGACTAACGCGCTAGTCGTGTTGAGCTCGACCACCGATTACGGGGAGATCGAGGTTCGAATCTCGGTCGGGTGAACTGGAGGTGGTTTTTCCTAAATGGATTTCCACTCTCCCTCCACGCAAATGCAGGTTCACTTCCTCTAAATTCAACCCTCCCAATTCCCAATCCATTAGCGTAATTAGTACTTAAGCGTATAACCCGAAAGGGTAGTAAGACGCGGTGCTAAGTATTATTATTATTATTATTATTATTATTATTATTATTATTAATAAGAACGAGTACTAAGACGCAGGGGAAAAAAGAATACGCTGACAATAATTTAAGTTTTAAAACCATGTCCTGAAAATATGCTAATATTGTAAAGGAATCTTCCACCTTCAAACATGTTTGATTTAAATTTGGTAAAACATTCTAAGAATATTTAGTAAGGAACGTATATATTACTAATAGCGAAGTAAATGATTTTAATTAATTTGCTACACTTTAAACTGGTTTTACAAAATTAAGTATTAAACTGGTGAAATACGGGAAGTAGTAATATTCTTAATGTGTCACATGAATTACAAAAATTATTAAATTAATTTATTTGTGTAGGCCTATAAAGATTCATTATAAATTTGAAATTAGCTTATTAGTTAATTGGATCCAACATATTTAAAGTTGAATAAAAATAAATAAGGTAACTTTAATGTTATAGCTTGTAGCAATTTTATGTGTATGATCACACAGAGAGTATATATATATATATATATAAGTATATATATATAAGTATATATATATATATAAGTATATATATATATATATATAAATAAGTATATATATAAGTATATATATATATATGACGAAGATTTATAGATTATTTCTCCTCGGTCCCGGCACAGATTTATCTGATTACCAAACCCTTCCTTCACCTCTGACAAGATGTGTATTAATCACAACTTGTGAATGTGAGGAATGCCAGGCCTCCACCGTGGTTCGGATCCCACGTTAAACTGTAGGTCCTCCATTTCATCTCACAATCACCCTACCATTACACATTAGCGTAAGTGCGTATAACCCGAACGGGTAGTAAGGCGCGGTGCTAATAATCTATAGATTATTTCGAGCAACATAAGGGTTAAAGAGTTTAAATATTTAAGAACAATTTTAACTTTAAAAACTATATTAGAGTGGAAATTAGGAAAGGAATACAGTCGGGAATAGCATCGTATTACTCAGTCATAAATTGTTAACGTCTCACCCGCTGTCCAGGAATGTAAAACTAAAAATATACACAATATTAATTTTACCGGTTGTTCTTTATGGGTGTGAAACGTGGTCTCTTACCACACATGATGAAAACAAATTTAGGGGGTTCGAAAACAAGATCTTAAAAATATAGTTGGTCCAAAAAGGATATATAGACACTGATAAATAGAGGAGGTTATATAATGCTGAGTTACACACCCTGTACTCTTCACAATAAATTGTTAAGATAATCAAGTCTCACAGATTACGGTGGACAGTAAGTACAGTGTGAATGGTAGAATGTAGAAACTTGGTCAGGGTATTAGCTGTAAAACCCAATAGAAAGAGACCATTGGAAAGACCTAGAAGTAGATGAGAGAAGAACATAAGAATTGACCTGAAAGAGATAGGGTGTAATGAGTTGGACTGACTAGAACTAGCTCAAGATAGGGATAGGTGGCGTACTTTTGTAAGTGCGGAAATAAACTATCAAGTTCCTAACGCCATAGAGGAAGTAACTAACAATTTTAACATGTTCTATATTTACAATTTACTTTATTTATTGTCGCTC
The DNA here is from genome assembly GCA_033556935.1 of Timema podura. Taxonomy (NCBI): domain Eukaryota; kingdom Metazoa; phylum Arthropoda; class Insecta; order Phasmatodea; family Timematidae; genus Timema; species Timema podura. The sequence continues at coordinate 20,700,890 of JAVRXN010000003.1, read as the reverse complement.
TAAATTACAATATGTTTTTGATTCACTTTCTTAGTAAGATATTTTCATATATAACTTGAATCTTTATAAACAAATACATTATTTAATTATGTACTTTTTTTGTTAAGATGTCAGATTAAAAATATTATAACGTCAGGCATTTAACTAGTCTAACAATTAATTTTATAGAATCAATTTGAAGTAAAACAAACAAATTGAAATAATTTCCTTCATTATTAATATTTGATTGCATTTATAAGTGTCTCACTACGTCCTACCCAGGCTATCCACCTTTAATCACGCTAATGCGGTAGGAATGAGAACTGTATAATTTATAAGAAATGTACCCACGTTTGTGTGGAGGAAAAGTAGGAAACCAATCAGGATAAAATTCCCTAAGTACACCTTACCGGGATTTGAGCCCTGACCTCCCTGTCACGGGCAAACCAGTGTAGACGAGCTTTAAGTTTAGTCCTCGTGCCCACCGATGCGATCTACTTAAATACGAGTAATATTCTCTCATTTCTATACCAGTTTGTGTACGCCTCCGAGATGTATATAGGCATGTAATAAATCTTCAACATTATAAACAAAACTTTTATCGTTAATTTGTTGCAAATACTTGTCCAACTAACCGAACTGGGATACTATTTATAAGGACAGAAACAACATATCTTGCCAATACAAAAAACCAGAACCAATGCAATGCTTGCAAAACCTAGAACTGGTTTGTTTAGTACTTTGTTTATTTGTTTTTGTGGATGTATGGCTAAGAAGAAAAGAATTGATTAGTGTCCCAAAGGCTCCTAATTCGATTTGTGTTCCAGCCTACGTGAGGTGCGTCACTGACCCTTTCTGCGCCGCGAGGGCTGTCCAAGGATACATGACAAAGTTCAGCAAGGTAAGGGTCTATTCGGTGAACTACTTATTTGTCCATATCAGAATATCTCTACTCTCAAAGCCAACAAAAACATGCAGCTATCCATTTAGGTGTTTAATGGAATATTTAACGCGAACATTGCAATTTGTGAACTAATTAGCATCTGAGATAAAACAAGGGTCTCCAATACCTATGAAAAAAACAGGCCCCCAATAGCTAAGATGGAACCAGAGTCACTAGCGTCTATAGCCTGAGTTCTAAGTACCTAGTATACAACCAGGACTACCAATAGCTTAGATGGAACCAGGGTCTCTAGCGTCTATAGCCTGAGTTCCAAGTACCTAGTATACAACCAGGATTACCAATAGCTAATATGGAACCAGGGTCTATAGCGTCTATAGCCTGAGTTCCAAGTACCTAGTATACAACCAGGATTACCAATAGCTTAGATGGAACCAGGGTCTATAGCGTCTATAGCCTGAGTTCCAAGTACCTAGTATACAACCAGGGTCACCAATAGCTAAGATGGAACCAGGGTCCCTAGCGTATATAGCCTGAGTTCCAAGTACCTAGTATACAACCAGGATTACCAATAGCTTAGATGGAACCAGGGTCTATAGCGTCTATAGCCTGAGTTCCAAGTATCTAGTATACAACCAGGATCACCAATAGCTAAGATGGAACCAGGGTCTATAGCGTCTATAGCCTGAGTTCCAAGTACCTAGTATACAACCAGGATTACCAATAGCTTAGATGGAACCAGGGTCTATAGCGTCTATAGCCTGAGTTCCAAGTACCTAGTATACAACAAGGATCACCAATAGCTAAGATGGAACCAGGGTCTATAGCGTCTATAGCCTGAGTTCTAAGTACCTAGTATACAACCAGGATTACCAATAGCTTAGATGGAACCAGGGTCCCTAGCGTCTATAGCCTGAGTTCCAAGTACCTAGTATACAACCAGGATTACCAATAGCTTAGTTGGAACCAGGGTCTATAGCTTCTATAGCCTGAGTTCCAAGTACCTAGTATACAGCCAGGATTACCAATAGCTAAGATAGAACCAGGGTCTATAGCGTCTATAGCCTGAGTTCCAAGTACCTAGTATACAACAAGGATCACCAATAGCTAAGATGGAACCAGGGTCTATAGCGTCTATAGCCTGAGTTCCAAGTACCTAGTTTACAACCAGGATTACCAATAGCTAAGATGGAACCAGGGTCTATAGCGTCTATAGCCTGAGTTCCAAGTACCTAGTATACAACCAGGATTACCAATAGCTAAGATTGAACCAGGGTCCTTAGCGTTTGGAATGTGGCATGGGTTCTCGATATCTAGTATATAACCATGATCACCAATAAATAAGTTGGTACTAAGGTCCCTTACGTCAAAGCTGGAACCTAGGCTTCAAGTACCTAGCATATAACATGGATCCCCAGAACCTATTTAACTATTAGTCTTGTGGGGCTACAGCCATTTAAATACACATAAATCGAGATAATGCCTTAACTGTGCTATTAACCAAATGTTGGTACAATCAAACATTGTATGGGAAGGATTACAATATTATCTACCAGGGGGCGGATCCCTTATCACGGGAAGCACGAACTTGGGACAACCTAGTTAACAAGAGCTTCAATGACGTTATCATCACAGTGCAGAATATGTGCGCACAGAATATATTACTTGGTAGGGATCTACTATTTGTGCCTAATTTTAGTAGACAGAATTGAGGGGAAGTATGAATTCAACTCTATATTCATCTCAGGTGTTAGGGACTCTGGTTCCATCCCATGTACTAGGGACTCTGGTTCCATCCCAGGTGTTAGGGTCTCCGGTTCCATCTCAGGTGCTAGTAATTAGCAACAATATTTTACACTTTATATGTATAAATCTAGAACACATTTTTTTTCCTCAGATTTAATTCAACTTTATGTGTTGTGATGGAAAACTAGGATATGACCTTAACAGTTTATTTTTGAAATATTCTCGTTAGTTAGTATTCATTGTCAAAATATTATGTTCACTCTCCGTATATCTACAGTAACCCCATGGCTTCTTTGGTGCTGAGAGTGCTGAGAGCTGATTACTTTGAAAAGTTGCCAGACCAAATTATGTATCCCTATGCCAAACCATATGATCTGGAAAAACATGTGTTTAACAGTTGTCACTTCTGACAGTCAAAATTAGGTATATACCTAACTGTTGACTGTCAGAAGTCAGCTGTGAGCTGTCAGTTAGCACCAAAGAAGCCATGGGGCTACTGTAGCTGGTCAAGTAGAGCCCCTAATACGCACTCTATCTTATGCCCCTCAATCACGCTGTCTCACCAGTGCTCTGACAACAATAATATAGTATTCTGTTGAATGTCTCAGGACTGTAACGGCGACGGCCGAGTGGACTGTTTCGACTACGCCGCCATCCACCGTCTTGGAGGGTACGGGTGTAACGGAGCCTTGGACTTCAACTACCAGAACAAGTTCCAGCAGTGCCAGGCACAAGTGGCCCTACTTTCCCAGGGCTAGGCCCTACTCTCCGTCCATTGTAGGGGACTGACACAATACCCGCCCCCCTAATCACCTTCGCTCTTTTCCTCCACCTCGATATACCAACAAGTCGCCAAACTAGAGAATAAAACTGATGGTTCTTAATTCACTAAGCTTCACCTTTTCTATTAATCTCCCCTCCCAACCAACTGGAGACCTTGAAGATAAGAATGAAGAGAATATAATGTGACCCCTTCGCCCTCAGGAATACCAGCATACTAGGGCTTTCTAGCGATGAGATATGGAATTGATTGTTCTAATTTAAACTAACCATATTGCCTTTTGTCCATCTCCTAGCGTGTTATTTTACCTTCAAGGCATCAACACTCAAGGCGTGATTCATCCCAATAGATGACTACTAAACACCTTTATTTATTTTTAAATATGTTTTTCAAAAAATAATTAATATCATTCAGCTACAACAGTGTTTTAAGTACACAAGGTATTCGTGCCACACAACGAGGTGGTTGTAATCCAAGTATAGTACTTAAAATCAAGTTTATTTATATAAAATTTTGTTAAAGTCTTCAACCCACTCAACGAAATATTGAGGGGGCTTAGAAGTGCAATTATGAATAAACGACTTCATGTTGAATATAGATATCTACATAATGAGACACATTGTGTGTGTATATCAATAGGCAACACAATCATTAATAAGTTATTATCTAACTTCATGATCAAATAATGTCCCTTTAAAGGAGTGAGTGGAATCTACTTTGTAATTTATTTCATCTTTGAGCTCTTTGAGCTGTTTATAAAATATAATTTTGATAAAAGTCGTGACTTAAAGTTTTATGAATGGTTACAATTCAATAGAGATTTTGATTAGAAAACAAAATTTTTGAGGTCATCTATTCAACATTTGATAAGTAGCATTTATGGTCAATTTATAATCTAGATTCTTTATATTTGAAATTGTTACTAAATATTAAAATAATTAAAAAGAATCTGTTATTTTAAGCGTGTGGCAAATAACATTCTACTAAATCCTATTCTCTGAAACTTAATTTATTAAAAATATTTTCAAGTGAGAAGTTGAGCTTGAACTGCTAGTCATTAATACGTTTCATCACGAACACAATTAATAGCCTAGGCATAAGTATACTTTTTTCGAGTGTTTTAAAATTGACTCTCGACTAAACCTAAACAACAAGTCGTTGTTTTTTATTTAGATATATATTTATTATGAACCAATGTTGTATAGATTGAGCGGGGAATATTTGGCATAACTACATCTTACGAATGGTAAATAGAGGACGCTGATGGGTGGGCATTCAAATACACTTCAAGCTATTCTTGTGTAAGCTAATAAATTATTTTATCATTTTACTATAGGAATATATGCTAGGAAGATAAACATCGTCGGGTATAATGGGATGATTATGATCTTTGGATTTACCAAGATCTATTTTTATATTTCTTTCGACGTCATATCAAACAAAATTTGAGAACTATAAACTTGAAATCAAGCCTTATCAGAAATGGTATAAATAACTTAATTACTAAATTGTAAACTGTTAATTTGTACAACTTTTTTTAAAAACTTCACCAACAGATATAGGTTTTATTTACTTTTGTTTGAATGGGTTTACTTCTCTTTGCGAAGAGAGCGGAAAATATCAGTAAGGTCAATACTGAGAAAAAATAGAGTTTCCAAAACTGTCGCAATAAAATGAAATAAACAAATAAGGTGCCAAACTAAAAATAATCCAATTGTGATATTTGGATTATTCCTTATATTGTGTGGAAAGGATCTTTTGGCTGTTTAATTTGTGATTTAAGTTTTAGTATATTTAACAAAATGCATATAAACAAGTTGAAATAGCGAAAAGGACAAATTTTGTTAATGTGTCAACACTGCCTTGGGTTCAATGTCATGTTCCCTCTTAAGTATGTCATTTGGATGTGTAACCAATGAAAATAATAAATGTAACCTTTCCTTTGAGGAATTAATAAAAAAAAGTTTTTATCTGAGATTTTCATTTGTGTGTTAATGAATGTGGCATTTAACCTAAAAAAACACTTTTTTATATAATTTTCTATTAGGTATTTACATTCTACCACTAGGATTAGTTTCATTTTTGTACTAAGGTATTTAACATTACTATTTTCTAAATGTAGGTTTGTACCAACACAGGTTAACGAAAATAACTTAACCAACACCGACTAGATCAGAAAGCCTGACGTCATTTACTCTGTTACCCGCCTTGGTGGCGTAGTTGGCTAACGCGCTAGTCGTGTTGAGCTCGGCCGCCGAGGACGGGGAGATCGAGGTTCGAATCTCGGTCGGGTGAACTGAGGGTGGTTTTTCCTAAATGGTTTTCCACTCTCCCTCCACGCAAATGCGGGTTCACTTCCTCTAAATTCAACCTCCTAATTCCTAATCCATTAGAGTACTTAAAGCGTATAACCCGAACGGGTAGTAAGACGCGGTGCTAAATATTATTTACTCTGTTCATACTCGGTCGGCAGAGAGTATTTGCTCGCACATTTATGGTAGTACAAAATGTATTATAGTTACATCTTAAATTTTTTTTAGGTACAACGCATATTAGTGCTCATTCAGGCTAGCTACTACTATGCATTGTAGAATGTAGATTATTATATAGATTCTTTATCTGCCTCAACATTTTTTGCATAAATCTACATATTTATATTTAAAAAAAAAATTATATGTGGCTAGTAGATACAACTAGACTAATTTATCTTTTATAACAACATGTAGATACAAAAACACAAGTGTATCATATGATAACATGTAAATACAACTACACAAATATATCATTTGATAATAACATGTAAATACAACTACACAAGTGTATCATTTGATAATAACATGTAAATACAACTACACAAATGTATCATTTGATAATAACATGTAAATACAAATACACAAATGTATCATTTGATAATAACATGTAAATACAAATACACAAATGTATCATTTGATAATAACATGTAACATATAACTACACAAATGTATCATTTGATAATATCATGTAACATATAACTACACAAATGTATCATTTGATAATAACATGTAAATATAACTACACAAATGTATCATTTGATAATAACATGTAAATACAAATACACAAATGTATCATTTGATAATAACATGTAAATACAAATACACAAATGTATCATTTGATAATAACATGTAAATATAACTACACAAATGTATCATTTGATAATATCATGTACATATAACTACACAAATGTATCATTTGATAATAACATGTAACATAAACTACACAAATGTATCATTTGATAATATACTATGTAAATACAATACACATATGTATCATTTGATAATAACAATGTAAATACAAATATAATATGTATCATTTGATAATAGCATGTAAATACAACTACACATATGTATAACTGTACAATAACATGGAGATTACAATTTTATCTCAGATATAAGTTATCATTCGTGAAAAATAATATAGCTAGCACAAAAAAGGAGAATTCTTTTAGATAAATAAATAAATATTACAATGTAGGGTAAAAAAATCTTTAAATTTATGATTTACTGTACGAGAAATGTTTTTAGCTTCCTCTTTTTTTTTTGTCTATTACATTGAAGTTTAAAAAAAAATTTAGAGCACACATTTTTGTAGAAATCCATAAATATTCACTAGTGTGACTATTCTTACATACCTCGTGTTCTAGGAGGATTTCTCTTGATTCAATAAATTTGTACATCATATTATAAGCTACAAGATTTTTGATTTATTAACACAAAAATATTTTCGCTATCAGAGTATAGACTATTAACTACAATGTAATTGTACATTAAAGTATTGACAATTTCAGGATTTGGATACTGCAAGCCCCTTTTATCAAGTTTTTTTTAAATTTGTATGATTGATTTAAGTTAATTATTGTTGAATCAATAGTTAGATTTTCTTTATATATATATATATATATATATATATATATATATATATTATGTAATTTTTTTTTTTCAAATTGAGTAGCGACAATATCCCCCCAAGTATGTTAAAACCAGCAGGTATTCTTTAACAATTGGAATTTCACTCTCTTCGACATTACTATGCAAACCACTTTGGATCCCATTTTCCATCAGTTCTACATATTCTATTTGTCATTATCTTTTAATGAATTAATGTAAAAAGTTTAGATTTTATTAAAAGTTCTAGTTTTATGCTCGACTGTATTCGTAGCCTTTTTTACTTTCAATTAATTCCATCAATGGAATATGATAGTGAGATCCTGCCAATTGTCTATATCATCCTGAATCGCTGCTCCTCCTCTCTGATAGAAGAAGTGACGAATACATTAACAACGATATATACAAACAAGGAAAGGAAGGAACAAGCGTAAGAGAGGTATACAAGTTTAACAAATCAGTTTATTTGAATTAAAACAAGACGAAACAATTACAAATGGTTAGACGAGATTTTATACAAAACATTCCATTGTTTACTATGGGAAATTAAATCAGTTACTTTAGACATCATTATCCCAATATGTACCTTACGTGTGATACACCGTGGTTAGATCTGCAATCAACATAAGTATGGTTGTGTCTATTTTATGAAAGGGTGTAACTCGTTAAAGTAGAACTAACACACATTCTACTACTAAGGTGAGTCTGACTCAACACAACGGCAATTTAAATCGGAAGCAATTACTAACTTAAGGTTAAGCAACAATACATAACACCACTCCTGCCTTGCGGCTACTATACTTTAAACTACTGATCATCTAAAAGAATAATAGTTAATAATACCTAATTCTAGATAGTCCTAGTTTAAAGAGCTACAAGGTTGGTAGTTGAATGAGCTAGCTAGCATGAGTTAGCTCCATATTGAGTAACTATAGGATTACAAATAGTTAATGGCGAGATACCAGGAATCTAGACTGTTAAGATATTATGGCCGGTCTATTCATCATTAATAATGCCTGGTCTTTCAAAAGTATATTTAAATATCAACACAAGTCTGAACACAGACTATAACAGAAGCCAACAGTTAAACATTAACTAATTTAAACGGCGACTGAAGGGGGTTGGACAAAATAAATAATACCCCGTGGGTCACTACTCTGCACTGGTAGCATACCCACGAGTTGAGAACCGTAGCAAGGAACACCAATGGAAAGATTAGAGACTGGTATCAGTCAAAAACCTAACTAGGTCATGGAGCAGATCTCTAGATAACCTGTTTTCCACCAATATTGGTTATAAAGATTTAAACTAGCCCGAACATGGCCATACAGAATAGGGCGTCTAGTTATTACCCAGGTATTTAAGACCATGTCTTACGAACATAGAAACACAAGTCAGAAACTCTGACATACTAAACTAAGTCTTATTGACATAGAAAAATAGCGCTAAGATTCTATCATTCAAAACTAAGCCTTATGGGCATAGAAAAAAGTCAGAACTCTGACATACAAAACTATGTCTTATGGACATAGAAAAATAGAGCAAAGACTCTAATATACAAAACTATGACTTATGGGCATAGAAAAACAAGGCAAAAACTTTGACATACCTAACTATGTCTTATGAACATAGAAAAATAGAGCTAAGCTCTAAAATTCAAAACTATGCCTTATGGGCATAAAAAGTCAGAAACTCTGACAAACAAAACTATGTCTTATGGACATAGAAAAATAATCACGAAGACCCTATCTAAGAGTACTAAATTAAGTACTCATAGTCACAGACTTTACTTTATCTGCGGCGAGGAGGAGAGATCAACGCCTCAAACATCGTGATCACCGCTTGCTTAGTCCATTGGTCCTTGGTTCACTTCTAGGCAGTTTCTCCAACAAATCGTTACAATAGAATACAAAATGTAAAGCGAGGGATGGCTGTTTTATACAAGATGCACTGACGTATTAGGAAGGACGTCCACCAGGAAAAGGGTGGGTGAGTTTCCAAAATTGAGCAGGGAAATAACTAGCGCTAGGAGACGGCCACTAAGCACAACACAAGAAAGCCACACGTCATTACATCTACGTCAGGTCAGCGTGTAAGATTTACTTGTGTTGAACCTCCAGGAACAGTCAGCTGGGGCACTTTCCTCAAGTGTGGGCCTTTCCAGCAACACGATTTCATCGTGAGTTTATATCTGCCACACATTATTAGGATTTATTTGTTCTTGCATTTATAGTGATATTCATATATATCATATATTTATAGTGATACTATATAAATATCATATATATAATATATATGATATATATGAATATCACTATAAATTGCATTTATATATGAATATCACTATAAATTGCCTTTATAGTGATACTATATGAATATCATATATATAATATATATGATATATATGAATATCACTATAAATGCAACCCGCCTCGGTGGCGTAGTTGGCTAACGCGCTTGTCGTGTTGAGCTCGACCGCCGAGGACGGGGAGATCGAGGTTCGAATCTCGGTCGGGTGAACTGGGGGTGGTTTTTCCTAAATGGTTTTCCACTCTCCCTCCACGCAAATGCGGGTTCACTTCCTCTAAATTCAACCCTCCCACTTCCTAATCCATTAGTGTAATTAGTACTTAAGCGTATAACCCGAACGGGTAGTAAGACGCGGTGCTAAAATATAAAATATATACTATAAATGCAAGAACAAATATATCCTAATAATATATATATATATATATATATATATATATATATATATATATATATATATACACACAAGGTATTTTGAGTGTACGTGCGAATGGTCAACTAGCACGTTACAGTCCAAACCTATCTTCTAATGGGTCTGTCTGAATTTCACCAGGCAGAATGTACTTAAGTTTTATTTCCTCAGTGCAGTATCGTGAAAAATCTAACACGCCATAAGTGGTTTGTCGGAGAGCCTGGTGTGTTTCCTTTGGAAAGTCACCCGTTACAATTAATTTTTCCTATTTATCTAGCCAATTAAAAATCTATTAAAAAATCGTGAGACTCATAGGTCAAAGACTGCACATACTCATTTCTTTGGGGAACACCTTTGTGTGGAGTTTTGACAGTCATGATATCCCACCATATACAAATAATTGAAATGAAAATAGCTAAGTCAGAATATTGTGAAATTTTATAAGTGTGTGCAAGTTATTTTAGGCCTTTTATCACAAAGTTATTAAAAATTCTCAAAACAAGTTTGACATTCTGCCTCCTTAAATTTGTAGGATATAAGGATTTAAGAGAAATATTATAAGCATATGTTAAAATAAAATTGCTTTCAACATGGTGCAATTTCACCAAAGACAAACAAGAAGCAGTTTTAAATCTATAACGGAACTGGGTGACCTGGTGGATTAGGGGTAAGGTGTTGGACCTTTGTGCTGGGGGCCGAGGGTTCAATCCTAGGTCCCGGCACAGATTTATCTGATTGCCAAACCCTTATTTTACCTCTTACAATATGTGTATTACTCACAACATGTGAATGCGTGGAATGCCAGGCCTCCACCGTGGCTCGGATCCTACATTAAACTATAGGTCCTCCATTTAATCTCACAATCACCCTACCATTATACATTAGTGTGATTGGGTGTATCTTTTGAAGCTCTATACCCAATGAAATACACCGTTTTAAATTACGGTAGTGTGCCACATAATTTTGTTTACTATTTAGTTTGGGCAATAGCTTTTCTGTTTTCCCGCCTGTTGGAGAGTTCACCTTGGATTGTATATACTTAGGAAACTATGGTAATATCTCAAGAGTAACTATGACTTTTTCAGGAGCAAGTGAAAAGTCACTGTGCTTGTCATGATCTTCTTCCAGGTAATCTAGATCTACTTCTAATATATATCCCACAGGGCTATCATCAGCAACTGAAATGATATTGAGCTCTGCTATTTCAGTCTTGTTCAACCACCTAAAATTACTCTGAGGAAGGCAATCAGATATAACAGTCCCGTATAAATTACTACAATCCCAGTATGTGATGTACTTCACCTCCTTTTCACGGTTAAAATCCATCATATCAGGGTTGTTTTTTCAGAATGTCTATTTGTAATCATAGACACCCCACCACGTATCCCTTTTTCAATGAATTAATGCATTTCAATGTCAGTTAGTAGCTACAACTCAACCTTTGTTCAGCTTTAAAAATGCCTCCCAAGTTAGTCCAGGGCTTGTGCAAAAATGTAGACAGTCTAATTTTTAGCACTCAAAACATATTTGCATGTTTGCACAGGATATTCACAACCATCCATATTTAGTTTACCTTCCAGTCATATATACTTATTCACTCGATAAGCGTGATCTTCACCTGGGTAAAGAAATGTTAGCACAGACCAAAGTGTAACATTGCAACATGTTACATCATACTACCCCCCATTTTAAGCGTCACGCGAAGGTTTCCCTCAAGAGTCATACTACCCACTCCATATTAAACCTCAATAGTAATAAACTTCCTGCAATAGTAAGCTTCTCTATTGTAGTCCTATGTAGACTGTCTTTAATCTGTACGAATTCAATCAAGAACAAAACTCCCCCACAATCACAAAATGTTCATGTACTTACCGCTTGTATTTATTCTGGCTAGAACAACCTTCAAGACTGGAAAGCCACGTCGCGTCCTAAGTCGATGAGGAGGTTAGATACCAGCCGCTGTGCGCCAACAGCCGAGGTTCCGAGCGGACAGGTCAAATCGGAACTGACTGAGACCATCAATTAAATGGAAATATCCAGGTGTCCGGCGTGCAAGACGAATCCAACCACCAACTTATCGCGTGATGTCTTTTGTCACCTCCACCAACCAATGGAGCTCTAATACCTATGCGACTCGTGTTGGAGGCAGCTGGCCAATCCTAGACTAGTCAAGGATGACGTGATCGTATGAATGTTTGAAAAATTACCGTTGAAAACCATCGACCAATGTGAACATTCCCTCCTTTCATTCCTAAGCAACTAGAAACACTATTTAAACCTTGCAGTTCTTAAACTCAGTGACTATTATAATTCTACACCTTCAAGAGAAGCCATGTCTTAGATTATTTTATTTCTACACCTTCAAGAGAAGTCATGTCTTAGACTTTATTTATTCATTGCCGTCTGGAGAAGTCCTGTCCTGGACTTGGACAATGCACAGGATGATGACGTATTGTGTTTTTTTTAAGTTCATTTAATAGACATGAATTATGGCTAATTCAATTTTGAATTAATGTAATGTAATATTTTGGAATAAGCCAAACTAAGCGTAAATTATTTACTAATTTTTTTATGAGACAGTTAATTTGTTTTGCCGCCACTTGGGCGCTAGTATCAGTGAATTCACGTATATATTAGATTGCCACATTTATTAACTTGTTTTGTTAGAAGTATTTAATTTAATTTGACAAAGTTTTGATCACCAATTAAATGTAAATTCCTCCTTTTTTTTGTATAATGTTTTCATATTTAATTGTTGTTTGAATTAACGTAAAGTTAGCGGATTGTTTGATTTAGACTAAATAATTTTCCAAATTATTTAATTTAAATAACTTGTGGACTAAATAGTCATATTGTATGTCATATTTTTTTTATTATCAAGAAGAGTTCTTGCTAACGTTAACTTTTGTGTCGAAATGTAATAGTCCCGCTGGAGTTTGACTTAATGCCGGAAAGCCAAACTCTCGTGTTTATATAAGCATCTGTGTGATGTTAAACATAACAGTAACCCCGTCTGTATTCAATGTCATATCCTACCAGAGGATTCTCTGGATGTAATACTATTCCTGCCACAGGACTTAATATTGTGCAGGGGCTCACCCAGAAATTTACTTTGGTGGGAGGCATATGATTTGTCAAAGCTATTTATTATCTTTTTCCAGTGAGAATTTTAGGGTCAGTTTTAGTGTGTGTATATAATTATCAAGTCGTAATCCTGCTCTTAAATCGACAGTATTTACTGGGTGAAGTGTTTTTTTACCCCACTATAATACTTACTGAGCAGTGGCGCAGGAACGTTTTTATTTGGGGGGGGGGGGGTAGAAATAACCATGTGCTCTTATAGGGGATAACATTTTTGAGATTAAAAAAATAACAGTAAAATGTAATACAGCTGTCCCTCACACTACGCGAGAGATTGGCTCTGATAAATAATCGCGTAACATGAAAACGCAAGTGAAATGATTTTAAAGTGGTTGATATAGGGATTACTCCAAAGGAAATAAAAACCTAAAGCTTGTAAATGAATGCCATTTTTAAAATTTATATAACTAGTACAATGCATTAGGTAGCCTACACCTATTGCCAATCTTCAATCCCCTGAAATTTGTAAACAAACACAATTTTTAATCAATGTATCTAATTAATACAATGCTACAGGTAAACTTACAGTTAATCTTCATTCGCATGATAAAATAACTGGATTTGGCAAATATGGATTATCACTATCTTGCTCTTGACGGTAGACTCTTGCTTTCTTGAAGACCCTTGGATGGTAGGGTTTAGCTCTTCGGAAGACTTGGACGGTACGCTCCTGCTCTCTTGAAGGTCCTGTAATGGTAATCTTTTGCTGTTGTGAAGGCCCTGGGTCTTTAGACTGATGATTTTCAATTTCTTTGATTAAATGGTAAGACTCAACTGACCGGTAGCATTTTCCCTCTTTCTATAGAGTTATTTGTAGCAAGCCAAAGAACTCTGGATCTCTCTGGCAACTTTGGTGCTTCTATCCATGTTAGGGTCATTCTCTTCAATGATTCTAATGGCACTGTCAATGTTCTTAAATAAATCAGCAAGTTATTTTGTTGAAACATAGGGCTCTTCCTCTTTATTCTTTATGCCATTCTCCATTTCTATAAGATCTTCATTGGTGAGTTCTATTGAGTGGGATTGGAACAATTGATCCACATTTGCCTGATATATGTCCTCAAGTCCAACATCTTGCTATGTCAACGATGTCATGTCTTGAATTGGAAATCTCGTGTACAGGATATAAATAATGAGAATCAGAAACTTCAGGCCAAATATTTTTCCCAACTCCTTTCATATAGGACTGTTTAACCTCTGCCCATGCATATCCAATATTGTCATTACCACCCCCTTAACACCAAACTGTACAGTAAATATCAACGCTTTCACTGAAATGTGTGTACACAAGGTCACACAACCACCACACAGGATGACTGCGAAATTCCAACTGATCATGCACTATTTTTTATTTCTTTGAATCGTGTTATAGCAAAAACACGTAAAGTGAGATCGCGTATAACGAGGGATACCTGTATTTAATGGTCCCACTGTGCATTTTTCTCATTTACTTTTGTCATTCCAAACATTAGAATTAATACATACAAAACATATTAAGAAAAATGTTATCTGATGCAGCTCAACTAAAAATTATGAAACACTGAAAATTAAAGTATATTTCCATACACCTTTGCCATATATTTGTTACTGGCTATAAAACCACTAACCAGTATTGCAATTTCAATTTTGCTGAGCCTTTCAGGGGATTTAGTTTACATTGCCTCATTGTGGAGCGAAGATAGTTTTTAATGCTTCCCAGCATTGAAAAACTTCTTTCTGCATTAGCTGATGTAGCTGGTATCACTATCAGAGTTTTCAAAATCTCTTTAGTGTATGCTCTAAGAACATTTTATTTTGATTATATTAATATAGTGTGAACATTGTATCTTGCCTCAATAAGATGTTTACATTATCTAAAAGTTTTACTATATTATTTTGGGGGTAAAAATGATACTTTTTACCCCCCTCAATTTTTT
Organism: Timema podura; assembly: GCA_033556935.1. Taxonomy (NCBI): domain Eukaryota; kingdom Metazoa; phylum Arthropoda; class Insecta; order Phasmatodea; family Timematidae; genus Timema; species Timema podura. The sequence goes on along the minus strand of JAVRXN010000003.1, from coordinate 20,685,787 downwards.
GGGTGAGTAAAATTTACCCCTGTACCCCCTAGTTCCTGCGGCATTGTTACTGAGTGTAGTACCAAATGTAATTTCAATAAAAAATGTAAATTTATATAAAAATGTTAAAAAAAATTGTTGACAATTTTAAAAATAAATTCGCATAAATAATGCAACTACTTAACCTATATGTTATTATTATTTTTAGTGTTACGTTCAAACCATAGCTATTACCAGCTTGATTTGAGGAGTAGGGACGAGAGAGGTAGTGTATAAGTGCACTCATGCTTGCTTGGAGAGGAGAGAGGAAAACCACAGTGATACATCATATCTCAGTTCACCCTGGATGAGATTTAAACCTCTAATCTACCGCAACCATCAAACCATACCTCTGACTCTTTTATCCACGTTTCCACCAGTAAAGGACTTCAGTAATAGTTATAAAAATGGAGAAGTTACGTCACTATACATGCAATGCAGCTCCCAATGGTTTAATGGCTGCTGTCCCGCAGAGAAAGCTGCTGTAGCAATGTTTGAAGTGACCAACTCAGAAGCTGAGCTGAAGTAGTGATTCACACGCCATTCTCTGACCCAGGTACTCAGGGTTCAATACCAACCAATACCCTGACACATTAGGTTTTAAAATTAGTTTTTAGCCCTTATAAATACAAATACTGGTATATTAATTTAAAATTCACAATTTTAGTCTTATGCTTTAATTTTTTAATGTAAGTTTCAGATTGTCAAAATGGGCAGTAAGATGGATATAGCTTTAAAAGAAAATTTGGCAACATAGATTAATAACTCTGAGGTTATAATACGTTCGGTAAGTAAGTAAAGAAAGACATAACCTTAGTTCAATTATTTCTTGTTCGAGTGTCACTACAGTTTCAAAAAATTATCACTAAAACGGCAATCAACATAGTGCACAGAGAGATAATCCCCTTATATACTCCTGATTTGCAGGTTTCTGAAAGCCTTATAAAGTTGATAGCTATACACGAATCATTCTGGCTTCAAAATTTGTCAAAATAAGTAAAACCTAAAATTAACTATGCTACACTGTACTTTTTGAAATAATATACAAGACTATACGAATAACTTCAACTTTGAAATGCTAAAAAATATTAATAGCTCTTAAACCAACCATTAATGTAAACCAACATTGAAAACTTTTGCTAAGTGTAGTTAATATATTACTCCAATCTTTTAGAAAGTAGTATTTTGAAATCAGATTGATCTAACATCTAACTCCTCAATATTAAGTTTTTTTTGGATATAATGTGACGTATGTAAGTGCTGAATGTAACGAAGAGAGAACAATATTTTAAGTAATAGAACACAGCACAAATAGTAGGAGCCCTGACAGATAATACAATCTGGTATCAGGAACACATAAGAGATGTCCTAACTGATCAAAAAAGTTGTTATCAGGAACACAGTACAGAATATTTATTTTGACAGCACACGCCGGTATCAAAAACACATAAAATCTACTCAAGCAGATTCCACATTCTGGTATCAGAAACATAGAAGCGCAACCATAGTAGATAACGTAATCTCTGCTGTCCATCCTGCCAGTTTCTGCACATGGTAATTGTTTTGTTTTTTTCAGCGCCAGATCTTCCCACTTATCTCGGAGAGGAGGAAACTGTCTCTTGTCAGCGCTGAATTGGACAGGCGGTGGGGGATAGCGACCTACACACAGAAACAATTGGCTCATTTAGGACATTAGTCGTCATGGTCTCTTCTCGACAAGTCGTGGTGGTGGCCCTTGCCGCTCTCTGCGCCATCTTCATCGTCTCCCGAGGTGAGTGCCACTTTAAGGAGGTACAGGCCCTTCTAAGAGGTACAGGCGTGCTCCCTAGGGTCATTACGGAATATCAAACGAACTAGAACGAGGAAGGAAGGGAGTAGTTTTATAGAAACTTCATCAACATTCTTTTGAAGAAAGCGGATAAAGGGGTAAAAGCTACACTGTGGAGTAAAAATTCATCCTTGTGCCTCTGTTCTCTTGGGTTGGATTAAATATGAATTATTTATAGCCAGTATAAGAGATTCGGGCGTTACCCGGCTGGGATTGTATTTGACCCGTTTTAATGTGGAACCAATTTTCAGGTGGAAGTAGTTCATTACTGACCCCTTCATGAGTTGTCCAACCTAAGGCAACATGATGAGGAGAACCTTCCCCGTGGTATAGTGGTCATTGCACCTGGCTACGATCCTAGAGGTCCTGGGTTCGATTCCTGGCTGGCACCATGGGTAATTTTCCTGAAATGGGATTTATCCCAACGGTTAACAGGGTTTGGTTAGTTAGTCTTAGGCTATATTTAAGACCATTACTGGCTCCACACCTTCATAATCACTATCATCTCATTTGTGGGTACGACGTGTAGACAATATCCATTGGTATAGTCCTACCCTGGACAAAGTTCTGTGCAACCAGAGAGGCTAAAAGTATACATACACACGTGACCGAATTTGATAGTATTATCTCTCCCTGTCAAATTTGTCATAATAAACTTTAAAAAAAAGGATGTGGTGGATGAATGGAGTGATAGAGTACTAGCCATTGGTGACAAATTATAGTAAGGGACCGTATCTGACAGTTACTAACACTTCTTTAATGTAATTATACGTCAAGTCATGTAATTTTCAGTTGCCAGTGACCCCGCTAAGGCGTCCATCTCTTGTATAGTTTGCCGATGGCGGATTTGATTCCCAGCCGGTATACATGAGGTGTTTTATCCTAAATGATGTCTCACTCTTCTTCCTGACAAATCTAACAAATAAGAATACATCTACCCAGATGAGGTGGAGCCTTATTGTGTAAAGGAAAAAAAAAAAGTAAATACTTGATTTCAAACGCCCCACTCCCCCTTCACTCTACCCTCTTCCCGGTAAATGTTTGAAAAATATATGTCCCTAAAAGCTATTTAGAGTGGTCTTCCTCCACAATTTTTGAAAACAAGATTTTTTTATAAACTATTTAGAGTAGTCTTCCCCATACATATTTTGTAATTTGGATGCTTCTTAAATCTATTTAAAGGGGTATTCCTTCAGCAAATTAAAAAAAAATACAATGTCTCTAGAAGATATTTTGGTTAGTTCTCACCTTGAGTTTTTAAAAATAAGTTATTAAATTCTTCTTTAAGCCATTTAAAGTGATCGTCACCTAGACATTTTTGAAACTTCTATGAACTATTTAGAAAGATTCTCACCTTAATTTTTTCCGACAACTATAGGTCTCTAGTAGCTATTTGAAATGGTCTTCTACAGCAATTTTAAAAAAGTATCTCTTTAGATGTTATTAGGAACCATTTTTACATGGAAATAGTTTTTAAAGTGGATGTTTTTTAAAGCTTTGGAGTTGTCCCTTCATGGCATATTTTTGAAATATAATGCCTTTAGAATTTATTTGCAATTTGATGCAATTATTTCAGTTTCATATTCGAGAATCCCAGAATGTGGGAAACACATCTAGAGGGAGGTTAATTGATTCCAAGAAGAACTTATGACCTCTCATACAACAGCATCCCCAGTTTTACTATAACTAATTTTGAGTGGTGCTTCCCCCAATTCTCGGCAACTATAATTCTTCAATTTTTAAAGCTATTTAGAGTAGTCCTTCCTGAAAGCTTTTAAAAAAAGTAGATTTTCCTAGAATCTATTTTTAGAAGTCCTCCTTCGGAAATTTTTTGAAATACAGATGCCTCTATAATCTATTTTAAATTGTCCTAAACCAGATACCTTTTAAATTTAGATTTCCTAAAATAAATTTGAAGAGTCTTCATCCAGACATTTTTTAAAATTTGGATGCTTTTAGAAGCTATTTACGAGTAGATAACTCCTCGCCTGAATTTTACTCGGAAATAAGATTTCTCTAGAAGCTATTTAAAGTAGTCTTCAACCGGAAATATTTTGAAAATTGTATCTTCTTAAACGCTTTTTACAATTATGGTCCCCTCGTAGAGTTTAAGAAAAAATTAGATGCCTCTGGTATATGTTTGAAGTGGTCTTCCACCGATATATTTTTTTTTTAAATTGAATGATTTCAGAACCTATTTGGAGTGGTTCTCGCATGAAAATTCTTCAAATTACATGCATCTAGAAAGCTAAAATATGTTTGTATAGGTCCTTCCTTCTACTGAATCTAACCTCAAATAGAGGGGATGAGAAGGGTGTTTAATGATATGCATCAGCATCAACATACATTGCGTATGGGTATATACAGTAGGGCATCTTAAGTTTCCAAGGAGACTGGCCTGTTTGTTAAAATTAGTCCACTGGTCACATATTAGACACAATGTAAAATAAATCGTTAAAAACTATTTTGAAAGAACCAACACAGCCCCACCACTGCTACTCGGTTTTTACTAGCTACATCTTATTATATATTTAAACTATATAATTTTAATAATTTTATTTTGCTCTGTTGGTGCTGCGGTCAAATTGATTCATTGGAGAGTCAGCTTAAAGGTGTTATTCAATATTTTACTATCTATTTATGTATTTTTAAATTATTTTTCACCCTGAAAAGTTTCAAAATGTATGAAAATTGAAGATTTCAGTTTGTTTGTAAAATAAATTAAATTGCTAACCCTCAATTGTTAAAGGTTTTAAAATTATATAGTTATGTGGAAGTTTCTAAGAAGAGAATACAAAATAGTTAACGCTAATGATTTTCCCGGTCTGATGCAATTCCTCAATCCAACCTGACCAACTGTGTGTTTGGAGGATCACACTGCCCCTCAAATGATGATGATAACTGCTACTGTTTGCAGGTCACGAGCAGAACTTGGAGCCGCTCAGCAACCTGTGTCTGTTGTGTATCTGCGAGGCGACCTCAAACTGCAGCAAGGATTCTCCAGCAGCTTCTTGTGACGAGGGTGATGACACCTGTGGCCTATACGCCCTGACGCAGGCCTACTGGGAGGATTCTGGCAAGATCCAGAGCCCAGATAATCCCTATGAGAGTGATAATGATACCATACGTGAGTACCTGCAAACCTCCGCTGAGTGGTTCAGATCAGTGCCCCCACCCCCCCCAAAACACGCTTTTCATACGAGGGGAAACTAAAAACCTACACACCCATTTCATAATAATAAAAGAAAAAATATGTTTAGTCAGATAATACTGAAAATAAATGGTACGGTGCACCGCACAGACTTTCTCTCTCTTTCTATAAACTCGTAAGATTTATGAACGGAATAATGTACATTGTATCATCACCACTCCACATAAGAACACGCATAAAATAATATACAATGATATAGAATCAATGAAAAAAGAGGCGCATCTTTGTCCATCTAAGAGCATTTCAAACAGTTTAATGTTTTAAAGACCTTAATAAAATGGTATTTGAACCATTTTCTGACAGCCTGGAAACTCTGATCTGCTTTACATGTTCCAATTTATGAAAATTATATTACTAGAGATGAATGGAGGGAAGTAGAAAGAAATCTAAGGAATCCTAAAAGTTATGAAAAAGATTAATATTGGGTTCACACTTCGTATTAAAATTTCGATTTCTGGTTAAAATTTTAACATTTTATAAGGTGTTGCACATCTTCAAGTCATCGCATTGATATTTAATTATTCATTTATACATTTTGACCAATAAAAAATGTAAATATTGACTATTGAGTCTAAAATGGAGATAGATCATTGCTGTGCAAACATTTCTCCTGAGTTTTAAGGAAAAATAACATAAAAATATATATAATTGCGTATAGATTGAAAGTTATTGATTTTATAAAAATATATTTCAAATAAAATATTTGTATTATAAATATATATACATATTTGTAATGCTAAGTAATTTCATATCTCAAATAGTTTCGGAGCTATTATAAAAAATGTTAATTTACGCATCAGACCGGAGCCCTTAAAGCCATTTTGCCGAAATATTGAGAGTAGCCATTTTGTTTGGAATATTTATTAGTGTTTATAAATGAAATTTAATCAAAATCGTTAGAGCCGGTTTTGAGAAAGTCATCTTTTTATCTTTTTGCCCTTCAGTAAGCTACCCTTAATTGTAGGGGTGGATATCCAATTCCAAAAACCCCTTGGGGCAACCCTATGAAAACCCTAGATATCAAGTTTTAGCTCAATCGGTAAAATAGTTTAGGCTCTAGTTGGAGGTACAGACAGACATACAGAGAGACAGACAGACAGACGGAAATTCAAAAACTACTTTTTCAGATTCAAGGAGTCATGAAACGTCAAGATTCATCAAAATCTCGAGTTCGATTTTTTTGACGATCACCATACTTTCTATACCTGTAAGAGAGAAAGTAAAAACCATTAATGTATAAGCAAATTTTGAATAATGAATGTTTTTTACATGATATGAAAATACAAATAAGAAATTTTAAAATCTAGATCTGTCTCGTGGACTCCCACAAGACTCTTTGCGAACACCAGTTTGGAAACATCTAGTCCAGATCAAATATCACTTAGTGAAGGAAGAAATTCACACACTTAATTTAGTAAATAAACTTGTACTGGAATATCGATGGAAACTATCACAAGGTAACCTGTGTGGTAACTACAACGACACGCAATCGGGTGGTGATAGCTTACAACTCTGTTTTGTGAATTTTATTTTTTCGCCGCGTCTCAGTAACCTCTCGCTAATGGAATAGGGTTGAGGAAGAGATGATTTCAGAGGAAATATACCCTCATTCTCGTGGAGGGAGAGTGGAAAACCATTTAGGCAAAAACACCTTCAGGACACACGCCTGGGATTTGGACCCCAAACTCCTCGGTCAACCGTAATCTAGTTTAACACCAAAGGGACGTGTTAGACAATGCGACCACCATTACGAGTCTGTAAATAGTTAATGTCATCAACAAAACAAATATTTATTTCAGAAAATGGTGCATGCGTGGGTAAATTAAAAGTTTAATGTAGTTATATTTTGATAAAACCAACATATTTTTAATTTTTGTATATTATTAAAGAGTACATCAACCATTTCTATAAAGACATCTTTGTCCCAACAAAGACATTTCCTTTCACTTTTTTTTTTGCATAAATAAGAAAATCAGGTTGCTAGTATGTTTTCTGCTCATGCGTTTATACTTAAACATCGCCGAAAGTTAAAACCAGCACTAATTATCAAGTTACAGGTTTTTATGAAGATGACTATAGTTACTTGTTTCAATTAATCAATATTTGTTGAATATACGTCATGAGTTTAGTGGCATTATTTAAAAACTTTTTTAAATGAAGAGAAAAAGTTTAAAGGAAATTCCAGGACACCCTTGACAGATATTAAACAACTGTTGGTATCACCATGTGAAGAAAATTAAATTTTATATTTGTAAAGAAGTAATATTTGATTTATTTTGACCTAAAAAAGTTTCGCTATAAAACTGCAAAAACAATGAATTTTTATCACGTTCACTTCAACCCTAACTTAATAAATAATAAATGGACTCTCCCTAGATACTTTATTGCCTGGATCCTTGTTGGAACCCTTAAGGGCAGGACACAGAAGACCCTCATTAAAAGCGAGAGAGGGTTTTCAACTTGCGTATTTAATCTTTTCACTTACCATTCAATTATTCGTTAATATTTATTCCTCATTCCAATGCACCCATACTCTTACAACTGGATTAGGTCATTTTAAATCTTATTTCAGCGGTTCCCAATGTGGGGTACATGGCAGGAAGCTGGGGGGCGCGAGAAAATATTCTAATAATGGCGGAAAGAACTACATTCGCCAGCAGTGTAAGACAAAAGATCAGTCAAAATTTATTAAATTAACTCAACGATATATAGCGAGGGACGGCTCAGGATTTCTTCCAGATTTGATCTTGAGAAAATGATTTCAATTTCAAACATAAAATAGTTTTATAATTACTAATAAATACATTAAATGTGTTGGTTTTATTGTAGATTTTGCTTTTTGGATGTAAACATATATTTCACCTTACTAGTATATTGTTTTTAATCTCTTCATGAGACCATCTATTTTCAGTTGCAACAAATAAATTAGAAATAACTACTACTATAGTAATAAAACATTTTTATAATATTAAGGGCACAATTTAAGCAAATGGGTTGTCAAGATATACGTCAGCAGGTTTATTTTTTGTAGTGGTTGCTAGTTGTCACTTTTGTATCTAAGGATATTTAACTCAAATAATTATAATAGAAATATTAACATAATAATTATATTCTTTAAAATAAGTATCTTCAAAGCCTGAAAATTTAATATTTATGATATATTTAAAGAAATTAATTATCCTAAAAAGTAGCTACTCGCATGATGTTTAATTGTTTTAAGGAGTCAATCTTGCAAGATACGGTACTTAATTTCAGGTGATGGAAAGGTCAGGATTTGAATCTTGACCAATTGCTCTGGGAGGAATTTTTCCAAAATAGTTTCCCACTCTCCCTCTATGCAAGTGCGTGAAACCTTCTTTTGAGTTTTACCTGTCTTAGCCATACCACATTAGTGTAAATATTCAAATAGCCTGGACTGGTAGTAAGACGTGCAGCACAAAAATAATAAAAAAATTATTCACACAGGCTATCTTACGGCCGAGACTATGAAGGTCATTCGAATGACTGACAGTTCACCCCCTGCTTAAAAATAATCAAGCAGGAGATAACTGTTGTCATTCGAATGAGCTTTATAGTCTCGGTCCTGAGTTATTAATGTCATGTGGCACGTCCTACCAATTATTTTATATTTATTTATTATTACGTTTAATACAACGCATCCACATTGAGAATGAAGGGGTGATGGGGGGGGGAGGAATTACTACCCATTGCACCAAGCAGAGATTCTAACCTCTACTGACCTCACCACTACCATCCCAAACTAGGCCGTTAGTGACCTCTGTGTTGAAACTCATTAAAAAAACTTACTTTTACTCCACTTGCTTTCATGGCACAGGCATAATACATTTGATGGCTGAACGGTCTAAGTCGTCACTATTGTGTTGGGCTGGCCTGCTGATGATGGGAAGATCTGGGTTCAAACCCTGGTTGGGTCTACTGAGGGTGGTTTATTCTAAATGGTTTCCCACTCTCCTTACAGGCAATTGCGGTTATATTCACCTATAAAATTCTTCCTTTCTCATCCCTACATCATTATAATAATTACCATATATGCGTATAGCCTGAACAGGTAGTAAGACACGACTAGATTAAAAAAAAATATATCTGACCCCGTCAGGATATGAACGCATTGGCTTATAATAACAGTGCCGCATCCATAAATTTTCTTTGAAGGAGGTATATTATCAGGGCTGCAGCAAAAAAGAAATCTTCGTGTTTGCGAGGGGGTCAAGGGTAGGTTCTCGAGGGGAACAACCCACTGCTAGGAGCCAATACAATGTGGGAATACTAAACACTTCTGGAAGCTATTTGGAAGTTTTTTCGTGGTAGCCGAGGGAAAAGATTTGAACAATGTATTTAGTGTTAAATGCTGATGTATCGATGCTATTATTTTATTACTTTCAGTACTTATTTTTTACAATGTGTTATTTTGGAATAACTTTAAATGTGAGCAGTTGTGTATTCCTTTAAAATATCAAGTCTCTTAAAGTATTTCCTTTACATTTAACACATATTCAATGTTTCCTACAATTTACGTTCTTATTGAAATTGTTTGTGGTCCTGGGAGGGGCTAAAGCTCCACTTATCCCCCTATGGGCGATTGGGCGCACCACTGTGGTGTAATAATGTAGAGTTGAAAGAGAAAATAGAAGACAGTAAAAACCAATAGCTTAGGACTTGATTACCTCTCATAGCAAAGTTTATATTGAAATTAGAGTTTTTAATTTAAACATTTTCATACTATTTTGTTATGTTCAGAATTTAGACTTTGCGCGCATGAGCCCCGCTGCGCTGAGGCTTCTGTGCAGAACTACATGATCAGATATGCCCAGGTAGGTCTCTTAGTGACATACTTTGTGCCACTGTACATATAGCCTGATTTTGGTATCTGGTAACAGTATCTGGTAGTTACTAAGGGTACTAAGACAATTTTAATATATTTATACGTCAAATCATATTTTCTGTCACTTTTGATAGGTAGTATCAATATCTATAAAATAACATAAATAATATAGTAAAATTCTATCAATGTTGGCAGCAAATAAATATGTTTGGATTTTCCTAACTGTTCTATCAACCAAAATCAGTCTCTAAATACATGGTTATGTACGCTGAGGTAAGTTACTCAATGCCATCATTAGTGCCAATGTACAGTACATAGCTACTAGCTCATATACGTCCAGGTAATTCTCTTAGTGCCGTCATTAGTGTCCCTGTACATAGCTGTATGGTCATATACGCCCAGGTAATTCTCTTAGTGCCATCATTAGTGTCCCTGTACATAGCTGTATGGTCATATACGCTCAAGTAATTCTCTTAGAGCCGTCATTAGTGTCCCTGTACATATCTGTATGGTCATATACGCCCAGGTAATTCTCTTAGTGCCGTCATTAGTGTCCCTGTACATAGCTGTATGGTCATATACGCCCAGGTAATTCTCTTAGTGCCGTCATTAGTGTCCCTGTACATATCTGTATGGTCATATACGCCCAGGTAATTCTCTTAGTGCCATCATTAGTGTCCCTGTACATAGCTGCATGGTCATCTACGTCCAGGTAATTCTCTTAGAGCCGTCATTAGTGTCCCTGTATATATCTGTATGGTCATATACGCCCAGGTAATTCTCTTAGTGCCGTCATTAGTGTCCCTGTACATAGCTGCATGGTCATCTACGTCCAGGTAATTCTATTAGTACCGTCATTAGTGTCCCTGTACATAGCTGCATGGTCATCTACGCCCAGGTAATTCTCTTAGTGCCATCATTAGTGTCCCTGTACATAGCTGCATGGTCATCTACGTCCAGGTAATTCTCTTAGTGCCGTCATTAGTGTCCCTGTACATAGCTGTATGGTCATATACGCCCAGGTAATTCTCTTAGTGCCGTCATTAGTGTCCCTGTACATAGCTGCATGGTCATCTACGTCCAGGTAATTCTATTAGTACCGTCATTAGTGTCCCTGTACATATCTGTATGGTCATATACGCCCAGGTAATTCTCTTAGTTCCGTCGTTAGTGTCCCTGTACATATCTGTATGGTCATATACGCCCAGGTAATTCTCTTAGTGCCGTCATTAGTGTCCCTGTACATATCTGTATGGTCATATACGCCCAGGTAATTCTCTTAGTGCCGTCATTAGTTCCCCTGTACATAATTACTTGGTCATAAACGCCAAAGTAGGTCTCTTAGTGCCATCATTGGTGTCACCGTGCATAGCTACATGATCATAATACATGAAATTAATTCTCTTAGTGCCATTATTAGTGCCATTGTAAAAACTACATAATTAAATACTCTGAGGTAGGTCTCTTAGTGTCGCTGTACAGAACATGATCAGTACATGATCATAAAGGCCCAGGTAAGTCTCTTATTAGCACTGTACATAACACTATCAGTACATGATCATAAAGGCCCAGGTAAATCTCTTATTAGCACTGTACATAACACTATCAGTACATGATCATAAAGGCCCAGGTAAGTCTCTTATTAGCACTGTACATAACACTATCAGTACATGATCATAAAGGCCCAGGTAAGTCTCTTATTAGCACTGTACATAACACTATCAGTACATGATGATAAAGGCCCAGGTAAGTCTCACAGTGCCAAATATTAGTGCGGTCTATCCTGTAGCTTTGTTAATGTAATGTGTCCCAGGACTGTAACGGGGACGGGAAGATCGACTGTTCCGACTACGCCTCCATCACCGCCTGGGAGGTTTCGGGTGTCGTGGCACCCTGGATCAGGCGTACAGCGAAAAGGTGCTGGCCTGCAGCAAGGCCGCGGGACTACTCACCAAGAGTGTAGGTTTCAATATTTAATTATATTTGAATTTTAATTAGTTTAGGAGGTTTTTTTAGTTGGGTTACCTTATTTGAAATTTGTTCTTATGTTTTTCGTTTTTATTTGTTTAAAGTTAAAATTCCATTATTTTTAATTTATAGCCAGAGCTCCAAGTCTAGCTGGAGTGAAAAGTAAAGTTAATTATAGTAGACGAGACTACTATTAAGTTAAATACAGTACTGGTTTTCATCAAGTAAATTTAGAATCATTAAATTGCTTATCCTTCCGTGGTTCACATAGGAATTGTTTTAGGAGAATTAAAAACGTTGAAACAATTGAGGCTTAACACGTCCATTAGTTTAATGGTAGATCATGGACTATGTTATTTTGTTTTATTTTGTTTTGCAAATATTATTTGTGAGAGATCTGGTAGTCGTAGTAAAATAGTTGATAAAGGTTTAATACGTTTTATACCTTTAAAAAGCTTTGTGGTAATCTATTGTGCTCTTGCAATATATTTGCACCACCTTCATTAAATTCACTAGGTGAAATGTGATTAATATGGAGAAAGACTGTAAAGAGAAAAGTGAAATTTAATATTTTCGCGTTTACAAAAGTTTGATTCAATATTGGCAAGGAAATTATTAAAATTTTCTGTTTTCAGTTCAATCAACTATGCAATGATACTATACACTCACCGTTTTAACTACTAAACTCCTTTCCTGAAGATGCAATAAAACTGCCGAAACCATATCGAATTGAAATAATTTCCCATTCGGACATCAAACTGTTGATACAAAAGGAGCAAGAAACTCTAGCTGAGATAAAGCTTTAGAATTAAATCCAAAAACCATAAATTTCACATACAAATGTTGTCTTTCTCTTCACTGCATGTTATTTAATGAACTTTATTTGACTTTTATCTTTCAAGTAATCTATTAAACATTTCTTAACTATTTTAGATTAATTATAATGTATTAGGCCTAATTGAAGCTTGAAATATCTTAATGTGTTTTGACCTTTTTATGATAATTTTTATTATTTAATTTAAGATTAGCTTAAATGATATAATCAAATAATTTTACATATTATATTATTCAATTTTGTTGCTTAACTGTAGTAGCTTAACTTATTTATTTTTATTTTATTAATGTTAAACCAATCACACTATTCTCTATGAAAATATATTTTTTAAAACTTTTTTCATCTTATTTTAACTGTCGATATTTACTTTTTTCATCTTATTTTAACTGTCGATATTTACATATTTCTTCAATTTCAATAATTTCTTTACCAATATTGAATCAAACTTTTGTAAACTGGAAATTATTAAACTTCACTTTTCTCTTTCAAAGTCTTTTAACAAATTAAATAACGCTCCATAATTCATTAGTTTTTTAGAATATACTAGCGGACCCGACAGACGTTGTCCTGCCCGAACGTTGGCTTTTCGATTGGGTGGCATAATTGATTTCGATAATAAAACAAATACTATGTGATCATCACAATTACAAATTCACAATGAACTACAATTGTGATTGTAAACAATTTTAACACAATTCAGTGTTGTCAAAACAACATACAAAATAAAACATCTTTTCATTTTTGGCATTTCACCCACAACTCCACAAATATCAGCTGGTGGGGGTGAAATTCTGAGGTTACATGTTCTGATATAAAAAAAAAATCTAAAAAAATTCCCTAACAAAATTAAAAAAAAATCCTAGAACCCGATTGCAGCGCCACCTACCGGGTCCAATTGTGAATCTAAACCATCCACGGACCCATTCAAACACACACAAAAAATTTCATCAAAATTGGTCCAGCCGTTTAGGAGGAGTTCAGTGACATACACACGTACAGAAGAATTAAATATACTAAGATTTTAAAATGTTGAAATGTGATTGTTAAATAGTTTAGTTTCATGAAGTGTAGTTTCTATATTAATATTACAATATATTTCTCTTTTTAGATCAATCCTGGGGGGCAGTAGTTCTTCCCTGATCCTGGAACAGAGACATCAAGCACATACCTTCTCGACATCAGTGAGCTCCAGGGTACAACTGACTGGTTTTCCGGATGCATGAATAAAACCCCGCGGTCTTTTAGTCTTAACTCTTCAAGAGCTCTTTCTCCCGAGATACCCCAAGATATTCCCCGTGGCTATTGATTGCGCTAAGCTTGCAGGCAAATTCACATATCCTCTCAAACTCACATCTCAACCAAGTGACGTGATATAATCCTCAGCACGATTTGAGCTGGACTAGCTCAGGTGTTAGATCATCAAAGCGTTAGACTAAAGTTCTCTGTTTTAGTTCCTAGTTGTTCAACTATATAAAATGTAAGCTACAGGCCAAAATGTATCAACTCAGGTTAATAATTAGATGTTGATTCAGAATTATCAAAGTTATGCAAGAGTAAATGTCAATATTTCTCTTGAAGCTAGAGTGATCCAGTTCAAGAGGAAATGATACAGTTTAATAATATAATAATTATTGTATTGATAAAATAAACATATTTTATTTTAATAACAAACACTGACAGAGATAAATAAAAGCAAACTCAAGATTCCCACTTGAAAAATAAATGGCACGGAAGTACACACGGAATTTCTCGCTCTAGTGTTTAAAAAATGGAGATATTTACTCAAAATTCGTAATATATGTGAAACAAAATAATATATACTAGTTAACCCAAGCATAAATTGTATTATACTTAAGTAAAAAAAAATTGAGTCATGATTTTAAATTTTATTTTTTAAGAATTAATGTCCTCATTTGTATGTTAGGACCAATAAAATAGATCAATATTGGGTCCATAAGGGTCAACACTTTGTATTAAAACTTCAATTCCGGTTAAAATTTTAGCATTTTATTAGGTGTTGTACATCTTTAGGTCATAGCATTGCCAATAAATTCCTCATTTATTAATTTTGACCAATAAAAAATGTAAATATTGACTATTGAGGCTAAAATAAAGGAGATATATCATTGCTGTACAAACATTTCTCATAAGAGGTTAATGGAAACATAACATACACTTTTTGAGAGACCTACTTATATTTAATTATTCTATGGCATTAGAGAATTATTGAGTTACCTGGAAAGGTATATTTTCATAATCCCTCTCGGCATCATGGGGAGACAGCTGCTCCCCTATTAGTTTGCCTAGTGTTAGAAGTGAGGGATACCTGTCGTATTCCATACCATTGTTTTTCATCGAAACATTGAACCATCCATTCAATGGCTATGACAATATTATAAGGTAAATTACAGGGATCTTTATTGACCAGCGCTCAAATTAGATAATTTTCCCTTTTTTATAAGCAAGTCTATAGTATATGGGACAGGATCCTTATCAAAAACAAATCTGTAAATGACAATATGCGAAGCCATGGGCCAGTTTATTTAAAAAAATAACAGGTGAAAATATTTATATAAATAACATAATATTCTGATCTTAAGCTGAGCATATTCTTTCTTGCTCTCGGAATGAAATCAAAGACACTCATCATTAACTAATCAAAACAATATAACATGATAAACAACTAAATTATAGAATTAGTTCATCTAAACATACATACCCTACTTTTTTAATACCCTGCAGAATTTGGTCTAAAAATATATTGAAAGGTAAACCGACTCCAACTTCTAGTAACAAGAATATATATACCTGTATCTATTAAACATATTCACTAGTTACGTGCTCCACATGATATATGTTGCATTCAAAAGCTAGCCTGCTAGCGGAAACCATGACATTTGTTATAAACAGTCATAATGGTTCAATGAACTAATCTTAGACAAAAACTAACACGCGCCTAACTACCTAACCATAGTACATAGCCTCAAAATTACCAAATAACGATCAGTCAAAAAGAAATATATTACTAACCTAAACACACAAAGATTTTTATAATATTTAAATTGGCAAAAAAGTTCTCAAAATTATATAGAAGACATGGATAGTTAGCAGAATAATTATATAATTAAATTCTTATTAAAACCTAGACTCTATCGCTTATCAAGGTAACATAGCTAAATAAGCCTCCATCATAATGTCCACTTACATTGTTTAGTCTTAGTCCCTCTAAAGGCTAATGGCATCAAAGAGTGCCTTAGCTTGCCGAGCACACGCTTATATTCATTTAGTTTCAGCGGGGGAAAAAAGATGTTTGTATGAGTGGTCACACAATGATGTCATTTCTGTCCAATAAGCATTTAGATGACCTCACTGGCGTCTGCGCATAACGCCATGAAGTCTTGGTCTGGACTTGGGGGGTGACGAGTAGACACTATTGAGAGCCAATCACGTTCCTCAGATCACGCACGCGCTTTATACACAGCCATTCTTCTCGACGATGAAACAACTGGTTGAAGAGTCAGGAAGTCAGATAGAGTTTTTTGTTGTGTAAGTGATCCGCGCTGGCCGATGTCGCCCGTCTTCAGGCTCGTATCTTTGCTGCGCCGAGGCAGTACAACAGGGTGAGTAGTCAAGCGAGCTAAGAGGTGGTGGTGTAGTATGGCCACGGTACAACATCTTGAGTATGTTTTTTTGTAGACAACGGAGTCGTCTAAGATATTATTATCATCCATCCCGCGAGTACTTGCCAGCACTCGGGACGCTTGAAAGAGACTATTTGGTGTCAGGATGGTTAATGTGACCAGCCACAGGGTGAGCGCCATAATTTACTCCGTCTGTGCTGTGAACCAAAAAAGATCGTTAGTATTTTACCAAGGAAGAGAAAATAATGTTCTAAGATGAATGACTCAATACGAGCTAGAGAGGTAATAACATCCTTTGACACATTTATTTAAGATTTTAAACATGCTAGGAAGGTTCCTAAAAAATAATTTAATATTTGGGGTTCAAGATAAATTTACAAAATATGAACGTTTTAAAATTCAGTTTTCCTAAAGTAAAACCACCCCCACAATTTAAAATTCATCTAAAAATGACCTATACAACTTCTTAGTTCATTTTTACATTTCTTCATTTATCTATTTGGTTGCAAAATTGAATGTAAAAATGAGTGGGTCCAAGTTTTATGTGCATACGTATTATGTAAATTTATCATAATAAGTCTAATTGAATTTATTTCACAGTACAAGTCACAAAGTTATAGTAATAAACCAACAAAACCATAACTATAATTGTATAATACAAAACAAAAAATATCAAACGCAGGAGATGTTTGAGAAACATTCATAGTTCAAAATCGATCTGTTTGACTTAAGTAAAACAAGATCTAATGCATTTATCGTAGATGTGAGTTTTTGTTGGAATAAAAGTAACGACTTTCAAAAGATTGTCAGCAAGAAAACTTTAAATGAAAAAAAAAAAAAAGTTCATGCACCAAACTCTAACTTACAAACTAATTTAGTTTATATTTGAGCGCGTTCAATCAAAACTCGCCATTAAAGGAACTAGTTTAATCAAACGTGTTATTTTCAAGCAATGCTTTAAAACCCACATCACATGACTTACAGTATGAGCTAACTTCCATCTGAGACATGACTTGCTAAATTAATTGGGTATTTACTCAAACTTAGGGAACAGTTTACTTAACGAGTTTCAGAAACGATTCCCAACTAAAACTAAACTAACACATGTCACTATATTCTAGCACACGAGCAATTTTAAATTCATTTATGGAAGTAAAATGGCACTCACATTAATTAAACTGTATAATTAATATTGAGACAAAGTTTTTATTTTCTCTATGACTTTTAGATAGTAGATATTCTTTAATAGTCTAACATCTTAGCTAAGTTGGTAGCGTGTCTGCATACTGAGTTAAGAGTCCCAAGGTTCGATTCCTCCCATTGCCAAAAAATGCATCGTTAGTGAAATGTAATTTTCCCCTTTCACAGTGATAAATTAATGGCCGGAGGCAGGTT
Source organism: Timema podura (assembly GCA_033556935.1). NCBI lineage: Eukaryota > Metazoa > Arthropoda > Insecta > Phasmatodea > Timematidae > Timema > Timema podura. The sequence continues at coordinate 20,668,048 of JAVRXN010000003.1, read as the reverse complement.
GTTGTGTTTGTTTTGGATTTAAATTAGATTATAAGTCGTCTTATGATATAATCAGTCAGTTCAGAAAGTTCACATTAATTACTTCACATAAATGAATAAAAATTCCTTAGTAACAGCTATATTATTTGCAGATCAGTCATTTTTTAATCAAACAGTGAGGCCTTATCCTTCTTTTACATAATACTTGACTCCCTTCTTTGAGTATTATTGAGCAAAGGAGAAGCCAAGTATGTAATAATGTTACCATAGATGAGAGCTGTTGTATATACATTTGGTCAGCAATAATTTGTCATTTATGACATTTTTTATTGTCTTAAACACACTTAATTTAGTTGTATTATACAAATATATGTTATGGTGTGACAACCCTAACGGAAACATATCATTTCCGGTTCCTACATGTTTTGTTACATATTTATTTACAAATATTAGACAATTTGTCAATCACTAAACATTTATAGAAGGAAAAAGCCCCGGAAAAACCAAAAGTGCACACTTTGTTGTTTTTCTTGCCTTTATCGTGTAAAGAAAGTGTTGTAATCGTGAGCATTTTTAGCTTTGTGATTATGATAGATCTTGATGTATAAGGCTCCTATTGCATGTGTCAACTTGTTGACGACAATGTTAAGAAGCATTGGTTTAAATGGAAGACATTACACGAGGAAACTTCAGTTGCATGGTTGGCAATTATTTGCAGACAGTTTTCATGCAGTGAAACTGCACGGTTAACTTTTAGTTGTCCGCACTCGAGCTGGGGCTTTGTTTTAAATGTAACCTATTACACTATGCAACTAATTGCCTGCGCAACTGCAACTTCTGCTGGGATACTCCTTCTCATTTGAATGTCGAGTCTTCTTTTATATAGGTCAGCATATCATCAAATGAAGATTTAGAGATGCAAAAGTAATTTAAAAAAAGGTGTAACTGTCCACAGATCCTCAAATGACGTATAGTACAGATCCTTATCCAGTCTTGAAGATAACATCGTATATACATACCTCTTTCTTGGCCTGCATCTTCTCTGTATTATAAGCAAGGCAAGAAGAAATATTCCCTCATTCCTCGACGCCATTTTCTAGATATGACGCTCACCAATGGTTGCAGCAACAATTTGTGCAGATGCAAGCATCGGGCAACTAGGTGTCAACTAGTTGAACGCAACAAGTTGCCCCGTGTAATAGGGCCCTTAGGTGCCTCCAAAAATAAAACTAATAAAAAAAGGGTTCGGTCTACCAAAGATAATAGTTGAAATATTATATATTGTTACAGAAACAAATCAAGAAAAAAACCTTCCTGGTTCACCAAAGAGCATAACACTCAACACCACATTTCCCACACGTCAAATAAAAAATATATTTTCTTATAGTTCGGAAGTTTTGGTTTTATAATATGTATTTTGTATAACAGTTTTTTAATTTTAATAATCATACAACTTTGCAACAATCAGTTATTTCGTATCTCAAATATTTACGGAGATATGGTCCAAATAGAACATTTCCCCTCAAGAACAGTGCCTAGATACGGATTGAAATCAAAACTATTTGAGTCGATTTCAAGAAAATGTCATTTTTTTACTGTTTCACCCTTTGCAAGTAAACTGCCCCTAATTTTAAGGTTGGATTGATAATTCCAAAATCCATCTGAGGAACCTTATAAAAACCCTGGATAACAAGTTTCATCCCGATCAGTAAAACGGTTTCGGCTCTAGGCCGAGATAAGACAGACAGACAGAAAAACGGCATCGTAAGAACTACTTTTCAAGCTTTAAGGGCTCATGAAACTTTGACATCCATCAAAATATTGATTTTTTTTCCTTACAATCACAGGATGCTTCCTCTGTAAGAGGAGTCGCGAGAAAGTAGAAATGAGTCCTACAGTTATTCTGTATATATGTACTGTACCTTGATCTACAGCAAAAATTGTTCGATGGTTTTAATTCCAACTTGATATTTAGATATTTAATGGTCATACCTTGGGGTGAAAATGTGAGTTGGATTTTAGAAATAATATTAAATATATTGTTTTTTGGAAATTTGAAATATTTTGAAAATGGCTTTAAAGATTTTTGTACAACAGGTTGCATATAAGTTAGGCGCGCGGCACTACACACCTCAACATCTTGAAACACGGCAGCAGACCATACCACAATTAATAGTAAACAACATACCAGTCCACCCAAAAATGCGAATCATCACAGAAAGTACCTACTATTATTACATGTGTAGTGCCGTGCACCTAACTTCCATGCAACTTGTTGTACACGCATGCTTGACAGCTTTACTCTCCCGGCGCAGCACGCCGAAACTTTGAATACAATTTAATGGTATAAGCACAGGTTTCCAGATGTAAGTGTTAAGAGATTTTGTATTAATTTTGGTTCAAAGCCAGTTGTACAGTTTGGGCTATGAGTTTCCGAAAACCCTGTATATGTGTGTGTATATATATATACAGGGTGTATGTATATATACAGGGTGTATGCATATATATATACATATACAGGGTATATATATACACCCTGAATATAGGCCTACATACACCTTGCATACAGGGTGTATGTATATATATATATACATATAGAGGGTATATATATACAGGGTGTGTATATATACACACACATATATAGGGAGTTCGGAAACTCATAGCCCAAACTGCACAACTGGCTTTGAACCAAAATTAATACAAAATCTCTTAACACTTACATCTGGAAACCTGTGCTTATACCATTAAATTGTATTCAAAGTTTCGGCGTGCTGCGCCGGGAGAGTAAAGCTGTCAATCATGCGTGTACAACAAGTTGCATAAGAGTTAGGTGCTCGGCACTACACATGTAATAATAGTAGGCATTTTCTGTGATGATTCGCATTTTTGGGTGGACTGGTATGTTGTTTACTATTAATTGTGGTATGTTCTGCTGCCGTGTTCCAAGATGTTGAGGTGTGTAGTGCCGCGCGCCTAACTCCTATGCAACCTGTTGTACACCTATGCTTGAATAGCTATGTTCTCCCGGAGCTGTACGCCGAAACTTTAGACACAATAATTTAATGAGCATGACGAGACACGTTCTTAAGATTTGATTAGCAAAATAACTTAAAACACTTTTGAGCTAATTTGATTTTATCTAAAATGAAAAAAATTTACAAAACAAATTTCTTGCTTGGGGATGAATATTTTTTTTTTGTGAATTAGATAATCAACCAAAAACATGTCAAAAGAAAAAAAATATTGGAATATCTGTCTACTAAGCTAGGGGCCCCAGGTTCAGTTCCCGGCATGGCCGAAAAATTTATCATTTATGAAATGAATGTTTACCCTTTCATAGTGAAGAATTTACTGCCGAGGGATGGATGTGGTAAATACCCCCATTGTTTCACCAGACCGATATTCGGACCTCTACTTTCCTGTAACTAATAAATAAGTAGGCCTATATCGTGAGCTATCCAAGAAATCCCATGTTACAAAAATTAACTAAACAAAATATTTTCTAAATATCAACGCAAACAATGCGTACAAACTCTAAAAGAGTATCGAGTGAAGATTAGCAAAGCAGAATACTTGGAGTACGGTTCTTTCCCCCCTCAGGATTAATCCAAACAAGGATTCGCCTCTAACTAGACAAAGTCCTCACTATCGACTGCTGACCTGACGCCCATTTGTATGCAGAGGTCTCTTATCCCTGAGCTCTACATGAATCACAAGCGAATCAACAAGCCGGTTTCTTCGAACACATCACCACAGACATGTCGCGCCAGATTTACCAACGCTTTAGTCTCAAGAGGAACCACACGGACCTTGGTTCATAGTTTCGAAACTTGTGAATAAACTCGTTAGCGAGCTGAGTAGCAGAACAATTTAAAGTATATGATTTACGGAATGCCTTTTACTTGCCCGCCACTGAGTTTTCAATCTGACAAGACTGGAAATCCGGTCACGTTAAAAAAAAATATGAGCCATTGGGATTGAAGCGTGCAATTGTACAAAATATGTAGACTAAAGAAAATACTACTAGGATATTGTATTGGATGCACCGTGTAATGGATTTGGCTTTATTAGTTTTAAATATTATATTTGATTGTAACTAAGTTTTTTCATCATCACGGGGTTTTGATATCTATTCAGCCTATACGTATAGGTTATGTAATAATTATGATAATGGGGTAGGGATGAGGAAAAAAGCATCTTAGAGGTAATCTACCAGAATTTATTGGGAAGGAGAGGGGGGACCATTAAGAAAAAAATTCTCAGAAGACAGGACCGAGATTCGAACCCAAATCTCCCGGTCTTCAGCAGGCCAGTTTAACAAGGGAGTTACGCCTTGCGAACAAGTTGATTGTGTCAAAAATTGTGGAATATTTAGAAATATTACCTCAGTTCTGTCTTTTATACATAGAAAAAATTCTAAAGACATTTTTAAATAAGGAGCCTTATAATGCAAAGATAATAAGACTTTAAACTGATCTGTTAATAATTTCTATTGTAATAAAAAATAATTAAAATAGTGTTCAATGGATTTATAATTTATATTTATAATTTATAAAAAGTTAAAAAAAGGTACATAAATAAGGAATGAATGGCTTTAAAAGTTTTTATAATTGAAAATGTTGCATGTTAAATAAAAATATCTTAAAATAATATTTTAATGTTGAAAATTTAATAGCTAAATTTGAATTTAACAAAAAAATGATAAGTTTAGAAAAAAAGTGTTACTATAATGGGACACTTTAACTTAATTAAAGTGTATCAATAAGGTATGTCACCAACAATAACAAAAATGGTACACTTAAATATTACATTTGAGGTAAAATGTCATAAAAAATTGGCAATTGTTGGTATTGGGTTATAATATGCACTAAAGTTTTATATAAAGGTCAATATTTAAAATTAATAGATCATGAAGTTTGAAATAAAATAAAAGGCTTTTTTTTAAGGAATAGAAATATTCAAATTATATATTTTCTGACATAAAATAGTCAGTCCAAATAACTATATAAAAATTTAAATTTTTAAGAGGAAATTGCAAAAATACCACGGGGGAGCAAAATTTCCAAAACTAATACAAACTACTTCTCTGTGTGGAATAAAACTGAAATTTGGCAAGCTGGTTTAGAGACTATTAGAATCTACGAATAAACATTAAAGTGTGAAAATCTAAAATTTAAAAATGTAACTCTGTATATAAAGGTGGTATAAAAATTTAGGGCAGCAGGTAGAAAATTAAATTTGCCAGGAATGTAGAGAGACCACTCCGAATGTCAACATTAGTGCTATATATTCTAGCTTTATATTTAGATGCGGCTATAACCCTAACTAACAAACAATATAATGGTTTAGCTATTTAGTCGATCATGAAATGTGCATTCGTACAGTTGTCTTTGTACATTAAGTAGCATAATGTCTTACCGACCCGAAGGTGGCTGCATTATCTGAAGGATCGTGACCTTAATTGATCACACATTTGTAACTGACAATTTACGCACGTCCATCACAGACTTTGCCTTAAAATATGAAACAATTCCTGGATACTTCAGTGGTTAGACATTGAAGAACTAAGACTTTGGTCCTGGGTTCGATTCCCATGTCCAGGTGTCATGTTTCAATTTAAATAATATTACATTTAGATATGGCTATAGCCGTAATTAACGAATATAATAGCGAAGGCATTAGATATTTAATCCAGTATTGTTTAGCTATGTTTAAATAATAATAATTGGGGTAGTCTACGTAAGCTCAACTACGATGTATATTTTTTCACACAAACATTTTTACTGAATGATTGTATGGCGCATACAAAGCCATTATAATTTTTCCTTTCACTTACACATCTTGTACAATGGCGCGTTTCTGTCAACAAAATTATTCTTAGAAGACTGCAACCAAAGAGTGAAAGGCACATCTATCTTGTTTTATGTTTCTCTACTCGATAGAAACAGTAGATCATACGATGTTCCGCTGACGAGATGAAGCCTCTCGTAAGCCTTTCAGTGTGACGTCAGTTTTCGCAGCTCAAACTTTGGTGTTTCCGATATTGCGTGTGTAAATTCACACGTTTCTAAGTTAGGGAGTTAGAAATAAGTTTTTATTTGGCCCAGAAAATTACTACTTATGTGTCTTGTAAAAAAAAAGACAATAATACACAAGTATCGATACTAGTGCGTTGGTCCACAATTATATTGTATTCAATATCAATCGGAATGATACAACAATTGATTTCGATCCCACCAGGATCCAAAACAGAGTTTCTTGTGGGGGGAAGAAACGAAATTTATCATCCACAAAAATTTAGATTGAAAAATACAGTTTCAGTCAAGTTGCTCAACCAGTCTATTTTAATAAGAAATTAATAATTAATGGACTACATCTGAGTTGGAGAACCTTTTGGTGATTGGCAGGCCACGTGTTCCTTTACGGATTACAAATACGGCCGCACACCTCATATAGAGTACGTTCGGCCAAAATCATAAAGACGTACTTTACCTAAATTAATAGACCTATAGGTTAATTTCTTTTTAGTAACCCTTAAGATGGAATGGAAGGGGGCGCGAGGAAAAACCAGTGTTTTTTTAAATTTTTATGGAAAAATATTTTTTTGGACAAAATAAATAAAATATTGCTCTAATATAATCATAGAATTTAATCTTCTTCACATGATGACCTCAACATTTTCTGAATATCTTTCAAGGGTGTCCTGGAATTTAATGACAACTTTTTCTGGTCATTTAAAAAGTCTGCCATACTCATGACAAATATTCAAGAACTGTTGATATCACCATGTGAAGAAAATTAAGCTATCTGTTTGTACTGAAGCAATATTTTATTTATTTTGGTCAAAAAATTATTTTTCAATAAAAACTGCAAAAACACCGGCCTTTTTGCGAGTACCCTTCCATTCCACCTTAAGGAGCGAACGGTTTTTTAGTTTACTTTTTTTCTTTAAATTCATCGAGGGCCAATTTCGGTTTTTATAATTTTTATTATATACCTACAAAGGAACCATTTTTGAAAAAAGAATTTATAAATTATAAAATATTTGACATAACGGTAAATCGTTTATTCACTTTTCCTTGAGCTTGTTCTTCATAGTTCTTGCCTCATTTTAAAATTCAACTGTAACGTATATTATATACGGTTTATTGTAAAATCATGATTAAAATCAATATGATTATAACATCTAATAGAAAATTACTCAGGAATGGAGTTTTACAAATCTTTACATCAAAACAGTTAACCCGATGCAATTTGAACACAATTTGAAATTGAAAATGTAAAATTTATAAACGATGAAGAGACGTAAATTGAGAGAATATACCAAAAGGCCACACCAAACATCTCAAAAGGCCACATCGCAGGTTACCCATCCCTAGATTATATTTTAGTTGATTATAGAATCCCAGGATATTACTTTTAGCGTAATCTCCCAATATTGGATATTGTACAGGTGAGGAAATAAAAGCCCAAATAGTATCCAGATCGTACAATTGGCAACGTCGGGTCTTGCTGAAACAGAGAATAAATAAATCAAACAGTCAAGGTTGATACCAAAGGCTTTATCTTGTTGAGCATGCGTAGATTCGGAACCTTGAAAAGAAACGAGAGGGAAGGGAACTTGCCATATGAATAGCAACTATCATTATTTTCTGCCTTGCATCTGCGAGCGAACCAAAATTCCCTTACCAAGAAATGGATGTGGCCTTAATGTTTCTACTAAATAAAAGTGTTTATTTTCCGAGCACACTAAAATTCAGTGAATTTTCTTCTTGAGGTGTGAATCATGGGTAAAATGTCTGCCCTCTCTTAGAAGAATCTAGACAGTATCATGGCTTATAACCGACTCAAAAGTGGATTAGTATTGCCTAAGCACAATTCTTCCGTAACCATACCCAATTCCAAGGTCATTACTAGTTTTATATTAAGATTTAAAACAGGGCTTTCCAACTGGTGGCCCGCGATGTCTTTTTATTTGCTGCTCGCTAAGTTTCTTGGAAAAGTAATCTACTGAATAAAATTGATATTTTCAGTCTGAGAAACAGATAGTTTTGACTTGCGTCGGAAAAATCACGGAAAGGTCCGACTAATGTACGTTCAATAATAAAGTGAATTGGCTCTATTTTAATAATAACATGCGTATCCCGTGAGTCTTATTTCCTTCCCCCCTCAGCCGATTATGATGGGTCTCGTCATTGTAATCATGGACTATAATTGTGGCCTTCGCGAATTGTATAGTTGGAAACCTCTAATTTAAAAAATGTCAAGCAGGCCTTTTGCTCATGAAATTATGACTAACCAAATAATCAACCATACATTCTTTCTAATTAATGAGCTTGCTAAAAATAATAAATCTTTTACAATACCTTTGGGTCATTCCGAGAGGGTGGTTTTAAGGTTTTCCCTACCCCTTTCCTGAAAGTATTATGACTAAGGGTTCGGCCAGACTGACAAGCGATGCGCGTGATTAGCAGATAGTCTCGTTAGTTGTTGACGAGGAGGCTCCGAATCTTGGCTCAGTGAACTGAGGGTGGTTTTTGACAAGGGATTTATTATTATGGTTTTCTCATCCTCTCTCCACGCTAGTGGTGATTATTATTTGTAAAGGTGTACTTTTATAATATTGAAGTATATTAACATATCAGTTTTACATATATATATATATATATATATAGGTATGGTTTATGATCTTACAATTAAATTAGGCCGTTAGTAGCAAGTGTGTAAACCTATCGATAGTAATAAAAATGTCAAAATAAAAAGTTTTCCTAGCACTCAATGAACCAACATACAATAATATAGCCTAGCGCCTGTAAGTTAGACTGTACCGGCTCGAGCGCTCGCTCGCTCCAGTCTGGCCACCTCTCATTACAACCAATGTGTTCTATTTTATATTTTAGTCACTCGCGCACTCACCCAGTCTGTCCGTCCCCTAATGCTTTTTAATTCCTCCTCAATATCTAGGCTATTAGATTAGAGTACACAAACATTCATAGCCCTTAAAACGCAATTATGTTAAAAACTAAACTAAATATTCAAATAAAGCTGACAGCATAATATTCCTGGAGTGAATATTCTCATTGTTTGACCAGATAGGCTATCAGCCTATCACCTTTCACCTCCTCTTTGCAACAAGTTCTACCGCTGTAGTTAACTATGTTTGGGAGACTATCTGGGGCTGGGGCCTTATTTTATAGGATGAAGTAATTTACCATTTTTTCTCTTGACGAATTTTAATGTAGTTTTTTATCATCCAGCGCTGTGTTCTTAACCCAGTGGATTCAAATTTTGTGCATAGTTTGTCTTTAAGACCATCGCGAACCTTGATAATCCACAAGCGTTCAGATCCTACAATTTAATTATTTATCCTATAATACCCATACTGGCTATTCTCTGTGTCAGAGTTCCTAGCTCCAGGTCCATAGGTGTCAGGTTCATTCCCCGGTGCTTCTAAGATTGATCTGTGAAGCGGTGGGTCTCGAACAAGGTCAAACTCAGCCTTGTGATGGAGGACACAGTCTGTGAAGGGAGCTCATTCTTAAAATAAATAGTGTGAGGAGTGAGCAGCTCATGTGGTTTAGAAAACTGAGATTAATGGCTGGAGGTCTCGTTGTGCTGACAACATGACACCCTCTATCTTTGAATTTTGACATTTCATCGCTAGTGGTTTGTATAGCTCGCTTGCAGGCTCACACCTTGGAGCTTATAATACCCGTACTGGTTATCAATAGTAGGATAGGTAGAAGTGAGAGTAAATGTACCCTTACTTGCGTACAGGAAAAGGGGAGGGGGTGGAGCGTTTAAGAAAATCACCCCTATTATACCAGGCTGGAATTTGAATCCTAATTTCCCTGTCACCGACAAATCAAACCAAAGGAGCTTGACACACGCTAGTGCTCACTCGGTCACTACTCGTATCGTGTAAACATGTGATCTGAGCTAATTCAAACGGTGTCATCCGATCAGAATCGAGCTGGTCCGTGCTTAGGGATGTGGTATCGAAACAAAAGTATCGATACTGTACTCATTAAAAGTAACGGAAGAAAAATATCGATATCGTAATAGCATCGAAAGAAAAGTATCGATACTGTACTCATTAAAAGTATCGATAGTATCGATTTCTAAAGTATCGGAAGAAAATATTATCGTATCATCTGTATATAAGTATCGAATCTATTATAATGAAGAAAGTATCGATACTTTTGTTCGATACTACATTAAGTACGAGTACTCAATAGTCGGATATCGATACTGTAGTCATTAAAAGTATCGGAAGAAAAATATCGATATCGTAATAGTATCGAAAGAAAAGTATCGATACGCTCTTAAAGTATCGAATTGTCTAATGATCAAGAAAGTACGATACATAATTCGCAGCATTGAGCTATAAAAGGTTTTTTTTTTTAATGACCGTTCTCATTGATGAAGGAAGGGGTACTATGACTGGACACCCCGTCACCTGGTCAGGTATCAGGCTGTATTGATAAACAAAGATGAAAGAACACAATGAATTATGATAAGCTAAAAGAAATTGAATGCCAGAGTTGCCTCTGGCTTGCCACGCAGAAAATGACTGAGAAATAATGTCATTTGTTCTTCCTCCACAGTCCACCCTAGTAAACATTTAATCCCAGCATGAGGGAAGCTAGCAAAAAAAAGTTGTTTCTTTCGAATAGCAATCTGATAACCTGAGTGTGAGTACTAATATCAGTAAAAGTATCGGAAAAAAGTATAAAGTAAAATATACTATTATCGAAAGGTAAATATCGATATTATTAAAGTATCGATACTTTTTTCACATCCCTATCCGTGCTCAACTTTAGCGAGCCAACTCGGATATTAGTAGCATTTCAAAATGGCGGTGGAGTGCGTGACGGTGAAAGGAGCTCGTGCTAGAAAGTGGAATGAGCGGGAAAAATATTAGATCAACACATCCGCGAAAACTCTGATACCTTTCAACAGGAGATCAGCCATCTTTATAACTATCCGAGTAGCAAGACGTGAAAAACATCTCTCCTAGTTGCTCTGTGAGCGTTATTAGGCCGACTCGGTTCTAGTTAACTTGTGGCGTGTCACCGCGGCTGTTACACGAGGCTGTTGCAGTAAACTCGATCAATTACATCTTTGTCACATTCCTGTATTCATTACAATCACCTCAAACAGTAAATGTAACGCTATAATCCCTACAAGTATTGCAATTCCACCCTTAACCCAACACGACCCCAAATTGGGTCGAGGTCCTAAGGTTGTAAACCATTGTATTAATCAGTTAATATAGGTTACGGATTGCTTGGATCGGCAGTAGCACAAAAAAAAATTCTATGCACTGGATATTACGCCCTAGCTGAAGCATCCACATTAATGACATTAACCTCCCTCGTCCCTAACACATTAACGTAATTACAGTAGCCCCATGGCTTCTTTGGTGCTGACTGACAGCTCACAGCTGACAACTAACAGCTCTGAAAAGTTACCAGACCAAATTATGTATCCCTACGCCGAACCATATGATCTGCAAAAACATGTGTTTAGCATCTGTCACTTCTGATAGTCAAAATTTAAGTATATACCTAAATTATGACTGTCAGAAATCAGCTGTAAGCTGTCAGTCAGCACCAAAGAAGCCATGGGGATACTTAAATATATATTACGTAGTACATATTAGTACCTTATCGGGTAGTAGGCGTAAGATGCAGTGCTAGTTTTATTTTAATTTATTTGAGGTATTTAACGTGCACTTTCTGAACCGACCGATTATATTGGAACATGACCTATAAACTATCTTAAATCTAGAACAGGCACAACACCCAGACCCTATGCCATTAGCTCATCACTGTAAAAGGGAAAAAATTTAACCAGTGATAAGATTTTAGGCCATACCAGGAAGCAAACCCGGGACCTTTAGCTCAGTAACCAGACGTGTTATCGACTAATCTAAGGTGTCAGATTGTTAAAAAAAATAGGGAAAATTTTTGGCTCTACCCTCGCTACCGTATTGTGTGCCAACTTTATATCAGTCCTGTATTTAACCCCTTCATATGCTCTTTATGTTAGTGTGACTTACATTGATATAAAATTAATATATAAATTAATATATCAGCGCGTGACCTAGTGAAGAATCGAACTATTAGCCGAGAGTGTGACTGTTTAGTATTTTACGGGATCGTTTCATATTGAATGTAGTTGACCTTTTGCATAAAGATTGGAGATACAAAATAAAAATACATGATATTTTAATAAAAATTATAATTGAATATTTAACACGATATATTGCAATTAGATTATATTTTTATTCGCTTAAAAAATCACATTTTGATCAAAATAACATTTAAACATTTTTTTTTACATAAATCCCCTACAGAATATATTTTATCCGTGCCAACGATGGACACCACATAGCCCCCTTTCTAAACAATAATTATTTTTTTAGTATGCATGTATAAATATATTGTTCTGTATCCAAACATGGTATTTTGCACCCTCTCAATTTAGCCAAAAACACACACACACACACGCACACACATAAAGTTATACTGCATGAGATACGTATTCAATTTTAAGGTGGGCTTTTTTTATAATGTCTTGTTTTGACCTATTTTTTTATACAAGTGCGCGTTTTTCATTATAATAGCTTAGACAGAAATAACATTTATTATGTAAAAAAGTAAAAATGTCAAAGTGAACCCGTCCTGCGTCCTTAAGGGACAGGGGGAGGACAGACAAATTACCAACAAAAATAAACTAGAAAATTGCAGAGTGACTCATATGAATTATTATTATTACTATTACTATTAGCACCGCGTCTTACCACCCGTTCGGGTTATACGCACTTACGCTAATGTGCAATGGTAGGGTGATTGTGAGATGAAATGGAGGACCTACAGTTTAACGTGAGATCCGAACCACGGTGGAGGCCTGGCATTTCACACATTCACAAGTTGTGATTAATACACGTCTTGTCAAGAGGTGAAGGAAGGGTTTGGTAATCAGATAAATCTGTGCCGGGACCGAGGATTGAATTCCGGACTCTCAACACAGAAGTCTGACACCTTACACCTAGACCACCAGGTCACCGACCAAAATGAACAATGCACATATAATGTATGTATATATATACATATAATATATATATATACATATAATATATATATATATATATGTGTGTGTGTGTGTGAATTTTATCCACTCCCCATATATACCTAAGCTTCTAAAAAAGAATAATTAATTGTATCGCTTCACATATATACCTAAGTGTATTAAAAGGAATAATTAATAAATGACAAGAGGTAGTTTTTTTAATGCGACAACATCGGTAATATTTTGAGGTGGGATGACACAGCAAAGATAAATCAGAGGTTAATGATTTGAATTTAATTTATTTAAATTAATAATATAGAAGTTTAAACAATAAAATATACATATTACAAAAATAATTATCAACTTTAATACTGCAACAATATGATGTGTTTATTCATCAAATAAAAAAAATCTGTTATAATGGAGAACAACCTTAACTATCCAACCCGCCTTGGTGGCGTAGTTGGCTAACGCGCTAGTCGTGTTGAGCTTGACCGCTGAGGACGGGGAGATCGAGGTTCGAATCTCGGTCGGGTGAACGGGGGGTGGTTTTTCCTAAATGGGTTTCCAATCTCCCTCCACGCAAATGCGGGTTCACTTCCTCTAAATTCAACCCTCCCAATTCATAATCCATTAGCGTAATTAGTACTTAAGCGTATAACCGAACGGGTAGTAAGACGCGGTGCTAATATTATTATTAACTATCCAAGTAATGCAAAAGAGTGTTAAACTGCATTTAATAATCCTAAAAAAAAATTATTCAGAAATCTTCAGTCAAAATATACAAACAGCAGAGCCTAATCTAATCTCTCTGATCTTTAATTATAAACGTTTATAACAATGATTTAAATATATAAAAACTCATAAAAGCGTTAATAAAAATTAGAAGGAAACGCAATAAACAGAAGATTGCGTTAACAACCCAGATTACCTAATATATGATTATGTATTAAAAATCCATCCCATTTAACCAGGAATTCAAGTTAGTGCAGAGAGAATAATAAACTCTCATCTTTAAATATTGTAAATAATGTATTAAATAAGTATAATTTATTGACAAAAAAGGAACAATTTATTTGAACTAAGTTTCTTCGATATAAATTCAACTATGCCATAAGGGCTAACATAGTCCTTTTTCAACATTAAAAATCATTCATAGTCACGTATTCTTCACTTTTTTAGTATATAGGCTAGTCCTTAAAAAACAATAAACATGTCAATAAAAAATACTAAATCATTATTATATATCATTAACCAGTAGATTCTCAGAAAATTCAAAGTAGAAATATTTACAAGAGGTTAAACGCAATACTAATATTCGAAGTTTTGACAATTAATATTTAAAGTAATTCCGACGGAAAACATTAGAGATCAAGGCTCAAGTATTACATCAGTCAGAATCCATATTCTGAAAATTAAATGTCTTAAGTGTTTGGAGAAAAGGTTTCAAAGATTAAAAAAAAAGAAACTAATTTATAAAAAAAAATTTAATACGTTTATAAATATTTACGCCGAACCAATACATTTTGAACAGACAGAGAATTTTGCAAAGCTTACATTTTCCAAAACACGAAGTGTCCTTGAGGAGAATCCAAACAAGAGTAAACTACATACAGTATAAGGGGAAAATCACCAGTTTATATCCAATCAACAGCTCAAGTTGAAACATCATAGAAAGGAATAAGAAAGGGGGTGGGGTGTGGGGGAGCAACACAAATAGAGAGAGGGAGAGGACAGAACTGCAAAGTGACCTGGTTGGCTCAGAACCTTCTGGAGGACAGTACTATTTTCCACGTCTTTCTAAAGCGTGTCGGTGGCTGAGCTTAGAACTAGCTCTGTATCCCGGCAGTTCCTTTACTCAGCAGGTCTTATCGATGGGGCTGGTTGTTAAGTTGATATTTAGGTATTTGGAGCGATATTTGGTCAAATCCCGGCAGAGGTGAGTAATATTTACTATAGTTAAATGATTTATATTTAACTTCGACGATTTTATTATATATATATATATATAATTTATGTTACTGTCCATCGTAACTTCAACGATTTTACAAATGGCTAAAATAAATGTCAAAATTTGCACTCAATTAGTTTATTAAGCGAATAATAATAATAATACTAAACCAGTGGGAACAAGCTAAGCATGCCATCATTTTGCAACCATTTTACGGAGTTCTGCATCAAAATAATGCGTTTTGCAACCTAGCCACACGACTAAACCCCGATTTTTACAGAAAGCCCACTTTAGAACACCAACAATGATTGAAAGTCACCAAAATATGGAATTATAGAAATGTATCTTCAATTTATTAATAATTAAAAATCGAATCTATAGATTTTTCAAAAGCTTCCAATAATACCTGCTTATGGATTTTTGTATAGTTTCTCCCTGCATCATTAAATAAACTGAGTAGGAATGTAAATACGATAAATAATATTTTTAAATACACCATTGCGGCAACATGAGATTCAAGTTTTCATATAATGGGCTTCCTATGAAAATCAGACTAGTTTTGCTACAGGGTGGCCCACGGAAAAGTAGCCCGCCTCCTATATCCAGCAGGCGCCTCACTCTGAATTGGAGGAGGTCAATCCCCTTCCACCCATATTGTGACATGAAGAATGAGCGAGGGAACTGCTTGTCTAAAGCACAAGACGGGGTGGAAGGGGATTGACCTCCTCCAATTCAGAGTGAGGCGCCTGCTGGATATAGGAGGCGGGCTACTTTTCCGTGGGCCATCCTGTATAAAAGGCCAAGTTAAGTGTAGGACCACCCTCCCTCCTTCCCCCACGCAATATAATAATGGTTTTCTTATAACAATATAAAAGTTTTTGTTTTACTTCCAAATAAGTCGTTTACACCTCTATAGTTTTGAAATAAAAATGTGTATAGTATAAAATGATGTATGGCTCAAATTAAATTATAAATAATAAGTTTTTTATATAAAGGTTAATATAAGAGTCTGGTGACGCACTTTAATCGTTTTGCAAGAAACATAATTAAAATGGGAAAAAGGTGGAGGAGCCATTGTTTTCACCCCTATAATTTTTTCCACCTCAACTCCAGAAACAGTTCACCAATTATTCGAGGGTGATATAAAAGGGAGCTAAAGATTATCCTGGTCCCTAAACATATTTTCATCCTAAATATGTTTTCCTTCCAAATCCGTGAAAAATGCCATATTTGGGTGCAAAATGTGGTAAAACTAGTAATCTTGTATATAATTTGATAAGCTCGTTTCCGATTTTAGAAATCACGAAGAAATTGGCTTAACATATTTTTACAAACGACCTCTCATTTTCAAAGTTAAGGGTCCAGGATGTCGGAAAAAAATAATAGTTTCCAATGAAAATCTGATTTTCAAAGAGAATTTCCAGCTTTTCATTCTTTGTTTACATCATCAAACCCATGGAAACCCTATTTGTGCATGGATTTATACTTGTAAACAAAAACTTTCTCTTTGTTTAAAAAAAATAGCTCAACTCTTACTTAAGTTGTACAGTGCAACAAATATAAAAATTATAGGGAAAATGTGTAGGCTACATATTAAACAAGCCAATTATAGTGAGTTAGAAATATATAACCAAGTACATATTTTACCTACCTACATTATTTGATTGAAGAGTTAATTTCTTGGACTGAGGAAATATTCATTGTTATTGGAATGTTTTTATCGTTAGTTCGCATTTAAATCAGCAATATTGAATATAATTCGCAAATTAAAAGGTAAAGTAGTCAATTTCGTGAAAATATGTTCTTACTTTTGTTTCACTTATGAATTATAAATTAAAAACAATATAACTATGTTTAAATATGTTTTGGTATATATTATAATTTCATAAATAAATAAAATTATTTTGGAATGTGTTTAGGCAGACATTTTAATTGCTAAAGTATGGGCTTCGGTGTTTATTTTTTCAGATAGTATCACCATACCAAGTTCAGCTATGTTTCCTAGCTACCGCTTTATTTTGGGTGTATGTTAAATTGTTGATAATACTTCAAAGTGATATTTTTATGTATCCCAATTATCTTATGATATAAGACTAGGTTTTGGTGTTCACTCTTTCAAATAATATTTCAATACAAACAGGTTAAATTATGTTTCCATGTTACCACTTGATTCTGAGTGGATAATATTATTTCATAGTAATGTTTTGTGCACCCTATTTATCTTCTCTCTCTCTCTCACACACACACACACACACACACACACACACACCCACACACACACACACACACACACACACACACTCGCTCTTTACCAACACGCTCTCTTCCATACAGACTCTCTCTAATACTCTCTTTCTAACATGCACTCTATATTTATCTCTCTCTCACACACACTCAACATTTCTTTCTCTCACACACGCTTTCGTTCACAATATTTCCCCCACTCTCTTTCATACACACACTTCTCTCTCTCACACACATTCTTTCACACACTTTTTCTCACAAACACTTTCTATCACATACACACACATTCTCGTTCACACACACTCCCTTTTACACAAACTTTCTTTCGCTCTATGTATAATTTGATAAGTCCTTTTACAGTAATTAAAATTACGAGAAATTGGCTGAGCCGATTTTGACACAGGAACACTTATTTTAAAGCATATTAATCCAAAATCTAGCCAAAAACAGTAGCTTCAAAAAATATTTTCATAGCAAATATCTAGCTTTTTTCTTTGTTTATATCACCATAGAAACCCTGATTTGTGTATGGTTGTAAATCAGTAAATAAAATATTACAACTGGTATTTATCTATTTTGCTAAGGAATTAAAGTAGGTATACAGGCTATGTTTCACCCCCCACCAAACTGTTAGGTTTGAGATAGACATAGACATTTGGGAGAAGGGCAGTGTAAAAGTTCTAATCGTGGTATGAATGGGGTGAATATACGTTTAATTAAAATTGAACACAGGCAGCTCAAAATAGAGATAGAAAGTTGATAGCCTTTGATGAGTAAACCTTTGACTACAGAGTCGAGTGAGGCCTCATTTTATTGAACTCTTCCCAATAACCAAAACTATTGTTTGGGAGAGTGTGGATGGGCTACACTTAGCTTGTTTTTTTCTCTCATATTAATTAATATTTTAATTTTTAACCCACTTTAGTGGCAACATAGTCTAAGGCATCACTCTCGCAATAGATTAGACTGCCCATGGCGAGGAGCTCGGGGGTAGGTTCCTGAAGATGGTTGTTCCTAAATGGTGTTTCAATTACTTTCCCTCCACGCAAATGTTGGTACACTTCCTCTAAATTTAACCTTCCTAATCCTTAACGTATTAGAGTAATTAGTAGGGCCTACATTTGCGTATAGCTCAAATGGGTAGTAAGACAAATAATAAATAGCAAAACTATTAAGCTACAATACGCCATACTCGCACGGAAAACAGTTCAAAATAAAACATTAAAAATAATATATATATTTATACTTATGCATATCACATTTAATTGTTTTTTTCTGACTTAGTTAATATATTTCAAAGCGCGATATTTGAGTGCAAAAGATGCAAAACAAGACATTTTTTATGCCATTAGAACAAATTAATATTATTTCGCTTAACTTTTTCTTAAACTTATCAAGCTATCATCATATTAAATATAATTTTCTTGCTAAACTTTTAAGGTGCAAAACGTCATACTTTGCTAACTTTTATATTGGTAAGTTCTCAAGACATAAACTTGGGGGGCGGGGGGAGGAGGAAATAACATTTAGGATTGAGGTGTAAAACAGTGCTAAGTAATTGTAAAATGGTAATATATTTAATTATAAGTTTGTTAAGTTTGGTGTGGACAAGTTATATGATTCTACAACCCCACCACGAGCTAACCAGACTAGAGGTGCTTCACGCTTTTTCCCACGTGTATACCAATGCGGGTGAATAGCTAGATGGCGATCCAAGTGGGTGATTTGCATTTTTGGTCGGTTGTAGAAGAATCGAATGAATACTTTGATGATGATATCATTGGCTTGATGGAACTACGAACTTTGTTTAGAGAATACGAGAAAGTAGAAATTTAATATGACATATTTTTTGGATACAGCTTATTGGAAATTTGTGGCGTTTTGTTAGGTACAGTTGAATAATGGATTAAATAGCAAAGCTAATATATTTTTTCAATTATCATTATAACCGCATATAAATATGTTATTTAAATTTACAAATGCCATCCTGAATGGACCCTTGTCCTAGGTTCGATTCCCATGTCCAGATGTCATTTTTCAATTTAAAGAATATGTAATTTAATTAAATTACGTAATTAAAGGTGTTGAATCATCTGTTCAGGATTAAATTGCAACGAATTCCCCTCCCGATTAAGGTTTAATTGGCTGAGCTTAAACCATGGACTCTATAATTCAGTCAGGTGTGCTTACCACTATACAAACCTTACAGTCATGTTAAATACAAACTTAAAAGGAACTCATTAAAACAAAACAAAAAATTAAATGAAGATATTCTATTGTAATTCATGAATGCACTAAAGACCACCTCTGTGGTATAGTGGTCAGAGTTATTGCCTACAGATCCAGAGGTCCTGGGTTCGATCCCCGGTGATTCCAGACTTTCTGTGAAGCAGGGGCTCTGGAACGGGTCAACTCAGCCTCGTGAGGACACAATGAGGAGCTATTTGAATTAAAACATGGCGGCTCCTGTCTATAAAACTGAGATTAATGGCTGGAGGGTTTGTTGTGCTGGCCACACAATCCAACACAATCAGTTGCACGAGAGAAAAATAATCTAGTTGCTCAATAGTTTAAATTAACATTCGGGACAAAATTATTTCCTTGATTTCACTCAGAATCCACGTAATCCTGTAGATACGGCTTATCTTGAGAAAAAATAAAATAACTGCTTAAGCGATTTATATTGAGAGATAGGTGGAGTTTTTGGGAGTGGCTCTCTCAGTACAAAAAGGAAAAATGTGTGTGAAGATACCATTCCTTTCAGAAGAAAAGAGAGATGTTTTATCTACAGTTTCCAAAAATAGGGCTTGTGTAAGCCCATCACTTACAGTTGACGTTTTATTACATACGCTTAACACAAAGGTTATCGACGACTTATAATAATTAGAAGGAAACTCATCAGAGTTCACCAGGAGAGAGAAAGCAAAACTTTTTTTTTACACTTTTACATATTTTAAGTTAAATAACTCATTTAAATTCGTTTAAACAGATATAGCAGACCTAGGTGTAGACATTCTTTGAAGGATGAGTTTATATTGGATAAAAAAATAACTAGAGTTTAATTATCTTTCTAGCGTAGCTCAGTTTTATTAGTGAGGTTCTCAACGGCCATTCTGCTAAGACAGATGGTTGCAATGGAACTTTTGTAGAGTGTTCTCAATTGATTCCTGAATGTGCTTCCCTAAACTAGCCGAGATCTTAGTTTTGAAAAGTTCAGTAAGCCACGTGGTGACATCAGATATGATAAAGCTGAACTCCCCCAATCCTGTCAGGTTGATCTTGAAGTCGCTCCCAGAGAATTTGAGCTCATTTAAAGTCGCATTGCAGCCTGTGGAGACTAGAGCCAGGGACACTTTCAGGTCAACGGAGTTGTTCCCGATGCTCCCCCCCATAGTCCCCGTTCTGTGGTACCCTAATGCCTTGACGGTGTAGTTGTCGTACCCGAACTCCAACACCTTCAGCCCGAGGCCACATACCACAGAGACCGTTTCACCGACCCTGTTTAGGATGACGTCAGCTGTCCTTTGGATCGTGGAAATGCTCTTGATCCATCCCTTGGTGGCGGTGAAGGTGCCCTTGAGCATTGACGTCACTTCCCCCGTCCCGAAGTCCTTGTGGATGTCTGGAATATTCATCAAGTCCTTACCCTTCTCCAAAATGTCGTTCTTGACTATTTCCAGCAGGAAGTCGACAACTTCGTTCAGGTTGGTGTTCTTAAGGTTTCGATAGATCGTGGACATGGTGAGCGAGTCGTCAGCCTCATCATTTCTGAAGATCTCTTTATCTATCGAGGGACGAGCGTTTTGGTTTAAAGTCTTGATGTTCTCCACGGCATTATATTGTGTCTTCAAGAAGACTTTCATGTACTTTTTGAGTGCTTGTCTGGCCGGGGATGAAAGGGGGGTGCCTGAAGAGTGAAGCACTTTGTTGATAAGTGCCATCTCCAAGTTCTTGGCCCGCAGGATGAAGTGGAAAGGGATGGAAAAGTGACCCTCGTCGTTCACGTCGAATGGGTGGTTCACATTGTTACTGATGACCTTGTAATCTCCCTCCAGAACACGATCATCCTCAACCGAACCGTCATCGGTCTCCGAGAGTGATGTAACAATCTGTAAGTGCGTGAATTCCAGGATGGTATCCTCGTTGATGTCTACAGATATGTCCTTCAAACCAAGCGAATTAGACTGGGAAGACGTCGCTTTGTCTTGCAGGTCAAACACTTCCTTGACTATGTTCACCTCCTCGAGCAGGTCCTGATCATCCAGTTCCTTTGTCAATGTGGACGTGGACATGCATACAGCCCAGAGTATGCAATATATCGTCTTCATCTTGTATTCCTGTAATCAAACTAGATATGTTTAGTTCAAAACAAGGGCTTTCAAGCTGAGGTTTACGTAAGTGTAATATTTATTAGGCGTACCATACGCAAACATAATGCATCAATAGAGACCATTATTTTTCTCTAGGTTAACTTAATTTGAACCTAATATAAATAAAATGTTCTTTGAAACAGGCCGAATTCACACATGAAGCTACGCTATGCTTTGCTGCGCTATACTATGTTTTAAGTTCGCTAGCCAAGTATTTAAACAAACACGTTCACACATCACTCTATGCTGTGCTGTGCTTTGCTGCGCTATACTATATTTTAAGTTCGCTAGCTAAGTATTTAAGCAAATACGTTCACACATCACTCTATGCTGTGCTGTGCTTTGCTGCGCTATACTATATTTTAAGTTCGCTAGCCAAGTATTTAAACAAACACGTTCACACATCATTCTATGCTGTGCTGTGCTTTGCTGCGCTATACTATATTTTAAGTTCGCTAGCTAAGTATTTAAGCGAACACGTTCACACATCATTCTATGCTGTGCTGTGCTTTGCTGCGCTATACTATATTTTAAGTTCGCTAGCCAAGTATTTAAACAAACACGTTCACACATCATTCTATGCTGTGCTGTGCTGTGCTTTGCTGCGCTATACTATATTTTAAGTTCGCTAGCCAAGTATTTAAACAAACACGTTCACACATCATTCTATGCTGTGCTGTGCTTTGCTGCGCTATACTATATTTTAAGTTCGCTAGCCAAGTATTTAAACAAACACGTTCACACATCATTCTATGCTGTGCTGTGCTTTGCTGCGCTATACTATATTTTAAGTTCGCTAGCTAAGTATTTAAGCGAACACGTTCACACATCATTCTATGCTGTGCTGTGCTTTGCTGCGCTATACTATATTTTAAGTTCGCTAGCCAAGTATTTAAACAAACACGTTCACACATCACTCTATGCTGTGCTGTGCTTTGCTGCGCTATACTATATTTTAAGTTCGCTAGCCAAGTATTTAAACAAACACGTTCACACATCACTCTATGCTGTGTTGTGCTTTGCTGCGCTATACTATATTTTAAGTTCGCTAGCCAAGTATTTAAACAAACACGTTCACACATCACTCTATGCTGTGCTGTGCTTTGCTGCGCTATACTATATTTTAAGTTCGCTAGCTAAGTATTTAAGCGAACACGTTCACACATCACGCTATACTGTGCTATGTATGCTATGCCGTGCTAAGCTACGCTATGCGAGCGAGATGGCAGACCGGGCGATTTTTACATCTCACTCGTGCTACGTTTTGTGCTGCGCATGCACACAACGGATGTACACACAAAAGGTCATGTTATCTTGAAGACTTCAAATATTCTACTAAACCTTCCAAAGAATAGCGTAGTACAGCTCACTGTGTGAAACACAAGAGAAAAAAAGTCGTACAGTGTAGTGTAGCGTAGCATAGCATATCAGAGCGTAGCTTTATGTGTGAATCCAGCAGTAGGTTTTTTAAGTTGTTAGTGCGAGTGCACTACGTTTCATAACCCATACGAGCTATCTTCATATTTATATTAACAAAGTGGATGGGATAAGGAAGCTAAAATCCAGAGGAAATGGAGAGTGAGAGAAAAACATTTTGGGAAAAGCCACCCCAAGAGATACAGCAAACCAGACCACATGGGATTGATTCCTTTACCCGCTTGCCCATCGATGCGTGTATAAAATTATAAATACACGAAGCTCAGGTTAGCGAACATACTAGATAATTAAACAAGTTTTTCAATAATATTTACGTTGAAAGGGATCGTTACTGGGCATGAATCAACATCGCCGGTAAAAACAAATTTAACTACATATTCATTGATCCGTTTTGATACGTTTGTGTACCTAAATAAATGGATGATCTGATGCTTCATGATTCAGAGAAAAATAATACATTTCTTAAGACACTGTCTCAATTGGTAGATAATCAAGCGCACACAAAGACAAAGGACCAGATTTTGAGTTCTATCATCAGAGATTTGGTATATAGCATTATGATTACGAATATGTATGATGCTATTTTGAAAAATAAGAACAGGTACAAAATTATATTACATACTGTACATGTAAAAACTAAATCAATTTCCATTGCTTTTGTACACATTTAAATACCGTGACTGCTCTAACTCGGTCAGTAAGTTGTTAACATCTCGTCTACTATCTAAGAATGTAAAACTCAGAATGTACTTAAAATAATTTTACCGATTGTTCTCTCTGGGTGTGAAAAGTAGTTTCTTACCTTACACGAGAAAAACATATTTAGGAGGTTCGAAAACAAGGTGCTTAGGAAGATATTTGGTTTAAAATGGGATGAGGCTACTGAGGAGTGAAGGCGGTTACATAATGATAAGTTACATACCCTGTATTCATCACAAGACGTTGTTAGGATAACCAATTCTCGCATATTACGGTGGGCAGGACATTCAGCGTGAATTGGAGAATCTAGAACCGTGTTTAGGGTACTTAATGGGAAACCTAGATATAGATGAGAGGATAGCATTAGATTGGACCTGAAAGAGATAGGGTGTATTGAGGTGGACTGGATATAACTAGTTAAAGATAGGGATAGGGTGTAATGAGGTAGACTGGATAGAACTATCTCAAGATAGGAATAGGTGGCGTACTTTTGTAGGTGTGGCAATGAGCTTTCGCGTTACTAATGCCATAGAGTAGGTAGCCTATGTAAGGTCTAACTAACTTTATTTCCAATATTAAATTTTATAAAAAACTACCAGAAATATTTTTAGAAAACTAGCTCTGCAAAAACCGGGTTGAATTATGGTACAAAATTATCTTTATTCACAATCAACAGTACCTGTTGTACTTTATTCGACTCCCACTGGGTTAAATAATATATAATTACTTCCTCTAAGTCCCCCCTTCTACTCTCTCCCACAAACAAGGTATATTTTAGATGTCTTGTTAAACATTTTTCAAAACTTGTAGTTTTAACAAAATAACTAGGCAAGCTTTAGTTATGTATTTATAGAAACAGAGGTGCTTTAGTCTAAACTGAGGTCCTTTGATATCCCGCTCTTTGTCTCAAAAATAGGACAAACTTAAACGACCAGGTTTAGTATTGCATTTTGATGGCACACTGCCAACAATGAAGAACAGAAGTGATTTGTTAAGAAACTTAGTGAAAAAAAACAGACATTTATAGACTGTCCAATAGCAGTACTATAATGTGTGTTACTTACAATAATAATGTTTGTGGGAGTAATAATAATAAAAGTAATAATAACAATAATAATTTTACAACAATCTTACTAAGATATTACAAGCCTTAGCAAAACTTTAATTTTAATGACACAGCTGAACTTAAAAGCGTGTAATTCCAAATTGCTTACTGCACTTAGAATAAATTAAACAACATTTACTATATGCTACACTCCAAAAGTGAAATAGCTATTTTATGAACTGGGCAGCTTTAATTGCTACCCAAATTCATGAATTGGTCTAGTTTTTTCCCAGTCCGTGAAATGGACAAGCGAAAAATAGGTTTAGTCTTTAAGTTGATTTCACTTTTAATCGTTTTAGAATGGAAGGTTGGTTATGTTAAGTTAGGTTGAGTCAGTTTAGTATAATAGCTTAAAACGAATTTCAACTAAGCCTGTAGTAGATGGTGCAATGAGTTCCCGTTCATGATATGGGCAAAGATTAATATTATTTTTGTCCATTTTATGAAATGGTCAATAGAAGAGGCCAGCTCACGAAAATGGACAGAAATGTGCCCAATTCGTGAAATGGGCAATTTCATTATTGGGGTGTAACATAATTATATACATAGCTTCAACTTGTGCGTGTCAATTCCAAAGAGGACTGACTAAAATTAAAAAATAATTTCGTAGATTTATACTTACTTTTAATAGGAGATCTAGTTTGTGAAGAGATTCCTAGTTTCGTCCGAATTGCTTGCAGCGCTGCCAACTTGATAATACCCGTTTGGGATCCCCCCCGCTTTCACCACAACAACGTACGCACACGATATTGAAAAGGAAGTAATGGTAGAAAAGAAGGCAAGATGACCACAAAATTCGCGAGATAGCTCTCCAAGAACGGGACAGTCGCTGCTAATCTTTCAACGTTCGCTCCTTGGGCTCTGGCTCGCAACTCTCACTTCACTTGTTTCCTTCGTATCAGCCATGGACTCTTCAAGGTCAGCACTGCTGCTGTGCGTCATGCTCGGCTCAAACCTCGTCTCGGGCAAGTAATAGTAGCTTTATATAGGAAGCTAGAAGCTAACTTAATCTAGGACAGCAACTCAGTGGTGGCTCGTGATGGAAAAACGAGGGTGTTCACAAAATCAAAAATTGCAATAACGAATATTGAGTATATATATAGATGTATATTTAAAATGTATTATATATATATAATGTATTTAATTGGGGTCAAATATTCTAGGGGCGTATTCATATCCCCCAAACAAAAGTTCATACAAACATGACTCTAAAAACGCTTGGTTTCTGAGGTAAGATGAATTTTACTATTCAATTAATAAGCAATCCAACAGAAGTAATGCAATTAGAAACGAGTAAAAAATATAAGACAGACCATTTTGTAACAAAAACAGTTAAAAATTATGTCTTCGTGCTTCGATATAGGCCTATCCTCTGAGCCTGCGTTCCATGCTTTGTCGTACTTTGTTGAATACACTTGAGGTGTTACATATTTGCTCACATACATTTAAGATACGTTCTCTTGAAACGTCAACACCAGGCATATAATTTGCATAAAAAATTGACTTTAAATCCCCCCAAAGATAAAAAGCCATCGGGTTCAACTCTGGTGATCAAGCAGGACATCCAATGGATCCCCCACGACCAACCGATATTTGAGGAAAACCTTTAATGACTCTAAAACTGAGTGTTTTTATACCGATAATTGTTTGGAATTTTCATAGTGTTTGGTGGATACGCCCCTGGAATATTTAACACCAATTAAAATACAATCTGCATATACATCGATATATTATTATTTTAAGGGTTTCAAACTAAAATGTGCTAATTTAAAAATACATTATTTATTAGTTTTTAAATAAACAAAAACACATACATATAAAACAGCACATACTAGTAAAGTCTTAAAATAAAATAAAATAAAATTGAACGCAACAAATAATTGTCTAGATCTACTTACCACAACCAGCTGCTTTTTGATCACTAAATTGGGGTGATTAGATTAGTATTTTACTCTATATCTTATTTTGATGAATTAATTTATCACTATTTAGAATATATTGCATCTTTAAAGAAACATTAAAAAACAAAAACTATAATATTTTTTCTCTTTACACATTCACCAAGCCTAATGTCAATAAATAAATAATTATTTTCTATATAATATAGCAACACAAGGTTTAAACACAGTATATCTAGGCTATATATTTTTTAAAAACCTCCCAGGTTGCTTGGATCAACTCAATTTTAGTAAAAACATTGGGTGTTCAAGTGCACACGTGCTGATAGACACGAGCCGCCAACTTGTATGTGTTTTACCTTAAGTCTGGTGATGTTCTAGCTGAAGTTCTGGTGGAAGAGATCTGTCTAGCGTGTATCTGCGAGGGTGTGTCGGGGTGTGACTTATCTGAGGGGTGTGGGCCAGAGGGAGACTGCGGGATGTTCAAGATAACCAGGGAGCAGTGGGAGGACGCTGGCAGTGTCACAGGCGACAACAAGACAACGCCAAACGGTGAGTCTCGACCAGTGGACCTTGGGCTGACGGCGTGACCATCGCCCTGTGCATCAGACTGGAATCGAACCTAAGAATGACGTTTCATAGTACGGAGCTAGCGTCAACTTAATACCAAATATTTCAATATCCTAGGGACACGGTTATTTCAGCAAAAAATTTCTAAAAATAAAATGGATACGGTCAGAGGCGTGGGAACTGTTTTGTTTTCCAGAGAAGGTAGGAAGGGGAAGAAAACAGTGAAATTGTGGGGAAATTAAATCAGCTCATGGTGAAACTTCAACGAATATGAGGCCCAGTAGATATGAAGGCACGAGGGGTTTCTAATTTCATTCACCGTACCCACATTTGCGTGGAGGGAGAGTGGGAAACAATTTGGCTAAAACCACGCTTAGTACACCTGACTAAGATTAGAACCCCAATCTTCCTGTGACTGACCATTCAATCTAACACGAGGGGTCACTAGAAGATTTAGAGGATGTTTTCATTATGGTTGAAGGCATTTTATGATATATAAAATAGTCATTTTTTCGTAGTTCGTAGTTTATGCAAATTATATAATATTTGATGGCAAATACTTTGCTTTTAAGCCATGGATAGAAGTTTCTGTTTTAGAATTTGGATAGGTACAATTTACTTTATAAACCCGTAAATAATAATATTGGTACTCATGTTCCTGCATACTGGATAGCTTATAGCAAAACAAATGTAACATAATGTACTAGTCATGAATAAAGTTAATTATAATATATTTCCAATTGAGCTTAAAGTTCCAGCTTACAAAATCACACCATAGTTACAAATTTCCTTCCTGATCCAGGGCCCAAACAAGTTGCATAGTCGACAAGGATTCTTATCTCACTCATATCAACATTTAAAATTGGGCGGTAAGATTTGAGCCAATAAAACATATAACTGATCATTGTTTTGAAATGAAACAATATTTACCACTAAACACATTAGTTCAAAGTCAGTGCTATCAGCATCAAAAATTATGTTTTTTTTATTATTTCTATTATGAAGAAGTAATCTTTTGGATTAATTTCATGTTTAAACTTTGAAAATTGGAATAAATTGTATTGAGCTATAAATTTATATGTAACCTATATACGTGGGCAACGTCAATTTCAATACCACCTTTTACAAAAAAATAAATATATTTTTGGTGGTGCTAACTGTTTATAGTCATTATTACTTTATGGATAGGTAAATGTTTTTATTGTTGGCTCGAATATTTACCTAAATAGGTTGGTAATTCATACACATTCACTATTAAATAAAAAAATCTTGATTAAGGTTTGCAGATTATTTTACATGTGCACATTTCAATTTTCTCTATTGAACATATATTTTGAACCAAAATGCACAATTAAAAAACAATATTGGAGATTAAAAAAAAGGCTCAAACTTTTAAAATAAGCTATGCTTATAAATGTCGTTCAGTATTACTGTAATATAATTATCTCATTATCTATTAAATATATGTTTAAATGTATTTTCTATTTAAAATATATTAATGTTTTTAAAATATATTTTTATATAAGCATAAAATTTATAAAATAAGGGGTATCCAAGCAATTCTAGTACAGCGTGTTTTAAAAGGGTGAACAATTTTGTTTTTATTTGATTAGTGGTTTATGAGAAAAATGTTGGCGTGAAAATAAGGATTGATTATTTAATTCTCATTTTTTTTTAAATGTAATCTTTACAATAATTTATAATAGTCTAATTCATTTATATATAATTTCTTTAAACCAGTAAAAAAAAATTAATCGGTTGCTTTAAACAAACAAATTGTATTATCAATCATATATATGCAGACCTGTTTTAAACACGTTTCAACGTTCGATACCACTGACCTTCTCTGGTTGCATGGAATAACTATCACGCTCGCAAATCGACCGGACTGCCGGTGCGATAACGGGGAGGTCGGGGTATGAATTCAAGTCGAGTGAACTGAGAATGTGTTTTCCTTGATAGTTTCCCACTCTCCCTCCATTCAAATGTGAGTACATTTAGTCTAAACCCTACCTTCTACATTCTTACCCCATTAATGTGAATACGTAGATAGCCCGGTCGGTTATTAAGATCGTTCATCATAGCAGGCCCAACTCAGCTCCCGGCTCGCATCTGCGTGTGCATGTGCGTGTGTGGTGTGTGTGTGTGTGCGCGCGCGCGCGTGAGGTATGTGAGTAAGAGGGAAAATTTAATACGATATACCACGAATGTGTGCAGTTCATTCATATTTGAATGATTACTCGAAATTTTCCGCAGCGACGATGGTGGAACAAAGCGGCAAAGTTTATTGTTAATAACTAAAGTATGTCCCTATTATGACAGAATAAAGATTTGTGCACAAAGCTTAGCTGTGAAGTCATTCTGAAATGGTCAAAAACTGCCTTTTCAATGCAGCTTTTATTCAAATATCATTTAATATTTCAACAACGTTCAGTATTAGGGACTTCTATTAACTCTTTATCTCCATAAATATTTTTTTCCGAAATGATCCACGTTCAATAGTGTTCGTGTAAATTTACGACTTTCAGCCGACTGTATCACATAGTTGATTGGTATGTGATGCACGCTCAAACATTTAAAAGAAAAAAGTAATCCAACAAACTGTGACTTCAAAACTACCTCGAGGTTCCAGCCGATTCTCTAACTAACACGTGCTGTCGTAGATTTGACATTGTTCTCTCTCTGTCTTTGTTCCAGCTTTCAAACACTGCGCTCTCGATCCTTTTTGTTCGTCCAAGACAGTTGAGAGTTACGTCAAGATGTACGCCCAGGTAACAACTCACCTCTATTATAGTTATCGCTGGTTGTGAACTCTCTGGGATGGGATTGGGCGGGTCTAGGACACTTAATCGCAAACTTTACAATTAAGGTGGGAGTGTTGGGAACATGAGTTTAGGGCAGTATTGTTTTTTACAGTTTTTGTATTAAAACATTTTTTTGTCAAAAGAAATCAAATAGTGCTTCTGTACAAACATAGAATATAATTTTCTTTACATGGTGACCGCAACAATTCTTGAATACCTGTCAAGGGTGTCCTGAATTTAATAACAACCTTTTCTTTTCATTTAAAAAGTGTGTCATCTATTGCTGCTATGCTCATGACAAATTAATGTTGATTTTATCATGTGAATAAATTGAACTTTTATGTTTTTTACCTAAATAAAAACTGAAAAAAAAACTGACATTTTCCTCACGTTCCCTAAACTCCTGCCTTAAGGGGAATCGTGCATTGGAAGTTGTTTTGAAAAAAAAATTAATTTCTTAACAAACTGATTCTAATAATTGTGCTTTGATTTTTAAAAAAAGTTTTTAATTTCTTAATTCCTTTATAAGCTGTTTTAACTGATGAAACAAGATGTATAAAATTTTCCAAACCTAGTAACTGCAAGTGTTTGCTTTTTTTATTTGACTTAGTAACTTTGTAAAGATGAACGTGTAAACAATACGATCAATTTAAGACTTTCTAAACTATTAGCTATTTACTACAACACATTAAAATCACATTTTTATAGAGCAGTTAGTTTTAATTTATTTACTTTTTATCTTACTGTGCTAAGGTTTTAAATGTATTTCAAATTAATAGTGGATTAGTTATGAATTATTAGATATTTGATTTTTTGCCTTTAGGGGGTCGGGTTTTTAAAATTGCTTGGGGTCACATCTCATGGTATTCACACAGTAGTTTTTAAACATCACTTCGCATAAGAACTTTTTGCTTGGATATACCATATCTGACATAATCGACTACAGGCGAATGTAGGGGTCATTTTAACTAACATTTGATCTCATTTCTAAACCCACAAAACCCCTCACCCCCATCTCCAGCCAATCGGACGCTACGGCCAAATAAGACTATATGTTTCACTAAGGTTATACACATGTCCTGAAAAGATATGGAAGCTCGTCTAATCTTATTCTCGCCAAGTCCGTCGCAGGTCCGTGAACTAGTGGTTGGGAAACACTGATTTATGATACCCTGGTATAAGTTACAGGATAATCGTGCTACCCGGGTAATACACTAACAGCGCTGTTTTGGGTTACACCTAGGTAGGGCCTATATAAGAATGTTTCCATGTTTCTTTTATTTGGTTACTGCGCCTCACTAACTGTCCGGGCTATACGCATAATGTACTAATGCTCTAGGGATAAGAAAGCTTGAATATAGAAGAAGCGTATCAAAATTTGAGTGGAGAAAGAATATATAACATTATTTATAGTAAAAAACACCCACTGTACAATCTATCAGGATTCAAACACCGATCTCCCCATCATCGGTAGTACAGCCTATTACAAAAGTGATGCCTTCACACAGACCTTTTGACCACCGAGGCGGGTAAGTCATTTTACTGAAATAATATTGTGTTTAGAATCTGCAAGCTAGTTCAATATTAATATTGTTATATACAGGGTGGGGCGGATACAATTATACGGTTTGTGCTGAGGAAAGTGATGGACAACGTGCTGAGGTTTACCAGACGTCCGGTGGAGTTCACCTGAGTGAAACTATCTTCAAAACGTGGAAAAAGTGTAGTATGTAGTTTGTTTTCATTTAGCTAGTGAATATTTACTTTTCAAATAAAGTGTTAGTTTTCAAGTTACTAATCGTCTAACTGTTTCGGCCCCATCCTATATTATAATTATTGTTTGTGTATAATTATGACACACATTTAGAGAATCTGAAATCAAATAGATACAGGACGAAACTTTTAGGAAAAAATAAGGGTTGCCAACATCTACAAATGCTCATTATACTGTATTAACTTAAATCTGTCTAAAGTGACGTCATATGTCAAGAGTGACAGCCGCAGAACACACGGCTCCACGCAAGTTATTGACGAGAGTAGACATGGTAATGGTCTGAACTGGTGATCATACACAAAGAGACCTCGGTCATGGTAAATAACTTTGAGGTGATGAGGTCCAACCCCACCCGAGAGAGTTTGGTTTGAGTCCCCGTGGGTTTAAATTTGAGTCTGAGTTCTCTAAAAGTGTGTTCTTGGGTACTGATAATCCTCCTTACATGTGTTGAGTTAAACCTAACAACAGTAACAATTATGTGGTGTTACCTACACAGGACTGCAATGGGATGGTAAGATCGACTGTAATGACTTCTACGCCCTGCACTTCCTGGGGGCTGGCTGCAAAGGAGACGTCGACCAAGAGGACGCCGAGGACGCCGCCAGGTTTAGGAAATGTCTGGCAACTGTTGAGTAGCTACGGGTAAACGTCGGCCTGCCTCTCCCATGTATACAAGCATCGAATGTTGTAAGCTCTCCTCTGGATCAATAAACTAAACCATTGAATCCTTAAGTTTTATTTGAAGAAATCCATGAAACTCCCAATAGTTTGAACGATTAAATATGTATTTTGTTTAGAGGTGGCCGCTTACAGAAGCTCTGATACGCGCTTTAGTCATCAATACATCCCGCATGATTTAAGAAGTGGTTTATTATTTTAAAATATGGCTCACATCCAAATTGGGGTTGAAATATATTTAACATGTTCCTATGAAATTAAGAAAGCTTGCATTTAAATTTTTACAGTTGAAAAATAACCATGAAAAGGTGAGATAGCTCATTTTCAAGGATGTTTTACGAGAAATGTCACAGTTATTTAGATCAAAGTAAATGATTATAAGTAAAGGTCTGGCCATCCTTGAACCAAAATAATTTAAATCTAAACAGAATCATACCTGCTTTGTTGGCCGGACTGTCTAAGGCGTCACTCTCACAATAAACTAGACTGCAATGGCAGTAAGATAGGGTTTCAAATCCAAGTGCATTGAGGTTTTTTTTCCCTAAATGATTTTCTGTTCTTTCTCCACGCAGATTCAGGTAAACATCCTCTAAATTCAACCTTCCTCATCCTTAACTCATTAGCATAGTTAGTTGCCTACATATGCGTATAACCTGAACAGGTAGTAAGACGTTGTAATAAAAAAAATACACACACAAGAACACTCTGAGGTAATTGAGGATAGTTGTAGTCTTTTTGAAGTTTCAGAAATGCCATTGTCGTTAATACCTGAAGTGTGAGGATATTTTACTTTTAGTAAACAGGTTCCTTAATTGTTAGGTTCAACATCAAAGTTATCAACGACTTCATTTAATGGATACAGATGAAAGGTTATATAAAAGGAAACTCATCAGTAAAATGGAGAGGGGGTGAAAAAACTAGAGTAAAAAAAAAATCACTTAATTACAACAATCCCTAGAAAAGCTGGTGGATATTCAAACCTCAAACAACTCATCATCGGCCAATCCATTATATTGCGAGCCCGACACTACAAACCTCGTGACTGGACAAATATTAGTTCTGGTGTGTTTTGAATTGTCTCATATATTCGTAGGATGAATACATTTTTGTGATCGTGTACGTTTGCTAAAGTAATATGAACCAATTAGAATATAGTACACCATCCATCATACCTGGCACATTATTTTATTTTTGTTACACGTCATACTACTCTTCCGGTCTATTGAAATGTAATAACGCTATTAAAATAGGAACGTGGAAGATAAAATTCAGAAGAAATGTATTCGCATTACTTGACGGGATAGCTGTAAACCATTTAGGAAAAATATTCTTAAGTGAACCAGGCCCGGACTCAAACCTTGACCACCTCGTCATTGTTAAACCAGACTAGATGAGCCTGCAATTTAGTCTGTGGGCCCACCGATATGGGTGGTGCCTGAATTTTGTTTGTACTGCTTTTTAGCAGTAGTTCGAACTGTGCGTATTTTACACTAATGTGTCAGGGGGAAGGAAGGTAGAACCTAAAAGAAATGTATCCATAGTTACGTGAAGGAAGAGTGGAAATAGATTTACGATAAGACCCGACTGGAACTAAAACCCTGATCATCTCGTCACTGGAAGTCCAGTCTATTGCAAAGGTGATGCCATAGCTTTGATTGGAGATTCTCAAAGTGGGGTCCGTTAGGTTCGACACGAGGATCCGTGAGATTCGTCCAGGAAATACGTGACATAGGTACGTACCTTAATATATTTTTTAATCTTATAAACATTGTATACAATTGTGTATCAATGTATGTACCAAACACAGTGGAAATACCTTTCTATGTTAAAGCCCGGCAAGAAAGGGAGGCTAAAAAGTGCGGGGTTGGCCACGCCCCTTGTGTACACATCTTTGAGAGGAGCATTTGGGAATTTATTTTTATTTTAGTTTTCTTGTCAGCCAGGACAAATAAAATTCACACAAAAAAACACTGGTTTAGACCATAAGGGGGCGGCCAGACTGAGTGAGCGAGCGAGCGACTAAAATATAAAATAGAACACATTGGTTGTAAAAAGAGGTGGGCAGACTGGAGCGCGCGCACTCGACCAGGTACAGTCTAGTTTACAGGCGCTAGGCAATATTATTGTATGTTGGTTCATTGAGTGCTAGGAAAACTTCTCATTTTGACATTTTTATTAATATCGATAGGTTTAGCACACTTGCTATTAACGGTATAATTTAATTGGTAAGATCATAAACCATACCTATATGTATATACATATGTAAAAATGATATGTTAAAATACTTCAATATTATCAAAGTAGGCCTTTACAAATAAGAATCACCATTAGCGTAGAGAGAGGCTGAGAAAACCACAACAATAAATCACTTGTTAAAACCACCCTCAGTTCACTAATCCGGAACCTCCTCATCAACAACTAACGAGAGCTAACTGCTAATCACGCGCTCGCTCGCACGCTCGCCAGTCTGGCCACCCAGTCGCTCGCACGCTTCTCAGTCTGGCCGAACCCTAGGATCATCGATGCATTTGGTTTTGTTTTGCTGTTATTTGATCAAGCAACATGAATCTGCTTCATTAGTTTCCACTTCAAAATACCTTCCCCTTGAGACGTACACCATAGTGAGACATGTGTGTAAGTATGTGTCGAGGATGTGATAAAGTGTGTGGAATAGTTGTATCCTCTATCCTGCTAAACGAGTTCTTACCTCCTTCCCCCTCCCAGCCTATCTGCCCTCTCACTCTCAACAACCACAACTCCCGCTATTCGTAGTACACAGGCACGTTATTGTAAATCTCCCGTTCTTGGATATATATTTTTCATCACCCGTCTAACAACCTGTTTACGCAATTCACATAAATGATAATTACTCTAATGAGCTAGAATGAGGAAGGAAGCATTTTAGGGGTATCTACTCTCATTTGCATGGAAGGAGAGTGGGAAACCATTTAGGAAGGATAAACCTCCCTCAGTAGACCCAACAGGTATTCGATCTCGGATCTCCCCGTCATCAACAGGCCAGTCTTACATGAGAATGACACCTTGAGCCGGATACAGACAAGAACAGAACATCGAACATAACGTGTTCAAAAACATTTCCAAAGATCGTGTTTGTTGCTCTGTTAGCTGTGATCGGATGTTTAAACTTGAACTAAACATGTTTCGGCCACGTGTCCCCATAGCTGGCAGCTTCATATATATTTTTTTAACTCGGTTGTGCTTCAATATCTGCGGTTCGTTGAGTGACGTGTGTGCAAGTAGCAGCGGCTGTATTTATATTTATCCAATACTACCAAAACAGAAAAAGATCATAGCCTCACCGATGTTGGATTACAAGATTATACCAAAGTAAGAAAGTAAACAGTCGGCTAAGCTTATGGGCAGATTTGAAATTTCAGTCAATCGCTGAAATGTATTAAAAAAAAGGTACGAGAATGCACTCATCTGAGCTATTGGCCCACTGAAATTTTTCTACAATTGGCTAAAATAAAGGACCTAATTATTTTTAAAAACACACAAAATCGCTAAAAGATTTGTACTAAAAAACAAACAAAATACGGGTGTGAGTTCGGCTCCCTGTCCCACCAATGTCAGGATGTTCGGGTAAGAGTTCGCCGAGACGTCCAAACTACTTCTGGCCCGAACACGAACATCACAACAACGAACAAATTGTTACAGAGAAATATTCAGAACCAACCTCGGTGGCTGAATGGTCTAAGGCGTTAATCTCGCTGAGACTATACTGCCGATAACTGAGATATCGATGTATGAATTTCGATCGGTTGTACTTAGAGTTTATCCCAGAATGATCTTCCACTTTCCCTCCACGCAAATGCGGTACACTTCCTGTAAATATAGCCTTCTTGTGTCTAAAATCATAAGCGTGATAAGTACATAGGCTCAGTGCTCGAATTGAGAAATGTTAACAAACGAACTGTAAACACTAACAACAATAATGCCTTAAACTATTTTTCAGCATGAAACTATTACATTGGTAGAACCTATTGCATTTTCTACACACACTTAAAGTTGCATGCCAAGTCATGCAGTTTAATTGAATTTCTTTAAAATGAATATCACATTTCCGTTTACTATACTAATGTAATTCATACTAGTTACAAATAATTAACATTGTTCTATACTGAAACAAAAAATTCACTGCCACAATAAAACAATATCCAATATTTAACTATGTTGGTAGGCACTAGTCTAAAACCATATAATATTAATTATTAATTAAAATCATTTATAATCAAATTCAAAATGGATTATTTTGAACCTGAGAATTAAAAATTACATTTTGGTTGACATTAATATATAAGCATAGCATTGTTGTTTTTCATCTCTTTCATTCTTATAAAATATAACACACTTGAAACATTGAAAATGTTAAGGATACCTATCATTTGTTGGGAAAATACTAGAAATACTGAAATTAATTGAATCACACGAGAGAAATATGCAGATGAAACATTCCCCAATCACCTACTGTAAAGTAAAAAGGAATTTAATCCTACAAAATTTGCTAAAGAAGAGGCAAAATATGGCAACAGAAAATTTGAAAAATTATTTGTTTTACATTGTTATGAAATATTATATAATGTTAAGAGTTATTATTACTATTTAATCCATATGAAAAATTTTTGTTTCAATGTAAAATGTTTGAAACAAGCACTGCTCATTAAATTGGCAGAACCAACCATATATTCTATTCTTTACTACAAATGATTTTATGTATGGTGTAGGAATTATTTCAACGTGCAATAAAAAAAAGTAGCAGAGATTGGTTCAGAATACAAATGGCAGAAATTTGATAAAACAAAAGATGTAATACACTTTGTGGCGTCATTGATGTAGATTATTTCCTTTCTCTATGCATTTATAAGATTTCTCATTACTCACATTGGCCAAAAGATCTTTTTTTTGTCTTCATTTCTTCTGTTGGCTTTCTTTTGGTAGTAAGACATTTTTATTGTAGCTTGGATAGCCTTAAAAATATTGATTGAAAAGTCGATGGCTTCTGATATCAATTCCCATGTCTTTGTCATGGCATGCACATAACTCACGTTGAAAATCATCATCTTGAAAATCTAGCTCACATACCTAACGAACAAAATAACCGTTATAGTTTCCATGCAATTATATAAATCGACAATAAAGTTATCAAACATGTTTTAACTATAAAAATGTTATTTTCAAATTTTTAATGCTTTTTTACTGTCAGTAGAAATAAATGGATTCTTAATTTCGAAGCTCTAGAAGGATACAAATCCTTCCTCTGAATGCTTAATCCATTTTTTCTTCAATATTTCTTTCCTCGGAAGTGAAAAAAATAATTTGAGCCAGTTGTGTGGTTGGTTCCCTTTACAAAGGGAACACAACATCCAGATGGATTACTTATGCCTTGATTGCCACTTTTAGAATTTAAACCAAGCCGTGACAGGGCAATTGAGCCGGATTGGTGACGTCAGACACTTCCCCGTAAAGCGCTCTCAGGCTTTCTTATCTAATTGATGTTGACTTAACCTAGGACACCCAAACTTGTAACTTATTGTAAGAACATGGTTGAGAACTTTTTTTTAGAAAATACAGATATAATATATTTTTCTGTCAACATTTATGATATTTTATTATGCTTAAGTATTTTTATGGGTATTGATAATATCTATTAATCATGAAGATCACAGGAATTGACGTATGAAAGTAGATAGATAATACATTTAGTAGATATAATACTTTTAACGTGTTCCAGCCTACGATAATATAACAAAATACATATTGTATGTAAATATATATGTATATGTATGTAAATGTAAATGCATATTTGTTTGCTCTGTGTCGTATTTTACACCCAGTTTATTATAATTTAATTACATTTAATGGGCTAGGGATGATAAAGGTAATTTTTTTTTATCAAATCTACACACATTTTCGTGATGGAAGAGTGGTAAGCCAATAAGGGGGAACATAAACTTTATATACCCGTCTGAGATTTGAACCCGGATCTCCCGTCAAAAGAAAACCAGACTAAACAAGGCTCACGTTGGTCCGTGTGCCCAACAAGGGTCCTGTAGGCCCTATAGAGCTATGTTGTTTTAAAGTTTATGTGCTTCTAAATATCTGGACCCAAAGATTTGGAAAATAGCTATTTACTATGTTTGTACGTAAGAACAGATAACATCATAATATTTAGGTCTACTTGTCATGATGAGCGTATTACTCCCAAAAAAATCTTTCACTACAAAACAAGAGTCAAAGGAGAGAACATCATATTAAATAAATATACCATCATTCTGGGGAAGGTATTCATGAACTCGTAAGGATATAAAGCCTATATAGTTAAACCAATTAATATATTATGATGAATTAAATAGCTAAACTATTTTGTTAGTTACGGCTATAGCCGCATCTAAATATAATATCCTCTAAATTGAATTTAGCACCGCGTCTTACTACCCGTTCGGGTTATACGCTTAAGTACTAATTACGCTAATGGATTAGGAATTGGGAGGGTTGAATTTAGAGGAAGTGAACCCGCATTTGCGTGGAGGGAGAGTGGAAAACCATTTAGGAAAAACCACCCCCAGTTCACCCGACCGAGATTCGAACCTCGATCTCCCCGTCCTCAGCAGTCGAGCTCAACACGACTAGCGCGTTAGCCAACTACGCCACCAAGGCGGGTTCTAAATTGAAAAATGACAGTGGGACACGGTAATCGAACCCGATACATTTGGCTGTGTACGCCAATGCTCTAATCACTGAGCTATCCAGGAATAGTATCATGATCAGGGCCATTATTCACTCATATTTTAAGGCGGAGTCTGTGACGGACGTGAGGAAATTTTGTCGGCTACAAATGTGAGATCAATTAAGATAACGCAACCACCATCAACTCGCAATAGTACAATTACAATCGTACGAATGCTCATATAATGATGGATTATAATAAGTAAGCTATTATATTATATCTTGAGCGATACAAATCCTTAGCATAACTTCCTTCGGAGGGGAAGTAAAACCATCGGTCTCTTGTCGATTGTGGCATGTAAACGAAACCTGGAACGAATGTGAAAATACCTTTCCCGGCAAAATTGGTAGGACCTTTCGCTCTCGCTCATAGAAATTCTCTTGTGCTGATATAATCTGTCTGTTCAGAAAGTGCACGTTCAATAACTCAAATAAATAAAAATAAACAATAAAACAAACATCAAGTATTAAGTCACAGTCAAATTGTAATAATAATTTACAAGATAAAAAATACCCCACAGCTACTTGTTTCCGCACAAAGCAT
The DNA here is from genome assembly GCA_033556935.1 of Timema podura. Lineage (NCBI taxonomy): Eukaryota > Metazoa > Arthropoda > Insecta > Phasmatodea > Timematidae > Timema > Timema podura. The sequence goes on along the minus strand of JAVRXN010000003.1, from coordinate 20,628,171 downwards.
CTCACAAAGGCCGGAAATCATGGCCATACTCTTACAAGGAGTTTCATTTGACACATCTGGCATCAGCGATTAGTAATTACAAATTAAAGTATATATTCATTATATTGGTTCTAATTTCGTTTCCTCTCTTGGTCTGCCCATGGTGATGTCATACGATGACATCACTAAACCAGAACTGGCCAAGGTAAGTGCTCATTAGTCTCAAGGTTTCTTCCTGGAATAATGAAACAAATAAAAAAAATATGAAAGGGGGGATAAAAAAAAATCTCTACAACATCTGTAGTCGCGTTCCTCAGTCCATTCGGAGTGAGACGGAGTCAGTCACTTGGCCGCGAACTGGACTCTTATTAGGTGGTCACTTCTTTATCGGCTGAACCATTAGCAGAATCGTGATAATTTACAATCACAGCAGCGGAAAGTAACCAGTGTAACATTAATTATTGTATTTTGTGACTATCGTGATATTACTATAATTATTGGGTTTTTGAAATGAAAGCCGTCGAGTTGGCAGTTGTTGGTATCGCCTTCGCGTGTTTGGTCGAGTGTGCCATAGGTGAGTCCGAGATCGTCCGACTAACGGGGATCGGATCGAACTATCACTCCTATATTTCAGGTCGCACACAAAGTTGATTGTCTTCATGCGAATCAAAGAAGCTAATGAGCTTATCTTCCAAGACATCATGTTCCCAAGTAATTACATTTTTATTTAGTGTGTATTTCACGAGCTAGAACATTTAGAAAATCTCTCTCTCTTAGTTCTCTCTATCTTTACACAACTAAGCGTATACCTATTTACATGCTTTTGATTATGTAAATTAGTGGTGTGTGAAGGTTACTTTTAAAATGAAAAGTGAAGCTTGAAACATTCGAAGAAAAGTCAAGTAGGATTCGGAGATAAGGTTGTTGTTGCTGTCATGTAACACTACTTTTAATTTTTGAATTATCCATTAATCATTAATGCCTCCTGATTAAGAAAAATGCTTTAAGATAAAACAAACAAAGCATTCTACATTATTTTATGTTGACGTATCTAACTATATTTTGCTGAATTATTTTTATATGTTTTACTCCATAGTTGGAATTAAAATGCTGTTTAAAAGCTATTCTAAAATGATTATAATTATAGGTGAAGTCTTAATATATATTTAGTAAGATATTAAAAAATTCAAGACACATCGAAATTTTATTATTACTTAGGAATGGGTTCAAGATGCGTAGTTAAACGTAAATGTCAAATTCAAAGCGAAATATATTTGACCTTGGACTTAAACTTTCATTTCGAAGGTTTGCACACCCAAATTTGTTAAAGATTATTATAAAATAGTTCCCTATGTAATCTTATAATGGTGAAGGTCTTAAATTTTTTATTAAGCTCTATTTTTGCACTAAAATCATAAAAGGATTCAATTGTTTATGGAGTTCACCACAAACCTTGTAATTTGAACATGCAAGAAAGTTGACTTTGGCGGCTTTTCACCGGGGCACGATTCATGACGTGTACAGATTACTTTGGCTTAGTCTGAGCTACACGGCCAGTTATAAGTAGTTTACAATGGGAGTTTACTTAATTTATGTTAAACACAACTACCATCGAAAGAGATGTCTCCCTAGAAGGCACATTTTACAATATAAAAAATAGATGCCTTGCAAAAAATGTAAACTCTTGAGCCAGGTACAAACTGTGTGGGCTTAATCTCCAAATTAATAGAATAATGTAAGGTAAATAACATATTCTGATGTTTATATTAGCTTTTGGTATACCTAATACACACTTGATCTTTTAGACAGTGTTATAGTCAGGGATCGTCGTCACAACTGCGATAGTATATTTTCAAAACTTTGGTACGTTTCTTGGCCACTCCTATTACAGACTTTATTGAATTGAAGTTTAGGCCTACATACAGGACTAACACTAGAAAAAAAACTAGGTGGTGGCTTAGGGCACAAAAGTCCTAAGGGCACATTTAAAACGAATTTTTTTTTACTGTTTGAAAATATTTATTTAAATTAAATTAGCTAATAATTATATTTAGATAAATAACATCTAAATAATATTTTATTTCAGAAAAAAATTGTAACAATATAATCACGTTTATGGTTCAATGACCTTCAAGGTCGCTTTGTGGTGATTAATTTCGATATTTAAATAAAATCTTCCGAAAATATTAAGAGAAAGAGAAGGGAAAAAGAGATAACATTTTTTCACACATTGGTTAAGTGGAATAAGTGGAAAGGGGTTTGCCACTTATTCCAATTGATTACATTTTTTAAATATTTGTCTTTTGTTTTGTTTCCAGTATTTGGCACCCTTTTATCATTTTTTATGTCACGTAGGAGGGTATGATTTATTTATTTTACATAAAATAATCTGGGGTGGAAATTTTAAGTCTCACCTTACCTGAATGAGACCCTTGCGCCAGCCCTGCCTACATAAGTATATTCAAAGTAATAATAGTAACTCACTTTTATAATAAGAAATGAAGGCAAGAAGCCCCTCAACAATATTGCCAATATTGCTAGATAATAATACCACAACACAAAGGGATTTCCGACACAGGTGTAGCATCTCAACCCTCAGCCTCCAGCCCTTCGCCCCCTTGTTGACTCCAGCCATGATCACCTTCATCATCATCTTCCCTACCACTAAACCCTGACATGTGTCGCTGACCTGACGTCATAGTGACCAAAAATGTAACGACTTTATATCTACGTGACGTCATGTGATAGACGACTTGACAATGACCTGTCGAGATATGACTAACGGCTTGTCATGTCATAACGATAGGTAACTCGACCTCGTAACGGTAAATTCCCTCGGCACAATCTCTAATACAAAACACTTTTGCTCCTTTAAGCAAATTCTGATGCAGATTAGATACCCCTTTTCATAATTATGTATACTTTCTATACACTGATGGATTATGGAAATAATAGATTAAAGCGAATAAAAGAATATACATTTCAAATGGATTCATTCGAATTATATTATAAGATGCATCAATCTCTGATTTGTTTGAGGCATCGAACCCGAGCTCTTTGACGTAGGCCTTATCTCCTTTTCGTCTGAGAGCCCTCTCTAAAAGATAAACGTCCGAATGCGATGCTATTTTTAACAGCTTTTGAATGTAGAATCTTCCTAGGATAGGTTTACCCTTCAAATATTCAAGTAAGAACGTTCTAGAATTCCTCTAGATGATCTTACGTGTGTGTATATATATATATATAGCACCACGTCTTACTACCAGTTCGGATTATACACCTATGCACTAATTACACTAATGTGTTAGGACTTAAGAAGGTTGAATTTCAGATTAAGTGTACCCGAATTTTCTTGGAGGTAGGGTGGAGAAACATTTAGGAAAAACACCCCTAGTACACCCGACTGGGATTGAACCCTGATCTCCCCGTCTTCAGCAGTCCAGTCTATTACGAAAGTGGTGCCTAAGACTATGTAGCCACTGAAGTGGGTCTTACATATATTGAACAGTTTGTTGTGCTTCCCTTAGCAAAAACATCCTTATGCTTCCTGATACAAATTATATCACCAGGCTTAAACTTGCTTGAATCTGAGTCGATAATTTTGGAATGTAAGTAATCAGTATGTAGAAGACTATCATCCTTAATATCGATATGACTCATTTTAATAGTCGAGTGTAACCGAAACATTTAATAATCCTAGAATATAGCTTTGAAACATACATAATATCAATTTATATTTAATCTAATATAATCATTGATTATATATATAAAATATAATTTTATACTCAATCATCTATTTAATCATAGTTTATTGATCATACCATACATCATATTTAAACGAAATCTAGTCATAATGCATGTAGCATACTTAAAATACATTTGTTTTTCATTCTTCAATCACAGATATTCTTCAATCAATATTCTTACATGATAGAGTAACGCATCATATATATTACACATTAGATCATCGTTCATTGATTAGAGCCATAAATCATACCCATAAGACATTTGATTGTATTTCATGGATTATAGAGCACCTAATACTTGATTAGAAACACATCATACTTATAACGCTTGTCACCTCTTAATCGATAATTAAGACATTGATCACCCTCATTAATCGATAATTATAAAGACATTTGATCATCTTTATTTATCAAAGACGAGACTTCAACTTGATAGATTCATGCATCATAATAAGTAAATATATTATATCATCTTTCACTGAACATACATTCTTCATACTTATAAAGGTTTTAGCATCATTCATTGATTAGAGCTATGCATCATACTTATAGGACATTTGATTGTACCATACATCATAATTGAAGTCATGTATCGTATAACAATAGATTAAATTAAGTTCAAACCCTTTCCTATTTAACCGTAGCTTTCATTGATATTTATTAATGCATTAACATTATTAAATTGGAATTCTCTTGGAGTTGTTTAAACTAGACTGGAATTAATATAAATAAATCACTCGTTTAATTGTATGTATTATAGGTAAAACAAAATACACTTAACGATTAACTGATTCACCTATTGCTAGAGACAAATTGCGTCCCTCAATCGACACTCAAAAACTGTGGAGAGCCACCTCGCTCCAAACATGACAAAAAGGTTCCAAAGGGACATTCTCAAATCTTGCTACACCCACTTACCACTTATACACTTATTAAAGCCTTGCTCGGCTCCTGATGTAATGACCTGGCCCCTTGAAGTGACTTTCCCTGTTTGGGAAGGGGTGAGGGGAGGCAGGTCCTTGCCGCTGACATAGAGAAAATAATTCCCTATCTCAATCAAGCCATCAACATAGTTGTGCCACGAGTGGGTCCCTTTCCCTTTATTGTGAGCCGCACCTATATTCCTCTCCAGAAGTGAGCTTACATATTCACCCTGTCATAATTAGAAAAAATATATATCTACGATGAATTTAAACTATCAATTTGACAATCATTCATAGATTAGAGTCATACATAATTCTAATATACATTTAGAATATCTATCATTGATCATACGATGAGTCATCCTTGTTTACGAGTCACGTATTGTATTTGATCAGGGACATAGTTAATCATATCAACATCGACATGCAGCAGTCAGCTTTCTGCATGTCAGTTTTGTGAGAATGAAACCTAAAATGGTGAATCTTTTACACTACAGTTGCTCCCTCGTATGTTACAAATCTACAGTTATCCTCCTATACTAGTATAAAAGCTGTAGCATGAAAACACTATACCCCCTTCTCTTTAAATCTAACGCATACTTATCGTATCATCTCAGAGGAAGGACTGGACTACTGGCCGATACGAACGAGGTCAGCAAACTCACAATTTTACGTTTCAGTCAAACCAATATCCCCTTTCCCTCAACTCATCTCTTCATCCCTCATTACCCTCTCGTACACTCTCATACCACCAAAGAGTCACCTTCACAATGGTGAGTAGCATCCCTCATTCTCATAACCTTTGCAAGTAGTAGCCGACCATATCATGATGATCAAAATTCTTCTTCTCACCCACAATGCTCTTTCTGGTGTTTTTTTTTTACCACTGAGCTGAAGACTAGCACCATTTTTATATTGGTATTTATTCACTAGACATCATGATTGCTGATAATACACTGTTTTTATTTTGCGTTGCAAAGCATAATGGGTCAACATAAATTTCTTATAGCGTGCAAATTGATACGTCTCTCTATCAGATTCTACTTTTTATTTACAGCAGCGAACACGGAAATCAAGCTTTAGGTGCTGCTACCCTTGACCCTGTGCAACATTACAGAGCGTAGATCGAACTCCTCAGTTCCATTTAGACATAGTTACATATTTCCTTCCAGTATCGTCGGTCAATCACCTTGACCTTTCATTTTCAAAAATATCAGTGGTTAGAGTGGCTGCCTTGCTAATTGGAGCGAGTTATGATCCACCGCAGTAGAGAGTAGATGGAATAATATTGGGTGGAACAATCTTTGGTAACATTCAGGGATTTAGTTACGTTTTCAATTTATAATTAGCCCCAATGTTTAAACAAGTCATTGTCTTGAGACATATTGTCAATTGTTCTAGTGTTGATCAGGTATAATATTTACCCCCGATGTTTAAACAAACCATTGTCTTGATCCATATTGTCAACTCACTGTTCTCGTGTTGATCATGGTATAATTAAATTTTATACTCCGATGTTTTATAGAAGCCATTGTCTTGACCCATATTGTCTACTCACTGTTCTCGTGTTGATCAGGTATAATAATTTACTCCGATGTTTATAGAAGCCATTGTCTTGACCCATATTGTCTACTCACTGTTCTCGTGTTGATCAGGTATAATAATTTACTCCGATGTTTATAGAAGCCATTGTCTTGACCCATATTGTCTACTCACTGTTCTCGTGTTGATCAGGTATAAATAATTTTACTCCGATGTTTATTAGAAGCCATTGTCTTGACCCATATTGTCTACTCACTGTTCTCGTGTTGATCAGGTATAATAGTTTACTCCGATGTTTATAGAAGCCATTGTCTTGACCAATATTGTCAACTGTTCTCGTGTTGATCAGGTATAATATTTACCCCCGATGTTTAAACAAACCATTGTCTTGATCCATATTGTCAACTCACTGTTCTCGTGTTGATCAGGTATAATAATAGGTCCCTTGGAGGACAAAGTAGCTAAGACAGTGAACAAGCTCTGTCTGGGCTGTATCTGCGAGGCGGCGTCAGACTGCGACCGGAGCGTCGGCTGCGTCAAGGACGTCTGCGGTCTGTTCAAGATCACCAGACCCTACTGGTTGGACTCGGGGCGGCCGGTGCTAACCAACGATGACCCTAATGATAACGCAGGTGAGTTCGGTGATACGTCTGGTCAGTCACACCAAGAAAGTAATAAGATGTTTCATGAATCACCATTAACATCTTTGTGGACATGAGTGGAGGTACAAGTTGCAAAAGAAGGTTGTTTTAGTTATTTGAACCTCACGTTTTACTACCTATTCAGGCTGTACTTGGCTATCGTTTATTATTTTACATAAAATACACCAGCCAACCTGGATAGCGACCACTACCATAACATTCGTTGGTCTTATATAAATCATTTTGTTGTGATTCTAAATTAAATGTTTTGGCCCTTCTAAATTAAGAAATGACATAGCTGTCGATAGTGTGTGTGTGTGTGTGTATATTATATATTATATATATATATATATATATATATTAGCACCACGTCTTACTAACCGTTCAGGTTATACGCTTATGTATTAATTACGCTAATGACTTTAGGAACTAGGAAATTTATATTTATGGGAATTGTACCCACATTTGCGTGGAGGGAGAGTGAACTTTTTTTGAAAACCACCCTCAGTACACCCCTCCGAGATTCTAAACTTGATCTCCCCGTCATCGGCAGTCTAGTCTACTTCAATAGTAGTGCGTTAGGTCACGTGGCTACCGAAGTGAGCTGTATATATAATTGTATATATACACTATATATATGATAATAATATATATATGCCAATAGTATACTGTATAAATCTGTCAATATTATCTAATTACAGGAAGTTAATATAACTGCATATAGTTTATATCTAGTTTCCAATAGTATATATCTAGCTGTCAATAATAAATATGGCTGCCAAATCAAATCTATATAGCTTCCAATAGTAAATATATAGATGTAAATAGTATATATCTTGCTTCAAATATTATATATCTGGCTACAAATTGTATCAATCCAACTATAAATAGCTTCTATATATCTGCCAATAGTATCTATTTTGTAGAGCTACTTGGTTCATATTGTAGGCCTATCCCTTAAGTACATACCTTTAAAAATACAGCTATAAAAATATTACCAAGACTAGAAATGACACAGACATATCCTAAAAATAAATCAAATCACCAAATTAAATTAAAGGGTCATTTACCCGTGATGTGTGTTTCCAGCCTTCACCCGGTGCGTCTCGGAGCCGTTCTGCGCTGCGAAGGCGGTGGAGAACTACACGACCAAGTACCACAAGGTGAACTATGATGCTATTTAGTTACGGTATAAGCTTCAGCCCTGGCCGTGCCAATGACCATCTTGTGTCGACGCGCTTTAAGACGCCAATAATAACTCAGCCTTGGATAACAGTGTTTTACATAAGCTAGAGGAAACATTTAGAAGGTATGAAATACCGCGATGGAGTGAGAGGTGAGGTAGAAATTATGCTATTTCCATGTGAACACGTTTAAGGTGGAAGTGAAGTGTAGGGGAAGTGAGAAAAGTTAAGTGTTTTTTGCAGTTTTTATAGCAACACTTTTTTTTTGGCCAAGATAAATAAAATATTGCTGCAGTAGAAATGTATAGTTTAATTTTATTTACATGACAATGTCCACAGTGGTTGAATATTTGTCATGAGCATAGCGGCATTAGAGGACAAACTTTTTATATGAAGATAAAAAGTTGTCATTAAATTCGATGACACACTTCACAAATATTCAAGAACTGTTTATATAAAATGTGAAGAAAATTAAACAAAATGTTTCTACTGAATAAATATATTTGATTTATTTTAATAATAAATATGTTTTGCTATAAAAGCTGCAAGAACATTGAGCTTTTATCACTTCCCTTAAACTCTCACCTTAAGATTGAACCTTGTTCCAAAATTCACTTATTCTTTACAACAAATGCCAGTGCTTTCTATACAGGGCCGGTTCTTGGCATATGCGAGTGATGCGTCCGCAGGGAGTCCTCAAGAATTAGGGGCCCCAAATCTAGCCCTTTTTTAAAAATCGTTTAAATACATAAATAAAAAATTAGAAAAAATATCAGAACAATAAAATGAAATTAATTACAACAGCACCAGCTGTTCGATTAGTGTCTGTCCTTTTTTTCCCCCTTATTTCCTCAGGGTATGTCCTTCATCACCCCTCCCTTCTTGAGGCCCAACCACTCATCTCTTCCCCCATACTGAAGCCTCGTCGCTCATCTCTCCTCTCCTCCTGAGGCCCCATCGCTAGTCTTCCCTCCCTTTTCGAGGCCCCACCACTCGCCTCTCTTCTCATCCTGAGGCCACGTCGCTGGTCTTACCTCCCTTCCCGAGGCCCCGTTGCTCGTCTCTCCTCCCCTCCTGAGGCCACGTTCTTTGTCTTTCCTCCCCTCCTGAGTCCACGTCGCTCATTTCCACTCCTGAGGCCACGTCACGCGTCTCCCATTCTCTTAATTATTGTTGAATGTAATGTTGTAAACATGAACGTCTATAAAAAGCAGGTCCACGCGTTCCTTGTGTTTACCGTTATTTGTGCTATAAATTTTTCAATATTAAGAAAAATCACAGATTAATCAGCATGATAATCACTGACTGTGATTCAATGCTGATACACAAACAATCGCTCTGTTACAATTCATTGATACCCGCATCGGTACAGCTATAGAAGCAGGGGCAGCCTAAGGGCCGTACGAACCGGGCTGCTTCCTGGGCGCCGGCTAGAGGGGATGCCAAACAGAGCTATACCTAGCCTAAAGTAGCCTGGGCGTGATATGAAAATAATCCCCAAACCTAACATAACCTAGGCGTAATAGTGGAGTTACAATCGTTCACTTTTTGATACTAGCTTGAAATTTAACATATTAGTATAATTTTATGGGGAGTAAATTAAAATTTAGTGCCAATCTCAAAAGGTTATTTTACATTTGCCATCTTGAAAAAATGGCACCCTAAAATGTTTTGTTTTTGAAATTATAACGTAAGCCGTTTATATTGTCAAAGTTTTTGTTAAATAAAAAATAAAAGATGGAAGATAGCATTGTCTACAAAATAATGTTAGGTTTGGGAATCATTTTCATATTTTTACAAAGTTCAATAGCCATGGGAAATGGTCTATATTATCCACCTGTTACATAGGGGACGTCAAAAAAGCAATCCCACCCGGGCACAAAATCTACCTTGAGCCGCCCTGTATAGAGGATATCAAGGACTAAACATTGGATGCACGAAAGGACAGAACAACTCAGCTTTGTAGAATATTTTATTTGCTTCATATCAGTGACCGTCAGTTCATAGTGCTACAAAATAGCAGGCATTTTTCTTTTGAACAGTAAAGTGTTGATTATATTGAAAATGAGATTTTTCCTCTAATTGCACTCTTTATCAAGCTTACATGATGGTAATGCCGTCTTAAGAGGGCGAACTACCCATTTGAAATACAAGCTAGGCCCTAGGCCAAAATATTTAAAAACAACCATCAGTTCAAATCACTTGTGGTTTTTTTAATTTCTCTTTAATTATGATTTTTCAAAATATCTATGTGAAAAAATTATTTTTAAATTTTATTTTCATTCGTAAATTAAAGTTTAAACTTCAAGATTTCTAGGGTAACCTGGCGGTCTAGGGGTAAGGTGTAAGACTTCTGTGCTGAGGGTCCGGGGTTCAATCCTCGGTCCCTGCACAGATTTATCTGATTGCCAAACCCTTCCTTCAACTCTGACAAGACGTGTATTAATCACAAATTGTGAATGTGAGGAATACCAGGCCTCTACCGTGGTTCGGATTCCACGTTAAACTGTAGGTCCTCCATATCATTTCACGATCACCCTACTATTACACATTAGCATAAGTGCGTATAACCGAAACGGGTAGTAAGATGCGGTGCTAACACCACCAACAACACCGACACCACTGAAATCGACAATACCAACACCACCACCAACAACAATAATAAATAACAATAATTCAAAATTTATACTCTATTTTAAATAAGAAATTTAATTTGATTTATTCAATCCAATAATAATACGTCAATCAATAGTCTCTTACCCGCCTCTGTGGCGTAGTTGGCTAACGCGCCAGTCGTGTTGAGCCAGACCGCCGAGGACGGGGAGATCGAGGTTCGAATCTCGGTCGGGTGAACTGGGGGTGGTTTTTCCTAAATGGTTTTCCACTCTCCCTCCACGCAAATGCGGGTTCACTTCCTCTAAATTCAACCTTCCCAATTCCTAATCAATTAGTGTAATTAGTACTTAAGCGTATAACCCGAACGGGTAGTAAGACGCGGTGCTAAATAAAAAAAAAAAAAAAAAAAAAAAATAGTCTCTTTTTAAAAAATTAGTTCAAGCTCAGATGTTCGTTTTATTTTCAAGATCGTATGAGATATGGCTATCCTAATATATTTTTTGTTTAGTCTGATTCATATTATCTAATTTGTTATGTGATTGGACTGCTCTAATCTTTTATATAAAAATATATCGTGGGGCCCACATTCTACAGTTCGCATTGGGCCCCATATTGCCTAGGACCGGCCCAATACCTATATATCCATCCGTCCATATACCTATATTTTTTTTTAAATTTGGTGTTTATAGCTTAAGTTATAAGCATATTCTGAAAATTGAAAAATGACACCTGGACACGGGAATCGAACCCGTGTCCAGGTGTCATTTTTCAATTTTCAGAATATGATATCTAGATGTAGTAATTCCCACTAAAAGCATAAATAATGGCTTTGGCTATTTAATTCATAAGTTATAAACGTGAGCTTACTTCAGAAACTCGACACATAAATTATGTTACCTGGATTTTTCATTATTTCAAATAATTTGACAGAAGAAATGAAACATCGTCCCTAACCCCTTCGCTGATTTGACCATCATCCTACGTAGTGAAGTCAGGCTCAAACGTGTTATCGGTTACAAAAACATTTACTCTAGTATTCACAAATTATACTCATATATGTATGCTACAGGTTTTACACAGATGCAGTGTAAAAGACGAAACAATCCCACAATATTAAATCATATGATCGACCAGAACACAACTAGACAACGTACGTGACAACGCTATATTGCAGTGGTATGATCAACCTTTTTTGTTAGCGTACCTACACATTTAATATATCTTGAACTTTGTACCCCCAAAGCTGTCGGTGAATATTGCAGGTTATACATATTCTATAACGTACATTTAAAATAAAATACATCCAAAATAATAAGAAATATTGATGTATATTACATTTTAAATGCACCCAACTATGTCTTCGTATGCCCTCGAGGGTACGCATACCCCAGGTTGAATACCACTGTTATAGTGGCTCTATATTTATTGAGATGGCATTTGGTTGTTCACTCTATAGATTTCCTCCCTAAGATCGTTCGTGTTTTATAGCTAATCCGACCTAGTGTGGGTTATAAGATTTTTTGTGTGTATGATTCCTCATAGCCCTGAAACTCCCCACACATTTGTTTTTCGTGTTTTCCCGAGCAGGGCTGTTTTTATCTTGTATTATCTTTGGTTAAATCCATGGACAACTTTTGACGAGAGCCCCTTATTGCAGAGTTTGTAAACCTGTTAATACTGTATGTTGCTTTGCAGAGTTTGTAAACCTGTTAATACTGTATGTTGCTTTACAATGTATAAACTGTAATTATAATGGAGAAATAAAAATTACATTTAGGTAATAATAATATAATCTAATAATAATATTTTCCATAGAAGTATTTTTTTTTTTCAAATTAAGACATACTGTAATAGGCCTATTACATTTCTAGAATATAATCGAGCTTATTTAAAACTAGCGTGTATGAGATTATATTGTAAGGTTAATATTTAATAGTACAATTTTTATTTTTAGCATGTATAGGTGATCACGTGGGCTAAGCGTCAGGCTAATCTGCATTGGCTTGTCAATGACGGTGAGGTCAGGGTTCGCTTCCCGGCAAGGTGTACTTATGTTGAATGGGTATAGTCACGGACGGGAAATAAGATACGGTGAAATTTTTGTTTTTTAAAGAATAAAATAATGTTTTAATGTAATTGAAATCGGCACACACTTATCAACGTAGTTGAAGTAAGATATAATTATCTCTGAAACACTTCTCACAAAGCCCACAAAATATTTATAATAGAAAAAATTAATTAACAAATACTAATTTATTTTTTCAAATCCCATTCGGGGTAATCAGAGTATAGTTAATGATCTCCATTCCACTTAGCCATGAGTCACGGACAGTAATTGTTGTTATTTCAGGATTGTAACGGTGATGGGGTTGTGAACTGCCTCGACTACGCCGCCATCCACCATCTCGGAGGGTTCGGCTGTGACGGTAACCTGGAGGAGAGCTTCAAAGTCAAGCTCCAGAGCTGCCTGGAAGAGTTCCAGAACTCCGACTCCGACTACTCGTGACGACATCGGGCGTTTCAGGCGAGAGAGGAATTTCAAGATTAGTCTTGATGACACTTTTAATAAGGAAGGGCTCTTGAATAAAACCTCGTGGAAATGACTATAGCAACGTGTCATATCTTGCCAGAGGATTCTCTGATTATAATACTATTTCTGCCACAAGACTTAATATTTTGCAGTGGCTCACCAAGAAATTTACTTTGGTGGGAGGCATATGATTTGTCAAAGCTATTTATTCTTTTTCTCCAGTGAGAATTTTAGGATCACTTTTAGTGTGTGTATACCTTTTAAATATCAAGTCGTAATTATGCTCTTAAATCGATAAGATTTTCTGGCTGAAGTGCTTACCCCGCTACAGTACTTACTGAGTGTAGTACCGAATGTAATTTTAATAAAAAATGTAAATTTATCTAAAAATGTTAAAAAAATTGTTGACAATTTTTAAAAATAAATTATCATGAATAATGTAACTACTTATATTTTATTATTTTTACTATTACGTTTAAAACCATAGCTATTGCCAGCTTGATTCGAGGAGTGGGTATGAAAGAGTTAGTTTTTAAGTGCACTCACGCTTGCTTGGAGAGGGGCGAGGAAAACCACAGTGATACAACATGTCTCAGGGCAACCTGGCTAAGATTTAAACCGCTAATAAAACTGCAAAAACACCATTTATCTATATAATATAACTGGATGGACATACACATACACATTGCCAAGGATAAAAGCGTGATGCTCAAGTTTATCGTCTGCTACACTGTGGGGTGATAGATTTGACGGTTTCTTTCAATGCTCTTATGTGAAAACATGTATCTGATGAATAAAAGTGTTATTGTTTGAAAATAGTGAAGTATTATATCACACTTTCCTGAAGAAACATTTACATTAAAGGATATACAATTCAGTTTTACAGGTAATGTTGTACAAATACGAAACAATCTTTAACATATTTAAATATGTAGTCATCATCAATGTTGTTTACAGTTTGCCAAGAGTACACTTATTTTTAAAGTTAGTTACTAACTTGTATATTGGTGTCAGAAACCATAGGCTATTATATTAAAAGTTCGATAAATATAATGAATAAGGTATCTTAAAACTTGATTACATTTGTTTGAATGACAAACTTTGTGTAGTTGCCATACATTCAACCTATCACTTAGGCTATAGGCTTGAAGAAATTATTATTATATTGCCATTTTTTTTAAGTTGGCTCATATCTTGTCTATTGCTTTCATAAACCATATTATGTTGAAAGTTCGATAACTATAATGAAACAAGCTAGCTAAAAATTGTATTACATTTGTTTGAACTACTTACTTTGTGTAGAAGTCTTACGTTCAAATGATAATTTAGGTTTTATGCTTATAGGAAGTCCGGTATCCACTAAACTCTGAATTTAGTAATAATACCAATCTGTAAGGCTTTATTTCGTACCAGAATACTATCATATATATTTTGATAGAATAAACGTCCATTTAAAACGGAAGTAAAAATTTCCTTTTGGAAGGTCTTTGATCCTAACTAAACACAACTATAGGGTAGGATTATGTACGAAATAAAGCCTTACAAGTGAGCTTCCTTAAAAAAATCAAGGTATATATTAGGCTACATCAACTTATTCAAAGAAAAAAAAACTAACCAGTTTCGAACCTTAATATGCTCTTCAAAGCTTTTAAAAACATATTTATTTCATTTAACTAATCACACATTGATGTATCTCATATATTAAATGAAACTAATGAACGATGTCAAAATACCATATTGCCTTGTATGAGTGTAAGAGAGAAAGAGATACACGAAAGTTTCTTTCTCTCTTACACAATGGTATGCAGACGACAGCTCGAAAATTTCAGCCACAGATGTCCATCCAGTTATATTATAGAGATCAAAGAAAAACATTGACTTTTTCTCGCGCTCCCTTCAACCCCACCTTAATAAATAATATATGGACCCTCCATAGGTACTTTATTCTCTTGATCCTTGTTGGAACCCTTAAGGACAGGACACAAAAGACGCTCATTCGCTTCTTCGAGAGAGGGTTTTAAACTTGTGTATTTAATATTTTCACTTACCATTCATTTATTCGTTAATTTACTTCCTCACTCCTATGCAGCCATACCCTTACAACTGGATTAGGTCTTCTTCTTTTTTCTTATTTCAGCGGTTCCCAACGTGAGGTACGTGCCAGGAATTTTGGGGGTGTGACGAGTGTGTCGAGCAAATCGTTGGACTATCATGCGACGGGTTTTGACCACATATCCCATCGGTCATTGCCGACGTCGATGAGGTCCCACACTTCACAAAGATGCACCCATCTAAGTGCTAGATAGGCAACCCGTTTGACTGCGACGTCTTCTCTCTCGCTGATGATGACCACACGGTCACCACACATGCGCCTACGAGAGATTCCATTATTAGTCAGAACAATATTCTAAGGAGGCTGCATGTTGCTGAAAAACTTTGATATGACCAACTTGTAGTTGCCTTCTTCTTGCAACTCTGTAGGTTGAACACCACACAATTCCCTCCACGTTTTTCTAGCTGGACAAAAGGCGTAAAGTTGTTCTTGACACTCATGCCAACGATGACTCATTTGACGTCGACTTCATCCTGCGGAAACAAAGTGTTAAAAATACTGGTGATGACGAGCGGCTTCACTGGCTTTGCTTTGTGGAAGCATACGTCTTGACCTTCCATGATATTTGATCGCTTTGACGACTGTTATGATTATGGCTGGCACACCGTCAGGACGCTATTTTATAGCCTAAGAGGAAAATACAAGGCGCACGCTGATTGTATTCAGCCTTTTGAGGGGTGGCAGGACCCTAGCGTCTTGAAAAATGTGTTGTAATATTTCAATACCTTAGTGTCATTATATGTATGATTGGTGGGTGAGAATAAGGTAAGGAAAGTTTTCACTGGAGTGTTCTGGGTGCGATAGAGAAAGTACATGAGACAGTAATGGCCGCAAACGTCTGAGGCTATGCTTTGAAGTTGTATCGTGCTATGAGACCTGCGGGAATTGTTTTTGCACATAAATACCAGATGTGACTTTATACGGAGTGGAAAACAATAATTGTCAAAGTATTCGCCCACGCCGTTCTTGTCGAGGAAGCTGGTGACCAAATTCGTTCCAGGCTTTGTGTGTGGATCCGTGTCAATCATGAGAGAGGCAGGTCACGCAATTCTTGCAGGTAGTTAATCAGCAGGGAAAACACCCGATCGTACAAAACGGAAGCAGGGGTTTGTTTTTAGCACACGTTTAATGGTGTGCGTGTCCATCTTCAATCATCCAATCTCGAAGTCCTCAAAGGATGGAGGCCGAACATAAATTCCATACAGAGCTATGTACCATGCTCATGGTGCGGCTCAAGTTAACTGTTTTCATAGAAGTACAACCTCTGTCGTACAGATCTCCTACAGGCTTAGGCGTGTATTTGTCTAGAAACTTTTCTTTTCTGGCCTATTGACATAGGTGGTTTCTGCACACATTGTGGCACGGGAGATGAGGGATTCGAGCAGTCTGTAATCCACTTCACCGCCATCCCAGGGAATACCGAGCAGTTCGTTAACTATAGAGATGGCTTGCTTTTTAGCAGCGGTGGAAAGTTCCTCGATGTCGTAAGGGGGTCTTAACACCCAACCAACGTTTAAGTAATGTACCGCATACAGATAAAACACTCCTTGACGATACACTCTTTGCCGTCATCGATGAAGCTCTGGAAAGCTACAATGACGCCGCTGATTTAAATGGCGGTGGTAGGAAGTCACTTATATTAACTCCCAAAATCAGTTACGACGTTTCTGTCCTTGTCAATGGTGATGATGTTGGCAAACTCCCCGTACACGATACAGTTGACGCTTTCTGTGAAATATCTGTTGAAGATAACTTCAATACTTGGAGAACCATGCCTCGTAAATTCCAATGTGATGTCATGTGCTTGGACAGATTAGGTGTGAGATCGAAAGCCATGTGATGATATCCCTTAGGAAAGGCTTCCGGTGTGATGTCACTACCTTCCTTCATGAAATGGATACCCATTCCTGAAAACATTGTGTGGTAGGACATGCGATAGTTGGCATTCCAAAAATCAGGCTGTAACGGTTTTGATGGCACTTGTTCCCCGTCCACGTACAATGAGATATGGTTCATGCCATAGGTTTGGAAATTGAATGGGTTCTTGGTGGCATCTCCGTTGAACGTAGCGTTTGATACAAATCCCACGATTCATCGTTTGGGTAACTGTCCCGTGGATACGTAGTCCAGTGAATTCCTTTGCACAGTCATAGGAATAATGACTGTGGAGAAACGCTTTAGTTGCTAAATTCTCTCTTTGTCGATTCGAAGAGAGATTACATTCGACAATGCTCCACCAACCTGATTTAGCTGGCCACTAATTCCCATCTGTGATGTTGATGATGGTCCCCCCACCACCACCACGGGTTGAGAGGAAACTGTAGATCCCGTCTGCCTAGACCCAGCTTGCGTTTGAACACCATCTCCCTAGCTTGGAGTCGGTGCTGCTGAAGCAGTGTGAAGGGAGTCACAGCTTGCGGCGGTGGCGGGGCACTGTTTCCTTGTCTCAGTGGTGGCACAGCTATCGCCGCGCCGGCCGGGTAGGGACAGTGGTTATGATGGTCGGGACCGCACATTTCACCTGGTCTGGAAGCGGGAGGATAGACCTGGGATCTCCAGCATCAATTTGAACTAAAACACTAAAGCTTGAACTAAAACACGAGTAAAACTAACTTCAACAAAACACTTTAAATATAATTGTTCCAATCATAGTAAGTTTAAATTATTTATTTTATTTTCTGCAGATTGACGCGTGTTTTTTTCTCTTTAAATGCTACGATAAGTATATTACTTTTCAATTTCAAACTACTTTTGGTATTAATATAATATATTATTACAATTTTTACTTAATAAAATATATTTAAATATTTAATATAAATAATACCAACATTTGCAAATTGTGTGTAATAAAATACACTTGAAACATAAAGTACATTAATAAACTACTGTTCTTGAACGTTACAAATCAAACAAATTATCATGCCAAAATATTGGGTTTTCTGGGGTTTTTTTTACTAAAAAAATGGCTAAAGCAACAATGTAAATAGTTATAACTTTCCTGATTAATTATTATGTTAATATAGTTGAATGCCGGTACGAAATATCTGGCTACTAAAACACCTTGAAACAAATGCGATGCGCTGTTTAATTTTCTATTGTTTAGATTATACACCATACTTTTAAACTTCAAACACTAAATCTATATTATTTTCATTTTAAAATTATATACCATATAGCTGTGAGGCGGTCCTTAAAAACATACCCCATCTCACCAGAAGAAATTGTTCAGCAGAGCGTAAATGTTAATTCGGGTGGAAATGATGGTTTCTAGATTTAAACGCCATCTGTTAGTTCGAAATTTTATCTACCTTCCCCTTGAGACGGAGCACCATAGTGAGACATGTGTGTAAGTATGTGTCGAGGATGTGATAAAGTGTGTGAAATAGTTGTATCCTCTATCCTGTTAAACGAGTTCTTACCTCCTTCCCCCTCCCAGCCTATCTGCCCTCTCACTCTCAACAACCACAACTCCCGCTATTTGTAGTACACAGGCACGTTATTGTAAATCTCCCGTTCTTGGATATATATTTTTCATCACCGCGTCTAACAACCTGTTTACGCTATCTCCATGTATGATAATTTCTCTAATGAGCTAGGAATGAGGAAGGAAGCATTTTAGGGGTAGTCTACTCGCATTTGCATGTAAGAAGAGTGGGAAACCATTCAGGAAGGATAAACCTCCCTCAGTAGACCCGGCAGGTATTCGATCCCGGATCTCCCCGTCATCAACAGGCCAGTCTTACATGAGAGCTACACCTTGAACCGGATACAGATAAGAACAGAACATCAAATAAAACATGTTCAAAAACATTTCCAAAGACCGTGTTGGTTGCTCTGTTAGCTGTGATCGCAGTGTTTAAACTTGAACTAAAGATGTTTGAAAACATATTCGCCACGTGTCCCCATAGCTGGCAGCTTCATATATATATTTTTAACTCGGTTGTGCTTCAATATCAGCGGTTCGTTGAGTACGTGTGTTCAAGTAGCAGCGGCTGTATTTATATTTATCCAATACTACCAAAACAGAAAAAGATCATAGCCTCACCGATGTTGGATTACAAGATTATACCACAGTAAGAAAGTAAACAGTCGGCTAAGCTTATGGGCAGATTTGAAATTTCTGTCAATTGCTTAAATGTATTAAAAAAAAAGGTACGAGAGTGCACCCATCTGATATTTGGATCACTGAATTTTTCTACAATTGGCTAAAATAAAGGAGCTAATTATTTTCCAAAACAAACAAATAAATACACTCGCTAAAAGATACCTGTACCTAAATATCAAACAAAATACGGGTGTGAGGCGGCTGCCGTCCCACCAATGACGGAATGTTCGGGTAAGAGTTCGCTGAGACGTCCAAACTACTTCTGGCCCGAACACAACATCGGTCCCGGACACAATAACGAACAAATTGTTACAGAGAAATATTCAGAACCAACCTCGGTGGCTGAATGGTCTAAGGCGTAAATCTCGTCGAGACTAGACTGCCGATAACGGGGATACCGAGGTACGAATTTCGATCGGTTGTACTGAGAGTTTTTTCCATAATTAATTTCCACTCTCCCTCCACCCAAATGTGAGTACACTTCCTGTGAATATAACCTTTTTCGTGACTAAAGAATTAACGGGATTAATACATAAGCGTATAACCCGAACGGGTGGTAAGACATGGTGCTAAACAAATATAAAAAAAATCGTCCACACTGTCCGCGAACAGTGTTTTGTTTGTTATTTTGTTCTAGTCTGGACCCAGTTTTAGAGTTAGACCATTCGGCCCCTAAAGCTGGTTTCTACGATCTACTCTGCTGGTATTTCCTGCCGTGGTGATGGATCTAACAAGGTTAACACCCCAGCTGATAATCTGATATGATAGGCGCTTGGAGGGAGAGTGTGAAACTGAAAGTACATATCACGTATATCTGTAACACAGTAACTTTCCCTGCTCTTGTCTAGTGGGGTGAATCACATTTATATCTAATCAGTAGATCTATTTGAAGGGTGATGGCACTCAAGAGTGGGGCTTTGTCCCCACGAAGAGACTTGTCGACTTACACGTCCCTATGAGAGTAAATGAGAGAACTTAAAAATGTGGGTTTATTTCCTATGCGCAATACCTCCCTCATTCCTACTTCAAAAGTTTAAATATGCCAACGCCCATGATGGGTATTAAGACGCAGTGAAAACCACAGCTTTGAATTAATTTATTTTCACTCAAAGTATTTTTAAATATAAATTTTACGCTGAAACAATCCGTTTAAATGGTAAACTTGTATACTTCAATTTTACATTTCCAGTTCAAATCAATTTTGATTCTAATATCAGCTTTTGAAAAAAAAATGAGTCTACCCCAAATATAATACTAAGCAGGTTAAATTCTGGTTCATATTCCAAGCTGATGAGCTTGGCACATTCTCACTATATATAAGCTAGATTTCATATGAATATAATACTAAGCAGGTTAAATTCTGGTTCATATTCCAAGCTGATGAGCTTGGCACATTCTCACTATATATAAGCTAGATTTCATATGAATATAATACTAAGCAGGTTAAATTCTGGTTCATATTCCAAGCTGGTGAGCTTAGCACATTCTCACTATATATAAGCTAGATTTTATATGAATATAATATTAAGCAGGTTAAATTCGGGTTCATATTCCAAGCTGGTGAGCTTGGCACATTTTCACTTTATAAAATGGTCTATGGCGTCACTCTCGCAATAGACTAGACTGCCAATGATGGGAAGATTGGGATCTGTTCACAGTCGGGTGTTTTGAGAGTGGCTTTTCATACTGGTTTTCTTCGTAAATGCTGGTACATTTCCTCAAAATTCAAGCTTCATCATCCCTAACATATTAGAATAGTTAGTACATAGGCTTATAGCCCAAACGGCTAGTAAGACGTGATGCTAAGAATGACACAATATAATATAATATGATCTCGTTCTTCAAACGGATTAATGAACTGAATTAACTACATATGAATATCCTTAGGGGTACCTTAGGAATGTTTATACAGACACACAAACACATTTATGCCAAATCTTACCTTTTGAGCTAAAGAGAAATGGGATAAATTGTTGTGATACTTTGAGTAATTTTAACCCCCTCTACAGTCCTTTAGGTGTACTTCATGGTAGTTTTCATGAGGTAGTTATAATTAGTGACCCTTAAGATACGGTTATGTCAATTTTCAGCTTTTTTAGTTAGGGATAGGGAGATTAGTTGGTGAGTCAGTGAGTGAATCCGTTCGATCCTTCACATATGTGTGTGTATTCGTTTTCAAAGCGACATTAATTTTTTTAAACTTTAGGTTAATTGAGTCCAATTTTTCTGCCCTATAAATTGGTTGTATTAATTGATAAACTTATCAACCATCTTATTTTTTTAATCACCGCGTCTTACTACCCGTTCGGTTTATATGCCGTCAACCATATTGATCAAGAGTTTATAAAAAGACCATTGACACGACCTTGTTTCAGCAATATCCTTATCCACTTACTTTCCAGCCTGTACAGTTGATTTTATTAAAGCAGAGACGTTTATATTCTAAGATGTTCAGGGAAGTCACTGATTAACACAAAATAGCAATTACTATACATGATGACGATTAAACCCACCACATACATAGTAGCGATAGGAAGAAGTCATCTAACCTGTTTGTTTCAAACACATACGCTTTTAAATTGCTCAAGGATCCTATAAATTGTTTAAAGCAGACTGTCTGTTATTTCGTTAAAAAGTATAATTCAAATCTCGCCATTCTCATGTGTGGTAGGTTAGCGTGTGGAACGTGTTATTACCCTCATCCAAGGAAAACCAGAAATCATCTTATGACTGTCCCGCAGGTAGAGGAAGCAATGAGCAGTCCACCAGAAGCAGAGATTACCAGTAACAATGGAGCTACCGAGGTCGACACTTCTACTGTTATGTACTCTTGCGTGGAGCCTGGTTCTCGGTGAGTACGGACTATCATTTATTATAACGGTATTATTATTATTATTATTATTATTATTATTATTATTATTATTATTAGTAGTAGTAGTAGTAGTAGTAGTAGTAGTAGTAGTAGTAGTAGTCCCATGGCCTCACATTAACAACAAGCTAGACTTAAACAAGAAACACATAATTTAATAATATTGGTATTTACAAGGCCCTAGTCAAGCTCAACCCCCCCCCTCTCAAAATTTGATTTAATTAAAGTGCCTTATTAACGGTTTAAATAGTACAGTAAAATAAAGAGTATATAGCTAGTGGCCACCATTCTAATGTTCAAGTATATTTTTAAAACCAGTTTGTGACTGTGTTCAAGGTAGGAATGCAGGAGACGTCAGAAAATGAAGTGTTTTTGCAATTAGTGTAGAAACTATTTTTTTTTTTGGTCCATATAAATCAAGTATTTCTCCAGTACACACATATTGTTTAATTTTCTTCCCATGGTGATATCAACAGTTGTTGAATATCTGTCAAGGGTGTCCTTGAATTTAATGACAACTTTTTCTCTTAATTTACAAAGTGTCTCATCTATTGCCGCTATTCTCATGACAGATATTCAAGAAATGTTGATATCACCACGTGAAGAAAATTAAACTAGATGTTTCTAGGCAATATTTGATTTATTTTGACCCCCCAAAAAAAGTTTTGCTATAAAAACTCACGTTCCCTGCACTCCCACCTTATAGACAGGCAACAAAGCTTGGGAGACTACAACGAAATATCGACAAAGTAAAATAGTAAGTATCAGTAGAGATAGGGTAAATTAGCTTTTGCGAAAAACGCGAAGAAAAACAAAAGTTCAAAAATAGGGTATATATAAGTTTTCTTTTCGTTTCATGGCATTTGAAAGTGTTTAAAGCGATTTTTATTTTGCGAATTAATGCGAAAAACGTGATTTTGAGAATATTTTAGCTAAATTATTATATTTAGTGAAATAGACGCGAATTCCCTGAAAATGCTGTGCATTTAAATAAAATGCTGAGAATTTTTATAAAACGATGTTTTTCAGCGGAAACAAGTGATTAAAAAATCATTGAGTTTCACTCGTCTGTGTGCTTCAGCTCGGGTTTTACTTGCATCCTGTGCCTGCATACATAAATTTTATCATAAATCCTTTGTATAGGCCCTAAAAACATTGACGAAATACATTTTTACCTATTTTGCTACAAAATGCTAAATTATGCCACAAAACTCTAAATTTCTATAATTAATGCTAAAAAAACTGAAAAGAAATGCTATTTTACCCTATCTTTAAGTATCAGTCAATGTGAGGAGAACCGCGGAAAAGGTTAAGTCTTTGAGATTAGGAAACTATTCGATCGGTGGTGCCAATAACATGTCAAAAACGAGTCAGGTGTCACGGGAGCGGGTACCGAGATTATGATGATCATGAAGAGGTACTAGACGTGAGGAGAGGTATTGAGGATATCCTGTTAGCAATATTTTCTTTATCATTACAAGAGTATGTCTATCATCAAGTCGTAGCCAGTCGAGTTTGTTATAATATGTAGAAATATGGTTACGGGATCGCAAGTCGAAGATAAATCTTACACACGTGCTTTGAAGTTTTTGACTTGAATACTTCTTTAAATTTGCTACTATACGGGGGCAATCCAAAAAACCTATTGATAACAAAATCGGGGGATACAGTTTGGTGTTGTAGTTTCGAATCTTTCCTCTACATCCAAAATTGAATTATACCACTGGATAGCTAAAGGATCGAAGAATGCATTACGATAAGCGAGAACAGTGACGCATCGCGCACGGTGGAGGGGGAAGCGACGCCATTTTGAGGTTATTTTGCTTAGTATCGAGATTTGCAATTAGTATAACTTTTGACTCGGAGAAGCTACGATGTTCGTTTAAGTTTTAATCGTCAGCTGTCGTCAAAATCTAACGATTGTATATAAAACATTAGTTTAAAATAGTGACAGTGAATATAATAAGGTGTTAGAATAAAAAAATATTATCAAAAATACAGTTTGGCGTTGTAGTTTCGAATCTATCCTCTACATCCAAAATTATACCACTGGATAGCTAGAGGATCAAAGAATTCATTACGATAAGCGAGAACAGTGACGCATCGCACGCGGTATATAACCCGTTACATAAACGTATTCACGTACAACACACGGCCGTGTCCATGACACAGCCACACCCCATTTTTGTAATTTACTAGTGAGTTCAACAGTCGTGTCATTGTAAACTATATCACAGTAGTAAAAGTGAGGAAGTATTAGAGTTGAAACGAGTGATTTTTTTAATAGAAGCGGGAAGAAAGTTCTTAAGTCGCTTTAATGAGTGCAAAGACGCGAAAACCTTTTTACAAATATGAGTCACTTGGTTAGACCATTATGATATTGGAGTGGTCCTCAACTTGATTTTTTTGGAAATTCTGTTCCTATAGAATTTATATTTCTTCCCTCAGAATATTTTTGAAATGTATATGCCCTTAAAAAGTATTTAGAACGGTCGTCACCTGATTTATTTCATTTTAATTCGATGCCTTTAGAAGCTATTTGTAGTTAGTTTTTAATAATATCTTATTAGAAAATATAAGGGGGGCGTGAAATAAATCTAGAGGGGTAAAATTTATTTCAGGGGGTGAAATATTTTCAGGGGGCAGTGAAATTTCGCTCTCTCAGTTATGCCACCACTTATAACTTTATTTAAGAGGTGCTCAATGTACATTTTTGGACTCGGAGGGACTAGAGAGTATGTAAGTTTTTATGTCCTAAACACATTTTAGCACTAACAGTTTTTAGGCCCTGTCCTTAATTATTTGAAAGTAAATTACAGATAGCTTCTAGAGGCGTTTTATATCCGTAATTTTTATTTCCTCTGGCATTTGGGGGACTCCAGCCCCTAATCCCCATTGATATGTTTGCCCGACTACGGCTTGGGTATTTAATGATTGGGTTAGTAAAATAACTGTAATTGAAATTTTACTTAAAATTTTGCCGATTATCTTGAGAGTGGTCATGATTACTTTAACGAAGCAAAGATTCCTTTATTCAACACCTCTGCTAAAAGGGTGGGCCCCAATTATCTGAAATGATTTGATATGTGCATATTCCGTGTTTGGTCAGTTCTTTATTAGAGCGTTATTAAAGCAAAAAAGAGAGTAAAGTGGTGGATGGCCAGTGTCTGGGATGTCTGTGTCAATCTATGTCATCCTGTGGACTGTGTGTGATGACTGATGAGAAGTAGCCTAGTAGTTTTTATCTTATTGAATTGTTATCAGGCAACAGGAGGATAAAGTGGTAGATGGCCAGTGTCTGGGATGTCTGTGTGAAGCCATGTCCGCCTGTGGACTGTGTGTGATGACTGATGAGAAATAACCTAGTAGTTTTTATCTTATTTAATTGTTATCAGGGCAACAGGAGGATAAAGTGGTAGATGGCCAGTGTCTGGGATGTCTGTGTGAAGCCATGTCCGCCTGTGGACTGTGTGTGATGACTGATGAGAAATAACCTAGTAGTTTTTATCTTATTTAATTGTTATCAGGGCAACAGGAGGATAAAGTGGTAGATGGCCAGTGTCTGGGATGTCTGTGTCAATCTATGTCATCCTGTGGACTGTGTGTGATGACTGATGAGAAATAACCTAGTAGTTTTTATCTTATTTAATTGTTATCAGGGCAACAGGAGGATAAAGTGGTGGATGACCTTTGTCTGGGATGTCTGTGTGAAGCCATGTCCGCCTGTGGACTGTGTGTGATGACTGATGAGAAATAACCTAGTAGTTTTTATCTTACTGAATTGTTATCAGGGCAACAGGAGGATAAAGTGGTGGATGGCCAGTGTCTGGGATGTCTGTGTGAAGCCATGTCCGCCTGTGGACTGTGTGTGATGACTGATGAGAAATAACCTAGTAGTTTTTATCTTATTTAATTGTTATCAGGGCAACAGGAGGATAAAGTGGTGGATGACCTTTGTCTGGGATGTCTGTGTGAAGCCATGTCAGACTGTAACAGGACTTTCAGCTGTGTTGGTGATGACTGTGGTCTGTTCATGATCACCAAACCCTACTGGGAGGACGCTGGCCGCCATGTCATCGCTAAAGACAACAGTTCGTCTCCTGGAGGTGAGAACTCATTTTTAAGGGGAATCTTTTGGTCGAAGGAAATTATGTATTCACAATTTCATATTTCTGATGAGAATTGCTGCTCCAAAGCTTCAAAACCACTCACTCAATTTTACATTATCTATTTAGATTTAGGACCTATTAAAATGTACTTAATATGTGGGATAGATCTATGTTTCTAACCATATAATCTAATATTAGAACTGTGACATTTTTCGTGAAAAATCATATAAAATTAGATTAGTTCATCTTTTCATGATTTTATTTTAAATTATAAAACTAGAAGGGTGTTAATCTTATGGGTGACATAAATCTTGATTAAAATAAATATATATTATTAATCAGAAATATTTAGTTAAAATAATTTTTAGACAAAAATAAAGAACAGAAATGAAGGAGATTTTTTTTTTGTGGTTTACTAATTCACAATTAAATTAAAGTTTTCAAGTTAGTTTAAAAATATATAATAATTTTGAACATTTTCAAGTGATAATCCATATAGCTTTTCAATAA
The DNA here is from genome assembly GCA_033556935.1 of Timema podura. NCBI lineage: Eukaryota > Metazoa > Arthropoda > Insecta > Phasmatodea > Timematidae > Timema > Timema podura. The sequence continues at coordinate 20,601,304 of JAVRXN010000003.1, read as the reverse complement.
CTTCATTTTATCTATAGTAAAATTAATTGTTGGCTAATTTTTTCATTTATCTAAATAAAATTATTTTAAAAGATTACAACAGTAACAAAATCTTTGTTAAATTGTATTGTTGAATATGTTATTGATTTTGCAATCAGTTCTATTATATTGGAAAGGTGTAATAATATAATAATATGTGGCTCAGTTATTAGAGCAGTTAACTGCTAAATTAAAGGTAACAAAATGAATTCATTTACAGAAAAAATATTCTAAGTATACCAATTGTTTATTTTTTATACTTCGAGATTAAATATTAACTATTACAAATTACAAAAACAGGGGATAATAGACTGTTTAAAGTTACAAACCTTTTTAAATAATAAAGAAAAACCGGTTTTTTTATCAACCTTGTTCTAGTTTGGATTTTCGTGAAGTTCTACTAGACATTGGAAAATGTAACTAACCTATGATAGTTACAATATTAAATATTACTACTAATATTAATAAAAATGTGTATTTATAGCATTCCAGAGATGCGTGGTGGATCCCTTCTGTGCAGCGGCAACTGTCGAGAGCTATATGAAGACATATTCTAAGGTAGTTATATTTAATATAATAAGAAGCACTAAACAAAACAGAACCAAGCAAACCCTATCTTCTAAATAAAAACCAAAGATTTAATTTGACGTTAGAAAATATATCTAAAGAAAAGCTCTGGAAGATTTATCTTTGCGCAATTTGAGCGAGGGATTGGAAACGTGTGTGCCGGCTGTATCAACAGGCATGTCTCATGGGTTGTCCCCAAGGCAGCAAGTCTTTACGAGGGTGTACTGGTAAACTGCCTACTCCACCCTCACTATCTATTTAACAAACCACAAAAAATAATCTAATGAATGATTTTACGATTATTGGCCTTAAATGTCAAATTTGATACTTAATGGGAGGAAATGGTTTTCTACTGGTACAGTGCCATCAAGCCCGGCAACAACCCAAGAGTAATTCCTACATTTCCCAGATGTTTTAAACCTCCATTTCCAGGACTGTAACGAGAATGGAGCCGTTGATTGTGAGGACTTCTTCGCTCTTCACTTCCTAGGAGCCGGCTGTGAAGGGGACATCAACCAGGCAAGTCCTGATGGACTCGACAAGTTGCGGGTGTGTCAGGAAGAGGTGGCCAAGATCAGGTCGGGAAACTAGGGCCAGCCTTTTTTTACAGAAACTGAAAGAGTTCAAGTCTGGCTTCTATGCGCTCTATAGAGGGACTAGTCTCTTACTTAGTGTTGCAGGACAAACTTGGACTAAAATGTCTTTATTTTTCAGATTTCTAGACCTAAGCCTAGTATTATTTTGATTGTGTTGATATCTCATAACAAATATCCATATTTTTTGCTATTTACATAAAAAATAATTGTTTTCTATTATATTTTCCTTGTTTTTAAAACATTTAAAACTAATTTTTAATAAATGTGGCTTACCAGATGTATCTACTGATAAAATAAATTTGCTGGTGATTTTCCAGATCCTTTTTAGTCAAATGCTTGTGATTGATTTTTAAATTCAGACTCCTGCCTTTATGTAGGATTTTTTTTTCTATTTTTACTGCCATAAATAATGGTTTCATCAATGTAATAATTAAAAAAAACTTATAAGATTATATTTCCTCTTGTATAACTCAACTATAATATTGTTTGAAAACATTGTGGTTATTTATAATATAGAACAATAAGACCAGTGGCGCACCGGGAAGGGGAGGGTTGATGGAGCTTGTGACACTCATCTCTAAAAGAGATAATAATTTTAACAATATCCTAAAACTATTAAGTACAGCTATAAAACCCTGAGCATGTGTTGAATTCATAGTCGATATTTGTATAGAGCAGACACGACTTGATGTTCAAAAGTTATAACGTTGTACATTTTTAAAGTGACCTAAAGTTCATAATGGGAAAACAATGCACAAATAATAGCTTAAGGCTATGCTACAAATCAATATGAATATAATTTCCCTACTAAAAACAGTTGTTTGGCTTAAATATAAAACATCAATGGTTAGTTTCCATTATATTTAACTCCAATTGCTAAAATTATTTGATTTACAAATCTGAAATATTACATAATTGTTTAGAGATGCAATTTTGAATAAATGTATATAATAAATTCTTTTTTTTTGCATTCAACTATGGGTTAAATATAATATCTAAATCTATATTTAGCACCGCGTCTTATACCTTGGTTATATGCTTAAGTACAAAACAATGATTAGATTGGAGGGTGAATTAAGAATGACCGCATTTGGTGAGAGAGTGAAACATTAAAAACCCACATTCACCGACCGAATTCTAACTCATTCCGTCCTCACGTCGAACTCACACACTACGCGTTACCCAACTACCACCGCGGTTATGGTTAAAACATAGTGAGTACAATCCCGGCTGGATGGTTGTACTGAGAATAGCTTAACCTAAATGTTTCCCACTATCATTCCATTCAAGTACGAGTACATTTCTTCTCAAATTAAATCTTTCTCAACCCTAATATATTAGTGTAAATAAATGCATATAGTCAAAATGAGTGGTAAGACGTGAAGCAAAAAAAAAAGAGAGAGAGAGAGATCTTATCACACCGCTTTTGCAAAAAAACATCAAATTACTTGTTGTGTATCACTATTTTTAAAACACTATGCATTTGTTTATGTATAGTTTTGTAAAATAATATCTGTGCCCTAATTCAATTAAATTTAGAGTTTTACGAGATATAAACATAAGTTTTTAATGTTTGTCCTTGGACTATCTCGACAAGTTATGAGCGCAGTAGAACAGGTCCAGAGCCGCGGCCACAGAGTTAGTCAGTCTCAGTTCCACATCATGCAAGACACTGCCCTTCAACTGTCCTATGATTCTCGAGCTGATCCGCGACTCAATCCCTCCAGCTCTCCCAACTCGAACAATTCCACCCTCACGTCTCCAAACTGCCCCAGCCTCAACTCACACAAACTCGTCACGCAGCCCCCATCCCCGATGTCTAAGGTCGCCTTGAAGGAAAAGGTGTTGATGCTGACGTGGCCCTTCACTTGTCCCTTGAGAGATGAACCTTGGAACCTAACCTCGTAGCCGACGTCCATTGTGCGTAGACTCAGCGCGAATCTGACCGTAAATGATGACAGATTCCTTACTACAGTCACATCTGTGTTCCTTTGTATACTCGTTAAATTTTCGAACCAACCTCTCTCAGCTTGAAGACCTACCCTCATTTTGACCCTTCACCAACATGTTGGTCGTAGTCCTGATGGAAATCTTCCACAAGGATATGCCCACTGTTCTTCATATCGCTCTAACAATGTCCAACAGAGAGTCAGCCACGTCGTTGAGAGTCTCCGAAAGTTTATCCGCATATCCCTTGAAAGATGTGACAGCCTCAGGTTCCTCTAGGATACCGTTTATAGGTAGTTCAGATAAGATGGCAGTCAACTGTCGCTCAAACAGCTTGTTGAGCTGGTAGGTCAATTCGGGGAAGAAGGCATGAGCCAGTGACCCGATCACGCTGTCACTCAAGAACTCCTCGCTGATCATTTCGCCGTCAGCTCGCTTGTAGAACACTTTCACGACGACCTCTTGAGGGTCATACAAGAGGTCCACGTTGCGGGCTTGGAACGTGTCACCGTCTAGAGTCAGCCCTACGACACCAGACACCAACGTATCTTTCAAAGTCACACTTATGTTCCCACTATCATGATCGCCGCAGTCCCCTCGGATGTCGAGCTGACCCATCCTAAAGCTGATGGCGAGGTTCAGGAGTGATAGGTCAGGGACGACCTCGACCATCTTCAGGTGGGGGATGAGATCAAACGAAGGTTGTACAATCTGACACTGGTTCTTTCGTCAGCGCTGAAGAATATATCCTCCAAGGTGGTCTCCTCCAAGGTGTTGGTCCGGAGGCTGGCTCTGACAAGGGACGCAAACATCATCTCACCTTCTGTCAGCGAAGTCGCCAATGTTTCATCGATTTGTATCGGCCAGTGGAACATCGGGAGGGCATGCTCAGCACCGTGGAGGTACCAAGAGGAGCACTGCCAGTGAGGGCATGTGCAGTACTCAGCAGATGTCTGGAAACAATCCAAGCTCTCACAATCTTACCCCAACCTTAGCACCTGGGACTTACTACTCAAGTAACAGAACAAACCCAAGTTCTTATTGTTTTATTTTTGTATCTCATATTTTACCCTACCAGGCTATCCAAATGTTTTTACTTATAGATAAAGACGGGTACGGTATATTTCAGAAGAAACATATCCGCATTTGCGTGGATAAATAATGGGAAAACATTAAGAAAAAAAAGCCTCAGGAAATCCAACCAGGATTCGAGCCCCAACCTCTCCATCACCGAGAAACCAACAATGTGAACTTGGCATTTAGCAGTTGTGCTTACCGATGCGGGTAAGAATAGTACAATCAAAAAGTGATCAGCATCTTGGATTGACTACCTGGGTGGCAGGAATAACACAAGAAGTCGCCAGAACCTGCGATCTAAGCTGATAAGTCTGTAATTAATAGTATTCTCATGATCTATTCTTTGTAGTTAAGGTGGAATGGAAGGGAATAAGAAAAAAGGCCAGTGTTTTTGCATTTTTTTTGGCGAAATATTTTTTTGGCCCAAATAAATAAAATATTGCTCCAGTACAAACGTAGACTTTAATTTTATTCACATGGTAACCCAAAAATGTATTGAATATCTGAAAAAAGGGTGTCCTGGAAATTAATGACAACTTTTTTCCTTCATATAAAAAGTTTATCTGAAAAAAAGGTGTCCTGGAATTTAATGACAACTTTTTCCTTCATATAAAATGTTTATCATCTAATTCAGCTATGCTCATGATGGGTATTCAGGATTTGTTGATATCAACATGTGAAGAAAATTAAACTCTATGTTGGTACTTGAGAAATATTTTATTTATTTAAGCCAAAAAAATTGTGTTGCCATAAAAACTGCCAAAACACTGGCCTTTTCTCGCGTCCCCTCATTCCACCTTAATTAGGTAAGAATTAAAATAAATAAGAAAAACCAATCTAAATATTGAATTTAACCTTTTAATATTCTAAATGAGCATACTAACATTAATTAATACTAACATTACTATAAGACTAAAAGAAATTAAGTACAACTATAAGATATAGAGCTGAAAAAGTTTATATTTATTTGGACCACACTTATAACTTGATTTTCAAAAGGTTTAAACTCGTACACATTAAAACTGCGCTTGAAAATCCCGAAAACATAACTGACTTAATAGACTCGCTAGACCTGAATTTTGATTATAGACTATCCCCCATATATCCCAAGATAGATCTCTGGGTTCGCCAATGACACTAATTGTATTAGTCATTTGACCCCAATGATGGAGGCCCCCAAGCATAGTCTGATTCAGAGGCCCATATCCCCCACCCACCTCTTATTTAAAATAGTGTATTTTTAAGTATGTTAAACTAAAATACACGAATATGAAAAATAAAACATTTATAATTTTTTGACTAAACAAAATTTCATGCAAAAAAATCATTCACTCTTGTGGTATAAATCAAATCACACTGTGCATCACTTTTAGTATTATTAAATAGTATGTAATAAACACATAAATAAACAAAATAGTTTTTTGTTAAAAAAAAAGAATCTTGATAATTCGTTATACGTTTACATACTCATTTAAGAGTGTAACTTTTCTCTCTTTAAGTTTAGCAAATCTGTCAATATTAAATTCATAGTCTAGTGAGTGAACAACATCGTTTTATTTAAATATAATTGGCAAATCTCTTAAAAGCAACTGACTTAATAAATTTTGTAATTTTGTGGTAAAAATAAATCAAACAATAATTCACTAGTAGAAACATAAGAGTTTAATTTTCTTCACATGGTGATATCAACAGTTCTTGAATATCTAGGAAGGATGTCTTGGAATTTCATGACTTTTTCTCGTCATATAAAATGTTTGTCATTTAATGGCACCGCTATGCTCATGACAGATATTCAAGAAGTGTTGATATCACCATTTGAAGAAAATTAAGCTCTATGTTTGTACCGAAGCTTTATTTAATTTTGCAAAAAAAAGAGTTTTGCTATAAAAACTGCAAAAACACTGCTCTTAACTCGCGTTCCAGAAACTCCCACTTTACGAATTTTGCATCCATTACTATTCCCAGCCTATGGCCTGGGTCAGTTTTTTATTCAAGCTATATATTTTACACTCGCTTTGATCGTTAGGGGCGCCGCCCCAAAGTCCCAGTGAGTTTCTTTTGCAAGTGGATGAAAACTAATGTAATTCCAGCGTTGTTTTGAACGTAACAACTTAAAGTTACCGGTATTGTATTATATTTTTCGCACATTATTCTAGTTTCCCCATAGTTATAGGGCAGCTGGAATCATCACATTTGGCACACTTATGGCAATTGGATTTGACAATATGCCTGTCAAATTTTATTATTCTAGCTGTCCCATAAGTGTGTCAGAAAATTAAAAAATGTGTGGAAAATGTGCAAAATCTACCTAAAATCAAAAAATCTAGCTCTATCTAAGATATAACTAATGGAGATACGACAAAAGTAATAGGACCAAACTTGAGGATATCGCCAAATCCGTGGCTGCTGGTGCAAGCCGTTTTTTGATAGGTCCCACTGTTTAGCAACAAGAGACCTCCAAAGAAAGGTTTGCACCGACTTTAAAGTTGCTCCGCCATTTTTTATTTTTTCGGGGGTTAAAAATTAAAATTTGTAGCTTTTTGGAATTTTCACGTCGGTTACAGGCTAGAAGTTGCCAAACTTCAAGTTTCTAGCTCATCTGGAAGTGGGTAAACATTAATGTCAGTGAGTAAGTGAGTGAGTGAGTGAGTGAGTGAGTGAGTGAGTGAGTGAGTGAGTGAGTGAGTGAGTGAGTGAGTGAGTCAGCCATGTAGCTTTATCGTAGTATAACTACGGGCTGGCTAGGCTTGTCGTAGCTTCATATGCCTTATAATCTAACTTAAAACTAGGACAGGTACAGCATCCAGTCCATGGCCGTTAATTTAGCAATGTGAAAGTGTAAACCCATATTTCAACAATGATATATTTTTTGGCCATTTCGGGAATAGAACCCGGGACCCTTAGCTCAGTTACCAACTGAACTACCACTTTACGAATAAACGAACCAATAAAGTCATTTATAAGCTACACTTAAGCAAAGTGTTTTCCAAAAAATAAATATTCAGTGCAATTTGTCATGTAAAATACTCCAAAATACCCAGTTAAAGCCTAATCTCTAGATCAATTCTTTAAAGTAGTTCAAATTTAAAAAAATCAGTCATCAGTAAACTACCCTTAGTTTGAGGGCTAGGATAAATATTAAAACATAGTCCTGAGCAATAGACCTATAATATCTAAACATAACATTTGAACAAAACACATCAAGCCGGTTTGTATCCGTGGCCAGGTATATATAGATGGACGACAAAAATGGGGACAGACACATATTGTAAAGTCCACATTTTTGGGTTCGGGTTCTAATAAAACGTAAATATTCACCAAAATCTCGAGATTGTTTTGTTTTCATGATTACACTATTTTCTCTTAATATGAGAAAGTAAAATCATCTAATTTTTGCGATGATTACTATATTTTTACTTGCTCGCTATCTTATAGACAGAGAAAGTATTGTGATCGTCAAAAAAATTGGACTTCAAGATTTTGATGAATTTTTGAATTTTCGTCTGTCTGTCTGTTTGTACCTCAGACTAGAGCCTAAACTCTTTTGCCGATTGGGCTAAAACTTGGTATCTAGGGTTTGCATAGAGTTGGCCCGAGGATTTTTTTGGAATTGGATATCCAACCCTAAAACTAAGGGTAGTTTACTGAAGGGCGAAAAGAGGAAAAATCAATTTCATCAAAATCGGCTCTAATGATTTTGATTAGATTTCATTCCTAAGCATTGATCAATATCATAAACAAAATGGCTACTCTCATTTTTTCGGCAAAATTACTTTAAGGGTTCCGGTCTGTGGCGTAAATTCACATTTTTATATATCTCCGAAAACATTTGAGATATGAAATAACTTATCATTGCAAATATGTAGGTATTTTTTATAAAACAAATATTTTATTTGAAACACATTTTTATAAAACCAATAATTTGTCAAGCTAAACGCAAATATAAATATATATATATATATATATATATTTAGCTATTCAAAAATTAAAGGTAAAGTATTGCAACCGTAAGAAAATCTAACCCGAGATATTGATGGATGTCAACGTTTCATGACCCCCCGAACCCTAAAAAGTGGTTTTTGCAATGCCGTCTATCTGTGTGTCTGTCCAACCCTAAAATCAAGAGTAGTTTAATAAAGGGCGAAAAAAGAAAAAAAAATCTATTTTATCAAAATCGGCTCCAACGATTTTGATTGAAATTCGTATCTATGCGTTGATTAAGATTATAAATAAAATTGATTTTTTATTTTTCCATGAAAATGACTTTTATGATACTTTACAGAAACGGAAATTTCCGTATCTTCGCAACTATTTGAGATACTAAATTAATTATCATTGAAAAATTGTAGTAATAATAAAATAAAAAACTTTTATTTGCATTATAAAGTTTTATAAAACTAATAGTTTCTGCGATATTGGCAAATATATTAATACAATGTGAGTTTTATTTGTGAAAAGATACTACTTAAGTTTTAACACATTAATTATTTAACGCCATAGAGTAAGTAAATAAGTAAGACTCTCAAAAAGTGTATGTTCTTTTTCCTTGAACCTTTTAGGGGAAATGTTCGTACAACAATATCTTTATCATTTTAGACTTACTAATAATATTTACCTTTTTTATTGGTCTAAATTTATAAATGAGGAATTTAATAGCAAGGCGATACCCATAAGATGTGCAACCCCTAGTAAAATGTCTAAAATTTTAACTGAAGTTGAAATTTTAATACGGAGTGTTGAACCTTGTGGACCCGATATCGATCTTTTTTTATTGGTCAAAATATACAAATGAGGACATTAACTCTTTAAAAATAAAACTATAGAATTTAAAACCAAGAGTTCAAGAAGTTTTACAAAGTATAATAAATTTATGTTTTGAGTTTGCTAGTGTATATTATTTCATTTCACATATATATTATGAGTTTTGAGTAAATATCTTCATTTTTAAACAATAAGCGATAAAGTCCGTGTTGATTTCCGGACCATTTATTGATACACATTTGTAGAAGTTGTTGTTTTAAAAGAAACTTATAAAATATTATGTTTTAATTATCATTGTTTTATATTTAATTACTTGATTAGCCTTTTTTAAATGAAATACATTAAACTGCATAGAATATAACATTAAAACACATTATACTGCAAATTTACATTACCATAAAGAAGAATAAGTTTGTTTCCCATCACAAAGAAGGTTCAGATCAAGTTATAATAATTATGAAAACTCAGGCAAAGGTAATTTGAAACTTTCAGTGGTTTGTATAGATTTCTATTGCTGGAATTGCTTAATTAGCAGGTTTAACTGTTGTAGATATAAACGATCTCTTTACTTATTCTTCATTATGTAGTTTCATTATACTAAATCAATCTTCAAAATTAACCATTGTGTCAAAGATACACGTTGTAACCCTGGGCCTCACTATGAGACGCGATGCTACAGTTTGACAGTTATTTTTGGTACTATGTAATATTACTATCCTAGTGTAGTATCTTATACTATTTAAAATACCATCTTAGTACTTGTTCCTTACGTGCAATTGTTATAGTAATCTATCTGTTTCTTTACAATAATCATGGTACTCCAGTTATGTGCTTAGTACTATGTATATAAACCATTTCCCACTAATGTTCTTAGTGCAATGTCATATGAACTGTGAGTTGACATATTATACTGTTTCTAACAAAATCATGATAAACCATTCTAGTACGTACCTTAATAATTTATTATAGTACCATCCTAGTCTGTGGCCTTGTTTACTATGTAACAGTACTATCGTATTACTTTGTTTTAGTGCTATTTGATAGTTCCACGAATCTTAGTGCTATGTCTATGACCACCTGGTACTGTTTCTTAGATAAATAATATAGTACAATCTTAGTACTGTACTTATACTAGTAATAGTTAAATTTCCTTGTTTATGCCTTAGTACTTATTAAAAGTACTTCCTTAGTAACTATGCTTTAGTATACTAGTAAAAGTACAATTATTTACTGTGCTTTAGTACTATGCAAACAGTACCATCCTAGTGCTATGCTTTAGTACTTTATATGTGATACTAGTTGTATACTTGAGCACTATACAAAAGTACAATTATACTACTGTGCTTTAGTACTATGTAATGGTATCATCCTAATTCTATGCCTGTGTGATATGTCAAATTATATTACTGTGTTTTAGTACTATGTAATAGAACCATCCTAGTACTGTACTTTATTATTGGACATCCTAGTACTGTTTATTAATACTATATTGATGTAGTCCGACATCTTATCTCAGTCGGTAACGTGTCTGTCTAATGAGCTATGGGTCCCGGTTTCGATTCCTGCCATGATCGAAAAAAAAAAGCTGAAATGTCGGTTTAACCTTTTTAAAGTGATAAACTAACGGCTGGATGGCTGGGTGTTGTGTTTGTTATAGAGTTAAGTTATTGTATAAGTTGTGTGCTGATATAATCAGTCGGTTCCGAAAGTGTACTTTTAATACCTCAAATAAATGAAAACTATGTCATTGAATCATCTTAAGGACTACCCTATTTTGGTACTATGTCATTGTGTCATCCTAGTACCGTGCCTTAGGTACCACTATGGTAGTTCTAGTACAACTAAACCTCGCTACTTACGTTCGAGAGTCCTTTGTAGTACAGGTATTAGCTTGTCTCCATGGTAGATACAAGGACATTCGCTAACCACAATTATATGATTCTCCTCAAATCACTTTTTTTTTAATTAAAATTAAAAATCGCGCTGACACTCAGACGAACTTGACTCTGGACCGAGAAACACGCCCAACAGCTAAACAACCACTAGAGCTCAAGGTCAGAAGATTCTGTAAGCAAGTACCCAATTTGAGGGGTATGACGTTACCACCTGAACTGAGGGGGTGGTTACTGGAGCAAGCCAGACTAAGGGGTATATGGGGGGGGGGGATTAGAACAAGGTTTGTGTAACTGGGCTACAAGGTTTGGTCTAGGGGAAGGAGGGGTTAGCCTATTTCGGTCTTTGGTTACTTATTACAACATACTTTCATTTTCTTGGCAGCCTTGAGGAGACAAGAACAGGTTGCTATGGTCTGCTTTAGAGCGTCAGCAAGGCACCAAGCTCCGTGATAACAATAAGAATGCTTTTAGGGCTTGGATACCAAAACAATCAAATCTAAGGAACATGTACAGAAACAGCTTGATAGGAAGGACAGTTTAGGAAAAAAAAAAGTTATGTGTGGTCAACTTTGATAGCAATTTGGATATATACTGTTGGTAATATTTTAAAGATAAGCCTATTGATAATATTTTTTTAAAAGTGACATCTGCATATCTCACTCGAACCTTGATATCCCCGTCCTCGGCAGTCTAGCTCAACATGAAACTAGCGCGTTAGCTAACTAAGCCACCGAGGCGGGTAAAGTACTGTATTAAACAATAAGTTTTAAATGTAAAATATCTAATTTTATATGTGCATATTATATTTGTTTTTAATTTACGTTTCCCCTGAGGTTTCTTAATGTACCCCCGGGGGTACGCATACCCCAGGTTTAATATCAGCGCCTAAAACTCTGCCCTAGACCATTTGACCACTGAAACGGGTCCCCGGTGTCCAAGTTATTCATGGTGCAGTTTGTCGTGTTTGTGTGTCTCGTAAGGTCTGATCACGAATCTTACGTCATCCTCTTGTGCACAATCAGGAAACTACTTTGTATATAATTACTGTGCCTGCCAGGAACACTGGTTGCGGCTCACCTTGGCGGCTCAGCAAAGGTCAAGTCCACACACACTGTCAGTACGAGCTACTGAAGTTGTTCTTTGGCATTTCAGAAGAAACTAATGGCCATGAGTGGTTTAGAGACGAGATAAAACTGGTAAATATGTATGGTCATTGGCTACTATCTAATGGGAAAACAGGGAAGGATCGGCGCTACATACGCCCATAGTCCAAAATTATACACACTTCAAATAAAGGTTACATACGCCGGTGTTACTCTAGTGCAGGTGCCATTCAAGGAAGATTTGATTTAAATGCAAGGGTTTTTCAGTGCAGGTGCTAGGAGATATTATTTCAGTGCAAGTATTATCCCAAAATAGGTGTCATATCAATGCAGGTGGTATTCCAGTTCATGTACGATTTCAGTGCAGATGTCAAATCGGAAGTGCTACAATATCCCTTTGTATACTGAATTACTTACAAGTTACAAACTGTAATGTTTGTCTATTTATTTCTTTGGTGACATGGTGGTCTAGGGGTAAGGTGTCAGACTTCTGTGCTGAAGGTCCGGGGTTTAATCCTCGGTCACGGCACAAATTTATCTGATTGCCAAACCCTTCCTTCACCTCTGACAAGATGTGTATTAATCACAACTTGTGAATGTGAGGAATGCCAGGCCTCTACCGTGGTTCGGATTCCACGTTAAACTGTAGGTCCTCCATTTCATCTCACAATCACCCTACCATTGCACATTAGCGTAAGTGCGTATAACCCGAACGGGTAGTAAGACGCGGTGCTAATAATAATAATAATATTTATTTCGTTCACAGTAGTGTTGATAGCGTCCTTCCACGTTGGAACTATGTACTGCCCTGCATCATTAAGGTGGGGTGCTAGTGAGCGTGAGTTTAGGGAAGTATTTTTGAAGTTTTTATAGCAAAAACATTTTTGGCCAAAATAAATAAAATATTTCTTCAATAGAAATATATAGTTTAGTTTTCTGCACATGCTAATCTCAACAGTTCTTGAATATCTGTCAGGGGTGTCCTGGAATTTAATGACAACTTTTTTTCTGATTTAAAAAGTTTGTTACCAAATGCCACCATGCTCATGCCAGATATTCAAAAACTGTTGAGATTAGCACGTGTAGAAAGCTAAACTATATGTTTCTTATAGAAGAAAAATTTGATTTATTTTGTTCAAAAAAATGTTAATGCTATAAAAACTGCAAAATTAGCACACTAAATTCGCGCTCACTAGCACCCAGCCTTAATATCCCTCTTACCCCGCAACGGTGGACACGTGAACGTAGTATGGTTTGTTGATAACGGGGAATTCGGGGATCAACTCTCGGCCAGGTTCACAAGGTTGTTTTTTCAGTCTCCCACTATTCCTCTACGCAAGTGTGAGTACACTTACACTAAATTATACCGTCCTCATCCTTGCCACCCGCCTCGGTGGCGTAGTTGGCTAACGCTCCAGTCGTGTTGAGCTCGACCGCCGAGGACGGGGAGATCGAGGTTCGAATCTCGGTCGGGTGAACTGGGGGTGGTTTTCCTAAATGGTTTTCCACTCTCCCTCCACGCAAATGCGGGTTCACTTTCTCTAAATTCAACCTTACCAATTCCTAATCCATTAGTGTAATTAGTACTTAAGCGTATAACCCGAACGGGTAGTAAGACGCGGTGCTAAAATTAATTAATTAATTACTCATCCTTGTCCATGTTAACAGTAGTTAAGTCGAGGGCGAACTCGGAGCGTCACCGTTCTCCCTATTTTTTTTTCATTGACCCATGTTTAATATCTCCCCCTTATACGCTTCAATGGCCGCGTGGTCTAACGCGCTACTCTTGCAGTAGGCTAAACTGCCGATTACGGGTAGATCAAGGTTCGAATCTTGGTCGGGTATACTGAGGTTGGATTTTCCTAAATGGTTTCCCACTTTCTTCAACGCAAATACTTCCTTCCTCATCCCTACCCCATTAAAGAAATGATCATTTATGCGTTTGAACTGAATGAGTATTTAAAATACTGTGATAAAAAAATACTAATTAATTATAGTATTTAATTTTCCCATGAAAATATTTTGAGGATACTTACTTCAACGAAATTTCCAGTTTTGATCATGCCTCCGCAATTATTTGAGATACAAAATGTATATTATTTCGTTTCACGTATCTTACAGGTATAAATATAATTTAGATAAAGGATTGAGAAAGTCTACGCAATGCACAGTACAATTTTTTTATCACATAACTTTTGTTTACCTTTCCTTTTCCCTGACGTCCTTAGATGAGAGAAGTAAAGGGAGCTATGATAAGGTTAACACCATTTAGATAATATATAATAATATTTAGCACCGCGTCTTACTACCCGTTCGGGTTATACGCTTAAGTACTAATTACGCTAATGGAATAGGAATTGGGAGGGTTGAATTTAGAGGAAGTGAACCCGCATTTACGTGAAGGGAGAGTGGAAAACCATTTAGGAAAACCACTTCCCAGTTCACTCACGCAGTATTTGAATCGAATTTTTCCGTCCGTATCGTAGAGGGTGGAGTCATCAACACGACTAGACAAACGTTTACCCTCCCTGACGCCACTGAGGGCTTGTAACGCCATTTGAGCTTGGTGTTCATATTTTACAATAAAAAACCTTTGAAAATCTAATATTTTTTCCCATCGCGTCTCCCTTCCCGGTTAGGCGATCTTAATTTATTACATTATTAGGGTGAGTATGAGGAAAGTAGAGTTTAGAGAAAATGCAATTGCATTTGCTTGGAAGGAATGTGAGAATCACATTAAAAAACATTCTCAGTACACCATTCCGGGACTCAAATCCCGACTTCTTCGTCACCGGTAAACCAGACTAGATGACTTAGTCCGCACACCCACCAATTAGCAGTCAAAGCTACAAATATTTTGGGGGGAAAGCTCTGGATTCCTTAACTTCCGGTTCTTGTTAGAGTCAGGGAGGATGCTAATCCTTCAAACACTCTTAACAACCTGGGCCATTCCCCTCCTTTGCACTGCTATATTTATTACTACATCACTGATGTATGCGGGAAACGTGATTGATTACAAGTAAGCCACTTCCCCTATCATGTGACTTGAGTCCTTCTTACCCATTGACTTTCTCTATGTCCTGTTTGGAAGTGACCATTTCCAATGCCAACAGCAAACAGTCCCGTTGGTGATGTTTCTGCGGCCAGACGCATCTGTTAAGATGGCGACGTACCCCGTGTGCGTTCTTGTGTCCTATCATGAAGGGCCTAAAAGTTTAGCTATTCTCGAGTGTGGAGGATAAAAAACATTTCTCTTGAAGTGACGTATTTGTGCTTAGCTGGAACAACTCGGAAGCCATGTTGTTTTCTCTACGGTTCTGGGTGTTGACAAACGTCCTTTTAGCCTTCTTTGTATTCATTTGTTCTGGTAAGATTCGACTATACTCTTCTTTTTTTAACTGGCCAGTTATTAATATGTTTCTATTTCGAAAGTGGGTTGTATTTATTGAAGTCTTAGGCTATGTTTATAAATGAATGTGGCGTGTAATATTATGAGGGTAAGAAGAGCTACAGGCCAATATATACATAGTGAGACCCGCCTCGGTGGCGTAGTTGGCTAACGCGCCAGTCGTGTTGAGTCAGACCACCGAGGACGGGGAGATCGAGGTTCGAATCTCGGTCGGGTGAACTGGGGGTGGTTATTCCTAAATGGTTTTCCACTCTCCCTCCACGCAAATGCGGGTTCACTTCCTCTAAATTCCACCTTCCCAATTCCTAATCCATTAGTGTAATTAATACTTATAATACCCGAACGGGTAGTAAGACACGGTGCTAAATTAAATTAATTAATTATATAGTGAGGGCCTTAGCTGACAGCTAGAAAATTTACTAAATCTACTAACACTTACCCACTTCAGTGGTCACATGGTCTACGGCGCTACTCTCACAGTAAACTAGACTACCAAAGAGAGGAATATTGGTGTTCGATTCTAGTCTGGTGCACTGAGGGTGGTTTTCCCTAAATTGTTTTACACCCTCCCTACAAGCAAATCTGGGGTGCACTTTTTCTAAATTAAACTTTCCTAATCCTTAACACGTTAGTGTGGTTTGGTACATACCTGCTTTGGTGGGCCACATGGTCTACAGCGCTACTCTCGTGGTATACTAGACTACCGATGGCAGGGAGATTGAGGTTCGAATCTAGGTCGGGTGTACTGAGGGTGGTTTTTCTAAAATAGTTTTCCACTATCCCTCCATGCAAATTTGGGTACACTTCCTATAAAATAGACTTCCTTATCCCTAAAACTACTAGCGTGATTAGTACATAAGCGTATAGCCCAAACGGGTGTAGGACGCGGTGCTAAAAAAAACTATTCATATGTGCGGTCATGTGATATAAAGCTGTTACTTTTGATGTGTATTAATTATCAATACCTATACAAATAACACTTATAATACCGATAGTAGACCCAAAACGTTATCAATTTGTTAACCATGAAAAAATATAATATCCAAAGGGTTTTCCTATGAAAATTGACCTATGATTTAGTGGATGGAAGCCAGACTTGATCTGTTACATTTTCTCAATTTTCATTTTTTTTGTATTTTTTAGTTGACTGAAGATCATTTTCTTCCACATAAAAATATTGTAGGCCTATGTGAATTCCCATGGATCAAACAAGCTTCCTACAAATGTTGATATGTTGTTTTAGCTAGTATCTATAACTATCATAACATGAGACACATATATTATAATATACAGTACATATCGTGTTATGGATCCCCCCCTTCCCGAATTTAAATTGTACATGTGATTGTTCTCATCACTCAGTAGAACATTCAACGAAATTACATTCTCAAGTACTTATATGATTGGTCAAATTAAGGACCTAGTGTGGGGAACACATCACAGCCCGAAGGCACAGTTTAATCAAGCTCTATTTACCCAAGTAAGTAATAATACTCTTAAGACAAGGTGGCATTCCCTCGGCTTGACTTGCGTCTCGCGACTACTGCCGCAGACGTGGGGTGGTGAGTCGCAGACGCGGGATACAATGTTTCCCTAGATGCGTCTCGTTGGTGGCCAGTCATGTGTAATTTTATGTGTAATACAGATCGTTCCTCAGTTATCAGAATTTTTCATTATTTTATTTGTGAAATTTTATCGTAAAATGGGTTTAAAAAAATACTAGTCCGTTTAATTACAAGTGTTTTCTTGTACTTTTAGTGAAAAAACGGAGGTTTTTTTAAAAAAATAAGGAATCTACTTTTTTCATTTTAATCAATCCCTTTCACTCGTCACTTTACTTATTGGGTCTTTAACACACACTAAATCCACGCCAAAAGAAAATATACACCATCTCTATCAAATCACGGGCACTCGTAGAATGGCCCCATAAGCTACGGGTTTTTTTTTTCGGAGGAATTGGCCTTGATAAATATCTCCCACTGGACAACGGGGCTTATCTGAGAGGGGTTGGCTCCTGTCAGCTTCTCCATTATTAGTAATTTGATTATAGGGTGCTGGTACAGTCGTATGACTATTGGAACAAGTAATGCATTTTTTGGGACTGAATACTGTTATCACGAATCGAATAATTCATTGTCTATAGAGAATGGTGCTCTACTTCATGTTAATGTTTTTTTTACAAAATATATTACAAAATAAATAGAAAGAAAAAATCAATTTGATGTTCAAAAGTGTTGGTGGGTCTAGGCCCTTGTGGCCCCTAAGGGTATGAAAAAGAAGGAAACTTCTAAATAATAATATTAAATTACTTGAACATTATTTATTACCTGCTAGAGTGGCTGAATGGTCTAAGACGTCACTCTCGTGTTAGACTAGCATGTTAAAGATGGGAAGATCAGGGTTAGAATCCCGGTCGGGTCTACTGAGAGCTGGTTTCCCCAGATGGTTTTACATTCTCCTTCCACGCAAATGCAGTTAGATTCCCTCTAAAATGCTTCCTTACTCATTCCTACCCCGTTAGAGTAATTATCATGCGTATAGCCTGAACAGGTTGTAAGATGCGGTGATATTAAAACATAATTTCTTCAAATAAGCTGCCGCTGTAAAGAAAACACTCTGTGCATTATTTTCAAATGTTTGCACTTGGAATGTGTTCAAGAGATGGTAAAAGATAGTATTATTATTATTATTATTACTATTATTATTATTAGCACCGCGTCTTACTACCCGTTCGGGTTATACGCACTTACGCTAATGTGTAATGGTAGGATGATTGTGAGATGAAATGGAGGACCTACAGTTTAACGTGGGATCCGAACCACGGTGGAGGCCTGGCATTCCCCCCATTCACAAGTTGTGATTAATACACGTCTTGTCAGAGGTGAAGGAAGGGTTTGGCAATCAGATAAATCTGTGCCGAGACCGAGGATTGAACCCCGGACCCCCAGTAAAAGATAGTAGCACCGACTCCACATCACTTTATGAAAGGTTGGACATTGCTACCACGCTTTAAGATGTTTGGATTCACTTCTAACTTATGTGAGACCTTACCAACTTTATAATCTTTAAAATATATGCACTGAGCAAGTAATTAGATAATAAAACCGTTAAGTCATATTAAGATTGAAGTAAACAAAGCAGTAAGACGACATCACACATGATTCGTGAATATTATCATAGACACAGTTTACTGATCTCCTAACCTCAATCTTCAATATATCAAATAATAAAGATAAATACTCCATTTCTTGATTATAAAACCTCCCTTCGTTGCTGCCTAACCACACACATTAATCCACCTGCCGTAAATTTAATTTTCTTACAGATAGGGCTCAAAATTGATAGGTTTATTTAAATTGTTCAAAATGGTCCCAAAATAGCCTTAAGAACTTTCTTCGTGAGATCATTTTATGTTTACATTTTTTTTTTGAAAATGATATGAAAATCTGACAAGGCACATCATTATAAAGTGATGTTGAAATCCATAATCCTAGCCTTTGATATAATAACATATTACAGATATTTCTAATATTTTATTACGAAATACGACTTTCGGTATTTCCTTAAGATTGAACTATTTTGTTGAACATTTTTATTTGTCTTTCACATTAAAAAACACATTATTCTTAATAGTTCTGCGCAGTCTTTTTTCTATAAATAACAAACCATTTAAAGATGTATTGATAATTACATGTTAGCCTTTGTTAAGGGGAAAAGAGGCTTCATAATCCATTCAGTATCAGAGCTTGTTATTATATTATCGATTATTATTACATCAACCTCTTTTATACTCTTGACCACTTGGGTGGACTGGCAAGTTCCAAGCGGCCCAGGACTATAAATATGGCGACTCTAAACATATATTCATAAATAACACTGAAGCTAATTTTCAGTTTAAGATGAAATATAATGCAGTGTAGTATATATATATTTATTATTCGTAAATTTAATCCTGGTATAATTTCAGCTACATTATCGTTTATTATGTTATCTACTTAGTCCACTTAAGACATCATCTTGTACTTTCTACTTGAGGGAGCAAAATGCTTCAAAACTGTTAGACAATAACTTGAAATCTATTTTTGAAATATTTAGGTTTTTAAATGATCCTCCACTCGCTACTTGTACAGATTACAAAGCAATTAACAGTCAATATTGACTTAACATATGATTTTACACTGGGCCCAATAATTTTTTTACAAACAACATCAAAAACCAACAAAAGGTACGGTCTTATATTTAATGCCATCATATATCTTCACAAATGATGTATTCTTGGTACACTTTAACTTACTAACTGGAGTCTTAGAATCAATTATAATTGGATGGATAACGTTATTTTAGTTCAATGTAGTTGCAGCAGCCCATATCAAACCAGCCGAGTTCACCCCTGTTTGACCATGAATGTCTAGTCATTGCTCCTGCAACACAAAGGGACAATTATACTATAACGACTTAATATAAATAAAGGTGAACAGCTGGTCTTAGACTAATACCTATATTGTTAAACCAGTGGTTGACGCGGATGAATACTATTGTTGCCAGCGGTGTTCATCTCCAACCTGAGCCCTGCGTGTGTCCGTTGTCTGTGTGAGGCCGCCACAGAATGTAACAACACGTTCGCCTGTATCAAGGGCTACTGCGGACCCTTCTATATCTCCAAGGTCTACTGGATTGAGGCAGGAAGGCCCGTTCTGGATGAGGACGATCCGGAAAGAACGCGAGGTGAGACTCTGGTATTTTTGTACCAACCATAGCACTCGAGCTAAAATCTTGGTTTAGTTAACTCTCGTGACCTTAAGGTGCTAGCGAACATTCCAAGGTTGACCACGGTGCTGGCGACCATTCCAAGGTCGATCACTTGTTTGATGGTTAATGAACGAACAAACGGGTGTCCATTAAAAGGAACATACGATCTGATCAAATAACAACACCCTTGTTGTTTGTTTTACTAAATTAAATGGCGAAAATCTTCAGGCATGAATACTGAATACTAATAGATCGATAGTGGTATATGTCTGTATGTGTCCAGAATATTTTTCCCATTTTCATACGAGCTTTAAAGCTATAATATGAGGCAATTGTTGAGGAACTACTCGACTAGTACGTACAAATCTGGGACCCAAAGTATTTATAAAAAAATAAAAAGTATCAATCAAATTATAGTTTATTATTATTATTATTATTATTATTATTTGTAGTAGCAGAGTCTCTGAAACTCGACCTAATGTTGACTGAGATGGTGTCGAGTTATTTAAATGTAGAGTTTTACGAATTAACTGCATAAGATGCATGATTACTATGTCATGTTTATTAAACAAGGATGAATCACAGTACAGTATCGAATATTATAGCTACAGTTGTACTGTTCTGTAGTATTGTACGATACAGTAACAGTAATATACGTACAATACAATATATTAAGTGTTAATATAATGGTGTAGTGTATATACATACATGTAATATACAGAAATGCAGTACAGTACTGTACATATAATATAGTATTGATTCGAATAACACGTTACTGAATTGGAAAACTAACAAACACAGCACTTGTAAAAACACCACAACACGACAGTTCCACTCGAGTTACACAAACCAACTAAGAGGTTATACAGTTGAATGACCTTGGATTGTGATGATGGTGCCAACAACTGTGTGCACGTGCTCGTGTCGAGTTTCACAAAATGTCGAAGACTCTACTGTATTATTATTTGAGGTATTTAACGTGCACTTTCTGAACCTACTGATATAATTAGTAGACAACTTATAAACTAACTTAACTCTAGAATGGATACAAATTCAGTCCCCGTCCGCTAATTATTCACTGTGAAAGGCGAATATCACATTCCACCAATGATAAATTTTTCATTTATACAAACACGGAAAAAACCTGTAATAGGCCTACATAAAAACACGTGTTCTAGTTAATCATTATGGTTCGTTTATGTTATTAACTAGAAGATATCTCAAACTAACAAACCATAGCCTTCTACGCGTCTACCAATTGAAGGTTAGGGTTTGTTATTTTGAGTATTATTGAATCAACCTGTCGTAGGCAGTCTTAAAACTTAGATTGGACATACCGGTAGATGGCTATATTTTTGTGGCTCATATTGGTAAGGACTTATTAACCATTTACTATAATTAAATAAGTATGGAAGAAGCGAATAAGAGGGTTTTAACCGACATTTAAACTGAATGAAGATAGAAAACACAACGTGTTATAATAAAATTTAATAATATTCATTGAGAACTGAGCTTTGACCTCATCATTCGGAGCTAAGCACTTAAACAGTGCCCCCCACTCTGTTCTGATATAATGATTTACCAGTTTCTGTTTTATGCCAATATTACTGCTAATGAATCTGTTTTATGTTCAAGCCTACGAAGATTGTGCAACTGATATTACTTGTGCTGCTCGCATCTTGGAAGCCTACATGGTCAAATATGGGAGGGTGAGTAGAGAACATACAAAGTCAAATTATTAAAAAGGGGGTGGGGTCTAGGGAGAACTTCATATCAGAGTAAATAATGAGAGCACGTGATATTCAGGAGGTTTAACAGCGAGCTGACCAATTGTAAGAGCATAATTATTTTAAGGTTTATACTGGCAATAGGTTAACACAAGCTTGTACATTTCCTTGGAAGTCAAGAGTGTTGGGTTGCCATCCTGCTGAGCATAACATATATATCATATAGATTGCATCCTGTTGACGAGCGAGCACGGTGCAACCGATGGACCTTCCTGGCTTGTTGGACACATCGAGATCAGCAAGTTAAGTAATAGTAATAACACCTTGTTTAATGATTGGTTGATTAAAACGTAGGGGCGGAGCTTCACTACAGTTGAATAGAAGCAATGCTGGGTGCAGGAAAGTCGTCATCTAGCAACCACTGACTAAGACACGGAGGGAAAAAATGTGATCTGGTGGTTCCCCTACCAGAGGGTCGATCGCGGGTCTCTAGGAAGTTTTGCGAGTCCCGTTATCGTGCATGCTCCCTCGTCACGGGAGATCTTATCCGTTTACCTATGTAGTAGTTTAGTCATCTGAATCGATTAATAAATATAAATTATTGGACTAACACTCGAGTCTCACTCCCCACGAACCACCCATTCCAACCCCTACCGCTCGGGGTCCATCCTAGCCATGTAAGTCCCTACGGTGCCGCGGTAGTGTCGCAGTTATGGTTGGCTACCGGCCACCCAAATAACATGGGGACGTTTTACAATAACAATAATAATGGCCTTTATTTATCTGGTTAAGTTAAGGCGTTAGCCCTCTCTTCCACTTAACCAACGTTAAATACAACATACAATATTACTTTTATTGAAAAACCAACTGATTTTAATAAATAACTAACACAAAACAAGGTTTGATGAAATTTATTATTGGTTCAGACAACGTTTAGTGGTTGATAAATATAAACCATCAATTTAAAGAAAGGTGCTTAACTCAATAGTTATACTCCATTCACGGTAGGAATTACTCTCTGAAAGGTCTTTTTTCCTACCAATATCCTACCATATAATAGCTTTCTGGTAGGGAAAAAGGCCTTTCAGAAAACAATTCCTACGCTGAACAGACTTTAGTTACACAATTTTATTTGTAGGGAAACCGGCTCCGTGGTATAGTGGTTAGTGCATTTGGATACGTATTTAGGGGTTACGGGTTTAATTACCGACTGGTACCATAAGTAATTTTTTCTGAAAGGGAAATTATCCCAATGGTCACCAGAGTTTGGTTAGTTAGGCTTAAGTTAGGTTGAAGATCAATCCTGGCATCACACCTTCATAATCACTATCATCACACCTAATTGCGGGTACGACGTGTAGACAACTTCCATAAGTGTACCCGGGCAACGCTCTGTGACACCAAAGTGGCTAAAAGTCTACACAATAGGCCATGAAACTAGATTTTGACATATCTATTTCGGTCAAAGCTGCTACACTCTAAAAAAAATCTGGGGGAAAGGGGGGGGGGGGTGAACTGTTTTTGATATTTACGTAGTGATCGTCTTGCGTTAACTTTATTTTATTAATAACCTTTTCTTGACGTAACATTATTAGTGATCTGGCTTTGAAGTTGTATAGTTACAATCTTATCTAATACAACCACTATAGCATTTATTTTGAAAAGTTATCCCAAAAAAATCATTATTTTAACAATAGATGTTTATACGCAGGACTGCAATGGTGACAATGTGACCAACTGTGACGACTACGCTCGTATCCACTACCACGGGGGTACCAAGTGCGAGTCACCCTTGGATGAGAACACCTTCTCTAGGCGGTACTCTCGCTGCAGGCCAGGTAGGACCTAGTTGGAGAAATATTTTCTTTCATCCCTTATATTAGTTAAGTCCTCAGAACCAGTAGATGCCCTGAACATTGAGCTCCCCTTTTTCTAGTGTATTTATCTGAGTCGACTTTAAATATAATTGAGTCTTTATTTGTGGTGTCATGGTTGGTTTGGTCAGTCATGGAAGGATTGCGTAACAGACTTGACTCACTGAATAGTTATTGTCGTGACAGGCTGGTGGTTGAACTTTGAACGAATGCCATCACGTATTCGGTGTTAGCAAAACCAGTGTTTATACCAAATAGTAATGCGTACCTTGGACATATGTATTTACAAATTATAAAGAATAAGCTTTAACTACATCGAAGTGGGTGAAATTCACACACGTTCATTTGTCGTAGCAAGCAAAGGCTACTTCATCCCTTGGGCAGAGCCGTTTTAATAAAATGTGAGGCCCGGGGCAAAAAAAATCGGATGCCCCCTTTTGTACGGAAGTTTTTCAGTTTTAGCCGTTATAATATATTGATACGTACTCGCTACTTAAGTTAAATACTTAATAATTTATCATATTTTATTGAATACTAGCGGACCCGACAGACGTTGTCCTGCCCGAACGTTGGCTTTTCGTTTGGGTGGCATAATTGATTTCGATAATAAAACAAATGCTATGTGATTATCACAATTACAAATTCACCATGAACTCCAATTAGTGAGTAACACAAATATTACAAATTCAGTGTTTGTCAAGACAACATACAAAATAAAACATCTTTTAATTTTTGGCATTTCGCCCACAACTCCACAAATATCAGCTGTATCAAAAAACAAACATAACTATGAATTATTCTCAGAAGTTCAATTATTCATGAAATTTTCATAATGTTTTAATGGTCAATTATTGATGAACTTATGATATTTTTAACGGTCAATTATACATATTGGCGGGTGTTGGGGGGGGGGGGGGGGGTGTAAAATTTTGAGGTTACATGTTCTGATATGCAAAAAATCTAAAAAAAAAATTCCCCCCCAAAAAAATTCCTAGAACCCGATTGCAGCGCCACCTACCATGTCCAATTGTGAATCTAAACCATCCACGGACCCACTCAAAAACACACAAAAAATTTCATCAAAATCGGTCCAGCCGTTTAGGAGGAGTTCAGTGACATACACACGTACAGAAGAATTATATATATTAAGATTGATCAACCCATTAAATGATTGCACTTTATTAAATGCAAACAAATTAAGTTACATAAGTAAATTCCTCTCTGTACCATTGCACTGTTAGTTATCTGTGGACCGACAGTGGTAGCACAATGGTGGAATATTCTACTGTACTGCAGCACATTACTCGAATAATGTCAATCTTAAATCACATAAGGTTAGGGTTTTCAGGAATCTGGAATGAAATCCTATCACTAAGTGAATACTTATTGCTGTTAGTTATCTGTACATTATTTTATGCGAAATTTAGTATAATAACTGTAATTGAATTTATTAATTTTTGGAGGAAATGTGGCTCCCTGGAATGTGAGGCCCAGGGCAATTGCCCCCTTTGCCCCCCCACCCTCTTAGACGCGGCCCTGCCCTTGGGGCTACCGATATGTTTTTCTTGCGATGGCTTTTCTTGACATAAACATAGGTATTTATCTGGAAACGAAATCTAAAATAAATTAGTTATCGGTTAACTACTTAATACTAACCGATTTATACACTTGGTGTCAAGTTCTCGCTCCTATACTAAAAAAAAACCCCAACTAATTCGTCATAGTTGATCCCGAAATTAAGCCTCGGCAATGCGTTTGAAAAAAAAACCTGATTTAAATAGCAGCTCTGGCTATATTTGGTCAAAATGAGCTCGCATGAGAAAGCGTAGTTTGTTCTTCCCCCCTTTTATCCAGAAAAAAGTTAACGTTTTAAAGAGAGGGTGAATTGTGTATTCTCTAAACAAAGCATTATCCTTCAGCATAACGAATATATATATATATATATATATATATATATATATATAACTTGTGAAGATTAAAAAGTATTATTAACAGTTGACGGAGCAAAGCGAGGCTCTGTTTTAACTTGACCATAGCAATTATCTCTATTTCATCTCCCAAATTCATGCCTATGATTGACAGTATAATAAATCATTCAATAAAGCACATGGAATACCCCATGAAAGGACACTATGACTGTTCCACAGAAAATCTTACACACCAGTTGTAATGCAATTACTGCATTGCTGAATACGTCTGCCTCACCACAGGAACACTCAGAACAACGAATAGAATGGTCACCGTTTTAATACCAACCACAAGGACCCTGAAAAACCAGTAGCACTTCCTGCCCAAACACATAATTCAGATTTTAACTCAAGCTATAGTACTAGAGTAATACGAGCCCTCCTCAATAGTTTTAATGCTTCTCAGCTTTGTAGGTGGGGACTTGCTCACCAATATATTACCAAATCCAGGCACCCCTCATCTCAACCTTAGAAAACCTTCTGTCCTTTTCTTCCAAGCAGGCCTACTCATACCAGTCAGTAATCTTTTTTATATAAACAAAAATAACATATAATATAATTAAATGTAATATCAATACAACATTCTATCCATATACCAAGAGTAAAGATACAAGTTTGAACAGGCAGCTACAGAATCCAGGCCTAAACCTTTTTCTGAACTAAGAAACAGACAACAACAGTATCCAAGTGAATATGAGTAACCTCTAACCATGCTGCCATAATCCAGTCTGTGTTTTACTTTCTTATGTTGAAGAAGGGGACTGATGTGTCCCTAAAATTGCATAATCATGTGTTTTGTTGTGTTTTAATTGTAAACTTTGAGGCCTGCAGTTTTATAATAAGTATGCAGACCTTGCCTTCTTTCCTTCCAATGTTTAATTGAATACAGCTGTTTGGCGCCATTTTTCCTTTGTTAAATAATATAGTAAGCTAATTTAATTTAAATAGCTATGCTCATTTTCAAGGCCGTATTCAGCCAATAATTTCAGGGGGGTTTGGTGGTCACATCCCCCAATTGCTGGAAGCTCGAAAAAAAAAATTCTAAATGATAAATCTAGAAGCTCTCTTAAGTGGTTTTATTTCCATGGTAAAATACCCCCCTAGCTGCCGAAGGCTTGGAAAATTTCTAAATATTAAACCCTTTTTGAAGCTCTGTGAAGTGTTTTTTATGGTAAAATAACCCCCAAAATGCCGGAGGCTAGTAAAATTTCTAAATATTTAACACCTCTAGAAGCTCTATGAAGTGCTTTTTATGGTAACACAGCCCCCGAATTTGTATTTGTATCTTAATTTTGGTATTGTTTGAACCATAAATAAAGCCATATATAATTTGTTCATAAAATTTCGCGGGGGGCTTGAACCCCCAAAATCCCCGGCTAGGGCCTTGCTCATTTTTAAACTACAAAATGGCAAATCCGCTGGATGGAAAAAATAAAAATAAAGGGGAGCCCAATGAGTTAGAAAGAGAGGGTAGGGGTCCTAAGAGGGCCTGTACTGCAATTTAAGAGTGAATGGCCTTATATAAGCTATTTAGAATGGTCTACGCCCAGCCATTTTTTGAAAATTGGATGCGCCTTGAAGCTATTTAGAATGGTATTCGCCTGCCTTTTATTTTGATCAAACGCTATTTGTAATTTGATCCGAGACAATTTTTCAGATTAATATTTAAGATAAAACAGGGGGGAATTAAATAAATCTAGAGAGGGGAAAGATTATTCCATGAAAGGGCCCATTTATTCAAATTAAGAGGAGGAGGGGCACAAATTATTTCCAAGGGGAGAAAGCTCCCCCCTCCCCCAATCATGCCACCAATGTTAGATTAGGATTTTTACGTTGTTGTTTTTTCTAAATCTTTGGTCACTTTTACAAAACAAAAGCAATGTACACAAATTAATCCGAAATGTTACGGACATGATGAAATAAGTAGACTTAAATTTAATTTGATACACTACACAAATCTTTACGCGCAAAATTTAATCCAAGTATGAAAATATAAAACTCCGTGAAACTTCCGAGCACTTCTAAACGAGGGACAAGATTGGACCGGACCAATTGTTTGCTATACCACTGAGGCAAATGCCGGTAGGTTCCTCTGGAAGAAGCCCCAGCTGGTGGGCTGCGCATGCACTATTACTTAGTATGGATAGGCATTTTAATTCTTATCATTTATGTTTTATTTGATTCCATCTACCACAATTTAAAAAAATATTCTGGATCTTGGAACCAAGGCCCTGTGAATCCCGGGTCTAGTGGCATGGTACCAACAGTCCCCCCTCATGGTGAGCCTGTTTCAGGGTAAACGGAGTGTACTAAGGAGTACAAATTGTACCGGGTCAATATATTATTATTGTTAATATTATATATAGTTGATCATCAGTAGCTTTTCCGTTGAAAGTGCAATTGTATAGCAGTAATGAAATTTAAAAATATATGTATTGGCTATTAATTATCGATGGTAATATTTTGAATATTTGTTCACAGATGATGATGATTTATTCTCAAGATAACATCATTAGGCTTAAGCAGAAAAAGATATTAGTCAACAAATAACAGCACAAAAGACTTAATTATGTGGCATTGATCAACAAATAGCAACCCTAGACTTCATGGCGAGAGATTGGTCAACAGATTTAATGATGCATCACTAGTTTACATATACCAGATCTAGAGTTTTGGGAGTGAAGTCAAATTATACTTCAAATACGAGTAATATGTATCTAAATCTTAATGTGCCTAAGATGCACACTCAAACTCATATATATATATATAACACCGACTAGACCACTAAGTTTACGATACAATTGTACACAGAGGGGTGCAAAAGTAGGTACACAGTATACATGTCACGATACCCGTTTTTCATGATTCTGATTCTTAAGATCAACCTCGAATTTTAGAATTCTTAATTTATATTATAAAACATATTTTTACAAGCATCCAGCCTCATATAAAAAATATATTCATTCAAATTCATAGTAGATCATATGGCAAAAAACTAAAAAATACCCGCCTCAGTGGCTGCATGGTCTAACACGCCACTCTCGCAATAGACTAAACTGCCGATGACGGGAAGATCGAGGTTCAAATCTCAGTCGGGTGTACTGAGGGTGGCTTTTACTAAATGTTTTTCCACTCTCCCTCCACGCAAATAAGGGTACACTTCCTTTGAATAGAACCTTCGTAATCCCTTAAACCATTAGCGTAATTAGTAGGCCTACATAAGCGTGTATATCCGAACGGGTAATAAGACGCGGTGCTAAAAAAGTAAATAGTAATAAAAAAAACATTAGTTTTAGTTATAACAAAGACAAAGATCCATTTTACCATTTATTAAAATATATTTTACATAATTAATAAAATAATTAGGAATTACAGTAGTAATCATGTATTTTTACCTAAAAATAAAGCCTCACTGAGTCATTAAATATTTAGGCCTATACATTTTTTTAAAGGGTATAGTAAAAAACACAAGTATTTTAAATTCACCAAATAGGATTGTTAACTGAATCAAAATATATTGCAAATAACGGCAAATAGACAAATATAGAAACTATCGATTACTACTCATTCTGAATTTTACCGTTTTCTTAGTTTCCAGTACTTTAATTGAGAACTAAGAATAAAAGCATCGAGAGTTGTAATAATAAGATCAACTCTCGATTACTTCAATGCCAATAAGAATCGAGGGTATCGAGGAATCGAGTTTGACATCCCTAGTATACAATATACAGCAGTGGTTCTCAATAGGCAGCCCGCGGGCCAGATGTGACCCGCGAATGATGTCAGTCTGGCCCGCCGTAAATAATTAATCTGAAAAAATATATAATCTATGTAAATAAAACCCAACAACACTGTTTAACACCGCACGTCTGACAACCCTATGCTAGGCGTCACTGGAGAAGGGAGGGTGAAAGTCATTACGGGAGGGCGAAGGTAATCTACCTAATATGGACCAGAAATACTTACAGTTTAAATTAATTTATGTCCTAAGTTCAGAAGAACTGAAAAGTAACTTTACAAGCGAGTCAATGTGTAATTTTTGGGCTAAGTTTATTACTAGTTATCCAAATTGTCAGAAACTTGCCATTCTAATTTTAACTACATTTGGGTTTACCTACAATATTGAATCGAGCTTCTCTGACATGAAAAATATAACATTTTATTCACAGGAACAAATAAACAGTTGTTCATGTTGAAAACGCCCTAAGATTAGCGCTATACTGAAGATTTTAAACACATTGTTGAAGGAAATCGCCCTCATTTTTCTCATAGGTTTCTTGGTAACTAAAGTAAAATTTGTTTTATAATTTATATTTTATAAATCCTAAAATAAAAATAGTGTTCATAATATTATGAGGTACTTAGTTTTCATTTTGATAACTTATGTAGATTTTTCAAATTAAGTTTTCACACGCTCTGGCCCAGTCCATGAAAAAAAAAAAAAACTGTGGCCCGCGCTGAGAAGAAATTGAGAACCACTGGTATACAGGTTCTAAATAATTCCTAAGGTGTTCGAATGGTTCGCCCCAATTGCAAACACACTTTTGAAGTATTTATTCTACACTGAGGTACACTTTATTTTTATTTTTTTAGCAGCGCGTCTTATACTACCTGTTCGAGTTAAACGTTAATGTACTATTTTCGTTAGTGGTTTTAGGGAATAGAAAGTTTATATTTAGAGAAAGTGTACCCACATTTGTGTGGAGGCATAGTGGAAAACTTCTTTGAAAAAAAAACTCGATATACTCGACCAAGATTAATTTGTACTTCGACCTCCCCCTCATTGGCAGTCTAGTCTACTGCAAGAGTAACGCGTTAGACCACGCAGCCACTGAAGAGGATCACATTACTATTATATGTATATGAAAATATCAGTACTCTAAGCTGTATAGCTACTTTTACACCTCTCTGTATATATCTACGCTTTATATTTTTGTAACTAATATTTTTTCATGATGAATGATTTATCGCCACAGGTTACCTTCATAAATTATTACAATTTTTGTACTCCTACGGGGACAAAATAAAGTATCGTTAAGATAAAACGAGAGTTTTATAGATTAATCTTTAATGTAGATGTTTATATTATTCATAAGCTATGTTGGTTATTTCATTATAAAGATGGCACATTCTAGCTATGGATCAGATGTACACTTAAAAATCCCATATAAATGTTTAATGTTGTCTTTTTATCGTAGCAGAGTATAAAATAACAGGGGTCTCAGCAGGTTTAACTAATCACACCTAAACTAGTTGTTGACAAGCTGAATCCAGCTAACCCCTTGACAATAAATATCTAGTCTTTTGCTTATTTCTTTTTGGTGTTTTGTAAGCGACAACTTACGTTTTGATACTTAACATATTTGAATGGCGAAGCTGCCGACAAGTTTAGCATCTAGCGTCTATCACAGCGTTGTCCAAGACGCGGACCAAGATACGATTTTGTGCGACCCTCCTGTGGGTTACGACTTTTGATTTTTACTCGCGAAGAATAAAATTCTCATCGATAGACTCGAGCTCAAACCTAGATTCCTAGGCACGACTTCAAGTGCATTTCATTGCGTGAAAGCTAGATGTCTCATTTTAATGCGCATTCTTAGAATTGAAAACGTAACATCTGACCTTCAACCGGAACTGTGCGATCTGCCATCAGACCCTTTTTATATTGAAAGAATCGAGAGAAGAGAAGATTTTTAAAATTATTACCAGGAAAGCTGCCCGACTTTGAGGGACTTTGGACTTACGATGCGTTCAATGCTCGTGAGCACATATCTGTGCGAAAGCACTTTTTCAACGATTAGATCCATAAAATCCAAATACAGATGTTCATTGACTGATCACTTTCAAATTTACTGAGATTGGCAACTATGAGCTTCGATATTGATATAGTTACTTTAGCAAATGAAAACTATCACAGAACTCATATTAAAATGAAATAATAATAACTATAAATGTATAAACAATTGTATCTTGTCTAATGTTTCAATAACAACTTCTTTAAGCAATAATACTTTTCTTTATTATGAAATTTTAGAATTACTTGCTAAACTAAACGGATGGATTCTCCGTATATTTTACTATCCACGCCGTATTTATATTTCTGGATGCGGCCATCGGATAACCTAAAGTTGGACAGCCCTGGACTAGCATATTATGCTCATAAGAAGTTATCAAAACTTTGAGTGGTATACTAAACCACGATTAAACAATGGATCAAACATGTTATTTAATAAAAACATAAAGATTTAAACATATACCCTAAGAATAACCAAAGGGTTGGTTTAGGAATCAAAATATATACATCTTATCAAAAAGATGAATACATTACAAATAATCGATCTAACGAAGGTGTCAACAATTAATTTCTAATAACAAAATAATCAGTTGAAAATAATTGTAGTAGGATCCATATTGATCTTCAACTCATTAGGTATGTTGAATTTAATTTGTATTTAAAAAAATATTTAATGTACAAATGTATGTAAATATATATACAAATCTTGTTAGTCTGTGTCTGGTTTTGTATTAACTAATTAAGTGAATGGGGGTATTATACGTTTAATATGTGTTTGTATCAATGAAAAAACTAAATAAATTGTTTTCTGTATTTTTCCTTTTGTGTCTATAATATATAATTTGGTTCTTGACCAAATAATAGATACACATTCTAGCTCACCTGGGTTAATGTTAAATTATTATCTATACGTAAACTTAGACATATATTTAAATTCAGTAAATATGAAGGTTAATTTTTTTTTCTTAAGCAATTTTGAATATTAAGAGATGTAATGTTATTTATAAACAAAAAATATAAAATTATTGCTAAAACTGCTGTTGGGATTGGCTACCAAAATGCATTTCAAGTAAAATATAGAATTTTATTAGAAATAACTAAATTATTTTTAATAACTGAGCAATATAATTCTAGTAATCAATGTTTGCATTTATAAGACTATGTTTGTAACACCATGCCAGGAGAAATTAAATTAATAATTCCAATGCTTTCAATCCTCTTATATATAGGCGTATACATACACATAATCACGCCGTTCCCTTACGGGGTGGGCAAAAACTGTACATATCGCTCAAAAACAACTCCTTATATAATATAACCACCAGCCGCTCTCTATCTAGGCTAAACCTCACAGAGTAAGATCTATTTAATCATGGGACGCCGGCTATTTTCTCACCTGTCTTGTTCCTCTTGGAGACACTGTTATTCAAATTGGGAGCTCCAGGTAAAAGTACTGGAATCATAGGCGTTGCCATAAGAGGCTGTAATAGTAGGGTGCACCTATGGGATGAATGTGACTGGAATATAAGATTACTAAAATAACATTGGACTTGGAAATTTACAACATAGTAAAATAAATACTCCTAGATAACAAAACAAACAAAATAATGCAAGGAGACAAAATGCAAGCTACAATAAAATACACTAATTCCCTCTTAAAATCACCATCGGTACTAATTTTGTTTGTTTGGGTTACGCACGTAACTTCATTGTTGCATGAAGAAAAAATCCTATAATTGAAGTTTAAGAGCCAATAAATACAATAAATATGCTAAAGTAGTTTGTATAGCAATGCAAATGTTGTGGGTAGTTTCCAGCAATGTTTGATTTATGAACTGTTAGTTGAAGAAATTACTGGACATTAATTTTTCAACAATTTTTAGAATTTTCTAAATTAGTTAAAAAATATCATCTGGACAAGGGAGTCTAATTTTTTAAATATTAAAATTATATCAAAATTAACATAACCTCATTTACCTTTCCGTGTTTGAACTAAATGCCAATCATTTCGTTGAGTTTTAATGTTTGTCGGAAGTTTAAACTTGAAGTCCTTGTTTTGACTCCGATCTTGTTTATTAACGTGTGCGTCAATTTGA
Organism: Timema podura; assembly: GCA_033556935.1. Classification (NCBI taxonomy): domain Eukaryota; kingdom Metazoa; phylum Arthropoda; class Insecta; order Phasmatodea; family Timematidae; genus Timema; species Timema podura. The sequence goes on along the minus strand of JAVRXN010000003.1, from coordinate 20,567,724 downwards.
TATCTATTTAAATGATTACTGAACTATGATTAGATTGTTTAGATTTGAGTAGTTACTCAAACAAATTTTGTTTTAAAAAATAACTTTTCATTGTAAAGCACATATCTAGGATTTAATCAAAGGATTGTCTAGGGGTGAATGAGGGAGAAAGCAGATTATTAAATTATGTTTTAAATAATGTTGATAATAAGGTTAAATCTTCGTTTTTATTCCCTTCTCCTTATTTTATGTATATTTTATTCTTCTATGACGACGACATGTTTCTGTGAATTTTACACCATCTTCAAGTCTTATTTGTATTAAAGATGATTGATTTTACTTCATACTATTGGAAAGTTGTGAAAATTTCTACCTAGTGAGATGATCAACAATATTAATACATATTATTGATCATCTCACTAGATAAAAATTTTCACAACTTTCCAATGTCGTCGTAGAAGGAATAAAGTGTATCTAAAATATGGAGAAGGGAATAAAAACGAAGATTTAAACTTACTATCAATTATTACTACTCCTTACCAAATAAACATGAACATACCCGACTACACTTTTGGCAAATGTTCTTTATTCATATTTTAAAAATATGGTCGGTCCTTACTTAAGCTATTTTGTAGTGTGAAAAGCAAGTAAAGAATATTTTAAAACTGCCTCACGAATCCTGAGTAACTTTTGCGGAATCCAATGTCCCCGCGAAGCACAGTTTGAAAAACGCTGTCTAGACCACGTTTGTTCTTGTTTCTGTGTTGTCCTTGGTCTTGTTGTTAACCTTGATGACCTAACATGTGTGTGTGTGTGTGTTTGTGTGTGTGTGTGTGTGTGTCCAAGCGAATGTGTGAGATGTGTGTCAGGTTACTTTTAAAGTGAGAAAAATACTACATAGATAACACTTTTTACTTTCTCATATTAAAATAAAGTATTGTAATTGTAAAAAAATCAATCAAACCCGAACTCCAAAAAAAAAGTGGATTTTTCAATTATATCTGTCCCTATATCTGTCAGTCTGTCCCTGGCCACGTATCCAAAACGATTTGACGGATTTTGTTCAAACTTGATAGTAATTTTTAAAGGGCTATGCATCAAAATAGGTTTGTTTTTATTTTGTTCCCAGTCCTCAAATTAAGGTAAATTTACTGATGAGGTATTTTTCTGAGCTCCACATTTTTCAAAAAATACACTAGCAATTTTATTTAAAATGCGTATCTAGGATTTGTTTGCATGATAAATATAGTAGGAAATTTTTTTAATATTTGAAAAATCTCAAAAATAGTTATAAGGATTTTTTTTTTTTCAAAATTAATCTCTGTGGATTGTGTAGTATGACAAATAACGATGTATACACATTTTCGGGGAAAAAACTCTTATATAGGTAGTTGACAGATGACTGATTTTTGAACAAATTAAAATATTTTACAAAGGGTTTTAACGATTTGGTTCCAAATGGGTATCTTGGGATTGTTTGACATAACAAATAGCACTGTATATTTATTTTTGTGCTATGGACTCATTTATTGGTAGACTACTGATGATTGATTTTTTTTAAAACTTTAACTATTTTAAATAAGTGGCCCTAACGATTTGGTTCCAAATGAGTATCTTGGGAGTGTTTGACAGGTTAAAAATGGAGCCGGCCAAAAAACAATGTGTGGAGATTTTTGATATTAAGTCTTGCATCAAGGTAAAGTTTACTTATTTTTGCATGGTAGGCTTTATTTTACTTTAAATGTGTTAGTTAAGTATCTAATTTGTTACATTCCATAATTTGCAGTAATGGAATAACTGTGTAGGATATGCCCACTCTGCATCTTTCAAGAAATTTCAAGAAATTGTAAGAAATTAAACATTCAGAGAAACCATGTCCAAGTGGGAAGATGTGTATTTTTTATTCACAGTTTGGAGAGTTACAATTCAGCTACCGATTGATGCAAAGAAAATAATATTTCAAACTAGCTAACCCGACAGACGTCGTTCTGTCAAACGCTATTGGACTGTGGCAGTCCCACAAACTTATCTTTTCTGGTCAAGCTCTGGTGATGGCGTCGTTTATAAAGTGTACATGTCGTGATGACATCTTTAGTTTTCAGTAATGGTCACCAGAAAAGATAAGTTTGTGATACTATACAGTCACAAATGTGTAATTTAAACAAAAAATTTAATATAAACGTATTTCAGAGTGATCACTTTATTTATTTACTATCAAATAATTACCGTGGAATAAACAATAAATTTGCATAATGTTAATATACTTTTCTATGTATTTTTAATGTCATAATCATAAAAAAACTACTTACAAAATTCAGTTTTCTATTTCGTACACTGCAATACTTTAGTAATATTGTGTTAAATGATATTTTCATTGTAATGCTTTATGGTACACGATATTTTTTGTTTGATTACCTGGCGCGTAAACAAACAAAGCTGATGGTTTTCCAACACGGGAACAGGCAACATACAATTGGCCATGCGAGAAACATGGGTTTTTCAAGAATAATGCCGCAAACACTCAATGACTGGGATTTATTTATGGTCATAGCGAAAGCAAGCCGCACTGGAAACTGCAGTCGTTTAAATTCAAATGGTATGTCAGTCGGAATCATTGGGATGCGTGGTATCAAAACGTCTTCTCCTTTATACTTTCCCTTTAGAATGGTTGCTTCGATCACGTTGTTTAGTAATTTTTTCACCGCTAGCCGTGTGCCGTTACAAAGACGCGGTTGGTTGATATTTCGTAACATTATGATCACCGATCCTACCTTTAATTGAAGATTGTGAGGCGGCAATCCTGGCAAATCCAGCAAGTTCCAAAAATTCGGGTGGATAGTTGACGACATCATCTTGGTTAGTATAGGAATCAACTGATTTGTATGTCCTCAATTCACCGGCAATTTCATTTTGAATTTTGAAATTTAATTCATTTACATCCATGTTTTTGGGAGCCAATATAGCTCGTTCGCTCAACCAAATATGATCTCTGTAATTTTTAGCAACGTTTGGGAACACCTTTTGAATGAGTTCGGTTTTTAATCAGTAAACTGACAAAAATTGTCAGGAAAGGTAACGCAGCCAGTGAAAAAGTCTAAAGCGAAGTTGCCATTACCTATATCAATGAGTTGTTTTGAAAATATTTCTCTAGATCGATGATTTTGCAACTCGACACGCATATTCTTGCTTAAATTTAGTTTTTTTACGTGTTTCCACAAAACGGAGGACTTTAAACATGCATTAAGTTCATCAGCTGGCGTTGACCGTGGAATCACTGGCAATGTTTGACGAAAATCTCCTGCTAACAAAATCATCGCACCACCAAATCGGTTTTGATTGTTCCGCAGATCTTGCATGGTTCGGTCTAATGCCTCCAAAGACTTTTTATGTGCCATCGTGCATTCATCCCACACTATCAATTTACATTGCTGCAAAACCTTTGCCATTGCAGAGTTCTTCGAAATGTTGCAGATCGGAGTTTCGTTGCTTTGCATATTCAACGGCAATTTTAGCGCTGAATGGGCTGTTCGACCGCCTTCCAACAATGTAGCTGCAATGCCTGATGAAGCAAGTGCGAGTGCAATTTCATTGTGTGAGCGAATTGTTGCTAAAATCAAAGAAATCAAAAAAGTTTTTCCTGTACCACCGGGAGCGTCTAAGAAGTAAATCCCTCCAGTTCCATCATGTACAACTTCCATAAGAGTATCAAATATATACTTTTGTTGTTGGTTCAACAGCGGAAGATTTATTCGAACTGATTCTCTTAAAGCATCGAGATCGTACAGTTTTTCTCGTTTCAACTCTTGATTAAAAGCGTCGTGCATCGGGCGATTGGGCGCGGCCATGCCTAATTGAGATAATACTTTGTTTGTCATCATCAAGCACATGTCCTCAATTGATATTAACGCCTCGTTGTAAATTTCTTCACTGACTTGTAAATTTGGATTTCCTGTTCTAATGCGCATTTGATGCAAGATATCGTCACACATATCATCTTTGTATTTGATCCATAAATCAATTGGTTTTGATGGGAAACATGTTGATATAATTATAGAAAACAATGTTCGTATTTGATGAGCTTGTGAAGAAATTATAGCATCATTGAGAGTTTGATCCCACTGAGCGTCATTTTCTAATAGTTGCAAACGTTGACAGGCCTCTCTGTAAGAGCCACACAATTCACCATTAACAGTTCGTTAATGTTGGAATGATGTTGGGCCTCGAACATTGACTAATAGCAATCGCATATAAAAACACTCATCATTGCTTGGATGGACTGAATAAATTTGACCTATTGCATCGGTGGAATATACATTTGGGTAACCAGGAACGGGTTTTCCTTGTTTCCGTGGTTGAAATTTCTTTGAGGATTGATTCCAAGTATAATATTTAGGCATTTCGGAGTATAGCAGTGTTCGGGCGAAATCATCATTCTGACACATTTCAAAAAAACAGGTCAAGGTTGTAGATGGTGGTTGAACAGCTCGTTGTAATGCATTCTGTGCCGTGAAATATACTCTTTGACCATTTTCTAAGTGTATGGCTAAGTGAACAACAGTGGGGTGTCTTTCATGAATGGGAAAAGAAAAAATGCGCCAAATTGCTTCATTACTGCTAACATACCGGCCCATTTGGTATTGGGTAACTTCGTCATTGTAATTCTCTGCACCAACTCCAATCACAGCCATGTCACTTCCTTTGGTTACATATTTACAAATATATTTGATAGATTTCACGGAATGGCAAGATTCAACATTGATGTGCGCCTTGAAAGTCTTTGATAGGATCGGTGAATATGGAACAATCCAACGATTATCAATTTCAATGTCTTGTTTATTAACTTTGACAATTGTTGATCTTCCGTTGTCTGCAGTCGATCGGCGACGATACAGTGGATAACCATCATTTCCGGTAATTGTTTCTGCTAGTAATACCCGTGGATAACGCTTCGAACATTTACCATCCACCATAAACGGTGAATTTTGATTAAGTATTCTACAGGGACCATGAATCATGTTTTTAATAACTACTTCATGCAAGCCTGGATCTACTTGTACATCAGGGATTTCAGCTGATATCACTTCATCAACTTCATTTGGTCTTATCTTCTCAACCAACCAGATCAGAATATGTGCATGAGGCAATCCACGTTTCTGCCACTCCACAGTATACATCCAGCAGCGCGCCTCACCAAACACGCTATGTTTCACAATGAAATCCATTAAAGATTTCAACTTTTTTTTGATGCCGTAATGTCAGGGCGATCAATGGGTGATTGACCAGGGAATAACTCAAGTTTGATTTCTATCCACTGCGGATTGCACGTGAATGTGATAAATAAATCTGCTGTGCCATAATGACGAACATACGACATGGCATCTTGAGCATATTCATGCATATGTCGAGGACTTCCGATGTATGTTGCTGGAAGAATTGTCATCCGGCCGACATTCTCTGCATTTCCATCAGTATTAATCGCATCTCGAAGGTGAATATACTCTTCAGAACGGAGTTTGGTCTGGTTCAACCTGATGAATGCCAATCGCTCTGTTTCAATTTTGACATATATATCAACAGCATATTGGTGAAATAATCGCCGACATTTCAAGATGTGATTGTCTTCATTTTCACGAACCATCAGACGGTATGAATAATAGTTCATTGAACTGACTTTTTTGTTGATTTCGGCACCTGTAAATAAATTATTGTTTTAATGCCAGTGATTGAACTTGCATATGATACATGTAATAGCTGATACAAAATCTCCATTGCTAAACCAAATTTTTAATTACCTGTAAGGGAATTTATCATCTTGATTGAAAAGTGATAACCATCTTCACCTTGCCAAAACATGATGGGATATTGTAGCGTATCATATGAGCGGTGTGTTTCATACACACGCTGTAACTGATCATTCCGGCGATGTAAAACAATATCACGGGCTTCCAAATTTTCTCCAACTATAACAATGGCAACTTCATCCATTGTTGGTGCATTGAAACGTCTTGCATGTTTGCCCACAGGAGTTTTATCAACTTTGATTACAATTTTGTGATTATCATATGGCATGAGATCCAGTGCAGTTTTGAACAATGTAATCAACTGATTGTGTTGATGAAAGAAAGTTTGTAATTCTTCTACAATAGACCTCTTCATTGAACTGTTACGTGCATAACGCAGATCAATTTCTTGTGTTGAATTGCCCATGAAATAAATTTGCAGGAATTTGTAGTCGCCATCTGACACCGGCAACAGTGAGCCTGCTCGATGATATATTTGTCCTTGTATCTGTGAATTAAAAAGACAGGTTTATTATTTTTGTTACAAAAACTATTAAATAAAATAAACAAAGCAATACGGGGGATAAGTCTGTTTGTTATAGATTACCTTGAAAGTTGGCATGAAGTTGTCCCGAACTACATTTGTTGCCCCAAATGAAGTCATTTGGAAGCAGTTGTTATATTTTTGGATATTAGTAAGGAAATGTATTGAATCCGTTCCTGTTCCTGAAACCAATGAGTACAATGGCTCTGGTGGCGGAACCAATGGCACTAATTTCACTTTGCCATTTGCACAACACAATCCAACGGCTTCATTTTTGTATTTCAATGCCTTACAATGTGGGCAAACTGAGTTCATAGATCCAATAGCAACGCATTGGTGGGTACTGTAGTCAATTGAAACATCGTAACTGAAAGCAGCTCGTTTCAAACCTGCAAGATCATTAGCTGAATGACGTGCTGCACGGGTTTGTGATATCCGAATCCTTTCAATTTCATTTCGCTCTTCACGTTGCTGTGTAGTACGATTAGACTGAAAATTAGCTTGTTTTCTAGCATTTAGAGTTCTTCGACCCAAATTGCTCCGCCCGCGTCTTATAGGCGGCTTGAGTCTTGAACTGAGTATAAATGGAAACACACACAAAATAAACCAATCAACCAAAGATAAATCGAGGAACTTGTTTGTCGATTGAGAAGCGAAGATTTAAAAAAAACCAAGAAAATAACACACACTAATTGAGAATCTACTGAAAAACTGTCAAAGTCAAACTGTATAACAGTATATCGTAGAAAGAGAAATTATCAAATATACGGATGCATTCAAGTAGTTTATATTAATTTTAAGGTTAAGTTCATAATTATAAAGTTACTAATTAAATTTCAAAAGTTTTTCTTTATATTATGGTTTGGTACTCTTTTGTTTTATTTGAATAAAATGAAACAATAAGTAAATGTGTTGATTGAGAAGCGAAGATTTAAAAACAACCAAGAAAATAACACGATTTAAAAACAACCAAGAAAATAACACGATTTAAAAAAACCAAGAAAATAACACGCACTAATTGAGAATCTACTGAAAAACTGTCAAAGTCAAACTGTATAACGTAGAAAGAGAAAGTGTCAAATCTACGGATGCATTTAAAGTTACTAATTAAATTTCAAATGTTTCTTCTTTATATTATGGTTTGGTACTCTTGTTTTATTTGAATAAAACGAAACAGTAAGTAAATGAATTGAAAGTCGATTTTAGGGTGTCTGAAATCGATTCACTTAATCGATTCATTGCTCAAATCGATCTTCATGACCCAAAAAAATCGATTCTTCGATTAATCTATCTCAGTTCGCCATCCCTAGAATTGACAGCTAGAAACAGTTTGAATGGGAAAAAGAAAAATGTGGTTTTTACGTTTTTCAGTGAAATTTTTCCAATTTTTCTCTTCATAAGAACCTTCCTCGGACTTCAACGAATATTAGGGAAAAAAATTAGCCGTATTGGTCCAGCCGTTCTCGAGTTTTGCGGTTAGCAACACATTTAGCCATCCATTTTTATATATAAGATTGTGCTGGATAATATGCCCTTTTGAATCTTATAATTCACATGTTTTTTGGGAATAAATTCGTTTAAAGATAGTTTACTCATTACGTTTTCTTTATTTAAATATTTAAAAAAAATAGCTCTATCAATTTGGTTCAAAATGAGTGTCTGTTATGTTTTTTATATAATAAAAAATTATATACTTTGTATTATTTATATATATGGTTTTTCAAAAAAAAATTTGCAGTAGATTACTGAAGATCAATTTGTGTAAATTTTGAATGAAAATATCTCCATTGATTTTGTTTAAAATTGTGTTGGTGGACTACTTTATTTTTCTAAAATAAATTTATTTAATGGTAACTTACGACCAATTATGAAAAAAATTAAAATTTTTGAAATTGACCTTAAATATCGGGTTCAAAATGGACATAGATTTCATGATAAATAATCATTCTTTTATATTTTTACAAATTACAAATAATTTTATGGTAGTTCACAAATAACTTATTTATTTAAATCTGAAATTTGTTAAAAATTGTGTTTGTTTTCTATTAGGCTATAGCTATTATTATGATTTAATGTGGCACTTTTCAAACATATTTTTCTAATCACTTTTATTTATTTCATTTTATAGAAAACATTATTTTAAGATAAAAGGTGTCGTTTCAGTGAAAACATGTAATACATCAATTTCACTCTGGGTAGTAAGACGTGGTGCTAAAAAAATATAACTTCAAATGTGAGGTAAGTGGCCATTGAAAGGTTGCGTCTTTCCTTTTTCTGAAATATTTTGATTTTAAAATTCGAACAAGATTATTAATTTTGAGAATATTACGGAAAATAATAATAATAATAATAATACTTAGCACCGCGTCTTACTACCCGTTCGGGTTATACGCTTAAGTACTAATTACTCTAATGGATTAGGAATTGGGAGGTTGAATTTAGAGGACGTGAACCCGCATTTGCGTGGAGGGAGAGTGGAAAACAATGTAGGAAAAACCACCCCAGTTCACCCGACCAAGATTCGAACCTCGATCTTCCCGTCCTCAGTGGTCGAGCTCAACACGACTAGCGCGTTAACCAACTACGCCACCGAGGCGGGTTACGTAAAATAAATCTTCACAAAAAACTCATTAATATTTTACTACACAAATGATTGATATGATATGTTTCAACGTCATTATTATAAATAATATTATTTTATAAATGTGAGTTTTCAGATTTTAAGATCCGTCAAATAAATTTTTGAAAAAATTAAACGGGAATATTTAAACTCATCTGCTGAAATGCTCTCTGGCAGATTAAACTCAGACTACATTAAACAGGAATTAAAGGGGTTCACACACAATACTCCATCCTCTCTCAATGAAACTCGCAACTTTCATATCGATACTCTTTTGGCCGAGTGAAAGTCAGGAGGGCAGACGAAGGCGCTGTTGATGGGCCAGGCTGCGGTTCGATGGAGGGACTCACCTGCGGTTCCATGGAGAGGCCTGGCTGGGAATTTGCGTCCACTGGCGGTGGGTCATCTGGGTCTTCGGTGCTGGCAGTGGCGGGAAGCACACGGATGGCAGCCTCTTCGTCGACTGGTATGACAAAGTGGACGTGTTGGAAGCAGTTGGCAATTACCGCCAGTCTCACGGCCCTCCAACTGGCAACGATTCCTTCCATGAACCTAAACACGTCTCACTTTTTGACCTCCTTGCCCATGTTGAGATTCCACACCATACTCCGTACAAGCATCTCGCGAAACTTCACCTTCACTTGATGTATTATCCCCCTTTCCAGGGGCTGAAGCACGCTGGTGGTGTTCTTGGGCAGAAACACCAGCTGGATGTTCCTGAGTTTGTCGAGAGCAGGATGTGCGGTGCAGTTGTCAACGAAGAACGCGACTTTCTATTTGCGGCGTCCATCTTCGAATCGAAGCCTTGAAGCCACCTCGTGAACACTCCTGAGGTCATCCATGTCTTCTTATTAAAATCATAATCACAAGGCAGGATGTCGGCCTTGAAACCCCTTGGTTTCTCGACCTTCTCAATCACGAAGGGCTTCATCTTATCGCTGTCGTCCATGTTGCATCACAGAAGGATGGTGAGGCACTCCTTGCTCCTCTTTGCACCCTTGCAACTATCCCCTATCACAGCAAGAGTGTGATCTGGCATGAGGTTGTAGAACATCCCCAGATCATCAGCGCTGTCTACATCTTGAGGCTGATAGTGCCTAAGAATGTTTCGGAGCAAGGGCATCCCCTCCCTCACCTGTGTTGGGTAGACCAGTACGCTTTCCCCGACAACCTTGTGGCTGGATATTTTGGGATGCACTTTGAAATGGTCTAGCCACCCATTTGAGCAATTAAAAGTTTTCTATACTCAGCCTCAGAGCGAATTCATCGGCCTTCCTCTGCATAATTTTTATAGGAACGTTTTGCGCTCTATGCTGGCTGAACCCCTCCAGCATAGCCTGCTCCAGATTTGCGTGCGTCGTACCCTTCCAATTTTGGACTTTTTATTGTGGCCTTCCTTCTGCACTTCATTCACAATTTCTTCTCTCATTTTGAGAATCGTGAAAAGTTTCGACTTCGGAATGCCATGCTGCCGCGCAATCTCCGTCTTTGTAATCTTCTTCTCATCCACTTCCTGGATAATCTCGTACTTCTTCATGAGCGTCAAGAATTTCGTCGAAATTATAAGTTCGTATCAAATTTAAAAAATAGCGTGAGTCATCAAAAATCTTTCACAAAATCAAACCAAAGACGTAACCAAATTGAAATAACAATGGCAAAAACAATAGCGTGGGTCATCAAAAATCGTTCACAAAATCAAACCAAAAACGTAACCAAATCGAGAATCGAAATAAGAATGTCAAAAACAAGCCTAGCGCGTGATGTAGCGGCAGTCACGAAGGGGAAACATTATCTTGATTGTGGGAGGGAGTGGACCGAAGTGAGTTCTATTGGCTGGCACTGATGGGGTGGTGTATATTTATACCTGACCCACCCAATTACCAGTAATAAAGTGCTCACAAAGATAATCGCAATGCAGTGACCTAAATAAGTGCAAACAAACACATTTTCAGGCGTTAACTTAAAATTGTTGACTTTTTTTTCCACATTTTTCACGGTTCCCCAAAAAAGGGTCGTTACTTCGAGAGGGATGCTATTCCCGGGGTCGTAGAATCGAGAGTTGACTGTAGTTGTTATAAAGATATATAATATACGTGTAGTAACAGTTGTTTTTTGTTTTTTAGATAAACTATACCGTATTCAAAATCCTTAGCGTATTTGAGATCAAAGCATCTTTTTTTAAATTTAAGATCTATTACCATTTGTGATGAATCATTAAAACCTCCTTTATTGGTCGCTCATATGTAGTTGACGATTCCACACCTCCATCACAAACTCAGCCTTAAAACTATGAGTGATGAATAACCTTGAGCATGGGATTAATATTGGATAGCTTAGTGATAGATCACTGGTGCACTAAGCCAAAGAATCCTGGTTCGATTCCCATGTCCAAGTGTCCATTTTCAACTAATTTAAATTATTTTAAATGTTGTCTCCTCCATGTGGACAGTGCTGTATTTACAATGATTTGCAACTTGTGTATTGAAATTCATTGACACTCATTAGAGCTAGCAAAATCTTAACTAATTCGGCCAACCCCCTCTAAATTAAAAGGGACTTTCGCAATAGACTAAACTTCCATTTAGGATACTGAGAGATCAAGGTTTGAATTCTGGTAGTATGTATTGAAAGAGTATTTTACTGAATAGTTTTCCGCTCTACCTTCATGGAAATGTGGGTACACTTTTGACCAGTTTCATAATCAGATTTAGTACGCCTCAAGTGCGGCGCTATACTAAATACAAGACGTCACCTACCTGAAATTGAATGTAATGGGCCAGTTTTATATACGAAACTGGCCCATTACATTTTGGTCTAGGTAGGTGTCGTCCTGTATTTGGTATCGACTCGCACTTTAGGCTCGCTAAGTCTGACTATGAAACTGGCTCTTTCCCTAAAATTCCACCTTCCTCATCCCTGCCATGTAGCGCAATTTCGTATACTTAGTTGCTTACATTCCAAACTGGTAGTGATACCCGATTCCATAAAAAAAAATAGCCTAAATGAATAAGGGATTTTTTGCTCTTATGTTATTTTTCACGTCTCTAGCGTAATTTTTAAGCGTTTAGGCCCTTTATGGGAAACTAGGTGGGATTATTGTAGGATCTCCCCACCTCTCCCCCCCCCCTTGTGTGGTTTTATTGCCCGATTAGGGCTTATTGTTGCGTTATATTCATCCCTGTAGCCGCTCATCCACAAGAGCCCTCCGGGACTAGTGCGGGTTCTTAATTTCATTGTTATATATTAAAATATATTCTAAGTACTCGTAATACATACAAAATGAGTGCTAGACGCAAATATTTAGTTTTAACCACATAACCATCCCAATGGTTAGTATTTTTGTAAATTGTAGTGTCATTCGATGCAATAATCCTTCGATTTAACAGAATGGTAGTAATCATTATTATAGTTATTGAATTACTTGTATATAACATAATCATAATGAAGAGTACCCAATCGTTATCAGTCTATTACATAACAGAGATTGCTGATGAGCATTAAAATATAATAAATACAACAAACATATCAACTTCTGCTGTTTCTACACATGGCATGTAAAATGTTTTAATGTTCAAACAAGCTATGTTATGTTTATGTTTATTTGGCTCACATATTCACTCTACCAAGTAATATATAGGGCATCCACAGTAGGAGAGGTGGTATCTGACAGCTAGGAAAAGTTACCATATACCCATCCTCCAAAGCATACGATCTAAAAGATCATAATATTGTGTTGATTTGTTGTTACTTTTGGCAGCAGTGGCGTAGCGTGGGTTGCCACCATCCGGGGCAAAGCAAGTATTGCGCCCCCTAATCCATGGACCTTTAGCACTCCCTGAGTCCCTTCCAATTGAGAATCAAACCCCTTGGCCCCTAAGCACATGTATTGTACTTTAAGAAATTATTGACTTATTAAAGTAAAATTAAATTAAAGTTAGTAGACTTAAATTTATTTAAAATCTCCTGGTTTAATTTGTGCAAATTTTTCAATAACATTATTTAAATTTACATTAAAATCCCTCTCAATTGACAGTATTTCTTGACTCATTGTAGATCTCTGATACATTTTGTTTGATTTAAGTTTTGATAAACTTCTTTCACAACTGGCAGTTGAAACAATGATGGTTAGAAAGGTTATTAATGTCTCAACAAAGTTAGTCAAACTCTCTTGCAGCTTCCACTTGTACAACCACCGAAGCAAATCTAAAGCTGTCCAGTTAGCAATCTGCTCATCAGGATTGACTTATACTAGACAATGTAGTACCGAAGGCGATTTATTTCGACAATCATAGCTGCAGCGTTAAACTTTGTGTACTTAGCATATGTGTGCTGAATTTGTTCATTAATAAAATCCCCTTTTTCAGCATCTTACAATGTTTTTTGCCACAGCGGTAAAACAAAACATATTATTAATATATTTTGTTATTTAAATAAGCTACGAAAACGCCAATTATACAGCAATCCTTAGGGCAGTATTATTAGACTGGTTTGATAAGGGTTCGGCCAGACTGACAAGCGTGCGAGCAAGCGTGCGAGCGACTGGGTGGCCAGACTGGCGAGCGAGAGAACGCGTGATTAGCAGATAGCTCTCGATAATTGTTGACGAGGAGTCAAAGGTTCGAATCTTGGCTCAGTGAACTGAGGGTGGTTTTTGACAAGTGCTTTATTGTTGTGGTTTTCCCATCCTCTCTCCGCGCTAGTGGTGATTCTTATTTGTAAAGGCCTACTTTGATTATATAATTGGAAGTATTTTAACACATCAGCTATACATATATGGTTTATGATCTTACCAATTAAATTAGGTCGTTCGTAGCAAGTGTGCTAAACCTATCATTATTAATAAAAATGTCAAAATGAGAAGTTTTCCTAGCACTCAATGAACCAACATACAATAATATTGCCTAGCGCCTGTAAACTAGACTGTACCGGTGTTAGCGGAAAACATAAAGGTGCCCATACACGGTCACTCCCGGCATGATGCCGGGAGTGTCATTCCAACGTTTCACTCCAAAACTGCCCGTGTGTGGGGTGATTCACGCCAAACATGATGGATTGACACGCCACATCACTCCAGGAATGAAAAATCCAACCTGTTTGATTTTTTCGGAGTGATGGCGCGCCAAAACTGACCGTGTGTGGGCAACTGCAATCCCGGACTGACGAACGCATGCGCAGTTAGCCAACAAATTCATAGACACGTGGTGATAGTCGATACAGCACCTGTCTTCCAAGGATCTCCCGGTAGCGAGAAACTTAAGCGTTGCTATCAGTCTTTCCTCTACTGGAATGGCATCTCTCATCACTGTGTCCTGTTTGTATATTAAAGGACCAGCTAGTGACAGAAGTCTTTGAAAAAACTCAGAGCTAGTACGCAAATAATTTTTATAATTGTCCTTAGAGTTTAGTTCAAGTTCACGCAAAAGAGAGATGTCTGAAAATGTATGTCTTTGTTGTAACCAACGTTTTGACCAAGTACCGCTGTTTTTACTCCCTTACTTTATCATCTGCTAATAATAAAACCAAAGACACAACAGCACTTTTCTTAGACATTTTTATGACCTCACGGGACAAATCACATCAGTAAACTGCGGCGTCTAGCAGGTCTCGGCGTGACACGTGTGTGGACAATTCCTGGCCCGCCCGGAATGACACGCCTTGAATGACACTCCCGGCATCATGCCAGGAATGACCGTGTATGGGCACCTTTAGTCCAGGATATTATTAGTTTGAATGCAAGAAGGACTCTAGTACAGCATCGGCACGCACTCAAAAGAACGGCATCTCTTTGACACCGATAATAATATCAATGTTGACTAGGAAATTCGTGTCGATATTAATGCTACTTTATTAAACCTCTCACTCACACCTAAGTTATTTACTAACGCCTTCACCGCATCAACACCAATGTTTTTTTAATCCTATCTTAAAAAGGAAAAAAGAAAGACACTTAATTAGCATATTATGTCAAAAGCCTTTGAATATTTGACACCCAGGGAGGCTTCTTACTCTGGCACCCTCCATAAATATGATTTAAATTTAAACACACATACAAATATATAACATTCTAAATTATATTATAATAATTATAGAGTAGTCACACACCCCTATAAGTTATTTAGAAAGGACTTCCTCTGAAATCTTTTTAAAATCTAATGCCGTAAGGCTTAAGAATTTATTTAAAGTAGTCTTTAACTTTTAAAAAAATGGCTGCCCCTAAAAGCTCTTTGGAAACTCAATTTACCCATTAACGATAGTCTTGTCTTATTTTGATACAAACTAACAGTGAATATTGGCATAGTTTTAAGAATTTGTACCTTCATCCCTGCTGCTATCTTCGTGTAAAAGAGAATCTTGACTTTTTGATGTTGACTGTTCTTCCCAAGGCCTGAATAGGCAGTATTTATCCATACTAACAATAAACTAAATACAGGCAATCAAATTAATAAAGTCCGAAAAGAAAAGATACACTAACAAATGAGTTTTGAATTGTTCTGACACACACACGCACGCACAAACACAAGTGTACCCCGGGCAACGCTCTGTGCCACCAGAGCGGCGGATAGTCTACATAAACCTAGGTGACCGAACATATAACTTTTTTTTTGCTATGTCAGGAATCGAACCCGAGACCCTTAATTTAGTAGACAGCTAAGCTAGTGACTGAGCATACGTGCTAGATTCTAGACTCTAATTTATATCTTGGTTCATTCGTACATCAAACAAGTCTATATTCGTGGGAGAATGAAACTGGACATGAATATGTAACCGATTGGTCGATCAGATTAAAAACTGTTATGACTAATTTTTACAAGCCATAATTTACAAACATCGCCGCACGACGCAAAGTTGACAAAAATCTATTATCAAATCTTGTTTGGAAAATAAAGTCTAGAGTATAGATTTGACCAATTTTATATATTTAATATATTAATATTTAGCACCGCGTCTTACTACCGTTCGGGTTATACGCTTAAGTACTAATTACGCTAATGGATTAGGAATTGGGAGGGTTGAATATAGAGGAAGTGAACCCGCATTTGCGTGGAAGGAGAGTGGAAAACCATTTAGGAAAAACCACCCAGTTCACCCGACCGAGATTCGAACCTCGATCTCCCCGTCCTCGGCGGTCGAGCTCAACACGACTAGCGCGTTAGCCAACTACGCCACCGAGGCGGGTTTGACCAATTTTAGGCCTACCATTGAAAAAAAAATTGGGCGTGTCCGTTAATTCCTGTATCTTACCTGTCATTCATAAGAAACAAATAATTATGATGATCCGTTAATTATAAACGGTCGGGACTGTTGGATTAAACTGTAGTTTACTAATCGAAAGACTAATAGCTTTTACTCTTACAAATTACAAAGTTAAATTCCAACTATATTTGTACAAGACCACCATTTTGAAAATAATTTACTATGAAGCCATAAAGGAACCTGGAATATAGACCAACCTCGAGCCGTGTACATGGTCGTTAAGGTGAGCATTGCCTAACCACCTGATACCAAGTTCGAGTCTCGGCCACGGCACAATTTCTTAGTGCGTGATGTGAGAACAGGTGAGGTATGAACGGTGGTCCCAGGACCTAATTGCCTTTAAATGTCGAGTTTTACTTTTTAAAGATATTAACTAACTCGCTTAAAATAATGGAGAAATAAAAAGGGAATCAAGTGACATAATTATATGCCTACCAGCTCCAGTGGACCAGGGCTCTAAGGCTTTAGACTCATATTGCACTTTATTGACATTTATGGGGAGGTCGAGGCTTGGATTCCTTCTGGGGTGGCTTTTCCTAAATGGTTTTCCACTCTTCCTCCGCGCAAATGCGGTTAGATTTCCTCTAAATTGGACCACTCTCATTCCTACCCCTTAGTGTAATTTTGTGGTTAGCCTGGATGGGTAGTAAGATGCAGAGTATGGGGCAAAGGAGGGGGGAATCAGTATTTAATGATTATTATGCACTGCAAAACATTTAAACTTCCCGCCGAGGACGGGGAGATCGAGGTTCGAATCTCGGTCGGGTGAACTGGGGGTGGTTTTTCCTAAATGGTTTTCCACTCTACCTCCACGCAAATGCGGGTTTACTTCCTCTAAATTCAACCTTCCCAATTCCTAATCCATTAGCGTAATTATTACTTAAGCGTATAACCCGAATGGGTAGTAGGACGTGGTGCTAAATAATAATAAAATAATTTAAACTTCAATCAATATCTTTTTTTAATGGTTTATTATTTGGTCGACGTATTGCTTGTAAATAATGACATTTTCAGCCATGTTCAGGATTAGCTACGAAAATAAAGACATAGTGTTTTCTCTTGTTGTGCAAGGTCATTAGTCCACTATAGTTACAAGTGTTCAACACCTAGAGTCGTGTTGTTGGGTATGTTCTGTTTGCAAAAACTTTCTCAGAGGTAAACACTAGACCTAGGCGAGGTCTGAAGGGGCACCCTAGTATGAAGGCCCACATCCAGCAGAGAACCAGGACGCTGACAACCTAGTCTACAAGTTGAGGTGAGTCAAAATACCTCCATTTCAACAGAGCAAACATTTGTTTTTATTTGTTATTAAATAACAACATTTTCTTGAATATCACTTAGGACTTTTTTCCACTAAATATTCAAATGATCCACTTGAACGTATCAGTTTTGAACGGCGGCCAATGTTCAAAGGGAGGAAGGTAAGCGTTCAGATTAGTTTTAAGAACTTGCAAAGGGGATGAAATATTGTAATACAATGTAACCATGCAGTAGCGCTTTTCATTTGTTTATTATTGTGCACACCGTCTTACCACCCATTCGAGCTATCCGCATGGTTACACCAATGGTGTAGGAAGGTAGAGCTCAGATATTAGAGATACTACCTGTATACCCGGCCAGGTTTCTAACCTCGAAGTATGCCACTGTAAAACTAGACAATATGTACTATGTTTAACCTCAGCAAGTGCTTTACAGTAGCCATGGTTCTTGTGCACACGTTCACAGCTACTTTAAAGTAACATTTAGGTATATACCTTAAATACTCGAGTGACAACTGCTAAAGACATGTCAGATCATATGTCGGCGTAGAATACATAATTGGTCTGAGCTTTCATCAGTCCTGTGAGCTGCAGTCAGCACCACGACTAAACAGTTAGTTAGATACATCCAGATAATATAGGTATAGGGTTGATGGGTGGGGAGAATAATCGGCCTTTATGATTTGTGCACTATTCAATTTTATAAAAGACATATCACGAACGGGTAGTAAGATGTGGAGCTAAAAAAATTATAAAAGTTTGCACAGCCCTTATTGGTTACCACGTAGTCTAAAGTGTCAGACTTGTAGTAGATTGGATTTTAATTTTTGTTGTTTGCGCTGTGGATGGTATTTCCCCTTTAATTGTTTTGTAGTTAGTTTTCCCTCCCACTCTCCACGCTAATGCGTTGTACCTCCTCTAGAAATTACCTCCTCCATATCTCAAACCCTTAGATTAAGCCGTCAATAACATTAATGCTGGATGTATTGATAGCTAAAAAAATTGATAAAACTAAAAGAATAACCAATATTTATTTTAAGTACGTAGATGATCTCGAAAGACGAACTATAGGAAACAATTCTAGGCTGAAATAATAAATACACCCCTTAAAATTAATTAGAAAACAATATAAACATAGGCTAAATTATCATAAACATAGCATACATTTTCATAAACCTCAGCCATAGCATTAACTTAAAAAAATATAATCTTAATAAAATTTAGTATTGTGATTGCATTAATACAGGGTGATCCAAATGTCATGCGACCCAAGAAAAAAACTTATATTTTGTGCCATCATTTCGGCATATTGTTGATTTATTCAGCACTCGTGATTCTGGAAAACTACGCACAGACGATTGTTGACATTACATGTACGAGTTGGCCTTAAAATAATGTTCCAAAATGAATACTCGCTCTGCTTGTGAAAAACTAATCCTACACTTTCAAATGTTGTAACTCAACTGGCTAGACCTAGTGTATGTCTCAATATCACACGGCCTGCATAACACCCGGCCAACATCACAGTGTTGCCATACATACAAACAACATTTTCCATGTTCTTCTGCGAGAAATATCCTGGGAAAAACAGGGTTGCGCGACTTTTGGATCATCCCTGATAAACACAAGCTAAGGGAATAAATATAGTGTTGTGGTGGTGTGTCGTCAGCAAATATATAGCTCTTAGAGTTTTTATATTATTATTATTTATTGAAAATTTGTACTTTTAAATATAGTAAAATATTCGGTTATATAATCAATTACATAAGATTAAATTAATTATTTGAAACAATTTCGTGGGAGGTGACCTTACCCCCCAGTCCCGACCGAGTTCGAACAGTCTCGTGGTAGTAGATGTGTTACCACTACCAAAGTTTACAATTTGATATCACCAACTTTAACCTAGGATTACCCATCAGATCACATTCGATCTGAAAACGCGTTAATCAAGTCCCACGACAGAAAATAATACATTCACAGCTGGGAAGTCAACTGCTCCTAGATAACTCACCCCTTGATGACTGAGGGGTCGTCCATAAACCACGTAACGCTTTGAGGGGGGAGCTCTAATGCCTAAATGCTGTTACGGGAAGGGGGGGGGGTACATCCAAGTGTTACGTAACACAGATCTTATACTCAAATTCTAATGTTGAAAAAACAATATTATTGTTCATGTTTTCACCTTTGATAAACATACTTATGGATAACTTCCGAATATCTGTGGCGTTGAAAATGCAATCTTAACACTTGTTTTTCTTCTATCAATATTTCGAATGCTCTTAGGTGGCATTGTCTGTCCGAGACTCTGAACGCCAAGCACATTCGAAAACACATATTTTCATGCTCATGACAGTGGCATGTTTATACTCACGCATTTGTTTAGATTTGTCCAATCTACTGACCCCCTCACTTGCAAAAGTGGATAACAGCTGTCAGTCGAAGTGGCCTTAATTTATAAGTATGGTTGAGTTTGAGTATACTTCTTATACATTTTTAGGCCGTGAATAATCTGCTTGTGTTTGTACAAAAACAAAAATAATTTCTTCAAAAAGGAGAAACTTGTTCATTGATTGCTATAAAAAGCGATATCCAGAAAAAATAGTGGAAAGAGTCTCAAAAAGAGTTGTAGTGAAATGGAAAAGCAAAGGTACAGAATTTATCTCAAGGCAAGTTAGAGGAATCTATCAATAGTGTTATTTCTTCGAACCAGCATGTTATGAAAAGTAAAGCTTCAAATATACATTCACAAAATTAGGTGTATTTAGGCCTATAACTTTTCCCTTCTGATAAATCTAGTGTGTATGTATATAACATGCAATATTATACATACGTTATGGTGGCTGCATTGTATAAATTGTCATTCTCTCATAATAGACGGCCGATGTTGGGGAGATGGGGTTTGAATACCAATAGGTCTACTGAGGGTTGCTTTCCCTAAATGGTTTCCCACTCTCCCTCCATGCAAATGCTGGTAGATTTTCTTTAAAATTCTATCTTTTAGTATAAGTTACATGTTGTAGGGTGGTATGGTCAACTGTAGTGTTCTAATTTTTTTTATATTTTATCTAATGGAGTAGAATGAGGAAGGTAGAATTCTAGAGTTATCTAGCCTCATTAATGTGGAGAGAAGTATAAAACCATTTAGAAAAATGCAATCTGAGTACACCCGACAGGTATTTCGAAACCCGATCTCCACTTATTGGCCATCTAGTCTTTTTAAAGAGTGAAGCCAGGATCCAGGATCGATGTTGGAATGAAACATGAATCTTAGGTATTGATAAGTTAATTTAAAGTAAAATTGTAGATTAATCCAATAATAATTTAGAAAAGTAGTATGCCTAGAATTTTTTAAATAGCTATCTATATAATGATCATATGACTATCAAAAAAAGTGCGCAAGATTAAGAAAGATGTCTTCCATCAGGGTCAAGCATCGGATGTGGGCACTTTAACATCATCATGTAGCTCCACTACAGAAAAGGGCCATCTTACTCAGCACATAGTAGTGCCATCTGGCTCTTACTCAGATCGCAACACTGGCATCCATAACATAAATATAGCAGAGGTTTTTCCTCATGAACCTGACGAATTTGAGCTCGAAGTCTTTATGCCTGTACTTGTTTGTCTTATCTGTTTGTATGTGTACCCATCCGTAAATAATAATACTCTCTGAAATCATTTATGTTCAGGATTTAAAATGGATTTTAAGAAGTATTAATTCTGAATCCGTCCTTTAGTATCACAAACTTTCCTATGAAATAATGACATTCATTCTTGGTCAGAAAAGTTACGTAACACGGGTGGGGGACGGGGGGCTAGGCTAAATGTCTACATGGTGTTACATGGGGGAGGGGGGCTGAAAAGGTAAGAAAAAAAGCGTTACGTGGTTGATGGACGACCCCTTAACGGTTTAGTTGTGGCATTTACGTTTCGTGATTTTCTACGACAAAACAGTTCAGTCGATAGTCGAGCTTCAACATGTTTAACAGAAAGGCGCCTGGATAACCTTCAATAAGTAGGACGAATCTATAAAACGTAAATTTCTTCGTCGCCACCACCCAGTTTTGAACCAAGGCTTCCCTACACCTGTAGTTAATACTATTTTGTAATTATTTGAATGTATAAAATCATAAAAAAATGAATAAGCTAAAAAACGATAAAAGGTGGAAAATAAAGTGCATAGTAATTATACGGATACGGTAATCGGGTTTCATGTTCGCACCTGTGACGTGAACGTTCATGACGTCATCAACAAGAGCCGGAAACAAACGCACCTTTGCACACGTCTCATTCTGAGAAATAGATGATTGTTTTGTAAAATTATATGTAATAATATTTTTTTTACTTGCCCACTCCCCACCCCCCACTATTCCATGGGGAGAGGCTTTTTATTTACCTCATTATTTTTACATTTACCGCGTATTATTCACGTGGAGTATTCGCATTCAATTGCACTAATGAAGGAGGTATACTTGAGAGTAAATGCACCCGCAAATGCGTGGAGGGAAAGTGTAAAGTAATTTTTTTTCAAATAAATCAAATCTCATTAACACCCGGCATAATTCGATCCTGGACCGATAAACCAGACGGCGGTCTTTGTCGCTCGCTTGTTCACTACTTTATTATCAAGAAGAAAAAATAAAATAAATAGGCAATATGGTGTTCACCCATTATTCAGTGAATGATTGACAAAGGGAAAATTTCATACGCTACATTTAGACTTGCAAAATTATTCAGACAAGTTTTTTTTTATGTATTATCGAAAGAGCTTATCGAGTTTTGACTAACTAATATCATTAATTAGTCCATGGCCAATCTCTATTACTTCAATGATGTTTTCGGTTTCGTCTGTGATAAACTACTCCCGCCATAAAGATGCAACTGGACGCGAACCTTTCAGTGCGACTATCAGCCACCGAGTGAACATAAGTGCGTATGCAGACCCGGACTATTTAATCGCTAGTATGTTCACGCCAATACAAGGCCCGTGGGTATAATTGTTCGACTGTTTAGTAACTATAGGGATCCTACACGATTAGCCTGACTGTCAGTATTAATAAAGTAATGTGATCCTAATTAATTTGATCACATCGGTTATCAGTCAATCAGTCTTGCAAGTGGTGGGAGGGACTGACAGTAATACTGACCGTGTGCTTACGCTCGTCAGTATTTCCTTCAGTCTCAGTAGTAAACAGACTGCACACGCCTTTTTCTTATCATCCGTGTTGCTGCTGCACGTTGCAAGCAGAAGCTGAGACTGATAAAAGTAATAACGTGAATACGGTCTGGTTTTAAATACTGATGCATTCTGTCAGTCCTAAGACTGACAGTCTGACTGATCATGTAGGGGCCCTATAAGACCTCACCGACCGACTGTTTTGTCGTGTTGCAATCGTATCGATAGTGTGCGCACTCCCAAATGAGACCGTAGTCTTTCAGTCAAGCGATTAAAAATATTATGTACACGCATAGCCTTAAGAGCAGACATATGCGCAGTGTAATTCGCACAAATGAAATGCAATATCAGGAGCCATATCATAAATATGACCGCCTCTGTGTTCTAGTGGTCAGAGTTCCTGGTTACTTAACCAAAGGTTCCGAGTTCAATCCCCGGTTCTTTCATATTCATATGTAAAGCAGTGGGTCTGGAAAAAGGTCAGACTAGCCTCGTGAGGACAAATGAGACTTGAATGAAACAGTAGCAGCTTCAGTATAGAAAATTTAGATTAAAATTTAATTGTACTGAGCACCTGACACCCTATATCCGCAGAAACTGGCACCATCTTCGCCAGCAGATGGTGGCCGCTAGATTTAAGGCTAGTGCTATGGAGGTTTTTTATTATTAAATGTATACGTGCTGTGAGCAGCTCTGGCCAGATAGCTGAGAATTTGATTATAATCACGGCCGGATGCTCTACATTCCCTCTTTATGGAAATTAGTCAGCATTTTACCCTTAATATTTACCTACCTCAAACTGTACACTTAAATGAATGTAATCTGTGGAAAGGGAACTAAGACGCCAATCTTGATAGTCTATAAATAGTCTATATATTGTATATATTTGTTTATTTTTACACTACCGCGTTTTACTATCCGTGCGGGCTGAATGCTTTTAATTACATAAATGAGCCAGAGAGAAGGAAGAGTGAGTTTAGATCAGTGTTTCTCAAAGTGTGGTCAGCAGGATCTTAGAAAGTTTAATAATAATAATAAATTTTTTTAAATGTTGATCACATATAATATAAAAATTTAAAATGCAAAAGATTAACTATGAAAAACCTATACTAAGCCCTATTTCTTTCCTTGGTAGACACAAGTCACATAGGAAAGGAAGCCTGTACAAACCATAATTCAACAAATATATACAACTATCCATCAAAAATTATTATGTTTAGAATGTAAAAAATTAGTTAAACAATTATTACTTATTTTTAAATTGAAAAATGGCACCTGGACACGGGACTTAAACCCATGTCCAGGTGTGATTTTTCAATTTAACGAATATGAGATTTAGATGTGATTATAACCGTAATTATAAAATAAATTAGTGCTTTACTATTTAATCCAATTATTACTTACTAATTAATTGTAAGCTATATGATATTTTTTCTTTTAAGGTTTAATTTAAGAAATTAATTTTTGTCTTGTATTTATTGTCTTAAAATGGAGTTACCTAAAAGTTATATTTTTTCTGCATAATTTTCAACCCTCTCCCCATTCTCTCTGGGAAAGAAGATCCCGCAGTGCTCATGGCTTCCATGTGAGGATCCTTCATCCCCAAAACTTTGAAAAACACTGGTTTAGAGGAATATTACCCGTGATTGCGTGTATGGAGAAAACAACTCCTAGTATACCTGAACGAGATTCGATCTCAGGACCTCCTTATCACTGGCAAACCAAACTAAATTAGTCTGACATTCCGTCCTTGTCCACACTGATGCAGGTCTTAAAATAAAATCAGTGGCTGAAAGTTCTAAGGCGTCACTCTCGTTTCAGACTGGCCTGTTTAAGACGGGGAGATCGGGGTTCAAAACTCGGTCAGGTCTACTGAGTGTGGTTTTCCCTAAACTTTTCCCCCTCTCCTTCCCCACAAATGCTGGTGGATTACCTCTAAAATTCTCTCCTCCACTTCCCTACCCCATTAGATCAATGATCATATATGCGTTTAAACTAAACAGGTAGTAAAACGCAACAAAAATCAGAGCAATCGGTTGTGTTCGACGGTTATTTAGGAACCGATACTTCGGAGGGGGTCACTCTCGACAGATAGGCAAGGTGCGAATGAAGAGAGTTTCCCCTCCTTCCTCTCTATACCCTTGAGAGCAGCTGAAGTATCTTATCTCTACCGAATACTCCCAGTTTTCTTAGTTTTTCTCTGGGAACACTCGAGATTAAAGTCAGAGAGTTACGTTAACCGTCTGTTTCTGTCAAGAGAGCGAATTAAGACTGTATCGTCCACACCTCGGCCGATAGCAGTGCCACTGCCTCAAACTACTGTCCACACTGATCTAGTTAGGGAACACGGCCTCAGTGCGGGTCACCCACAGGGCCACATGATGGGCAACTTGAGCAAACAGTGCCGGCTTTGAGAGGTAAATATATACACGTCTTACCACACCTTCGGGCTATCAGTATATTAACACTCATGATGAAGGGAGGGGGGTGGAATTGAGAACAAATGTAACCACATTTGCGTGGAGGGAGAGTGTGAGGCTATTTAGGAGAAATCATCCTCAATGAATCCAGCCAAAATTCGAGCCCCGACCTACCCACCGCTGGCAAACAAGACCAAACGTGAGTGGTGCCTTAGTCCATGTGTCCATCGATGCAGGTATTTAGCTATGTGTTTTAGTTGGAACATTTAACCTTTTTAAAACTACAGCAATAGCCACATGTCTAAAGTCGTTAGTTTTGTCTAGTCTGGTTTTCTGGTGGCGGGAAGTGGGAGGTTGAATTATAGCTGAGGGTGTAATATGGTGTTTTTTCTTAAATGGTTTTTCACTCTTCGACACAATAATCTAAGGATGACATTAAAACTTCATTCGTGTTTGTTGTGTTAGGTAGAGACGTTCTTAAAAGATGCTGCTGCTTGTGTTACCTGTCTTCCTGCTGGACCTAGCAGTCTCTACGGTGACTCAGGACTGTGGTGGAGTCCAAGGGGCCATCCCCCTCGGAGACGATGTTTGCATGCAGCTCAGTGACCCCGGTCCCCAAAAGGTAGCCACGGACCAGTGCTACACCCTTTGGGATCCTCCCAATCTCTCTCTTTGGCAAGACAGAGAGTACCTTGAGAGGATTCGAGCTAAGCTCCTGCAGATGAATGTAACGAGTGTTTGGTTGGAGGTTGAGGCGTTGTATTCCGGGGGGTTCTACCACTACACCTTCTCCGGCAACTCGTGGTTCAACACTCCTGTCTGGGGGCTCCATTTCAACAAGGACACCCCTCGCCAGGAGGATGAGTCCTGCGTCAGCTGGGAGGTACCCTCGGGGACCTACCACCCAAGGAGGTGTAACCCACTACCCACGAGCGCTCCTTCAAGCGGTGTGTCTATCGTCGCCCCTCAAACAGATAAGATTGGATAAATCGAGCTGTCCGAGGACTTTGTCATCGCCCCGAGGTTAGGGAAGTTCTGCTTCAAGGCGAGTGTCTCTGGCACCGAAAGGAGGTGGGAGGACGCCGTCCGTAGCTGGGGGATGTCTACAAAGGTTCCAGCGTCATTCGAAGAAGTTTCCCCGCCTTGTATCAGTGCGAAGAGCTCCCTCTGGGACGGGCCAGCCGCTAATACTAGTTGTCCTGTCGGAGTTAAGAGGGTGAGGAGCGGTTCAAGGGAGGATGTGTTTGTCTGGACCAATGGGACCCACGAGGAGGGGCAGGTGAGGTTATGTTCAGTGTTATTAATAGGTCAAGTTAGGACATCTACCTACAAACTGAAGGGCTTAAAGCTGGCTGTATAGTCAAAAAAACAATCTTAGAGACATAAAGTTGTTATTTTGACCCAATTATATACAGTACTTTCCTTTAACTTTGCTAAATTTAAACGTTCAGTCAGTAAAAAGCAATTAGCAGTAATATTTAGTAATTACATCTAGTGGAGTATTTGAACTAAATTAAATATTTGACTGTTATAATGCGGTTATATTTTAGTTATTAATTTGATCGATTGTCTCCTGCTCCACAGCAATCGCCTTACATATTACCCAAATAATTTCCATCCATTTTCACACATTTTAATCACACGAAAATACGGCCTACAACCGTTTCTCTTCGAGCTCCAGTAGACTATAAATATCCACAGTAAAATACCTCTTCCTGACTGTATGGCCAAGTAATTTGGACTTTACGTTTCAAGCATTCCAATTTTTAAAGACGAAACGTTACGACGTTGAGGCAAAAGTCATAATTGTTTGTTTGTATTTCCTCTAAAACTTCTAATATTTATACTCAAATATCCAAGTAAAAACTTAATGCATCTACGTTTAAATTGTATAATTGTGTAACCAGCTTTATTTCCCAATTACTTGGAATCGTGGCGCTGGAACAAGAGAATAAAAGGTACATTGTATTCACCCAAATTTTAATTGATGGGTACATCATACAATTTGTAACCACCAAAATTCTAAGCTATAGATTAAAGGGGAAATTATTTACGATAAGTATTATATATGTGTAGAAAGATATTGTAAGTATATTACAATAACTTTAACGTTAACTTTGAGAATGTGTAGATTATTATCATGAAAACATGCTTCCATAAACTCCAAATGTTTAAAAATTTGCCCTCTTGACCCTCTTTTTAATATAAAATTAACTAAAAACCCTTATTATTTCAGCAACGATCTCACACTTGTACCCTCTCGAACTATAATGGTTCCTGTGCCTTTAATTCGAGCCGACCCTCAAGAACACTTTGGGAACTTTGGGAAAATAGTTTGGTACTGGGTTGCGCTTACCACCAATTAGGGCTACCTGCATATTTTCACTAATGAGGCAGGGATGACGGCGGTAGAAGGGAAAGATAAATTACTCATATTGGCGTTAAGTGGGAATGGGAAACCATTTAAAAAACAATTCAGTTCACCTAGTTGGGAATCAAAGCCCAACCTCCTTGTTACTAGCAAACCAGACTAGATAAGTATGACACTTAGTTCTATGTGGATGAAAATAATATATATATATATGTTAGGTTCGATTGTCCCTACGTGTTCTTAGGGATTGTTCTTAATTTGTGTAATTTAATCCCTGAAGTAATGTTACTTAAAATGACTACTCAACAACTAAATTAATATTTTCTGAAAATTAAAAAATTACACCTGGACACGAGAATCGAACCTAGGGACCTTTGGCTTAGTACGCCAATGCATCTAACCACTGAGCTATCCAGGAGATCGTCCCCTGCCCAGAGTCATTCTTCACTCATATTTTAAGGCAGAGTCTATGATGGACGTGTGGAAATCGTTTAGCTTTATTCACGAGCTCATCAGATAACGCAGCCATCTTCGACTCGGTAGTTGGCTTGTTACTGCCACTCGTACAATTATTATTTTAACTGTACGGATAATATTAAGAATCAAATAGCCGAAGCTGTTATTAATTTTAGAGAGGAATTCACCATCTAAATATCATATTCTGAAAATTGAAAAGCTGAAATTTCCACACGTCCATCATGACTCTGCCTTAAAATAAGAGTGAAGAATGACCCTGGGCAAGGAACGACTCCTGGATAACTCAGTGGTAGAGCATTGGCGTACTAAGCTAAAGTTCCCGGGTTCGATACCCATGTCCAGGTGTCATTTTTCAATTTTAAGAATATGATATCTAGATGGTGAATTCCTCTCTAAAAAAACAGCTTCGGCTATTTTATAAATTAATATTATTGACATTTTTATAGGTGTTTAGGAAACGTTGGAAAAAGAGTCGATATGCCATCGCGCGGCTGACTCAAAGTCTTAATAGTGGACGTAGCAAAACAATACACAGCCTTTTCAAACCCAGGGGCAGAAATTATAGTAACTGAGTTATTAAATGAACTTACAGTTCATTAATTATAACTCGCTGTCTGAAATGAATGCAGGGGCTATTAGATTATCTGCCAATCTTTCTGACCATTAAAGTGAATCATTTTTCATCACAACACACAGCGGTTACTCAGTGCGTCCGTCTTACTTTAGGTGGACGCTGCAAGCCTGAGAATGTTGAATACCTCGGGGTCCTCGTTCAAGGACACACTGGGAGCCACTCGCCCTGGAACAAGTCCTGAACTGTATCTGGTGGATAAGGACTACAAGTTCACATGTCTCGCCTGTGAGCTACCTCTTCCTTGCGTGGGACCTCCACAGCTGATCCTGGAGCACAGGTTAGATACTAGCAGTGGTGGAACGTGGAATATTGTCAGGGTAGACATACAACTGATTCTGGAATACAGGTTAGATACTAGCAATGGTGGAATGTGGAATATTGCAAGAGTAGAGAGACAGCTGACTCTGGAACGCAAGTTTAATACTATACGTGGTGGAACGTGGAATATTGCCAGGGTAGACATACAACTGATTCTGGAATACAGGTTAGATACTAGCAATGGTGGAATGTGGAATATTGCAAGAGTAGAGAGACAGCTGATTTTTGAACGCAGGTTTAATACTATAAGTGATGGAACGTGGAATATTGCCAGGGTAGAAACACGGCTGATCCTGAAACACAGGATGGATACTAGAAGTGATGTAACGTGGAATATTGCAAGGGTAGAGAGGGACACATCTGGTTTTGGAACACAGGTGATGCTCTCCAACCATAAATTTCTCCTAGTCATTGTTTTGATTACAGAAATATACCAACGTCACGAAAAAGGCGAGTTTAGTCATAATTTGATAAAAATTATTTTCACACTAAAGCTCAGTTGTTTAACGTCTGTCTGATCATACATTACTTTATTTATAAGTTTTTTTATGGTTTAGTCCAACAGGTAGGGTTAAAGAGGGTAACCTAATAAAAGTGAATTAGCATTACCTTAGAGAGAATACACGTCAGCCCCAATGAAGATAATACGAAGAAAAACCATCCTCCATCGGGTCGCGAACTGAGCAAATGTTTTGCAAATCAAGCGCCCTAGAAAGTCCGGCCACTCTCAAATTCCCTAGACTAGATATATTGAAAGTAAGGTTTTTCTTTATTTACAGTAATTGATGTATGTTTTTACATTATTGGATTTGATCATTTTGTTTGTACAAAGACGATCAGAAGCTAGCATTCAGCAATCTAAGCTGGGCAAGTGTTCAACGTATTTCTTTCAGTCTCCAAACCTACTCCAAGAACCTCCATCTGCAGATTGTGAACCACCGGATGTTGTCATCATCGTCGACAGTCTCAGATGATCCGGACATCCAATGCTTCACCGACTCGACGACGTTCTACCCCGTCTCATTGGACCTCCGAAAGGTTGGGGAAGGGGACTACGAGGTTCTGACGACTGAGGATGGGTACTACTGGTGCTCGGGGCGGGACTTGTTCACTTTGAGGACCTTGGTGTCCGACAAGCTCCTGGTTAGACGAATTAGCAGTGGAGCCGTGACTTGGGCGCTGATGATTGAGACCAACGCAACTGTGGTCAGCGATGTGTTCGCCCAAGCACGGAATGACCAAGAGTATCACATATCGAAGATGAACCTGAAACTGAAACACGTCATTACTTCTTGGATCTACCATCTGGGACAGCGTATTGGAGGTGGTATTGTGAGGAGCCGGCTGAAGAGGGTGTACGATGAGGGGAGGAGGATACTACTGCACCTCACTGCACGCACTGAGCACCTCCTAATAGAGAGGAATTTGATCTTCGATGATGACTTTTACCAAATCCTGTACGTGCGTGAGAGAGATTTCTGTCCCGAGGAATATGAGACTAACGGAGAGGAACGACATTGGCCGCGGACCCCAATAGGTGAATACAGCTGGTCCCTTAGCTACATCTCAGGGTCAAGGGATTCCAATCTATCCAAGGGGCTAGGAACCCTGGTTCTAATACAGGGGCTATAGACCCTGGCTCTATTCTAGGAGCTAGAAACACTAGTCCATCCAAGGTGCTATGAACCATGATTACACCCTATTTGGAAAATTATATTCTAATTTAGACTGCTTCACAGACAATAGTTTTGTAATAATATATAATCCAGGAAAAATAAACTAGACATTTTCAAAATAATATTAAATATGCCTACGGAGTTTGGGCTGGGTGCATTATGGGTGGTTTTCTACAAGTGATTCATTGTTATAGTTTGACCATTCCATCTTTACGTTAGTGAGAATACATTAAAGGAAGCCATTAACAACCTTGGAGATTAAAGTAACAATAATATATAGGCCTTTGTATAAATTAATAAATATTCAAGAATACATAGCCAGGTATTTTTTAAATCAAATTTCAAGTTAATTTGTTAGTTTTCATAATATAATAATAGGAGATATTTCCAGTAATCAGAAACGTTGTCTTCAAAAATAATATTAGGGTCACAACCCTCCTTCTTCCCTATAAAAAGTAAATGCTAGATTCGTGACTTTTTTTTTACCAGAGGAACGTGTTGTCCTGGGACTGGACTGTGTTGAGGCTGTGAGAGTCTGCGGCGGAGATTTCAATGAAGGAGCCTTCTGGACCATCCCGGACAGCTGGGACGAGGACTTGGGTCCTCCATGTGGTAAGAGAAACAGCAAACACGAGAATGACCGTGACAACGCCAGAAAGGTCACTACTGAAGACGTCGGGAGGGATGCCATGGGTCTCAGGCAGTTCAGCGTCTTTGTGGCAGCCAATGATTTCCATCTTATGGCGAGGTCTCCCATGAACGTCTCGGGTTTGCACAACGCTCTCGACGTTTTTAGTGAGGTCCTCGAGAGTGGCGTAAGGGCTCTCTCTGAGTCCCGCCTAGAGGCCCCCAACGTCCTGAAAGACCTCGACACCCTCTTAGGCAAGGTAGAACTAGAGGAGAGTGAGTTCGTTAAAGTTGTGAAACCCAAAGTTGCTGTTTTTGTCTCTAGAAGCAATGCATCGTCCGGTAACCCTGTAGTGGGCGTCACTCTTTCATCGAGCCCCCAGCTCGGGATGAGAAGTGGATCTGGAAGCGATGAAAGAACTCTTGAGCCCGTCAGATATGATCAGTCTCAGAGTGTCTTAGCGAGCTCACAAGACGTAGATGTCGCAGTTCTCATCCCACAGTCAGTTTACAAACGCAACCCTCGATTGTCCGTTGCCATCTTCGATGACGACGAAGCGTTTATCCTCTCTTCAGAAAAAATCCAGAGTAAAATGACAGTGAATAGCAGAGTTATCAGCGTGGCCTTGAATTATGGAGAGGGTTCCGTGGACTTGGGATCAGAAGATTTCATCGACGTGATATTCAAACCACTCAACACTTCTACTCTAGTGAATAAACAATGCGCCTTTTGGGAGTTCAGATCTGAATATCGAGGAGTCTGGTCCACGGACGGGTGCAATTCCCTAGCGACAACAAACACTGGACTTGACGTCTGCCGCTGCTATCATATGACCCATTTCGCGGAGATCCTTACCGGTGGTACCACGGTTGAGAGAACCAACAAACCGCCTTGGACATCATCTCAGCCGTAGGATGTGCACTAAGCCTCTTCGGTTTCTTAGGCATCGCCGTCACGGCCACCGTATTTCCCCACTGGAGGAGGCAGTTAGGCAACCAGCTTCTCATCAGCTTGTCCACGGCTGTTGCACTCAATATGGCTACGTTCCTTGTGGTGGCCGCCGGATTTGCTACTGAGGGCATCCCATGCGTCACTGTTGGCGTAACACTCCACTACTCCCTGATGGCTTCGTTCTGCTGGATGCTGGTGTCAGCTTGTCTCCAATATAGGCGTCTAGTCAGGGTCGTTGGCACCCCATATACCTCTCATCTTTTGATGAAGACCTCCCTCTTTGCGTGGGGTGCCCCTACCATCCCTATCCTCATTCTGGTCTCCTGGACCCCTATCTCTACACCACCAAGACCGAGGGCGGGATGGAACGGGACTTCTGTTTCCCCATTGGTATCCCTTTCTACGCAGCAGTGTTGGCCCCTGTGGCCCTTGTTGTGGTGGTCAATCTCTTCGTGTTCATCGCTATCCTCGCCAACATCTCCCGGTGCAGGAGCGACCTCAGGTCCCACGTCGTGTCCAGGCATCAATTCCTTGCGCGTCGAGCCCTAATGGGCGTACTCCTGTTCTTCCTATTCGGACTGACATGGCTGTTTGGGTTCTTTGCAAGCCTGACGGTCGTTTTTGTCTACCTGTTCTGCGCTACGGCGACCCTCCAGGGCCTGATATTGTTCTTGTTTTTCGTGGTGGGATCACCGGCGAGTAGGAACAGGTGGAGCAGGAGAGTGTCAAGGTCATTGGATCAGAGGCACACGGGCTCAACGGCGACCACTGGGCTGACCATCCAGTCCTCTGAGAGAGTGCCTCTACAGGAGGAGGTATCTCTCAGGAGGTACACCCATACACAGGAGGAGTAGTCCGTTTAAAGGTGAAGGTACATCACATCGAGCATGAGTAGTGTTGCGTTATACTGTGTCTCTTCCTCTCACGGTAATACTCAGGACCTTCATCATCTGTCCCAACAAGGGTTGTTACATTGGAGCTGTGTGCTTATTGTGGAGTGGGATATGGGTTCTGATAGAGGAGGTAGATGAAGGCGTGCCAATAGCTAGTCAAAATGAAATTATATGAACTTTCCCCCAATGCAATCTATAATATATGCTATTTTTATTCAAACAAAGTCTCTCCAAAAGTTTTCTACTTGAGCCCCGTTTCGGGTCATTTGTGACAAGAGCCATACAGCATATATACTTTTAGTATCTGAATAATATTTGAAGATAAAGAGAGAAAGTCGATATAGGATTTAATGTATTTTCATGTTAGACGATAGTAAAATGATAATTTTTAATCACGATAAAAAACAGTGCGGGCATAATTAGTTGAAGCTGTTGATAAAATCCCGTTTCTTTGGAGAAAATGAAAAAAGAGTTTTATATCATCAAGTGTTTATTTATAAAAGCTGCAACTTTTTACTCAATTAAAGAAAGGGTCATAGACACTTGTATCCTACACGTCAGGGGATGCAATGTAGAATTATTTATCCCCTTACCCTCCGCCTCGAAGAAAGTGTATAGTTTTAGTTTAAAATGTGAAGTAAAACTGCAATATAAAGAGTTGAAGATAAGTCGATTGTTCAAAAGGTATTACGTTATAAACATCGGAATTGTACCCAAAAATATTCTCAATTTGAATAAAGTTGAGATTCATTGATTGCATCTCACCCTCCCTCCCAAAAATATAAATGCCTAGGGCACCAGTGATGATACCCGTGCGCCTACCCGACTCATTTAAATCTATTTGATTTATTTCCCTGTTCTAAATTATATTTCTCAATACACACCGGGAGGGATATTATTAAAAAGAATTGTCTAATCGTAAACATCAAAAATGCATCCAATGATCCACATCCAGATAACATTTTCTAATTGGTATTTGAACCAAAACATTTTAATGCTCGTCAGTCAACGATCCTAAACATGTCCGAGCTCATCAAGGTTCGAAAATTCCTAAGGCTTTATTTCGCTTAGACACCTAAATATTATGAAAATTTTGTAAATAATAATGTATGTGTGTCTTAATAATCATTCTATTAAATTTATTTGATTGTGTGATTGCTTGAACGTAGCTTTAATATTTGTCTAGATTTACTTGTGGTATTTAAGATAATAAATGAAATTCATTCTTAAAATACATAAGTTATTAAAACATCAATGCCATTTTATTTATTAGATTTTATTAATAAATTGATCATTCAAGATATTCGTGGGATCCGTCACTCTTGTAACTTACTGGATTGCCGATGACGGGGCAGGAGTTCGAATGACGATCGAGTGAAGAAAAGGAGGTCCCCCCCTTAAATGGTGTCTCACTCTCCCGCAACAAAAATCCGTGTAGACTTCTTCTAAATTCTACCTTCCTAATCCCCACACAAATGTAATAATATTACATACACACAAATACACACAATAATACACACACAATAATACACACACAATAATGCACACAAATGTAATAATATTACATTAGCATGTAAATAACCCGGAAAGGTGGTGAAGTAGTGAAATGGTGAAGTGGTGAAAATAAAAAAGGAAAATATAATATTTGTTTATTATATTCAGCCTTTTGTATGAGAAAATATCTTTTAAGTAGGTTTCAAATTTGCATGGTATAATATTTAATCAGTTTCAAACATTGTAGATCATTGTGTCAGTTTCCATTCTGTCTTTTAGACTATTGTGTCAGTTTAATAATAATATTTAGCACCGCGTCTTATTACCCGTTGGGTTATACGCTTAAGTACTAATTACTCTAATGGATTAGGAATTGGAAGGGTTGAATTTAGAAGAAGTGAACCCGCATTTGCGTGGAGGTAGAGTGGAAAACCATTTAGGAAAAACCACCCCCAGTTCACCCGACCGAGATTCGAACCTCAATCTCCCCGTACTCGACGGTCGAGCTCAACACGACTAGCGCGTTAGCCAACTACGCTACCGAGGCAGGTGTGTGTCAGTTAAGACTTGTCTTGTAGACTATTGTGTCAGTTTTAAACTTTCCTTGTAGACTATTGTGTCAGTTTTAGACTTTTCTTGTAGACTATTATATCAGTTTTAGAATCGTCTTGAATACTATTGTGTCAGTTTTAAACTCTACTTGTAGACAATTCTATCAGATTCAGACTTGTATTTTAGACTATTGTGCCAGTTTCATACCTGTCTTGTAGACTACTATATCAGTTCCAGAATTATCTGGTAGACTATTGTGTTAGTTTTAGAATTGTCTTGTAGAGTATCGTGTCAGTTTTAAACTATTCTTGTAAACTATTCTATCAGTTTCAGACTTTTATTTTAGACTATTGTGTCAGTTTCAGACTTACCCTGTAGACTATTGTGTCAGAGTTGTTTGACTGACCTGGATTTTCTTCAGAGCAGCAGTTTTTTTCTTCTGATTATGATGGTACTGCAAGTTTCAAGTGGCATGACACATCTATCAAACGTCAGCATTTCCAACTAAACTCATTCATGTATGAAGTTGCAACACAAAAGAGATTATTACTTGAGAGGGTTCATTTCAGCAGCGTCACTTAGTTATTATCTATTTTTAAGTTCACTCGCCTTAGTGCCAGGTTGAATGTTTTAATTATTTATCAAAGCTAATTATGGTAAATATACAGAAAGCCATTAAAGTATTTAGTTTAATTTAGGGGCACATAGTTAGTTTACGATTCTATCAAGGCTAGAAACTGGTACACGTCTAAATATGCAAATCTCATTTCAACCAAATTGAGGCAAGTATTCTTACACAGTTATTTGATGTTTTTCAAAACATGTTAGAGTAATTTTAACCAAGTGATTGAGGCAACTAATATTACATATATATTTGATGTTATTAAAACATTTGAACATAATTTCAATCACGTATTTTAGGTAAGTCCTATCAGTATATGGACCGGATTTTGCGTATTTGCTTTTTCTTTTTCTTGACCACTCGCCCTGTGGCGTAGTTGGCTAACGCGCTAGTCGTGTTGAGCTCGACCGCCGAGGACGGGGAGATCGAGGTTCGAATCTCGGTCGGGTGAACTGGGGGTGGTTTTTCCTAAATGGTTTTCCACTCTCTCTCCACGCAAATGCGGGTTCACTTCCTCTAAAATTCAACCCTCCCAATTCCTAATCCATTAGAGTAATTAGTACTTACGCGTATAACCCGAACGGGTAGTAAGACGCGGTGCTAAATATTATTATTATTATTATTATTATTATTATTATCTTTTTCTTGATCATAAAATGTAGGCAGTTGAGTTATGTATGCATTTCATGTTATTACGAGTAAAATATGTTTATATTATAGTGCCTATAAATGCCTATTCTTTTGTTTTGTTTGCCTATTTTATGAATAAGCTCCTTTGCGGCTTTGGTCTCTTTCTTTTCAATAAGAGTTTCTGTTGAAAGAGAGTCCAGTTTCTTAAAAATTGTAAGTTGTGGCATACTCTTGTTTGGAGCTGGTTTGAAAATCGACACTTGTTAAATATCTTCAAATGTGCGTAAATTGGGTGGAGGACAATTAGAGCAATGGCAGACATCTTGGGAGGACAATGGGAGCAGTGGCAGACATCTTGGGAGGACAATTAGAGCAATGGCAGACATCTTGGGATGACAATGGGAGCAGTCGCAGACATCTTGGGAGGACAATGGGAGCAGTAGCAGACATCTTGGGAGGACAATGGGTGCAGTAGCAGACATCTTGGGAGGACAATGGGAGCAGTAGCAGACATCTTGGGAGGACAATGGGAGCAGTAGCAGACATCTTGAGAGGACAATGGGAGCAGTGGCAGACATCTTGGGAGAACAATGAGAGCAGTGGCAGACATATTGGGAGGACAATGGGAGCAGTAGCAGACATCTTGGGAGGTCAATGGGAGCAGTAGCAGACATATTGGGAGGACAATGGGAGCAGTAGCAGACATCTTGGGAGGACAATGGGAGCAGTAGCAGACATCTTGGGAGGACAATGGGAGCAGTGGCAGACATCTTGGGAGGACAATGAGAGCAGTGGCAGACATATTGGGAGGACAATGGGAGCAGTAGCAGACATCTTGGGAGGACAATGAGAGCAGTAGCAGACATCTTGGGAGGTCAATGGGAGCAGTAGCAGACATATTGGGAGGACAATGGGAGCAGTAGCAGACATCTTGGGAGGACAATGAGAGCAGTAGCAGACATCTTGAGAGGTCAATGGGAGCAGTAGCAGACATATTGGGAGGACAACGGGAGCAGTAGCATACATCTTGGGAGGTCAATGGGAGCAGCAGCAGACATCCTGGGGGACAATGGGAGCAGTAGCAGACATCTTGGGAGGACAATGGGAGCAGTAGCAGACATCTCGGGAGGACAATGGGAGCAGTAGCAGACATCTCGGGAGGACAATGGGAGCAGTAGCAGACATCTTGGGAGGTCAATGGGAGCAGTAGCAGACATCCTGGAGGGACAATGGGAGCAGTAGCAGACATCTTGGGAGGACAATGGGAGCAATAGCAGACATCTTGGGAGGACGATGGGAGCAGTAGCAGACATCTTGGGAGGACAATGGGAGCAATATCAGACATCCTGGGGGGACAATAGGAGCAGTAGCAGACATCTTGGGAGGACAATGAGAGCAGTGGCAGACATCTTGGGAGGACAATGAGAGCAGTGGCAGACATATTGGGAGGACAATGGGAGCAGTAGCAGACATCTTGGGAGGACAATGGGAGCAGTAGCAGACATCTTGGGAGGACAATGGGAGCAGTAGCAGACATCTTGGGAGGACAATGGGAGCAGTAGCAGACATCTTGGGAGGTCAATGGGAGCAGTAGCAGACATCCTGGGGGGACAATGGGAGCAGTAGCAGACATCTTGGGAGGACAATGGGAGCAATAGCAGACATCTTGGGAGGACGATGGGAGCAGTAGCAGACATCTTGGGAGGACAATGGGAGCAGTAGCAGACATCTTGGGAGGTCAATGGGAGCAGTAGCAGACATCTTGGGAGGACAATGGGAGCAGTAGCAGACATCTTGGGAGGACGATGGGAGCAGTAGCAGACATATTGGGAGTAAATAGCATGCCGTTGCAAGAGAAAAGTTAAACTTCTTCGGAAACGGAAAATTTGAAATTTTGTCTCATAGCATCGTGTGAAGTAGAGCTTGGTTTTTGAAATTATAAAAAAATTCCATCTGAAAATACATTCCATTTCACTAGAGAAAATCTAGAAAATTATCTAATGATTAACAGCATGTGACCCACTTCGGTGGTCGAATGAGTTAAGTTCGTCACTGTCACAGTATACTGGATTGACGTTGAAGGGCAGATCGAGATTAAAAACTTGGTCCTGTGTACTCAAGGTTTTTTTACTAAATTGTTTTACATTCTCCCTCCATGCAAGTGCAGATACACTTATTCTAAATTCCACCTTCCTAACTTCTAATATATGAGCTTAAGTAGTACAGC
Source organism: Timema podura (assembly GCA_033556935.1). Classification (NCBI taxonomy): domain Eukaryota; kingdom Metazoa; phylum Arthropoda; class Insecta; order Phasmatodea; family Timematidae; genus Timema; species Timema podura. Next base: position 20,529,219 of record JAVRXN010000003.1, on the reverse strand, counting down.
ATATGCATACAACTCGTAGAAGTAGTGAGACGTGGTGCTAAAAAAAAAAAAGAAAGGTGAATTGGATCTAGGTAATAAAATCGTAGGTGTAGTAAAATCAATTTTAAATGCCTATTTTGTGCTTGTTTTTCCTTAAGTGCCAATTCTGGTGCCCAGATTTCATATTTTAAATGCCTGTTTTAAACATATTTGGTTCATAAGAACCCACTCCCTACATGATATCACATTATTAACTCTGCAATTAATTATTCTCAGCATAAGTTTAGACCAACGGACATATACTTCAGTTTTTATATTGACTTTATGGCGCGTTTGTTTTCCTCGGAACATCATACGTAAATTTTCTAAGGTACAAACTAAATTTAAATCACCCTACTTATAAGCCATCTTAACCTAGAACAGCAAAAATTACGTGGCAATAGACAGCCAATCTTAGCAACGTGAGTTTACTGCCCGGAACAAAGGACAAGTAGACGTAAATACCGTTGAATGTATGTAGGCCTATACACAAGAAGTCGCCAACCCAGCTAATAAAACTGACGAGCTTAGATTTATAAAAAAATATTTCGCCGCTAGGATCGCTTGTGTTCTCCAACACCAGAAAGTGTACCTCTGATAGCCTGTAGGTAAACAGGTTAAAATCTTCTCTTTCACTCTTCTACGTAACTCTCTACAAGAGACTTTGAAGGGTGGGATTAGGCAGCAGTCCTTTCCTCCCTCTATTCCTAATAATAGCAAACTTACTTAAAGCATGAAAAAAAATTAATTGTTCCCTGGCAACTTTGCTTTGGTTCTTTTTCAAACCCACTAACATAATTTGTTTTGAGATTCACGAGTTGTAGGCGGGCACCTCTGTCTTGCTTCATGACTTTTGCATTTAATAGATTAAATAATGTATTGATTTGTATATTTTTGTGTAAAGTTGAGTGATATATTTTTTTTAGTAATTAATAAATATTATATATAAATACGGTAATTAATATTTTAAAGATGGGAATAAGCTTACATTATGGATACATCTATCATCGATATATTTCATTTAGTTGAAAATTGACACATGAGCACGTATTACTTATTCTAAGGGTAATTTAAGAGGAATTGCAATGTTATAACTGAGATAAAATGAGAAACTCACATTTTCAAATCACATTTATAAAATCATTCCCCAGTGGACCCGGCCGAGAGTCTAGTAAATACTAGTTAATATGCGTCAAAGTAAGCAGTGGTCTCATAACAATGCCATAAGATGATTTATGAGAGTTTGGTTGAATTACTTTTAACCATCGGTATGCTTTTGATCTAATTTTATTCGAACTCTTTAAGTTAATAATTTCATCTTATTTTAGAAATTTAGCAGTTTTTACCATTTATATTTAATGTTTGATATCCTTGTGTGTTGCATAAAAATAATACTCGTAGATTAATTACGTAGGCCTATTAAGGAAGTACAGTAGGTATAGCAAATTTTAATCAAATCAGTTAAAATATCTTACGTTTCATAATTCTCATCTACATCCAACTTACTTCTAAAAAATTTATTCAAATTTCAACAGCTAATTCTTAAAATGGCTTTATGATCTTGTTTTGTTATGTTAATAATAATACTATAATTTGTTCATTTGTATTATTTTGTTTACTTATGTTACTTTTAGTTCTAAACAATTTTACTTGGAGTTTTTCAAATTAATTGTGGACTCACTTGACCAAATTAATATAGACCTAAAGAAGAACAAAAATAGTAATATATTAATTACATACTTAGGAAATAATATATATGTTTTTATTGTACCATAAACGTCTGCCATATTTACATTTAATCACACTAAAAAGGTAGGCCTTAGGAAGAAACCATTTTAGAATAAACATATCCACTTTTTTTTTTTTTGTGTGGAAAGAGGGTGGTGGGTCATTTAGGAAAAATCTCTCAATACACCCAACCGGTATTCAAACTGTAACCCTCCCATCAATGACAAATCAGACCTGATGACTCCTTAGTCCATGTGCCTACCAATGCGGATTAATACACTTAAGTAGACGAGATTGAATGGAATAAGTATTTAAGACTTTTAATACGTTTTATTAATTCAATATTAGCCGCAGGCGAATAATTCTACAAATGACTATCTAAATTCTAAAGAGACAGTGCCGTAAATAATCTTTTGTTTGCTAGCGATATCAAAGAGATATGTGTGTTCGCTAAAACTTGGTTGAGTGGTTGAAATTAAACAATCATTAAAAAAAATGGGGTGTGGCTGTGTCATGGACACAGCCGTGTGTTGTACGTGAATACGTTTAAACTTAAACGAACATCGTAGCTTCTCCGAGTCAAAGTTATACTAATTGCAAATCTCGATACGCAGCAAAATAACCTCAAAATGGCGGCGCTTCCCCCTCCACCACGCGCGATGCGTCACTGTTCTCGCTTATTGTAATTAATTCTTTGATCCCTTAGTTATCCAGTGGTATAATTTAATTTTGGATGTAGAGGAAAGATTCGAAACTACAACACCAAACTGTATTCCCCGATTTTGTTATCATTAGGTTTTTTGGATTGCCCCCGTATGGTAGCAAATTCAAAGACGTATTCACGTCAAAATATTGGCCTACCAAAACATATCTCATGTCATTCAAATTTCTTCTATGAACTACTATAATTTTTTATACTTTTGTAATGCAAACAATTATTGTTCAATTTATTGCTCCAATGAACCAATTATTATTAATTACAGGGAAAAAGATAATAATATAGTGAACACAATAATTTACCACGGGGATATGTGTGTATAGGGTTTGCTTAAAATAGGAGTAAATACATTATTTGAAAAAATTAATACCTGAACTAATATGTTCAAATAAAGAAATAGTAAGACACAATCGTAGACACTTTCTTTGATAGTGTATTAAAACGTGGAACAAAGTTTTCAAAAATAGTTTTCACTAAACTACCGCCAATTAAAGGTTTCTCAGAAAAACACACTAATCAACTTGTTAATCACAATAACACAAATAATTTTAACAAAATTATCCAAAACTTAAAAAAAGCTCTACTTTCCAATAATATGTTGTTTGTATACTACCCTCAAACTATTTATATTTGTGAATATCAAAAAATATTCTTACGTATCATTAAAAACCATTCCCAAATAATCATTTGGAACTAAATCTTAGAAGCAATTTTTGAAAAATGTCTAAATATTTAATCTTAAGTAAATTACCCTTAGTTTAATTGATTTTAGAAAAATAAACATACATTATTTTTATCATGTAAAATAGTCCCTTGACACCAATTTTTCAAAAATCAGTCATCTGTTAACTACGATTTTTAGTAAAAACAATAAAAAACATCCAGCACATAAGTTTTATTATCTAGTTTTCGGTAATAGAAATTACGAGGAAATGACAGAACAGGTTTTGACAAACAGCCAATCATTATAAATGTTAGGATCCTGGATGTCGGCAAAAATAGAAATTTTCAACGAAAATCCTATTTTCCAAGCAAGTATTCTGCTTTTTATTTTTTGTTTACATCACCATGCTTTACACCACCCTGATTTGTGTAATTTGTTCATGGATAAATTTATATAAATAAATTATTTCTCTTTGGCTACAAATAATACCAACTCAATATAACTTTACTGGTATGGTGCAACAAATAGATTACGGCAATTAATTGTATATATCAAACAAACCAATAATATTAGGTTAAGAATACATTAATTTTTCTCATTATTGCCCCTGATCTATTGTATAGTTTGAGAAGCCCGTTCATGATAAGTGAAATTAAAATAAAATAGCTTAACTGATTGATAAAAAAGCACTCTTTTAAAAATAGGGTCCAGGATGTTGGCAAAACTAGTAGCTTCCAAAGTAAACTCAATTTTCCCAGAGGATTTTCCACCCTTACTTTCTTTTTTAGTTTACATCACCATGGACACCCTTATTTGGGCATAGTTGTAAATTCGTAAATAGAATATTTATATTTGGTTAAAAATAATTAATCAACTCTTACTTAAGTGATACATATAATACAACAAATCGTTAGAGCAATTTTAGAAATATTTCTGATTTAAAAAAATCACTAATCATTAAATTATTATTTTTCCCACCGAATAACTAGTATACTTTGTTATTTGTAAGGTCAAACACGCCCTAGATATCAATTTTCAAATAAATTGGAATTTTGAAAAATCACTCATAAATAAACTACCCTCAATTTTAAACCTACGGTCAAATAAAAATAAAGTCCTGATGTATCTCCATATGACTTCTGAATATCAAGTTTGAAGTCCAATAAACCACTTAGGATCTTGGCCCAGGGACAGACAGTGTCGTAAAACCCACATTTTGAGTTCGGGACACACTTAACACGACGATATTCGACAAAATCTCGCGATCAATATTTTCCACGATTACAATATATATATCTTTATAGGAGAAAAAAGTCAACATTTTATAGTTTATAACATTTCACTTGGAAATGGTTTAAAAAATTTATAAATAGTGTACAATAGGAGCAAAAATATATATTTATAAAACTATATTATTCGGACTGTGTTTACTTTTTTGAATAAATAAAGTATTGTAATTGTGATCATTTTCTTACTCTAGATTAGGAGTGACGTATAAAATATTCACTCCAGAACCCAAAAATGTGGCTCTTACAGTGCTTTCAGTCTCCATGTACTGTACGTATTTCTGTACCTGAGGGTACAGCCGAAACGGTTAAAACTTGAGATTCAAAAGGTGTGTGAAAATCTGTAAACTAAAAAATTATAGCCTTCATCATTGTTTCTCAAACTTAAACCAGCCGAAGTTCGAGATTCACAAACTCGGGGCGTGTTGAGGGCCACGGAATATACAAACATGTTTGCTTAAATATATTCTATAGGTACTTTTGTTTTTATAGCGCGTCTTACTAGCCATCCTGACTAAGCATATTTTAATAACGCTAGTAAGTAAGGGATGAGAAACATATACTGTAGTGTGGAGAAAATGTTACTGAATTTGAGAAAAGGAAACGTGGGAGACCATAAATAGGAAAAATCCACACTCTGTACATCCAGATGGAATTCGAGCCCCGTCTTCCCCGACACCAGCAAACTAGATCTTAATAATCTGACGTTTAATCCGCGTGCCCACCGATGTAACTCTATAATAGCTATTTGATACTATGTATTTAAAATATTACATAACTTATATTTTCCAGATGTTAATGTGAGCTTAGAGAATCACTCAAAGCATTATTTATTAAAATATGTAAACAAAAATCCCCACAATCCACTATTTAAAATGATAAAAAATAGCGCAATTTGAAATGGTTTAAGTATTTTATATTAATATTATGGTCACACTAAAATTAAACTATTATTTTGTGTGTGTGTGTGTGTGTGAGTGTAACTGTAGACCAAATATTTATTCAAGAGTTTTGCAGACAAGCGGGCCAATTAGATATGATCCGCGGGCCGTTCAAGATAATTGAGGGATTGTTTTAGTGATTTTCAAGCTTATAAGAAATACCGCAGTTTGAAAATATTTCCCTTAGAGTAGGCGGCCCCTTAAGAATAAATATAACGTACAGCCGGTCCGGTCCGAAGTAGTTCTTGAATCTACCGTGATTCAATAGTAACTAGCTGACTCACAAAGCAGTGCAAAGAGACACTTTTTATCAGCAGTTCGTGAGTCTGATCCTTTCAACAAACAAGCAGCGAGCGATAAGGTGCTCCGGCGGTAAGACGGTTCGGGCAGTGGCGTGCTGCGAGACATTCCGTCAGTCTTGGAGGGATACTTTGGTGTAAAGTTCTGTTGATTCGTCTCCTCGGTTCGTGAATACTTCTGGGAGATAGTTCCTTTCGCAGTGAAGTGCGCATCAGGTTTTATTTTGTTTGGCGTGTGTGGTTGCATGGGATAGATTATGAGGTAAGATTGTTTGTTTTACTGTCAAGAACGTGCATATTTTAAACACTACCACGTACTAGCAACACTATCTAAAAACGGAATACCCCTACACCAAGAATTTATTACCTGGGTAACAGAACCATAAACATACACGGGCAATATTTGCTAGCACCTAGGTGGAACCAAGACCCATAGCACTTGAAGTAGAACCAGCATCCCTAAGACTTTGGATAGAAACAGGCTCCCCAGGCCCTGGGATAGAGCCAACGTCCCTAAAACTTGGGATTGAAAGAGGGTCCCTAGCCCCTGGAAAAGAACCAGAGTCTATAAAACCTGGGATGGGTAAAAGAAGGTCCCTAGCACCTTGGATAGAGCCCGGGTCCCTAATACTTGGGCTAGAACAAGGGTTCCTTGCACCTGGGCTAGAACCAGGGTCCCTTGTACATGAAATAGAATCAGGGTCCCTAGTACCTGGGATAGAACCAGGGTTCCTAGCACTTGGGCTAGAGCCAGGGCCCCTAGCACCTGGGATAGAACCAGGGTTCCTAGCACTTGGGCTAGAGCCAGAGTCCCTAGCACCTGGGTTAGAACCAAGGTCCCTTGTACCTGGAGTAGAACCAGGGCTCCTAGCACCTGGGCTAAAGATATGGTCCCTAACACCTGGGATAGAGCCAGGATCCCTAGCACCTGGGTTAGAACCAGGGTCCCTAGTACCTGGGATAGAATCAGGGCTCCTAGCACCTGGGCTAAGGCTAGGTCCCTAACACCTGGGCTAGAGCCAGGATCCCTAGCACCTGGGTTAGAACCAGGGTCCCTAGTACCTGGGATAGAATCAGGGCTCCTAGCACCTGGGCTAAAAGCTAGGGTCCCTAGCACCTGGGCTAGAGCCAGGATCCCTAGCACCTGGGTTAGAATCAGGGCTCCTAGCACCTGGGCTAAAGCTAGGGTCCCTAGCACCTGGGCTAAAGCTAGGGTCCCTAGCACCTGGGTTAGAGCCAGGGTTCCTAGCACCTGGGCTAAAGCTAGGGTCCCTAGCATCTGGGTTAGAACCAGCGTTCCTAGCACCTGGGCTAGAGCCAGGATCCCTAGCACCTGGGCTAGAACTAGGGTCCCTAGTACCTGGGATAGAACCAGGGTTCCTAGCACCTGGGCTAAAGCTAGGGTCCCTAGCACCTGGGCTAGAGCCAGGATCCCTAGCACCTGGATTAGAACCAGGGCTCCTAGCACCTGGGCTAAAGCTAGGGTCCCTAGCACCTGAGCTAGAGCCAGGGTTCCTAGAACCTGGTATAAAGCTAGGGTCCCTAGCACCTAGGCTAGAGCCATGGTTCCTAGCACTTGGGCTAAAGCTAGGATCCCTAGCACCTGGATTAGAACCAGGGCTCCTAGCACCTGGGCTAAAGCTAGGGTCCCTAGCACCTGAGCTAGAGCCAGGGTTCCTAGAACCTGGTCTAAAGCTAGGGTCCCTAGCACCTAGGCTAGAGCCATGGTTCCTAGCACCTGGGCTAAAGCTAGGGTCCCTAGCACCTGGGTTAGAACCAGGGTTCCTAGCACCTGGGCTAAAGCTAGGGTCCCTAGCACCTGGGCTAGAGTCAGGGCTCCTAGCACCTGGCTAAAGCTAGGGTTCCTAGCACCTGGGCTAAAGCTAGGGTCCCTAGCACCTGGGTTAGAACCAGGGTTTCTAGCACCTGGGCTAAAGCTAGGCTCCTTAGTACCTGGGATAGAACCAGGGCTCCTAGCACCTGGGCTAAAGCTAGGGTCCCTAGCACCTGGGCTAAAGCTAGGTATCCCTAGCACCTGGGCTAGAGCCAGGATCCCTAGCACCTAGGTTAGAACCAGGGTCCCTAGCACCTGGGCTAGAGCCAGGATCCCTAGCACCTGGGTTAGAACCAGGGTCCCTAGTACCTGGGATAGAACCAGGGGTCTTAGCACCTGGGCTAGAACCAGGATTCCTAGCAGTAAGTTTTGCATTCTTAGGCTTAGCTGGTTTCCAAGTCGTTATGCTTAGATAACTCTTCTGTGTTAGTTAAAGTAAAGTTAAAGTAAATGTCATATTAAGGTATAACTTATACTAAATAATGTCCCGCCTTTAAGTTGATCACCGTGGTTCGGATTCCACGTTAAACTGTAGGTCCTCCATTTCATCTCACAATCACCCTACCATTACACATTAGCGTAAGTGCGTATAACCCGAACGGGTAGTAAGACGCGGTGCTAATAATAATAATAATAACTTTAAGTTGATACCTAACAAAGAGTTTTTTTTATTAATCTAGAATTAAAAATAATGTTGTGTTATCAATTAGAAAGAACAACGTCCAACGCCAACTCCTATTTTAATGACTACTATTGTTTAATTGTGATAGATTTAGCTCTTCGGAGGGCTAAAAAACATTGAAATGACAAATACTTTTGTAACTTTTACAATTTATTTAAATCGATTTCACTTATCAAAGTGATAATACAACTGTGCGAAACTGATTAATACTGGATTGTTTATTTTTCTTCTAATTTTCCAACTGTAACTATACACTGATGTATTGTGTAACGCGTTAAATCTAGCTGCGCATTCCTAAAACACTGTATTAAAAAATCTCCCGCCTATAAACAGGGCGTGTGGGAGAATGACGTGGTTGTAACCGCAGAATCTACCTGGATAAGATATGACACACTTGCAATACGACGAAACACTTGTATCTCTCAAGGTCAGTGATGGCTGCTCTTGTTAAGTGTCGGCTGAGAATATCGGCAGGATGAGATGAGGAACATGTATAATATCAATGAGATGGAGGAAGGAAGAATAATTAGGAAGTAAACCAATGTGATGATGGGGTAAACAGGTAGTAGTTCAATGAGAGGGGAGGAAGGAAGGTGAAACAAATAGTGGACCACTAAGATGGAGGGGGAAATAGGTAGTAGATTAATATGAGGGAAATAAGAACGGGAACAGAGGAAACAGGTTGTGGACCAATGCGATTTAGGAGGAAACAAGTAGTAGATCAATGATAAAAGAGCAGGAAACATGTAGATCACTTAGAATGGAGAGGAGAACAAATAGTAGATCATCGACGAATAAAGCAGGAAATATGTTGCAGATAAATCAGAAAATAACAATTAGTAGCTCAATACTAAAAGAGCAGGAGACATACTGTAGCTCAATCAGAAAATAAGAAGGAAGAAGGAAACAAGTAGAAGATCAATGATAAAAAAGAGAAAACATGTAGATCAATCAGAAGGGAGATAATAATAGGTAGTAGATCAATGAGTAAATATATTTAAAACATTTTTAGCATCGCGTTTTACTAACTGTTAAGGCTATACGAATGAAAATATGTTGTATATAAATCAAAAGAGAGAAGGACACAAGTAGTAGATCATTAATAAAAGATCAGAAAGCGTGTTTTGGATCAATCAGAAGGGAGAGGGTAACAAGTAATAGATCAACGATTAAAAAAAGCAGAAAATATTTTGTAGACAAACCAGAAGGTAACAAGTAGTAGATCAATTATAAAAGAGCAGGAAACAATTTATAGACCACTCAGAAGGGAGAGGGAAATAAGTTTTAGATCAATAATAAAAAAGCAGGAAGCATGTTGTGGATTAATAAGAATGAAGAATGGAACAAGTATTAGATAATTGAAAAAAATCAGAATACATGTTGTAGATCAATCAGAAGGGATAAGCGAATAAGTAATAATTCAATGAGCAGGAGGGAGAAACAGATAGTAGATAATTGGGATGGAGGGGGGATACAGGTAATACATCAATTAGAATGGAGGAGGAAAAATGCTGTGGATCATGAAAAATAAAATACATTGGCATTTATTAGCAAAGTACATTTGGAGGCTTGGAGCCTCTAATCCCTCGTTTGTCTGCCTTTATCAAGTTCAAACCAATCAGTCAAAATAAGTTTATTATTAGGATACTAAGCGTGATTTTTTAAAAAGACATAGACTTACAAAATAACTTAAAACATGATCGTACATGGAATACTGATAAAAGATTTTTATTCAAAATATGTTTGAAATATAATAAAAATACAATATTGATAAAAGAAGGGAATATTGAGCCCCTTGGCGACGCAGCGCTGAACTAACAAATTTAAACTACTAATAATCGGTCTAAGTCTAGGCTCCTACCGGATTTTTTATGCATGGATTTGCCCTATAGTCATGTAGTACAATGCTAATGACAGGATTTTCCCTACTTAAAGTGGGATTTAAACTGGAACTTTTGTTTTCAAACAAGGTTGTACAGTACATTTCCTGGCACAAAGATTGGGTAGGTAGTGTTGCGTTACTGCCCTAGTATAATACTGTTTGTAATAGTATAATACTGTTTTAGCCCCTATGTAGCAGCATGAAGCTCAACGTATTCCTCTTCGTCCAATCACTGGCCCTGCTCAAGATGTGCAGTGCTCTGACGTCACCCAATTGCCCGAATAGGAACTTCACTGTAGCCTCCTCAGGTCTCTGCCTCCACGTGACTCCTCCTGGACCTCAAGATGAAGCTGTCAGAACCTGTTACCATCAGCATGATCGTTACAGCCTCACCCTATGGCAGCTCAAAGACAACGACGCTTCTCTCTTCCACGACGTCGTACAGAAACTGATTGAGATGGGCATCAACCAGGTCTGGCTGGAAGCTGAACTACTCTATGAAGGAGGGTTCTATCACTATTCCTACCCAGGTAACGAGCTGTATAACTCTCCAGTGTTCGGATTAAATTTCTCACAAGACGCCACCTTTCCCTCGAAGGGTAAGACGTGCGTCATCTTAGACGTATCCACGATGACACACCGTAAGGAAAGATGCATCCCGACGCCTGAGGAAGAGGGATATTTCCCCGCCGTTTGTCTCGCCCGGTTCGACGTCCCCAGGATGGAACAAGGGGTCTGCCCTCCAAATTTCAAAGTAGTTCCGAGGGTTGGACCTTACTGCCTGAACGTGACCGTATTGGATACACCAAAGTGGAGCTGGGGCTTCGCGGCGGAGGAGTGTCAGGGCATGGGGGCTGGCACCCATATAGTCCAGAGGGCCTTTCCAGGCCTGTATCTGAGTGGAGAGGAGACAATGGACGTCCAATGCCCTCTTGGCATCCAGAGGTCCCTTGAGAGCACAGAAGAGGGTGGTCTCTACTTGTGGGTCAATGGAACTGAACCATATGGTCCTCAACAACTTGTAAGTTCACTCAATTCTATATTACAATATGCAATGTCCGTATATTTATACTATACTAACGAGGTATTGTTGGGAGAATTTAAAGAGCGTATACCCGAATGTATGTGAAGCGAGAGTGGGAAACTATTTAGAAAAAACTAGCTCAGTTTATACGCCCAAGGTTAGAACTCCAACCACTCTCGTCACCATAAAACAAGACAGGATGAGTTTGAGGAAGTTTTCTGCATGCCCAGCGCTTTTGCCATACATTCCCATCCTCTGACACTGTGCTAGGTTCCTACTAAACAGAGGCTCTTGAGGTAATAAACATATATCGACAACTTCTATTTTTTTATTTACTTACTAATGCATTGTTTCAATCACAAACCATGGCACTATATAGGCTATTCAATCCTTTTTTCAACCAATGTTATGGCTGGTTGTCTTCTAACAAACCTAGCTTTGCTTTTGATTCTGACCACAGAAACACTTCCAGCTAATGCTTTTAGCTACTGAAACTCTTTCAGATTATGCATATGACCACTGAAACACTTGCAGCTTGTGATCCTGGCCAATGAAACACTTCCAACTTGTGCTTTTGGAAAGTAAAACTTTTTCAGCTAATTGTGATCCAGGCCATTAAAACACTTAATTCTTTTAGCCCCTGAAACTCTTTTAGATTGGGAATTTAACCATTAGAACACTTTAATATTGTTATCTTGGCCACTGAAACACTTGCAAGATATTGCTTAATACATATGTTACTCTATTTCAGCTTGAGAAGTTAACCATCGGAAAACTTTAATATTGTAAATTTGGCCACTGAAACACTTCCAACCTATTATTTTAGCTATTTAAATTATTTCAGGTTGGGAAGCTAACCATTTGAACACTTTAATATTGTGAACTTGACCACTGAAACACTTCCAACTTATTATTTTATACACTTAAACTATTTCAGCTTGGGAAGCTAACCATTGGGACACTTTAATATCGTGATCTTGGGCTTGGCCACTGAAACACTTCCAACTTATAATTTTAGACACTCAAATTATTTCAGGTTGGGAAGCTAATCATTGGAACACTTAATATTGTGAACTTGGCCATTGAAAAACTTCCTACTATTATTTTAGACACTTACCATTTCAGGTTGGGACGCTAACCATTGGAACACTTTAATATTGTGATTCTAGCCATTGAAATATTCCCAACTTAAGCTTTTGGCCACTTAAACTCTTTCAGCTTGTGAATCTTTCTACTGAAATATTTTAATCCTATGGTCCTATTCAATGAAACACTTTCAACTTATGATCCTGGTTTCCAGGTGGAGCTGTGTATAGGAGAAGTCAGGATGAGATGGCTGTAGGAGAAGAGAACTTGGTAGGGGCAGTGTCCCTGTACAGCAGAGGGCAGTATCTAGAACATGGTGGCACTCACTGGCGTCTAACTGGACTGGATGACGTCTTCAGATGTCTGGCTTGTGAAATGCCATTACCAGAGATCCTTGTCCCTCGGCTTCAGCTAACATTTGGGTATTTTTCTGTCCTATTACTCCAGTAGGGTGCTACTCACTATTTCAACTTAAAAAATAATAATTTTTACGCACTACCCAACCACTTTGGCTATCTGTATATCTACTCTAATGGGCGAGGAGGTATAGTTTAGAGTAAATGTACTATAACTTACGACTGGAGGGAGTGGGAAACCATTTAGGAAACTCACCTCAGTACATCCGGCCATGGTCTGAACCTCCAACTCTCAATTATTACCGAAAACCAGACAAGAGGATACTGACGCGGGATCCTTGTTGTTCTTGCTCCCCAGACAAAGCTCAGATCTCCTACTTCTTGTCGAGAACTCGGAGTCTCTTATGGAGTCCACTGATCGGCGCTGGTCCGTTGACAGGTTTACGTCCAAGTCTGTACCAAGGATCCGTTGCTTTACGGATGCGGAGACGTTCTACCCCACTGAGGTAATTTTGAAGAGCACGCAATCTTCAAGATCACACTACTTTGTCACACCCGTCGGAAACGGCCACTACTGGTGCGTCGGGCACGACCTCTTAACAACGGAGCCAATCATCACGGAGAAACTGCTGGTCCCGGGGGATAACATTCTAGCTGTTCTTTTAGAAGTTGTGGACTCAAATAAAGATAGCTTGTGCATGAAATTCAAGATGTTCAGAGAACTCAAGAAACTGCAGCACTTTCTCAGTAGTGGGATGAACCTGACACGGAGGAAATCTGTCATGCAACTACATCTGATAGGCGAGAAGACGTTTGCGGACAAGTTGGCAAGAGCGCTCACGCCTGGAAGCACTGGTGCGAAGTTGGAACGTTTCTCTAGCGACTGCTCCCACGTTCTGATTCACATGACTGCACCCAAGGATATGGATATTGTCATTGGTGCTGAGACAAGCGTCGACGCCTTCAAGTTCAAAGTGGTCTACGTGAGAAATACTCAGTCGTGCGCTGACGAGGTCACCAACCACAGCTGGCCAGCCACGCCTACAGGTAATATTATGCAAAACGCACAGCAGGAGATCTATAGCTAATATTAGCCCCCACTGACTAGGACAATCTAATCTAAGAGAACATGATGAATTCATTTTATGTTTTTGGAATTGGGTTTCAGTGGCTTAGATATTTTGCTAAAGGAGACTAGATGAAGAGGGTAATTGGTAATTATTATTGGTTCTGGCTATTAGTAACAACTTTCTAACACATGATTAAGATGAGAAGGAACATGTGTTAATAATAACACCAATAGTGCCCTGGAAAGCGAATGTGAAACCACTTTGTGTATAAGCTACCCAAATTTCAGCAGGGTGGGAACAAAACCAGATCTCCTGGGTCAGTGTTAGGATTAATCACCATGTGCCCAGCCTACCTATATTCTGTATGATTATTCGTTTCAGGTGTTGTGGTTGAGTTTCCTACACCTGGGGGTGGACATGTCACCAGGAAATGTGAAGGAGATTTCAGCATCGGCTCTTATTGGGGAATTGAAGAAACCACCGAGTCTATCCTTCAAAATCCTGGCACTATCATGTTGGGCACCGTCAGATCTCTTACCTCCAGTACAACCACCGTCCAGGCCAGCTCAACACTGAGAGCCGTGACAAGTGTTGGTGATACCTTCTATGATCTGGAAGGAGACCCGACGGAGTTGGAAACTCTAACATTTTCTGGGGATGGGGCCGAGACCAAGGAGCCTTCCAAAATCACCACAGAACTTCACCACACCACATCCACGATGTACATCCCGCACAGCAGCGAAGACCTATTTTTCACCAGTACAATTCTCATCCCTTCCCCAACACCAAGAAACCTCTCCCCTACTTCCATAAACTATAACACGACGGAGATTCTAAGAGCAGCCGACACCTTGCATGAACTATCCCAGGAGGGTCAGGTGACCATGTCTAACCTCACAGATGCTGTGGGCATCCTTAATGATTTGCTTGATGAGGACTTCAAGGTTCTGGTGGAGACCAGGGCTAGTGACTCTAGAAATGTATTGCGCGACATGGAGAACATAATGAACAGGGTAGTTCTGGAGAACGAGACCTTCAACCTGGTGAGGGACAAGTTGGCAGTGTTCATATCCGACCTCGACGTTGGTGAAATGGTTGGTCTCATCCTCACAGATGGAAACCCTTCACAGAGTGACGACAACATCAATGGGGAGATGATACCGGTCATATCGATGGTGCCCGTGAAAAGTCACATCACACATGAGAAGAGCATCGACGTTGAGATCGTTCTACCGGTGCTGAAGCAGAGCTTGAGGCTTTCTGTGGCAGTGTTCAGTGATGGGATGGCGTTTGAAGAAGGCGGTCATGCCAATGGCTCGTTAGAGGGTGACGTCACTGTAAATAGCCGGGTGGTTAGCATAAACCTCGAGCCAACTCACGACAGCTCCAACTGGGACTCAAACCACTACGTGGAGATTAAGTTCAAACCATTCGATAACCTGATGGGCAATGGCTCTCTTAAGCTTTGCGCGTACTGGGAGTTCAAGTCCTCTGGTTACGGGGGTAGGTGGTCAACGGACGGGTGTGAGATGCTTAATGCCACCTTGGAGGGCCTCGATGTTTGTAGGTGCAACCATCTCACTCATTTCGCAGAGATCATCACCGGGCCCAACTATCAGCTTAGTGAGGCTCACCAAGCTTGCCCTAGACGTCATATCAGCCGTGGGGTGCACGCTCTCTATCCTTGGATTCCTCGGGATCGCCGCTACATCCTTAATCTTTCCCCAATGGAGGGGGCAGTTAGGCAATCAACTGCTTCTAAGCTTGTCCACGGCGGTCACCCTTAACATGGCGATGTTTCTAGTTGTGGCTTTTGGGGTTGCTGGAGAAATTGGATCGATGACTTGCATATCTGTTGGTGCCGTGCTTCACTACTCCATGCTGGCGTCCTTCTGCTGGATGTTGATATGTGCCGGTCTGCAATATATGCGTCTAGTCAGGATAGTTGGGGTGCAACACACGCCACATCTCCTCCTTAAGGCGTCGGTTATCGCGTGGGGCATCCCAGCATTCCCTCTGGCCGTACTTCTGTGTATTGATCCTCACCTTTACACCAAGGATATAGGTTTCGGTGAGGAGAGAAGCTTCTGTTTCCCCATTGGGGCCAGTTTCTACTGGACCGTTCTGGGCCCAATAATGTTGGTGGTGGCATCAATTTGGTAGTGTTCGTGGCAATTCTCGCCAATATTTTTGATTGCTGCGCCAGAGGAAATCTGAGGAAACATGGGCCATCGACCAAGCGTCTGGTCATGCGTCGTCTCATAATGGGGATCCTCCTCTTCTTCCTGTTTGGGCTGACGTGGGTGTTCGGCTTCCTAGCCAGAAACATACTGTTCACCTATTTGTTCTGTATCACGGCGACGCTGCAAGGCTTCATTCTGTTTCTGTTCTTCATCGTTGGTGAGCGTAGGGCCCGGGAGAAGTGGTTTCCTGGACGAGGAACGATGTCTTCATCCACGGCTGCGACGTCACGTGACGTCGCCACGGGTAGTACGACCGGTAACTTCTCGACGTCTGAAGAAAGAACTCCATTAAGGAATGATATACCTCTCAGTCAAAGGGTCAAACATTCAGAGTGGTGACGGTTGACAGCTGTGATGATTAGTCAGAGGATAAAACATATAATGTGTTGATGTGTGACAGCTTTGTTCATCAGTGGGTCAGCTATTAAAATAATGGCGTAGGGCAGCTCTATTGATCAGTCAAAGGGTCAGATATTCAGAGTATTGACGCGTGGAAGCTGTTTCGATAAGTCAATGCGTCAGACACTTGGAGTGTTGATGTGTGGCAGCTGTATTGATCAGTCAGAAGGTCATAGGTGACGCGGGGCAGAGTGGTGACATGTGGCAGCTGTATAAATCAATAAAAAGGTCAGACATTCAGAACGTGTGCTTTCTGACAACTGTGTTGATCAGTCAGACGGACAGTTACTCAGCGTGTTAGTGTGTTATATATGTATAAATTAGTCGGAGGGTCCAACGTATTGATCAGTCAGAAAGTCATTCATTTAGAGTGGTGACGTGTGGCAGCTGTATCGATCAGTTAAAAGGTAGGATATTTAAAATGTTGACGTGTGGAAGCTGTGTAAATCAGTTAGAGGGCCAGACATTCAGAGTGGTGATGTGTTACAGCTATACTAATCAGTCCAAGGTAAGAAATTTAGAGTGGTGATGTGTGACAGCCGTTTCAACCAGTCAAATGGTCAATTCATCAGATATGTGACGTATAACAGCTGTGTTGGTCAGTCAGATGGACCAGTTATTTAGAGTGAGGATGTTGGCCAGCTGTGTTGATCAGCTAGATGGCCAGTTATTATGAATGATTATGTGGGCCAACTGTGTTTATCAGTCAGACAGCCAGTTATTCAGAGTGATGACGTGGACCTCTGTGTTTATAAGTCAGATGGCCAGTCATTCAGATTGAGGATGTGGGCCAGCTGTGCTGATCAGCTAGATGGCCAGTTATTATGAATGATTATGTGGGCCAACTGTGTTTATGAGTCAGACGGTCAGTTATTCAGAGTGATGACGTGGAGCATCTGTGTTTATCAGTCAGCATGAACAGTTTTTATGAGCGGCTACGGGGTTCAACTGTGTTGATTAGTCATATGAACAGTTATTATGAGTGATGATGTGAATCAGCTGTGTTGATCAGTCAGATGGCCAGTTATTATGAGTAATTATTGAGCAACTTGTGATCATCAGATGGCAATATGATGGTGATTATTGGCTAGCTGTATTGACAGTCAATGGCCAGTTATTATGATTGATTATTTGGGCCAACTGTGTTGATCAGGCAGATGGCCAGTTATTATGAGGGATGATGTCAGCCAGCTTTATTGATAAGTCACATGGTCAATTATTCAGAATGATGATGTGGGCCAGCTTTGTCGATCAATCATATGTCCAGTTAATCAGAGTAGTGACCACTGTGTCGATCAGTCGTAGGATCAGCTATTAAGAATGCTGAAAATGTGGTAAGTCACATCCTGACCAACGGAAGCGTTATTAAATACAGTTCACTTCAATATTTGCAATTTCGTTCAGAAAGAGTGTTGAAGATAAGTCGAAATATCACCTTGACTACACCAGGTTTTGGAACCTCCTATATCGCCAATTTTTATTTTTTACAACATTATAAATTTTATTTTCAAGAAACAATAATGCCTTTAAATTTAATTTTTGCCTCAAAATGTGTTCATAATGTGCAACTTAACGCTGCATTTGTGAGACTCTAAAACTCTTTGTGTTATGACTCCCAAACAAAGTATGTTTTATATTATCCCTAACTAAAGTTCGATACTTGCAAATTAATCAAAATATTAGAGTTAAATACTTCTCACATTGATCTGAAATAATATAAAATATGTAATGCGATTTTCTACCATACATCTTGAGCTAAATTTGAAATTAAATAAGAAAGTTCGAGACATCGCTAGTATCCTTATAGCAGCACTTTGCAAAGACTGGCAACAATGATTTTTAAATATCAACTTATTTAAAAACTATTATATGATAACCCTAGTGCACAGACACATAATATAAACAGACTCTCAAGCTTACGGAGGCTTAGTTGTGCTCCTTTTGCCAGATTTAGTCCTTCAACACTGGGCTTCACTAATGTCACTGCTGGGTGTTGATAGAACTAACCGCAGCGATCCTAGTGTTGAAGGACTCAAGCTGCCAAAAGGAGCGCAGCCATTTTAACCTGGAGGTTGAGTGACTGGGTATATTAGTTGTCTGTGCACTAGTGTAGAAGGCCTCCAGTGCTGTTGTTAACATTCCTAGTTCATTCAACCATTTTAACCTGGAGGCTGAGTGTCTGGGTATATTATTTGTCTGTGCCCTAGTGCAGAAGGCCTCCAGCGCTGTTGTCAACATTCCTAGTTCATTCAAACATCAAGAAAAATAAGGTTTAAAGCTATATATATTTATTATTTTTGATATTTGAAATGACCCTTAAAATTTTATGCAGATGTACATTTAGTTACAAGATACATTTATTTAAAAATAAATTAGCTAATTAAATGTAAAATATAATATTATACAATTAATAAATGAGGCTATTTTATATAAATACATATAAGTACATAATGTTTCTCACATTTCTTGGGTTGAATAAATCAAAACAAAGTCTTAGCTATTACTTATTGCATATCAAAATAAGAGCTGTAATCTCTAATATTATTTAGTTGGGTCTAAAAATAAATAAATTTGGTAATTTTGCTTCAAATTTAATTTAATATTTTTCTATAATTGATAGGAAAAATAACTGATTTGAGAAATGTGTACGTTAATGTACCCGTCATAGCTTTCCAACTAATTTGTAAATCTTGACACAATTCGAAGTACGCGTTGATACGGTACCCATTAAGACACCCACGAGTTTGGTTTTTGATCTCACTTAGGACTGTCCTTTAGGAGGCAAGAAAATTCAAGGTAAACTATTGAACTATAGAAGTATCACAATGCTTTTAGCTTCACTGAATAAATTAATGGGATATTATTCTAGTTACCAAACATTAAAGCCATTGTGTGGAAACTAATCTATAATATTTTACGATATAACAATAGAGTAGTGACTAGAATAATTAGGAGGTTTTTCCAAATACAAGTAAAAATGATTATAACATATTATCTTAGTGGGACGTAGGGGGTCTGGCCACTGATTTTTACCCTAAGCTACCGCCCAGAGTGAAATGGGCACTGCTACTTTGCAGTTTGATTTGCATCCCAAGGTGGATTGGGCACTGCTATCTTGCAGAACGATTTCCTTCCCAAAGTAGATTGGGCACTGCTATCTTGCAGAAAGATTTCCCTCCCAAGGTGGATTGGGCACTGCTATTTTGCAGAACGATTTCCTTCCCAAGGTGGATTGGGCACTGCTATCTTGCAGAACGATTTCCCTCCCAAGGTGGATTGGGCACTGCTATCTTGCAGAACGATTTCCTTCCCAAAGTAGATTGGGCACTGCTATTTTGCAGAACGATTTCCCTCCCAAGGTGGATTGGGCACTGCTATTTTGCAGTACGATTTCCCCCCAAGGTGGATTGGGCACTGCTATCTTGCAGAACGATTTCCTTCCCCAAGTAGATTGGGCACTGCTATTTTGCAGAACGATTTCCCTCCCAAATTGAATTAGGCAATGCGACCTTGCAGTACGATTTCCCTCCCAAGGTGGATTGGGCACTGCTATCTTGCAGAACGATTTCCTTCCCCAAGTAGATTGGGCACTGCTATTTTGCAGAACGATTTCCCTCCCAAATTGAATTAGGCAATGCGACCTTGCAGTACGATTTCCCTCCCAAGGTGGATTGGGCACTGACCCTTGCAGTACGATTTCCCTCCCAAGGTGAATCGGGCACTGAAGGTACCTGAGGCAAATAAGGCCTAGGGTCTAATAAGGCCCACTTTAAAAAAATAACATTTGCCGTCAGTTGCGCAGGTTGGGTTTTTCCCACACACACCAAACACACAGTACAATGACAACTCAGGGGAGTGATATTTTCTAGCGGCGTCATCTTGTCAGTTTGGCGGAGATACTTGTGTGAGGTGGCTGTCTCTCAATTTTATAAATTTATAACGTTAAAATTCGTAGGTTTTATTTAACATCCTGTTCTTTTCACGTTGTTTTTATATTTCAATTATTCTTTCAATTTAAAGTTTTATAACTTAGATTGTTTTAATTTATTTGAATTAATATTTTACGTAAAAATCGTTGTAATCTGACCTATTACTCAGCGGCTAGTAAGGCCCAGTAAATTGGTTGATGGGACTCATTAAACCCTTAAAATGAGACCGATTACATTAGTTTACAAAAAGTGAAATAGTTCATAATCAAAAAATGTTAAAGACACCAAACTGTATCAAACTGTTCAGAAATAAGTGTTACTTCTTTCAGGTTGGGTGGTAAAGAAAAAAAAAGTCACTTTATTATCTATAATTGAAACATTTTAATTTCGTTTTTAAATTTTTCTAATTGTTAAATTTTCTTAATAAATATTTGTAGTATATTTCTTGATAACATATACATTATTTAGAATTCTTCAATGTTAAATATCCTTTTTTTTATAAAACTTCAATGTTAAGGGTCTAAATACGTGAGAATATGCTTGAGTGTTTTAGCAAGGAATAGAGAAAAAGAGGCGAGTGCAAAAGGATTAAACTGCTATAATTTGTGATTCTATTTTTTGGTGATTGATCGTGATAGTCACTTATTTTGTTGCTATATGCCTCTGAAAATGTCAGAAGTCGAGAATAAACGGGGTCTTTGGACTGATGAAAGTCTGGAAGCTACTATGAAAGCTGTACAAAGAGGACAACTATCTCAACGTGCAGGTCTGAACGCTATGGAGTGCCTATAAAAACATTGAGGAACCACTTTAAGACGGAGAAGACGATGAAAAGCTTAGTAAGAAAGAATGTGCTAACAAGAAAAGAAATTGGTAGAAAGAATAGTAAAGTTTGCTTCAATTGGTGTCCCTTTAACTCCAAAAGCTATACGAAGGGAAACTTTTATAATTTATGAACAAAATAAAATTAGGAATAACTTCAATAAAGA
This sequence comes from Timema podura, assembly GCA_033556935.1. Taxonomy (NCBI): domain Eukaryota; kingdom Metazoa; phylum Arthropoda; class Insecta; order Phasmatodea; family Timematidae; genus Timema; species Timema podura. The sequence continues at coordinate 20,508,071 of JAVRXN010000003.1, read as the reverse complement.
AAGTGGTATCGTGGGAAAAAATTGGTTTAAGTTGTTTTTAAGGAGAAACTCAAACATTTCCAAACGTAAAGCCCAATTTTTGAATCCTGCTCAAGCTCAAAGACTAAATAAAGCCATAGTGAAGCAGCACTTTGACGGAGTCGAGAAGCTTTATAAGGAGTTAGACATTAATAACCATCCAGAACGCCTCTTCAACCTGGATGAAAAGGGATGTCGTCTCACGATACATAAACAGCAGTCAGTCTTAGCGCAAAAAGGTTATCAAAGAGTCCATATGGTTTCTTCAAAACATGCAGAGAGTGTCACTGTTGTTGGTTTTGTAAATGCAGTAGGTGCTGCTATTCCCCCTATGATTATCTTCACAGGTAAAAGTCATAAGCCTGAGTTCGATGACAATTTGTCTGCTGGGAGTTTAGTAAGAATGGCACCAAAGAGGAGCATGACTACACCATTATTCATTGAATTCATTAACATCTTAGAAAACACAAAGCTCCTGGAAAATGTCTCCGGATTTTTGATGGGGCATCGTCACATTAGATTACCTCATAGTGACTTTGCATAGAATAATAATATTTTGTTGTACTGCCTTCCTTCAAACACCACTCACGAGCTTCAACCTCTTGACAAAGCTGTCTACTGATCATTAGAGCATAATTGGGACCAAGAACTCTTGTAGTTCATGTACCAAAACCTGATAAAATACTGACCAAAGTGCGTTTTAATACAGTTCTGAGTAAAGTCTGGTCAAAGTATATGACCCACGGTAATATCATCAGTGGATTCAGAGCAACTGGCCTGTATCCATTTAATCCTGAGGCCATTCCTCAAGAAGCGTTTGCTCCATCTGTATTAACAGAGATTCCTGAGCCACATTCTCAAAGTATGAGAACTGAAAAAATACTCAAGATATTTAACCAATTCCGACTACTTCTAGGTTGAATGTTAGAAGGCATCCAACTATCTACGATTCCAAATCTTCTGAGAGTGAACCCGAACCTTATGTCTGTCAGCCAAGACATCAACATCGTCCACTTTGAATCTACAGCTCATAATCTTCAGATTCCAACAGGAAATTATTGAGCCAGTGCCAAGATGGGAACAGACATCAGAAGAGTCCACAGCAATAACAGTACCTGTGAGAACATCTCCTAACCTCCACCTGTAATTTCAGATAAATCCGATGATGAGATTCCATTGGCAAATCTAAAAACAAAGGATTCTTTAAAGTCCCCGTTTAGCGAGTTAATGCCAACGCCAAATTATGCAGTTGTGAAGGCAAAACCACGAAGAAAAGTATTAAATTATCGGGGCCAGAGGGTGACCAAAGAACTTTTCAAAGAGATGGATAGTAGGAAAAAGAAGGCTGCCACTAATAAACAGGAAAAAACAAAGAAAAATAAAGGAACAAACAGACCATCTAAAGACGGGTGGTATTGCCATGGATGCAGATAAGAAAAGGTTGCTGATATGAGGCAATGCTCACAGTGTCTTCAATTGGTACCAAGAAGATAATGTTGATCTCACCAAAGAAGGCCGTGACGTATTTGTGTGCTGCTTTTAAGCTAGAATTATTATTAAAGATGATCTCAAATTAGTTCCTATGCAAAATTGCCCAATAATTGTTACTTTTCTTTTTCAAATATTTTATTTCATTTATGGGCTTTATTAAACTACCATTGTTTAGTAAGGCCCAAACATAGTGTTTTATCAAGAGTTGGTTAAGATTTAAAATATTCTAAGATTTGTTCTTATTTTTGTGTTTTTTTTAATTAGTAATAAAACAAACTTTAATATGAACACACTCATTTCCATTAATCTTAACACTTAAATAAATTATTCAATTTTTAAATAAGGTGGGCCTTATTTGCCTCAGGTACCTTTTGATACCTTGTGGTACGATTTCTCTCCCAAGGTAAATTTGGCAACGTTAGCCTAGTCTAACCTAGCCAGACCCAACCTTACCTTGCTCCTCCCCTCAATAAAAAATATGTTTTACTCGGACACACTGTACGAAGTAGTTAACGTTGAGCCGGATGGCTTATATGGATCATTAGCTTGCTGGCGATTTATCGTATTCATTAATTTTCTAAATAATATTATACTGTGAGGTACCCTAATTGTATGTTTAATATTTCTTCTTGTTGAGTCGACGGTGCCCAATCCACCCGTTTACAATTCCTTCTAGTCGAATCGAAGGTGCCAATCCAACAATCTCTTCCATAAAAAATGCCCAATTTACCACCGCCCTCTTATTTTGATAAAAAAGAAAAGAATAGTTCCCTGTCTAATGCAATATTTTTACCAAAAATTTGAAACGTTTATATGCAATAAAAGTGTTAATGTCAAACTGTTCTTTTGGCACCGTGCCTTACTCCCTTTTCAGGTTATACACATATGTACTAGTTACACCAATAAGTTAAGAACAAGGAAGGTTGAAATTAGAGGAGGTTTACCCACATTTGCGTGAAGGGAGAGTAGAAAACTATTTTGAAAAAAAAACCCATCCTCAATACACTCGACCGAGATTCGAACCCATCTCCCTGTCATCGTCAGTCTAATCTAACATGATCGTGACGCCTTAGACCATGTGGCCACTGAAGCAGGTAATGCCAAGCTTTAAATCTTATGCCAAAGTCATTTTTATAATAATTTGTTGACAAACGTATATTCGAACACCGAGATTTTTAAGATGTTTGCTTTAATTGCATGTGAAAAAAACAACATACTCATGTGTTACCAAATATTTCACATATTTGGTACTAAAGTTAAACAATTTTTGAGAATTGATTCATGTCGAAGTAAGAGTACAGATTTGGTACACCAACCTCATTTGCCAGAATTTTACAAATTATGCCAGATTCCCTAAAATCGCATTCCAAAATTTGGTATTTATTCGACGTTCATAAAAAATAAGAATATGTTCAGCATATAACCAAAATGGATATTAAGACACGGTGCTAAATAAAAGGTCCACGGGCCGCACAAAGTCATGATAGGGGCGCTAGTTTGACTTGCCTGCCTTGGAACATATTGTTATTATATTTTAATGCAATATTGTTGAGTTATTTATGACCAGGGGTGTGTGAGCAGGCAATTTTTCACGCGAGTTCAAGTTTGAATGAAACCATCGAGGTTTTTTTTTAAGTTCGAGTAGTAGAAAGCAATATTTGTATATAAAATATTTCAAGTGGAATTTCTATAGTAGATCCATGCATCGACCATAAATAAGTACAAATGCATACATTTTTTTAGAATTTAATTTTTATGTGAAAAAATTTAAAAATACACAAATTTGAATTTGTAAATATTTTAAGTATAATTTTTTTTAATTAGACAAAAGGAAATGTTGAGGGAATCTATTTTCTATTAAATTAAACCTTAAAATTGAATAAAATTAATCAAACTAGGACCTTTCAACAAAAAGATTGAAGTACTCACATTTTTAAAGTTTTGTAAACATCTTTGAGTCGTGTTCGAGCTGCTACTAAGACTTGATTCGAACTTTAATTTTCAGGTACTCACATCCCCCTATTTCTGACAGTATTATTGTTTGATAGTTCAAGAGAACTAATGTTTTTCTTTTATTCTGGTGGGTTTTTCTTTTATTCTGGTGGGTTTTTCTAAAAAAAAAAAAGTGTGGAAGATTTGTCTAAATACAAAGAGGTTTAGTATTCCAATGAATCTAAAGACATTCTCGTCACGGCATGTTTAATTGTGGTTGCTAGGCAACAAAGTTCATTTGGATGGTTTTAGAACATTGACAGCCGGAAAAGGGAAGTGATTAACTAAAATGAGAGATTTCTGTTTTTTGGGACATTAAGTTTTTTTTTTCTCTTTGGAGGACAAACTTCCTTCTTTTGGAATCAGTAGGAGACGTAACGATAAACTATAACCTACTTAACCCGCCTTGGTGGCGTAGTTGGCTAACGCGCTAGTCGTGTTGAGCTCGACCGCCGAGGACGGGGAGATCGAGGTTCGAATCTCGGTCGGGTGAACTGGAGGTGGTTTTTCCTAAATGGTTTTCCACTCTACCTCCACGCAAATGCGGGTTCACTTCCTCTAAAATTCAACCCTCCCAATTCCTTATCCATTAGCGTAATTAGTACTTAAGCGTATAACCCGAACGGGTAGTAAGACGCGGTGCTAATTATTATTATTATTATTATTATTATAACCTACTTATCTCCTTGCCATAACTAACGCTTACCTATAGTTTATACAGTTTATATGGGATAGCTAAGAGTGGTTTTTTTTAAGACACAAATTATGGTGTACTTAACTAATCGGCAACATTAATTGGGTTTGAATTTAAGTTTGTTCAATTGTGAATCTTAAGAGTTAGTTTATTGTTGGAAGCTATAAACCACTAAGTCTAGTATTTATAGTATTATATGGGACCACACATTTTTGTTCGACATCAGAATCCACAGTGGGTGAGAGTTAAACAATCTTAAATCATCTTGTCAGTAATTTGCAGTTTTTGCGTTTGACTACCAAAAGAGCGAAGAAGGACTATTGTAGGAAGTTTTCCTATAACTACTAATGGTTTTTCTCCAATATTCTAAATGAAATAGTGGGGGGAAAATCATGAAAATAAGGCTTTTTTTATTTGGGTAAGACCAAATTTATTTTGTAAATCTTTTATTATAACACTTCGTTAATTTGATCATTTTTGAGTAAGGTTTCACCGTACTTGTATTAATATTAAACTTAACCACTGAATTTTAGGTAAGATTGTTGGTTAGTTTTTTTATCAACATGTCTAACTACCCATTTGGGCTTTACGCTTGAGTAGTAATTAAGTTAGTGGGTTAGGGATGAGGAAGGTTGAATTTAGATTAAGAATACCCGCATTTGCGTAGAGATTGGGGGAACTATTTAGAAAAAAACACCCTCAGTAGACCAAACCGGGATCGAACCATGATCTCTCCGTCATCGGCATTCTAGTATATTGCGTGAGTATCGCTTTAGACAATACGGCCATCAAAGTGGACTGTTTAGGTTATTACCTGAAATTGATTTGTGTCATTATTTATTGAGTTTAGTTTTGTTTAAATTATTTGTTGTTGGTTTTGTCATTTTATGTAATTGATGATTGGGGTACACAACTTTTGGTGCCTAAGATGTTAGACCCTTTTTGGAGTATTTCGAGGTCACAAAATCTAAAAATGGCATTAGTTTTTGTCCATCAGATCTGCTTCTCACGATATGACACATACACAGAAAACCCAAGACGCTTAGAACACGCACAACAAAACATTAGTTTCTTCTTCATTGAGACATGATGCTGAATCCGCGTTTATGTGATTTCCTGCGATGCGATGTTCCTGGACATTCACAATGGATGCTCCAACAATAGTCCACCATCATATGCGTATCTCATCGTCCGTGGTACCATTCTTCCATGGCCCTGATTTCCTGGTGAAATCTCTCCCCTTGTTTGTCGCTGACATCGACAAGACAATGTGGAAATCGATCCAAATGACTGTGGAGGTAGTGCAATTTGATGCTCATGTAACAACTAAGTGTAAAAAAATGCAGTGAGCATATTCTCCAAAAGTTCATGGTAGTTAGCGGCCTTAAGGTTCTCAAGAAAATTCTGTACAACCATACAAAATGAAGACCACGCCCATGTCTCCATATTGTCCATTGAGTCTTAGAAACGCTGGTCTTTTAATGAGTTCCTGGATTTGTGGTCCATCGAATATACCTACCTTTATTTTCTCCATGCTCAACACGGGAAAATTTCTACATATGTAGCCGAAACACAATCCATCTCTCTTAAGGGCCTTTACAAATTGTTTCATCAAACCAAGTTTGATGTGCAATGGTGGCAATATGATCTTTTCTCTGTCCACCAAAGGTTCTGTGGTGATATTTTTCTCTCCAGCTACCATGTTTTATCTCACAGGCCACTGTATTCTTAGCCAGTTTTTCTCTTTAGATCTACTGTCCCACAGACATATAAAGCACGGGTACTTAGTGTACCCGGCCTGCTGCCCTAGGATAAAATTCACTATCTTCAAATCCACACAGATGACCCATTTTTTATGACGGTATGCTATCTTCTCTACTACTATGGCTATCGTCACCCGATATTCCCGTATACCATCTGAGTTACCTATTGGGATTGATCTGTATCTGTTCCCGTTATGTAGAAGTAGAGAATTGAGGCTGCGTTTGGAGCTATCTATGAATAACCGCCATTCACTGGGTGTGTATTCCTGTAGACCAACGTAACAAAAAAAAAATCCGTAAGATTGACACATTTTCTTCGTGATGAATTCATGTCAACGCCTGAAAGAGAAATAAAACACGTCTTAACATGTAACGCGCAATCGCAAACACGGACAACAGAAAATTCAAAGTTATGTATGCAAACAGGTAAAAAATGCTGGTGGGAAAATAAAGTAATACTAGGTAATAACGCCAAAAATATCTAAAAAACTAGGGATTCTAAAGCAAAAAGGATACCATTTCCGTTATCAGCGTCGCAAAAATACCCAGATTAAAGTAAAAAATTCCAGGTCCCACGAAAACAGATTTTGTACAGGTAACATATACTGGCAGGAAAATAACGTAATACTAGAAAATAACACCAAAATATCTAAAAAAAACTAGAGCTTCTAGAGCAAAAAGGGTAGCATTTCCGTAATCAGCGACACAAAAATATCCAGAATCAGGTCGAAAATTCCAGACACCATGACTTTTTTTTTGTTCCCTAGTTTTATTGATAGGTATAGGTTCTTATTGCAAGAGAGAGCAGCAAGGGTTAATAGTAGCTGCTAAAGTTATGAATGTGAACGGTGTATTTGGTAAGAACTTTAGGTTAAGTCCAGTATTCTCGAGAAAGGGAGATCTCGTCAAACTGTTCAGCAGTTTCAGGATGGATTCGTTTTTCTCTATTCTGTATTTTGTGTGACAGTCGCGCCCACACACATTCAAAACTTTTATAATATAATATATTAAACTAGTTTAACTGTGGACTATATTTTAATATATCCTCTTCATCCTTCATTTTATTATTCAAATTCACCACTATATATGTATAATTTCACATATATATTATATATATGTATGTATATGTATATGTATAATTTCACATATATATTATATATATGTATGTATATGTATAATTTCACTTATGTATTAACCCGCCTCGGTGGCGTAGTTGGCTAACACGCTAGTCGTGCTGAGCTCGACCGCCGAGGGCGGGGAGATCGAGGTTCGAATCTCGGTCGGGTGAACTGGAGGTGGTTTTTCCTAAATGGTTTTCCACTCTCCCTCCACGCAAATGCGGGTTCACTTTCTCTAAATTCAACCCTCCCAATTCCTAACCCATTAGCGTAATTAGTACTTAAGCGTATAACCCGAACGGGTAGTAAGACGCGGTGCTAAATATTATTATTACTTATGTATTATATATATGTATGTATATGTATAATTTCACACATATATTATATATATATGTATGTATATGTATAATTTCACATATATTATATATATATTAATTAACAAATTCATCGGATGTAATTTAAACTTGATAAATTATGTATACCCTAGAAGATTTTTTTCCCCTTATATCATGACTTGACCAAGTGTCGACATTATCTATTATCTATAGCTAAAAATTTAGTAATCAATAAGGCACTAAGTTATAATTATTTTTAAAATTCTAATCATTTAATAGCATGAACTACTGTGAAATTAAATTGTTTAAGTAATAATATAATTTATTGTAAATAGAGTTAACTAAGAAAAAAAAGTAGCTCTCAACAAAATGAATAAAACTTGATACACAAGTTCTTATATTATAGGTCAACACTGTATGCGTTTTTATTTTATTTATTCATATTAATAGGTTCTTATAACAAGTATAAATTCAAATAATATATATGTATCATGTTTACTGTGTAATTAAAATGTATTACATTAATCTTTTCAATTTTCAAATCCTCCATAGCCTTATCAAAGCTTTGAGGAACCTTTTTGGAAATACAAAAAGGCATCCATGTTTGGAAGGATGGTAGGTGACAACTAGAAGATGGTTCTTATGTGTAAACATTGTCTAAAAGTGACTAATGTCAACATATTCGGAAATATTGAATATTTGCTTAGTTATACCAGATTATCAATATCTCAAGTGCTATCAAACGATTCTAATAATATTTCCCTAAGGATTACTGTATAGTTGGCGTATTGAACAAACAAAATATATTAACTAAACTATTATGTTTTTAGTTTTGTGGTTGTGGAATGAAAGAGATTATAGTAGAGTCTACATGAATTAATAAATTAAAATTTATTTCATTCACACTAACTTGTATCTTGTTATAAACCTAACTGGCTACCAAAATTAATAAATGTTACTTTATAACGTAAAGAAAGAGCTATACAAAATATTAGTTTTTAGGTTCGTGTTTCAATAATGTAAAAACCGTTAGTTATTAAAAACAAATTGTTGGTTTGTTTGTGTGAAAGTTTTGACTGTCAAAAGTGACAACTTAACAGATGGTAGGTATTAAAGATCATATGTTTGTCGAATGGATGTATGGTAACTTTTCCTAGCTTTCTGATACCACCCTTCCAACATTAGATATTCTCTCTCTCTCTCTCTCTCTCTCTCTCTATATATATATATATATATATATATATATATATATATATATATATATATATATAAGCAAGTTGGAGCTCACAGTCTTGTAAATTATAAAATATGTTTGAAGTAAAAGTACTTTAAAACAATGATATCTACACAATTTTCATAAAATCCAGTTTTCTAAAAAATATGCTATCTAAGAAATATAAGTAAAATATGTGTCTGATAAAATGTAAATCTTAGAAAATTGATATAATAAAACTAATTTACAAATACAAGTTTTAAGAAGGTTAAGGTTGTGCATTGTTATGATTTTTTTAGAATCTTTTATTAGTCAAATATAGTAAAGAAAACTAATAAACTCTACATAAACAATAAACAACCCAGTTTATATTATTATTATTATTATTATTATTATTATTATTATTATTATTATTAGCACCGCGTATTACTACCCATCCGGGCTATACGCACTTACGCTAATGTGTAATGGTAGAGTGATTGTGAGATGAAATTGAGGACCTACAATTTAACGTGGGATACGAACCATGGAGGAGGCCTGGCACTCCACACATTCACAAGCTGTGCACCCAGTTTATAAATTAAATGGTTTGCAGTGGGGCATCTCCAAAACAAAGCCAAGGTAAATAGAATGGACGACGATGGAAAAGGGTGTAAACAATATAATCAATGTTGACAGGATTCCAGTACATTTCTTAAACTCTATTTATTGTTCCTAACTATCTGCTGGCACATTCCACCATCAGAGTACACAGTGACAGTTCAGCTAATAGCTATAATTAATTAGAAGTATTATTATTCTTATATTGATTTACAATCACAATAACAAATGATCCAGCACTTATTTTACATTTTTCCAATCCCTCACAATCTTTTAAAATACCTTTTTGTGCATCGATTTTCAGCCCAAATTTGCTATTTTTGTCTACTTTCAAAGAGACAGCGATACATTCCACCTGGGTCGCAGAGGAGCCTTTTCAACACTTTATAAAATTGGGAGGAGAAAAATTATGTATGAATGTAAAATTATTTTGCATTTCTATAAGTTATTGATTTTTTTTTGGTCATAAGTAGGCATACTTTTAATAAAAATAGAAATTATGTAATGACGAAGGATCTTTTAAAACATTCTATTTGTAACAATGTTTTTACGAAATTAAGACAAATAATCAAAATTTAATAATCCCCACTTTAGTTTTTCATTTCTAGTTTATCAAGTATGAAACAATTTAAATAAATTGTACTGAGCCTTTAATGTTTTTGATTTCTTATTTAATTTCTTAGTGTCTTGAAAGATGTAAAAATGAACTTAGCTACCCAAGGGAAATGCTCGGTTCACCAAAAGAGGTTTGTCAACTCGAGACTCTACAAAGCTGACTATTCTTACAAAACAGGGGTGGTATTTGCCGCCATCCTTGAATAACACCTTGTTAAGTTCCAAGGTCAATCAGTTCCATTACATTATAGGGTTTTATTATTTACGTCCAATTAGTTTATAAACATTAAGTTTTATCGAAACTTCTAACAGGAAGTTTTAATTCATTTTATCTAATGCCAAAAATTGACTAAGTACAAAATTTAGCTAGCTACAAATTCTATGTCATCTAAGTTTTGTTTGTTCTAAGGCCTCATTTGCTCTGGGGAGTTTTAAGGATGGATATTAGGCTTTATTTATTCTAGGGAGTTTTAAGGGTGGATCTAAGGCCTCACTTGCCATGGAGAGCCTTAAGGGTGTATATTATATCTCACTTGCTCCGGGGAGTTTAAACGGTGCATATTAGACCTCACTTGTTCTGGGGAGTTGGATATAAGAATTCACTTGCTATGAGAACCTTTAGCATGCAATTCAGATCTCACTTACTCGAGAAAGTTTTATGGGTGTATTTCAGTCTCCCCTTGCTCTAGGGAGTCTCAGGGGTGGGTATAAGGTATTATTGCTCTGGGTAATTTTAAAGGTGGATAGAAATAATCGCGTGTTATGGTAAGATTTAAGGGTGGATATTAGTCCTCGTTTGTTCTGGGAGCTTTAACAGTGTCACTTTTTTTTTGGGAAGTTTTAAGGGTGTATATAATAAATCACTTGCTATGGGAGCTATAAGAGTGGAAATCAGGTATTACTTGCTTGGTAGAATTTTACGGGTGCAAAAAGCTGGTTTTTTGGTTTAAGTCTTGTCTTCAAAATCATGCTCCAAGATGTTATTCCTCAATCTGTTGTTTCAAACCCCAACATTTTTATCAACAGTTGTTAGTTGACTCTGACTCGGGTGGAGGAATGTCGACTCCTACCGACTACTATTAGTATGTCTTACGTCCTTTTATTTGCACCCTTACTATCCAGGGAATTCTGTATTCTGTTCCCAAATAAATAACCCTCTTAGAACTAGTTACTTATGATAAAATAGCCTGTTAAGCTTCTTGACAATATCTACTCTCATCAGCCTATCACCTTAAATTAGACAGCCTGAGATCAATTGCAAGATCTGGTACTAGTGTAAAAAATTAAATTATAAATAAGTAGTTTATGGGCCTATTATATTTGAGATATTTTAAGGAGCTATGTGCTGTCAAAATATGGACAGAAATTTCCACAAGTACATAGCTATTTCATAATGAATACGTTTAGAAACTCGAGCGACCGACATAATATGTCTCCTTAGCCGTGACCTTCTTCCCACAGAAATGTCCTTATTCTGCATTCACGAGTTAACTATTCGGATACATTTATAATAAGATGGTTTTGTTTGTGACTAAAGATTCGAGATGTAAAATTGTCCGGCTATTTAAAGTGAACGAATCCTATCGAAATATCTCAAGTTTGAAATTTTCCCCTTCAATTTAATTGATTCTAAAAATTTTAAAGGGAGGATGTAGGAAACGCGAGAAAAAGTCAATGTTTTAGCAGTTTTTATATACATATTTTTTTGTCAAAATAAATCAACTACTCTTCCGGTAGAAATATACAGTTTAATTTTCTTCACGTGGTGACAGTTGTTGAATATCTTTTAAGGGTGTCCTGGAATTTCATGACAACCTTTTCTCTTCATTTAAAAAGTCTGTCATCTAATGCCACTATGCTCATGGCAGATATTCAACAACTGTTGATATCACCATGTGAAAGAAATCAAACTCTATTTTCATACTGGAGCAATATTTGATTTATTTTGGCAAAAATAAAGTTTTGCTATAAAAACTGCAAAAATACTGGCTTTTCCTCACGTCCCCTAGATCCCCTTCTTAGCCCCCATTATAATATGGATCCCAATAAGGCCATAACAGCAATTTTTTTTCTCTTTTCGTGGGCGTGAATGGACGAGATATAGGGGGGGAGACGTCATCCCCTAATTATCTGCTTAAAAGGAACAAAATTATAACCGTGAAAGAAGCAGTGAACTGTTTTATTCAGAAAATGGAAAATACAATTTTGGAGCAATACATAAATGACTAAGGTAACTTTTTCTTATTTTATGACTTAAATGATTAATTATTTTATCATATTATTCATCTTATTCTTATGGCGTGAGATAAATTTTATTTTCTATCTTAGAATGAAATTTAGGTTCGTTCTGTCCGTTCTGATAATTAGAAGCTATATTTCTCCTCTTACACTCACGTATAGACAGTAGCGCTTGGTGGTTGAATGTATCACTAAGGTGGAGCTTGTTCTAGACAAGATAATTATGTAAATACTTCAATATTAGAATCAAAGCCTTTAAAAAGACATCCCTTTCCCCTGGAGTTTTTTTATAGAATTGGGTTAATCTTTATCTGTGATGTAATATTATCAGACCACACTCACCGTATTTTGTTATTAACGCCATAAATATATATTTTATACCGATTAATGATTGAAGAAGCCTTTGTTTAGTTCTAATCTGGTTGTCGTGATCGAGTTTGCAAGTGTTTGTACTGAAATTTGTTTTGTAGCGTACAATCAATAATCAATGTATCCAATTGGATTTATTTTAAAACTTGAATTCTAATAAATTATATATCTTCCTCGTAGAACGTTGACTAGAACAATTACTAAAGGAAGATATGAAATTTTGGACACTTTTAATGAAGGACATTGTGCTATAAATTAATTGAAACAACTTTTGATTTCAAATGTTACTTGGTGTAGACTTAACTAAATTTTGTGCTTTCGTTTGATAATAATTTAGGTTGGACGCTATCCTCTAGCTAAGGTGATAACGTTCAAGTATATCTTATCAGCGGGTTATTCCTTTATAGTTCCAGCAACCACTAAGAGGTGGATGATCTGAGAGACGTAACGATTTTCCTAAGTGTGATTGGTAGACTATGCTACTTAATTTAATTTTGAAAGCCATATGATGTGCTTATTATTATAAATTATACAGTTTTGACAAAAAGCCGATAGTAACTTAAATATATAGGCTAAGAAGTGAAAATATAGCAATAACTGAGTTGAGTGGAAAAATCATATATTGTGTGGGTAAAAAAACCATATAAATGCACCTAATCAAGTTTGAGCCCTGAGCTCCGAATCCAGGACATAAACCTTGTGAAAACGTTCGTTTGACTTCATACTATGAACCAGAGCACCTCTGGACAGTAGCTGACATCTTGCGAGACCAACCTCCCCAGTGTTTGACTGGAGACCATGACCTAGAGTACTTCCTGTTGGGACAATATCTGACATCTTGAGAGACCACCTCTCCAGTGTTTGACTGGAGACCATGACCTAGAGTACTTCCTGTTGGGACAATATCTGAATCTTGAGAGACCACTCTCCATGTTGACTGGAGACATGACCAGGTACTTCCTGTTAAGACAATATCTGACTCTGAGAGACACCTCTACAGTGTCTGCTTGAGACTAGATAGAGTACTTCCTGTTGGGACAATATCTGACATCTTGAGAGACCACCTCTACAGTGTCTGACTGGAGACTATGATCTAGAGTACTTCCTGTTGGGACAACATCTGACATCTTGAGAGACCACCTCTCCAGTGTCTGACTTGAGACTATGATCTAGAGTACTTCCTGTTGGGACAATATCTGACATCTTGAGAGACCACCTCTCCAGTGTTTGACTGGAGACTATGACAGAGTACTTCCTGTTAAGACAATATCTGACATCTTGAGAGACCACCTCTCCAGTGTTTGACTGGAGACTATGACCAGGAGTACTTCCTGTTAAGACAATATCTGACATCTTGAGAGACCACCTCTCCAGTGTTTGACTGGAGACTATGACCAGGAGTACTTCCTGTTGGGACAACATCTGACATCTTGAGAGACCACCTCTCCAGTGTTTGACTTGAGACTATGATCTAGAGTACTTCCTGTTGGGACAATATCTGGCATCTTGAGAGACCACCTCTCCAGTGTTGACTGGAGACTATGATCTAGAGTACTTCCTGTTGGGACAATATCTGACATCTTGAGAGACCACCTCTCCAGTGTCTGACTTGAGACTATGATCTAGAGTACTTCCTGTTGGGACAATATCTGACATCTTGAGAGACCTTCCCTATAGTGTTTGAAGACAACACACTACATTGCCCCGGATACACTAGAACAACTACATATATTGCAGGTTATTTATATTTGCTTTCAGAATGTTATATAAAAATAATAAATCAGAGCAGTCTCGTCTTCACAATCCCAAATAGACCTTTTCGTGAAAATGAGAACTGATTCTTAGAAATATAATTACCTAGGATAAATGGATTCAATAGCCAAATTATACGAAGCTATTTGAGTTGGTTAAAAGAAGTAATTCGGTGTAGCATGAACACTATTATTTTTATGTATAGTTAAAATGAATCATGACATTTATAATTATAAAAATGTAGCATTAGAAAGTTTTTTTTAAATATATGTGGTGGGTTATTTCAAATTTAAAAATCATAGCATATTGAAATGATGGTTATATTAAATATAGTCTGCGGTCCTCTCAGAGAGTCTCTTAGTCATCAACTCAGAGGTTCTTTAGTCATCCTCTCAGAGGGTCATTTAGTTATCCCGTCAGAGGATAATTTAGTCATCCACTTAGAGGGTAGTTTAGTCATCTCCACAAAGTATCATTTAGTCATCTCCTCAGTGGATAATTTAGTCATCCCCTTAGATGGCAATTTAATCATCTCCTCAAAGTGTCATTTAGTCATCTCCTCAGTGGATAATTTAGTCATCCAATTGGAGGGTGATTTAGTCATCTCCTTAAAGGGACATTTAGTCATCAACTCAGAGGGTTCTTTAGTCACCCCCTCAGAGTGTAATTTAATCATCAACACAATCGGTAAATTATTCAATAACTCAGAGAGTCCTTTATTCATAAACTTAGAGTCTTTTAGTCATAATTTCAGAGGGTAATTTAGTCATCCAGGTGGAGGATTATTTAGTCGTCAACTCAAAGGGTAATTAGTCATCCACTAAAATGGTCATTTAGTCATCCCCTCAAAGGTTATTTCAGTCACTCGTTCATAGGGTCATTTAGTAATCTAATAGGAGGGTCATTTAGCCAGCTAATTATCTACTCAAAGGGTCCTTTATTTATTCACTCAGAAGGTCATTTAGACAGTTATTAGGAGCGTAGTTTAGTCATTCCCTCATAAATTAACTTAGGTATAAACTCAGAGCGTCATTTAGTTAAACATTTAGGGGTTCTTTTAATCATTAACTTGGAGGGTCATTTAGTTCCATTCCCTCATAGGATCATTTAGTTAACCATTCAGGGATTTATCTAATCATTAACTTAGAGGGTCATTTAGCTCTCCCCTAACATTGAAGTGTTGTGTTCGATTGTGTGCGGATGCACACAAAACAGATTACAACAGTGTCTAATCAATGTCTTAGATAATTAGGCTTGGTAGAGTTGCTGTCCTGGGTTAAGCTGGTTTGTAAGTAGTGTTGCGTCCATTAATTGGTACAAAATAAAATGTATTTAAGATTTGATACACACAGTATGCAGTCCATTATATCCAGTAGGTTCTAGGTAATAATGGCCCACGCCTGTCCCAAACCTGAAATAGCCTATAAAAACAGGAACTATGAAACTCTGGAGATTGGACGATATTAGTACGAATTTGAAAATATATCGAATTACTATGACTAGAAAATTAAATATTTTTCATTGTGAGGAGATTAAATCATTATAAGCTTAATTGATGTTAAAGAAGTTCTTCACAAGCGCTATATTATTTATTTTCCGTCGTCACTTCAAACTAGTGAGGGGTCGGTTCCGAAATGTTGCCATTTCTATTATTTTGGTTCTTTTTTCTAAAATTAGTCATAATCACAGACACCAATATTAAACAATTTAGTCTCTATTGTTTTAGTCCTTTTGTAATATGCGTGATTACAAAATTCCGTCATTGTAATTCCGTTTAAATAATTGACATTTAAAAAATTTAGAATCTATTTTTATGTAAACTATATATCCAGTTCCTTGTGTGTATGCATTTCTTAGGAGTTTGTTTTAAATTGTATAACCCAAAAACCTAGAACTAGCTTTTTAGAAATCATTGACAGTTCTTAGTGAAGATTCAGAGAAAGGAACCGATCCACCCTTACTTTTAACTCAGAAACTTTTTCCGACCAATTTAGTAAAAAAGAGTTTAAGCCCATCTAAAAATTCAGAACCTTTTTCACCTCTAAGCTCAACCCTGCAGCCTTAGTAATGTTCCAGCATCTACTAAATTAGATGGTTATAGCCTCTCGAATTACCTCTAAGACCATGGTTAAAGTGAGTGGCACTTTAACTGTCGTTTAAATGTATCTACCACACACTAACCAGACCTTACTGCACACCTACATGTATTATTGTATAGTTTATTAACAACAGATGAAGTTATAAACGAGTTCTTGTATTTTACCAACATCTGAAATTATGACATATTTTTGTTTCAATGTTAAAATAAGTCATACAAATTTTAATTTTGTACACAAAATTGATTTATCAACTCAATGAAAAAAAAAATGTTTAATGCCGGGATTACGATCAACTTAACGTTAACTTAAAGTTAACTTAACGTAACTTAACGTAAATGATCCCCTCGTGTTTTTAAATGGAAGCGATCACGAAGCGGTTAACTTAACGTTGACTTGCAGGTCACTTAACTTAATAGATTGCCTGGTAGGTCTTTTACGTTAAGTGAACGTTACCTGCAGGGTATCACGTGATCTAGCCAGCCAATTATTATGCGAGTGACTTCAACAGGGCTATTTATCAATTCATTTGTTGGTTTTATGAACAAGGTCTGATCTTTAGCTTTAGTTCTAGTGATCGGACATTTAATTAAAATAAGCGCTAGTATCGCATTATAGAACCTTATAGAACAGACTCAATTCAAATATTGTAAAGAAGTTAAAACCACAGAGCTTTTATTATATAAAATTGTATAATGTATTGCTTTCAAAAATATCATGTTATTAAAATATAAATCAACTAACATAATCATGATTGTAAAAGCATAAAAATTTGATCAAAAAAGTTTAATGATAAAGATCTATAATATCGGTAGAAAACAGTAATCATTAACAGATCATAAACACTAATACAAACAGTACAAATCACGGATCAAAACACATACTTTAGAATGGAGATGTTTTTTCGAGTTGTTAGGTTAATTTACGTGAATCGTGATCACACATCTGTCTTCTTAAGTTAAGTTAACTTTAAGTGAACGCTACGTTAAGTTGAAGTTAGTTGATAGTGATCCCGGCATAAAGATGAAAATAAAATGCCTCAAATTGTTTTGACACACAGTTTCACAAAATTGTCTATGCAAAATAATCTATGAGCATAATAATATATTTTATTGTAATTAATCACAACAAAATGATAATATGTTTAACATTAGCCATGCTATTTACAAATATTTTAACCTGTTCATACAAAATAATTAACCAATCAGTGTTTACATGTTCACAGATTAAATTAGTTAATTTATCTCTATATCCAAACATGAAAATAAATACATCTATTTTAAATAGTAGACTTTCTTAAATTATAAAAATAAGCTATTCTGTAGGCCAGTCTTTCTCATGTTCAATAAATAATACGATACCAAAAATACACAACCATTACTGTTTTAGAAACATTCTTAAAGCATTAGGTAAAGAATGTTTCACACAAGTTTCTTAACAACTTAATAATTTATTCTTACTCAATTAAATTTAACTTGAAACATTAAATATATTATTATTATTATTATTATTATTATTATTATTATTATTATTATTATTATTATAGTACATGTTAATACTCAGGAGATCATGTTAATATATAAATTTCTTATTGCTATTATTTTAATCTTCAGATATTTTAATATGGCAGCTGAAATTTCGACCTTAAAAACTGTTGTAATAGGCAAGGGAATTGGAAATAATAAATAATTGACTAAAATCACTGTTTACAATAGCTGAACATTCTATTTCAAAGAAAAATTAAAATTTAAATACATTTAGCTCTTTAAAAAGAAATATAAGCCTAACTTATAAATACCTGGTATCAAATTTAATTAATTACTAAACAAATATATCATCTCTATGTTCAGATGTCCAAAAATTATTATTTATATAAAATATTAGTCTATTGTTAATTGAACAATGTGTAAAATTATTTTTTTTAAATGGGTACACTTTGTATACATTACATATTCTATTGTCGTTTAAATTAATAGGCATAATTGAATAATATTTATGTAGAAAGCGTAAATGACCTAGTCTTAGCTGTATTTATTAATAATAAATACAGCTGGACTTTTTATTTCATATAAAATATAGAAACATTTTTGATCTGTGTTAACTTGTAAAAACAAACTCCAAATATTTGAAAGTGTATATTAATAACTTTGAAGTGGCTATTAAATGTAAAGTTGATAAAGATTTTTAAAAAATTCCTCTAAAATTCAAAGTAACTTTTTTGATGGGAAATAGAGATTTTTTTTTCACCACAGCCCATATAATAGTCCTTTTTAGTAAAAAAAAAAAAAGCAGTTAGTCTCCTAGCAAATATGACATTTTATTCATAACTAAATCAAGTTTGTTTCAAATTTACTGCATTCAATTAAATTTACCCTATTTAATTAAGAAAAACTATTTTGAAAAGAAAACTTGTCACAAATTACGAGAAGAGTGATATTACTCCTGAATATGTTAGCACTAACCAGAAAACCCAGCGCGTGACTTCACGGGCCTCCTTGCTATTTTCACGTCTACAAACTCTTTCTGTACTCACATATATTTTGGAAGACTAAGACTAATTACATTAAAAGATACAGTTTCACACATTTTCACACACACTCGCACACACTCACACATAATTACAAATACACACATGCTTACAAACACACACACACACTTACACTCAAGGTACCAAAACAAAATATACCTGCTACATTCTTCAAATGTAGCTTTCCAATTTTCATCCTAATGCGAAACGAGAAGAGAAAAAATATGTGAGTTGAAAGTTACACCGTTGAAAGTATAATGTACACTCAAAGAACACGCTAGAAAAGTGACAAAAATATATTATGTGGTTGAACTTGATATTATTAACTTGAAAGTTAGTTCCATATTTCACTGTTAGAAAGCACTAGAACTTTGGTGTGAATGAAGGTGGGAGGGGGTCACAATATTATATTATTATCTTCGTTCTTTCAAGCTTTATTGTTGGTTGGGAGGGGCGAGAAAGAGAAAATAAGAAGCTTAATGATCTTCAGAGAAAGTTTTACTGATTAAGAGAGATTCGTAAGTAATTTAAACATTCAGTTTTATTTGTTAAGATTATTATTATTATTATTAGCACCGCGTCTTACTACCCATTCGGGTTATACGCACTTACGATAATGTGCAATGGTAGGGTGATTGTGAGATGAAATGGAGGACCTACAGTTTAACGTGGAATCCGAACCACGGTGGAGGCCTGGCATTCCTCACATTCTATTTGTTAAGAGTGGCGACTTTTTGGTGTGTATATACAATCAACGGTTAAAGCATAAAAATTTAGTACTATACTCTATTTTTGATCAAAAAAAGATAAAACTAAATAGAAAATTGTATTCGTAGACTCAAGACATTTTGTACTAATAGAAATGTATTTACTCCCAAATTGGAAAGCAAAAATTCCCTTACAGAATAGGTAATTATTTTAATTGGTCATAAATACCTTTTTTTAACTTGTTACTATATTTTAATTTGATGATTCCTATTAAACTGAATAATATACAGTATGATCTTGTATCAGAAAGCCAATAACAAATATTTACCAACACACATGAGGGAGTGTTGGCCTATAGTATTTTATTACGGAGGTAAATCGAGTTTCAGGAAATCCAGAAAAGAAACACCACTACTATTTTTAATTACTCTGACTACTATTGGGTTCACAAGCTAAGGGCAGTTAGTATTTGGCACCCTCTTTATTGTGAACTCCAAACCAGTAGTATTTAAACTATTCCCTAGGTTCACCCTTGCTTGAAGGTGCCTCTGAATCTTATGCCAGCCTAATTTAAACCCCACCTTATCAATGATAATCGGCTAGCGGCCCACTGAAGACTATCCCATCCCCCTTTCGGTGCCATTACAAATTTTAACCACATCCACGTGACATGTCAACTTAGTTTGAATTTGATAAATTATGTCTACTTTATACAGACACTCTGTATGAATGAGCTACCAAGGTAATTTTTTATGGGACAATTTTTTGCTTTCCGGGACTTCAGAGTAGACTAAATCCTCCTGGTTTTGAAAACACCCTCAACTACCCTTGATTTTAAAACTCCTGGTCATCCTGTATTACAACCTAAAAACAAACACAATGTTAATTTTGTTCATACTATTTCAGAATAATTCAGAACTGAAGTAAACAAATGTACAGATAATTGACAAGAAAGTTGAATCCACATGTTTGAAAACTAAAGTAACATTCGTCACACGTCCAAAGTTCACCCACGCTACTAGGGAATATGTTCACACCCACTACTAAAATATACTTTCTCTATAACAGCAACAGTTCTTTATGAGTCGAGCAGACTTCACACGCCACAAAAGTACACGCGAGACAATTTGTCATCACAAGTTTCCGCCCAAACGGCCAATGGAAGTGGTCCATTTAATCTTTCACTCGCGTGGCTTGGAGAAGGGAAAAAACAGCCCTAAATGTACATTTAGTTGTCACTTTAAAACTTTACAATCTTAGTGTAGTGATAAATTATTGCCAACATTTTTGTTTTATTTTTTTTATTTTAAAACATTCTTCTTACACATATGTGGAAATTGTTTCTAATAAATTCTACTTCAATGGACGTTATAATATTCTAATGTAAAAATATCTAAATTGTACAGATAAAGAAGATTAATGATAGAAAATATAATAGATACTTTATTTAGAGAGAGAATGAATTAAACCATGGTCACCAATATCTCGGTAGAGGGGGTTCAAGAATTTAAATTAATAAATAAGAACTTTTTAAAAATATATACAATCAAATCTGATTAATTATTTCGTAATATGTAAATTATCCAGCCCAGGAGGAGATTTGGTGGACTTGTAGGAATTTGGTAACGTTGCTTCAAATTAAAACGATCACGCCGAAAGAGGTAATAATGAAACTGCACCATTTCAGAGGCATATTTATTAAACTTTTGGCTTAAGCTATCAATTTTTGTATTTTCTTTATCCATATAAGTATCAGTACATCTTTTGTGTTTTGTAATTTAAAACTTTAAAGTAATTAACTTACATTTCTGTTTACTTTCTCATATCGCAAATATATTGTCATGTCTCAGAAGGAAATCATGATTTAAGTTTGACTCTAAAGTAGAGTATTTTATTAAGATTGAGTTCTAAGATTTAACACTTTTTTTAAAAGAATTTCATTTAAAATTGTTTTCTTGTGAGTGATCTACATGATATACAACACTGTATACTTGTTTTTGGGGAACTAGCTATCTAACGGTAGTTCACTGATGAGTGATTTTTGAATATTTTATTTAGAAAACATCATTCACAATTTTGTTAAAATGAATATAGGGGGAGTGGATTGGATTATAATTAACTCTGAATACTTGCCTCTTACAGAAAATATAATCTAAGGGAAATTAACCGGTAACATATTTTAGAAAATTCTGTTGCAAACTAAATAAACTATATGTGAAAGTATGTACAATTTTGTCATATTATTTTATTAAATAATCTATATCCCTATTTTCCTATTCTTTCACGACCTCCCCCTACAGATCATCTACCCAATGTAATGAGGTTTTACTGTATATTGGGAGAGCTATGCCAATTTTGAGCCCCCTATACCGAGAAAACTAAACCGGTTTAAAATTGGATGAATTATTCCTAGAACATGGTTCAGTTTTTTAACCTGGAACTTGTGGCAATATACGTGAGTATTAGTGTCATCGTATTTGAAAATATACCATTTATTAAAAATAAATAATTATAAATGTATGGGGAAGCCCCAGATAGTATTTAGTTTATGAAAAAATATTAATCATTTTACAAAAACTAATCAGTATTTTTTCAAACATTGCTCTGATTTATTTCACTTGAAAATAGAGCAAGAGCTTATTTTCTTAATTATAAAATAGTAAATATTTCACTTTGTCGAATATGATTTTTTTTCCATATTCCTTTTATAAATAATTTAAGTTAATAAAAACCTATAACCGTAAAAGTTAAGGGGATGAAACTCAAATAGGTTTAAAACAAACTTAAACTAAATATGTTAAACATAAATATTGAGAAAATATTCCAAGACCATAAAACAGAAACACAATAAAATAAGATTGAATTTTAAAAAGAGATGAACAGTTAGTTATAAGATCCCATATTAACGATGCCTTTTATGTAGATTGAAACAAAAGTGCGAATTATTATCGGTGTCCATGATTGTATGAATATGAATGAGAGCCAAGTGAATTCAGAGTAGTTTTCTAGACAAGTTGGTATAGTGGGAATATAAAGTAAAAGTTGTTAGAAACTGGAGCAGTGCTTTGAGATTGTGAGGGTGGACATGGCTCACAATGATCTTACAGACAACACTCAGGTGCTAAGGACCCTGGCTCCGTCCCAGGTGCTAAAGGTCCTCCTGACTCTATCCCAGGTGCTAAGGGTCCTGATTTCATCCCAGGTGCTAAAGGTCCTGACTTCATCCTAGGTCATAAGGGTCCTGACTCCATCCCAGGTGCTAAGGGTCCTGATTCCATCCCAGGTGCTAAAGGTCCTGACTTCATCCTAGGTGATAAAGGTCCTGACTCCATCCCAGGTGCTAAGGGTCCTGACTCCATCCCAGGTGCTAAGAGCCCTGACTACACCCCAGGTGTTAAGGGTCTGACTCCATTGCAGGTGCTAGGGGTCCTGTCTCCATCACAGGTGCTAGGGGTCCTGACTCCATCCCAGGTGCTAATAGCCCTGACTCCATCCCAGGTGTTAAGGGTCTGACTATATCGCAGGTGCTAAGAATCTGACTCCATTCCAGGTGTTAAGGGTCTGACTCCATCGCAGGTGCTAAGAATCTGACTCCATCCCAGGTGTTAAGGGTCTGACTCCATCCCAGGTGCTAGGGGTCCCTGACTCCATCCCAGGTGATAAGGGCCCCAAATGTATTCTAGGTGCTAGAGGTTTCTGACTCTATCTCAGGTGTTAAGGGGTCCCTGACTCCATCCCAGGTGTTAATGGGTCCTGACTCCATCCCAGGTGATAAAGGACCTGACTCCATCCCAGGTGCTAATGGGTCCTGACTCCATCCCAGATGATAAAGGTCCTGACTCCATCCCAGGTGTTAAGGTGTCCCTGACTCCATCCCAGGTGCTAAAGGTCCTGACTCCATCCCAGGTGATAAAGGTCCTGACTCCATCCCAGGTGTTAATGGGTCCTGACTCCATCCCAGGTGAAAAAGGTCCTGACTCCATCCCAGGTGTTAATGGGTCCTGACTCCATCCCAGGTGAAAAAGGTCCTGACTCCATCCCAGGTGCTAAAGGTCCTGACTCCATCCCAGGTGTTAAGGGGTCCTGACTCCATCCCAGGTGCTAAAGGTCCTGACTCCATCCCAGGTGTTAAGGGGTCCTGACTCCATCCCAGGTGATAAAGGTCCTGACTCCATCCCAGGTGATAAAGGTCCTGGCTCCACCCCAGTGCTAAGGTCTAGTCTCCATCCCAGGTGCTAAGGGACCCAACTGTATTCCAGGTGCTAAAGGGTCCTGACTCCTTTCCAGGTGCTAAAGGTCCTGACTCCATCCCAACTGCTAAAGGTCCTGACTCCATCCCAGGTGTTAAGGTGTCCCTGACCCCATCCCATGTGCTAAAGGTCCTGACTTCATCCCAGGTGATAAAGGTCCTGGCTCCACCCCAGGTGCTAAGGGTCCAGTCTCCATCCCTATGAATAACTATACCTAATATCAGCACTATTCCTGGCGAAAGCACCCATGATAATGATACAATACAATCATTAAAACTATCATGAGGCCCGAGAGGTGACAAACTGTGTCCTATATGGGAAATATAGCCATAGGCTCAATATAACTTAAAACTGTGTCCTTTGTGAGCCGGTGTCTCCTCGTGGTGCAAACATATCAGCTACAAACAAGAAGATCAACAATATACTGCAACCATACATCACTGGGTTTGTACTCACAAGGAACCAGTCAATACTAGTATGTGGGATTAACTGTAAGGACTCTAAAAGTGCTCAAGAGCGTTACGGTGGCCATCCTTATCTCTCGAATACCTTGCTTAGAGTCCCGGTAGAGTCCTAGAAGTTAGTTAGTTACAAAAGCTCGGGCAATTACAAGTGATTCTTAGTTCAATAAATAGTATATTTCAGGTGCTAGCCACCCTCATCACCGCCTCACACTGATAATTAATTTAAATAAAATAACCAATTTAATTGGCTGCTATCGTATTAATTCCTTATTATTTTTCACCGACTTTATTTTATAGTTTAAGCGCCTATAAACATACATCTTTAGTGAACTCGAAATATTTTTTCTACAGATTGTGTAAATATGCCAATCCCAACATATTTGAGAATGTTGTAAAATCAAATTGTTTATAATCGTGTTTTGCTACCGTTGCGTTTGGAAAGTATCAAGTTTATTATGACTGTAAAAGTAAATTTACTCGTCTAGAATGTTATAATGTGTTCTGACCTATAGTGTTATGGTTTAATCACTGAAAAAGAAAATCAATTTACATATTTGTATCCTCAGACGTCATCGCAATTTAAATACAAACAATAGACTGAATTACCGATTATGGGAAGATCGGGGTTTGGATCCCAAACGGGTGCAAGGAGTTGGTAGGGGGTGCGGGAGGATGCGATATTAAGAGTCCTGCTAGGTTATTTTAAACATGACATTGGGAAACGGTAATTACTAGGTAAATTCATCACTTTCGTAAATTAATTAATTTATAAAGTTTTAGTTGGAATTTAAAATTAATTTTATTGCGTTATCATCTTAATTAGTGGGTTGTGAACCACTATTTTGAGTAATGATTTTTTTTATAAAGTAGGGGGTTGTTGGGATTTTTTATGGAACTTAGGGGGTGGTAGCCCAGAATATTTTTGGAGCCACTGATATAAATCCTACCTCCTCATCCCTACCAATTGACGTAGATATGTGAATAGCCCGAAAGGGTTGTAAGACGGATTGCACGAAAATAAATGGTTGTTTTTAAGTATGAAAATTGAATGACCACCTAACAGTTACATACTTGCTTCTAAGTTATCTGTAAAGCAATGGTTCTGAAAGGGGGTCAGACTCATACTCGTGAATACAAATGAGGAGCTACTTAAATAAATAAGTAGCAGCTCCGGTTTATAAAATTGAGATTGACGGCTGGAGGGCTCGTTTGTTGACCACATCACACCCTATATCCGCCAATATTGGCAAGATCTCGCTATACTGCATTTTAAACTGCTTTAGGATTGAGGTCAGTGCAACCGAAGGGGGGAATGGAGGTTCGTAAAATGCTCGACCAATCTGTGAAGGGTAGTTGTCATAGCCAACCGATGCGCGTTGCCAGATTTCAGTATGCTTGGATAGTAGTAACACACCAATTCCCGCTATGTGGCAACTATGCTCCCCAGCCTACCCACCACACGGATCCTAAAACAATTTAAATCGCAGTATAAACAGCGGCGGCCGCTCGGTCGCTATAGCTTGCTTGCGGATCCACACCATGGAATATTGTCCTTAAAACTATTTATAAGTCACGTTGGTAAATAGTAATGTGGTCAAACATGCACGTAAAACCTCAAATTTAAGATACAATGTAAACATAAAAAATGAGGTACAGAGTGAATTCTGTTATATGGATGCAGTATATTTTAACATTTTAAAAATAAATCTTAGAGAAGTTCACTATCAACAGTGACACATTTTTAAAAATAGCACCACGCTCAGTAAAACAAGCTTTTTAATATATTATTATTACAAAATATCTTTTTTTCGTTTTTATCTATTATTTTCTTTCTCACTGCAAACTAAATATCACGTCTGTCAATAAAATGCATATTAAAAAGAAATTGAACTCAAGTGTTTCTTGTTAATTGCACACAAAGCGTTGTAGCCAACATATACAAAATAGTTTTGATCTATCTATATATTATTATACTATCACCTATTTAGCCAAGCAAACCTAAAACAAGTTAAACCTTGGGACAAAATGGCTGCTGCTGTTCACCTGTAAAGCGAAAATAACTAATAAAAGTTTAAAAGAGGACAATAATTTATTTTTTTTTCTATAAAATTATTGACTACTTAAAGAATTAGGATGTTATAGTAAAAGAAGTTAGAGGTTTTACCTTATTCGTTTAACTCAGATATATTTGTTTTGGCGAAAAAAAATTTTTTTGAAATTTTTTATAATTATAAAAAATTAATATTTATTTACAGCAGCGGTTCTCAAATGTTTTTAGATTGTATCCCTTGGATATGACTAAAAGTTTAATATATCCCAATATAAAAAAATTTCAAATGAATGGCATTAGAAAATATGATCACATGGTAAATTATTGATCTATTTAATCTACTGGGAAAATTATCCGTTATAAAAATATTTCAAATGTAACAAAGCTATTTAGAGAGAATCCTACTTCTATAGACTTAACATTACCTCTTATTGAGAATCGTTATGATCAGTAAAATAAACATTATTTTACTGTAAAAAGTCTATAGAAAAGTTTTACACATTTATTTCACAAATTCATTCAAAAATAGAGAAAAAAGGTTAACCTAAACACAATATTTTCAAATCAAGATTTTTAATTGTAATTCTAAGCTGATATATTATGAATCCCAAAATTTTTCAGTGAGAGGGTGTGGATGCATGGTTTAGCACATCTTTATTTTATGTCTGGTTGTCCAGTTGAAACTTTCAAGCGAATATCCTGCTTCAAATTTAGCCAATTGCGGTACTTATTTTTAGGTACACCATTGATGAAAAACTACTCTCGCAGAGATATGTTTTTGAGAAAGGTGGCATAAACTTCTAATGTAAAAGGTGTCAAGTAGATGGTTGAAAATTTTCAAGAATCGGTCAATAGCCGAGAGCAAATACGGGGTAAAGAAGGTTGGAAATAACCAGATAACGATAACTGCCAAGAATAAGGGTTTTCCATAAGTCACTTGTTATTTTGTCAACTTTCCCTTGAGAGCTGCTCGCGTGCCCCCTGAAAGGTGCCCTCTTACCCTGGGGGTACGCGTACCCCAGTTTGAGAACCGCTAATTTACAGATTGAAGCCAAAAAAGGGGTGACTAAAATTGATAAATCTTTACTTAAATTTTGGTCTGTTTACATTTTGCGCCAGCTTATATAATTTATTATGTATTCGATGATATGAAATTAAAAAGTAATAATATTATTATCTAAAAAGCTAGTATTATTAACATAAATATTACAATAATAAGCAAAATAAATAAAGCTTTAATAAAATATGTATGGTTAAATTTACAAGGATGTTTGATTAAAATTATCTGTTTAAAATCCCTATCATAAAAATCTCTACAAGATTATACTCGTACCCTCAAGTCAAGTAGTACCGGATATTTACTTTACTTCCTGTTACACTAGGCTAGGAATTATTTTTCTAGTTTCACTTGTTCCATAAAGTTTATTTAGTCTCGTATTACAGGCGAACATTCAGCAATTGAGATTGACATAAACGATACTCTCAGCAAACATCAGCGATTGAAACTGCCAACGAATCAGAATGAGCGTTTGAAGCTCTCGTAAACTGAGAATTTCAATGACTGAATATGTCTAAAATTAATACTGCCAGTGACTGAGACTGTAATAAGCCGAGAAGGCAATCAATTAAGGCGATCAACAACTTAGACTGTCAGTAACCTTGTATGCAGCCGAGACTGCCATCAATAAAGACTGTCAACAACCGAGACTGCGACCAAAACAGTCAGCAACCGAGATCGCCATCAAATGAGAGTGTCAGCGACTGAAACTATCAGCAATAGAGCTAGTTTTCAACTGATACTTTTATCCACCGAGGCCTTCATCAATAAAGATTGTCAGCAACTGAGACTACCAGCGATAGAGCTAGTTTTCAACTGACACTTTTATCCACCGAGACCTTCATCAATAAAGATTGTCAGCAACTGAAACTGTCAGCAATCAAAGCTGGTCGAAGCTGAGACCGTCATTGATTGAAGCTGCTAGTAACTGATACTGTCATAGTCAGATTGAGTATGCCTCAAATGCGGTGCTATACTGAAAAAAAGGCGACATGTAGACCAGAATGGAATGGGCCGGTTTTATATGCGAATTTAGTAGTGTCGTCTTGTATTTAGTGTAGTACCGTACTTGAGGCGTACTCAGTAGCCTATATTATGAAACTGCCTCTAGGACCGTCAATAACTGAGACTGTCACTGTCAGTAACATAGTACACAGAACACACCTGTCCCTGTATTGAATCGACTTAAAGAATTAGTTAGGAAACATGGTCTGCATTAATTGGACTCTCGTAAACTTAAAAACCTGCTATGGCTAAATCTATCAATATTTACAAATTGTTGTTCTTGTATTTTGAAGGATGACATTGATTTTAAACAACGTTCTTTTTTTTTAAATAAAAATCTCTTAAATTTTCTGTAAGTATTTTACATGCACGTAATCAAAAACATCGCTTCGACGCTCTAAAGTCTACTCTTTTTCTTTCTTCTCTGACTTTGTTTCTTTCTTATCTTTCTTCTTCTCCGCTTTGACTTCTTTCTTACTCTCCTTCTTCTCAGCTTTTGCTTCTTTCTTGGCTTCTTTCTTCTCGGCTTTACTCTCCTTCTTCTCCGTCTTGGTCTCTTTCTTGTCTTCCTTCTTCTCAGCCTTTGCCTCCTTCTTGCTCTGTTTCTCTTCCTTCTTCTTATTCTCAGCGTTCTCCTCTTTCTCCTTCTTGTCCTGCTCCTTCTTCTTGCTCTCTTTCCTCTTGTCCCCTTTCCTCTTGTCCTCCTTGTTGGCGGGCGTGAGAGGCGACCGGAAGTAGCTGGAAGAGGATGATGGGACCTTAGCGGGGGGCGCGGTCTCAAGCTGCGTCACGATCTTCTGCGCACACCTGGCGGGAAACAAGCAAATATTCAATATATATGTTATTGTTAGGTGTATACAGGCTACGGTCCTTTGGATCAAGCTTTGAAAGGTTCGGTCTCCAAATTGTTTGAGGGTAGTTTAGTCCGAACATCTCCCACCTCTCTCCTCAACTTCCCCTGACGCAATCAACAATATTATATAACCAATAGCTATAAAAGGGTGAGAAAATAATATAATATGTAGCATCTCTTCCCTTTCGAAAGAGCTCCCCTTACGTACAAAGTCCAGTCCAAATAGAAATTAGTACTAACTTTCTCCCACCCCCTTCCAGGGCCTGGATTCACTAACGGGAGCAAATCTGCTCCGGCGCAAGTCTAGAAATGACGCAACTTTGCGCCCAAGATGCTCCCCAAGATGCGCCTTATTTATTTGCTCCATTTTCATATTCACTAAACTAGGCGCAAACTGGTGGCAAGAATAGGGTGACGTCATCACAAACGTCATCATTTGCGCTCGTTTCGACCAATCAATGCGAAGAATTTCCTTTCAAAGTCAAGGCTACTTTATTTTAAATCTCTAATGAAAATGACAGCAAATACAAGGATTTCTAAATATTTTGCTTGTAGACTAGCAATAAAATTAGAAACGGCCTCTTTGTGGGTGCTTTACAAAACCAATATTAGTATATTATTTAGTATTTATTAATATTATTAGTTTAAAGCTTAAGTTCCATTAAGAAAATACTTATAGAAACTTTAAAACTTATTTTAAAGCTATACTAACCACCATATTTACTGACGCGATGTCTTTGGATTTGGAGGAATACAAACCTCTTTGGATCTAGACAAAGATTACACAGTTCGTGGTTTCGTTTGACATTTTGTTTTGTAATAATCAATAAATGACATTACGTTGTTTGTATGTAAGATTTCAACAATAAAAGGTAGTTAATTGCTTTGTTACCACTATCTAAATTGAAACAAATTTTGTGCTTGACAAACGTCTGTTATTTTAATTTCTCTATTATTAATTGAAGTACAGTTAACTAATTATTGTATTTTAAGCCATAACGATAATATGCCGCCATTTAAATTTATTGAAGTGACAATCATGATTTTAATAGTTGCGCCTACTCTTGAGTGGTGGCAAATAAAAGGCGCAACTTTGCTCTCAAATTGCGCCTGCTTCTTTTAGTGAATAAGGATTTGAGCACATCTTTCAAACTTGCGCCAGCGCAACTATTTGCTCCCGTTAGTGAATCCAGGCCCAGGAGTGAAATGGCAGTATACATTAAACAACTCACACCACATTCGTGTGAAAATGTAATATTATTAGCACCGCGTCTTACTACCCGTTCGGGTTATACACACTTACGCTAATGTGTAATGGTAGGGTGATTGTGAGATGAAATGGAGGACCTACAGTTTAACGTGGAATCCGAACCACGGTGGAGGCCTGTCATTCCTCACATTCACAAGTTGTGATTAATACACATCTTGTCAGAGGTGAAGGAAGGGTTTGGCAATCAGATAAATCTGTGCCGGGACCTAGGATTGAACCACGGACCCTCAACACAGAAGTCTGACACCTTACCCCTAGACCACCAGGTCACCCCTCATGTGAAAATGCTTGACCAATAAAAGTAAAGCTGTGGCTGGTATATTTTATTCTACCTTCCATTTCATCTAGAAACTTTAAAACGTCTAAAGAAGTTAAGTAAAATATATAGAGATAGAAAGAAATAAAGAAACTCGCCACACCTTCACTTTTATTAGTAGAGAATGTTCACATCCGTGTGGTTCGAGTTCTCTTATCCATATTACCACTTCATTAATTTTGGCGGGAGAAAATTATTAATTTTCAACCAAAATATAGCCCCGATCTATTTGGGGGCCCCTGTTTTTGATTCTTTATATTTGTATATTTTCTTACACATTTATTTGTATCACGGCTTTCCTTCTGTTTACGTTAATTCATGCCTCTCGCAGTATCGGGGAGTTAAGCTGCATGGGAACATTGTATTCACCCAAATTATGATTAAGGGGTACATGATGTCATTTGTACCCACACAAATACTAAGATCGAATTACTACCTTTTCCTAAGGGCACCACCTACTTGAAGAGGAATATTAATCACATTGCTGTATTTCTTATGATAATGTCAGTTCTTAAGGGGGCCACCTCGGTAAGGGAGACATTGCAGCGCAGCTCTAAAGTGAGTTTTATTAATAGAAAAAATGTGTGAAAATGTCACAATTAGCTCATACCAACGAATTTTTAAAATATATTTGTGGAGTTATGAAACTAGTCTTCCTCTTAAAAAAAACAATAATTTTTTAATAGGCTCACAAAAGATAATTTTAAGATGTTTGAGAACTAGTCGTGAGTCTTTACCTTGAGATAAGAAGTTTCGTAGTTTTCTTTCCCCTCTATCTTATTAACATGACAAACGGTGGTTGAAGGTGAAAGGCCAAAGAGAGTATAAGCTTAGAAAGAAAAGAGAAGTAGTTTCAGAAAATGACACAGACCATTGCATTTTAAGTCGTGTGACCTCACAGCGATTGGTACTTTCTCGCTAACCGATGTGGCTTTATGGTTTGTTTGATAGGGGGATGATTTGTTTATTTATTTAACTCCTATTTTAATATCATTTTGCATTTATTAGCATTTTATAACCTATTTTGGATTGTAGGGTCAATACCTTTTATTAAAGCTTATAATTTAAATTGCCAACCTTTATATATAGGGTTTTTTTGTTAATAAAAGATCTGATTTTGGTTGATTAAAGGATTTAGGTGCTCAAGGTGTTTATATGGAATCAATTAGTTTATCTAAGTTGAATCAATCTTATCAGTATAATGATTTAAAGGTTTATTTATTAGGTTTTACCTTATGATTAGTTAAACACTCATTACACACATTAAACACACTAGTTAAACAATTAGTAAAACACTCCTAAATCATCTCAGAATGTTCTGTTGTGACCCTGTTAAAAAACTGCCTTTATTTTATTTTTATTTTTTTACCCGCCTCGGTGGCGTAGTTGGCTAACGCGCTAGTCGTGTTAAGCTCGACCACCGAGGACGGGGAGATTGAGGTTCGAATCTCGGTCGGATGAACTGGGGTGGTTTTTCCTAAATGGTTTTCCACTCTCCCTCTACGCAAATGCGGGTTCACTTCCTCTAAATTCAACCCTCCCATTTCCTAATCCATTAGCGTAATTAGTACTTAAGCATATAACCCGAATGGGTAGTAAGACGCGGTGCTAAATATTATTATTATTATTATTATTATTATTATTATTATTATTATTATTATTATTATTATTATTATTATTATTATTATTATTATTATTATTATTATTATTATTATTATTATTATTATTATAGGAGTGCCTACGGAGTGCAGTTTGGGTTTTAAGATAATCAATTGACATGCCCTTTGAGTTTTAAAAAGACTAATTATTATGTTCACGCATTAAAGTTGATTTAAGTAAAATAAAATGTGCCTAATATTGTATAAATTAATGTAAGCAAAGCCAGCGTTATTTTAGAGCATGTAATAAATGAACTAAAAACACATTCTGTACATGGAACAGGAATTGGCTACGTCAGTTAATTACGATGTGATTGAGGAACTTAATTCAATAAAACCTAATGGGAGTCGTCTTTCATTATTTAGGCCAGAGAGATGAAGAAACCCTTATCTGTTTTGGTAAATTGCTATTAGGTCGTTATGTTGTATCACATTTTTAATATATTATTTATTTGTTGATTAAAAGAAACATAGGCTTAGTTAAGCTTTATTTGGTTTGATTAGTAAAAATTATTAGTTAAGCTTTATTTTGTTTGATTAGTAAAAATTAATTTTTTTTCTACTGAAAAATATTATCTTTACTCCCCCACCATCCCTCTTTTAACTTTTCACTAAGCCATAATATCGACAGCTTTGGACCCCTTTCTCCGTGAAAATCGGGGGGAGGCGGTTGGGGGGGAGGGAGATTGCACACCCTGATCAGCTGTGCTGCGCACGTATATGGCTGATACTATGTTTCTAGCCATCTACTTGTGATCCTAGAGCGGCAACATTTAGCAAAAAAAAAAAAAAAAAAAAAAGGCCATTAAAAATTAGTATATTTCCCCTTTCTATGATTTTGTTGTTGTTATAAAACAGAAACACCACGTTAATCATATTAGGACACAATAATAGCTTTCACATCCATTTTAAGCGAGAAAAAAAATTTTTTTTAAACAAACAACTTTTTAAATAACGTGTCTCAGCGCTCCAGTGGGCAGTCTATTTTAAGGTAAAGTATGAAATATTATATAGATTTTTCGCCGCGTCTTACTAAGGTAAACGTCCTAGTAGTGAACAGTGTTCCAGTGACGGACATATTTGTTAGTTTTATGCTTAAAACAAGCCTCAAACTGCACACATATGCTACTATCTATTAATGTTACGTGACACTTTGATGTATTATGAAATAGTTCTCAAATTTACCCCCACTGTGGTTCAAATATACCTATTGTTAACTGGAAGTTGTAATTTTCTGTGTTGGATATTTCACTGGTGTGGCAGTGTTTCTTGTGTCAAACGTTAAGCTACCCTGGACTATGTTAATCGTGATTTAAACCTTTTTTATCCAAGAAGTCATTTTGAATTTAACTTAAATAAAGAAAGCAATATCAGTCACAATAAGAAATTGGCTTTGTTAATTTTCTATTTATTTTTGGAGACGGTAATGGACATGTGCTAAGTTAAACACGAATAATAAAATAAATTGTTAAAATTGTGCCGATTAATGATACATTCTACTTGTCCATAGTTAGTACACTAAAATTTAACACACATCCGAAGTAATTAATGGAATAAAAATCTAAAATTTTAAAATTAAAGACTTATTATCATTTTAAATATTTACTTAGGTATTTCGTGCATGAATAGTTTCATTTTTTACTTTACAGATGCAAAATGGCTCCTGTTCTCAACTATACGGAGCAGGCAATGCAAAATTCATACAGAAGAATCTGAGGAAAATCTTGAAGCCAAAAAAATGAAAATAAATGGGTAAATCTTGAAGAAAATATAGGAGAAAATTATAAATATGTTACTGGAAAATCATATGGTCCAAGCATGAAAGAATTAGGTACTGAAAGTGTAAGTAATTTGCAAATATAAAATTGTGAGGTCTCAGTGACAGATGTTAGATCAGAAATATTGGTAAGAAGAGAAATTAAAAATAAAACACCTACTCCATCAAATTCTCAAATAGTTACGCCATAACCGTCAACATCATGTTTATGTAACAGTTTGAAAAATATTCCAAGTCTATTTAAAAGTATAATTTTTTGGCCAGAAACGCCAAAACAGGCTTTTCTAAACCAAAGAAGAAGTTAAAGTACACAGCAGTGGCATGAACATCATAAAAAAAGTTTTTGGAAAAAAATTAAAATGAACAAGAACTTTGAAAAAGAGAAGATAAGAGTAAATAAAAGAAAGAAAAAAGAATGTCAATAAAATTAAGAAAACCATCAACAATGAAAGATGGTTATGCAATATATGTCAAGAATCTATTGAAAAGGGTATGATTCAGTGCTTGTCATGAAGATTATGGCATAATGAAGATTGTGCAAATGTAGCACCTAGTTTGAAAAAGTATTACCGTGCAGAATATATTAATTAATATGATTTAATTCGCTGCAATAAGTGCTCAAGATTAACTGTCTATTATTGGCTCATTGATATGACGATTACAAATACATTCTATTTTTTCATATTGTTCATTATCGGAACATTGTGTAGTTGCTATAAAGATCTATATTATATACAAGTGGTTATAAATTTAAGACTTTTCGATTTGTATGGTAAAAATAAATAGTAGTGATCAATATATCAATAACAAGTCACCCGCCTCGGTGGCGTAGTTGGCTAACGCGCTAGTTTCGTGCTGAGCTTGACTGCTGAGGACGGGAGATTGAGGTTGAATCTCGGTCGGGTGAACTGGAGGTGGTTTTCCTAAATGAGTTTCCACCCTACCTCCACGCAAATGTGGGTTCACTTCCTTTAAATTCAACCTTCCCAATTCCTAATCCATTGACGTAACTAGTACTTAAGCGTATAACCCGAACAGTTAGTAAGACGCAGTGCTAAATAAAAAATAAAAAATTGAGTAAAACTGTGTAACTTTTATTTACGACAATGAAACTCAGATATTGTCGTTGCATCGCTTAACATGTACGTGAGTGGGACGTTTACCTTATACATTCGGATTGTACGCTTATGTAGCCTACTAATTACTCTATGAGTTACGAACGAATAAAGTCTAATTTAGAGGAAATGTACCCACACTTGCATGGAGGGAGAGTGAAAACCATTCAGAAAAAATATCGTGAGTACACCCGACCGGGATTCAAACCTCAATTTTCCCGTAATTGGCAGGCCAGCCCATTGTGAGAGTGATGCCTTAGACAATTAATCCATCGAAGTGTGTCAATAATATGTTAATTTGTATAGATTTTGTGAAGAAACGTATTATAATCTGTGTATAAAACCATATCTTTACCAGGAAAATCTCCTCCGATTACCACGGAAACCTTCTTTAAATAGCTTTTTGAAACATCCAATGTTCAAAGATTGGTCGGTGGAGGGTCTCAAGCAACACTTTATTTAAAATAAACACCAAACATTATAATTTCAACAGTAAGTTCACATTAATACCCCCTAAACCAAGAATGCTCCTGTGACTCTGGTATCAATAATTCCAATTGAGCCTCTAAGAAGTTTGGCTGGAGTCAAATGATGCTAGTGTCTATGTGATAGAGTTTCTCCGGGCGTGGAATATGAACTGTCAGATCTTAAGAAGCCACAAAGGAAGAAGGAATGTTTAACAAACCTTATCCTGGTGGAAGAAGAGGGCGTGGTCTTCTCCTTTCCAGCCCGGAACTCTCTCTGGAACTCCTTGATTGGTGGCAATCGTGGTGCTTTTTCCGGACTCACTTCTTTAACACACCTCATTGGCTCCTTGTACTCCTGGAGTCGGAGCTGAAATCATAAGCAATACTTTAAAACAAAGTGTGACACCTACAAGCCACACTTTAAAAACAAGTGTGACCTCTACAAGCCACACTTTATAACAAGGTGTGACCCCTACAAGCCACACTTTATAACAAGGTGTGACCCCTACAAGCCACACTTTACAACAAGGTGTGACCCCTACAAGCCACACTTTATAACAAGGTGTGACCCCTACAAGGCACACTTTAGAACAAGGTGTAGACCCCTACAAGCCACACTTTATAACAAGGTGTGACCCCTACAAGCCACACTTTACAACAAGGTGTGACCCCTACAAGCCACACTTTAAACAAGGTGTGACCCCTACAAGGCCACACTTTAAAACAAGGTGTGACCCCTACAAGGCACATTTAAAAAAAAGGTGTGACCCTACAAGCCACACTTTAAAACAAGTGTGACCCCTACAAGCCACACTTTAAACACAGGTGTGACCCCTACAAGCCACACTTTAAACAAGGTGACACAAGGCACTTTATAAACATAAGGGGTACACACATTCCAACACAGCCACACTTTACAACCAGGAGTGACCCCCTACAAGCCACACTTTACAACCAGGTGTGACCCCTACAAGCCACACTTTACAACCAGGTGTGACACCTACAAGCCACACTTTACAACCAGGTGTGACCCCTACAAGCCACACTTTACAACCAGGTGTGACACCTACAAGCCACACTTTACAACCAGGAGGGACAGCAAGGCACTCTACTACATAGTTAGGGGTGGCTTATCACACATTCCCAACACAGTATTTTTAGTCAGTCCTCCACCATGGTCCAGATCTTTGAAGAGCTATCCATCCACTCTAGACACTGACACATAGCATCTGGGATACCTTGGTTCGAGGTGTGTCAAAGTTTTTTTCTGCACGTGATGTGGAATTGAGTGATTCGTAGTTCACTATTTGAGAGTTCTTTGGCCTTGTACAGCTTAAGCAATGGCTTTCAATTAACCCTCCTTATCAGGTCCTCTCACGGCACTGGAGAGCCATCTATATCATGATAGTTTTGTCTTAAAAATACAAGTTACTTTTTAATTTTCGAAACATGACAAATAGTATTTATGTTGTAGTTAAAGAAAAAAGAGTAAGTGATTTCAATCCAAATAAATTATTTGAACTCTCGCCATTTGAAAGGTTAATTTTGATATCCTAAATTTGACACGAAATGGAAAAAGGTAAAGCCAAAACGATTCAATAAGGAATGAGCGCATAAAGGAAAAGTATTGTGTTATTATTGAACCAGAGTTAATTTCGTGTATCTGGCATTCATCACTTTCCGCTTTGTGTGGTGTGCTTGGTGGTCAAAGTGCTCATGTCCTAGTTGCTCATCTACTCAGCATTTGCTCAACTTGGTTTATTTAAACTATTGAGGGAGGTATAGTTTGGAGGAAAGATCCTCAATATACCCAGCCGGGATTCTAATCCCAACCTTCCTGTCACCGGCAAACCAAAGTAGGCCTATATCAGACCGACACGTATGTCCATGTGCCAACCGATGTGGTTAGTATTTTCTTAAGGTTTTAAGCAAATAATTAACAGGTATAACTTGAACTTATTTATGGTCTAAGCCTCTAAGAGGTAACTCTAGCCTGCTGATGATGGGTAGATCGGGGTTCGAATGCCGGTCGGGTCTACTTTTTTTATTATTTAACACCGCGTCTTACTACACGTTCGGATTATACGCTTAAGTACTAATTACGCTAATGGGTTAGGAATTGGGAAGGTTGAATTTAGAGGAAGTGAACCCGCATTTGCGTGGAGGGAGAGTGGAAAACCATTTAGGACAAACCTCCCCCAGTTCACCCGACCGAAATTCGAACCTCGATCTCCCCGTCCTCGGCAGTCGAGCTCAGCACGACTAGCGCGTTAGCCAACTACGTCACCGAGGCGGGTGTCGGGTCTACTGATGGTGGTTTTTCGTATATGGGTTTTCACTCTCCTTTCATGCAAATGTGGATGGATTACCTCTAAAATGCTTCCTTCCTCATACCTACCCCATTAGAACAACTATGCATATAAACTGAATAGGCTGTAAGACGCGGGAATAAATATAAATCATCTTATTGACTAAAATATTTTTTGACAAACATACAATTCAGAGGAAGCACACATACAAAAGGTCAGGATCAACTAATCTAGTTTTACGGTGACGAAAAGACCTATGTTCAAAACCAAGCCGAGTGCATTGAGTTTTATTTTTCCAAAATGATTTACCTCCAAGAAAGAGCGGGTACATCTCCTTTAAGTTATACCTTCCTCACCTCAAACCCATCAGCATAGTTACATTGCTTATAGCCTAGACAAATAGTAAGACCTCGGTGTGGTAAAAATATAAAGCGATTTCAATATTTGTCAAAAAACAAATAACCGCCTTGTCCGACATCTTACCTCAGTCGGTATCACGTCTCTTTACTAAATTAAGGGTCTAGGTTCTTATTTCCAGCATGTTCATAAAATGCATCATTGGCGAGATCTCTCACCTTTCATATTAAATAACTAACTTCAGGAAAATTGGATATTGTGCCTGTTCTAAAAAAAATACTTTGTTAGAAGTGTGCTGATCAGTCGTCTAAGTAAGTAGGCCTATCCGATAAATAACCTAAAATTTGACAATTATATTATACTAACTTTTGTATTATATCATTATCGGACTTGGCTCGTTTTTTACCACACCCATAGGAATACATCAAAAGGGTGTATTCGGAGATGTGAGCAGAAAACATCAAAATATACGCTCATTAGTTTCTCCGCATCGTGGTCTGCTGCCTCCTTTATAAGTTCCTTCCCACCCACGGTCTGTAAACCCTGCTCTTCAATCGCACATGAACGGTCAGTCGAATGACAAGGTCAAAAGAATACAATGGGAAGTGGCCGAGCAGAAAAACTGACCGAGAACTTTAGTTCTTCTGTTGTTGCATAAAACCTTCAGATTTAATTTCACTTGGAAGAAAAAACAAACAAAAAAACGCTACTTTTCACTTCAAACATTGTATGGAAGCAAAAAATTATACAGCTAGGAAATGAAAAAAAAAGTTATTTTCGGTATTACAAATAACTTTTAGAGAATATTCTATACATTTATTTTCCTTTAAACTAAATTAAATATTGTTGATGTATGACATCTGGGTGAGGGAAGTGAGCCCGGGAGCTTTGATTTACCTCGGCAAGTACTACTACGCTTCTGAGCTAGCCAAGAATCGTCCCGTACTTAGGATCATTCTTCACCGATGCTGCTGAACGTACATAGCAGACTTCTGACTCAAGGCCGTAGTCGGGGGGGGGGGGGGGGATTCGGGGTTAAAACTCCCCCCCTCCCTGAAATTTTATGAACAAAATATTAATGGCATTATTTATGGTTCAAACAATATCAAAATTAAGGTACAAGTACAAATTAGGGGGTTGTGTTACCATAAAAAGCACTTCAGAGAGCTTTCAGAGGTGTTAATTATTTAGAATTTTTTCTAGCCTTCGGCAGTTATGGTGTTATGTTGTAGTAATTTTTTTTTTCAGATAGCTTCTAGAGGTGTTTAATATTTAGAATGGTTCCTATTTTTCGGCGGTTAGGGGGTTATGTTGCCATAAAAAATAACACTTCAGATAACTTCTAGAGGTGTTTAATATTTAGAAATTTTCCCAGCCCTCGGCAGTTAGGGTCTTATGGTGCCATAAAAGACACTTCAGAGAGCTTTTAGAGGTTTTAAATATTTATAATTTTTCCTTAACTTCAACAGCTATGCTATTATAAAAAAAATGCTTAGAGAGCATCTAGAGGTGTTTAAATATATAGAGTTTTCCTAGCCTCCAGCAGTTAGGTGGTCATATTACCATAAAAACACTTTAAAGAGCTTCTAGAATTGTTTAGATATAGAAATTTTCATATAGCCTCCGGCATTTATGGGGTTATGGTACCAATAAAAAAAGCACTTAAGAGCGCTTCTAGATTTGTTTAATAATTATAATTTATCCTAGCCTCCGATAGTTGGGGGCAGTGTTGCCATAAAAAAACACTTCAGATAGTTTCTAGAACAGTTTTTTATTTATAATTTTTTCTAGCCTCCATAAATTGGGGGATGGGCCCACCAAACACCCCCTGAAATTATTGGCTGGCTACGGCCTTGTTCTGACTAGTACAGAAAGATCCTAGGCACTGGATGATTCCTGGACAGCTCAGTGGAAGAATATGGTACAGCTAAGCCAAAGCTCCTGGGTTTGATACCACAGTCGAGGTGTCATTTTTCGACTATATTTAATTTAATGATGGCAGTATCTGAAACCAAAGTTAATGCCCAACCGTATATAAATGTTCCTGTTTTATTGAGGAGGTTTCAAATATAAACCTCATGATCTAAAGACAAACGTAATTAATTGTGTCTTAGGCATTAGTAAACCTTGGTTTGAAGCACCTTAAAATTACCAATATTAATATCAATAGTGTGCGACTACATTACCAACCATGCCTTACATTAGATAAAAGAAGCCCTAAAACAGTGGCCATGTGATCTAATGCATTATTTTCGCAATAGACTGGATCGCAGGTGACAGGAAAATGAAAGGTTCGAATCACGGTTAAATGAACAGAATATGGGGTGAATGTATGCGGTCTACTATCGTGGTTTTATCACCTCCTCTCTCCCTCCCCACTTATGCGGGTGCACTTCTTCTAAACAACCTTTGTAGATGTCAGAGTGCCTCATTACAATTTGATCTTTGCCAAATTGATCAATGACCTGCTTTCAGGTCACCAGGATGCTTCAAACCGTGTGGGTTTTACCCAGTGATGTCACCCTCCCTTTTCCTACGTAATTAAGTTGTTGCATAGATATTGACCGATACACTGGCGCAAGTTTGGCGGGGAGTTTTCAGCATTCTGGGACACGATTGAAGACGTCATCAGGACCTGTGTTTAGTTACCTGTCGGCGACAGCTTGACGGGGAGTTTTCGACAGAATGAAACCATTTTGATTCAACCGGTAAAAGTATTATGGCACATCCTACCCCTATAAATAGACGGATAACTGTCGCAACCCTGATTATGAAACTTGATGTTGCAATCCTGCCTGTGATTGTGCATCATCAGTTATTGAGTCTTGGTGTATCGTAGCAATGATGTAACAATCCAGACTGTTGTTGCGTAATCTTGATGTTTCATCTGGCACCAGTTTGGGGGGCATTAATCACGGAATCTAGAAACTGGATGAAAGTAAATTGCGGGTGGACATTACCATTGATTCTAGATGTGACGTCATAGGCACATACTTTCATACTCTAAAATATAATATTTTATGTTAATAAATAATATGGTTCTGTTTCATTTGATTAAATCGCTGGTGATGATGCCCTTCTTGTGAACGGTGGTAGCGCTCTACCTTCCAACTCTGCAGAAATAGTGGATGCTGTTCTCCTACGATGGCTTAGTGAGGTACCTGTGGATCTCTATCAAGTTTGCGCCATTTAATGATCCACGAGGGAGTGGTAAACGTAGATGTGATATAAAAATCCCCACTGGTACAAACAGCTGTATAAATCAAGGAATCATTACGATTCATAATGGCAACGAACACGCTTTTCCTTGTCTTGTGATTTGGTTGCGGCCAAGATTGTATGTGATGTCAAAATATAATTGGAATGCATGGGCATGGAACACTTTGAAACAAATAAAAACCGTGATTTATATTAAAAAAATTCAAAGCAGATGATCTATGCCGTGATCCCTTGTGAATATTTTGAAAGGTGGGTGATTCATTGAACTGAGAGATTTCAAACATACCTCTACACGCATAAAATCACGGTATTCAGGAAAGCCCGTTGTCTATAAGGGCCAACCCCAACCAAACATCTTTTAAGGAGTATTTGGTTTTGTATTTTAGCGACGGGAAGCAAAACATTTTGATTTCATCACGTCTCTAGACAGCTGACAGTGTTTTTTTGCTGCAAATGCCCGTGCCGTTCAACACGAATAACGAGCACAGATGTGGCAAATGTGATTCTGTGTGCAAAAAGTGATATACTAAAATGGTCTGCTGCTAATATCGATCTGTTCCTGTTAAGTATGTAGTTGTTAAGTCAAATCTGTTTTTTTTTATAACAACAAAGGTTCTGGTTTTATCAGGGATAGCATGTCAATCTACGACGTCAAAAAGTTCCGCGAGGTTTGTGAGCAAATATTCAGTTTAGAAAAATCAAACCATTTACACTGGCTTGTTATAGGGACCTGGTAGTCTAGGGGTAAGGTGTCAGACT
Source organism: Timema podura (assembly GCA_033556935.1). Lineage (NCBI taxonomy): Eukaryota > Metazoa > Arthropoda > Insecta > Phasmatodea > Timematidae > Timema > Timema podura. Next base: position 20,465,616 of record JAVRXN010000003.1, on the reverse strand, counting down.
CTGTGTTAGGGATCCGGACTCAAATCCTGGTCCCAGCAAAAATTATTTGATTATCAAAAGTTTCCTTCCCCTTGGCAAAGTGTGTGCTTCACGCTTCGTGAATATGTGGAAATCCAGGCCCCCACCATGGTTCAGAACCCATGTTAAACTGTAGATCCCCTCTGGTTTCCATCATCATCATTTTCAGTTTCTCACATATCATTCTACCATCTGAGGACAGTTGAATTCGCCTTAATGGTTGTGAAGATTTTCAATAATCTCCTAGTTTTTAATTATTATTTTTACCATCTCGTAATTTTATTATATTAGTTGTGATTTTGTGATTTTTTCTTTTTTAATATATATTTGTAGGGTGTAGTAATGGCCGCCTTGGCAGCACGTTCGTTTTAGTTGCTGCTACCTGGGGATATTAACTATTTAAGGTGGTTCCCTGGTAGCTTACATCTTTGGAAAAACAAAACATATCTGAAATTTAATATTATATTAATCTTTGCATTATTTTATTACGTACCTTATTTTGTAGTAATTTTCTATCGTGGTATTTTTTTCGGCTTATTTCCCCTTATTATAATTTTATTCTATGGGATCTATCTAGATTAGTTAAGTAGTTCACGAACCCACCACGAGCGTGTTGCTAGGAGAGTATTTCTGCCACGCGATGGTAGAGTGAGAAAGAAGATTAATCTGTTTTTTTATTTATTATTTTTCAACGGGTAGTTTTTGACGAGGAGGAAGGCCAAAATGTTTTTTGTAATTGTTTTAGGTATCAGAATTTTGTTGTTGTTAATTTTAAGAGTTTTCACAATTTTGTATTAGTTTATTAAAGGGCTATATTGGAAGTTAATATATTTTTGAGGGAATCTTGCCGCCAATTTTAGGCAACTTTGGGGTAGTTCTCGGAAGATGTGCGACAATGTGGCCTAGGCGGGAGGATTCATGCAAAAATAGAGATAGTGGGGTGAAAGCGTTGGAGGTGAGTAAAAATTCTGTGGTGGAGACCCGGAAATGTTTTACTATGGAAAGAAGAACTTTCTAGTACTAGTGAGTCCACCTAAATAAATAAAAAAACACGGATGAATTTGGATCAGTTTTGCTAGAGGTAAAATTCTATCCAGCATAGTCCTGTGTGGCTGTCTTTTTGTAACGTGAAACGCCGGTATATGGTGAGCTTGTTCCATCTCTGGGGACAACAAAGCGTGCAAGATTTTAAAAAATTATATCTGAGTTTCCAAATTTTCACCTCTTTCTCTTTTATTGGGCAATTTCAAGAACCCCATTTAATATAAAGAACTAAAATATCTAAACTATTTTCGGCCCTTTAAGTATACGGGGAGTACCGGAACCTGATACCTATAATCTCGTCGTCATGGGAAATCGAGTCATCATGGGAATCAAATTATTATTATTATTTTATTTGTAATACCTTTTTTACTACTTTATTTATCCAATAACCATATTTCTAGCAAACAGTATTTTAAAGGAAAGTATTATTGTACATAGTGTTGTAATTTGTCTGGTTGACCCGATGGGTAGGGAGCTTGTTTTTTCTGTTTTAAATACTGGAGAAGTAAACACAGTAATTACATCATTTTCCTTCTTTTTTTATTTCAAGTAATTTTTTTGCCTTATTTACATATTTACAAATCATTGTCATGTTTCTTGTGGGTTTTTTTTGCAAGTGCCTGTACAATACTAGTACCCTCTAAGTAGGCCGATGGGTACCCGATGGGTACCCGATGGGTAGGGAGCTTGTTTTTTCTGTTTTAAATACTGGAGAAGTAAACACAGTAATTACATCATTTTCCTTCTTTTTTTATTTCAAGTAATTTTTTTGCCTTATTTACATATTTACAAATCATTGTCATGTTTCTTGTGGTTTTTTTTTTTGCAAGTGCCTGTACAATACTAGTACCCTCTAAGTAGGCCTAGTCAGTATTATTTTTTTCTATAATAGTTAAAGCTATGTTCAATTTTGGGAGGTTGTTGTATGTTTTTCTCGTGCTCTACCGCTCAGCCCTAGCCGAAGTATGTATAGGTGTGTGAACTGTAACAGCTTTCTTTTCACAGTTAAGGTTGTTCATTTGGTTAGTACATGTTAACTATGGTGTAGCCAAACATTTCTCCACAGAGGGCTCAGCAGAAGTTTCCCCGAACATGTATAATTGTATATATATATATATTTTTTTTTTGCTCTCGTTAATTAATAAATATATACATATATTTTGTTCAACCAAAGTCCTGATATATATATATAGAGAGAGAGAGAGAGTGTGTGTTGTAGCTCGCGTAACACGACGTATTGTCAAATGGTGTCCCGACCTCAGAAATGAATTCCTCCATACGCATACGCCAGGAAAGCAGAGGTAAGATAAGGTCGAATGGTCAAGATCTAGAGCCTTAACTCCCACCCAACATATAGGTGTTGTGAGACTTTTTGTAGAGTTTGCAATATATATCTTTTTTTGGCTATTTCCGCTATATGAAGCAAGCCAAAACTAAGTCAACCTTTGAGAAAAGCAAATTATTGTTTGCATTCTACGATTTTAATTGCAGGCAAGAAATGCTTCGTCAGGATGCAGCCAACGCGTACCTGCACGATCCTAGCTTTGTGTTGTGCAGACATGTTATTGCAAGTCTTGTCTTAATATTGACGGAAATAACCATCATAGCACTGCTTGCGGGGGTGATAAGATAGGAATATTCAAGGGTGACGCAAAAATGACGCATTTAAAAAAATTCTTGAGCTAATAAAATCAACCAGCTTTAAGAACGTCATTCTCATAGCTCATATTGTCTATGGCTATGACGCAAAATTTTATCTCAAACATATGATGGAGGTAGTAAAATTGTCTCTCGAGCAAATTATAAACGGTGTATAAATCATGTCCATACTTTACGACCCATTCCGCTTTATTGACTCATTGAACTTTCTACCGATGGTGTGTAATTCAAGATGCCAAAGAGGTTCGTGTTGGACGAGTCCTTGGTCAAGGGATATTTCCTTCGATTTTTCAATTAGAATGAAAGCTTGGGGTTTAGGGATCCCTTTTCACCAAAAGAGGACTTTGGTTGGTTGAGATAAGGGAGTCCTTTGAGGTGGAGTATGACACGTGGTCAAATAAAATTATGTATTTTATCTCAGCCGTGAGTTGAAATTGTATTGCGTGGGAGATGTGGAAATCCTGCGAAGGCGCGCCTAAATTTTATAGACAAGCTTTTTGCGAGTGCTAAGGTGAACACTGTAAGAAAATCAAGTACCATCGATGGGGCAGCCATGTTGGTTTATCACTGGAGTCATCTTAAGAAAAACACCTTGGGTATAATTCCTAACCGTGGCTACCAGTATGTGGACCAGAGGTCGCACGTCACCATAGAATGGCTTAGCTAAAATGTCCGCCAGTGTCAAGTCTATCTTCTTCATGTGGGCAAAGACCTTGAGGAATATGTGCTGGTGCAAAGTGCACAGGGCATTGCTAAAGCTGGTGATACCATCAAAGTTTACCAGTTTTGGGTTTTTTATTGGTATAGGTGCACCCTCTGTTATCCTGATAAGACCACCCTTGTTTAAAAAATCTCTTAAGATACCAAACGATCATAGCTAGCGGGGAAAAGCTCAAGAATGTTGTGAAATGGTCGTAGAGATGTACGAGTGTTAGTTTAATGCAATAAAACGTAAAAAAACTTGAGGAAATCTGTGTTCCTGCACAAGGGGAACAGTAAGGAGCCCCTCAGTCCCGGAGACGCATTCTTTGACTGGTGTGAAATTGCATCAAACTTTTCATAAAACATACCTTTCTCATGTAGAGACAATCAAGTACTTAGCCATGTATTCCAGCCAAAGATTCACTTTGAACTAAATTATTCATCAGTAGATCAAGAAGATGGCATAATGAAACTTAACGTTACACTTACAAAAGTCTTTTAGTAGCTCGTCTTACTACCTGTTTGGTCTATACGCTTATGTAGTAATTACGCTAGTGGTTATAAGGACAAGAAAGGTTATATTAAGAGGAATTGCACCCACATTTGCGTAGATTGAGAACGAAAGCTATTTGGAATAAAAAATTAGTAAACTGTACTGTATTGGAACGATACAACATCTGAGACGGCTACCTTCCCTCTTGGCCGGGAACTTGCATATGCCACCTTGAGGCTGGCTACTCTTTGCGAGGAACTTACATACGCCACCCTGAGTCCAGCTGTTCTATATTGCTCGCTGGCTCGCTTCACCAGCACAGATGGATGACGTCAGCCACAGCCCACTCTCTCCGAGCTGTGGCCGGTCACAGACAAGCCTTTCTGGAGCAGTGAACGGGTGATATGAGTTGGCTGGCGTTGGTCTAACGTGGTATATTGGAACAAGAGCCGCCGATGGATGGATACTTTAGGTGGAAGGATGGACTATACTTCGCCGTTACGTTGGCATTGTAGCGCGCTTAGTTAATTCCACTGATTAAATAGTGCTAATGCAAACATTTCGATGGGTTGTGCATAGATACCCGCTTATACTGTACTGTGATTGGATAGAGCAAAGACTACGTCAGAAAGTGAATTTGTATATAAGATGGTCTGTGCCTAAAAGAACTTGACCAAACGTGGTGGGAGTATAATAACATAATTAAACTCCTAAATCGAATCTAAGGACGACTACAAACGGCATTGTATACCGCAGGGCATTAAAATTATTACGAGTTCTCTTAGAGACTATTCCGCACTGTTAAAGCTTCTCAAGGAAACTTCCCTTGAGCACTACACCTACATGCTCCAGAAGGATAAGCCCTTTAAGGTTGTGATTAAGGTCCTTCACTCCAGTATGCCATACGATGCTATAAGTTTGGAGCTCACTGAAATGGCTTCACGCCCAAAAATGTTAGACAACTCTTCACAAAATCCTCCTCACAAACGGTGACATCCAGGTCACTTCCAATCTTTGTCTGCACACTAGAAAAACCAGTCTGTTGCAAATATTTACAAAGTCAGGGCCATAAACCACACCATTGTAAAGGTAGAAGAATACCAAAAATCGGCGAGTACCGTACTGCAGTCCACCGATGCCAACGCTTCGGTCACTCTAAAAATTACTGTTCCCAAACCACACGATGTGTCAAGTATCTGGGGAACATTTGACTACAGCCTGTTCCAAGAAAGATAGGACCACGTCAGAACGCTGCATTAATTGCAAGGGTGAGCATGCGGCGAGCTATAGGAATTGTCCTATACTAGTCAGAGAAGTCGAAAGACGTAACAAGCTACTGGACAAGTATACCCAAGGGGTACATAAGGTAACGGAGCTAATTGCTCCACCCAGCCAGGTCACCCACGACTTACGCGAAACAGCATCCCAACGGAAATACACGCTCCCGTGGCTAAGCGGTTATCATACGCAGCATCCGTAGTAAATCTCCCTCAAAAATCTAGCGAGGGATATTCTAACACAAATGAGGTATCTGAGCTAGGGACCTCCTTCAAATTTTCAAAGATATTAATCTGTCAGGCCTTCTTGCACAACTTAAAATATACATGAGCATACTAAAAAAACGCCCCCGACAAAACCACAAAGTCCCTAATTCTATTGGAAGCAGTCACTGAATTCTTCTGAGATGGAAATAATCAAACACTTCACCCAGATGACTTTTGAACATAATGTTCTGGAATGCCAATGGTATCCTACAGCGGCTCATGAATTGGAACAGTTTTTACAGACATACGGAGTTGACATCGCTCTCATTTGTGAGACGCTTTTAACACCAACAAAGGGTTTATTTTTATGGATACAACATTTACAGGACTGATAGACCTACCGTAGGGGGGGGGTACGGCCATCTTAGTTAAGAAGAAGCTGAATCATTACTATACAGTTATTCAGGGTACGGTGAACATTGAAATAACTTAAATAATATTCCCATACCACTGGAGCGAGTTAATGTATAGCGCTGTGTATAGAACCTTCAGTCCCGATCACAGCCCAAAATCTAAATAAGCTTACAGCCAAGAAAAGTTTCTTCGGCATTGGTAACCTTAATTGTAAACACACACACTGAACAGTTGCCTATCTAATGAAGCTGGCCGTACCCTGGCAGAACATGCGACCTTGAAAACTATGTAGTTCAGGCACCGGAGGAACCCACATACCACCCCTCCAATTACAGAAATCTACCGGATGTGCTTGATGTGATTCGTACAGATTTCAACCAACAGCCAAAGACATGTACACTTTAAATGAACTAGACTCCGACCACATCCCGTTTTCTGTCGGCTCCCAATAAATACCAATCCTTGTAACACCTTTCTTAGAAGAAAGATTCCAAGCACCGACTGGCCTAAATATCAAGCCACTTTAGACAGGTTTATACCGCTAGAGTTGGAGGTTGAATCTACAGAAGAGTTGGACAACTCGATCATCCTCTTAACATCAACGCTGCTTGAGGCTCATCAGGCATCAATGACCCACGAAGCCCCGATAGTCATCCTAAAGAGGGAACATCCAGACCTGAACTTCTTGATAGCCCAGAAGAGGGAAGCGTGCCATGAATGGCAGACATCCCACTTGCCGAGACATTAGGCAGAATACAACAGATTAAGGGCTCAAGTGCGCCGTAGAGTGAAACAGTTGAAACTGATCCGCTGTAACGAGTATATTTCGGAAACCTTCAACAGTGGTGATAGTGTGTGGAAGATTACCAACAACTTAAAGGGGACAACTTGAAAACTAGACACCGACCATTCACGGACGCCATGGGATGACTTATACAGTCACGGCTAAAGCTGATACCATAATGAATCATTGAAGACCAATTCAAGGCGAACATCGGGGCCCAAGATGAGAACTTCACAAGAGAGGTGAAAGATGAGGTGAAGCTATTCATCGAGGAACCTATACCAGTTCTACCACCCCCGGTGTCTAGACATGAAGTGGAACAGGCTATCAGGCATCTAAAAAAAGAAGAAAGCCCCGGGTGCGGACCGAATATCTAATGAGATGTTGTGCCATGCTCCGGATAGAGTCATTCTACTCCTGACTTCCATATTTGCTGCCGCATTAAGGTGGGGCTACTATTCAGAAGCTTGGAAGGTAGCAGATGTAATATTTATTCCGAAGCCAGGCAAAGACTCCAAATTTCCGCAAAACAGGAGACCCATCAGCTTGCTCAGCTGTCTTGGTAAGATTACGAGAAAATCATTCTTAAAAGGTTAAAACATGTTTGCTCAAGAAAACGAAATACTTCTTGATATTCAATTTGGTTCCCGAAACCACCACTCCAAAGTACACCTGATCACCAGTTTTGTGGAAGAGACAACAGAGAGTTTTAACAAAAGGAAATAACATTTTCTCTTCTTATGGACATTGAAAAGGCGTTTGATAGGGTCTGGCACGCTGGCCTCCTACGAAAGATGATCGACTTCAACCTCTCAAGGACGTAATTAACACGATAAGAAGCTTCCTCCACGGTCGTTACTTTAGGGTAAAAATAGAAGGCAAGAGGTCATCCCTACACAACATCAGAGCGGGATTGCCGCAGGGATCTGCTCTATCACCGTTTCTGTACAGCATATATGTTGCCAACATACCCACAGATCCAAAAATCAGTGTCAGGCTATTTGGGGATGACACACTGTTTTTCACTTCACACAGGATTATCTGGTACTGGTTTAAACACATGCAAAGATTCCTGGACCAGTTCGGCGACTGGCTGGAAAAGTGTAGAATAAAGGTAAACCCTGCAAAATCCACGGCTATCAGGATAGCCAAAAGGAGGATCCGGCCATCGGACCAGTTTAGTGTTCTGGGTGAAGATATCCTCTTCTATAACGAATTTAGATATCTCTGTGACATAATGGACTCCCGCCTCAGTTGGAAACCTCACGTCCGAGAACTCGAGGAAAAGGGCTATGGGGTAATCGTCCAGAACTACGGACTCTTCAAGAGCCAGGTGCTGAACACCGGAACAAAACTTCTTCTCTGTAGTAGTCTAGTCCTTCCTCTTCTCGTATACGCCTGTGAAGCGTGGAGGACGCCAAATGTTTTGATCGGCTTCAGAGTGGTCCAAAACAAGATAATCAGGTGCATACTGGGAGTCACCACAAGAACGAATAACACATTTATCCACGCTGAGACTGGGAGCAAGAAGCTAAGGAGATCTTCATAGAAATAAACAGGAGATTCTATACCTAAACTCAAGATCTGGAGGAAAACGCAATAGTCTGAAACCTAGGGCAGTACAACCCCCGAGAACAAAGGATGTACAAAAAGACGAGACTGGATTAAGGTGTCCCTTACCCAGCTCAATAAATTTCAAATCAGCCTGTCCTAGTGCACTTTCCTTAATTCCTTATTTACCCCATCCACTCGACCCAACTTGACATCCATCAATAAATCATTTTCACAAACTCTCAATCATTTATCCACCCTTCATTGAGTGTCGAATATGAATATGTGTTTTTCTTTCAGGTCATCCAGATATTACACACACACCCCAAATTATATATCGAGCCTGACTGTGCTTGTGTCTATCATCACAGTTACTAAGGCTCGATCTAGTTACTTCACAACATAATACTCTCCCCCATTCACAATTCCTTCTTCCAACTCCACCTTTCTTCCACAGTCAATAAACACTTTCACAAAAAGAGGTTATGGTCTGTGACAACAGATAGGTACTATTATGTATTAACAGGCCAAATACCTTCTCTTAGGTCGCTTCTGACAGTCAGAGCTGGTAGACAGGCAAACAAGGGAGGGTGAGGACTTGACCGCTTAAGGGTCCAATATTTTATATCAAGACCATTGAAGTATTTGATGGCTACTTGCAAAAAAATAAAGGCTTGTAATATTATTATTTTGTTCTATAAAATTATCCATGTGAGGTTTTTTGTGATATCATTATTTATCTTGTATTATATTTTGATTTCCAAGTTATGTTGTGTATTTTCTGTCTTTATGTTAATCTATAATTCTTTTTAATTAGTATACACTGCCCTCCTGTCAGCTAATTTTGCTATGCAATTCTGTTTAATAAAGTATCATTAAATTGTATCTACCTAAATTTTGTTGAGGAGTAATTGGTTTCCCCCCATTTAATTGTAAATGTATTACATTACACAACCAAAGAGTTGAGAAAGTAACACACCCAACCAATATTCAAACCTCGATATCCCCGTCAACAAACAGTCCCGTCTACTACGAAAGTAGTGCCTTAGACCATGCGGCACAGAAGTGGATCACAATATTTATTCACCCTGTTTTTCCGACAAGGATGCAAGAAAAACAAATGTTTATAATGTGCCAGAAATGTGGTAAAGAAAAAGACCAAGGTGAATGTAGGCAAGACGAAAAATAAGCTTATTGGTCAATAGGCGTCTGGGTGATTGACGAGATCCATAAAGCCTTCACAATGGTCATATTGCTGAAGCCACGCATGAAGTATAGAAGTACAATGTAGTTGTTAGCGACCATCAGACAAATTTTGGTAGCTTGTTTCACGAGTACATAGATATTTTTTTGAAAACTAAGCATGAAGCCAGTTAATGGCCAGAATGGCTTACCTTCTGAGAACCAAGAAGAGAAGTTAGCTTAGATTCAAAATTATGAGCAGGTGTAGAGGGTGAAACTTGATTTTGACTCTGAAAAAACCCTTGTCTCTGGAATATTGCTAAACAGTTTTGAATTTCCTATGGAGAAATTTGATCAAAAATCCAATTTTCCACACGTATCCGTTGTCAACGTCTTAGTGTAATTTACAAATATCTGTCAGACCCATATATCACCGTGGACGGCGTCATTTACGTTAATGATGAGTTTATGTTCCTCAATTACAAAGTTACACGTGAGGCAATACAAACTAAGCCTAGCACGAATGTGGTGGGAGCATGCTAGACGACTGCTATGGCTAGGTTTCAACCATACAGTATCCTTGAGAATTTGAGGGCCTGCGTTTTGATCCATAATATTGATAGCTTCCTATTCACAGGACGCCCCGGAGATTAAATTCCACCGACTAAATACTTTTTGTGTGACCTCACTGATGAGCCACAGGATTACGCTCCTGGAAGCTACATCAACCCCTTTGTATTTAATGGCTCCAAAAATGACGCGTCCAAGTTTGCGTTGGTGGGGATCCTACCAAAATAAAAATAGTGTGAAAGTTTCGTGAGATCACCATAAACTATGGCAACCAAAACAACGTTAATTTTGACATTTTTAAGGCAATTTCATTGAAAATTCTAAGGAAAGACACATAAAGATAGTGCACAAATTTGAAAGGAAATGTTTGGTGACCGCACGCATAGTTTCACAAATTAAACTATACCAGCCGATGTATACCAAAGAGCGGATCACTGATGATTATAACACGTCATTTGTGTATCCTAATACTTTCAAATACTCTCGTCACGACTTAAATATAATCATTTATACGGGTTGAATGATTACCTTTATTATTTTTTCATTTTAGACAAATCCACTGACATACCATTCCTCAAAGATTATACATTTTTCATATTTTTTTCTGCGTAAAAACACTTGTTTCTTTTGCTTTAATTTACACACCTGCAACTTTTTTGATTATTTTATTTGCAGGTTCAAAACTATAACTTCATACCTGATTATGTATGTACATCCTTATATAATACTAGCCAAAGCTTGCTGGATTTTTTGTAGCTTGACTTATATCATTTAATATTTTAATAGACATAACTTTTTGTGCCCTCTAAAATATTTTTATTTGTTTTGTGCTGGCTGTTTCATCCAAATAATTTTCTGTATATTTAACTTTTTGGCAACCTAAAATATTTTTCTGAGTTTGGTATTGACTTTTTCACCCAAATTTTTTTTTGTATATTGAACTTTTTGTGTCAACTAAAATATTTTTCTGTGTTTTTTATAGTACCGATGCCACTGTTCCTCCCACGATGTCAAGAAACTGTTTATTATTTCCTCAATAGAGAAGAAACTAAATAAATATATGTCCATCATATTTTGTTTTACTATCACTCAACATGTATCATCAATAATCATCCTCACAAACTCCAATGTTCCTTTTTCAACATATCTAGAATAATACCCACCACTCTGGCGCCTGAACTACATCAGGGTTGAAAAATTCTGATGGCGTCATCAGGGTTTAAAAATTATACTAACGTCACTTGTGACCTACTTTAATCTTATTTCAACATGTTGGAAATAATGTCCGCTATCCAGGCACCAGACGCCACATCGGGATTACGTAATCACACACAAGATTACAACATTCTGATGACGTCACCTGGGGCCAATGCCCTTTGTCGAAAGTAAGTAAAACAAGGGAAAGTGGGAGAGGGTAATTATAATTTTCAATTTCCAAGGATTACGCAATCACAGCCAGGATTTTAACATTTTGATTACTTCACATAAGGTCGATGAGCTCGTCTTTCGTGAGCTTCTTTCCTCCACTTAGACATCATCACTCTATAATATATTCCAATGAAGTCAGGGTTGCAAAATTTTAGCGATGTTACCCGTGAACTACTTTCAACCTATTTATACATGCTATGATTAATGCACACGACGACACAGCAAGATTACGGACGTAACAGTCAGGATGGCGACATCAGGGTTGTGACAAAACTAGGGCCTGTTTTGCACAACCACAGGAAAGATTGCAACCATCAAGTTTCACAATCAGGGATGCAAAATTTCTCCATTTATTTGTAGGTGCAGGACGTATCATAAGACCTCCCCGGTTAAGTAAAACTTGTTTCAATCTATCGAAAACTCCCCGCCAAACTGTCGCTAACAGGTCATTAAACACATACCTTGATGAAATCACCAATCATGTTTCATCATGTATAATAAAATCCCGCAAAGCTGGCACCCTAGATAGGGAATACCCGTGCGTCACCCCAATGACATAGGAAGAGGATGGGAGGGTGTGACGTCACCAGGAAAACCCCTACACGGGTTGCAACACGTATAACATCCAAGTGACCTGAAAGAAGGTCACGAAGTCAAAGGTCAAATCGTGATGATGCACCCCGCCATCTACTTACTCTGCTAGTCGTGGTGCTAGACCTAATAATTTAAAATAAAATAAAAAACGACACAAAACAAGTAACTTCTTGCCACAAGTTGAATGTTTTTCAATTATTTTATGTTTTATAAAAATATAAAACCCTTTTTGTTTAATAACTCAAAAACAACTTTTTGGTACTTAACTCATATAGAATGTTTAGACTTCAATTGTGTTATTTTTACTATCTTAAAAATAATAACCCGTTCCCCTAGATTTCAAGGTTAATTTGTTTTAATGTATCCTGTATGAAGAAAGAAATCCAAACTATTCAAAGGATAGATAGTATATACGATTATAAAATAACAATGATACATACTAACCTACTACTCAATTAAATATTAATAAAAGATCACTTTGTCCAAAGCGAAATATATATTTTAAAATCCCAAAGTCTTGTTACAACCATGCCAACCTTAAAGAGTGTGAGTACCTTCATGGATTGGGTCTGCGATCGGCGCAGGGAGCCCGTCGGCTGGCGTGGGTAGCAGCCCAGTCTGGAGCCCCCAGAATATTTACCGGACTTGCTGGAACTCTGGCTGGCGTTGGTCGCGGAACTGACGGAAGACACTCCTAGGGACAAAGAGTTCAGTTGGACAACAATCATAGCGATATGTCACTAGGAACCGAATGACATAATATATTCTGTAATCAGGTAGAATACATGCTTGGTTGTGCCAGAGTAGAATGCATGCTTGACTACTATGACCGGGTAGGATATAGGTTGACTGTGACACGATATAATACATGCTTGACTGTGACCGGGTATAATACATGCTTGGCTGGGATAGTGTAGAATGCATAGTTGGTTGTGACTGAGTATAATACATGCTTAGATGTGACTGAGTAGAATACATGCTTGGATGTAACTGAGTAGAATACATGCTTGGCTGTGAACTATTAAAATAAATGTTTGTTTATGTCTTGATAGAATACATGCTGGACAGTGCTTGGCTACAATACATAATTGGCTGTGACTGGGTAGAATAAATGCTTGGCTATGAATGGTTAGAATATACGTTTGTGTCTTGGTAGAATACATGCTGGTCAGGCTCAAGTACAATGCATGCTTGTTTATGTAGATGTAATTTTGATTTAGGTGACATGCTATGCTTATGATTTAGTATTTAATGTTGGTGAATACTAACTAAACTTGATATGTACCCCAGGCAGTGGGTAATGACATAAATGTACTATTGAATGCTCTGGCAGTACCCACTGGGAAAGGACCGGCCATAGTACTATTTAGTGTAGACACCTGGTTGCTTTTTTAGCCATTTGCTGATGTAATGGACAGTCCGTCCTCTTACAATATATAATTTATCTCTTAAACAGTTCTTTATTACAAGCCAAGGCAGCTATACCTCAGTTTTAGCTTATGTGGTGCTGACTGACAGTTCACAGCTGACTTCTGACAGTCAACATTTAGGTATATACCTAAATTCTGACTGTCAGAAGTGACAACTGCTAAAGACATGTTTTTTTTGCAGATCATATGGTTCGGCATAGGGATACATAATTTGGTCTGGTAGCTTTTTAAAGCCATCAGAAGTCAGCTGTGAGCTGTCAGTCAGCACCACATAAGCTAAAACTGAGGTTTAGCTAGGCCGAGCTTAGGTTAATAACTCTAAAATTATAGGATCTGTTGTCACATCTTCATTTGTATTTAATTCACCATGTTTTCTGTTTAGACCCTTCTGCTGGAAGTCAGGCGCTAGCCCAGCTGTTTTGGCGTCCAATACTCTGTATCTACTTAACTTCCTTTTTACTGCTGCCGTGTTGTCTTGGGCACGTATTCTCCCGAGCCACGGGAAATTCCTATAACTTTGTAGTTATTAAACCCTATCTTATATGCCAGTGTTAAACTAAATATTTTTCATCTAAGAGTTACTTGTTTTCCTTTGCCTATTTAACGGACATTAATCACTGTTACTTGTTTGGTCCAACTTTCTATTTTCTTTATCAATTGTAACCCGATATCAACCTTTATGTTATTATATAATAAATCTATTATTGTTACCTATTCAATTCTTTCAATGTTATAAAAAATGTACCTCTCTTTAAACCTATATATATTACCCAATAACTACACTACGGTAGAGTTAGGCCAGGGTAGAATACATGCTTGCCTGTGCCCGGGCTTTGCATTGCAAGCGCTAGTGTGGGTAATCCCTTTCTTCTATCTCCTTTCTCTCCCACCCACTTTGTTTGTAAACTGAGTGTACTATTCTGATTAATAACATTCCCTGCTCCTATCTCGGGATTACCCGGCAGAACAATGTAGCGAGCCTCAACGCACGAACACCAGAGCGTATTTGCATATTCACGGTTTATTGATTCCACAGCTCTACAAGAGGCAAATTGAAATACCCACCATGTTCAACATAACGTGGACACGACACTTTCTGTCATATTTTTGGGCATGGTCCCACCTTGTAATCTGAAATACTCGTTGTTAATTCATTGGGACACCAGTCAAGATCTACTTTTATTATGACGTTTAAGTAGACCTTGCAGTTGTGACAATTGTGCAGTGGGCATGTTGCGGATAGTCGTGTTTGCGGAACATAGATATAGGTGTTGTGTGTGTGTTCAGATTACAAATAATTTAAAATTGTATCTATTTTACTCCACCAGTTTTGATTTATAATTTTTGAAAAACAAGAATTTTATGGATTTAAAAAACAAACTCAAGATAGCCTTCTATTTTAACTCGTCTACTAAATAGCTAAATATTTCTGTTTCTTATATTATTTTTTTTTTTGCTTAGTGTCTTACTACCCTTGGAGCTTTCCCCAAATTTAAACTAATGAGTTTAAGGCTATGGAAGGGAGAATTTAGAGAAATTGTGCAATTTCTGCAGGAAAGTGGAAAGATATTTAAAACTAAATAGTAGTTCTGTGAATTGTAGACCTCACTCCCTCCCTCCGTGCTATTATCGCTATTATAGATAGTCCTAAGATTTATCTTTGGCTTTAAAGTTAAATAGTTCCTATGATTTCTCCTTGCAGTGACGTGGAGCCATAGGAGAACCTCGTTTGCGGGGCCCCCAGTTATCTGCCTCACAGCCCCTAACTTTAACTTAAATAATTATTTAAAAACCTAATTTTGTATTAATATTATTACAGTAGTTTTGCACCTACATACCGATTTTCAGCCTTACATGGTATCAATAAATACCTAAAAGTAAATACATGTAATTTATTAATGCTAGAAGCCGTATGTTTAAACATATAAGGATTAATTTCTCCTCAAACCTTATTTAGATTTTCTTCCCCAACAAATTTATCTGTTTGAAGGATAAAAAAAAAACGCTGCGGTAAGTTTAAATTAAATCGGTTAGTGCGTTCAAAAGTTATAGTGATACATGTCCACCACAGACAAGTGCAAATCGGTAGCGTTAAAACCAAGAGTTCGTTTCACTTGTACAATAAATCAAACCACATGATTATGTTTTTATTTGTTTTTACAGTCTGACAATATGTGGTAGATCGCCTATACAGGGAGCCTACTATACGAGCGTGCAAGTAAACATTTCCCACCGTCACCTAAGCAAGCACGGAGCTCCCCAAATAACATGGTCCTGTGAGGCTGCACCGTTTGTTCACCAATAAGGGCGGTCCTGTCTCCTTGGATTTTAAGTACAATATATATTTTTCCTTGGTGATCAAGTTAATACAGAAAATAAATCAATTGTATATTCAATATAAATTAAGTTTATGGATAAAAACCATGATTCACGTAGTATAAGACGTCATTCTCACAATATATGTCAGAAATGATAGAACTAATCCGAAATACTCTGTTGATTGCTTAGAATTTATACACTCAAATAATTGGAGATGAGTTACTAAACAAAAGCCTTCTGAGCAGCCATCAAATTTAAATGGATAGCCAGACTTAAAAACTAGGTACATATATAGTTTTACCTAAGTTTAAAAAATATTCCTACCAAATTTGTTTAAAATTGGCCCACGCATTTGTCAGCTATCGTGAAAAAACCAACATACATATTTTTTAATGGCCACCATTTTAAAATGGATAGCCATATTGAAAACCCATGTTCATAAATTGTCCATACTAGATTTAAATAATGTTCCGGCCAAATTTAATTAAATTATTCCACAAATTTGACACAGTTATCTCGTGACAAATATCCAAACAGAGAGACAAACAGAGGAATTGCCAAATGATCAAGTTAAAATAGAACTTCACTTACTGGTTAAAAACTACCTCAGTACAACCAGCTGGGATCCGAAACCCGTCCTCCCCCATACCTTCAAACCAGTCAAAACAATGCTACCTTAGTCCACGTTTCCTGGTGCGGACTCAAACTAGTATGGTTTTCAAGGGTAAGTTTTGGTTAGTTATATTTCTCTAATCAATTAAGACTGAGCCTCCGCTACGCTGGAATGAACGATACTTCCATTACTTGTTGATGGAATGTTTATAACAAGATGTCTTCCTCACACAGTCACGGACCCCCTTAATATAGACAGGAAGGTCTAATTAAACACCAATTAACTGCAGCCCCATGCTTGTGGTCCACATATGACCATAATTGACACGAGAACTCCAATCAGCAGAATGTCTGTGACCCTGACCGTTAAGGGCGCCACCTATTAGAAATGAAATATCCTCACGCTGTGAAATTTATTATAGAAATGGAAGTTATTAAGCCTCAGAACCCCAAACCATCCTCAACTATCTTAGAATGTTCTGTTGTGAACATGTTAACAAACTACTTAATTTATTTGAGAAAGACTAGATCTATTTTCTAACTATTTACTTTATTTCAAACTGACACATTTCTTATGAAATGTCCTTGGAAATGAGCTAATTGACCCCTTTCTCAACTTTTTTTAAATATAAAATTTAAATATAAGTTGCTTATTCCTATAAGAACATGTTGATACCCTTTCCCTCAATTTTGGCGGAACCATATTTTCAAATAACAAACCACTTCATAAATAACGTGAGATTTCTGGACATCTATAATGCGTCTCAGCGCCCCGGTAGGTGGCTCCATTATGTGGCTTAGTCACTCCAGAGGGTTGAACTAAAGAGCCACCTTAATTGCCCAAGAGGGACAGTGTAACTCTACTGGCCCTAGATCAGGAGACTGGAAATCAATTCTGACAGGCTGTCACTGGGGTATTTTTTCCCCCAACATAGTTGTTTGCCATTACCACATGCCGGGGATCGGACCTTGCCTGGGTGCACTTTGGGTTATGGTGCTCCAAAAGTTATCCATCCCTTTGATTTGTACATCCCTTTCCTGTGTTAATCTTCCTCATCCCTAAACATTAGATCGTGGGTCGGCAACCTGTATGGGCCCGGTCGACTTACAAAACCATCAAAGGCACCACGATCACCCATTGTTTCTCTACTATAATTATGATTTTTTTTTCCCCGTCTACATCTCTTATATTTTCCTTAAATTCTTTCTTTTCTCAATACTTATGTTCCTTCTTATATAGAAAATAAATATAGCACAAATAAAATGTATATTTTCAAATTGAACTACCTACTTTGTAATGTTACTGATTTGGACCGCTCTCATATATTTAAAAAGTCATGGATGAATTTATTTTTCTTCAATAAATTCTATGTAAAATTATCCTTTTAATACTTCATCCCTGGAGAATCACGCGCTTTTCAGAAATAATGTAGAAGGATTGCACCATTAAAATTTATTTCTTATTTCAAAATTTAACTCCGTAGTATTTACCAAACAAGCAAGTGACGCTAGCTCCCTCTACCCAATAGGAAGCTAGCCTTCAAGACACCTGTCGCAGGGACGCTTTTGATTTGTTGGTTTTGACACTGGTCACGAGAGGTACAAGGAGCAAGGGGTATGTCATATATAAGATGTTTGTGCGTATGAACACACAGAGTGCCGGCGACATAAACCTAGAGAACGTGTAATATTACGACAGTACTACTAACTTAGATACAAAGAATAACAGAAAATAATCTGAAGTTCAAGTACATTTTTATAATTTTACATAATATCTTTGTACCGAAGATAAAATCACTTCAATAAATCGTTTGCAACATTAACAGTTGTATTTATTCAATTAAAATATCTTAATAATTGGCGCTCTATCACGGGGCTATAATAACCAATTATCTCACAATCAATTAAAGAAAGTTATAATTGGCTCCCAATCGAGGGACAATTATATCTCAATAATACCATATCGTAATAATTGGCGCTCGATCATGGGGCTATAAATACAAATTATATCTCAACAAATCCATAACGTTTCAATTGGCGCCCAACGCGCAACCGTATCGTAATAATTGACGCTCGATCACGGGGTTATAAATACCAATTATATCTCAAATAAACGTATCATTTTAATTGGTGCTCAATCACGGGGCTATAAATACCAATTATATCTCAAAACAACCGTATCGTAATAACTTGTCTTATAAATATTATAGAACTGCATAGCCGCTATATAACTATTGTGAAACATAAGAAACGTGGATATTTCTGAATACTGGCTAGTCGCTAATGGCAAAGTGTTTCCAGTTCAACATCATTTTATATTCTGATAATCTTCATTTACAATGTAACAGAATCGAGATATATGCAGACAGAATTAACTTCTTGAGATGTATCTTCAACATCACAAGGAGAACATTAGTTTAAAAAAAAAGCTGGAAACTGGTTATAATTTTACAAAATTCGTGAGTCTTCAAGCAAACCCAGCTCACAGATGACTCATCATTTTGAGTTGTTTTCCCTGCTTAAAGTTTTATAATCAAAATCATTAACTACCATTTTAAATAAAGTAAAGGGTTTTAAAATCTCTTTTAAGAAAATTGGTCCTCCAAAATGTCAATTTTCCTGAAAATGGTTAAACTGCAGAAATTAGTTTTATAATTTTTTGTACTTACCTTTTAGTTCCAAAGTTAGTCCATTCATTGGTAGTATTAAGAAGGATTCAAAATATATTAGTGATCCTCCAGCTATGGGTATTAGATCATATCCATTTCATTTTGATAATATTTTATTTGAGGAAGCAGCTCTTTGAATCGCTGAAGGACTTTGCCTTTATTTAGCAGATGAACATTAATGTGAAGAAGTTTCTCTCCAAACTGACAGTTCAGTTCTTCTGTAAATTCTTTGAACAATCTCCATTTTTAATTTTAGTGTGCTGTTTACAGTTCCTAAACAACTTTCATGACACTCTCCACAACTAAGAATTTTCCGCAAAGAGGTTAAGGGTGAATTATACACTTAAATTCCTGAAATGAATAAACCGTTAATCTGTTTGGCATGATAAAATAAAGCTCTAATGAATGTCTGTCAATTCACGAGTACCCTCTATGGTTATGTTGGCTGATTTTTGAATAGGAACTATCAAGTGATTAATTAATTTTGAAAAATATCTACTCCTGTAGTTGTTCCGGTTATAAGTATGATTTTTAAAAATTCATATTTACTTTAAAAACCACTGAAGCTCATTAAAAAAAAAGCTTTGTTGAACTGTTGTAGTGCCAACCATACCATTTAATTCATCCATCTGTAATCTGTTACGAAAGAAAATGAGTCTACATCTGCCTATAGTGAAATCTGTGACCACGAGCTCGAATAGACGTGTCACTTGTTACGCTGCTATTTGGACAGAATCAGTAGTAGTTAATATCTTATCTTTATTTTGAATTCAATACATATTTCTGCAGCAGTTTAAGTAAGAGCCTGCTCCATGAACTCACCTTCAGTGAAAGATTTTTTTTCTTCTTAGCCTGCACTTCTAAAACTTTGATGAAGCTACAATTGCATAAAACCTCTACTCTAAAAGTCAAAGACTATCCAGGAAAAGAGGTAGGTTAACAGCGCTAAACCTTGACACAAAACTAACCCTTAAAGAACAGCTAGAATCTGCTGTCAATATCAGATCCTAAATCTGCACTCGCACATCTATGACTTGCATCTTTCTCGCTCTCGGTTTTTTCTTATTACAAACATCCCTACTAAGACCGAAACACAATCAAGTTATGACTGAAAATTATGACCGGTCAAGGTTATTTTGATCACTCTCAAAAATTATTTGAAAGAATTTAATATATTTTCATGTTTAGAAGATCCAAAGATCAACTTTTAAATATGATGTAGTTTTCTTGTACGATGGACTGAAAATTGCTGAGCGATCGACTTGTTGCCAACCTCTGCATTAGACTATGCCATAAAACAGCTCATGGACTTAAAAGAATAGGCCATATGAACAAAAAAAAATTAGTACGCAGCTTATATCAGACAAATACACTGTGAGTTTAATTTTTTTTAGCACTCCGTATTACTACCTGTTCGGGCTATACGCATAATTATAGCTAATTACGCTAATGTGCTAGGGTTGAGGAAGGTCGAATTTAGAGGAAGTGTACCAGTATTTGCGTGGAAGTAATGTGTAAAACCATCAAGAAAAACCAACCTCAGTACACCCAGTGGTGATTCAAACCCAGATCTTCTTGTCACTGGCAGTCTAGTTTATTGCGATAGTGACGCCTTCAACCATGCGGCCACTGAAGCAGGTTCAAATATTAAATACTGTTTGAGTCACGGAACTGAAGTCTTCCATACTTACTTTAATGCTCAACGTAGGTAGTGACTTTTTTTTTTTCGTAAAAGTTTACAATACGTACACTTACTTTTCAATCATTCCTCGCCTAATTCTTAGTTATTGTTTTGGTACTCCACGTCTTATTCATCGGGCTTTCTGGGCATTTACACTATTAGTGTAGGGATGAGGGAGGGAGGTTGAAGAAGAAATATACCTGCACTAGCGTGGAAGGTCAGTAGGAAAACAATTGAAGAAAATATACCTTAGCACACCCAGCCAAGGTTCTAGCCCCAACTATACTAGCACCGACAAACCAGACAAGATGAAACTGACGCCTGTTTCTGTGTCCCCACAAATGCTGATCGTTCTTAATTATCTACAAACATGATAAACTAAGGGTGTATTCCCTTTAAAAGAATGTTTTAATCAATTTTCTTATAATTTCAACGTTACCCTTCGTCTATCCTGTAAAGTAGCAAGGAAGCTTACCTTACTCCACTATGGTATACATCTTTTAAGTTTGAGTCTTGATGTTTTCCATCAAAGTAAGATTGCTACCATTCAGGGTAAACGAAGTGTACACTCTTTAGCGAAAGCGACTTCACTCTACGAATAAATTGACTCTTTTTCTCTGAATTGTATATTAATAGGTTGAGCATTTTTTTTTTAAATCTGTCTTTTCTAATAACAGCCCTCGGGTCTCGTTGTTCTGCTGTCAAGTTGAGAGGCTGTTGTCGCTCTCTACCCCCTTGTGAATGTCATACCTTATTACAACATGTGACACTGTCGGAGTAACACGAGCGGTTCTGTGTCGGGTGTCACTCGTAATTGGAAACATGGAACCTCGTCAGAACATAATGTGCCAGCTGTTCAAACCAATCAAATGGAAAATACATTCAAACGGACTTTGTATCCTATTAGGTCTATTTATTAGATTATTTAGATACACTTGTTTATTTATATTGACTATTTTATTTGAAAGTTTAGGAAAGTGATGATTGTTAATGTTGTTATTATTGTTGTTGTTTGATGTCTTTTTGGACTCTATCTTACTACCCATTCGAGTTATACGCTTATGTACTGATTACGCTGATGGTTTTAGGGATTAGAAAAGTTATAGTAAGAGAAAGTGTACCCACATTTGCGTGTAAGGATGTGCTGTTAATTGTTTCTACCTCGCACAAAGTAAATACCGACTCTGCAAGAACAACGGATCTAATTGGACTTACCATGGCCGAGCCGATGTAGTTGTGGTGTTGTGTGATCGTCACTGATGGGCCACATTTAACTATATTGGAGTGGTTACTTAAAAAAAACTATACTGAAATAGATGATTTCATGTTTTCCATCTCATCAACTACTTGTCACGCATGCGCCGATACCTTCTGCAGGCACCCACCACTCCAAGCGCCATTTCTCCGAGACGTGATTGGTCGACCACCCTTCATTCTTATCCTATTCTGTGGTCAATCTGGGAGCCTATTTAACACCATGTATCGTCTAAAATAAACACAGAAAATTATTCATTCTCCTCGGCTGAACATGTTAATAACGTTTTCTTTCTTCGTCTAATCTACTAGCTACAAGAGAAAACTGCCCGGGACACCATGGCGTCCAACTCCACCGTGGCTACGATCAGCTCCAGCTAGCCCCCGCCACTACAAGGACATTTTCTAAGCATCAACGCGGTCAGTCTACCCTGCTAGGGAGATAGTCCTTTTTATTAAGTACAATTTGTTTACCTTAGTCAATGTGTTGTTTATATATTCATATGTAGAAATCCATCGCTTAGCGACTCCGCTCTATACATGTATAAGGTTAAGATTTAATTAATATTTATTAGTTCAATTTACCTAGGTATGCCTATTCCTAGCTTACAGGGTATTTGGTTCCTTCAAAACAAAACTAGTTTATTGTGGTATTGTATACCTTGTAAGAATAATTTTACCAGTTTGGCATAGCGCCGCTTAATGAGTTGACTAGAGCTTTTAGAATATATATATATATATATAATATATATATATGCCAGTGCAATGTGTAGACACTGTTTACCTTTATTGGGTTCCCCTCTAACGGTTTAGCCGTTATTAGCTTGTCGCTTAACGACTTATTGTTGTTATAGGTTATTGAATACTATGCCTAATGACGCTGAAGTTGATCTGTTAGTTTAGATGGGACATTCTGTCTCCAATTACCGGGGAACGTCAACTCCAGGAAAATAGGAGTTCGCTATTCGCAGTTTATGGCCTAATTAGGTCTTTTCCCCCAGTAAATAGTCTCATTTTCTCTTTGTTATCATACTTTCTCTATGTCACCCGGGTGACCTGGTGGTCTAGGGGTAAGGTGTCAGACTTCTATTCTGAGGGTCCGGGGTTCAATCCTCGGTCCCGGCATAGATTTATCTGATTGCCAAACCCTTCCTTCACCTCTGACAAGATGTGTATTAATCACAACTTGTGAATGTGAGGAATGCCAGGCCTCCACCGTGGTTCGGATTCCACGTTAAACTGTAGGTCCTCCATTTCATCTCACAATCACCCTACCATTGCACATTAGCGTAAGTGCGTATAACCCGAACGGGTAGTAAGACGCGGTGCTAATAATAATAATAATAATAATATGTCACCCGCCTCGGTGGCGTAGTTGGCTAACGCGCCAGTCGTGTTGAGCTCGACCGCCGAGGACGGGGAGATCGAGGTTCGAATCTCGGTCGGGTGAACTGGGGGTGGTTTTTCCTAAATGGTTTTCCACTCTCCTTCCACGCAAATGCGGGTTCACTTCCTCTAAATTCAACCTTCCCCATTCCTAATCCATTAGCGTAATTAGTACTTAAGCGTATAACCCGAACGGGTAGTAAGACGCGGTGCTAAATATTATTATTATTATTATTTCTCTATGTCACTTGTTTGACGGAAATTTCCTTGCTTGGCCTCTTGGACTCTAGCATTTGACTGCTTTTTGTACCGCTTGGACGGGTTCCTTAAGTTTGTACGAAAGAGCATGACAGTGTTCTAATATTCACCTTTTTTACGAGTTTTGATAAGGGGGAAACATTTTGTGTACTTATAATTATTTTAATGCTGTCCTAACTAGGACATCCCTATCCCAAGTGTAAGGGATATATCTTGCAGCCCCTATTGTTGGTCTTGACGTTCACGCAGTTTGTAAACAGTAATGAAGTGGCAACTAACTATGAGAGGGTAGTCGCCAAGTTCCCAGAATATACAATTGTATGGAACAACTTGAGCTATATGAGTTACCATTTGTGTTAATGGGATGATGAATTTACCTCCTGTCACTAACTACATTCTATCTTGCCTTATGTTGCATTTAGCTAAACGACCTCACTTATGGTAGACTGTTTATTACTTTCGAATGTTAGTACTCTAGTTTATCTTGTTGTCGGTTTTTATTTACTCTATGTTGACCATCTAATCTATCTTTTTGCATTAAGGCTAATCATACCTCATAAAGCTATATTAACTTGTGCACTCTCATTAAGGCTCATTGTAACAGGCCAGATATAAAGCTCATCAAAACCTAAAACCTATGCTATCCACTGCTTTGATTACTCGTTCTATTTTTATTTTTTTTGTATTATCAGAGAGCACATCACGACACCCACTTAAGGGTTTCATTTTTTTATATGTAACATATTGTCAATAAAATAAAATATTGTATTCCATGTACTTGCACCTTTATTCATAATTTGACCTCGCCCCCTTTGGGTGGGTTCAACGAGATTGGAAAACCAGTTTGGAAAACCATCCTCAGTACACCCAACTGAGATTTGAACCTCGATTTCTCCATCATCGGAATTATAGTATACTCAGGGAGTAGCGCATTAGACCATGCGGCCACCGAAGCGGGTATTTTATTGTTACTATTTTTATTATTATTTATAATCTATTGTTAATATTATTACTGACCATTACATAATCAGCGATAACTCTAGATTTTCTGAATTTGATTTTTATCATAAAAAGAAAACTTAACTTAGAGAGCTATTTAAAGAACACCCTTATCACTAAGTGCTTTCTGTTTGTTTACTGTGTACGCTTCAATAAATAATGACTACTCTTGAATCATATGTTTTCTTGTTTCTTCTCTTTGTTATTATTTAGTTACCAAATTTGTTCCATTGTAATCACTTGTACACAAGAATAATGTGTTTATTATTTTTAAGCCATGTAGTGTTCTGTATTTTTTCAGTGCTAGTATGTTAGGGCAAGCGCCCCTTCTTCCCCCCCAAAGTTAAATGTAACAAGCATTCTTAAATAAGCGAAAATAACCTCAAATTCAAGTTAGATTTACATTCGTATTTAATTATTTTAAATATATATGATTATATATATATGAGTAAATTTGATAAATTCTGATTAATTTATTTCAAGACCATTTAGTGTAAATCTGCCTACTCAGGGAAAATAGAAATAAAAAATTAGAAATTAAGTCACTTAACCAATATGAAAATGCAACAGAAGATTTTTTTTTAGATTTAGATTATCTTTAAGATTTTATTTTAAAATTACATTACTATGAATAGTTTTTTTTATATATAAAATGAAGATTGATGCCTTAGTGTTTCTAAAACTTGAGATGTGACACAAAAAATGTTCCTTTTTTTTCCCCCCGGGAAATTTACTATTTGAATGGAAAGAATGTACTTGAGATATCTCAAATTTCAAAATATTCACTCTTGTTTAATTCAACCCAAGGTCGCTAACACCAGAAATATTACTAAACAAGCATGGTTTCATTTATTTACCTCTTATTTTCCCCAATTTATTTGTTTTCCTTTCCCTATGTTTTCGCCACAAGGTATCTTTCTCCTTTTCTCCCCGTCTAACTCAATCTGCTCTATCTGCTCTCCATCCCCCCTCCTACCCCCCCTCCCCCCCACTTTTATCAAACCCCGACGAAACACGATTCAATCAAGAACAACACACGCTCTCTCAAGCTACCCGGGGTATGCCACCTTCTCTTGGCTCTGCGGACCTGATAACTGGAGCGAGATTCATTACATTCCTTCTTTCTTAGTGTGGGAGAAAAAAAAATAGAACTAAGAATGTTTTGGAAAATATAAAGTTTTTTATTTTTAACTATATTGACATCATTAGTAGAGTATTTTTTTATAAATAATTTTGTTCACTTAATCCTAATACTTACTAACCCTGCAGGCTATACGCATTTTGATTACATTGATGGGGGCTAGAATTAAGAGGAGCTGCAACCGCATTTGCGTGTAGAGTGTAGCGTTGAAAGTATATTATATAGATAGAACTCACTAACAAATGTTAAAAAAAAATCTACCAAAGTCTACCTACCTAACAACAGAATATGAACTTTTGCTTATATTTTGTTGGGAATCCTGGTCTGGAAGAGATTTTTTTTCCTACCAGAATACTATCATATAGACTGATTCTAGTAGGGTAAAAGGCCTTCCAGACTTGGCAACTAACTAAGCTTGTGGTTTAGTTGGTATCTCACCGCTGGAAAGCTACAACAACCTTCTCTTTCTAGCTCGACAGGCTACCTTGAAGGGTGGGTTAAGGCAGTTCCTTCCCACCTCCTTACAATTCCCATCTTCCTAACACTAGCTGACGACCTTGACGTATTTGTACGTAAAAATATTGAATCTAGGACAAAAATTTGCAGACAGCGGATGTTCAATTACGCCGAATAACTTTGAGACTAATATATATATATATATTATTAACTATTTCCAGTCAAAGAAAGGGACTACTAAGCTAATTAATGACTTTGGCATCGCATCTAATTACCTGTTCAGTATATGCATGTGTGCTAATTACGCTAATGAGCTAAATATGAGCAAAGGTGAATTTAGAGGAAGCTTATTCACATTTGGGTGCAGGACGAGTAAAAAACTGTTTAGGGAAAACCACCCTGGGTACTGTATACTCACCCGCCTCAGTGGCGTTGTTAGCTAACGCGCTAGTTTCATGTTGAGCTAGACTGCCGAGGACGGGGATATCAAGGTTCAAATATCGGTCAGGTGAAATGGAGGTGGTTTTTTCCTAAATGTGCTTCCACTCCCCTCCACGAAAATGTGGGTTCACTTCCTCTGTATTCAACCTTCCCTATTCCTAACTCATTAACGTAATTAGTACTTAAGCGTACATCCCAAACGGGTAGTAAGACGCGGTGATAAATAAATAATAAATAAAAATACTGTACACTCCACCGGGATTTGAATCCCGAGCTCCCCACTATCGGCAGTCTAGCTATTGTGAGAGTAGCGGCCACCGAAGCGGATAAAATTATAGTTACATTATTACTATTTTATTTATTCCAAGTCATAGTATTTTCATTTTAAAATATCACAGTATTGTATGTTTCACTGTATCATATTTTGAAAAACATTATTTTGAGATGGTAATAAACTTACAATTTGTCACTGACACCTGGACACATGACTTAATCCAAGGGGTAAGGTTGTGGAGGGTAGGTTAAGAGGAATTGTAACGGCACAGAAGTGGAGCTAAAAGGGGGAATCCACATTGATAAAACAAACAAGTGAACTCGTTTGAGTCAAGTCATCCTTAGGGTTACCAACCGTACACTTTTAAGAGAACATTTACTCTTTTTGAGGTGGTAAAACAGCGTACTCTTACTTTTTACCTTCTCGTGGTCAAATGTACTCTTTTTAAAACATTTCATGATTATTAAGTGTTCTCCCTAGAAAATTTTGCCAGCTAGATGGCATTATTATGTAGCTGGGTTAGGGAAGTGTAATACTTTGCAATATTTGATGATTTGCGCAACAAATAATTTTAGCCTGGCGTTCAGTAAAATAAGCCTGTACCCGTTCGAAAGGTCCTGGGGGAAAACTCTCACATTAATAAGAAGTAAAAATCAATAAATATATATAGCACTCCACCGTCCCGGTCATCATCATTTTTAGAATGTACTCTTTTTGCAGGATACAAAGATGGCAAAACTAGTCCACAGTGAGTATTAGTTAACATGGACTAAAGAAAACAAAAGCCTAATAACAAGATGTGTATGATTTTATAAGAGGTTTAAGTTAATCACGTATCAGCAATAAATTTGATTTTGATCTACTTAGCCATTTTTATTCAAACGTTTCAAGCTGATAGTTTCACTGTTCTTTTAAAAATTGACAGTTTCGACCAAAGTATATAGTTTTGATGTCTTGTATTCCGTATGCTATGACAATAATATGTAATTTAATTTAATTTAATTAATTTAATTTAATTTAGCACCGCGTTTTACTACCCGTTCGGGTTATACGCTTAAGTACTAATTACGCTAATGGATTAGGAATTGGGAAGGTTGAATAGAGGAAGTGAACCCGCATTTGCGTGGAGGGAGAGTGGAAAACCATTTAGGAAAAACCACCCCAGTTCACCCGACCGAGATTCGAACCTCGATCTCCCCGTCCTCGGCAGTCGGGCTCAACACGACTAGCGCGTTAGCCAACTACGCCACCGAGGCGGGTAATAATATGTAAATTTATTACATAATGAAGTACAGTGTGTAAAGAAAGTTTTATTCAAATCAGTAGAAATATTTTACGTTTCGTAATTTTGACATACATCCAACTAAATTCCTATAATTGGTTTTCAAATTTCAACCACCTATCTATAAAATAGACATTGTATCTTATTTTATGATAAATTTATATATTATTCATAATATAATATTATTAATAGTGAAATATTAATAATATATAATAATCTCCACTATAGTAAATACCAGTTCCTATGTCCAGCCATAAAAATCTCAGAACTCAGAAGAGAAAGGTAGTTAAGATTTAGCAGGCAGGTACCCCCCCCAGCTGCTAGCACGTACGGGTGTGGATATACTTGATGATAGAAAATTCCAATGGAGAGATTCCCAAAAACCCAAAGTCAAAAAATGTAAATCTCAGAAGGTGAAATTTTACAAACCAAAAATCTTGCCGGAATATTTAGTGACAGAAAATTCCCAAGAGCCCCCCTAAAATGGGTTAGGGGGTGGGGTTTTTTCCAGAAAAGCAATATAGAAATACTCTTAAAATCCAGAAAACCTAGGAAATTGAAATTTTTCAGACAGTTATCCCTTAACCCAGTGGTTCCCAAGCTTGCGCCACGAAATATTCCAATATTTTCAATGAAATGACAGCCCACGTGGTTTTAGAATTGGACCATCTATGTGTTGATGCGATGCTAGGAAGGACATCTAACGGACACTGTACAAACCACTAACTCTTTCATTTCTCAATAGTAATACTAGTTGGCGTACAACGTCAGAATTTTAAAGAAATTGTTTAATAACTCTGGATTGTTCTATTATAAAGCAGTCTAGAAGGCAGTTGTTTCTCAGCCTACTGCGTGAACAGACTTAAGTCACTCAGTGCATCAATTTGAATATAGTTAATGAAATGTTCTAGCTATTTATCGAACTTTCTCACTACTTGATGTTTGCAAATAGATCGCTTTCTACGCGGCCTTGATTTATTAAAGATTTAACCAAGTGAATGGTGTTGTGATCAAGTAAACTTTTAAAAGTTGTTGTTCTTATCTTCCTAAAAATGGACAAATTTGTATCGAACATCAATAAGCATTGTAGGAGTTAAAATAAACCATAAAATAGTGGTGGGTGTGTGAAGAAGCGGAAATTTCGTTAATACGACGACAGTTGTTTGGATTATGGCTTTTATATCGACAGGACTGGTGTCAGCGATGAAGAGAGACCACAGTGTGTATTGTGTATGAAAGTTTTGTCACCAGAGTGCATGCTTCCAAGTAAGCTAAAATTGTATTTAGAAACCAATCATCGAAACATGGTCGGTAAACCTCGCGACTATTTCACCAGAAAGTTAAAATAACTAATACCACAAAAAGGTACCTTTTCTCTGCAGGTATCAATAACAAGCAATGCTTTTCTAGCATTATACAAGGTTGCATATTAAGTCGCAAAGTGTAAAAAAAAACATACCATCTCAAAACAACTAATTCTACCAGCTTTTGTAGATTTATTTAACATTATGATTGGGGGGTCTGCGGGGAAACAGATTTCAAAGGTGACTTTGTCTAACACTATCAGTCAAAGAATCCAGCACATGGAGGAGTATCTCAATGATCAATTAATTGAAAAAATAAAAGGGAAGGAATTTGGGTTGCAGCTGGATGAGACCACGAACAGTAATAAGGATGCACATTTGATTTTCTATGTACGGTTCATAGATGAAAATTACAATGTGGAAGACATTTTTTTGTAAAAGTATTATTGCAAGTACAAAGGTTCAAGACTTGTTCGAGATCATGGACACATTTATAGTTGAAAATAATTTGTAATGGACAAAGTGCATTGGTTTCTGTACTGATTGTGGTTGTTCGATGTCCAGCCATTATGGAGGATTGCAGGTGCTTATTCGAAACAAAGCTCCGGATTCACTGTGAACCCATTGCATCATTCACAGAGAAGCACTCGCATCAAAGCATCTGAGTCTTCCACTGATCTTAGAATGTGTGCGGAGGGTGGTAAACTTTATAAAAACTCGACAGATGAAAGCAAAGTTTTTCAAAAAATTGTGTTAGGACATGGGAGCTGAATACATGTCTTTGTTGTACTACTGCCCCTTGCAATGGCTCTCTCGTGGCACTGTATTGTCCCGTACGTTTGAATTACGGCAGGAAATGTACACTTTTCTTGAAGAGGAAAAACACGAGTATGCCAAACACTTCCTTCGTGAA
This sequence comes from Timema podura, assembly GCA_033556935.1. Taxonomy (NCBI): domain Eukaryota; kingdom Metazoa; phylum Arthropoda; class Insecta; order Phasmatodea; family Timematidae; genus Timema; species Timema podura. Next base: position 20,435,274 of record JAVRXN010000003.1, on the reverse strand, counting down.
AACTGTTTTTTTTTGTAAAACTATCATGCTTATGGGATATATTTGAAAAGTTACATATGTTGAATTATCCGTGCAAGGAGGAAACATGTCCATTTTGAAATTGGTCAAGAAGATTTCAGCTTTCAGAAAAAAATAACAGCGCTGGAGAAGAAAAATGAATGAAGACGAATGAAAAAGATTGTTTCCCCTTGTTATATCAGTTTGTGATCTCCAGTAGAGTTGATTTCTCTCGCAACATAAAATCTGTTTTTGAACAACACCAACCACAGCTTTTCAAATGGTTTGAAAAATATTTTCAAGAAGATGATATTGATATGTTCGTATGGATTCAATACCCATTCAGGACCTAAGCTCCATCAGGTTTTACTTCTGTAGAAGAAGCAAATCTTATTTAGCTTTCTTGCGACATTACACTGAAGACAAAATTCAACAGCACGTAGCTAAATGACTTTAGGATATCAGTAAAGAAGAATTTCCGCTGCTAAGTGGTAAATCTCAGCGAATCTTAATTACATTTGCGACATTATATATGTGTGAAGCTGGGCTTTCTGTGGTCGCTGTGATAAAAGCAGGTATCGGTTGATTGATTTGATTCCAAGATTTGAGAAGATGTGCAGTGAACAACAGGCTCACCCGTCCCACTAATTAAGATTTATTTATTAAATGGTTTGATTTGATGGTTCAAATTATGTACCTATTTAATACTTTTTACATAAATGGTTTGTGAATTTGAAATACGTGCAAATATTAGGTAGTTATATGTTCTGACCTTGGACGCCGTGAAAAAATCCCGATATACTAAGAGCGCCGGGAACCAAAAAGGTTTAGGAACCACTGCTTTAACTCAAAAGGGTGCAGGAATACATGGGGGCTAAACAGTCCCTTGGCGGGGGGGGGGGGGGGGGGAGGCAGGAGGGGCAAAAAACAAATTATTGAATGAATAATCCAGACAGGTAGTAGGTCTAAGCGATGTGAAAGAAAATTTCGGCTGCCAATTTTCAACCAAAAAAATTTTGCTCTAATCTATTTAATCAATTTAGAACTATATTTCTTAGTAATGCTCATAATTTTAGTAAAGAATTTTACTAATGTTGAAGTCAAGTAAGATTGAATTTATATTAAAGGTAATACACTTGTTTATTTGAAATGTTGCGCAACACCAAGTAGTTAAAAGGTATATATTATATCAATATACAAAGTTGAAATGAAGTATAGCAAAAACTTTCTAATTTCACCAATTCTATTGATCTTTTATGACAAGTATTTGTGTAATTACATAAATGGTTAATCCTTGCATATTAATTACTTATATAATCTTACATTTCACAATTTAGTTGCCATTCATCCATTCTATTATTTTAATTTATTATTCATAATTATTGTTATTTAACTTTTACTAATAGCTCACTAATTTTCAACACCCCATCAATTTATATTCATATTTATCAAACTGAACGTGTCTTGTAATTTTTGTTATATTTTATTTTAACTTTGTTTACAACTATTATGTATCCCTTTTGACCACTTGATGTGGCTCAACATTGCAAAGTACGGTAACAAGTTGACTAACCTGCTTCGGTGGCTGAATGCTCTAAGACATCACTTTCACAATATTATACTAGAATGCCGATAACATGAAGATCGGGGTTCCAATCCTAGTCGGGTATATTGAGGGTGGTTTTCCCCTAAAATGGTTTTCCATTCCCCCTTCACACAAGTGCGGGAACACTTATTCTAAATTCCACCTTCTTCACCCCCAAATAATTAGCGTTATTAGTACGTATGTGTAAAATCTGAAAAGGTAGTAAGACGCGGCGATATAAAATATATACACAATATTTCAGTGAAAGCGTGCAAAAATTAAACAGGACATAGGGGATGGTCTACCAAACATTTTGAGACAGGGAACGTGTGGTCTACGAAGCCAGCTAAGTGGGATATGGGCCTAAGCATGTCCAACATTGTTACTGATGTCTTGTTTATTTACAGCTAACCATTACATGTAACTTATTTGCATTTAGTTGAAACATTAAGTAGAGGTAGTACTGTACAGTATACCATGTCATTGACAAACCGGAGAAAATCTACCATTTTGAACCTCACAACAGTTGCTCAAAATGACGGCCACCAACCCCATTGCACGCATGAAATCGGCGTACGAGATTTTTCCGCGCCTATTCAAATATTTCATAAGTGTTGCGAATCACATCACAGGCGACGAAAATCCTGGCAACTAATACCAAGTCTGTATTCACCGGGTCTCATACACAAGTGATTTGAGATATCCCCATACGAAATAGCTTTCAGGCTCTCCCCCATGAGTCTAGGCCCATATCCCCCTTTGCTGGATTCGCAGACCACACGTTCCATATCTCAAAATGTTCGGTAGAGCATCCCCTATGTCCTGTTTAATTTTTGCACGCTTTCACTAAAACACCCTGTATATATATATATATATATATATATATATATATATATATATATATATATATATATATATATATCTTTGATATACATTCGATCTTGTCTGACTTTAAAAACTAAATATCATTAATCATTTATCAATTTACACCATTTCGTAATAGTTTAGTTAAGAAGAAACACAACAAAGATATGTAGCTTTGATTGGAGTAGGATAAGTTTGTTAAGAGTCTTATTTTCAAACGGAGCCTCGTTTGAGAAGGACACTTTATCGAAAAGTTTCAAAGCCCTCCCAGCAACCTTGCCAATAAAATAAAATTTAGAGTTAAATAAGATCAAATGTAAAATCAAGGTCCACGGATGTGTGCAGATGTGTGGAGTATGTTATTCAAGTCACGGAACTAAGCCCACTGTCCCCCGTCTCTACCCCCTTTCCTTGGCACAGGAGTTTAATAGCCCTCCCGTCCGTCGTAAGGGAATTAAAGTTAAAAACCCAATCTGGCTTGGAAACAAAATTACCCCAGTTATATACGTTGGGAAGGATTTATACAAGGAAATCACCTCACGTACAGACACGGGGAGGCAGGATTTTCTCCTGATTGTGGTAAGGATGTAAGAATTAAATATGGACTGTAATAAGATAATACAGTGTTTAAATTCTTCTTTGAAAATGTAGTTTGTTTGTAGAACCTAGATTATCCTGATTCCAATCGTCTCCGGACATTGTATTCACTTGAAGTCTCCAGTCACCCAGTATTAAAAACAATAACTCCCTGTGGATACCAACTAAGCTGGCATTCCAACATTAGCGTCCTGGAGACCCCAATTCAGCCAGCATTACAACAGTGGCCCCCTGCATACCCTAATTCAGCTGGTATTCCAACAATAACCCCCTGAATATCCCAATTAAGCCATAATTCCAACAGCAATCCCCTGGAGACCCGAATTCAGCTGGCATTCCAACAGTAATCCCCTATAGACTCCAATTCAGCAGGCCATGGCCATATTCCGAGGGAGCGGGGGGGGGTCGTTTAGGGGTTCAAACCCTGCCCCCCCCCCCGAAATTGTATGAATAATATATATATATATATATAGCTTTATTTATGGTTCAAACAATATTAAAATTAAGGTATAAGTACAAATTGGGGGACTGTGTTTCCATAAAAAGCACTTCAGAGAGCTTCCATAGGTGTTTAGTATTTAGAAATTGTTCTAGCCTCCAGCAGCTATGGTGTTATGTTGCCGTAGAAAAAATACTTTAGAGAACTTCTAGAGGTGTTTAAATATATAGAATTTTCCTAGCCTCAGTTAGGGGGTTATGTTGCCATAAAAAAACACTTCAGATAGCTTCTAGAACTGTCTATCATTTAGAATTTTTTCTAGCCTCCGGCAATTGAGGGATATGCCGAACAAACCCCCAGAAATTATTGTCTGGCATAACAACAGTAGCCCCCTGGAGACCCCAATTCAGCCAGCATTCCAACAGTAGCTCCCTGGATATCCCAATTTCACCACTAATCCAACAGTACTGTAATCTCCAAATCAGTTTTAATATATAGCACAATTTTGAATATTACTTGTCTAATATTTTTGGTTCAATATGTCAACATGATACTGTAGTTTGACAAAAAACACTTCCCAAATAAATTAACAACTTTAATTTGAAATTAAAGTAAAAGAATACTATTACTTTTGCTAAAGTATGTTATAATATTTTTAAATATTTATTTGAAAACTTTGTCAAGGGAATATTTTGTTCATTTTGAGTTAAATCGTATTTTTTCAAAAACAAATTCAATTGGTTTGGACCCGCCTCGGTGGCCGCATGACGTTACTCTCGCAAGAGACTAAACAGCCAATGACAGGGAGATCGTGGTTCGATCCCAGTGGGTGTACTGAGGTTTTTTTTCATAAATGGTTTCCCACACTCTCTTACGCAAATTCGGGTACACTTCCTCTAAAATTCAACCCTCTTAATCCGTAACCCATTAATGGAAATAATATATAAGCGTATAACCCGAATAGGTAGTAATACTTGGCGCTAAAAACAAAACTAAAAATAATAATTGGTTCCAACTCTACAGCAATCCAAAATGTTGCTAAGCAATAATAAACCAACTTTAATTAAAAACACGTGTACTGTATGTGTACTGTACAAAAGGACAAAGGCATCAGTCTCGTCTAGTCTGGTTTGCCGATGATGGGTGTGTCAGTTTTCGAATTCTGGCTGGTTGTACTGGAGTAACTTTCTCCAAATAATTTCTCACTTTCCCTCCGAGAAAACGCGAGTACACTTTCTATAAAAGTTTACCTTCATCATTCCTACACCATCGGTGTAAATATATGGGTAGCCCAACAAAACGTGATGCATGGAAATTTTAAAAAAATACAAAAGTTTTACACGCAGTCGATAATCAAATTAAATGTATTCTTAGAAATTAAAATCCCACTCCCCGAAAGAGCCACAACGTTGAAGTATTTATGGAAGAGGTTGAAAGTGTCTCGCTTTTAGAATGTCGATTTAAGTCTGTTTCCATAGCAACAAACTCAAACAAGTTGAGGTTAGTATCTTCGAGAAACTAGAGAAACAGGAAACCACAGAGCAGGGCGAACTTTCCAACTAAGAGGTGCTTAATAAGAGAACTCCTCAAAGTTCACCATCTTCTAATTATCAAGTTTCGGAACTAGGATTTCGAAATAATGTATACGATTCGCTTTTATTGGGGATGGGGTGGGAAAATTCCACCAGTGAAATAAGATTTCATTAACAACAAAGCTTTCTTAGCTCGTCCAGTGCAACAACGTAACCGTTTGTTTTTGTATTCTTTGTTCGCCGCGTCTTAATCTCCGTCCGCATATTTACTATAGTAGACTAGGAAGGGGGAAGGAAAAATCTTAGAGGAAGTGTACCCAAATTTGCGCGGAGAAGTAGTAAGTCTTTTGGAAAAAAAAAACACCCTCCGTATATCAAGCCAGGATTCGAGTCCCAGCCGTAGCGTCAACAACAAGCCAACTTTTTGCGAGAATAGCTTCTTATACCTTTTACTCACCAATAAGGGTGTTTTGGAGTCACCCTCATGAATTAAATAGCCCCACTTGTAGGAAGGTCACTCACCTGAAAGAGAGGATGCTCCTGAGCTCATGGAGAACAGTGACTCGGAGTTGGGTACTGCCCCCACGGAATACAGCGAGGCTGAGTTGGGCACCGCCCACTTGCTGTGGGCGCCCACAGAGTAGCTGGAAGGCGAGGAGGCCCATGCCTTGTAGCTGGAGGCGGAGGTAGGCAAGAGGACAGAGCCCCCGGGCCCGCTCTGTTTCAATCGGAGGATCTTGGCTCTGCAAATGACGCATCGCAGGGGCAGGAGCCTCTGGGACACGGCCATCTGGATCGTCTTCACAAAGCACTTCCTGCATACCACCCGGTGACCGCAAGGGGACGTCTGCATCGTGGCCTTGGCGTTCACGCAGATCACGCACTGGAACAAGACAACACCATTACTGGCTGGGTTCCAATAAACCTCTAGAAGAGTCTGAAACACTTACTACCACTGTACAGGTTCCCGGGTGCTAGTAGTCACGTGTCCTTGCTGAAGTCTGAGAGTAATGAAGCTTTAATCTGCAGATAGATCCTCAGGTTCCAACAAAATTATAATAAAATATCTCCACGAGGTTCCAACAAAATTATAATAAAATATCTCCACGTAGGGTAACTCAAACGTTTGTCCTGACGTAAATAGAATCTCGAGATAAAATTCCAGGACCAGTAAGGGCGTCTCAAATTTCAGGGGCAGGAAGCCAAGCTAGGATAACCTTCTATGATCCGCTCCCTCTGTCACTAAATGTCACGCTAAATGTCAGAGCAAGGTTTCCCATAACTCGAGGATATTATGAACTTTCAACTCAGTTGTTGGCCGCGACATTTAAACTCCTAGCTAGACAACTTCAGATGGGAGAGACTAATAGAGGTTTCTAAACAATACAGTGGCAGAGTTCAAAGATGAACAGTAGTGATGTCATTCTAGGCAAGAATTGACATAACCATCATTATTATTAAAATCACTCAGACTCCTGATCACGCGAAAAAAAGCGTTAGAATATGATTGGACTGGATCTTCGGTGATTGGAAGGTCAAGGTTTGAAGCTCGGATGGATTCAATGGAGAGGGTTTCCAAATGTGATTCATCACGTTGTTTTATCCATAGTCTCTCCAAGCTAATAGGAATTCATTTCTTCTAACTACTATTTACATCCCTTTCTCAAAGATGATAATATTTAAACTAAGTATGATTTTAGTCGTAAGCTCAATGGCCATTCAGAGGTTGGTTAGAATCAAACCCTGGACTATTGAGGTAATTCGTACTCTCTAAGAGTTCGGCTGATACTGTTGCAGGGGCAAATTCAGGGTAGGGGAATGTGCCCCCTTGTCGTGTTTTGGAAAATATACAGCACCCATTTAAATTCCTTCTATATCCAAAAATAATCATTGTTAGCAGATGAAGAAATATTGAATGAAAAAAAACATAAATCCTGTTTTCCCACACAATAAAGAGGTTATGCATGAAGAAGTGAAATTATGGGGGGAATTATTGATGAAGAAATCTAAAAAAGTTGATACGCCAATTGAAGCTCATAAATTTGCGCCTGTTTTTCCAAACATTGGGTGACTTTGAAAACCACAAGTTACTACTTCAACAGCAGAATGATCTTTTAAGTCGTTGAATAGAATTAAAACCTACTTGAGATCAACAATGGGCCAGAAAAGATTCAAGGGTTTGATCATGCTAAATATAAATAAAATAGTGAGAGAATCCCTGAATAGATTTTAAATATAATTGCTGGAAAACACTCGTGATTCTCTCGGTCATTGGCAGTCTAGTCTACTGCGAGAATGACGCCTTAGACCATACGGTCACTGAAGCGGGTCAATGGTCTGTTGGCTTCCCACTATGCATAGTGCGTGGGATAAAGTTGAATTATTGGCGTTGGATGTCCATCCATTTCTTTAAAATATACCTCTCTATTTCTCAAATTCAGTGCTATTTTATTTCATCTTAAATATTTGGAACCTCTTGTGTAAGCTGTGAGAGCGAGCGAGAGAGTATTCAATGGGCGAGTTCTCAAAAAACTATTCTATTAAATCACAACCTTCAATCCAACTTAACCTAAGACTTCAACACTTGACAAACAAGAATAGCACGTGGACTAAGTGTCAAGTCCGTCTATTCAGGGGTTGAATTCCAGCCGGACGTACTGAGTGGGGTTTTACCTGATTGGTCTCCTACTCTCCTCCCAAATAATATTACATTTATTCTAAATTCAATATATCTCTTCCTCGCCTCAATAGCTTAGTTAAATGCTTGCCCCCAAAGGAGGGGGTGGGGGGATATTAACATACTTTTGCTGGTTCATGTTTAAGTGGGGAGTTCAAAAAATGCACATTATAACTAAAAAATAAAACAAATAATGATGGGCCACATTGTGCCGACACTTTGTCACCTCTCAGGGACGTCGTTCGGACGCTCGGTGTTTCCCTAAACCTCCACGACAGCGCTTAGGTCAGCTCGCGGAAGGTTTTCTCTCGTGGGAAGAAGTTGTTCAGTGATAAGTGATGTGAGGACCTCGAAGGGTTAAGCGAGGTCAGTCTGAGTTCTATTTTAAGTCAGGAGGGTGAGAATCAGTGCCGACTACTCTTGTTTGGCTAACAATAAATTCATTGTTCTTGATAGATTGTGTTTTATTGAAGAAAGAATTCCATGTTATCTGGGTGGTATACCATGTATCGAAAACTTACAAAATGTTGAAGGTTCATTTTGTTTATAAAAGCGAAAGTCCCTGAATGAATTATCGCATTATTCTAGGGCGCAGACTCTGAAGAGACACCGTGAGGATAGGGGTGGCACGCATAATCGTGTCACTGTGCACACAGTAGTTCGTGTCTGTCGGGTTGGCTTTGGTGATAGGGGAGAGGGGGAAGTGGAGCGTGCTTGGAGCTTTTCATTGGGAGTGGTCGGCGTTCATCGACTGAACATACGATATCATCATCAACAAGACTTACAAACCAGCTTTACCTAAGACCGCAACACCTTTAGCTGTCCACTCAACCCTAGCGCCCGAAGTTTACTATCCGGGTAACAGGACAATCTCAAAACACGAATGATTGTTTCATGAAACATGTATGGTATAGGTCCTACTGAGAGAGAGAGAGAGAGAGAGAGAGAGAGAGAGGGAGAGAGAAACTACCCATTGTGCGTTGGTTGAATGAGCAATTCCCGGTCTCACGTTTCCAGAGCTATTGTGTGCTTGTAGACAGCTTGATGATGATGATATTGCGGGAGCAATAAAGGAGGAAGTTGATGAACAGGAAAGCAGAGAATGGAGTTGTTATCAAAGGAAGGATTTAGGAACTAAAATTATTAGGTTCATTTAAATGTAGTTTTAAAATAGGTTGACTTATACTATATAATAATTTACTCATATGTTTGTAAATATTGGGGGTAGTTTTGATATTTCTCATACTAAGGGGTAATTTGAGAGCTATTTTGAAGCGCGAAAACATTTTTTCTCTCTCTCGGAAACTAGCCATAAAGGTATTATTTCTATTTGGTTGGTAAAAGTGCGAAATTTCTTACTAGGATACTTTCTACTAATGTGTTTTCTCATTTTTTTTTTGCATGAATAGATTTTTATAGAAAAAAACTTTATTTTTGGAAACTTAACCATGCACAATTGTAAAATAAACAATATTTTAGTCAAAAAATAATTAAATTTATATGTTAAATAGTTTGGAAGTAATCTTCGAGACTCTAGAGCAGGAGTGGCCAGACTTATGGGCTTATACTCTGTTCCATTGATAGTAAATAAATAGTCCATTTTGTGTTTTAATAGAAAAATTACACTACTTATAAAAACTTTTAGTCCTTTCTTTGACTGAAACTTAGTTTTTGATCGAACTACGTAATTTGTATATTTTTACTTAGCACCGCGTCTTACCCCGTTTGAGTTATGCCTAATCTTATGCACTAATAACGTTAATGGTTTTAGGTATTAGGATGGTTATATTTAAAGGAAGTGTACTCTCATTTGCACGGAGAGAGAACGTGGAAAATCATTTTGAAAAAAAAAAACATCCTGAATACACCCGACCGATATTTGAACCTCGATTTCCCCGCCATCGGCAGTCTGGTCTACTGCGAGAGTAGCGTTTTAGACCACGTGGTCTCCGAAGCAGGTAAACTACATATTATAAGGTTTCACTGAAAAAAATGTTTTTTTCATCAAACACTTGAATTTGAAGTTGATGCATGACACTGCATAATCTTAGGATATTTGGTTGAATGATAGTTAGTAGCTACTCTGGCACAGACTAAGGCAGTATTGTAAATGTCCATCAGTCAGATAGGTTCGATATTTAAATTTTATAATCTTCAGTTGAGAAAAAAAAACCTGCAAGCACTTTCTTTAATTTATTTCCTCTTAATCTCTTTGAATCGATCACCAATGCAATCAACCAAACAAGAGGCCGTGATCAACCGGTAGATCGCGATCGACTGTTTGGCCACGTCTGCTCTAGAGGCTTGTAATGTAAATTATTTACTAACGTACTACTTTTTTACATTTTCGTGTTTGGCTTTTCGATCAATGTAAATGGGGGAGTCGACCAATACCAGGGAGAAGAAGCAAGTTCTGTTTTAACACAATTCAATAAGATTGTTAGCTCATATTGTAGGAAACTTTGGTACCTTTTTATAGCATTAGATATTTAAACATATAATTTCCACATATTTAAATATTTTGGATCGTATTTTATCTAAAATGTATATCTAATGGAATTACTTTATGGCATTATGAAAATGTGAACCAGCAACACTGTTCTTGGTTATATATTTAAATGTGTTTACATTTAGACGGTTACATTATTTGATTTGATTTCACAACTTTAAATGGAAAAATAATCTAACAGGTTGTGTGTCCTACATAAGTATTTGCCCCTACTATTTCCAAATAAGTCAAAACCTATTTTCAGACAATTATTACTTGCTTGTACTCGTATTGGGTAGATGTACACAGCAATATTATTCTTGGCTACATTGTTTGATTTCACAACTTTCAATGGCATAATATACTCTAACTATTCATAAATAAGGAAATATCTTTCGTGTGACATTTCATCGAGAATTTGTCTTGGTTACATTGTTTTATTTCACAATCTTCAATGGCAAACTATAATAACAGTTTGAATTTCCTTTATAAGTAGGCCTATATGAAATATGTTTCAAATAAAAGCATAATATTTAAGGAACTATGAATTTCTCTGGAGAATTTTAGCGGATATGTTTACATTTTTAATGTATTTTAGAGTGATTTCAATAGATTTTTCATTCAAAAAAAGTTGCTATCAGAAAAACTCTTAACTATGTGTAAGTATGGTATCATTTCAGGGGAAATCTTTGCCTACTCAATTTTATTTATTAATTTTATTGGTACTAATTTTGAGTTTCAAAATTATATTTTAAATAAATAATTTTTTCAATAGTCTTACAACCCATTCAGGCTATCCGATTTACACTAGTTGAGTTAGGATAAGAAAGTTAGAATTGAGATGAAATGTACCCGCATTTGTCTTGAGAGAGATTGGTAAACCATTTAGTAAAAACTACACTTAGTATAGGCCTACCCAGCAGTAATTCGAGTCCCTATCTCCCATTCCAAGCAAACCAAACCCTATGAACTTGACGTATATGTCCGCGTGCCCACCGCGCGTTTTCAGGAACTAGGCTGGTTTTAGACATACCTTGAAGTTGTCAGTTCGTCTAACGCTACAACGATGTCTACCCTAGGCGAGGCCAGGTGCGACTTTTAAAATCTCTTTATCTTGAAGTTTTTTACTCAGTTACAAAGATCCTTACAATTTTCAAAATAATATTTTCCAAAAGATATGTTCCTCTTTGCTATCTTCAGAAACCTCTGTTCCCCCACAGACAAGTCACGCTCATTAATCTTCTTTTTGAATTACACACAAAAAAGGGCCTTCCTTCCCTTTATGAACTGTCCCTATCGGTTTTAATTGAACTGTCGAGTTAATTAATGGCTGCCCTATCAAATAATCTTTCTTTCTATCAGGAGGTCGATTTTCCACATCGCTCTCCTTCAGCGGTGACGTCAGTAGGGGAGTAGAAACGCGCGCGATTATTGAAGCACATCACACCAAATATGACTTAACCTCGGACCGGAGCCGTTACCTTTCAGGCGATGTATAAACAAGAGGGATGGAGTTTGGTTAAAATTAGTTATTTTGATAAGCTTTTCAAAAAATATATTATTCACCCCATGTCTTACTAATCATCTAGGCTATGTGGATGTGTTTGTTTTTATCACCACGTCTTACTACCTGATCAGGTTATACGCAGTATGATAACTACATTGATTACATAGTCAATTATAGCTAATCTAATGGAGTAAGTATGAGGAAGGAAGCATTTAAGAGGTAATCTACCCGCATTTGCGTGGAAGGAGTGCGGGAAACCATTTAGGGGAAAAAATACCTTCAGTAGACTCGACCGGGATTTGTAACCCCATCTCCCCGTCATCAGCAGGCCAGTCTAACATAAGAGTGACGCCTTAGATCATTCGGCCACTGAGGCGGGATATATGAATATAGCTGGGTTAATGGGATTAGGATAAGGAAGGTATAATGTAGAGGGAAGAAAGCAGCATTTGCTTGTAGGGAGAGTATAAAATAATTTTTTTTAAACAATCTTATCAAGTTCACGTACTCAATGATGTAGGTTTTTCAAAAAATGAAATAATGAACATTAACTTAACATACTATATATTCATCGCGAGTATATCTGCATATTTACACTAATGGAGTAGGAATGAGGAAGTTGGAATTTAGAAGACATGTACACTTATTTTCGTGCAGCAAGAGGAAAAAACTTTACCGCTCTCCACCTCCATATCTAATAGCTAGAGGCCACAATAGCCTAGAAGAGGGTGGACGGAATCTAAGGAAATAATTATAGCAAAAAATTGGAAAATTTGCAAGATCAAGAAAAATTTCAATTATTTATTTAAGGTAAAGCAACAGAGGTAAACAAAAAAATACATGGCCTCACAAGGTAAAATGAAGAGTGTTGAAAAACATATAAATATGACAGAGACTGCACTTGCGCAGTACATTTGAGAAATTATTCATTTGTATGAATTAGTCTAGAAGAGACCCAATAACAATAAAAAATAGCTAATATTATAATAAAGAGCTTAAAGAGCCTCTTTTAAACGGCTAACAACGCGCCTGATTCACCATTGTGAATTCAGACTAAACAAATTTAAATTTTAAGAATAAATTTAAATTTAAATATCGATTCTGATATTTACAAAGTACACAAATGTTTGACTACCCGACATAGCTCAAACTTCTGTGGGCCTATTACTTCCACCCCCTTTGAAGTAATCGAGAAGATTCCGACAAGTTAATATTTAACATGTTAATAGAAAACAAAGCAATATTACAATAGAATACTTGTAATTTATCACTAAACGAATCTGTAAATGTTAAATCTATAACTAATAAATCAACAAAAATGAATTACTTTAATAATTTCTATAAAGAAAATATGCCTACAAAATATTACCTATAAAAGAAACATCAAATTTTAGAGTTCAAATAATTATTGGTAACCACAAGAGCAATAAAAATGTATATTTAAACCAAATATTCCAAGCTAGAAAAAGAATCAAAAGTGGCTACCTATGAACATTTCTAAACATTTCAAAGAGACTAGCACCCAAGTGGTAAAATGAAACAATAAGTGTTCCATAAAACAAATTTACTTTCAAAAATAAATCTTCTAGTGAGAAATTATAGACACCTACAGTGAACGATTTCAATCACATAATTAATCTAAGTGTTCAAACACTCAAACCCATTAAAGGTCGTTTAAATTTTAAATAATCAATAAAATATGTAAAGTTTATATATTGCCATCATGGAGCAATTACGTCCAAGTCCAGACCAGGACTTCTCGTAGTTGTGTTGGATATAATAGTCTATCATGCTAGCTGATTATGTTCAAATCCAGAACAGGACTTCTCGTGGAAGTGTCGAATGTAATAGTCAATTATGCTAGCTGAGCGCTATCACTACGTCTAGATGATGGAAAAAGAGGTGGGAGATTTTCATATTAAAAATAAAACGCCACATTGCGAACACGTGCTAACAGCATGAATCTCTTGTTAGCAGCTGCCAAACTTGGCACGAACCCAAGTCACGTAGGCCGGACATCTGGTTAGTTGCAGTTAAAACTTGGCACGTGTTCAAATCACATAGGCTGAACACCTGGTGAGTTGGCCGTTGAGTGGTGATACGTCCAACAAGTCACATACACCGGGCATCTGGAGAGTTGGCAGTTAACTCTTGGCACGACATCAAATCACGTAGGCCAGACACCTGGTGAGTTGACCGTTAAGATTGTGAGTGGCCCGTTTGTCATCCAGCAGGACCAATCAGAGCATTTCTGGATCCCTCGATTGAAATATATTGTTGAACAATCGTTCATTGCTTGACTGTCTTCTCTTCATCATTAACTTTCGGTGTGAACAGGTTGGTCATAGAACTCGTGCTAAGCCAGAAAATACAATGCGTGAGTAAAGCACATATACTAGACATAGTAAGTTTTGTAATCTTTGCTATTGCAGTATGTCTATGAGTATCGGCATTATTCTGAGTGGGTAGTATTAATGTAAACTAGCTAGTCTTGCTAGTGTTACTATTGCAGGATGTCTATATGTATTGGTTTATTTGGGGCGGGTAGTAACCTTGTAGGATTAGCTAGTATTGCCAATGTTACAAAACCATTTAGGGAAAAAATACATCTGTACACCCGGCCTGGGTTTTAATCTCAACCTTTATGTCAATTTGATGTATAAATAATAGCATTTGAATAATTTAGAAGCTATTTCAAATAACATGTTCTCAAATGATTATTCTCGTAGTTATTTAAATAACTTTTTTTAACTTTAAAAATATACAAAACACTAAATTTTTAGACACCTTTCTTAGACAGATGTCTGTTGTAATTTGGGGATTAATCCTCTTCCCCGCTAACGCGCACCGTAGAACCAGGCTGTTAACGTAACCAACTTAGAATTTCAAATTCCACTCCAGTTCCCAATGTAGGAAGAGAGGCTAATTCTGTTGCAGTCCTCGAGTCGTGGTGAGGAGAGACAGATAGACAGTTTTGTGTGTTTAATGACGTGAACCGTTTGTTGGCAATTTCACCACAGCTTCTCTGAGAAGTTGGTTGTTACATTTGTCACAATTGCACCCAAGTTTAGCAAATGATATTTACATTTTGAAACAGTTCATAAAGGTAAACATACTAAACATTATAATATAGTGCTGTCTGGAAGTGAGCAAGAAATTGAACGAGACTCAACACTCGATACGAGATTGAGAACAAGAATTCAAGAATCCCTTACTTCAGAATGAAGACGAGAATTAGAAATGTATAGTTAATTATTTCTAAATTTTCTAATATTATCTTAAAACACTGAAATATTTAATTTGCTAAATAAATAAATAAGCCCTAATAGTGGAAATTTAAACTAATATATAAAGTTTAAAACTGAACACAAAGAATCTAGAATATGAAAAAATTTACTTATGACCTCTAGGCTATACATGCTTGATTAGTGCTTGGTGATCACAATCAGCAATACATGTTCTTGCTGGCTATAGATTTGATGCCTAGTCAAAGAGTAGTAATTCTATAGAGAGTGGACAACACTACAACATGACAGCTGAATAGTTGAAATCTATTGATTTAAGATATCTTATTTGTTTTAAGTAAGATATAAAATAAATCGATTTACCAAAATAACTTTAATACCTATCACATGACAAATATGAATAGCAAATATAAAAATGTGTTGAATTACCGAATGTTTTATCTATTTAGGAATGGAAGAACAATTCCCGAGCTTTTCCCGAAATGTTCGAGATTATAGCATATTATGTGTCTCGACAATTGGAAATGTTCTTTTCTGAGGGAATCCCGAATTCGGGATTCCCGCACACTTGGTATATTATACAATATACTGCTGTGTGTTCGTTCACAGATTGGAACAGTTGATGTAATTGTCTATCATGAAAAACATTTGAGGGGGTTTTGAGTACCTTTATTTCTCCTAGCTTATTTATTAAAGAATGGGTAGTAATGTTGATGGTGATACATATTCTTTTCTTTATTACGTTTAATACTGATGCTATTAACTGCTTAGTTTTTAAGATATAAAAACGAGTAAGGTTGTTTAGAGGAAGCGCATTAGCACGTAGAGGAGATATAAAAATCACAGTGACAAATCATATATCCATCCCCCTTCCTCTTTTCTCTAAGGCACCTTTCGAGCCACAACCTCCGTGTCACCTTGGCAATCTGGTCTATTGCGATACTGACGCTTAAGAATGCGCGGCTACTGACGCAGACAGAAATCTGTTGAGACGATGCCAGGACACCTGGGAAATGGTAGAGAGCGTTTAATCCTTTCCACCAAGCTATACACCCCAATATCATTGCTGAGGGAAATTCATTTCTCATGGAGAAAAGCTTTATCTTCGCTCTCTCTCAGTTAACTGTTGCCAAATATCTTTGTTCTCAATTGTGTCGGGAGATGGTGTACTGGGGTAAGAATGGGCTACTGGCAACCTCGACTTAACCAGCGTTGAGAAACTTGTTTTATATAGTTGAGGAGAGTTTGACCAAACAAAAACGAATAGCAACGCTGTTTCCCAATAGTAACCACGCAGTTCCCTCATCGATGATATCCAGTGGGAAAAGCTGTTCCCACAAATGAAGAACTTAAATTTATAGACATAAATATTTACTTCAATATGTGACTTAAAAGGACTCGAAGCATGGTTGGCAATACAATTGTGACTTGCATCTCAAAATCATGTAGTTTTGATTTTACAAATTAAGATTATTTGAAACGTAAAGGCAGAGATCATTTAACTAGTTGATATTCGATAAGTAAGAATTATTTCCATGGGGGAGTTTATAATTTTTAAATATAAGGTTTGTTAAATTATAGACTTTATGTACCTAAGTATAAGCTATCAAATTGTGTAACTAGCTTAACATCTGATATAAGAACAAGGAAGAAGTTCAATCAGGAAAACGTCAGATGCAATATATTTCCCTAACTCCATCGCTATGAAAATGGTTGAATATCAGAGGGAAAGTGTATCTGCAAGTCCAGGCTTTCCTGATTGATCCGACTTGATTCCTCACGCCTTATTTCCTCCCGGACTTCGTGTCCAGTTCAATAGAGCAGAGATTGACAGCTTCTGACAGCGACTGTCAAGGAATAGAAGGAAACTATAAATAACAGAGAGATGATCGGTGAAAAACTGACAACGCACGGTAGTAAATCTAGTATGGAAGTGTAATTGGCCTCCGAAGTAGATGAGAGTCGTGGGATGTGCCTTCAGACGATTATATACTGGTTTAAACCCCCCAGTGGAGTCAAACTATTCACCTGTTGTTACAGCAGTCCAGGTCCAATTAATGAGGAAATCACTATAACTCATATTTTAACCTCAACCCCTTTTTTATTTTTACATCCTCTCTCCAGGTATGCTCTTAAAAAAATCCCCTCCTCGTCCCGTTTCCTGGACAAAGACTAGGGCTCTGGTATTTGGATAGACGTTAGAACGTCTGGCTCTGATATGGGAGGACTAAATATGATGCCAACCGTCTTCAATTAGGCTTTAATCCGCAATATTATTTTCTCCTTTCTTAAGACGTAGTCACTGTATAAGTTCACCCTCTACACATTATGTTATTATGTCAAACGTCTGACGTTAATGATATTACAATAGTAATAATTAAAGATAGGTCAAATGCACTTTTTTTCTGATCAGAATCTTAAATAACATAATACACGTAAGAAGTTAACTTTCCTACATAGTTATGATTTTTATTATTTCACTCTGATTTTGTTAACATTAATAAATTAAGCTTTTATATTAAAAATATAAATAGTAGGCCTTAATAAATATTATCATATTTTGTCATAATGCGTTCATTGTAATATTCATAAATTAAGCTATATAGTAAATTAATAGGCCAAGGTCGGAATGAAAATTGAACATCGAACATCGATATTCTCAAAACTTCTATTTTGAAGGTTCTATGTTCGATGTTTGCGATAACGATGTAGACCTACATTATGAATTTCGACTATTGATGTTTTGTATGGATGTATGAAGTACTTATTTAAAATATAGTGTTTTTTATTTGACATATTGTATTTGTGAATCTTAATTAATAGGCTACAATTTGTTTGAATTAATATTGAAGTTTTAGATTAATTTATTACAAATACAAATCAGTTACAGTTATTTACTGTATTTTTAAAACCATCGTCTAAGATTTACTATATGTTTTGTTCTATAATATTGAGGTTTTTCATTCGATGTCCACTCCTTTTCTGGAGTCTGGCTGCTAACCTTGTCCTGTAATTATGTTGGGCTAAGTCACCAATATTATAAGAACTATAATTGATATTACGATTAAAAATTTAAAATACATTTTTTTGGTTTATATATTTTTTCCTATCCTCGAAATACCTACAGGAATTAAGAGTTAAAAAATTCGAAGGACTCATACCTAGTAAAGAAACAACTCGAGACCAGCCATGGCTCATGAGTTGTTACCGGGACAAGAAAGGCTTGACATGACTGTATCAGTAAACAGTTCCCTTCCCTATGCATTTGAACAGCCATACATATAATATCTTAATAAAAGAATGTACGTTTATTGACTCTAAAGGGTTAGTTTGATCCTGAATGAGAAGGAACAATTTACTATTAGAGTCATGTCAATCCTTGTTTGCCTTTGCAACAACATACGAGCTGCCACTAGAAACATATGCGTTAAGCCTCATATTAGACGCGACCGAATAGAGATTCTCTCACTGCTGTATTTCTTATAGGAATAACAGCTCTGAAGATCCAAAATCACTAAAACAATCCATAATTTAAAATGTTATGTTGGGACCCTGTTAAAATAAACTTTATTTGCTTGAGGAGGGCTGGATATAGGTTTCTAGATATTCACTTTTATCTAAGAACTGAAACATTTCACGCGAAACATCCTTATAAATGAGCTAGTTTCACTTTAAATGATTTTTTTCCTAGTAATAAAACTTGAAATGTAAATGTAGGTGTATGACCTTTCACCTCCATTTAGACGAGAACCTTATTTTGGAATAACAAATCCCTTGTGAAATAATGTGGTATTTCTGGACGTCTGCAATACGCCTCAGTGCTCCGGTAGAGGATTCCATTTCTACCCTCCTATTTTTAAATTAATGTAAAGTCTGTTCAGCCTAGGAATTATTTTCTGAAAGGCCTTTTTCCCTACCAGAAATCTATTATATAGTAGGATATTGGTAGGGAAAAAGACCTTTCAGAGAGTAATTCCTACCGTGAATGGAGTATAAATTTTTATTCTTTGTAGCTTGACCTTTATCTCCGGGCTAACCGACGCCATCTAGTTGTCTGACCGGGTTGCCGGCGACGGGCGCAGGCAGGGGATTTGCATCTCCGAACGGACACTAGCAACCGTTTTCATCGGGGCTGGACAGGAAAAATGGGGGGTTACTATTTGACAACGTAAAATGGAGAATAGAGCAATGGAAACTAAACCCTTTCCATAGAAGGAGTGGTCAATAAATTATATTATTTTTTTTCCACAGCTTTAGAAAATACGTTTATTTTTAATCTTTTAAATGTATTGTTATATATATAAAATTAAATATAATATAATATATATAGCTATATACTTCTCCAATCTGTACTCATGATATAAATTATGAGCTAGTATGGGTCGTAAGACGCGGTGCTAAAAAAAACATAGCTTACCAATGTTTTAGATTTGGTGCATTATTTCTTACTAACCATCCAAGCTATCCGCATATTTACAATAATGAGGTTTAAAAAGGTAGAATTTATAATAAAGGTGCCTGAATTTGGTAAAACAAGAGTGAAAACTCTGTAAAAACTTAGTGAAAACCACCCTTAGCACTCCCGTGAGGTTTTTAAGACTTTTAAACCCGAATTTCATAAAACTATGGTTGAAAAATCTTTATTAGTAACATCAATGGATACGTTGGATAGTGGTTTTATTTCATGGCTATTTTTCTTTAAGAACACCGATACAAATTTCAAACAAGACCAAGTCTACAAAATTAAAAATGTGTCCTTTCAACGTGCCTAGTCAAATCCTTTCCGGCTGAACTAAGTGTTTTACACAACTGATTTGTGCGGGCACAATTTCTCTAAATGCTGCCTTCCTCATCTCAACCTCATTAGTGTATATACACGCGGATATCCCGGGTGAGATAGTATTACGGGGATAAAGTAAAACAAAACTCAATTTTGTGTCATAGTCCCTTGTTTCCGTAGCTAAGAAGAGGTGGTAGTTTCAGTTCCGAGCTAAGGACGTGAAGACGAGTTAATTCATCGGCTGAGCCAGAGTAACACCCAAACCCCACTCAACCAATCAAGAGCGGCCCACTCACCACTTTCATTTCCTCACCCTGTACCTTCCCCCCCTCATCCTATGCAACCCTGCTGCTTCGTGTCCCAGGAGGCCACATTGTGTCTAGTGATACAATTTAGAAAGTGCACGTTTGATACCCATATAAAGCTCACTTTAAAAATATAGGCGTAATTATATTTCAGTGATATAAATACAATCACAAGATTTATAGTTGCCACGAGTACAGATTCAAGTTTATAAATAATATTTATTATAAATGATGGTCACTTATTTTAAAACAAAAAACTAAAGTTAATCAGACAATTTTGAAAATTTAGGATAATTTTTTTTTTAATGATTAAGAGACGTTTAAGCAGGCCTTACGTAAATATTTGGCTAACGGAAACTACCACTTTTATTAGGACCATTGTTTGATAGATCGATATATATATATATAAAGTAGAGCTGGGCCGATCAGCTATTTTGCCGATTAGTCCGATGCCGATCATTTGTTGCCGATTATGCCGATCACCGATGCCGATTATTTTTGTTTTCAATTTTAATAAGTGTATAAAGTAAAATGACCCTTAAAGAAAAAAAAAGTTACTTTTACTAGTTTTATAATGTCCAATATAGTTTTGTTTTAATAACATTTAAATAGAAAATTTTAAAATGAAAAGGTTGTTTTATTATTATTTTATATTGTTATTGTTAGGACAAGTGAACCTGTCACTAAACAAAAACAAATCACAATAATGAATAGCAAATATACCGGTACATGTTAGATAATTAAAATATGATTTCACATTTATGATTAAATAGGCCTACTGACCCTTTCATTAGACAAAGAAAAATCATAATCAGCAAATTTAAATTTAATTTTAATGATAAAAAATAATCAAGGCACACATATTTTTGCACACAAGGAGAATAGGCCTACCTCTATTTTGTTTTTAGATGAAATAGGATTTTTTACATCCAATGTTTATTAAAATATGGCTTCAATATTAAACAAATTTTAACGATCGTAATATTTTTGTGAATTGTGATTTAGATATATCATAACATAGGTTTTTGTGATTCTACAAAGCATTCCATCATAATTTAACTTCTAAATATTAATATCGTATAGAAATAAGTGGTTTCTTAAAAAAAAGTATAATAAAAAGGCATCACCATTTTTAAACAGTAATACGATCTTTTTATTAACAATTTAAATAATCTTAATGAAAAATAACATTGTATTAACTACATTTAAATAAAAACTACCTTTAGAAAATCGAATGAACGGTGAACGGGTCAAAATGAACGGATCATTGAACTCAACCAGATACAATGAATCGTTCATTTAAAAGAACGATTTTGCCCATCTCTACTTCAATATGATAAAATAAATAATAAATAACATAATGTGCAACGAAAGTTATTTATCGTGTTATTTTTTAAGAAATACTTTAAAACTTATTTTAATTTACTTTTAACTATTAAAGAAAGTGTAAAATTTAAATATTAATATATATTAATTAAATTCATATTGAAATATGAGCGGAACAAATTCCCTACCAGTGGAAAGTTTTCTACTTGCATTAATAGAAACACGGTTTCCATTTAAAACAAAATGTGCGCATGTGCGAGATTATTACGTCCGATGTTTCATTTTTTGGGCATCTTTAACAAATCGAAATAAAACAACACTAATCTGCTAATATTTTATTTTATGATTATTAGATTTGTTACTTGTGAGTATCTTTATTTCTAATAACGTGCATAAATTGGAAAAAGACCTATGGTAAATATATTTATTTTGATATATTTTGTTTGGAATGTTGGATGTGCTGTTTATTTCAAACCTAAGTCGCTAAGAACAAGCTAATTATTCAAAGATCACATACGAGAGAGCAGAGATAAAAAATATATATTTTTTAGGACTTATAATATACCCACACATTTTGAATAATCGGCATAAATAATCGGAGATTCAAACACCGATCATCGGAATCGCCGGTTATGCGATAATCGGCCGATGATCGGATTAATAATCGGCATCGGCCCAGCCCTAATATAAAGGTTTAGCAATAATAATATTAATAATAATAATAATAATAATAATAATGTGTTCGCCGCATTTTACTTCCTGTTCAGCTTCCCGAAAATTTAAATCAATGGGGTAGAGATGATAAAATAGCATTTGTAAGAAATGTACCCGAACTTACAAGTAGGGAAGAGTGGGGAACCATTTAGGGAAAAACACCCCCAGTTAACCCAGCCTGGATTTTAGCCCCAGACTTCCACTTGCGAACCAGACAATATGAGAGACTGACATCTATGTCCACGTGTCCACTGGCGTGGTTAGGGATTGTGTTGGCTATGTTAAAATTCAGATAGGCCTGCACTATAAGGTTAAACTCACGAGCTTGCTCCTTATTTAAAATATCTCCATCTAACGCAAACTATCTCTAAGAAATAATATCTCCCATCTAGAGGAATGAAAAGTAAATAATGTATAAGAAGGATGGCTACATTTAGTTTTATTAGAGTCTTATTTTCTCTGTAATATGAAAACTTTGTTTTCCCCCGGCATGCTTGTGAATCATCCTCTGCATAGTAATAGTCTCCCCCAAGATGGTGGTGCGAGAATAAATTAGCCCACTTTACCGGAGTTGCTCGTCTGTGTCATGACAGTTACAGACACTAGCGCAACTTGTGGCAATAAACAGAGATGAAATACCCTCGCTCGTCACCACCCTCCAAACGGAACTTCTCTTCCTCCAATCAAAGTAATTATATTTGTCTAGTAATCCCACAGCTCCTGCAAAGCTGACTCAACCTTTCAATTTAGATTTTATTTCTTGGCTGTACCTTCGCAGAACCCACAAGGTTTATCCATCCCCGTGGTTGAGAGGTTAGAGAGGATCCTGGTTCAATTTTAGGCGCCGGTGACTGATGAATTAACCGCGTGGAACAACCCAAAGTAAGGGTTCGGCCAGACCGACAAGCGAGCGCGTGATTAGCAGCTAGCTCTCAATAGTTGTTGACGAGGAGGCAAAGGTTCGAATCTTGGCTCAGTAAACTGAGAGTGGTTTTTGACAAGTGATTTATTTTTGTGGTTTTCCCATCCTCTATTTGCGCTAATGGTGATTCTTATTTGTAAAGGCCTACTTTGATTATACTATTGAAGCGCTTTAACATATCAATTTTACATTTATATGTATACACATATATATTTACATATTTTTTTTACATATATATTATATTTACATATATATATATAATATTTACATATATATATATATATATATATATATATATATATAGAGAGAGAGAGAGAGAGAGAGAGAGCTATGGTTTATGATCTTACCAATGAATATAGGCCGTTAATAGCAAGTGTACTAAACCTATCGATAACTATAAAAAAGTCAAATATCATGTAAAATTGAGAAATTTTCCTACCACTCAATGAACCCAATATAAAATATTATTGCCTAGGGCCTGTAAACTAGACTGTTCTGGGTCGAGCGCGCGCGCTTGAAAGATAGAACCAGTTCTATATTTCAAGCGCGCGCGCTCGGGCGTTAGCTCGCTCGCGCCAGTCTGGCCACCTCTCATTACAACCAATGTGTTCTATTTTATATTTTAGTCGCTCGTCCACTCGCTAGCTTTCTCGCTCGCCCAGTCTGGTCGTCCCCTAATGCGTTCTGTTATATTGCGTTTTAAACGGCTTTAGGATTGAGGTCAGCCTAGTCGGAGTGGGGAGTGGAGGCTCGTCACATGCTCGACCAATCTGTGAAGGGTAGTTATCTTATAAACTATGCACGTAGCCAGATTTATTGACACTGAGTTTGTTTTGATAGTAGTGACGCGGAAATTCCAGCTATGTGGCAACTATGCTCCCCAGCCTACCAATATTTTAATAAAAGTTGTAATTATATTCTTGATATGAAGCCATTAGGCCAAATATTCCAATTTTAATACAATAAAAATAATCAAAAACGCTACGCGCTAACTTTTTTTCACCTTTAAGTCATTAACGGAAGGTCTGGCCTATATGTTGATGAGGAACATAGGTCATAATTTTATGTATGGTACACTTATCTTATTAATTTAACTGTTAGAAAGTAACATAAAGAGTACAGTGTAACACACAGAAGTTCCCTCTCTTTATCTTAAAATAAAGACATTCACTAAAAAACTCATAAAATTTGTGAAACAAATTAATATCAATTGTCCACCAAATAGCATAAATGAATTAATAAACACTTTTACAGAAACATTAATAAAAGGGAAATATCTCGGTCCACTAAAGAGCATGACACTCAATTCCATATTTTAAAGAGTTCCATAAAAATTATAAATATTTTCTTATAACTCCAAAAATATTTGTTTTATAAAAATATATTCCAAACAAAATATTTTTATTTTTAATAGTACAATTAAATGTAAGTTATTTCGTATTTTATCAAATATTTGCGGAGAAATGATCAAAATTTGATATTTTTGCTAATGTAAAGTACACTTAAGGTAATTTTAGTGGGAAAACGAGAACTGCCATTTTGTTTTTAATGTTAAACAATGTCTAGATATAAAATTTAATAATAGAAATCGTTATAACGGATTTGGAGAAAAATCTATTTTATCTGTTTTGGACCTTCAGTAAACTACCCTTAATTTTAGGGTTAGATATCTAATTCCAAAAATACTTTAGAGGAACCTTATGAAAATCATAGATACAAAGTTTTATACCGATCCGTAAATTAGTTTCAGCTCTAGTCCGAGGTACAGACAAACGGCATCGCTAAAATCACTTTTCCTGTTTCGGGGGGGGGGGTCATGTCAATAAATATCGAAATTTATTAAAATTTCGAGTTTAATTCTTTTGATGATCACAGTACTTTTTCTCTCCGAGAAGTCAAGAGAAAGTAGAAATTGTAACAAATTAGCAAAAGAATTGTGGGTATATACTGTATTCTGGAAACTTATTATTATTATCAATGAAAAAGGTATACCATGCACAGGATCAGAATAACAAATAAACCAAGGTAGTGGCAAGTGCAACAGATGTTCTGCAATATCCATCTGCACTTCTGAAGTAGAGTGTTGCTGGGATAAGCCTGATTAAAATACTGTCAAAATTTGAAGTCTTGAATTAACATGAAACTAATGACGAAATCCACGGAGATAAAAACAATTATTTTAAAGAAAACTTCAAGAAACGTGTCAGCAACTTTGTTTACACGTTTGAACAACATTAAAATCCTTTTCAATAAAATATATTAGCACAGACAGCAAAATCAGATGCTCAGAATAAGTTGTAATACATTATGTGACTTAAAGAATATGGGGTAGGCTTCTTATAAGAACTGGAAGGGACTTGATGAAGGTAAGGTGTCTGTAAATGGAGTCATACAACTGTGAAATTTGTCTTTGTTTAAAGTAAAGATTGCGAAAACTAAGTCAAAACCACAGTTACAGCTGAAGGCTATTAGGAAAACATGTAAACATGTTTTGTAAACTGTATGTAGACATTGATATAGGAAGCGCGCATTATTTGCACATGAAAACTACTTACATCCACCATCCACCAGTGAGTTTGGAGATCTCCGAATTTCATCCAACACTCGGTTGTAGATGACACAGCCTTTGCACACTGGTTGCATCCTGGTCCATCAATGACTTTCAATGACTTCACACACAATTTTTTCCACACAGTAGTGAAACATCGTCTTTAGAAGTTTGAAACACTTGACATTGTTATCGATATCTGGAAGAGTCTTAAATCTGATACCCGATAAAGATAAAGTGGTTCTTGACAAATAATGTTTGTCAAGCTAAGTACACCTTTCCTAAAGGTGTACAGCGAATTTCTTCTTGATGATAACTAGGACACGGATTCTTATAGGCATAAATCATTTTTTTTAAATAGGAAGGCAAATAGGTATTTAATTATGGGATTTAGGCACCAGAATAGGCACTTAAGAAAAAAGCACACAATAGGTCATGTAAAATTTATTTTAATAGTTATTATTTTACTACCTACAGCAATTCAAATTGCTCTTTTAGGCATAACATCTTTTTACTGGTTCGGATTACACGCATATGTTGTACTAATTACGCTAATATGTTATAAATTATAAAGATATGATCTAGAAGTTATGTATCTTGACTTGATTGGAGGAATCGTGAAAAAAATACAGTCAGTGGCGTAACTATAGGGTGGCGTAAGTGGCAAAATGCCGCAGGTCCACGGCAAAAATTGAGCCCACCACTCATGCCCACCCAGTCAAAATTAATTTGGTAAGAGACGAAAGTGTTGTCTTTGTTTCTTAAAAATTTTATTATTGAATAAAAAATTATCAATACTCACTTTATTTTGCATAATTTCATGTTCTACAATAAGCTCTGTACATATTTTTCTGTAAAATCAATATTTAACAAGATAAGTATAAGTAAATCTCAACAAAAAAAAATTCAGACAATTATAGACAATTTCGTATTAATGTAGTCTTATTAAATTCAGATAAATATTTTTAAAATTATATTGTTAGTTCCCACTTTCCAGTAGAAATTTTACTAGACAATATAGAACTGTATTACAAAATTTATAAAAGAATTTCAATAATAAATGCTAATGTAATTTATTATAATGTACAATTATACATAAAATTGTGTTTTGGGGCGAGGGAAACTTTCTTTTGTTGGAGGGGGGGGGGGGTGGCACCTTGAAAATTTTGCCATGGGTCCATTAATGCCTAGTTACGCCTTTGCATACAGTAAGAAACATCTTAAGTACACTGGACTGAGATTCGAATCTTGATCTCCCCTTCATTGACAGTTAAGTCTACTGTAATAGTGACGCCTAAACCCATTCAATCACTGAAGAGGGTCACATGCTGTTAATCATCAGACTAATTGTCTAGATTTTTAGTAGTGAAATGGGTTATATTTTCATATAGAATGTGTTTTATAGTTTGAAAAGCCTAGTCACATTTGACACGATGTCAAGGTACCAAATTTCAAATATGTCGTTTCCGAAGAAGTTAAATTTTTCTCCTGCAACAACATGCCGTTTCCTCCCAAGATGTCTGCCACTGCTCTCACTGTCCTCCACACAATTTACGCTCATTGGAAGCTATATAACAAGTACCAATTTTCAAACCTACGCCAAACAAATATGCCACAACTTAAAATTTCTAAGAAACTGGATTCTCTTTAAGGATAAAATCCCCACCGTATAAAAAAAGAGAGAGACCAAAACTGACATAGGTGCGTTAAGTCACTTTTTCATAAAATAGGTAAAAACCAACTGAAAATGTAATTATAGGCACTATAAAATTAACATATTTTACTCGTAGTAACAGTAAATGCATATATATCTCAACTGCCTATGTTTTACAATCAAGGAAAAAAAAGTGCAAATAAGCAAATCTTGTTCCTAATAATGATCATAAGAAATAATTCTTTCATCTTCTTTCAAGAGCGATACCAATTTCAGAAGCTGGTATAAAACTATTAGTATTCACTGACGAAGATCAAGTCATCTCCTCTGGTAATGGACCATTCCACAGCTAAGAATTTCCACCATACAATGAAGCTGATGGTAAGCTCATCTTACGAAAAACTGTGTTGAGTTTGGCCACAAGAACGCTTCTATTATTACAGTTGATTCTGATCTGGTGATTATTGCAGCAGCTACCTTCTTGGCGTTAAAGTAACTGGGCTTGCAAGACCTCTGGTTTAAATTTGAAAGTTAGAAGTTGGAAGAACAAGCTCGTTGACTGCATTCTTAGAAAACATTTCAGATGACATCCGATCAGCTTTACCATTTTCCCATGCATTCATGGTTTGCAACATTGTGTCGGCATTATTTGGGATTGACAAAAACAGAGTGTGTAATGTTTGGAAGGAAATGAAAGAAAGACAGAGATTTTGACATGATCGAATAGTTTCCAATACTTCTAGATGACACCAGACCCATTATATAGGGTTAAAATGAATACCATAGGATTTTCTTTCCACACACAAAAAATAAACTGCCATTCAAGAATATCCCATCAACACAAGATGCCTTAAGACTTCATGCCCAACGTAAGATGCTGCAAACAAAGATTTTGAAACCACGCCTTGAACTACAAATGCATATTATTTAAATTACGTATATTAAATGGAAAATGAGTTTCTTTTGTTGATACGAACCTCTGTACAACCATTTTGTCAGCTTCAAAATACTTTTCTGAGCTGATTTGCTGCCAGTGCAAATCAATGTATGCAAAGAACTGTGTGTGATGATAGGTATGGCGTAGCCTGTATATTACTATGTGCAAGTGATGAACAAAGTGCACAGTAAATACTGTACAGTAGCTTTTACAAACTACTTGTTCTAAAAGACGATTTCTTGTTTAATGTAAAGAATAAATATATTATGTGCAAAATCTGGTTTCTTTTTTTCAATTTGATGTAACTTCTTCATTGATAATGATAATTGGTTTCCAGACGACAGACATTCCCACAGTTCTTTTGTTATATTTTTTTTAAATACTTTTCAACACAAAAGAACGGTACCTTACATAAAATTTTGACCTTTGTTCTTGTTCATCATTCCTTCCTTTAGTTACTTAAAAGTGAAATAAAGTTGGTGCGTAGCGTTTTTACCTATTTTTACGGTATTAAAATTCGATATTTTGGCCTAACGGTTCATCATGTAAAAAAATATCAATTGTCTTTACTATAAATAATTTTATTTTGAACATATTTGGTCATAAAAATAATTTGATAAAATGTCCCGCTTACAAAACAAAGTAAAAAAAAATGGGGTGTGGCTGTGTCATGGACACGGCCGTGTGTTGTACGTGAATACGTTTAAACTTAAACGAACATCGTAGCTTCTCCGAGTCAAAAATTATACTAATTGCAAATCTCGATACGAAGTAAAATAACCTCAAAATGGCGGCGCTTCCCCCTCCACCACGCGCAATGCGTCACTGTTCTCACTTATCGTAATGAATTCTTTGATCCTTTAGCTATCCAGTGGTATAATTTAATTTTGTATGTAGAGGAAAGATTCGAAACTACAACATCAAACTGTATCCCCCGATTTTGTTATCATTAGGTTTTTTGGATTGCCCCCGTATGGTAGCAAATTTAAAGACGTATTCACGTCAAAAAGCTCAATCCGATGACATTTGCTCCCATCCCCCATCCCATCCTCCCACAGGAGGATATGAGTTGTATCTCGATGGGTTTTAAACTAGGTCATGATGGAGAATGTATGTGGGAAATTTCATGCTGGTATCCATATTAAACTATCGAACTACTAACAAAACACACTAAAATAACGTTCTGTAACGTTCCCCTGTTCCTGATCGTTCACAGCACACCTCCAAGTATCGTGATAGGAACATAGATTTAGAGCAGGGTCTTCCAAGTGTGGTTCACGGCCCATCTGCAGCCCTCAAGCATCATGTGTGTGGCCCGTACACCTTTTTATATTTTATAATACATAATTGTGAGGGAGGAAATGTAGCACAAATGGCCGAAATTTTTAAAATTCCCCTTGTTCTTTAATGTTGTTTAGTGGAGACCGGGGCAAGTTGATGAGGGTAGCTAATTTTATTTTTTCATCAAGCTCCAATAAAATATTATATAAATACTTTGTTTTGTATTAATGAAAATATATAATTTCAAACAATAATTATTTAACTCGGTATTTTGAAAATGCAAAACTAAAAACATTGTATAAGTGTTTAAAAAAATGCAGATATAATCATTAGCTTAGAACATAATATAGTTCATATTTTTTTGCTCTCGACATTTACAAAATGAAACTTTATTATTATTAGGACCTATTTCATTGTAATTAATACTATTTGTTAAAAATTATAGCATCAGAAAATATGAATTAGACTATGAACATATGAAAGTAGATTTAGCAACATTTATTTTTTGTCGACCTTCCTACCACAATTTCACTTCGGTAACAAAAAACAATATTTGTTACGGGCTCGCTCTGAAAGGTTTGAGAGATCTGCGGGCTTAGAGGTGCTTTTGTTTGCCAAGAAATGACGTCACAGGGCAAACAAATAATCCAATAGATGGAGGGCTGTTCTGTTTTGTCGATCTATTTTTACTCGAAATGTTATTATAGCCCTCCTCTCTCTCGTACTCTCTCAGAAGACAACGCTACACTTACTGTAATTAATAAGGCAGGCGTAAATAAACCTAAAGATCGAATTTAGGTCATACTACGTTATTTAATTGAGAGGAAAATGTGGGGTCGATGCATTGTTTTACATTAGTTCAAATTTTTTCACTTAAGTTTAAAATGTTAATTTTTATATATTTTGTTTAATTTTAAAACCTGTTGTTTCATTTTAATAAACGGCAAGACATTTAAAGATCTGGGCCTAGCTTTTAACTGATGTATAAATAATTTTTTGTCGTGTAGTTTTCCTTACCCTCTCCAAGCGAGTTCTGCTGCTGTTTCTAAAAATGTCGCCATCCTCATCTAGATCATTTAAGGTCATTTGACAATAAGAATTACTAAGATTTTTTGAGTCTATAGCATCTTGAAAGGGAGCTTTCCATATAAGGTATCAGGGGGTTAGTTTGGAAAAAAAAGCCATTAGTAATGACTCAGCTCATTCCAGTAACACCGAAAAGGAAGCTAGCTTCCGTTTTACCTGGCTGTGTCATTAGTTGGGATTATCTGAACCTCTTCCTTGGTTTAGTATATTATGTTCTGCTAGTTTTTGTCGTCTCTACAGTACAGTAATGTACAAACAAAACAAGAAATTTCATGAACTAGATATTTCAAAACCATATTTGCAATGATCATGTTGGACACATTAATAAAATTAACCATTAAAGTTGGGTTAAAAAAACAAATTAGGTTAAACAATGACATTGTGTACTACAAAAGTGAGATAACATCAAATTATCAGAGATTAAAAATAAGGTTATTTATGTATGATTAAAAATTATGTAATTTTACCACTTTTAAACTGCTTATACATTTAAAAAAAAAAGACCCGCCTCGGTGGCGTAGTTGGCTAACGCGCCAGTCGTGTTGAGCCAGACCACCGAGGACGGGGAGATCGAGGTTCGAATCTCGGTCGGGTTAACTGGGGGGGTTTCCTAAATGGTTTTCCACTCTCCCTCCACGCAAATGCGGGTTCACTTCCTCTAAATTCAACCTTCCCAATTCCTAATTCATTAGTGTAATTAGTACTTAAGCGTATAACCCGAACGGGTAGTAAGACGCGGTGCTAAAATTAAATCAAATTAAAATTTAAAAAAATCTTTAGTATATCATAAATATTCCAGAGTGTACAGCTCTGGTTATGGTAAAATGTCAGCCCCATTTATTAATTATTACCATAACAGTGGTACGGGGAAAAGCATAAAATAGTAAGTTTTACCTCTTATAACTCGTGAACTGTAATGATTTGAGATCATTGAATCAATAGTTATAGATTTTTATTTATTTATTTTTAGTACCACTTCTTACTATCTGTTCAGGTTAAACGCATATGTAATAATTACCCTAATGAGTTAGGAATGATGAAGGTTGAATTTAGAAGAAGTGTACACGAATTTGCGTAAAAGGAAAGTGGAAAACCCTTATTATGAAAAACCACCCTCAGTACAACCCAACTGGGATTCGAGCTTCAAATTCTCCCTCTGCCACTCTATCACAAAGAGTGACGTCCTTATACCATGTGGTCAACAAAGCAGTTAGCTTATAACTATACAATTGTTAAAACTGTGCGATCAAGTTGTTATTGTCGAATGACCTTAAGTACGTCACTGATGACCAGTGCTTACACTGTTCTTCTTCCTCCTCCTGTCCTGTTGTCTCAAACTGAGCTAGTAAATAAGTTATTATCCTGGATCGATATATCCTTATCCTCATCGGTGGGCACGCTGGCTAAGGCATCAACCTCATCTGGTCTGGTTTATCTAAGACCGGGGAAGTCAGGGTCCAAAAAATCCTGGCCAGGTGCACTGAGGTGTTTGTTTTTTTCCTTATCTCTCCCACACCACTCATACGTGGGTAAATTTACTCTAAGAGCCCTTTTATGCAGGCGTTTTGTATCGCGCGACACACGACGACAAGAGCCGTCGCGTTTCGTAGGCTCATTTTATGCATGCGGCATTTGCCGCCCGTCGATAAAAATAGTAGTGGGGGAGGATGGATCGTATCAGTGCTGCCAATGTATTTGTGTTAGGGAATGTAAGATGTATCTGCGCGTCATCTATTTGGCGTATTGTCACCTTACATTGAAAAAAGGGAAAGAAAATTGGATGTTCATCCCATCAACTTTACAAGATTTGAAGATGAGGCATTTCGTAACCTCTAAAAAAAATTAAGAGAAGACTTAAAAACTATTTTTGAATAGTAAAACACATTTCTTTCTATCCATTGACTTTTCTTTACATTTCTGGTTTTGTACTTCTCCGATAGTTAATTTCATATTACTTTATTTTTATTGATTTCATCTTTAAAACGTTCAGTATACAAATAATCATTTTTTTTAAATAAAAATGATAACAAATATAAATTATTCAAATGACAAAATAATCCTATTTGTAAACCTCCAGGCAACTGGACAAATATTAATTACTAGCCAGGGGTTGGCAGCTTGATGTCCAGACAACGGAAAGCAGACAAGCGGCGCGTTTGCATAAATGGACCCATAAGATGCCATGTACTTAGATTATTTCGGGCGGCTTTTGCCGCTGGAGTTTTGTAAGACACGACGGCATGTTTTACAAAACGTGACGGTAAGTTTTTCGGACGGCAGAGCATAAAAGGACTCATTTGTTTCCAGTGATTTAGAAAACGCGACGGCTTTTGCCGCCGTGTGTCGCGCGGCACAAAACGCCTGCATAAAAGGATAAATCCAGAGCTATTATTTATGCTTATTAGTGGCATACTCCACCAGATATCATATTCTGAAAATTGAAAAATGAGCCAGACACGGGAATCGAACCGGACTCTGGTTTAGAGCCAATGTTCTAACACTGAGCTATCAGGATTGTCTCGTGCCTGGTCAAATCTCACCATACTTTAAGGCTGAGTCTATGATGGATTAGCAGAAATCGTCGGCTACAAATATGGATTATATTATATCAAGCCACGATACGCGCATCTGCACTACGGTAGTTGGCATTACGCTGCCATTTCACAATATTAATTGTCGTTGACATATAGTGCGATCCAGTAAATTATCCATATATTTTATTAGGCGCTTTGGGTAAATATATACAACACACGGAGTAAATTTACTTCTTGGTTGCAATGATTGGTCAAATTGATAAAAAGTTATGAGAAGATTTAGAATTTTTATGACATAAGTTTTTCTGTTTTTTCTTTTTACATCCCAAACAATACTCATGTTCTGATAAACTTTGTTTATGATCGCTTGGTTGTAGAAAGATATATTTATAGGTAATTTTTGAGTTTTTATTTACCATTTTGAATTTTTAGGTTATATTTTTATGGTTGAATACGTTTTTAGTAACGATTTTTATGCATTTATGTTGAACTAGATCGATGTTTTGTAGCTTTAGGAATACTCAAAAGTAATACTTATCAACATTGTTGTCGGGCTGACAGTATTAGGTGTAGACTCCAAACGAACAGTTTACACTCTTTAATTTTGTGCTAGGAAAATTCACATTCCTGTTGAAACACTGCAACCAGGATGGACATAATTCTGCTATTACTTTTGAAGCAGGTTTTAGTAAATCAACGCTCTTGTTTAGTGAAATGTAAGAGTTTATTTGCCAAAAGTTTTTCATCACATACAAATCTATTTTAGTTTCAATTTGTAAAGGGATTGTTTGATATATTCATGTGCATTCATCCTGAGATTTAATTTACATATTTGGGTAATTTTTTTTTGTAAATATGAAGTCATTTTTTAGCAGTTTTAATATAATCAAGCCCTATATTGGTAAATTACTGACCATTTTTAGCTAACCTAAACCCTGGTCCTATATTTAGCTAACTCACTTGTGTATTTAAAATGATATATCAAAACATTATTAATAAAGACGTGCGTTTTGCGATGAACACTTTGAACGTTAGGTTTGCTTAAAACTTAGTGTTAGTGAGTCTCAAGTGAAACTAAACATAATAAGCAAATTTTAAATGCTGGTATTAGAGTCCGATAGCCAATATTTGTTAAACTATAACACGCAAAGTATTTTTAAAGGGAATATTAAAGCATCATAACTAAAATGAAACACGTTTAAAGGATTAAAACCTCGCACTTAGAGATTTGTAGTTTTTACAAAATTCATAAAAAAGTTGAAATTAGCTCATTTCTAAGGACTCTTCTCGTGAAATGTCGGAATTCTGATATCATAGTAAACGGTTGAAAAAAAATATTTGATCGATCCTTCCTTGAACAGATAAATTTATTTTTGGAAGAGTCACATAATCTCACTTGAAGATAAATGAAGGTCGTTTTAATGAGTTTAAGGCTTCCAAACCGCCATTATACTAAGGCATACAGAAGTATGAGGACATTTCCCTATAAGTTTGCGCTGTCAATGTGTTAGTTTGTAAGTCGTGCTCTAAAACAACATTCTATTTGAGAGTGCCAAATAATTCTCAGTTCAAAGGTCTTCCCTCTGATCCAGCTATTAAATAGGGGCTAATTGTAGTGGACTGGAAGAAACCTCCCTTGCAACTCGGCTGCCTCACGCCAGTGGAATCAATGAGATGGAGCAGAGTATCGTAGTTTGTTCACGGAGAGAGAGAGAGAGAGTGGTGAAGGGTGATTCACCCTGAGACACCAACTCTCGCTTTGTATCGCCGGGGAGAGTTTCAACGGGCAACTGCAGTGCGTCAGCGGTAAAACAAGATCTGCAAAACTTAAGCTAAGCTTCATCTACTCTCTATAGAGCCATTCTAGCACGCTCTAGTGCCTGAACTCACTAGTAGCTGTGATCTACTCCATCCACTCTCTAAAGAGCCATTCTAGCACGCTCTAGTGCCTGAACTCACTAGTAGCTGTGATATACTCCATCCACTCTATATAGAGCAATTCTAGCACGGTCTAGTGCCTGAACTCACTAGTAGCTGTGATCTACTTCATCCACTCTCTAAAGAGACATTCTAGCACGCTCTAGTGCCTGAACTCACTAGTAGCTGTGATATACTCCATCCACTCTATATAGAGCAATTCTAGCACGCTCTAGTGCCTGAACTCACTAGTAGCTGTGATCTACTCCATCCACTCTCTATAGAGCCATTCTAGCACGGTCTAGTGCCTGAACTCACTAGTAGCTGTGATCGACTCCATCCACTCTCTATAGAGCCATTCTAGCACGCTCTAGTGCCTGAACTCACTAGTAGCTGTGATCTACTCCATCCACTCTCTATAGAGCCATTCTAGCACGGTCTAGTGCCTGAACTCACTAGTAGCTGTGATCTACTCCATCCACTCTCTATAGAGCCATTCTAGCACGCTCTAGTGCCTGAACTCACTAGTAGCTGTGATCTACTCCACTAGTCCAGTATGCCCTCTCTATTTAAATTTAATGAATATTTAAAAATCATAATTTGTTGAATATTATGAAATGGGATGGATAGCTAGAATCAAATTGTAAATGTTTAGTAATGCCTAAATTTTAAAGATTTTTTTTTTACTAAACTGTCAAATTGAATGTTATAAACTACAATAATTTTAATAACGTATAGTAGAAACATTGAAAGTTAAACCTGTAGTGAAAAAATTACAATGAATTGATAGGTACTTGTTAAAATCAGAAACCTCGATAATCTATTCCACATTAGTTTGAAATAGGTTATATTTGAATTAATATGAACTTGGAGAGGGTGCTGCATGGTCTAAGGTGTCACTCTCTCATTAGACTAGACTTCTGATGACAGGGAGATCAGAGTTCGAATCCCAGTCGAGTGTACTGAGGGTGGTTTTTCCTAAATGGTTTTCCCCTCTCCCTTCACAGAAAGCGGGAACACTTCCTTTAAATATAACCTTCCTCATCCCTGACTCATTAGCGTAATTAGTACATATGCGTTGGCATTTTAAACGTGTGTTTTGATATTCATGTTGTATTTTGCTAGCCAAGATATTTAGGTTTGGTTCATAGCTTGCTGTCCTCAACATAACACAAGATGCATTTAAGTACGAGCCAAGATGTATTCTAACAGTTGATTTAATAAAGCTCACTGTCCCATGACATTGAACAAATGACACGGCTGTCGAAATATGATTGAGTGACTTCAAAAAAAAGTTATACCACGATGGTAAAAGCTGTATTTAATGCTTATCTTTTTAATTTGTCGATGTGCCATATATTTGTCATCACTGATCTAGTGTTTGTACTTACTAGTTGCCTTTGAATGATATTCACTAAATATGTTTGTCTCAAAAGAGGGCTGCTGTGTATTAAGGTCATTCGTCCACCAACATTTTACAAGTGTATAATTATAAGCTATAAAAAGTGATTTTATAATTTCAAATAATTACAGTTTACGAAGTTATAAGGAATCAAACGTGTTATTTCATGCTTTTTGTGTAGCATGGTAAGGTAATTAATATGTGGGGATGAAATTTTGTATAATTAGACATTCATATGAGGTGTATACAATGATATATTTATTAAATTTATATTATTAACATTATAAATATTTATGAATAGTGAGAAACATCTAAAATTTATATTATAAATATTTAATTGTGTACACCTCATGTGAATGTCTAGTTATACTAAATTTCAGCCCCATATATTAATTACTTTACCTTAACAATGGTACATAAAAAGCATAAAATAGTAAGTTTGACCCCTTATAGCTCGTAAACTGTAATGATTTGAAATCATTAAATCACTATGTATATCTTGTTAAAGTTGTGCAATAAAGTTTTTGTTGTCAAATGACCTTAAGGAGCTCCCCGCAGTAATTGTCGCTTGGAGGACGATGTAATTAAGGAGGAGAGAGAGAGGGCGCTAAATGAGATCAGATGACAGATTGTAGCCTGGGAAATGAGGCGATACATCACAACAAGACCTCACACACACCTTCACCTCCACTAAAGAGCAGCATTTGTGTGCGGAGGTTCTACCATTCTCATCCAGTTATTGGGTTGACTCAATCTTTTTCATGGATATCATCATCCGGTGATCTTTAGAGAGTTGACATACAAATAAAATAGTTATTTTTAAAGGGTCCCCAACCTTTTCATTTTTTTTAGTTGTTATTTAAATAAATGTTGTACAGGTCCTGATGGGTATACGGTCTAAATATAGGGCTACTTTAGTCTGGTTTCCCGATGTAGAGCAGGTTAGGCTTCGGGTCCCAGTCGAATATATTGAGGTAGTATTTTCCTTAATGGTTTCCCATTCTCAATAAATAAAAATTCAGTACATTTCCTCTAAATACTATCTTCCTTTTCCCCGCTTCAATATCGTAACCAAAATAATTATAGTTGGAACCTTGAGTAAAACAAAGTGTAAAGAATACCTGATTATGGTTATATTACCCAATTTACGCTTATTTCAAAGTAATTGTTTGTTGGTTTTCTTTAAAAAGTAGCTGAAAATTCATTCAGAACATTTATTTGAACTTATTTCGACAACGCTTACACTAGTTTAACAACTAAATAAAATATTTTTTTCATGATATGAGATTGTTTTTTAAAAATCCTTTCCTCCACCTTGTAATACTTGAAATACGATTTCTCGCTTCGTTAAAACTCAATATGTTTCGATAAAAAGTATAATATTGAAAGGAAAAAGAAGAAAAAGTTCAATTTTCCTTATAGCTACATGAAAGTCATTTCACGGAGGACGTTCAATGACTGAGATTTCGGGCGATAAACTGGAGTAAATGATAAACAAAAATGGGGAGAGGGAAACAAAGAGAAAGATGTAGAAATTTTGTTTTGAAGTCAAAGTTAAACACTATCTTCATGTAGTACTCCTTAGCACAAAGAAAGGCTCAAAAGCTTTTTCTGAAACGTTGGATATTATTTTTCTTTGAAAAATCAAAATATTTTATTAGTGAAGTGTTTTAATGATAGTAAATATGATACCTCTACAACTATTCTCTTTTATTATTTAATGCTTCTTTATTCAACTATGATATAATTTCTTCTTCATATACCTATTAATATTTCCTCTTTATCTATATTAAATTACTATTTATTGCTTCTTCATATAGCCTCTATTATAATTTATTGCTTCTTTACCTGGTCAACATTATTATTTATTGACTTTTCAACTATCCTCTATTAATATTTATTATGAACATTTACCGGTTACTTTCTAAACCAAATAATTGTGCCTAGCCCACACTGCTACACAAGTGGATTAAAAAATCTAGTCTAATTTGGTGAGGAGGGGGAGATGGAGGCATAAATCCTGGTAAAATTTAATGGGAGTATTTTCCATAAATTATTTCCCCCTTAGCCTCCCGGAAAATGACGAAGTGTTTCCTCAAATTATACCCTCCTCATCATTACTCAATCAGTGTAAGAAATTAGTATAGTCTGTACAGGTAGTAATAAGGGAAGCCAATAAAAGATTAGGTCTATATTAGCACTCAACTTTCAATCTAGCTCAACTTTATAGCAGACACAATACCAAGTCACACAAACGTTAATTAATCGCTATGAAAGAAGAAACCACAGTTTCACCCTTGATTCATTTGTCATCCATGACTGGAATAGAAACCAGGACCCTTGGTACAGTAAGCAAACATGTTACCGAGTGAGCTAGAGTACCAGACACTGATTGAGTTAAGGTATCAGACACTGAATGAGCTAAGGTACCGGACACTGAGCTAAGGTACCAGACACTGACTGAGCTAAGGTACCGGACACTGAGTGAGCTAAAGTATCAGACACTGATTGAGCTGGGGTACCGGACACTAACTGAGCTAAGGTATCAGACACTGGCTGAGCTAAGGTACCGGACACTGACTGAGCTAAGGTACCGGACACTAAGCTAAGGTATCAAACACTGACTGAGCTAAGGTACC
Source organism: Timema podura (assembly GCA_033556935.1). Lineage (NCBI taxonomy): Eukaryota > Metazoa > Arthropoda > Insecta > Phasmatodea > Timematidae > Timema > Timema podura. Next base: position 20,396,298 of record JAVRXN010000003.1, on the reverse strand, counting down.
GGACACTGAGTGAGCTAAAGTATCAGACACTGATTGAGCTGGGGTACTGGACACTGACTGAGCTAAGGTACCAGACACTGATTGAGCTAAGTTACCAGACACTGACTGAGCTAAAATATCAGACACTGATTGAGCTAAGGTATCAGACACTGACTGAGTTAAGGTATCAGACACTGCCTGAGCTAAGGTACCGGACACTGACTGAGCTAAGGTACCGGACACTAAGCTAAGGTATCAAACACTGACTGAGCTAAGGTATCAGACACTGACTGAGTTAAGGTACCGGACACTGACTGAGCTAAGGTACCGGACACTGACTGAGCTAAGGTACCGGACACTGACTGAGCTAAGGTATCAGACACTGACTGAGCTAAGGTATCAGACGCTGACTGAGCTAAGGTATCAGACACTGACTGAGCTAAAGTATCAGACACTGACTGAGCTGGGGTACCAGACACTGACTGAGCTAAGGTATCAGACACTGACTGAGCTAAGGTACCGGACACTGACTGAGCTAAGGTACCGGACACTGACTGAGCTAAAGTATCAGACACTGACTGAGCTGGGGTACCAGACACTGACTGAGCTAAGGTATCAGACACTGACTGAGCTAAGGTACCGGACACTGACTGAGCTAAGGTACCGGACACTGACTGAGCTAAAGTATCAGACACTGACTGAGCTAAGGTACCGGACACTGACTGAGCTAAGGTATCAGACACTGACGGAGCTAAGGTATCAGACACTGACTGAGCTAAGGTATCAGACGCTGACTGAGCTAAGGTATCAGACACTGACTGAGCTAAAGTATCAGACACTGACTGAGCTGGGGTACCAGACACTGACTGAGCTAAGGTATCAGACATTGACTGAGCTAAGGTACCGGACACTGACTGAGCTAAGTTACCGGACACTAAGCTAAGGTATCAAACACTGACTGAGCTAAGGTACCGGACATTGACTGAGCTAAGGTACCGGACACTGACTGAGCTAAGGTACCGGACACTGACTGAGCTAGAGTACCGGACACTGACTGAGCTAAGGTACCGGACACTGACTGAGCTAAGAAACCGGACACTGTCTGAGCAGAGATGCCTTACATTACTATTACCATTTTTTAAACTGTGGTAATTTTTAGCGTTATTAATTATCGTGGCCTACTTTTAGTGAGCTCCAAAACCACTTTTACTTTATCTACTCTTTTATCACCGGAGGAATAGGTCTAATGTTCGTACAAGCCGAGCTTTGAACTGGAGTCTTTTATAAGATGTTAGTCGGTGCTTGAAAGGAATGTGCTCGTGACAGTAATTGTCAAGGTTTCATTTAGTAATTTAAATTTGTTAAGATAGTTTACAAATATAAGTGACCCAAATATAAAATGCAATATATCAGCGGTACTCAAACTGAGGTGCGCCTACCCCCAGGAGTACGTGGGCACCTTTCAGGGGCTATGCGAACAGCTCTCAAGGGAAAGTTGGAAATATAACAAGGGACTTATGGAAAATCCTAATTCTTGGCAGTTACCCTTATCTGGTTATTTCCACCCCTCTTTTTCCCGTATTTGCTCTCGGCTGGAGACCGATTTCTAAGAATTTTCAACCCTCTACTTGGCAACTTCTACTTTAGCAGTTTATGATGCCTATCTCAACAATATATCTCCGTGAAAGTGTTTTTTCATCTATGGTTTACCTAAAAAATAAGTACCGCAATAGGCTACAATAATTGGAGCCAAGTTTCAACCGGCCAACCAGATAAGTCAAAAATCTGTGCCAAGCCAAACAGCCACACCCCTCTCACTGAAAAACTGTGGGATTTATAATATAACAGCTCCAGAATTACATTTAAAAAAATTTATTTGAAAATATTGTGTTTAGGTCTACTTTTTTCTTTATTTTTGAACGGATTTGTGAAGAAAATGTAAAAAACTTTTCTATAGACTTTTTACAGAAAAATTATGTTTTTTTAACTGATCATAACGATTTTCAATAAGAGCTAATGTTAAGGCTTTAACAGTAGGATTCTCTCTAAATAGCTTTGTTACATTTGAAATATTTTTATAACGGATAATTTTCCCAGTAGATTAAATAGATCAATAATTGATCATGTGGTCATAGCTTTTAAAGTCTGTCATTTGATTTTTTTTTATCTTGGGGGTACATTAAACTTTTAGTCATGACCAAGGGGTACAATCTAAAAAAAGTTTGAGAACCACTACAATATTTGGTAGCAAATGTTTTAAAGGATATTTTCGAATAAACGAGTATATTTTCAATATATTACTACAGTTAAAACAACATTTTAACTTTGTTTCTATTGTCAATCTGTAAATTGGGCAAAGGATTTTCTGGGTTTGGTGAAACTACCCGCACGCGGGGTATTCAAATATGTACAATAAATTAGGGGAGTGAGAAAGTTATAATATATACCAAATGTACTAGAACTTGCGTAGATAAATAATGGGAAATCATATTTTTTAAAAAATATCTTATTCCCGGCCGGTATTTAAACCTTGATCTTTCAATCACAGCAGAGCAAACCAGACCACCTTATTCCCCGTACCAACCACTGTGGGTTAAATAGTTGTGGTTTTCAAAAGTGACTTAGATGGGTATTAGCTAGTAAATACAATATGAATTGTTAGTTGGATAAATATTTCACGTCCAGAGTTATAAAGATGAGAATTTTCCCCCCCGTGGTTCCCTGGCTCACATCCTCCTGTTAGCATTCACGGCTGGGGGTAGCTTCTCTAAGCAAAATAAACCCTCTACAACCCGTAAAGGGGTTGTTAATTTTGACCTACTTATATTCACACCTTCTTCCCCCTCCAAAGGATGTAATTCATCTAGAGATTGTGATTTGTGATCAATAAAACGACTTGATTAAGTTAAATAAAAAGTTGTTTAGAAGTTGGTAGAGAAAATCTTACCTTTTTGTTAAAAATTTTAGCAAATTAAAATATTACGGCTAAAATTAGTACAGATCAATAAAACCAAAGCTAGGTTGAAAATATATTATGTTGTTTAGTTAAAAATTGTTTTTTCTTCAGCTGAATCTTTAAATACTCGCCTTTGTTCAAAATTGGTGAACACGAACTGCGGAACAACTCATCCGAGGTTGATAATACCCTTATACGAATTGTGGAATAAAAATTAAATTTATTATGACTTTGTTCAAAATTGAAAATTGAGGTTAGGTTAGGTTAGGCTAGGTTATGTTAGGTTAGTTTAGGTTAGGTTATGGGTTAGGAGTTTAATGTGATTACAGGTTGTTCCTAAACTCATGTGCACAGGCTGACAGGTATACTTTATTCCGCAATTCGAGTGTGCCCGTTCAAAATATGTACGTCATAATAAACGGTTTGAACACATATTTATATATATATATATATTAGCATCGCGTCTTACTAATCGTTTGGGTTATACCCCTCATGTAATAATTACGCTAATGGTTTAAGGGAATTCAAAGGCTCTATTCATAGGAAGTGTACCCGCATTTGCATGTAGGTAGTGTGGAAAACCATTTTGGAAAAGCCACTCTCAGTACATCCGACCGAGATTCTAAACTCAATCGCCTGTCATCAACAGTCTAGTTCAATACGAGAGTAGCGCGTTAGACCACGCGGCCAATGATGCGGGTTACATTCTTTAAAAATGTTCTTCGGTTGTGGGAAATATATTATCTATACTAAGAAATCTTTTTATGGTTTTTTTGAATATTGTTAACGTTAACTTGCATTTAAGTCAACAAAATTTATCATAGTTTGCATTTAAAAGATAAAATACCTATAATTTCACAATAAAAAGTTTTATTTCGTGCAAGTAGGTTTATAATTAACTAAAAAAAATTTTTTAATTGTGTGTTGTTAGACATCCTAAGTACAAGTTCATTAAAAATACGTCTCACGAAATGTTGGTGTCCCTACATAACATATTATGTATATGATATTATCATGGTTTCAGGAGTGTTATGTTCTTAACATGGTTTGTTTGTAGTCCACTGGAAATTTGTATAAAAGATTATACAGGCGTCTTAATAATCTTGTATTGCGCTAGGAAGATATTGCAGGTAGAATTTCTGTAAAATCCTCCTTGCTTCTTGGAAATGAATGTCATAAGTATCTTTAGTTCAGGCTCAACAGATAGACAGCGCTGAATCATTTGTTAGATCAAGATGCTCATGAATAATATCTATGACACTGGACTCATATAATGGCAACCATTAGAGCTTGAATATCAAACTACCAACACCGAAGAAATAACACCATGTTATATAACAAAATAAATAGTACGGAGCACTGCACAAACTTTCTCTTTAATCTTAAAATAGAGATATTTGCTAAAAGCTTGGGAAATTTGCTAAAAGAAACAATATACCCTGTTGTAGAAACCATACATTAAAGAGCCTGAAATAAATAATAAACTGTTAAAAAACATTAAGAAAAGAGGAGCACATCTGTCTACCAAAACCTTAATTAATTTCACTATCAAGACTTGAATAAAAACAATATAAATATTGGCTCATGGTTCAGAAACTACTGCTTTTTTTTAAATATATTTCAAATAAAGTAATGTTATATTTAATATTACTACATCTTTACAATGATAAATTATTTCGTGTCTCAAATAGTTACGGATGTATAATCAAAATTGGAAATTTCTACTGATGTAAAGTAGGCCTACCCTTAAAGTCATTTTCATGGTAAAACAAGAATTGCCATTTTGTTTTTAATGCTAAACAATTTCTAAATTCAAAATTTAATAACAAAAATCGTTAGAGCGAGTTTTGAGAAAATCGATTTGATATCTTTTTGCCCTTTAATCGACCAACTTTTTTTCTAAGGTTATATACATAATTCCAAAAAATCCTCGTGGGCACCTTATGAAAACCCCAGATACCAAGCTTTAATAGATAAGTAAAATTGTTTCATATCTAGACCGAGATACAGAGAGACAGCATCGTGAAAACAACTTTTTCTGTTTCAGAGGGGTCATGAAACATTGACATATTATATCAAAATCGTGAGTTCGATACTTTTAACGATCACAAAACGCTTTAAGAGGTCGATAGAAAGTAAAAAGTAGGAAAACTGATTAGTACAACTATAAATAAACAAAAACAGGTGACCAATTTTAATTTTTCACTATTCCATATCAATAAATAAACCAAGGTTAACTGCAAATAAAGCTCGTCAAGTGTTGTTAACGTTCGTAAGATGTCGGGAACCCTGGTAGCTAAAGCACCCACCAACAGTACAAATGAACTCACCTCATCCTCCTGGGAGGTAGCCAGCTCGGGTTCATTTTCCTCCAACTTGGTCAAGAGTTTGTCCTGGAACACACGAACCAATCACTTAGTTTCGTGGGCTAGTTAGCCCGCATTACAAGGTGTTGATATAAAGAGAGCGTGTAGAAACTCCATCGCAAAATAACGTAATTCTAAAATTTAATTATATTAAGAATAACTACTGTTGTTACTGACGTTTTTAAACATAATATATAAATAAGAGAAACCGGTGTACCCCGTCTTACCATCCATAAGGGTTATCACTCATGAGGGAAGTAAAATATAGAACCATTTGCGTGAGTAAATAAATAGAAACCATTTGAGATTTTTCCCCATTTTAATATCATGGTGGGCAAGTGGACTAAATGTCAGACTCATCCAGTCTGGTTTGCCATTGACGGTGTGTTTGAGGTTTGAATCTCAGCTGGGTATGTTGAAGAAATATTTACTAAATGGTTCCTCACTCTCCTTCCACGCGAACGTGGGTAGATTCACTCCAAACTTTACCTTGTTTGTCCCTACTCATTAGTGTGATTAGAATGCGTATATCCCAGATGGGTTAAATTTGGACGTGGTGGGGGGTAAAACACCATGGTTATCTAAGAAGTTAGAATTTGTAGGGCAATTTTAGAGGTGCAATAGCTCAATGACTCAATGGATTGGTCTTATATATTTCAACCGGAGCACCAGATAGATCTTTACCATTGTTTGTTTTTAAAATTCACACATCAGTAAGATTGTATCAATGTAACTGGTATATGTCATTGTTGACCAATACCGTCTTTAGAGCATATACGAAGCATCTGCCATAATGAGCAAACCAGTACCCGTAACTGTGGCCTAGGACTTTGTGTAAAGTAATACATGTCCAAGAGGTCCTTGTTCCTGTCCAGGTTGAGTATAAAATATTAGGTGTGTATGCTAAATAACACAATTCCTGAAGTTTTCTCGTTTTTTTCCATCCTCAAACTACATCCACTAATCTACAGGAAAGTAATAAAGGTCTTTTAAGTAGATATTCCAGTATCCTCATGATCAGGGGAAGAAAAATTGTTTGGTTTAAATGCAGTCTGTATCAAACTCTGATCTTCCGAGTAAAAATCCAGAGCGCAAACAATGTCATCAACTCCCTTAGTCATCGTTTTTAAGATTAAGTCTATAAGCCATGTATCAAAAAACTACAGAATAAATATCCTGAATAAAACAAGAATGTTGAAACATTCTCATCTTAGCTCGTTTGTTTGTCAGGGTGGATTCACATGTTCGTTAGAGAGCAGAGCAGAGCATAGTGCCAAGGGTGGACTGGCCGGTCCTAAGCAGCCTGGGACAGCAAATATCACGGCCCTTAACATAACACTGAGCCTCTGTTTCAGTGTAAGCTGAAGTGGTGTGGTGAGTTATTTATATTTTTATTATTAAATAATTTAATCCCTAGGCTATTTCAGTTACATTATTATGATTACGTCACTATTCAATCCACTTAGAATGTCATATTCTTCTTCCTACTGACACCAAAATTACTAGACATTAGATGAGAGTCTATTTTGAAGTAATAAAGTTTGTAAAATAATTTTCCACCCACTATCTGTGTAGAGTAGAAAGCTAGTTAGTAGCTGTGTGTTCTCTTAAAACAAATGCGTTTACGTTGGCTGAAGGCAACATCAAGAAACAACAGGACGGTTTTTTACTTAATTACATCGTATATATTCACAAATGATGTATTGTGAGCACTCTCAAACTTACTCATTGGAACTTTTGATTAAAATTTAATAAAAACAATCATTTAGAATTAAATGCATATATATTTTTAGTTTAAAGTACAGTAGTTGCGGTAGCCCAAATCAAAACGGCCCATCGGGACATGTCCCGATGTCCCGGCAGTAGAGGTGGTATCGAAAGAAAAGTATCGATACTGTGCTCATTAAAAGTATCGGAAGAAAAATATCGATACCTACTAGTATCAAAAGAAAATTATCGATAGCAGTAAGTATCGGTATCGAAATTTTAATCTGGAAAAATCTATCAAAATATATTATAAAATATTGACAAACAATAGAAGAATGGACGCCCTGCCCTGCTTCATCTGCTTAAACAACGAACATAATTTATTTCTTCGTCTGCTTAAGGCCCCTTTTGACTGAGTTCATTGAGCTCTACTAAAGATTATGTTGTTTGGTTTGTGATGACCGTGCCCATTGATGAAGGAAGGGGTAGTATGACTGGTCATTGCTCGTTCCGTCGCCCGATCAGGCATCATGGTGTATTGATAAACAAAGATGAAAGAACAGATATGAATTACTTATGATGAGCTAAAAGAGTTTGAATGTTAGAGTGGCTTCTTTCTTGTCATGCAGAAAATGAGTGAGAATTGAGAAATAGTGTCCTTTGTTCTTCCTCCACAATCCCCCCTAGTAAACAGTTAATCCCAGCATCAGTGAAGATAGTAAAAAAGTTGTTTCTTTCGATACCGATCCGATACCAGAGTGTGAGTACTATTATCAATAAAAGTGCCGGAAAAAGTAACTAATATTGAAAGGAAAATGTCAATATTAGTAAAAGTCTCGATACTTTTTTCACATCCCTACCCGGCAGCCCGGTTAACCCCTGCATAGTGCCTTATCCGCTCAAAGCGAGTTGAGGTGGTCCAGCTTTGTCCTCTTTGCTCGACAAGACCTGTTTCGGGGAGCAAATCAGATCTCAAAACCAACCGACTCTTTCGTGTGTCATGCACTGTGAAACTAGACACGTAGACTGTTTTTAGCGGATTTGAAATAACCCATCAAATGTAAAACGTGTGTGTGTCTCTGTGTTAATCTGTGTCATGCCCTCATGACAGAATACAAATTTTTAAAAAAAAGCCCATCATGACTGTACTTACATGTTTATCTACTTGGAAATAAAATATTTGCGTCTAGTTTACGTTTTATGGGTCAACAGACATTTCTGCAATCATGTGAATCAAGCTTTGAGGTGAACGCGAGAGAAGATCGGCGTTTTTTTCAGTTTTTTTTAGAGCCAAACTTGTTTTGGCTTAGCTAAATAAAATATTGTTTGAATAGAAACATAGAGTTTAATATTTCTCAACACGGTGATATCAACCATTCTTGAATATCTATCATGAGCATAGCGGCATTAGATGACAAACTCTTTAAACTAAATAAAAAGTTATCATTAAATTCCAGGACACTTTTGACAGATATTCAGAAACTGTTGAGGTCACCATGTGAAGAAAATTAAACTCTTAGATTTCTATTATAGTAATATTTTATTTATTTAGGCAAAAAAAAATTTATACTAAAACTGCAAGAGCACTGAACTTTTATCGCGCCCCTTATATTCCCGCTTCAAGCTTGCGTCTCTCGTCCAAAGTTATGGTCGACCCGTTACCAACATTTCCTCTCCCCCCTCCTCCTCTCCTCTCCCACACCTCTTTCCCGGTTTCTCCTTCTCGAATGATATGAGGTGGAAGACGTGATAAGAAAAGGAATATTTAAAGTTCATTTTGCTCAAATTTCCTCTAACGATGACATTAGGGCTCTAGATGTAGTTGATAAACGTATGAGTGTTATCAATAGAATAGAGTGCTTTCTACTTGGCTGAGAATATATGACTAAAACTTATTCACACGCTCACAAACATATTATTTGCCCCATGATGCTTTACAACACCAACTGGAAACAGTTGATTATTAACACTCTTTTTTGAGAGGATAAACTTATATATTATCACTCGTCTGGGATAAATACAAATTTACATTGATAAATTAGATAAGAAGAAGGTATAATTTAGAGGAAATATACCCACATTTTCGTATAGGGAGAGTGGTAAATAGTTTAGGAAAAACCCACACTCGATGCACCCAGTCTGTCGAGCCCCAATCTCCCCATCACCGGCAATGCAGTCTATTTCTAGAGATGCCCTAGACCACGTGATCACTTGTACGGGTCATATCAATTGCTGTGTTCTATAATGGAGCGTATAATAATTGGACTACAATTATATTTGCGCTGATTGCCCCTTACAAGAAGATCGACAATGTGCCAAGTGGACAAAGCTGAAACCCAGTGCACAAAACAGATTAGAGTCCCAACCCTAAATATAATTGCAGCATCTAGGTACCAAGACACACATCATGATTACTAAACATTGTATCCACCACCGGTAGTCGAACCGGGGCCTTATAGATTATTTGAAGCTTCCCTTCTTAGACACTGTCATGGTCTGTGAATTATGTTAGGTAGATTTAGGGAATTACAACCCAGGTGTGAAGTGCCATATAGAACTTCAATATTGTACGGGTTCCCACAAATGTGTTGTATGATGATGATGATGATGATGATGATAATAATAAATAATAATAATAATAATAATATAGTGGGTCCATATGTTATTTTTATCTCTCTGGTAAATAGTTCAAATTAATTTTACCCATATTTTTTAAACTTTAGTCATCTCTATAAATATTATTTGTTACAGAAACATGGATTAAATACTTAAAACGGCTGTCTTTTTTTTTATCTACGAGTATGTACATTTTAAATATAAAGCTTTGAATTAAATAATTGATAAAATATATTTGAGTGTGATGTACAAATTTTAAAACAATGTTTTAGTCAAATATAGTTTTACTATAACATCTTGAAAATGTAAAAAAAAAAAAAAAAGTTTGTCAATTTTCTAAACTAGCCTTCAAATCACCACAGCATCAAAACTAAACTAGAAAGCCTTTTAACAATACAAACCAAAAGGGAAAACAAATACTGACGCACAGCTGCCCCGCTTGTGTTTCCATTGTGAGAGAGTGGAGCAGTAATTTGAGTGTTTCCGGCATTCCACGCGCGCTGCTAGAACAATGGAGGGATAACTGCCTGGAAGTTTGCCACCCGCCTCACACCAATGTTTGCCGGGTCAACAGCAAGACAGGGCGCCAGTTATTTCAAATACCGCCTTGACTTCATTCAACATTGACTTAAGAGAGCGGGAAATAAACTATACTTTATTCATCTACCACTTTTGTTGTAGTTAAAATTTAAAGAGTAGTACCAGGTATTCTTAACCCCATCATTTGATATTTACCACAAGCAGACTCCAAACCATTAATTTTGTTTGGGATTTGTATATTATTTTTGTGGTGTTTGCACATCTATACTATCGTCAATTCCCCTCGATGTTTGCATCTAGGCTCGAGAGCAGGGCCTTAGTGCCTTATCGTATCGTTGTCATGGTCGTCGTGGTCCATCGAGCTCCGGTTGCACTTTGGTCTAACATAAGTCTTGAACAGTAATGATATTATACTTTCTACGCAATTATCGTGTGTGTGTCTGTGTGTCGTGCATATCATATAAACAATCAGTGTACGCACGTGTTATAAATGATGCATCTCTCAAACTATACAGCCCGCTTCACTACCGAACATTTGGTCCATCCGGGCCAGATATTAACTTTATTCGCGTCACATTTAAATATCCTCAAGTTAATTAGTGAGCAGTCTCTTATTTCCTAGCTAAATTTTAGTTGGGAACGCCATCGTCTTTGTTTACTTGCTCTGTCATTGGCCTAAAACAGTTCGTGGTGTAATGCAATCTCACAATCACCATTACGCAAATGTATAGGTCTAAAACATACTCTGCCATGTTAAATTCTTTTTTTTTTCCTACTTCTCTCTAGTTTTTATGTATTTTTGTCGCAACTCACGTCTATATTTCCCCATAAATAATCAAGTTTAGTCAATTTACGTTAGTGGCGGCCATGATGGTAAATTATAATCTTATCATTTTAAAGCACGCCTACGTCTTTTGGCATGTTAAAACTCAAAGTTACTTACTGTTCAATATTCAATATAGCCAAAGAAAATAAACTTGTTTGTAAACAGAATCTTGCAATTGTATTTCACGTGTTTTCATGCTCATATTTGCGAGTGTTTTATTACTTCCCCAATTCCGAACGCAGCATTAGATACCGCATTAATCAAGCCTACGGGACGATACTTTCTTTAGTTAAGGCGAATGAGAATTTGGAGCATAATCCATGTGAGATATTTTGGGACCTGAAGGTCTTAGGTAAAGTCTACGGGATAGAGCACTTAACGTGGCAACTAAGTGGTCAGAACAATGATGACTTCAACATTGAAGCTCATTAGAGGCGATATAATGTACCACTTGGATCGGATTAACTCTTCAAAATGTCCCAAGGCCTTTATTCAACTGAGACCTTTAACTAACTAAATAAAATAGAAGGCTCACATAGCTATAAAAAAAATCCCTAACACAATCAGAGTGAGTAGCTGAGTAATTGTTTCAATTGTCTGAAACCTGAAACTCAGAGCACGCAACTCAACTGGTTGCGGGAATGATTGCTAGATGGCCGTCCTCAAAAGTATATATAAGTTCAAAAAAAATAATGAATAAACACATAAATCAACCAACAAATATCTTAAGGGTATGCTCACTACAAATAACGTTAAGGTTAAACCAGTAAATGTTTTTTGATATTTATTCATTGAAAATATAATTAAATATGTGTATGTATTTTAACAGATAGAACCATATGATGGTATAGCAAAATAATGATTACGATAGTCGTAGAATGTGTAAATATATAATATTTATTATGTATATGAAAAGTTAATATCAAGAGGATATCAACGTTTGAATCTAGAATTACATTAGAAAATTTGCAAGAGAAAACAAATAACATTATTTATTTAAACCATCTCTTTCTACAAGGAACTTACTCATTAAGTTCCGTTGTAAAAAAAACTATTTAAAAATATATAACTATCTCCACAATATGCATATATGTAAACATCTTCAGTTATTACCGGACTTCAATTAATATTCCCATTTTACACAAAAACCTCTTCAATAAGACTACGTAATATAATGAAAAGACAGATAACTCGCGAGAGTAATTTTAAACAATAAAATAACTTTTTCCCATTATTAAATTAAAAAGAAAGAAAATTCATTACAATAATATTTATTAACAAACCACAAAGTTAGACCTCATTACCAAGATTTTTATTGTTTATCTACCAAGTCGAACAGTTATATTTAAAATTAGATATATATCAATCTAAACAAAATAAACATGAGACTCAATACCATAGTATTTAAATAATTTCATAATATCCTCATATTTAATATTGGTCTATGATTTCAAAGATTATTAATATACAAAAAAAAATTAACTGTAAAAAAGCCGAAATGTGAATTTAGAAAAGTTAAAAAAAATTAATTTAAGCCGAAAATAATTTTGTTCTTACATTTTAAATAGTAGTAACCACGGCTACATACTTCCCAATCTAGAGACCAATCCAAGAGTACCAGCCTTTTGTCATACGAGCATTATATATGCTTGAAAACCCAGAGAAACAGGAACGAGAAGGAATAAGGTGGGGGAATATATTAGGATCGATCATAAAGGGGGGATACGCGTGACAAATGTAGCTTCGGTAACACACTCCATGGTACTAGAATGTTATCTCCTCTATAGTATACTAGGTATCACTTCCTTTTTTAAGTTCTTAGGAAAGATCCGATACACCGCGACCTCTAGCGGCCGCAGTTCGAACTTAGGTGGGGTCGGTCAGTCTTCCACGCGGCGCGGCTATGCTCGGTTGTGCTTTGTTGTCTTGCTGAAATGTTGTCAAGAGGTGCTGAGACGGTGAATGGGGTAATTTGTTTATCTCCCTCCGACTTGTATTTTCGTCAATTGTAGCCAAATGCTACACAATAATGACCCACTCCCTAAAGTTCAATTTACATAACTCTCATGGCCATTCAGTTACAACATTTTAGTGGTGATTTTAAATTTTTAATTAACTTTTTTAATTTATTTGAAGTCCTTTATGCTAATAATCCTAATCTAACCAACATTTAAGGGCTATCATATCTTAAGTCATCGGACAGTGGTGAGCAACTATCCACATTACAGGCATTTCCACTCACCAATGAAAATTATCCTATGGTTTGGAAGTTGTTATAAAGATGCTATAACAACAAACGTTTCATTGTGTCACAACAAATCGATACCCTATTACAAATTCCAACAGTGTCAAATGAGTCTAATACTTCACTGCGCTTCCTTTTGTCCCCTCTGAGGGAGAACATAGCTACTCTATATGCCCTGAAAATTACAGTTATTCATTGGGACTTATTTCTTTACCATTTTCTTAGCAATAAATAGAACATTTTCTCTTTGCACTTAATGGTAGCTCACCTTTGTTGACTCTGAACTACGCACAATTTGATCATTTTGTAAATTTCTTAGAAATACACTGCCGTTCCATTGAATCCACGTAACAGTCTAAGGTAAAACCATATCCAACATTAACCAACATAGTTTATTCCAAGCTCAAGCACAGTAAAAGTGCGGCTCTTATTAGCTAAATAAAAGGTGTCACCCATAAAACGAGTGTCACTTACTCGCTTGGAACTCTGTGTGACGTTACTCTTGGCACGTACGTTGCACTTGCTATTATTATAAACCTACCCACTTTTAAACATTGACCAGGTTTATGCATGGATGGACTCTACAATCACACTGGCCTGGATTCAATCATCCCCCCACCTGTGGAAAACATTTGTTGCCAATAATTGTGTGAGTAAGATCCAAGACTGCACCTTCCCAGAATGGTGGCACCATGCACCTTCAGAGCACAAACCAGCGGATTGTGTTTCTCATGGGCTGTTTCCCTGTCAGCTTCTTGAGCACCCACATTGGTAGGTGGGACCATGTGGCTGAAAGAGAACTCAACCAATAGGCCACCACTTCTTGACCTATTACCTATTAGTATTAAATATATTCATAGTAATTTAGTAAGGGGGGATAATATAAATAGTTAATGATTGAAAGAACGTCTAAATAATCTCAAGAGGTTTAATAGAATAGAGAAATAACCAAAAAAAATTATTAAATTACAGACATAAGAAAAGTATATCATGAATTGAAGGTAATAACCTCGACACAGATACAAATATTTGTCAGAATTAAGTTCAAGTCATATTTTAAATGAACACAATTGAATGGGATGTTTGTGATTAATATTAAATTATTTAACCATTATATATAGAGTGAAATGAAGTAATAACAAAAGTAAACAATTGAATAGGGTTAATTTAAATTATTTAAACTTTATATTTAGAGTGAAATGAAGTAATAACAAAAGTAATACAATTAAATAAGGTAAAATACACTAAACATATTAAAATGTAACATAATATATAACATAAGCATTAATGTTAAAATTGCAAGTTAATAATTAAAACCATGTATTGAATCATTTGATTGGTGAATGAACTTATTAACAACCAGTATTATTACATGAAGTTCTCAGTAAGAACTATAATAAAAGTGACAGGGAAATTATTTTGTAAAATTCCTGAAGAGGTTAAAGTAATTAATGTGAAACATTTGAAAAGGATGAAGTGAAATTTAAAGTAAGATAAATTGAAAAATGAGATTGATTAAACCGTTTCTTAGCTGATTATAGTTCCACTCCTTAAGTCTTGTATCGCCAAATGGCAGGTTGACTTGACTACATGTTTCAACGTACAAACGCCATCTTCAGGTCTTCAATTATTAGGGTTAGATGTTTCCCCTGTCACGCCAAAAGTGTAATGACTAAATTACTATGAATATATTTAATAATATTAATGCTTCCAAAGCTTCTAAATACTTTCAGTATCTCAATACTAAAGTAATTATATTATAATCATTACAATTTTGGCGTGACAGGGGAAACATCTAACCCTAATAATTGAAGAACTGAAGATGGCGTTTGTACGTTGAAACATGTAGTCAAGTCAACCTGCCATTTGGCGATACAAGACTTAAGGAGTGGAACTATAATCAGCTAAGGAACTGTTTAATCAATCTCATTTTTCAATTTATCTTACTTTAAATTTCACTTCATCCTTTTCAAATGTTTCACATTAATTACTTTAACCTCTTCAGGAATTTTACAAAATAATTTCCCTGTCACTTTTATTATAGTTCTTACTGAGAACTTCATGTAATAATACTGGTTGTTAATAAGTTCATTCACAAATCAAATGATTCAATACATGGTTTTAATTATTAACTTGCAATTTTAACATTAATGCTTATGTTATATATTATGTTACATTTTAATATGTTTAGTGTATTTTACTTTATTTAATTGTATTACTTTTGTTATTACTTCATATCACTCTAAATATAAAGTTTAAATATTTAAATTAACCCTATTCAATTGTTTACTTTTGTTATTACTTCATTTCACTCTATATATAATGGTTAAATAATTTAATATTAATCACAACCATCCCATTCAATTGTGTTCATTTAAAATATGACTTGAACTTAATTCTGACAAATATTTGTATCTGTGTCAAGGTTATTACCTTCAATTCATGATATACTTTTCTTATGTCTGTAATTTAATAATCCTTTTTGGTTATTTCTCTATTCTATTAAACCTCTTGAGATTATTTAGACGTTCTTTCAATCATTACCTATTTATATTACCTATTAATCTAGCGAAACATATTGAATAAAGCAGAACACTCATTCTGACTATAGTTGCCTCTGACACCTAAGCTCTGGAGTTGTTATTAAAGTTTTCGTCTTTCTCAAAAATAAGACGCATAACAGCTTATTGTTTTGGTTTTGTTCTTGCTGCCCACCCTATACCTTTTGCACCCACTGGACCTTTACCAGTTGAGGAGCTCCCCAGGGTTTTGTTGTTTTGGGTCAAACAAACCCAATAAATCGAATTTGCCGATGATATTGCTCGTATTGTCAAAAAAAATTGTTCATCTGCATTACAAAAGTTTAATCCCATTTTCAATTCTACTGGTATTTTTGAGTTGGTGGCCGCCTTCATATCTTCAAGCTACCCTTTGAGGGAAAACAACCTATCCTACACCCAAAGCGAAGTCGACTGGTGGAACTCCTAACTGACCAATTTCACTTTGATAATTTCCAGCTTGGATTTCACAATTTGCAATCTTTACTTCATCGCGAGTTTTGGATCCTAGATTCACGCAATATCATCAGATTACGGCTAAGAAAATACCTAAAGTGCCTCAAATTTCGTCCAAACTAGTAGACACCATCCATGGGAAATTCACCGGAAGTTCGATTTTGTCAGGCCAAACCCTTTCTTAAGACAGATGTCGATTATCCCCAGGATCCATTCACCATCCAGTGGCTCGAGTGCACAAACCCAATTACTTGTTTGGACTTTATTTGTCTTTTTATCTGCTTCTCGACAAAAGGCTATTCACATAGAACTGGAATCAACAGAAGCCTTTCTTGATGCATTTCATCATTTGTTCCACATCGAGGACATTGCTCAGATTTGTTCAGTGACTGCGGAACTAATTTTGTTGGTGATGGTATGTAACGTGTACTTTATGACTATACTAACTATACCAGAACACGACTTACAATAGACACAATGCCCAGTGCAGCCGTTTGTAGTTAATCACTGTGAATTCCCCCAATGTTTTTGTCAACGCATCTCGCTATCCATTCGAACTATACGCACATGTGCTAATAAAGCTATTGTGTTAAGGATGAGGAGGGTTGACTTTAGAGGAAGTCTACCTGAATTTTTGTAGAAGAAGAGTGTAAGGCCGTACAGTAAAAACCATCCTCAGTACATCTGACTGGGATTTGAGCCCTGATACCATAATCATCAGCAGTCCAGTCTATTGTGAGAGTGACACCTTAGACCATTCGCCCACTAAAGTCCCAAATTAAAATTTTCTGTCATGCTGGGAATTGAAACTGTAACCCTTAATTTAGTGGGTATAAACTCTGCCAACTGAACTGTATTGTAGGACTACAACTCCCAGACTCGACAGGGGAGTTTTTATAATGCTGGGGAAATACTCTTTGTGATATCTGGAAAATCTAACATGAAAGTTTTTCGACTAGGAGAAAAATCTAGGGAGGTTCCGAAATTAATATCTCTCTGATTTTTCTTCTCACACCCCCAGGGTTGGCTAACGACCTATCGATCCTCTCGAGATGGTCCAACCTACTACTGGGAAGGGAAAAAGTGCTCATACCCCCTCCTCTCACGCCACCATATTTCGTATTGTTGTCAGGACAAAGTGAAGAGTATTCTTTGTTGTTGATGACATGACACGAAGAGTTCGGGATATTGGATCGTAATTTGTTGGGGGGGAGGGGGAGCAAGACGAGGAGGATGGATTCTTTGGAAGGAAAATATCAGATATAATGCTGGCTCTGATAAAAATAAAACTACGACATTGAATAATATGAGTTGATGTATGATATTCAAAATGTTGGAAACCCTCAATTTAATTTTATACAGATACTGAGAGGCGGATATCGACTAGCAAGCTGTTATCGGGGCAAGAAAGGTATGATAGGACTGTACTAGAAAACTGTTTCCTTCCTCTAGCTATCTATTTGACGAGCCACACGCTAAATAATGTGATGAGCGAATGTATGTTTATTGGCTTTAAAGGGCAAATGTGATATTGAATGGACGAGGAAAAAATTTGCTAGTACAGTCACACCAAATCATACCTACACTGGAAACAATCCCTGAGCTACTTACTTCTCAATATATTTATAATCTTTGAAAGTCAAAATAAGATCTTTGAAATTACCTTTTAAAGTGTTTTAATCTATTTTTACTTAATTACTCTATGGTATTAGAAAGTAAAATATTTATTACCGCACTCACAAAAGTATGCCACCTAACCCTACCTTGAGATAGTTCTATCCAGTCCACGTCATTACACCCTATCTCTTTCAGGTCCGATCTAATGTTATCTTCCCATCTGTGTCTAGGTCTTCCCGATAGTCCTTCCCATTGGGTTTGCCCGTCAGTACCCTGAACAAGGTTGTAGATTCACCCATTCGCGCTGCATGTCCTGCCCAACGTAATCTGGGAGACTTGATTATCCTGGACAATGTTTTATAGTAAAGGGGTATTCAAATCATCAATATGTAGCCTCATCCCATCCCAGTAGCCTCATACCTTTTTGGACCAAATATTTTTCGAAGCACTTTGACTTCGAACATCATAAAAAAAATCGTCATGTAAGGTAAGAAACCACGTTTACACACCCATAAAGAACAACAGGTAAAATTATTGTTTTGATATTCTGAGTTTTATATTCCTTTAAATAAGGCGAGATGTCAACAACTTACTGACCGAGTAATAGCAAGCTTTTATCGTCTGTTTTAATTTCTTATTTCTAATCTAATGTAGTTATTGTTAATTAAAATTGTTCCTAAATATTTAAACTCATTAACCCTGTCAAGTGATAATTATGTTGTTAGAAGTAATCTCTCAATTATCGTCCTCACCTGTTTTCTCTATGTGATCATTTACTTAAGTATTTTCACAGTTAAATTCTAAATTATGCATTTTCTGCAACAGCTTCCTTACTATTGCCCAACAAATCTAAATCATCTGCATATCCCTTTTTTTGTTTGCTTAAAGGAATTTTAGATTTCTAAACGTCTGCAACCTTTCTAGGCACTCTGTTAGATAGCGCCGTTAATCCCATTCTACGTACTCAGGATCAATAAAGTCCTGACTCTAAGTATTAGGATAGTTTGTGTGGAGTTACAAACCGCAATTTCGTCCCCTGCTCTAAAAGTGATATTAACTAAGGGAACACCGTCACGGAGAGCCAATCAGGTTGAGCAAACAAACGAAACATCAATAAGCGTGTTGAAATGAAACAACAATGGTACCAAGTAAGTCTGTCACCATTTAAGAGTCCACGTAATTGTACTTAGTAATTTAGCTTAAATTGTAGGCCAAATTACTTAGAGTAAATTAATTTCTGTGATGCTAATTTCAAGACTAAATGATTTTATGTTAAATAATTTTATGTAAAATGAATTGAGGTGAAATTAACTTGCAGGCCAAATAAAGCTAGGCATTTTTTTAAGGTATGTCTAATCTTTTATGTTGTTGTCTACGTAAATATGGGGGAAACCTTTAATTTGGGACTAAAATTAAAATAGGAGTAAGTATTATACACAAACTAATTGGATTATAATTTACATTTCTAGACCCACTTCAGTGGACAAATGGTCTAAGGTTTCACTTTCATGTTAGGCTGACCTGCTTATGACAGGGAGTTCAGGGTTCAAATCCTACTCGGGTTTACTGAGGGTGGTTTTCCCCAAATTGTTTCCCACTCTCCTTCCACGCAAATGCGGTAGATCACCTCTAAAATGTTTCCTTTATCATCCTTGCTCTATTAGAGTAATTATCATATATACGTGTAGCTTAAACAGGTAGTAAGACACGGGGTAGCTACATTTCTAGAATTTAAGGCTACAGTTAAGAGTTTCACTTCAAAATTGACTTATAATGCATCAATATCCAGCGAGCTGTTTCTACAGTAGCCCCATGGCTTCTTTGGTGCTGACTGACAGTTCGCAGCTGACTTCTGACAGTCAACGGTTAGGTATATACCTAAATTTTGACTGTCAGAAGTGACAAATGCTTAACACATGTTTTTTGCAGATCATATGGTCCGGTGTAGGGATACATAATTTGGTCTGGTAGCTTTTCAAAGCTGTCAGCTGTCAGTCAGCACCAAAGAATCCATGGGGCTACTGTAGATACAGTCTTCTTTGGAATTACAACTTTTTTTTTATCGTATGGTACATATGACCGGAAGGAATTTTACATCCAGGTTCAGTCGCCTTATGTGTAGACTATTAGCCACTCTGGTGGCACAGAACGTTGCCGGGGTACACTTATGGAGGTTGTCTACACGTCGTACCCACAATTAGATGATGTGATGATAGTTATGATGATATTGTGGAGCCGGGGTGAGTCTTAACCTAACTTAAGCCCAGTTCACCAAACCCTGGTGACCGTTGGGTCCATTCCCCAAAGGGAAAAATACTCAAGGTACCAGCCGGGAATCAAACCCGGGACCCTTAGCTCAGTAGACAGACACGCTACCGACTGAGCTAAGGTGTTGGACTAAGTTCTCACCTCAGGATCTGAGGTTCATAGGTTCAAATCCAGCCGAGATCAACGGATTTTTTTTTCGATCGATAAAAACCCGTGGCCCAACTACCTCCGGAGGGGAAGTAAATCATTCTACCCCGTGTCCATTGTGGCATGTAAGCGAACCATGGAAGGTATGTGAAAATACCTTTCCTGGCAAAATTGGTAAGCACTTTCGCGCTTTCTCATAGAAATGCGGTGTGGAAGGCAACGGGGAACCACCACACTTTCTCAACTCCCTCAGTACATGGGATTTCTACCAGATGTTGCAGGCGGCACTAACCAGCTGAATGGATGAGTGCATGCCCAGATTTGGATGAATAGAAACCACATCAAACCAATCTTCGGTTGATGAATTAAGAAAGAGATAAGTATGACAAATAGAGAGTAGCCGGAAGTCCTTCAAATAAACAATAAACTAAACGTTTTGGAACAAAATAAGAAAATAAAAAGGAAACCAAGAGAAACCTTAGTTTTAAGTCTAATTATAGAGATCGACGAATGCAAAAAGTTAGTTGAAAGGACACTGTGGGGATATAATAATATAATGTGTAGATAATTTATATTTCTTTGCAAAATAAATAGGCAATGTTCAAATAAATATATATGCTACTGGTAATGTGCGAAATCTGGATAATGTCAAGATTAGCCAAGATATGTCAGCATTAGCGAGTTGCAGTGTATAAAGTTAGAAATAAAAAGTAATTTATCTCGTTTACGACGTTATCAGGATAATATCAACACTAGCCAACAAGACTTGGATAGCGTGCAATAATATTTGTAAAACTAAGCACGTTTCAATACGAATTTTATTTTGAAACAATATTTCAAAATTGGACAATAAATTGGATCGTAGCAGTGCACTAACATTTGAAATTCCTCATTGTATGCTTTATTTTCCATTAACCTAACCTAGCTTAACCTAATCTAACTTAAACTAATCTATAATAGCCTAAATTCACCTAACCTAATCTAAGTTAACCTAACCTAACCTAACTAACCTAACTAACCAACTAACCTAGCCTCAATCATAGAAATTGCCACTATCCAAGTGCGGGTGGTTAATGTCAATTTTATCTTGATAAACTTGTAACACAGTATTCAATCACCTATCATCAACATTATCTACGTATTTTAGATAACGTCAACATAATCTGGATAATATTGACTCTATCCGGGTTCGGATTTTACCTGTAGCATATATATATAAATTTTTGCAAAATAAATTTAATCTAAATATTATTTAAACACAAAATCTTAAATAGCTCAACATAAATCATATTTTCATGAAAACTTGGGCCTAAGGTTTTGGCATAAATGATACTTAGTGCCAAAATTAAGGTACCACAATTTATATATTTATATAGGAATCTGCGGAAACAGCACACATACCAGATACCTACAATGAGACTATGGGCCAGTTTCATAGTCAGGTTTAGTACGCCTAAAGTGCGAGTCGATACTAAATACAGGACGACACCTACCTAGACCAAAATGGAATGGGCCAGTTTCGCATATGAAACGCTATTCTCTCAGTAGACTAGACCGCTAACGACGGGAGGTTAGAGTCTTGGTCTGGTGCACTGAGGTTTTTTTTAATGGTTCTCCATCCTCCCTCCACGCAAATGAGAACACACTTGCTTTAAATATAACCTTCCTAATCCCTAAAACCATTAGTACATAAGTGGATAAAACGAACGAGTGGTAAGACACTGTACTAAAAATAAAAGTCCATGTGTCTAATAGCAGCTTGTATTTCTCCAAGTCAATTTATTTTATTGCGCATGCCTCTATCTCTGTGAGCACTTGTCTTACCATCCGGATCTCTTCAGTTGTCGGACTGCGGCCTTTTTGTTGTTTTCTTGTTGTGCCAGTTCCCTTTTTCTGAAACCTTATTGATTCGCGTTACTGATACTAACGAGTTTTTGACTGACGTAATTGACTTTTATAAAACTATGCTATTCTTATGGTGGGTTGAATAATAAGGAATATTTAGATATAGGCCTCAAAGAAAGAGCTTGGGACACTTTAATGAATAAACTTAAAGAAGTAAATAATGATATAACATGTGTCGAACTCTTGTATCTTCCCCATGGGGAATCCCAGCTCAATAAACCCGAGAGGAAATCGTATATGTAAGGCGACCTTTAGGCCATAGGTCCACCGAAGTGGTCTAGTAGATTAAAGAAAGCTTACAAATCTAGTATTATTTGTACAGAATAGGCGTAACAAGAGTTTAAAGTACGCCTATAAATTGTACATTACAGTTTACTTACTTATTTACTCCAAAGCATTAAGAACTCGAAAGTTCATTGCTGGACTCACAAAAGCACGCCACCTATCCCTAATCTTAAGCTAGTTCTATCCAGTCCAACTCATTACACCCTATCTCTTTCAGATTAATTTTGATGTTATCCTCCTATCCGTGTCTCCCAATGGTCCCTTCCCTTTGGGTTTGCCAATCAGTACCCTGAATACGGTCGCGCTGCATGTCCTACCCACCGTAATCTGCGAGATTTGATTATACTTATAATGTCTTGTGATGCGTACAGGGTTTGTAGCTCATCATTATGTAACAGCCTTCACTCCTCAGTATCGTCATCCCTTTTTAGACCAAATATTTTCCTATGCACATTGTTTTCAAACACTCTAAATTCATTTTCGTCATGTAATGTAAGAGACCATATTTCACAAACATAAAGAAAAACCGGTAAAACTATTTCTTTGTATATTGTTGGTTTTACATTACATTTTTAAATATAAAGTTTTTTCATAATAAAAAGTTGCCTATAGAAATTAAAGGATGGTTTAGTATTCAATGCTCAGATATGTCTATAAACATCCAGCGAAAGGCAACTAGGCTCTAACAGTTTGAGGATGGAGACAGCAAGAGCCATCTATTATAGCAGACAGCTACTAAATCCCTTGTCAGTACCAGCCAAGCTACCCCAAATCTCCCTGGGAAGAAACTGGGGATGCAGCCCTGCAATACATCAACGCATACTGGCACTAGTTCAAAGTGTGAAGTTTTTTTTAAAAAAAACGGGGGTGGTTTTTTTCACAGTAAACTTGCAGACCTGGTTTATTTATCTTGGAGCTTACTGATGGAATAAAACCAACAGTCTAAAACTACACCATCGTAGACCTTAATCAATACATTAACCTTTAAATATGTGTAATAAAGGAATGCCCGTTTGCTTTTGTGGTTGAAAACTAAAAGTTTTTAAAATCCAATGAATAAAAATAATATTGATCGCCATAAATTATAATGTTTTTCTTTTTAATTTATTTAAACATGTATACATCAAACACTATAGCCAGTATACATCTAATTTGACTTACTACTAACACACCTTACTTTCCTTCCTCTACCACACATCACAGTAAATATCAGTAGGTCAGTCCACCAGTCAATGCCAGTAAAGTAAGAATACCAACGTAATGATTATTTAAACATAGTAAAGTAATCAAAACGTTATTTCTTATGAACTATTTACTAATATAATTGGGATGTAAAAGGTAGAATGTAAGGTAAAAGCACACAAATGTGCGTAAAGGGAGAGTAGAAAAGAGTTTGTATGAAAAAACACCATCAATACTCCCGCCCGGTTTTGGAACTCAGACCTCCTTGTCACCGGAAAACCAGACTAGATTGGCTTGAAACTCAGTCTACGTGCCCACAGATGTGGGTTTCATAAAATTGACTAAACCTTTTTTTCTAATGTTCTAGTTTTTTGTTTGTTTTTTTATGTTTGAAAGAGCAGCTAAATTGAGAAATATAATTTGTAGAAAACGGCGAGAAAACAAATGTAGTTCTACATAATTTATTTAGCACTTTCGCCGAATAAATATAAATTCACGGGGGGGAAAGGCAGTTTTTTATCCGGGTGTTTCGCTAACCCTCTTATTCCCGCGAGGAATTCTTCACCCCTCACATCCCTCCCTCGTACTTATGGCCGACAAGGGGGGGGGGGTTGGAATGGTAAAGGGGGTTGGTTATGTTCTACAAGGAGCTTGGTATGTGGCGTGAGGTACCGCGTCTGAAAAATACGCGACGCATTTTGTTGGCTTTTAGTTCACTTGGTTTTAGTTGTGTTTTTTTTTATGCATTAGACGAAAATGTAGGTTTATATGTCTGTGTTTTTATGTTCTCTCTTTAGCTTTTATAATCTTTAATAATAATAATAATAATACCAGTTGCGAATACCAAGACTAAAATATCAAGCCATATTATAGTGTAGAAGAAGAACATCAATCCAACCAAGACTAAAATATCAAAATGTACTTTATTGTATTTTATTTAACTAAACATATTAACTCAGTTAAGCCTAAAATATCAAACCATACTATAGTGCGTATTATTTAAAATATGGACGCGAGAAGAGATCCTTTTTGTTTCAACTTTTTTTTTTTTATGGTTTGATCAAAATAAATAAAATATTGTTTTGGGTATAAACATAGAGTATAATTTTCTTCACGTGGTGACCTCAATAGTTCTTGAATATATGTCAAGGGTGTCCTGGAATTTAATAACAACTTTTCCTTTTTCAAATAAAATGTTTGTCATCTAATGCCGCTATGCGCATGCAGATATTTAAAACTGTTGATACTACCATGTGGAAAAAAAAAATTAAACTTTATGTTTGTACTAAGGGGATATTTTATTTATTTTGGCCAAAAAAGGTTCTGCAATAAAAACTGCGAAAACACTGGACTTTTCTCTCAACATAAAATCGTACCTAGAGATGAAAATTTTCCGGTAAAAATGCCAGACCGTTGAATTACAGGGGAAGATTATGTATTAGTAAAGACTTTAATTTTAATGTTGATATCCGGTCTACGCCATCCGGAGCACGTGTAAGTTGTGACATATCTAAATACCAAGCACTGTGGTCGATGCGCGAGTTTGAAAACAGAATTGGAATCGCCGTTATTGCTTTATTGTAACTTATTTGATAGTGTTTCTGCTGCGCTTATGCCAGCCACAGCATATATTATCATGTTTGTTTAGTTGTACTATATGCTTTTGCCCGTCCAGACTATAAGTTAACTATTTTAATAAAACTAGTGGAAAAGGGATGGGGACGTGAGAATTTAGAGGAAAAATTCCCGTATTTACAGGAAATATACCCATATTACATGGAGCTAAGTAGAAAATCATTAAGGCGATTGACCCTTTTCGTTAGACGTGGAAATGCAGAGCCGTGGGAAAAAACGGTTATCTTCAAGAATATTTATTGTTTTACAATTTTATTTTCGGAAACGGTTTGTTAAAGAATATAAGCATGTTGATTAAGTTAAACTTTTTATATACACACCTCCTATATAATTTTAACAGTGATCAAATATCGTTCAAATTGACATTATTCAAGATAAAACTGCCAGCTTCATAACAAAAAATAAGAAAATGTAATAATTAATAAACATCGATACATTATCTTAGAAGAGGTGTTGGAAATATTAACATGAAAATTCCACTCGTTCTCGAGAAAACTGATATTTCCAAACGTATGATTTTTCCCTAAGACCTGTCCGGTAGCTAGCGCCATCTACGGTCTCCGTGATACACCTGTTCTTGTCGGCGCGGAAGGATACTTTGGTCAGTTGTGAAGACACGCCACGCCTCTCACCCTCCCACCCACCATCATACAAAATATATTTTAGACTTGCACTCGACAGGGCCAAGGACCTTAGGAATAAAAACCCCTCAATACACCTGGCTGGAACCCAAACAGCGACCTCCCCGTCATTGGCCAACCAGATTAAACAATCCTGACGATTAATCCACGTGCCCACCGATGTGGGTCTATACTATCTATATGCTAGAATATCATTAACCCATTAAATGTACAGTACAACTTAAATATTTCTAAACTTACGTTTCCTAGATTTAGGCAAGATTTCCTTAAAGCAGTATTTTTAAAATTATGTGAGTAAAAATACAGACAATTAGATATGTAAAGCGATACTTTAAGTATAGGATTGGCTCAAAGTTGTTTTTCTCACTCAAAAGTATAAACACATTTAAATTCAATATTAATCTTCCATTACATACTCATTAACTTGAGCCCACTTGTGACCTGGACACTGTAAGGCTGGAGAACCAAAAAAAGTTCCAACAATTTACGCTTACTAAGTCACAACCCGCCTCGGTGGCGTAGTTGGCTAACGCACTAGTCGTGTTAAGCTCGACCACCGAGGACGGGGAGATCGAGGTTCGAATCTCGGTCGGGTGAACTGGGGGTGGTTTTTCCTAAATGGTTTTCCACTCTCCCTCCACGCAAATGCGGGTTCACTTCCTCTAAATTCAACCCTCCCAATTCCTAATCCATTAGAGTAATTAGTACTTAAGCGTATAACCCGAACGGGTAGTAAGACGCGGTGCTAAATATTATTATTATTATTATTACTAAGTCACAGCGAGAAGAGCTATTGGCTCAAGAGTGTGGCTCGTATATATATTATCAGCAGTCAATTAATTGTATCGATATTATAACTGTCTACCCCTACGACACTCCTCACTACAAATCATGCACATTTTGTCCAGACTTTGAAGCTTTTATTTGCATAGTTTGCCGCAATATGAGCTAGCGCTGTGATCGCTGCATATCGTTGTAATGGATATGTGACGTGTTTTAACAGCTGTTTAAGAATGTTTTAAACAAACATTATTGGAAATCCTTAACGTAGCCTGGATATATTGTATTGTTATTTTCATTTTAAATTTAGTACTACTGTATATGTGATTAATCATCGAAATAAATAATATATATAACAGAAGTGTCAACTTGATATATAATACTAATACTTAGCACCACATCTTACAAAAGTGTTGGAGACAAGCAGGCCAGTCAGCTATACCCTAGCCGGTGTTGGATATACCCTATATGTCTCAAAGGTCATGAGTTTGCGAACCCTGCTTTAGAGCTTGGTACCTATATAGCTATTCAGAAGGGGTCGGCAATCGTTTTGGGGCTTGATCGACTTTGAGACTTAGCAAAGCTCCCGAGATCATCTACCTTTCCCTCATTCTATTTTTAGTCTATACATATTATTATTTTTTACATCCATTACTATTTCCAGCCTGTGGCCTAGATCTGTTTTCTATTCAAGCCATATATTTTCCACTACCGGCTTGATAGGCCTGTCGTAGCTTCATATCCCTTATAATCTAACTTAAGACTTTTTTTTTATTCATTAATCCTTACATTCTGCCCCAGTGCCTATTCTATATACTGAGGCGCTATTCCTACATTAAACTGTTGTTCCCATTTTTACCCTTATACCATTTTTTTATTAACTACATGTAGATTTAAACACTTAACCTAATCGTCCGTAAACTCCCATCAAAGACTATACCCTACTATCTCACACTATAGTTGGTCCGCCCCGGGTATTTAATGCCCCCGGTACCCCTCGCCGCTCCGCAGACCCGCGACCACCTGGGACCATGTTTTCAGGGCCGCGGGTCCAAGTCTCGGCGATGAGCATCCCCCTAACCACCACCTGGGGAGGCGCCCTACCGGAGTTTTCACTCCGCCTACTTTCTATAGACCACTACCACTTAAGACTAGGACAGGCACAGCATTCAGTCACCAGTCGTTAATTTATCAATTTGAAAGGGTAAACGCATATTTCACCAATGATGAATTGTTCGGCCATGCCGGGAATCGAACCCGGGACCCTTAGCTCAGTAGGCAGTTACGCTATCGACTGAGATAAAGTGTTGTCTATACATATTATTAATTTTAATATTTCCTCAAATACTTGTGCTCCCACCCTTCTATAAGAAAATTTATAGAATAAATAAAATGTACATTTTCATATCGACTATTAATTTTATCATAAACATTAGCTACACTACCAATTATAACCGATCGATTAAGATAATTTTGGCAACACTCAAATATTATTTGAAAGTTCTTGATACATTTGTGAGCTTAGAAGATTCAAAGATCGACTTTTAACGACGTTACGTAATCGCTGAAAATGTCAATGATCTATTGTATTCATTCCATTTAAATCGTTGGACAAATTTCAAAAATAAAATTAAGGAATATTTTCCTTGGAAGATAAATAAAACAAAACTTTGTTCTAGCCAAGATGAAAGTATCAGGATGTATATTACTATGTGTGACCTTGTTACATTATAGGCAATCCTCCATGTTTCAAGAATGCAGTGACAGCTCTAAATGCAGTGGAAACGACCTTGGATATGTGATGTAATTGGACAGCCATTGTTTTGACAACGCTGACAAAGTAATTTTCATTCGGACGCTCAATGTTCAGCAACCAAACTTTACCCCGAGCATATATATGATATACACACTAAGTATCTTTTCCAGAGGCGTTGCGCTGTGGGATGTAGGGGTAGGGGTGTGTGTCCCCCTTTCCCCTCTGCCCCCCTACCCATTGGGAATTTTTTTGAAAGTTGAGGTCTAAAGCAGGGAAATTCTAGAATGACTCTGTACCATAGTACTTTCGACTATAAAAGTTATCTACCGCAGACTCACACAGACGAATTTTAAATTTCCCAGCGATCGATCCCTACTCTTAAAAAGTTCCCAACTTAATAGCTCATCAAACATTGAAAGTAGATAACTTTTGTTGTAGATTGTGTAGAAAGTTTAGTTAATCAAGTTGGTTAGTAGTGCCGTTGTCACTGCCTACTAACTACTACTACTACTAATATATACTACTACTACTACACTACTACTACTACTTTTACAACTGCTACTACTACTACTACTACTACTACTCACAAGTAGCCTTAAGAAAGTTAGTTAATGTTTTAAGTTGATCACTTTATAAAGCCTGGAGTTTTTTACGAGCTGAACCCTGTTAGTTTTCCTACACGCAATAATGGTGAGTGTCAAAACAAATAACACTTGTAATTGGAAAAATCCATTACTTTAAAAAATACAGTTGCCTAAAACCTCGAGTCAAAGCCCAATTATTGCCTCAAATTTTTCAATTTTCTGGGGAGAAGCCCCCTGGCCCACTATTTACTGGAGGATATTCCATATCTCCAGACCCCCTGGTATTCTAAACGTTGACCTTGTACTATCCCTGCTCACCTGGGGATTTTGTTGGGAAATTCAGTGTCTCATACACTCCCCCTCCTCCTCCCGAAATATATTTCGTGCGACGCCCTTGATCTTTTCCTCCAGACCACGGAATTTGTTTGAATTCTTGAGTTTTAATTATGTTTCTATTTGCGAGTTTTATTGATTGTATTCAAGCTTCACATTCTTAAGAATGATTATATGAGAAAACTACTCGCATCGGTGGACACGCGAACTAAACGTCAAACTAGTCTAGTCTAGTTTACCTATGACGGGGGTGTCAGGGTTCGAATCCTGGGCGGATTTATTGAGTGTAGATCTACATAAATAGCTTCTCACTCTCCCTCAACCCAAATGTGGGTTTATTTCCTTTATATTCTACCTTCCTTAACCCTACTCCATCAATGTAATTAAATCCAGATAGCCCAGGCGTGTAGTAAGACGTGATGCAAAAACCAGTATAAGCAAATAATTTTAAAAAGTAAAATTCTTTTTGGTTACTTTTTTCTCTTGCTTTATGTCTTAATACCCATCCGGGCCATCCACATATTCACGCTAGTAAGGAGAAGAAGAGAAAGATAGAATTCAAATTAAATGCACCGATATTTTCGTGAAGGAAGAGTGGGAAACTACCTAGGAATAAAATCTCTATTAGACCCACCAGTGATTCCAACCCTGACCTCTCCATCAACAGTAAACCAGATTATACAAGAGTGACGCCTTTGTCCACGTGTCCACCGGCGCGTATATTTGTATGCAATTATTATTATTATTTTTTTTACTTTTATGCATTGACAAATTATACCCTTCCTTTAAATTTAGACAGAAAAATATGATGGAGGGAGAAATATTAAACTGTCTCTAGACGAAGATTAAGTGTAGTCTATTTTCAGATCAGTGCTTCCTTAACTGAGATTATCCGAGCCATTTAACACTTTTAAAACTACCACCTGTAATACTGAAGGTCATTTACCACATATAGTTCTCTAGGCCACTTATCACTTGCGATAATGCAGACATTTACCATTTAAAACACTGTCGGCCTAATTTAAATTTAAGTCGTTTGTCACTTGTAACACAGAAGTAATAATTTAAGTTTAAGATATTTATTGCTTGAAACAAAGAAGTCTTAGTTTTAGGATCCAAACCATTTTACTCTTGTAACAACATTAGTCCTAATTTAAGTTTAAGACATTTATCACTAACTGTAATACAGAAGGACTCATTTAAATTTAAGCCATTTACCACTTGTAACACACAAGTTTTAGATCAAATTCAAGTTATTAAATGAAGTATGAAGTAGCAAGTTTTGGCATAACTAAATAATAAAACAGACATACGCTTTGTTTGAATGACGTAGCCACTTATAGCACCACATGGATGTATTTCAGCCCACTATGCATGGCGATGCAAACCAGAAAAGACTAAAGGCCAAAACAATTTATTTCTCAGTAGGTAATACAGTATTTTAAGCTATAGTCATCACAGCGTTTTCTACTCAGAGGTGAAATGGAAAAGGACTTAGCAACATTTTATAACCACCCTGTATATAATATTACTGGTTGTATGAGTTGGATTTTTTCTCTCATTTATTTGAGGTATTAACATGCACTTTCTGAACCGACTGATTATATCAGCACACGACTTATAAACTAGCTTAAATCTAGAAGAGACAGAAGATAAGGTTCCTAGCCGTTAATTTAGCACAATGAAAGGGTAAACCTACATTTCACCAAAGATAAATTTTTCAGCCATGCCAAAAATCGAACACGGGACATTTAGCTCAGTAGAGAGAGACACGCTACCGACTGAGCAAAGGTGTCTGACCATGAGTTGAAAATAGGAACACAGCTTTGTAATCTTTTCTAGTCACCCTGAGTAAACTACCAAGACCTTGGTGTTCCCAAATAACGAAAGTTTTATGGTATTGTATCAATACGCTCAACTTCAAAGGCCCAGCAAATTTCTTATTTCCCCCTTGAGAATATTAACTAATATTTTAATGGCTTGGTAAATATTCTCAAGATTATTTCAATAGAAATTGACGTGGTATTCATTGCTTCAAATTACCCTTAGATATGAATTAATATGCGCTTCACTGAATCCCTACTATAATTACTGTTGGGTATAGACTTACATGCTCTTCACTGAATCCTTGCTTTAAATAACTTTGGCTATAAATTTACGCTATATTCAGTGAACCTCTTGATTAATTACCCTCAGGTATAGATGTACACGCACTTCATCGATTTCATGCTTTAATTACTCTTGACTATACATTCACACGCGCTTTACTGAACGCTTTACTCAACTACCCTTCGATAAAGTTCACATGGACTTCACTTACTCACTGTTTAAATTAACTTAACATAAAATTAACATGGACTTCACTGAATCATTGTTTCAGTTGCCTATGCATACAAATTAACATGGACTTCACTGCTTCAATTACCCTTGTATACACATAAGCACAAACTTCACTGACACACTCTTTCAATATCCTTATCATAAAAAATAAAACATGGACTTCACTGACTAACTATTTGAATTACCTTTATATACTAATTAAAATACGACTTCACTAATTCACTGCTCCAATAACCCTAACATAACAATTAAAATGGACTTTGCTGAATCAATGCTTCAATTATCGTTGCATACAAATTAACATGAACTTCATTGACTCACTCTTTAAATTACCCTAGCATACAAATTACTATGAACTTCACTAGCTCACTGCTTCACTACCCTCAGATACAAGTCCACATGGGCTTCACTGACTCACTGCTTAAGTTACCCTAGTATAAAAATTAACATGGACTTTGCTGATTCACTGTTTCGATTACCCCTGTATACAGATTAAGATGAACTTTACTGACTCACTGTTCAATTACCCTAGTATAAAAATTAACATGAACTTTACTGACTCACTGTTTCAATTACCCTAGTATAAAAATTAACATGGACTTTGCTGATTCACTGTTTCGATTACCCCTGTATACAGATTAAGATGAACTTTACTGACTCACTGTTCAGTTACCCTAGTATAAAAATTAACATGAACTTTACTGACTCACTGTTTCAATTACCCTAGTATAAAAATTAACATGAACTTTACTGACTCACTGTTCAGTTACT
This sequence comes from Timema podura, assembly GCA_033556935.1. NCBI lineage: Eukaryota > Metazoa > Arthropoda > Insecta > Phasmatodea > Timematidae > Timema > Timema podura. The sequence goes on along the minus strand of JAVRXN010000003.1, from coordinate 20,363,805 downwards.
CTAGTATAAAAATTAACATGAACTTTACTGACTCACTGTTTCAATTACCCTAGTATAAAAATTAACATGAACTTTACTGACTCACTGTTTCAATTACCCTAGTATAAAAATTAACATGAACTTTACTGACTCACTGTTTCAATTACCCTAGTATAAAAATTAACATGAACTTTACTGACTCACTGTTTCAATTACCCTAGTATAAAAATTAACATGAACTTTACTGACTCACTGTTTCAATTACCCTAGTATAAAAATTAACATGAACTTTACTGACTCACTGTTCAGTTATCCTAGTATAAAAATTAACATGAACTTTACTGATTCACTGTTTCAATTACCCTAGTATAAAAATTAACATGAACTTTACTGATTCACTGTTCAGTTACTCTAGTATAAAAATTAACATGAACTTTACTGACTCACTGTTTCAATTACCCTAGTATAAAAATTAACATGAACTTTACTGATTCACTGTTCAGTTATCCTAGTATAAAAATTAACATGAACTTTACTGATTCACTGTTCAGTTACCCTAGTATAAAAATTAACATGAACTTTACTGATTCACTGTTCAGTTACTCTAGTATAAAAATTAACATGAACTTTACTGACTCACTGTTTCAATTACCCTAGTATAAAAATTAACATGAACTTTACTGACTCACTGTTTCAATTACTCTAGTATAAAAATTAACATGAACTTTACTGATTCACTGTTCAGTTACTCTAGTATAAAAATTAACATGAACTTTACTGACTCACTGTTTCAATTACCCTAGTATAAAAATTAACATGAACTTTACTGACTCACTGTTCAGTTACCCTAGTATAAAAATTAACATGAACTTTACTGATTCACTGTTCAGTTATCCTAGTATAAAAATTAACATGAACTTTACTGATTCACTGTTCAGTTATCCTAGTATAAAAATTAACATGAACTTTACTGATTCACTGTTCAGTTACCCTAGTATAAAAATTAACATGAACTTTACTGATTCACTGTTCAGTTACTCTAGTATAAAAATTAACATGAACTTTACTGACTCACTGTTTCAATTACCCTTTTATATAATATCACATGGACCTCACTGATTCACTCTTTAAATTACACTTGTAAACAAATTATTATGGACTTCGCTAACTTACTGCTTCACTACCCTCAGATATAAGTCAACATTTATTTCACTGGCTCACGGCTTTTTAATCACTCTCAAATGCCATCGTGCAAACATTTCCAGAATTCTTTCTGTCTAATAATTTAACAAAAGGAAATGTGGTTGGATCAAATCACCTTTTAATGTAGATTACCATTATTTTAACGAGACAAGCCCAGTATATATAATAACCAAATTATGCCCTCTTCCCGTCTGTTGAAACTAAACTAGCTTTGTTTTCCCAAGACAATAAACGGCTTCATATCCTCAAAATTGTGGCCCACCCTCCCTCTAGGAGTCTAAGCTGTCATTAGCGACAGGTATGTATCGACTTGGCTCAAGATCGATTTTAGTTAAAAATGTATTAGCTGGGGAGGACAGAAGCTAGCTATATATACATCCTAGCTCTATGGGTACTTCACGTGCACTTTCTAAACACCGTCTAGTATAAATCTTTGAAATGTATTTGCTTATTTAACAACTAAGCAGTAAATACAGCCCTTCGTAATGTATAAATATATTTTAATACATTAAGTAACCGGCCTCGTGGTGTAGTGGTCAGTGCACCTGGCTGCGAGCCTAAGAGTCCCAGGTTTGATTCCCGGCTGGTACCTTGGGTATCTTTCCCTTAAGGGGAATAATCCCAACGATCACCAGGGTTTGATTAATTAGACCAAAGCTAGGTTAAGATTCACACCGGCTCCACATCTTCGTAATAACTATCACCACATCATCTCCATGCAGGTACCTCCTATGGTGTACCTTGGGCCGTTTACACATCAGGCGACCAAACCTGCATGTTATGTCCCTCCCGGTAATGTATATGTGCCATACAAAAAAAATTAATTTAACTAAGAAATATTAAAATTAATTATTCCTTAGAGGGCTCAAGAATTTTAAAAAAAAAACAGTATATCCGCACCAGTGGCCACACGGCCTAAGGCATCGGTCTCACTTGTATTACCGGGGAAGGTCTTGATTCGAATCTCAGCCGGTTGTATTGAAGGTAATTTATCACTATTTTTTTCCCATCCTCTTATAAAGCTAATGCAGGGGTACCTCCTTTAAACTATATTTATTTTTCATATCCCTTAGTTAAGTCATTGTTGTGTTTGAGTACGCTCTACGTCCTTCTGCCCACTGGGGTCATTCACATATTTACATTAATGGGTAGGGATAGCAAAGGTATAGTTTATAGAAAATGTATCCACATTTCCATGAAGAAAAAGTGAAAACCACATAGAGAAATTATTCCTCAGTAAATCCGACCTCCCCTCACAGGCAAGCCGGACTAGATGAGACGGACATTTCCTCCACTGGCATGGGTTACAAAGTTTATTAATCCCATCTATAATAATATCAACAAAAGCCTTACCTCCCACCCCTCGAGTGCAACGTTGTACCTACAACGTGTGATTGTGTCGACGTAGTATTTACACGGCGTGTTTACTCACGTGGACGATATTGCGTGAACAGGTTCTTGAAGCAACTAACCTACTCTGTGCTAGAGAAGGTCATTTCCGTTATTTTCGCTGATACAGAGCCGAATTAAGTTAATTAAGTTAATTTACATGGCGAACATTAAAAATTTCAAACATACAAGTGTGTGTGGTTTTGTAAAGCATTTTAAATGGTAAACATTTGGATTTTTAAATGCGCCTCCGCGTTATTCTGTTACAAATTTTTATGTAATGTTTTACGATTACATTACAATTTTGTTCGGTATTTAAATTGTAAACAATTCATTTTAAACATCTCTAGTAGTATTTGTTCGATTTTTAAATGATAAACGTTCTACAAACGAAACATAATATATTAGGTATTTTGTTATGCTTTTTAAATATTAAACATTCTAAATTCAAAATTAATTCTTCTGTATATTTTTATATTTGTAATTGTCAAGTATTGCAAAGTAGGAGTGTATTTATCAGTGTTTTGTTCAGTGTGCTGATAGCAACGTCAAGACAGTACAAAGTTGGAGAAAGCCATTGTAAAATGAATACGTAATAAATTTACTCGGAGCGTTTAAAGAATTACCGGTACGCCGAATGCCAGTGCTTAGTATTCAGAGCATGTACTATGTGTGTATATATTATTGGTAAACATTGAATTGAAGTGCATTTAAATGTGTTATCTGTGAAAACAACAACATGAATTTGATCAAACTGTTGGCTTATATCTCTGTGACAATCAATGTAGGTGAGAATCACACTCTTCTACTAAAAGAGCGTTATTATTCTAAACAAGCTATTATAGTTTTTCTGTCCCTTTATAATTATGCCTTTAAATATGTAATTTTTTTTTTTTTTTTGTATTCACATATGTAAAGTAACGATCGTAACAAAATCGATCACAAAGAGTTTTGCGGATTTTTTCGTGTTTTGAAATAGAACTAAGATTTAACTCTAAGCATTCAGCTTATTTAAATAATGTACATTTACTGTGGGTCAGAAAAACTTACAATATTTCTGTGAATTGTGATTAATTAATTCAATTATGCTACATCAACTCCTATCTACCGAGACGAGAGTTATATCAACACAAATTCCAAATATCCATCTTACAAATTAACTGTTCGTTTACAAAAATGTTGTTTTTGTTTAGTTTTAAATTTCAAAGGCGAAAAAATTCCATTATTGCACGGGGTTTCAATGTTGCAGTCTGTAAGTTTTTTTCTTTATAGCGCACCGGTTGGGTTTGTAGAAGAGTCAGAATTGCTGACTCAGTAGTTTTCTCACTGTGAAAGAGTGTCAATTGTTTCAGGCAGTTAAAACAACGTGAGCAACAATGCCAAAATTAGTTTATCGCGTGGCATAAACAAATTACCCTCTAAATCAAACTCTTGTTTGAGCACCACAGTTATTTATTTAAAAGGTATTTATTTGTCACTGTGATAATCTGATCGCTCATAAGAATGCAAAGAAAGCAAGCTAATTTACCCCCCAAAAAATGTTTTTAAATCTATAAATGTTGTTAACTTACGCAAATAGTAGTACGAACAACAATTACGTCATTAGGAAAGTAATTGATGGTTTTTTAAAAAATCATTGAAGAAATGCTTAACACTTGCTTTAACTATGCAAATAACACGCTTCAGTGGCCGAATGGTCTAAGTCGTCACTGTCGTGCTAGACTAGCATGCTGATAATGGGGAGATCAAGATTTGAGTCCTTGTCGGGTATACTCATGATGTTTTTACCTGAATAGTTTATCACTCTCCTTCCACGCAAATGCGGGTATATCACATCTAAAATGCCTCCTTACTCATACCTACTCCACTAGAGTAATTATATATGTGTATAACCTGAACAAATAGTAAGACGCGGTACAAATAGTTTTAAACTAACATATTTTGATAGGCATGAGATAAAATGAACACATTAAAAGGTTCGTGGTTTGATTGGCTATATAATATTATAAATGTGAAGCAGTAAGCCCGTTAAAAAAACTTTCTACTAAAGTAATGATCTATTAAAATCGCAAACAGGCAAAACTAAATGTTATTTTTCTTCAAAGATGAACGAAAATTTGTTATTTAACTGTATGTGTAATTTTTGGTTGAAGTAATAGTTTAAACTGTAAATAAAATAATAATATAGCTGCATGCTATGACTTGGAATGCCATGGTTTCAGTTTATAAATGAGGCAGGGCAAAGGGTTTAGCAACTGGCGAGTGATGCAATATGTCCGTGACAATCGGCGCTTTACTATCCCTGTTATACTAAACTAATATACTACTTTACTTACTTAGCACCGCGTCTTACTACCCGTTCGGGTTATACGCTTAAGTACTAATTACGCTAATGGATTAGGAATTGGGAAGGTTGGATATAGAGGAAGTGAACCCGCATTTGCGTGGAGGGAGAGTGGAAAACCATTTAGGAAAAACCACCCCCAGTTCACCCGACCGAGATTCGAACCTCGATCTCCCCGTCCTCGGCGGTCGAGCTCAACACGACTAGCGCGTTAGCCAACTACGCCACCGAGGCGGGTCTAATATACTAGAAAGCTGCCATGGCTGAACATTCAACAACACTACCAAGCGTGGATTTATTGTAGTATATATTAATAGCGGTTTTCGTCAGTATCTTAAAGGCGGAGACGTGCTGTAAAAAAAATCTTAAAGGTCACAGTTTTATAAACGTTCTTTAAAGTTCGTTTAGATAATTTATAAAAAATCAAAAAATTAAATATTCAAACGTTCAAAAATAGTTCGCACCAAAATTATGATTCATCGGTTTTCATATTTACTAGATAATAAATCATATCAATTTAAATTAATATTTCTAGCTAGGCAGATTAGATAGTGAAGAATGGCCCCGTATATGAAGCCAGCCAGGATACCCTCAATTAGAATTTAACAAAATTTATTATTCTAATGATTATTATAGCAAACACCTTTATATGCTTACTATATGAATTTGAGTTTTGATAAGGAGACAATTGTTTACTAAATATTAAGTATAGTGTATATAGGATCAATAATATTAAAAATATATATTTAAATATTCAGGTTACTCTTAGCAGCTGCAAGAAAATTATTGGAAGGTGCATATTTTATTATATAAAATAACTTTTTTGTCATTCTCTTTGGTAGTCGAATGGTCTAAAGTAGCAATTTTCAACCTTTTTTTTAACTCATAACACAACTAACAAGGTGATAAAATTGTCAAAGAAAATCATTAGTTCTTTTAAGAAGAGAGTTTATCATTAAAATAAATGGTACGGCACAATCGCATAAACTGTCTATAATTCTGTATTATAACTTCGAAAATATTTTTTTTTAAATAGGTTTATGTTTTCCTCGTAAAAACAAACACATCATCTTGTTAATTACAATAATCATTAATTACATATAAATTTTAAACCAAATTGTTCAACGAGATTTAACAAAATTCAAATTTTCAGAAATAAATTATTTGTAAACTACCCTAAAATTATTTATTATTTGTAAAAATAGAAAGTATGCTTATTTATCATGAAAAATTATTCACATATTCTCATTTAGAATTCAATCTTCAAGGCCAATTTCCAAAACATTCACATTTTTATAGATTTGTGTAACTAAACTACTCTTAAATTAATTTAATTTAGAATAAATAGGTATAACTATTATTGATATGTTAAAATAATCTCCCGATACCAATTTTGAATCAAATCCCCAAAGCCATTTTTTTAAATAATCAAATCCAAAAAAATCTGTCATAGCAAAATTTCCCACCAAAACAAGTATACAGCTTTATTTGTCATGTTGATGCAATTTAAGCAAAATCGTTAGAGTATTTTCAAAATAATTTGAATTTTCAAAAATCACTCATTAGTAAAGGACCCTTTATCAAATTTTTACTCAAAGCCAATTATACAGGATATTTATCAGCTCAAACACTTCTAAATGCCCATTTGGAACCAAATCGTTAGTGCCAATTTTTTAAGTAATTAAAATTTTTGAGAAATCATTCATCGGTAAATTACTCATAAATTCATCCCAAACACAGTATAGATTTTACACTGTCAAACACTCCCAAGATATCCCTTTGGAACAAAGCATTAGAGTAATTTTTAAAATATTTCAAGTTTTTGAAAATAAATAATCAGTAAACGACCCGTAGATGATTTTTTACCTCCAAAACAAGTAAAAAATTATTATTTTTTTATGTCAAACACTCCCAAGATACATATTTGGAACCAAATCGTTATAGCCATTTGTAAAATATTTCAAGTTTTTGAAAAAATCAGTTATAAACTACCCAAAAATGAGTTTTTACACCAAAAACAACTAAACAATTTTATTTGTCACACCACACAGCCTTCTATATACATTTTGAACAAACTTATTAGAGTAATTTTCAAAATATTTGTAATTTAAAAAAAAAATCCTATCATTAAATGATCCTTTAACGAATTTTTAACCAAAAACAATTAAACAATGATATTCTTCATGTCAAACAAATCTTATGTATGCATTTTAAACAAAATCATTACAGCCGTTTTAAATATTTGGAACTAAAAAAAATTACTCATCATAAACACCTTTAATTGAAGGGCTAGGGTAAAAAATAAAAAATCGTTTTGTGGTTTAGCCCTATGAAATCTAAATATCAAGTTTGAACAAAATCCATCAAACTATTTTGGATCTGTGGCCAGGTACAGACTGGCAGACAGATTATGTGGACAGATATAATTGTAAAATCCACTTTTTTGGGTACATGTGCATATAAAATGTAAAGATTTGTCATAATCTATAAATCGATTGTTTTTTAACAATCAGAATATTTACCTTGGTTTGAGAAAGTAAAAACGAGTTTTAAGGTTGTTTTTAAATTTAAATAGCTGAAACACTTAGCTTAGCACAAACAAAACCCTCACTCTCGTCAAGGAAGACATATCTAGTGAAAGGAAATAATTCTCAATGATTTTACTCATCAGTGACGGATAAACTTTGAATCTGAAAGATTTTTGTTCAGTCTGCTACTTTTTGTAATCTCAAAATTTCAATTTTGTTCTCTTTTTAATTTATCACTACCTTAGAGTTAGAGAAAGTATAGTGATCTTCAAAAAAATTTGAAATCAAGATTTTGATGAATTTCGACGTTTTATGACCCCCCCGAATCCGAAAAAGTTGTTTTTTGAATTTCCGTTTGTCTGTCTGTCCGTTTGTCTCTCTGTTTGTTTGTCTATCTGTAGGTTGAAGTAGAGCCTAAACTATTTTACCGATCGGGCTAAAACTTGGTATCTAGGGTTTTCATAGGGTTGCCCCGAGGGGATTTTGGAAATGGACATCCAACCCTAAAATTAAGGGTAGTTTACTGAAGGGCGAAAAGAGAAAAAAATCGATGTTATCAAATCGGCTCTAACGATTTTGATTAAATTTCATTTCTAAACATTCATCAATATTACAAACAAAATGGCTACTTTATTTTTCGTCAAATGACTTAAAGGTTCGGTTGATGCGTAAATTCTAATATTTTTATATCCGTAATATTGAGATATCAATACTTATATTAATATGTAGGTCTATTTAAATAATGGTTATTTAAGAGTAATTTTTAAAACTATAATTCAAGCTATATGCAAAATATAATAGTTTACTTTCGAACATAAAGGTAAAGTATTGCGACCGTCAAAACATCTAACCGAGATGTTTATGGATGCCAACTTTTCATGACCCCTCGAACCCTAAAAAGTGGCTTTTGCAATGCCATCTGTCTGTGTGTCTGTCTAACCCTAAAATTAAGTGTAGTTTAGTAAAGGGTGAAAAGAGAAAAGAACGTTTTTTTCGAAACTGACTCTAATGATTTTGATTAACATTCATATAAGGCGTTGATTGAGATTATAAACAAAATGGCTATCCTAATTTTCTATGAAATGACTTTTAGGTACTTTACAGAAGAGGAAACTATTTGAGATACTAAAAAAACTTATCATTGCAAAATTGCAAACTTTTATTTGAAATATATTTTCTATAAAACCAATAGTTTCTGAGATATTGGCAAATATGTACAATTTTGTGAGCTTTAGTTGTACAGAGATACTACTTATGTTTTAAGGCAATAATTCTCTAAGCCATATCAGTAGATATTAGTAAATCTCTAAAAAAAGCTTTTGTTATTTTTCCTTTACCTCTTAGGGAAAAGTTTGTGCAGCAATGATTTTCTCTATCATTTTAGCTCAATAGTCAATATTTACATTTTTTATTGATCAAAATATATAAATAAGGAATTTAATAGTAGCTAATGCGATGACCTGAAGATGTACAACATCTAATAAAATGTCGACAATTTTAACCGGAAGTTAAAATTTTAATACGAAGTGTTGACCCTTGTGGACCCAATATCAAACTTTTTTATTGGTCCAAATATACAAGTGAGGACATTAATTCTTTCAAAATAAAATATAAATTTTAAAACTATGAGTCAAAAAATGTTTTATGTAAGTATAGCGCAATTTGTGCTTGGGTTTATATTATTATTTCGTTTCACATATATTACGAGTTTAGAGTAAATATCTCCATTTTAAACAATATAGCGAGAGAGTCCATGCGGAGTTCTGTGCCATTTATTTATTCTGATTCTCCACGGTGTAAACTTTTCCCTCAATAAAGTTAATTTTGTCATTACAAGTAAGAATATTTTCATTATTATAAAAAGGTGATGCTCCTCACAGACCATACAGTGGTCCGTAGTACGTATCACGTCTTGGACGGGGATAGCTGGTCAACTTAGGGTCAATGTCGGTAGACCGTGGTTATACCTAAGGCTGACTCTCTACTTTTATTGGCATGCCGGCATTGCACTTAAGAAGAGCCAACTCCTCCCACCAAGGACCAGGAAATGTTGGAGGGAAAGGGGGGTTCCAAGCTACCCAGTGATGACGGAATCGCCGACTAGACAGGGGGTTGGTGGTCCAAAACTGCTCCGCTGTGTGTGTTTGCACACGTGGATCCGCTCAGAGGGTACGGCCACAAGCGGGGATTAAGGACACTTTGTGACGGGATGTTTGTTCCCTCCATTGTCGCCAGGTATTCCACGTTCGGTTCATCGAAAGGCTCTTGGGTGGTACGAAGCTAAAAGTCTCTGACTTACATGATCACTGCTAGATAGCTCCTTGTGGGATGGCACCAGCATCATAATCTATTTGGAGGGTATTCTTTAAAGTACCATGATGTATGATACTGCCATAACTAGTATCATCCACATTTAGCTCACTGTCACTATCTAAATTAAGTTTTTATTTAAATATACATCAATCCATGGGCCCTCAAAAATTAAAAATCAACTAAATTTAGAAATGACAAAATAACTAGAGAGAAAGTGAAATATAAATCAAAAATTCAGTAGTAAAAACAAACAGGTAAGCAACACACCAGAAACGGACAGCAGCTGACTGAAGATTGACACTAGTGGCTTGACAGGGGTGAAAGGTGGGGTGGTAAAAATACATTTCATAGTTATTTTCTGATTATAAACACGAAAGTTTTTTAAATGTACCATAGTTTTTTTTACCAAACAGTTATTATTTTAATTCTGTTTGGCATTTTATGAAAAATATAGAGAACTTCTCAAATTTACCTCGACTATTTATTAATTGCTCAGTATGTTCTCGCTTCTTCTCAACCTTCACCCAAACTCCCGCGTCACACCGATTGAAAAATACTAGTTTAATGCATTGATCTTACAAGAGACTAGACTGACGATAACGGGGTTTTAGTTCTAGTTGGGTGTGCTGAGAGTAGAATTTCCTAAGAATTATTACAATCGCCCTCCAAGCAAATTCGAGTATCAATACCTACACCATCAGAATAAACAGCTTAAACACGTAGTAAGACGCGAAGTACAGAATTAAACTATTATGTAGCAATCTGTGGTTATCTAATAACTGTAATATTGTTTTCTTATTGACACAGGACACGACAGATTTATTTTCCGAGTCCTCCCGAAAGGGAACTGTTCTTACTGTACGCCCATCGATCCGGCACAGGACATCGTTTTCCTGTTGTATACAAGGTTAGTGTGACCATAAGTGGCGTAAGTGTTGCCGTTCTTAGATCAAAACAGTTTCATGAGTTCATTTGAAAATTTTATTTATACGACAGCCCAATTTCCGAGTCAAATATATTTATCTAAGGATTTTTTTAAACGGTTACATTCATTTAAAAGAAACAATTTGTTTATATACGCAAATTAATAATTTTTCGAAAATGTTTGTAATTTTCAAAATGTTACTACTTACTGTTTGTTGTGTTTATTGGAGTGCTATTGAAATGTTTAGATATCCCATTTTCTAGTGCTAAGTAAACAAAAAAATTAACCATCCCCCATGTCACACTTTAGAAATTATAAATTTGATAAATAATTTGCTATCAAACATTTTATTTTTATTTTCACAAATTTCTTTAGTAAAATTCACATTATTCCGAGCTGAAATATACGTTGTTAAAAGCAAAACAGTCATACTAAAAGTTTGGACTTTATGAAATGTGTATATCATTTGTGCCAAAACATTCCAAATTTTTAATATAAACATCTAAATATTATAAATTTATTGAGGAACAGACATAAGAAGTAGTAAATAAAGGCTGCTATGCTCCAAACAATAGGCTTGTCTGAATGCTATATTGCACGATGAAGTGCGAAAAATATCAATTTGTAAGACCTCACCTATGCGACAAATAAAATATATTAATGCGTAGACAGTGATGGAAAATGTGTAAAGGGAAATTCTTCTGTGTTCACCCTCTCACTCCAAAATAGTCAACCCGCCCTTAGGACATGTCTCCTGTCAACATGACCTTCTCTCAAGGCTTTGGGATTGGAAGACTGCCATTCAATCCCGATGCCCCCAAATAAAATAGATCTTTAACAGACATAGTCTCCAAGTCTTAGCCCTCATTCTCAAAATAACCTGTCAGTTGGACCTGATCATAATATAACTTGTTGACAATGGGTGGGAAATCTGCATTATAATGACTTTTTCTTCTCTTTGTAAATAATATTGTTGGTCTTCCGATTCTCCCCCAACGTCAACTTAAATACATACGGTTTTCGTCCTTTCCCACCCATTGTAAACATGTTATAATATTATGATCACATCCAACTGACAGGTGATTTTGAGCATGAGGGCTAAAAATGGGGGTACTATGTCTTTCAAAGACCTGGGGTTTTTTTCATGGGGGCATCGGGATTGATTGGCAGTATTCCAATCCTTAAGCCTTGAAAAAAGGTCCTGTTAACAGGGGACAAGTCCTGAGAGCGGAATGACTACTAATGTTGCAAGGGTAAACACAGCAGAATTTCCCTATTCCATTTTCCATCAATGTCTTTTGTCACATAGGAGGTGAAGTCTTTCACATCGATATTGTTCGCACATCATCATACAATAGAGCTGTCAGATCAGCCTATTTCTTAGAACATGGCTGACTTTCTTTACTAATATACCAAAGTAAAAAGGGGATAAATTACATGGCAGATCATGAGTCAACGTATTTTCTTGAAAGGTTTTGCTCACCCTTAACGTTGAATGCTATTCTAGACGAAACCCTGACCTGCCCTTCCAGTTGAAGTTGAATGACGATGATCTTTTGTCCCTCTCACCATTTGACCATGAACATCCCACTGTGTTCTACATCCACGGTTTCACCGAGTTTGGGCTTGGACTTGGGTGCAACACCATCAAGGAAGGTAAAACTCAGTTCCACCACATCAAGGGAGATAATAGACCTTGCAATTTGCACCCCCATCAAGGGAAGTAAGAGGCCTATTCAGCTACACCCCCAATAAGAGAGGTAATAACTGGCCTTCTCAGTCACACCACCATCAAGGGAAGTAATAGGTCCACTTATTTATACTATCGTTAAGATGGGGTGCTAGTGAGTGTGAGTTTAGGGAAGTATTTTTGAAGTTTTTACAGCATAAACATTTTTGGTCAAAATAAATCAAATATTTCTTCTATAGAAACATATACTTTAGTTTTCTGCATATGCTAATCTCAACAGTTCTTGAATATCTTTCAAGGGATTCCTAGAATTTAATGACAACTTTTTCTCTTAATTTAAAAAGTTTGTCACCAAATGCCACCATGCTCATGACAGATATTCAAAAACTGTTGAGATTATCACGTGCAGAAAACTAAACTATATGTTTCTATAGAAGAAAAATTTGATTTATTTTGTTCAAAAAATGTTTATGCTATAAAAACTGCAAAATTAGCAGACTAAATTCGCGCTCACTAGCACCCAGCCTTAAAGGAGGTACTAGGCCTAATCAGTTACACCCCCATTAAGGGAGATAAAAGGCATATCAATTTCACCAACATCCATGATGGTAATACTTTGTGATTCAAAGTATTTTTATTAAGTTTAGGTTAATTTAGGTTAGTTGTGATTATATTAATTTGTCAAGAATATGCAACACATCCTTATTCTTACGTCTCGTGATCAGGTTTATATGATGTGATTTACTAAGCGTTGATAATTTAGTCCTGCTTGATGGTGCAGTCTTATTGTGTTTGTCAGCATATCTCAAGAAAGGCTGGTATAACGTGGTGGTAGTTGACTGGAGCGCGTTGTGCGCCGGTCCTTGGTATTCTACCGCAGTTGGGAACAGTCAAGTGTGTGGGGACTACTTGGCCCTCTTCCTGGACTACCTGATATATTCGGGATGCCCCTCTCAACCTTACACATCATAGGCTTCAGTCTTGGTGCAGAGGTGGCTGGGTTCACGGGACGAGCCATCACTTCAGGGAAACTACCCAGGATCACAGGTAAACAATACCTCACTTCCCACGGTCAACAATTTACCAAGGATCACAGGAAGCACTAGTCATAACCGCATTGTTTACAGTATGACCAGAATTGCATGTAAATATATAACATCAACAAACTACGCAGAATCACAGTCAAACATTGCCTCACTTCCCATAGGATCACAAGTAAACATAACCTCGCTTTTCACAATCAACACTCTTGCCAGGTTCATATATCATTTTCCAATGACAACCATCTACCTATGACTCCAATAAACACAGTCTCACTTCCTACCGTCAACAATTTGAACAGGATAGCTGGTAAATATATAATCACTTCCCACAGTAATTACAAATGTAAGTATCATAGGGTAGATAGAGCCTCGTTTCCCACAGTAAACAATCTTCCCAGAGTCAAAAATCTGCGTAGGATCACAGGCAAACATAACCTAACTTAACATCATCGAAAAACTGACCAGAATCAGAGATAAACATGGTCAAGCTTCTACTGTTAACAAAGTGACCAGGATCACTATTGAACATAACTTCACGTCTCAGAGTCAACAAATTGCACAGAATCACAGATAAACATAAACACACTTTCCACAGTCAATGAACTATGAAGGCTCACTGGAAAAAATATAACCACACTGCACAGCATCAACAAACTGAGCACGACCACAAGTAAACATATATAATCAATTTTCACCTAAAAAATTTGAACAGAATCATTTGGTAAGATGAATTAAAATATAAAAATGAATCTGAAATTGTCTCATTTTCAACGGCGTCTTAATCAAATGGTCACAATACCAAGGACTCAGGAAAATGAAGGAACTAGATCCAGCCTTCTTCAAACAGTCATTTATTGTTACGGTCAAACAGACAATTCTAAGTTATTTGAGGATTAATTGCAGTGTGAATATTTTCCTTTTAAGTAAGCACATGGATTTTTGTTTCTTGATGGTTTGTTAGACGAAGGGTAAAGCAAACAAATTACAGCAACCGTGTATTCCACTGATCGTGTGTGTCCTTGCAGGTTTGGACCCGGCCTACCCCGAGTACGGACGCAGGAACCCCCTTGGTCGGCTCAACACACTCGACGCGGAGTTTTTAGACGTGATTCACACTGACAGTGGTCAACTGGGCTTCCCCAACCCGATCGGTCATATAGACTTCTTCCCCAACGGTGGGAGGAGAATGCAGCCAGGGTGCGACATGCTCACCTTGCTTAAGAGAGGCGTTTATGAAGAAATGTGTAAGTTGCGTCAGGAGGATGGGTGATTCAATCATCGACATAACCACGAATGAGCTGTTGGCACGATTCCACACATTGTCCCAAGATCATAAATGTCTGAAGTTATAGATCTGTATGGACTCGTTTACTATCCTACAATTCCCTCCTCTTCCTGTCAGCCAGGAAGGGACGTTGTCTTCTCTAAATACAACGTTATAGATCGTAATAAAAATGTCAGATTTGAAGGCCACTTTTCTATCCCCGGTGAGGTCATACATTTAAAAGAGCTGTCATAAATCGTTTTAACCACAATGGCAAATGATCAGGTCGATAACCTTACAGTGCTCTAAACCACTAACCCCAAGTATACTCTATGCATTTTAAATTATGTGGTTTCCGGCTTGACTGCGTTCAAACCTTTAACTTTAGATCCTTACTCATTAAAGATGTAATCTATAATACTACATGTTCCAAGCAAATGCTGATGCATAATATATACTTTTTAATCCCTACGCGTACTTTATAAATATGTAAATTTTAGAGTATGAATGGGCTAAGTCGAATAAAATAATAAATATTTAATCAATAATATCTTAAGGATATCCAACCAATCACTCCCTATGCATGCATTATAAACACTTAAAGGAAAAATGGACTAAGATGAATAAAGGTATATAAGAGTACATTTTTATAATCAATATTATTTTTGAGGTTGAAAACTCCTTCAGACCAACTTCATTTATCCTTATGCATATATTATAAACGTTAATCACCTTTACCCAGTAAGTATACTGGTTTGTTTGGTAAAAAAAAGGTTAAGGGTATTTTACAAAAGATCAAATTTTTAAAATTTAAAATACCTTTAACGATTTTGTTCAAATAGGTATATGGGGACTATTTTTAATAAATAAGAATCTGTTTTTATTTTTAAATTAAAATTATTTTAAGTTGGTTTCTAAATAACCGATTTTTTAAAATTTTCAAATTTTGATTAAAATCGGTGTATGAAGAGTGCTTATTATGATTAAAAAGATGAGGTTTTTGATTTTTCTGGATGAAGACTTACTGACTAGTTTACTAAAACCTATTTTTGAAAATACACTATATGAAAAGGTGTGTGTGTGAATTTTTCGTGCCATTTATTTTATTAATTATATGTGTGATTTTGGATGTATGTAAGCCTATATTGAGGAGAGTTTGTTGAAACGTGGAAAACTTGCGACTCAAATGCAATTCAAAATAACGCTGGAGTTCATGGGTTAACGCATACAATGAATGGAAAAATACGTACAGACTTAATAAAGAAGACATTATTTGAAGGTATCGGAAACGTAAGCATAGTCTCTAGTGTTGATTCATGAATATTAAAGAGTAATAATTGTGTGCCTAATTTATTTTAATGTAATGTTGTTTGACTTTGTCGATTTCTTACACGCTGGTCCAAATGTTATATGATCAAGACAGTCACCATATTTTTCAAACACACTGTTTTAACGACACCAAAGAGCCTTACGGGCAGTAGTGGAGGTATAGAGAACTTAAAAACACCAAATAAACTTTTCTTAGTCTATCGCACAATTACTCATTAATGACGGTGATACAAGTAGTGTATTTAATATAATTTACCAACATTTCACGTTTCCTTTAAGAAAATATACACCCAAGCTACATTCAAAATTACATTAAAAATACTTGCAATCGACAAAATATCCAAAGCTGTTTTTTTACGTGTGCTGTTACGGTATTATATTATAACTATACTGTAGGGAAATTAAAGGAAATTGAGCCGTATTAGATTGGAGGAAAGTTAGGAAAACCACAGCGATAGGTTAAATGGAAAAAACCACCTCTCTCTGTTCACCTATCCGATATTTGAACCCTGACCTCACTGTCACCAGCAAGCGAGTCAATTGAGAAATTGATTGATCGCATTAGACCACTTGACCCCTAACTAGTGAAGGAACTACGAACGTATAATTTAAAGAAAATGTACACGAATATTTGTGAAGTGAGAGGGGGAAACTATTAAGGAAAGTAACTGGCTCAGAACAACCAGCAATGGTTCGAAACTCCTCCCCATCACCGGAAATTACTGCTCAACAAATTTAGAATTTTTTTGCTTCCTGGATGAATTTGGCTGTTCTTGATAGATTTTGCGTCGCTGAGACTTAATCTGCTTTTGAAATTGCTCTATCACGTAAGGTTTTGAGAATAATTACATCAAATTTTTAAGGTTTTTAAAGAAAATGATGTTTTGTTGTTGATTTCAATATTAAATAAAAACAAAGATAAAATTAAGCATGTTAGCATTTTAACTCCTATTTTGATTGTTAACTGTGTGAACACTTCTTCTAATAACAACCTTCTTCATCACTAACCCACTAGAGCAAGGCCGTAGTCAGGGGGTTCGGGTTCAACCCCCCCCCCCCCCCGAAATTTTATGAACAAAATATATGGCTTTATTTATGGTTCAAACAATATCAAAATTAAGGTACAAGTACAAATCACTTCATAAAATCACTTCAGAGAGCTTCCAGAGGTGTTTATTATTTAGAATTTTTTTAGCCTTCGGCAGTTATGGTGTTATGTTGTAGTAAAAAAAAATTCAGAGAGCTTATAGAGGTGTTTAATATTTATAATTTTTCCTTAACTTCAACAGCTTTGCTACTATAAAAAAAAGTTTAGAGAGCATCTAGAGGTGTTTAAATATATAGAATTTTCCTAGCCTCCGGCAGTTAGGGGTTATGGGACCAATAATAAAGCACTTAAGAGAGCTTCTAGATCTGTTTAATAATTATAATTTTTCCTAGCCTCCGATAGTTGGGGCAGTGTTGCCATAAAAAAACACTTCAGAATGCTTTTAGAACAGCTTTTTATTTATAATTTTTTCTAGCCTCCATTATTTGGGGGATGGGCCCACCAAATCCCCCTGAGATTATTGGCTGGCTACGGCCTTGCACTAGAGTAACTAGTGTATATGCATATAGCCCCTATGGTGGTAAGACACGGTGCTAATTAGTAATAAAATAATAGTTAACTGAATATTATGCTAGAGCTACTAGTTTATTTATTAATTAAGACTTGTAGAATGAAACAAACTAGTGATTCACAAACTATAACTTTCACCTAACAAATACTTTCCAGGTGATTTCCTCTTGGAGTTATTAAGAGTATCTCTCTTAAGCCGCCAGCAGTGTCAGCCAACATGTTGGGAGTCCATTTGCCTTGATAACTCTTCTCTATGAGCGAGATATCCTAGTGAAACTTTTCACCATGTTCATCACTGACATCTCCGAGGGTTTTTTTTTTTTGGGAAAGAGTCCAGATGAGAATGAAGGAAGTGCGTTTTTTAGCGACATGTTGCATCCCATCATTCTGTAGGCGTCAAGCATTTGGTCTACTAGCTGCCAGTGGTTTGGTGCTTTTAAGTTGCCCAGGAAGTTGTCAACAACCAATTTAAACGCATCCCATGCCGCATTTTCAGTTTTTTCAAGGGATTCTTAAAAATATTGTCCTTCATAAGCTCTCTTGTCCGAGGGCTTACGAAAATCACATCTTTGATTTTTGCGGCACTTATTCTTGGAAACTTGCTTTTCAGGTGTCTAAAAACCTTCTCCATTCCGGTCCATTGCCTTCATAAAATTCTTCATCAGTCCAAGTTTAATGTTTGATGGAGGCAACAATATTTTATGTGGATGTACAAGTGGTTTGTTTGATATATTCTTTTCTCCTGGGTTAAACTGCTCATGACAAGGTCATTTTTTAAACATCATAGTGATTATTTCTTGCACGACTGTCCCATTCACACAAAAAAACAGCACAATTTAGTACAACCATTTTGTGTACCAAGAATAAGAAGAAGATCCACAACTTTTAAATGTCCACAAATATTCCAGTTGTATTTAGTGTATTCTATAAAGTTAAAAAAAAGCCCCATATTTTCATACCGGTATGTCTCTTTCATATGACTTGAATGACAAACGGGGATAGATGGCAAATCATTTCCGTTGTGAAGCAAAACAGCTTTAAACTTAACTTGAATGAAACGATGAACAGTGTCCACTCTTCCAGCTTATATTCACGACCCAATTTATTCATCAAGTTAGCAATATCACTGCAATATGCTAGGCCTATATCACCACTCGAAGTAAATAAAGGTATAATGTCTCTCTCACGTTTGCGATAAATAGAACATTTAGCATTTTTATCCAGAAGATTCCACCCTTTAAGTCTAGAAGAGATTAGCTCTGCTTTATTCTTAGAGAGATTCAAATCCCACACCAAATCATTTAATTCTGTCTGGGTAATTAAATGGGTTTTTTCTAAATTTGTTGAAACATATTCTTCATCACGATTAATTTTTTCTGAAACACTTTGCGCTTCATCTGAATCCATCCATTCACACTCCGCTAATCCTAATTCCTGTCTCTGAGGTAGCGGAAGCTCCTCACTATATGACACCGGTCTCATCGACGATGGCACATTTGGGTACACAATTTCATGTTTGGTTATAGAGGTGTGGCCAGAAAGACTAGCCAAACAAAAGTATCAGTCGGAGGTATGATATTTCGGTTCCCTTCAAACCATTGGCACAGCAAAATGCCCAATGAGTCAAGCTCTAAGATCTACAGCACATGTTGAACAACCAAATTAATATGGGGCACCCATGATTTATCTTGGTTGCCAAGCTTACAGCCAAAATAAAGACAATAAGCTTTATTTATCACAGGATTTATTACTCTCTCTTTAGACTTGAAAGTGAACTGGCCACAAATTTAGCAGAATGCATTAACATTATTCACACACCAATGGGACAGAATTTGGATATCAAAATTCCAGTATGAGCAAAATACATTGAAATCATATACCCGAAAAAGAAAAAAATACACTTGTAGATAGTTATCTAATTTAACACAATATTTCCCACTTTTCAATGCACTCGCACTGCGTCCCCAATTCACTGAACCCCTTCCCGAGACAAGACTGATGTCCCAACCAGATGACACAACAACCCTTATCTATCTGACCATATCTCTAGGACGACAGTCGCCCCTGTAATAAATTCCGTATGGTCAATCATGTCGTGTTACTTAGGACTGCGGACACTCACACGTCACAAATCTAATCTAATCTAGAAAATACCAACTCTTTACACTAATGCATGATTCTATAATAATATTTAACAGCAACAATTCACATGTATACTGTTAAGAGTTGTTATTACATTCAGACAAAGGGTTGCCAATAAAGAAAAGACTTCAAGAAAAACTGTAGGTGATAGGAGAAGAGTAAAGTCATATCTGTTAATACGGAGTAACATTCCATCATGTTTAGCTAATTTTATCCAGAAAGCAATTTCTTTGTTTATCAGTGAAATTAGACGAGACTGCCACCTTTGTCCGAGTGGTCTTAATGTCACATACCAATGTTCCAGTCGCATGCGGCCACATGAGGGCGTGGAAGTATTATGCGGAGTCCGTCAACAATGAAATGGGCTTCCCTGCGGTCCAGTGCAAGAATTGGCTGCACTACAAATCTGGCAAGTGCATAGCTTCTAGGGGCAACACAGATTTCATGGGCTTCGCAGCATCCAAACGGTGAGTAGCTCCGTTTCCACCATGTGAGTGACCAGTGAACAAGTTTAAGTGTCATTATTCTGTATATCGTCAGTTGACAAGAAAGTTGTTTGTGCAGTGTGTTTTTCCGAAACTCTTAGGATTTTTGGCTACTATCTCCGGGAACTTCCTGGCTACATTCACAGCCTTATAACTTTCCTCTGAAAATATGTATCGACACTCCAACACGATCACATAGGGAAACCCCCTGGAGTTACATTAATTGCCTAGAAATTCCTATAACAGGAGTGTCAAACTCGTTTGATCATAAGGTACACATTGAAAATTGAAAATACTAAGAGGGCCGAATTATAAAAATGCAACCTTTCCACAGATTTCGTAAAAAATAATTCAAATAAGTATATATATTTATTATGAAAAGAAAATTTTGACTATATTAACTAGTAACGTTTATTTTTTTTTACCCAGAAGTATTTTTATTTTGTATCAGGCATTAATAAATAGCGTCTCTGTAAAATGTTAAGGATTTGATGAAATCATATGTGACAAGAGATATAATTCACTAATGCTATATCTATACGATATTTATAAAAATAGCAATCGGACCACATTGTACCTCAGTTCATCATTAAATCGATGGCCGCACAGAATCATCGATCGAGCCGAGTGTGGCTCGCGAGCCCCAAGTTTGACATGACTGTTTTAGAGGCTCTTATAACACCTAGAGATACTCATAGACCCCTAGATGTTCCCAGATATACTTATAGCCCCAGAAAGACACTCAAAGACACTGCTCATAAAACCCCATATACACCCAGAGAAACTCAGATAACCTTAAAGTCCCTAAAGGCTCCCAGAGTCGTATAGAGACACCCAGAAATATCCAACAACTCCTAGATATATCCTGAAATATTCATATACCATTAGAGAAGCTTAGAGCCCCCTGCGGTCTTTTGTTCCAGCTCTCGAGGAAAGTATTACCTGGCGACCAACAGTCAACCTCCGTTCGCTACGGAGGACCGTCTGAGACGCGCCCCTTGCGACCAACAGTCACCTTCGTTGGCAATGGAAACCGTCTGAGACGCACCACCTTGAAGAGCAACAGTCAACCTTTGTTGGCAATGGAAAACCGTCTGAGACGCACCCTTGCGACCAACAGTCAACCTTTCGGTTGGCAATGGAAAAACCGTCTGAGACGCACCCTTGCGAGCAACATTCGACCTTCGTTGGCAATGGAAAACCGTCTGAGACGCGCCCTTGTGACCAGTATTCGACCTCCGTTAGCAAAGAAAGGCCGCCTGAGACGCGCTCTATACCGCGGTAGGACTTCTACTAGGATGTATCCTGAGTCATGGTTCGGATGAAGACCTCCACATCCACCCAAGTGACTCAAATAAGTGTTTTACTTTCCAGTAGAATTCAAAGTCCCACTTTGTTCAATGAAAGTTCCTAAGCATAGAAGTTATCTCCTTGAACTTCACAAATTATTGGGAACTATCAACTTAATACTGCTTAAGATGGAAGGAGGGACCTCTACTCTTAATTTATAATGTTTTATACTTTTTTATATCTATCAGTGAGCTATGTGAAGTGGTTTGTTTTGTAGCCAGTAAGACCTTTATTGTTTGGAAATGTCCCACTTTTGAGAACCAGTCAGTTGAGGATCACTTGTGGCCGTGACACATGGGCAAATTTGCTCTTGTGTTACATGCGGACATATACACCTTCCTGATATCGCCATATACTCATTTAAAACGCCTCTCAAAGGTCAATGAGCAAATGTAGTTTGTGGACATAATTGAAATTTTATGTTTATTAACAATGGCTCAATAAGTCAAAGCTAACGGGTTGGAATCATTTACAGAAATATATATATTACCGTTGTGCCTGTACCTCAACCTAACTTAACCTAATTTAGCCATGTCCGCAGATGACATAATGTGTCCAATATTATTAGAGGATTCCTGTGACACATGAGGGAATTCAGCGGACAAAAGTATGTACACAATCGTACCGATGTTCTATCTCTCTTAGGCCTATTAGTGGTTAAAACGCGGCGGTTTTTCCGCTAGCTTATGCCCCCAAACTCTTGAATCTACACTGACTGTCAAAACGCGACTGTTAAACAGCTATCAAAACGCTATCAAAGTGCTACTGATTCTACGCTAGCGGTTTAGATGCCGCGGTTGTTGCTTCCACTTGTGCAGAATGGTTTAAAAATGGGCATTGTACAGGCCGGCTGTATTGCGGAACTTATTTTGTTGGTGAAAACTCGCAAAAAACAAATGAAATCGTCAAAAGAGACGTTGTGGGACTCACCCCATATGATCGAAACGTCTCTCGACAGACAGTTTCATATTATGTTTATGAATACAGAATGTACCCAGAGAAGTTATTTTTTTTTCTATAGATTGTCTGTGGTTTCATTTGATGACCTACCTGGTTTAGTGAAGGAAAATATTGCAAAACGTGATACAATCTTGAGGAAGAGTATTATTCCTGCTGAATCATTTGTTGTGACATTGAGGCACAACTGCCTGTTAAGGCCTGGTGTAGTTTGATTCGCATTTCTACCACTAGGTGGTTTTAACGCCACCAGAGGTAGTGGTCAAAACGCTGGTCTAGACGAAAACTTATTTTCTAACTTGATAACAAGGGTTTCATTCAAAGGCGCTGTTGCTAGCGTTTTAACCGCTAGTGTAGGATAGGCCTTAGAGTGTCTGTTTAGTCATGCGCATGTGGTGATTGTGTGTCAAGGTTAGAATAAACTTATAAGGATTGCCAAGGATATTGTATTTGTTTGTTGTCAAGATGGAAGGCTAAGGTTTACTGTTGAGTGATTTACTACAGGACGCATAATATTTGTTTCAAATTGTAAATATAATTTAAATTTGGAGAGCCATAGCTAAGGACAACCGTGTGTACACAATACTAACCTGATGATTTTATGGAATTTTTGATATGTAATCAAGATTTATTTTAATAAAACTTTTTGAAGAATTCTTTGTATTTTAAATAATAAACCTACTCTTCTTTGTATTGTTTTTGTGTACTCACGGGTTAATATATATTTAACTAGCAGAAGTATCTGACGTTGCCCTGAATACCTTGGGCAACACTTTACTTCGCTCCAAACAAATAGAGAAAAAAAATTTTATTGCTTCCAACCCTTTTTTAAATTAATTTTTAAAAATGTGTCAAAATTGTAAAATTCCTGCTTTGAGGTACGAACGTTCGTACACACGAGCTACTAATTTTAAAATTTCAAACCTCTGCGCAATGCTCATGATAATTAGACAAAGAAACACCTAAGTTTATTAATATAGATAAAATAGTATTTTAAGCTCCACCATTTCTGTGAGCCGACCATAATTTGCAAACTCTATCGAATCTAACGCGGCGGCAGATTGGCCACCAGCGGAACTACAAATTAAAGTAGAACACAAAAACAAGGTGAAGCTCTTAACTTCTTCACAGATGTCCGACTCTCCGAGTTCATGCGACAGATCCGGACGAACACAACGGACCATCTGTTTCATCTCTCTCAATCTGATGGCGCTGTGTCCTTATCGTTACGGAGCACAAACCCCGCGGGGCGATGTCGAACAAGTGGTCCTGGGTTGTTATCTATACAGAGAGGAGACTGATTGCTAGAGGGGTGGGGTGACAACACGTCTCCCTCACCTAACTTGATTTATTGTTGGGAGGGGATGGATATAATACCGTACAGTCTGTTTGGATGAATTCAAAGCCTCTCCCTTACAGTCTCCGACAATCGAACGATCTGCTTGCACGCGTATTCTGAGATGTTGTGCTTTGGATGATGGTCAACCTACTTCTTGAATTACATGGTTCAAATCCCGATGTAATTGGAAATATAGTATTTAAATAGAGCTCACACAGGCAAAGAAATATTCAGATTACATTCTTAAGGAGATAACATCCCTTATCGAAGAAACATTGCTTTAAAAAATACTTAATTTATTTTATAAAAATAATTTTCGAAAAATTTGCCACCCTCGACATCTCACCCTCTGTCCAGGCTACCTACATATTCACACTAATGAAGTAAATAAGAGGAAGGTATAAATCAGAAGAAATGTACCTACATGTTCGTGGATAGGGATAAATAGTTTTGTAAAAATCCCCTCAGTACACCCAACCGGGACTCGAGTTGTGACCTCAACAGCAAACTATATTAGACAAGAATGATGAGCTTTGTCCGCATTCTCATTGGTGTGTGTTAAAGAATTTAATTTCAGTGGAAATCCTTCCCCTTGGTGTCCCTACAGTGATGGCAAATTTTGTCAAAATCTGTTGGAAACTTTGTCATGCGTAGCTGTACAAAAGAGAGAAACTCTCTTCTCTCTATGAGAGGGTTGAGGGTAGCAAAGGTCACAAATCTAACGGGGTGGATCCCAGGAGAGTCGTGGACAAAACCCTCAGAATATATATTTCAGCCCGTCTCGCAAGTGAACAAAAGTCGAGTGGTTCAGGTAAAGTGCTCTACAAGCGAGACCATCACAAATATTCCCGTGTTTGTTCGGCGTGGGCGGAGGGGAGAGCGGGCGTGTGTTTAATATTCCATGTAGACGCCTCCTTATAGTGTTCATCGTATTTCATGCAGGGAGAATGTGGCATCTACTTATTGGGCCTGTTGGAGGGAAAACAGTCTTGCCCACCCATCTTAAAACAACATGACTTGTTAACCGGTAACATAGCCGGCAGGGGCGGTAAGTGTGGTTGGCGCTGACCCAAATTTGTTTAGGAGGGGAGGGGGTATACTTTATAAACACACTGATTATATCAACACAGGACTTACAAATTAACTATCAGCGGGCGTTCGTTCGGTGTGGCTCGATTGTGGGCTGATGCCATGGAGGTTTTTTATAACATTATTCCTAGTATTTCATCAAATGAATTGTTATATGTATAAATAAATGGTACGGGGCACCGCACAGACTTTCTCTCTCATTCTATAAACTCGTAAGATTTCTGAACGGAATAATGTACATTGTATCATCACCACTCCACTTAAGAACACGCATTAAATAATATACAATGATATAGAATCAATGAGAAAAGAGGCGCATCTTTGTCCACCTAAGAGCATTTCAAACAGTTTAATGTCTTCCACAAGGGTAACACTTCGTAGTAAAATTTCGATTTTTGATTAAAATTTTAACATTTTATAAGGTGTTGCAGATCTTCAAGTCATCGCATTGATATTTAATTATGCATTTATACATTTTGACCAATAAAAAATGTAAATATTGACTATTGAGTCTAGAATGGAGATAGATCATTGCTATGCAAACATTTCTCCTAAGAGATTTAAGGAAAAATAACATACTCTTTTTAGATACTTACTTATATTTAATTACTCTATGGCATTGGAGAATTATTGCGTTAAGACTTAAGTAGTATATGTTTACAACTAAAGCTCACAAAATTGTATTAATATATTTGCAAATATCTCAGAAACTGTTGCTTTTATAAAAATATATGTCAAATAAAAGTTTTTTATTTCTAATAGTCCTACAATTTTGCAATGATAAGTTGTTTAGTTTCTCAAATAGTTGTGGAGATACGGAAATTAACGCTTCTGTAAAGTACCCTAAAAATCATTTTCACAGGAAAATGAAAATAGCCAGTTTATTTCTAATCTTAATCAACGCCTAGATACGAATTTTAATCAAAATCGTTTGGGCAGATTTTGAGGAAACCAAATTTTTCACTTTTCGCCCTTCAGTAAATTACCCTTAATTTTAAGTTTTTATAGACACACAGACATACGGCATTGCAAAGACTATTTTTTAGGGTTGTGGGGGTCATAAGACGTCGATATCCATCAACATTTCAGGTTAGTTTTTTTACGGTCGCAATACTTAGCTTTAATGTCCAAAAAGTTAAAAAATATATATATAATTGCGTATAGATTGAAAATTATTGATTTTATAAAAATATGTTTAGATAAAATATTTGTATTATAAATATATATACATATTTGTAATGCTAAGTAATTTCATATCTCAAATAGTTTCGGAGCTATTATAAAAAATGTTAATTAACGCGTCAGACCGGAGCCCTTAAAGCCATTTTGCCGAAATATTGCGGGTAGACATTTTGTTTGGAATATTTATTAATGTTTATAAATGAAATTTAATCAAAATAGTTAGAGCCGATTTTGAGAAAATCGACTTTTTCTCTTTTTGCCCTTCAGTAAACTACCCTTAATTTTAAGTTTTAATAGACACACAGACAGACGGCATTGCAAAGACTATTTTTTAAGGTTCGGGGGGTCATGAGACGTCGACATCCATCAACATTTCAGGTTAGTTTTTTTTACGATCGCAATACTTAAGCTTTAATATCCAAAAAGTTAAAAATATATATATATAATTGCGTATAGATTGAAAATTATTGATTTTATAAAAATATGTTTCGAATAAAATATTTGTATTATCAATATATATACATATTTGTAATGCTAAGTAATTTCATATCTCAAATAGTTTCGGAGCTATTATAAAAAATGTTAATTTACGCATCAGACCGGAGCCCTTAAAGCCATTTTTCCGAAATATTGAGAGTAGCCATTTTGTTTGGAATATTAATTAATGTTCATAAATGAAATTTAATCAAAATCGTTAGAGCCAATTTTGAGAAAATCGACTTTTTCTCTTTTTTCCCTTCAGTAAACTACCCTTAATTTTAGGGGTAGATATCCAATTCCAAAAACCCCTCGGGGCAACCCTATGAAAACCCTAGATATCAAGTTTCAGCTCAATCGGTAAAATAGTTTAGGCTCTAGTTGGAGGTACAGACAGACAGACAGACAGACGGAAATTCAAAAACCACTTTTTCGGTTTCAGGGAGTCATGAAACGTCAAGATTCATCAAAATCTCGAGTTCGATTTTTTTGACGATCACCATACTTTTCTCTACCTGTAAGATAGAGAAAAATATACTAATTGAATCAAGTCTGGTTTGCTGATCATGGGAAGGTTGGGATCCGGATCCTAGCAGAGTGCATAGAGGGTTTTTTCCTTAAACCAATTCCCATGCTCCCTTCACACAAATGTAAATATTTCCTCTAAATTTTATTTTCATCATCCTTACCCCATTAATGTAAAAATATGAGTAAATCCTAGACCAGTAGTAAGACGAGGAATTATATATATATATAAAACACATTACTCACAAACTGGATTAAACTAGGAAAGTACTCCTAAAATATGCAGATTTTTACTAATCAGATAACAGGACAACCCCTACATAAATATTAAATATAGTATTCAGTATCACCTAGTAATGGAGATGGGTCTGACATATAGGGCCATGGTTCAATCCTAACCAGGTGCTCTAAGGGTGTTTTTCAATACAAGACTAATTATAGATTTGTTCTCAGGGAGAATGCTTGTACATTTCAAGTACTCAACTTCCTTATCCTATTCATTAGATCAATGTGAACTAGGGTTAGTAATAGTTTTTATAGTCATACTATCTTTTTTTAACAACACGTCTTACTACCCATGCGAGTTTTACGCTTATGTACTAATTAGGCCTACACTAATGGTTTTAGTGATGAGAAAAGTTATAATTATAGCAAGTGTACACGCATTTACGTGGAGGTAGAGTGGAAAACCACATTGGAAAAACCACCCTCAGTAAATTACACTCGACCGAGATTCGAACCTCAATCTCCCCGTCAACGGTAGTCTAGTCTACTGCAAGAGTAGCGCCCTAGACCATGCGGTCACTGAAGCGGGTCACATATTAACTAATGATGCAAATGTGTTAAGGCTGAGGAAGATTGAATTTAAAGGATGTGTGCTCGCATTTTCGTGGAGGGAGAGTGTAGAACCATTTAGGAAAAAACACCTTTAGTACAGCCGATTGAGATTCTAAATCTAACCCCTAGTTCTCTGTTATTGGCTGTCCAGTTTATTGCGAAAATTACACCGTAAGCTATTTAAGCACCACCCGCCTCGGTGGCGTAGTTGGCTAACGCGCTAGTCGTGTTGAGCTCGACCGCCGAGGACGGGGAGATCGAGGTTCGAATCTCGGTCGGGTGAACTGGGGGTGGTTTTTCCTAAATGGTTTTCCACTCTCCTTCCACGCAAATGCAGGTTCACTTCCTCTAAATTCAACCCTCCCCATTCCCAATCCATTAGCGTAATTAGCACTTAAGCGTATAACCCGAACGGGTAGTAAGACGCGGTGTTAAATATTATTATTTAAGCACCGAAGCGGCTGAGAGGATAGTAATATGTATAAAATAAAGATTAATTAACATCGGGGTGACCTGGTGGTCTAGGGGTAAGGTGTCTGACTTCCGTGCTGGGGGTCCGGGGTTCAATCCTCGGTCCCGGCACAGATTTATCTGATTGCCAAACCCTTCCTTCACCTCTGACAAGACGTGTATTAATCACAACTTGTGAATGTGAGGAATGCCAGGCCTCCACCGTGGTTCGGATTCCACGTTAAACTGTAGGTCCTCCATTTCATCTCACAATCACCCTACCATTACACATTAGCGTTAGTGTGTATAACCCGAACGGGTAGTAAGACGCGGTGCTAATAATAATAATAATAATAATAATAATAATTAACATCGAATTTGAAATAAAGTCTATAATAATTTTAAGAACTATGCATATGTTCGTGCTCTTGAATACGGTCGAGTAATCCAGGTTTTATAATCCTGTTATAGAAAAACATGGCTTTTCCTTGTTTGATAAATCTTCTATTTAAGGTTTCCTCCAATTATAGCGCTGAGACGCGTTACAAACGTCCAGAATCCCCCCTCATCATTTAGGAAGTGGGTTGTTATTTCAAAATATGGCTCACGCATTAAAAAAACACATTTTCAATTTTGCAGTGTAAAAACGAATTTACAAAGAGAAGAAATTAGCTTTTTTTCCGGGACGTTTCGTGTGTTACCGTAGTTTTAATATTAAAATAAATTATTAGAATAATAAATCTGGCATTCCGAAAACAAATAGTTATTTTTTAATAAGATTACATCAAAATATTCAAAGACAATGAGAAATGTTTCAGTGGTTTTGAAGCTTCATAACAGCTACTATTTCCATAAGAAATACCGCAGTTTGGCGATATACCCCTTCAAATAGGCAACGCCCTTAAATGTTTTAACTACTTGTTTTTAGTAACTTATTAGTTCACAGGAGAGGGACTGACAAGTTTGTAACCTTTTTTTTTAACACAATTTAAAATAAGTTATCTCTTTGTGTATTAATATCGATTTCTCGAACCTCCCCGGGAAAACGCGATCGATAGTTTGTCCATTAGGAACAGAGTGGAGGGACTGGCCACGCCCCTTTTCTGTCTGTTTCCCCCTCCCCCCCCACCCCTCTTCCAAACCCCAAACAGCCCCGGGCCAGTGGAACACCCACCCAGTTTTTGGGCGCGCTGCCAACACAAGTCTGTGACGTCACGTGCAGGGATGCTGGTTGCCGCAGTCACAGGAGCAAGGCGGGGTGACGGGAGGACCGCAGCCCTCAGATTAGCAAGGGCAGGATATATTTGTATACACGGAATATAAAATGTAATATCCTGTGGACGAGTCCTTAGTATTAATGTGAGATTCAATAAACATAAAGATTGGTATGAACCTAATTTGAAGGAAAATTTATGGGTTTTTTCTTTCACACCGTGTCCTACTACCCATCCGGGCTTTTCACATTTAACTAATCTAATGGGTTAGGGTTGAGAAAGATAGAATGGAGAGGAGATGTTCCAGAATTTGTTTGACGGGAGGGTGGAAAATAAATCAGGAAAATTCACTCTCAGCACACCTAGCCGGAATTCAAACCCCAACCTTTTTTGACAAGACAACATAACGATCTGAGCCTAACTCTTAGTCCACGTGCTCATCGGTGCGGGTGTTTAAATTTTTAACTTGTAAATTTTACACAAGGGCTATTAACCACTTAACCCGGGGGTTCCCAGACTGTGCGTCGTGACGCCCTGGGGAGTCACCGGTCTTGGTCTAGGGCGTGCGGATATAAGGAAAACCTTATAGTATACAGTAAAACCTAGGATTGCGAGTAACTTGGTCTGCGAGTGTTTTGTAAGACGAGCAAAAATTTCCAATAAATTTTAACTTAATAAACGAGCTATATCTGGCAATACGAGTAGTACTATGGTTACGCTTTGTCTGCCGAGCAGTGTCATTGGATAGGTTCTTTGTTAAAGTCACACAAAAAGAAAAATATTTGAGTGAGCCAACATATATCAGTGATTCCGTTAGTGACAGTGGAAGTCGTCCTAAACAATAACACACCACCTCCTCCTCCTCCCTCTCGTCTACCTCACACTATCCACGATTAAATTTAATAAATAAATTTGATTACAGTACAGTTATATTTAAATAACGAGAATAAAAACGGTATTAATCATTTTTATATTAAATATTTTTGGGTTGTGGGACGAATCATCTGAGTTTCCATTATTTCTTATGGGGGATATTCAGTTTGATATACGAGTGCTTTGTATTACGAACACGTTTACGAAACGAATTATGCACGCAATCCAAGATTTACTGTATAGTGAAATGCAGCATGCACATTTTCAACACATGTATTCGTATATATTTTAAAGACTGGAATAAATCACACAAGAAAACAAAAAATGTTTCTTGTGAAAGCGCTCCCTTCATATATGTTCCGGATTCTAATGTTCCTTGAAAACTTGTCATGAAGTCATGCGCAACTTTCTCCCCTAATTTCTGTAAATGGACTGAGCCAAGGTCAAACAATTTGTTTTTAAATATTAGGTACAGGGACGTCGCACGAAAAATCTGACATGTGAAGGGCAGCGCAGTCTCAAAAAGTTTGGAAACCCCCTGACTTAGCCATTTTGAGGAGTAGGTGGGGGAAAAGGGTAGTTTTAGAAGAATAGCACCTGAATTAGAGTGATGGGGAGGACCAGAGTGAGAATGAGATGTGAGGAAACAATCTTTAGTACATCCATTTGGGAATTAAAGGAGATAAAGTACAATGTGAGCTTAAAGATGTATACCACTCGACCATAGCTGTGAGGGGTGATCAGACCACTCGACCATAGCTGTGAGGGGTGATCAGATCACTCGACCATAGCTGTGAGGGGTGATCAGACCACTCGAGCATAGCTGTGAGGGGTGATCAGACCACTCGACCATAGCTGTGAGGGGTGATCAGATCACTCGACCATAGCTGTGAGGGGTGATCAGACCACTCGACCATAGCTGTGAGGGGTGATCAGACCACTCGACCATAGCTGTGAGGGGTGATCAGATCACTCGACCATAGCTGTGGGAGGTGATCAGACCACTCGACTATAGCTTTGAGGGGTGATCAGACCACTCGACCATGGCTGTGAGGGGTGATCAGACCACTCGACCATGGCTGTGAGGGGTGATCAAACCACTCGACCATAGCTGTGAGGGGTGATCAGACCACTCGACCATAGCTGTGAGGGGTGATCAGATCACTCGACCATATCTGTGAGGGGTGATCAGACCACTCGACCATAGCTGTGGGAAGTGATTAGATCACTCGACCATATCTGTGAAAGGTGATCAGACCACTCGACTATAGCTGTGAGGGTGATCAGACCCCTCAACTATAGCTGTGAGGGGTGATCAGACCACTCTACCATAGCTGTGAGGGGTGATTAGACCACTCGACTATAGCTGTGAAGGGTGATCAGACCCCTCAACTATAGCTGTGAGGGGTGATCAGACCACTCTACCATAGCTGTGAGGGGTGATTAGACCACTCGACTATAGCTGTGAGGGGTGATTAGACCACTCGACTATAGCTGTGAGGGGTGATCAGACCACTCGACCATAGCTGTGAGGGGTGATCAGACCACTCGACCATAGCTGTGAGGGGTGATTAGACCACTCGACTATAGCTGTGAGGGGTGATCAGACCACTCTACCATAGCTGTGAGGGGTGATCAGATCACTCGACCATAGCTATGAGGGGTGATCAGACCACTCGACCATAGCTGTGAGGGGTGGTCAGACCACTCGACTATAGCTGTGAGGGGTGGTCAGACCACTCGACCATAGCTGTGAGGGGTGGTCAGACCACTCGACTATAGCTGTGAGGGGTGGTCAGACCACTCGACCATAGCTGTGAGGGGTGGTCAGACCACTCGACTATAGCTGTGAGGGGTGGTCAGACCACTCGACTATAGCTGTGAGGGGTGGTCAGACCACTCGACCATAGCTGTGAGGGGTGATTAGACCACTCGACTATAGCTGTGAGGGGTGGTCAGACCACTCGACCATAGCTGTGAGGGGTGATTAGACCACTCGACCATAGCTGTGAGGGGTGATTAGACCACTCGACTATAGCTGTGAGGGGTGATTAGACCACTCGACTATAGCTGTGAGGGGTGATCAGACCACTCTACCATAGCTGTGAGGGGTGATCAGATCACTCGACCATAGCTGTGAGGGGTGATTAGACCACTCGACTATAGCTGTGAGGGGTGATCAGACCACTCGACCATAGCTGTGAGGGGTGATCAGACCACTCGACCATAGCTGTGAGGGGTGATCAGACCACTCGACCATAGCTGTGAGGGGTGGTCAGACCACTCGACTATAGCTGTGGGAAGTGATTAGATCACTCGACCATAGCTGTGGGAAGTGATTAGATCACTCGACCATAACTGTGAGGGGTGATTAGACCACTCGACTATAGCTGTGAGGGGTGATCAGACCACTCGACTATAGCTGTGAGGGGTGGTCAGACCACTCGACTATAGCTGTGAGGGGTGATCAGACCACTCTACCATAACTGTGAGTAGTGATCTTGTCGAGGATACTGAATTTTTTTAAATCAATGGCAAAAAGAAAAGTTGTTAATCTTTCCTAATAGCTAGTTTCCATCTTATTAGTAGTTGCGGCGTTGTCAGATTTACAACCAGGATGCCATCGATACTACGTTGACTCATGGTCAACATAAACCTTTAGGGAGTTTGGTTCGAATCCCAGTGTGGTTAGAAAGCATGCGGTGGTCCCAGGAACTAAAGCCCGCATTTGTTTTGTTATCACCAATATATTCAGTCTGATATACGCGGGCGATGAACTGAAGATGGTTTGAAGGACAAGTAAATCTTTCCTCAGGTGGACGGGGTTGTGTGTCACGCCATATTGTCACGTGACCTGGCTAGGCTCTCTCACGCGATACCGGAACATTAGTCGACGGAGTGAATCATCGACGCAGCGGCGAACACGCGGATAAATGCGTCATTATTATCGTGTCTGGTTTGCCTGTGTCAAGGAAGTTGAGGTTCAAGGCTAGGTGTGCTCAGGTGTTTCTTCCTAGTTGGTTTCCCACTCTCCCTCACTATGCAAACGCGGGTACATTTCCTCTAAATTCTATCTTCCTGCTCTCTGCCTCTTTACTGTTACTATGCGGATATCCCGGAGGGGTAGCGAGACGCGTAACACTGAGATAGCAACTGTTTTACACCAGTGCACCCAACCGAGATTCGAACCTTAGCCCATCCGTCGGCAGAATTGCAATATAATGCGAGCCTGTAACCTTAGGCCATGTGACCACCTTTACGGGTGAGGAAAATATTAATCCATTAAAGGTGGCGCTACACATGCGGCATTCGGCGAACCTCGAGTAAAAAAAGTTTGTAATTCGGCAAATATCTCGTGGTGTGGATGAGAGAGTGATGATGAATGTTCACTATTTGCTGAACTGCAAATATTTCCCGTCAGTTGTCGATAATCTATCACACTTCAAAGGGAAATAACACTCGTTTTATCATAATAAATAGTATCCCCCCCCCCCCCCCGTACACACATTCTTGTCTAGGCCTGCGAGTGGTGTCTTGTGTTCACTGTATGAATGGACTGGTCCGATGACTTAAACCTGCAAAAATTTGGACCTATATGAAAAAGAGCCTATGAAATTCAGCCCATAATTTACATAAGAAATGGAAATGAGATATATGATTGCTGGAAGTGTATTCAACGACAATTAAACGTAGATAGTTCTATTAACGACCTTAAAAAGAAAAAGAAAAATCTTTAATGGCAACGTTACAAACGTGTCTGAGTAAATTTAAAGAAAATCTGCAGCGATTTGTAGGTCGGAATTACTGTCAATTTCAGCCTCCATACTTAACATGGATGTTCACCGCTACTGACAGACTCTGAGATTCTACAAACAGTTGTCGGTGACCTGGTGGTCTAGGGGTAAGGTGTCAGACTTCTGTGCTGAGGTTCCGGGGTTCAATCCTCGGTCCCGGCACAGATTTATCTGATTGCCAAACCCTTCCTTCACCTCTGACAAGACGTGTATTAATCACAACTTGTGAATGTGAGGAATGCCAGGCCTCCATCGTGGTTCGGATCCCACGTTAAACTGTAGGTCCTCCATTTCATCTCACAATCACCCTACCATTATACATTAGCGTAAGTGCGTATAACCCGAACGGGTAGTAAGACGTGGTGCTAATAGTAATAATAATAATAATAATACAAACAGTTTGGCAAGTAGTTCACGAAGAGGCGAATATTTGACATTAGGTAAATGCCACATGTTCTATGCTGCCTTTATGTTTAAATCCATACGATTAAAACTAGAATAAAGAATAATGGTTGAGCGATCACAAAATAAAAAGCATCACGGGCTCTTTGACAATTATATTTCCTGTGTTACACTAACATAAGATGTGACTAAACATGTGTCAACCATTGTTTCCCGAACAGATGTGGCTAAGCATGGGTGAACGTCATGATTATATACGTACAATAAGTGAACAAGCTTTGACTGACATCCACGCCCCTCTAGAATCGTGTATTTTATTACCAACGCAGCTCAGACGAAAAGGCTCCTCTTGCATCCCAGCGGGAGGGAATAACCCCACAAAGAGTAGCCCAGAGGAGGAAGTCACTACCCTTGTCCCTCTACCCTGTCTTCCATGCTCCCCGGAGGCCGACCTCGCCAGGATGTCCTCCTCCATCACCTTGGGGATGTGTGTCTTCAGCCAAGGGATCAGCGAGGACATCTGGACTACCAGGGTGGAGTTGAGGTCTTTATCTAGGGTGACGGAGCCCTTTACAATGGCCGACAAGTAGCCCTTGCACATGACGGGGGCTCCCGAGTCCCCACTGGCCGTGCGCTGCCCCTCCGGGATGTGGAGCACGCACTTGTAGTTCTTTTCACACTTGTGGTTAATGGTGGCGTTCATCCAGAAAAGGTCACGCGTGAACTTGCGGTCCTGTGGTCCTGTGCTTCCGTACCCTGGGACATGATGGGAAACTTTCTACAGCCTATACAAGGGGCAGACCTAAACTAGAGGCAAGAGGAGTTCAGTGGTCCTATACTACACTGGGGACAGGGGGGTACTGGGTCCAGAGACTACACTGGGGACAGGGGGGTACTGGGTCCAGAGACTACACTGGGGACAGGGGGGGTACTGGGTCCAGAAACTATATTGGAAACAGGAGGAGTACTGGGTCCCGAGACTATATTAGAAACAGGAGGAGTACTGGGTCAGAGACATATTGGAAACAGGAGGAGTACTGGCTCAGAGACTATATTGGAAACAGGAGGAGTACTAGGTCCATGAGACTATATTGGGAACAGGAGGAGTACTGGGCTCAGAGACTATATTGGAAACAGGAGGAGTACTGGGCTCAGAGACTATATTGGAAACAGGAGGAGTACTAGGTCCAGAAACTATATTGGAAACAGGAGGAGTACTGGGTCCAGAAACTATATTGGAAACAGGAGGAGTACTGGGCTCAGAGACTATATTGGAAACAGGAGGAGTACTAGGTCCAGAGACTATATTGGAAACAGGAGGAGTACTGGGTCCAGAAACTATATTGGAAACAGGAGGAGTACTGGGCTCAGAGACTATATTGGAAACAGGAGGAGTACTGGGTCCAGAACTATATTGGAAACAGGAGGAGTACTGGGTCCAGAAACTATATGGAAACAGGAGGAGTACTCGGCTCTGAGACTATATTGGAAACAGGAGGAGTACTAGGTCCAGAGACTATATTGGAAACAGGAGGAGTACTGGGTCCAGAAACTATATTGGAAACAGGAGGAGTACTGGGTCCAGAAACTATATTGGAAACAGGAGGAGTACTGGGTCCAGAAACTATATTGGAAACAGGAGGAGTACTGGTCCAGAAACTATATTGGAAACAGGAGGAGTACTGGGTCCAGAAACTATATTGGAAACAGGAGGAGTACTGGGCTCAGAGACTATATTGGAAACAGGAGGAGTACTGGGTCCAGAAACTATATTGGAAACAGGAGGAGTACTGGGTTCAGAAACTATATTGGAAACAGTAGGAGTACTGGATCAGAGACTATATTGGAAACAGGAGGAGTACTGGGTCCAGAGACTATATTGGAAACAGGAGGAGTACTGGTCTCAGAGACTATATTGGAAACAGGAGGAGTACTGGGTCCAGAACTATATTGGAAACAGGAGGAGTACTGGGTCCAGAAACTATATTGGAAACAGGAGGAGTACTGGGCTCAGAGACTATATTGGAAACAGGAGGAGTACTGGGTCCAGAGACTATATTGGAAACAGGAGGAGTACTGGTCTCAGAGACTATATTGGAAACAGGAGGAGTACTGGGTCCAGAAACTATATTGGAAACAGGAGGAGTACTGGGTCCAGAGACTATATTGGAAATAGGAGGAGTACTGGGTCCAGAAACTATATTGGAAACAGGAGGAGTACTGGGCTCAGAGACTATATTGGAAACAGGAGGAGTACTGGGTCCAGAGACTATATTGGAAACAGGAGGAGTACTGGGCTCAGAGACTATATTGGAGGAATAAGGATGGTAAATAATTAAAAATATCCCTGCTTCTCACTGACCTAGATATTTAATCTAAAGGAACATAATAATGTAGGAAAAATTACCCGAGTGCTAGCTTGGAGAGAGTAAGTTAAAACGGTAGATTAACCTGCAATGATGCACTTTTCTCTCCCCTTGAGCACCTGGAAGGGTGAAAGAGGGATGCTGGTCACCCACTTGCTGAACCGGAACGGTTCCGTCACCTCAATCAGGGCCACGTCCTTGGGGGCGTTGGGGGTGGTGAACTTGGGGTGGACGATGATCTGCCGGGCCGACCTGATCTGACCGTTTGTATTGGTCTTGCTACCCTTCTTGTCGTTTAGGTTGAGGTCGCCCTTGATGACGCCTGCTTGCACCACGACTGTGTTGGGTGGGGTTTCAAGCTTCAGGAAGCAGTGCCCCGCGGTGATTACCCAGGTTGCCGTCAGTATGGATCCTGAAAGGGGCGTCTTTAGTTTCATGTCTTACAACCCATCCAAGATATCCGGTCACAACAAAACATCAGAGATATGCGTGCCTTACTATCCATCTGGGATATCCGTGTCCTACCATCTATTTGGGATACCTGAGCTTTACTATCCATATTAGATATCCGAGCCTTACTGCCTGTTTGGAATATACGCGGTTTACTGACTGTCCGGACTATCCCAAACTGTTCTTATAGGCTTGATACATTAGTAGCAGTTATGCTTGATTCACACGTTCGCCGAAAATAGAGAACAGAATCCGCTTGAGTGACGCAGCAACTCACACGCCGTTTGTTGGCCCATGGTGCATTTCAACGCAAACTTAAACAGCTGATTATCAACATATTTTATTTTCTAGTGGATACACATATAGTCTAGATCAGAGGTTGCCAATTTTTTTTGGCCACGGAACCCTAATTGATCATACTTTTTTTGGCGGAATCCCATTTTGATAATAACAAAAGTGATTGTACCTTGTAGTGTAGTTTGAATATTTTCATGTTTGACATGAAAAGAAAGAATAATTTAAATAAAAAAATTATTATTATAAGTATTATAAAACATTTTTCGTACAAAAAAAGTAACTATTTAATGTGAAGAATGGAATTTTTTCACATATTTTCTTATAATAGCACTAAAATTAGGCTGTCTCGACAGGTGCACCGCCCGCCACTCCGCTCCGCCCGCGCTGTTTGATACTAGATAGACTTACAGCGGCGCGGCTATGTTATGACTGTTTTCTACGAACGTTTTAGTTAATTCTCAGACAGAACTCGGAACCCCTTTGACCCTTCCACGGAACCCCAGGGTTCCGCGGAACACCTTTTGGGAAACGCTGGTCTAGATCACTCTCCCGATGCATGTTTTCAAATTATAACGCTGTGTCGTGGCACAATCCAATACAGCGATACACACGCTTCCCATTAAAGGATTATTTCAAATCTCCTCACAACGGCCAACAAATCTGTCTGATTGCTTCTGACTGTACAGTTCATGCGTTGTCAAAGGCGCATGCGCACTGATTTGATATGGTTGAGTTTGAGATTTGATTGGCTCTCCATTGCCGAACATTTCGTGCGGAGCGGACGAAGTAGAGATGAGTTGAACTTTAGCAGAACAGCTCGACGCCGATGAGGCTAAAATCTTGTGATTGGCTTAGAGCTCGTCACGTGACCTCTTTTCTACTCTGTGGGTCGTTTTTCGGCAAACGTGTGAATCCACAGTAAAGGATATCGGTGAAACATGTTATTTAAAGGAACGGTCTGAAAGGAGCTACGGAAGCAATCACCTAAAGGGATAACGGAGAGGTCCTGGTGTGGAAACAGTATAACCAGTAAACCACACTAACGCACACCTAACACCCCAGGTAGGGTAATACTACCCTACACTAAGCATTCATATTGCATAATATTTAGTTAGGGAACTAATATGTTTTCATAGTTCTTAACAAGAGGGGCGACCGCAGAGTTAGAACACTCACGTGAATTACTCATCACAAGTTCGCACTAGCTCAAGACTAAATATTTCACCCCACAGGGCGACAAATCAATGTCTGACAAAGGTTTTGAGCTGCAACCATCTACGGTTGTCCTGCTAGAGTCACAAGGACCTAAATTTGTCATTCCAGAGTCACAAGGACCTATAGTTGTCATACTAGAATCTAAAGGTCCTAACGTTATCATATTAGGGTCACAAAGTCCTTAAGTTGTCCTTATAGAGTCACAAGAGCCTAGAGTTATCCCACTAAAGTCACAAGAACCTAAAGATATTTTGTTAGAAATCACAAAAGACCTATAGTTGTCATATAGAATCTCAAGTATCTAAATTATATACTAGAATCACAAAGTCCTAAAGTTGTCCTTATAGAGTCACAAGAGCCTAGAGTTATGCAACTAGCGTCAAAAGGACCTAAATTTGTCCTTCCAAAGTCACAAAGACCTATAGATGTCATACTAGAATCTCAAGGACCTAAAGTTATCACATACTAGAGTCACAAAGTTCCCAAAGTTGTTCTTATAGATTCACAAGAGCCTAGAGCTTATCTTACTAGAGTCACAAGGACCTAAATTTTTCCTTCCAGAGTCACAAGGACCAATATTGTATACTATAATCTCAAGGATCTAAAATGATCGTACTAGAGTCACAAGAGCCTAAAGTTATCCTGTACTAGAGTCACAAGAAACTAAGTTGTTCTTTTATAGTCGCAAGGACCTAGAGTGTTCCTACTATAGTCACACGATCCAGACCACGCAGCACACTGCAGCTCTGCTTTCTGGCTTCGTTTTTAATATCTGCAATATGATCGTGTAAAAGCTACTTCTCCACTGGAAAAACATACTTTTAGCAAGAGCAACATGGCTGCAAATGAAAAGTATGCATTTGTTGATGTAAGTTGCTCTGTGTTATATTATGTTGATGTCGCAATAAAAACACGTTGGTGTTTGTTTCAAGTATCCTTTCGAAGCAGTAAATATCAAAAGAAAATATGAAACACAGACCAACATCCAGCAGTATAAACAAATGTTTCTTCTGTTTAAATGGTTTGTTTCAGTTGAGACTGGCACGTGGTACATGCTATAGTTTAAAAGGTTGCACTTGTAATCAGTTCATTGGCATTGCGTTTAAATAGAGTTTTAAGAATTGCATTAAATTAATTGATAATTACAAACACCATACTGGTATGTATCTTTGAAACGCCAGAGACATGAGATATAAACGCAGGACCACCACTAAAGCATCACCTTATTCGTCCCATATGTTGACACAAACAACCTAAACTGTTTCTTCAGTGTAAACATAGTGTTGCAACTAATTTTACTATATAAGACAAACACCAACATCATGGAACAACGTTCTTCCAGTGTGGACAATTGGTTGACTGCAGTTGATTAAGTAGGTAATTTTATAAAGTAAAACATCTTGCAACATAAAAGTTGCTCTATGTTGCTTCAGTGGAGGCCAAGCTTTATTTAGCTAAATGATCAGAAAGAATCCATCATCTTGCAGCGCCGATATCAAATAT
Organism: Timema podura; assembly: GCA_033556935.1. Classification (NCBI taxonomy): domain Eukaryota; kingdom Metazoa; phylum Arthropoda; class Insecta; order Phasmatodea; family Timematidae; genus Timema; species Timema podura. Next base: position 20,323,233 of record JAVRXN010000003.1, on the reverse strand, counting down.
GTTTGATATTTTATAATCAAACGTCTGCTTTCTGCGCGGAGCTTCGCGTCGGCCATGTATACTCCATTCACGGTAGGAATTACTCTCTGAAAGGTCTTTTTTCCTACCAAAATCCTACTATATAATAGCTTTCTGGTAGGGAAAAAGGCCTTTCAGAAAACAATTCCTACACTGAACAGACTTTAGTCGGCTTTCTGAGCTTCCAACTTTTCAAATGAATCACAATTATCTTCTCAGGTGGAGAGATGGCCTTTCTCATAGCATTGTCTTGCTTATGTATCCGCTAAAACACAATAGATAGGTGACTTTATTCATGCGTGGGTAGTTCCGGAAATCATCAGCATCTAATTCAGGCGCGATCATTTAAATGTGTGACACAGTGTCCCGTCACGCTTCTTTCTCCGTTTCCCAACACTACGAGATTTCAAACTTCAGTAGAACCCGTACAATAGAAGCGAGTATTAATCCTTTTGTTGCTGACGAGACATCTTGCCAAGAAGTAAACCAGTAAAAATAAGTGCGGGGAGTAAAGTTCCTCCCCCTTCCACTGAGTTGCAAGAAAATCATTTGTCAGAAAGCAACGTGTGTGTGTTTGTAATAGGTACCTCAGATTTGGCAGCCCGCAGCGCTGTAAAACGACGTCAGAAAGCAGTGCTGCAACCTGATACATAGTTATAACGCGCCCTTCAATAAACACGATAAGACCATTATTATAGTCTTGCCTAGATAATTTTATACCAAACATAAATATAGGTTTATTTAGATAGACATTTACGCGCGTTCTAAAATCGACGCCTTTCCAGGCAATACTATGCAGTATGGCCGAGCGTTATCTCGTGACTTAGGTGAGTACTGGTACTTCTAAAATTTTGTAATAACTCGCTTTGGTGACCGAATGGTCTATAGCGTCATTCTAGCAATAGACTGGACTACAGAAGACGGGAAATCGGGATTATAATCCCGGTTGGCTGCATTGAGGGTGTTTATTTCCTAAATGGTCTACCACTATTCCGCTACGCAAATGTGGGTATACTTTCTCTTAAATTCAATCTTACTCCTCCCTAACTAACACATTAGCCTAACTAGTAAATATACCTGTAGCCCTAATGGGTAGTAAAACGCGGTGCTAAAAAGATTATAGTACTAAAACATTTACAAACAATATTATTGTTCGAATAATTATAACTTGTTGTGTGTAGTAAAAATATAAAAAATAAACATTTTTTACGTAATAGGACAAAGAAAAAAATATATAATGACACTTGTAAGTTACGTTCTATCCCCTCTTAGAGTTGTCCTGATAGAGTTACAAGGAGCTAGAGAGGTTCTAGAACAATTCTTCCATTGGATAATGCAAGCTTGCTCTCCACCTGTGCAGCTGGAGGTGGCCTTCTTGGGGCCCACGGGACTCCTGATGAACACCACGAAGGGGAACTGTCCGGAAGAGGCAGGGTTGCCTTTGTGGATTCTAAATAAGCCAGGTATGTTCTCCTCTTTCCTTTCCTCTTCGCAAGTACAAAAGACGAGGAAAGCCAGCGCTAGCATCACTTGACAAGGACTCATTTTGGAGAGCAAACTGGACGACCAGGAGGAGATTCAACTGTTTAATTTTGGAAGTTACATCTCTCAAGAGAAAGAAACAAACCTAGTTGACCCACCCGATGCTCAAATTGTATCGAGGCAACCAACAAAAACCAACAAAGAAACAAACCTTGCAGTTGCGGTATCATTGGTTATAACAAAACATTCGTAATCACGAGAGTCAGTAGGTAGGTTTACGTGTTTAGGTTAGGTTAAGTTAATACGCTCTATGTTATAAACAAGGCTAGGATGTTTATGACATTCTATATTTTCATTCTAAACTTTGTTTTAAAACTGAACAGGATATAAAAATACTTGTTTTGAGCCGTATTTTTTAAATAATAACTAGCACAATTATTAGAGCAATATTCCAATTATAGAGCTCCATATTTTTACTCTATTTATTTTTAGTGCATACTTGGAATAATTTACTTAACTTTATTTTCTTATAGTACTATAATAGAATTAATTAGGTTTAGTATTTTACAAAACAATTTTTACTAATGAAATAGATGGGTGTTTTTCCAATAGGTATCTGTTATTAAGGTTATTTATATTATTAATTATAACCTTTATTTAGCAAATTATATTATATTGAAATTATTTGTGAAAAATTTCTAGGAAACTTTAGTCCCTATAAAAAATATTTGGAATTTTATAAAGCCATCATTTTAATATTAGAAATTAAGTTAACATATTACAACTGTGACATTTTAAAAGGTATTTAGAAATTGTTTAGGCCATAAGTATTTAAGCCCTAATTACAATAGTCAACCAATCTATTGGTAGTAAAGATTATACCCAATGGCTGAGTGGATAGAGAAGCTAATAAGGGAACTAAGATATAAGCCCCTCCATGGTAAAAATACAATCACCTCCCTCTGTTTCTATAGACCTCGAGGTCGAAAGCAACCCACAATTATTAGTGTTTTATTTTCTTATCCATCATGAAAGGGTTTTGGGAGTTGGTAGTGCTTTCAGTGCGGGTAAATGGGTGGGGGGGGAGGAGTAGATCAGTGGCCTGAGGGCCTCAACAGTCTCCACTCTGCCGTGACAAGGTCCAGGCACTCAGTGTACAGTCCCGCTAAGTAGGTTGAGTCATGGAGGGAGAGAGAGTAGGTTTTTAAATACAGGCATTGGGGGTTAATGAGAGTGGAGGACTGTTGGAAATACATGGAGGGGAGGATTGTGATGCTGGTTTGGGAAATACAAGAAGGGAATGGTGTAGTGTATTACAGCTACTCCAATTCGTACTATACCAATAAAAAAAATATTTTCACCCGAAAAAAACATATCTATAAAAACAAACTTTAAAAATGTATGATTTTGATTAGTTAAATTTGGTTTAAAAATGCAATTTTTAAAACTTGATATGCAGTAAAACTTTGTTATAGTAGGTTTATGTTAAAATAGCAGAGGTACCTGGTGTTTACCGGGGTAACCACGCAATGCATTGCAACGCCTTTTCTTTTCCTTCAAACAGACAGAAAAAAAAAATCGTTCATTTTCTTTCTTCTGACCCAGTTATTAATAAATTTTAAAAATCTAATCAAAAATGTAAAATTCCAGCTTCTAGATGCACATTTTTGGTGCACTAGGGCTACTAATGTTAAAATTTCAGTTCTCTGCGTGAGTTAGATATCGCGCAATGCTCATGATAGACAGGCAAACTCTTAATTTTATGAATATATATTAATTGTGTTGTCTTAAAGCCAAACATACATATATACATATATATCTACATGGGCATAGGAAGGGGAGTTTATGGGGTTCAACTTTACCCCACCCCCACCGACATTTTCCGAAACTTTTAAACTAAAACTTTAATATGACCTTGTATTAAATTTCAAATAACTTATATAGAGGTATTCACTTTTCAAAATTTGTCCAGGCCGATATCACTCTAAATGGCTTCTAGAGGCATCCGATCTTTAAAAAAATACCGTAGGGGGCCACTCCAAACAGTTTATATATGCCTATAGTAATATTTAGAAAAAACAGTTAGGACAATTTCAATCAGCTTCTAAAAGCATTCAATGACAAAAATGTTTTGGGGAGGACCACTTTTAATAGTCTCTAAAGGCATATAATTTTTAATAAAAAAATCCAGGTGATGAATATTCCAAAATGTTTCTAAAGGCACTAACTTTAAAAAAAATTGCTGGTGCAAGATCACTTCAAATAGCTTTTAGAAGCATTATTTTCGAAAAAACAAAAGGTCAGGTGAAGAACAGTCTAAATAAGCCTATAGCCGAACAGGTAGTAAGACGCAGTGCTAAAAAAAACAGTCTAAATAGTTTATAAAGAATTCCAAATCTCAAAAAAATTCTGGTTGAGGACCACTTTAGGGAATCTTATTTATAAAAAAATATTCTGGTGAGAATTTTTAAGGTCAACATTTTTGAAAAATTTACGGAATAAGGAATACTTCAAATATCCTCTATGAGTATCCAAATTTATTTTTAAAATTTGGGAGAACATATTCTAAATAGAGTAAAAAATGATAATTTTCAAAACCCTCCAACGAGGACCACTTTAAATAGCTTCTAAGAGCATCAAATTCTCTAACATTAACTTGGGAAGAGGAGGGTAGAAAGTTCTTAAAACCTTTTTAGTCCTTCTCACCCCCCCCCCCCCCCACCTTCCCTCGTACACAAATAAAGTTTCACTACTACTGTATACAATAGCAATGTTCTTATTTCTTAGAGTAGTATATGGATTTTCTTATTTTAGATAATTTGTTTATTTTATGTAAGATAATTTATTTTCTATCTAAATAAAGTAAATTTGAGCCATTTCACATCAATAAAAATAAGATTTAGCTGATGACAAAGATAGCGATTTTTTTTAACGATCCTTCCCTAGTATTAATCTTTTTACTAAATGGTTTTCCCCTATCCCTCCACGCAAATGCGGGTTCACTTCCTCTATTTCAAACTTCCCAATTCCTAACCGATTAGTGTAATTAGTACTTGAACATAATATAGCCCAAATGGGTAGTAAGACGTGGTGCTAAGTATTATTATTATTATTATTATTATTATTATTATATTATTATTTCTTACATCCGATCAACCAGAGCTCTCTAATAACTTGTCCGCGCACTAACATGGTAATAACGGGACTTGGATTACCAGGGATGTGTGACGCCTTGTGGTTAGCTATCCGCAACTTGTATAGCACATTAGGTGGACGGGTGGTCTCTATAAGATGCGGGGGCTGGAGGCAAGATTACGGTTAACTACAGCACAAGAGATCAGTATAATCAGATTCAGTTACTATCGCAGGATGTAGGGGTATTGAAATTCAGGTGTAATCAAACACCTTCAATAGAGTTTGAGTTAATTCCTCTACGAGGTTAACATTTAGTTTCCACGTCCAAACGGTGATTTGTTCGTAGTTTTAAAAAAATGTGTGTTCTAATCTTACTACTATCCAGGAAATCCAAATATTTGCGCTTATGATTTATGGAAGGGGAAGGTGAAATTAAGAATAAGTCCACCCGAATTTTCATGGAGGAAGAATGGGAAACCGTTTCGGGGAAAACCACTTCAAGCCTCAGTACCCCTGACTGGAACTCAAACCCGACTTCTTCATCACCAACAAACCAGACTGTATGAGCCTGGATTCAGTCTGCATACCAACCGGTGTGGATTATTTTCACTTATAATACTGTGCACAACTATGTGAGAGCTTCCCGCGGCTAGTTTGTTTGACTATGAGTTAACCATGGGTAGTTTTTATACATCGTGGCTAATCTTTATCCTTTCGAAAAAGATGTAAATTTTTAGCAAATGAGCCCTCTTCGTACTATGCCCTTAAGTTAGATGGCTTATCGTAGTAATGGCCAGCCTACTGTCAGTGCTAGTGGAAAGTTTCTCTAACTTCCCTCTATTATAACCACTTGTGACTTCAATGCAACCCTATGCCCGCACTACACGCACTCACACGTTCAGGCAGTAATGAGACAAGTCTCGCCCGCTATCGATCTGTTTTACCAGTTGGATAACAAACACATGACCTAGAAAACAACTCTTAGCATCGGATCTTACAGATAGCCCTTAAAAGAGGATATTATCAGTAGTTATTAAATAAAGTTATCACCATTAACGCTTACATGAGGGTATTACCAGTTACTCTTACGTATTACCAGTCACTCTTACATGAGAGACTTACCAGTAGCTCTTATATGAGGGTATTACCAATCACGCTTACGTGAGACTTACCAGTAGTTCTTATATTAGGGTATTACCAGTCACTCTTATATGATATTCGTGCTGGAGGTCCGGGGTTCAATCCTCGGTCCGGCACAGATTTTTCTGATTGCCAAACCCTTCCTTCACCTCTGACAAGACGTGTATTAATCACAACTTGTGAATGTGAGGAATGCCAGGCCTCCACCGTGGTTCGGATTCCACGTTAAACTGTAGGTCCTTCATTTTATCTCACAATCACCCTACCATCACACATTAGCGTAAGTGCGTATAACCCGAACGCGGGTGCTAATAATAATAATAATAATAATAATAATAATAATAATAATACATTATAGTCTTACAGTAGCTCTTATATGAGGGTATTATCAGTTACTCTTACATGATAATCTTCCAGTAGCTCTTATATGAGGAACTTAACAATAGCGCTTACAAGAGGGTCTCACCAGTCGCTTTTATGAGAGTCTTACCAGTAGCTCTTATATGAGGGTCTCACCAGTAAATCTTATATGAGGCTCTTACCAGTAGACTTGGCGTTTATGACCACACCATGAGGTGTATTCACAAAGTTCCTGAGCAAGCTACATTTGCTCTGCAGGACTCAACTCAAGAGTCATGAGAAATGTGATCATGACCTCACTCAACATTTGTAAATGGGTGTACAAACAAACAACGTTTTCTATCAAAACTTGTTCTGTTCAAGGCAATACCGAGAGGGAGATTAATGATTTGATTACAGTTTTTTGTTTGCATGATCTGTAATATCTAAATATATGCTTTGAGGTACTTATATGGTGAGACGGTGTTCAGGATATACCAAGTAACACAAGTGGTCAGGGAGGTTGACCACATGGCTTTTGTAAAATATCATGTTCTGGTATTTAAATGAATGTGCTATTGAAGGATGTGTTCATTCTTTTATATGGATTGGTTGGTTCTTTAGTTAAAAGGGTTGCCGTCATAGGGTACAATAGCCTCTAAGTCATGTGATGATAACTTTCAATACTTAATTATTTATTTTCACAACGTCTTGATATCTGTTCACATTGTACGCATATATAAATAACGCCAATGTAATAGGAATTAGTTAGGTAGAATTTGAGAGGAAACGTACCCGCATTTGCTTGGCTGGAGGGTTTCAAACCATTTAGGAAAAATCACCCTTAATACATCCAACAGGGATTCCAACCCCGCTCTCCTCGTCATCGATAGTCAATTATTGCGAGAGTATCACTTTAAACCAGGGTTCGCAAACTCACGACCCGAGGGCCGCATTTGGACCGTGAAACATATCTGACCTCCCCGCTTGTATATATCACTATCCAGCTTACAGTCATATACGAGCACATAAAAAGTAATAATAGTTTAGTGTAAAGATTTTTTTTTTCAAAGCAAGAATGCAGTGACCACTTTACTGTTTTTCTGAGTGTTGCAATCCTCCCTTTTTTAGTTAGCTGTATTGTTTTGCAGGTTGAAAGGCAGGTATAGTAATGATATAAATGATTGACAACTGCTAACAAATATAAACTTCCCTCTTTAGGCAACATCTACTAGCAATCTTCTCACTGTGACTTGGCGACAGTAATAATTATTATTGTTGTTAATATTTTCTTGATTCTTCACCCTCACAGTGTGTCCTAGCTAGGAATGAGAATTTAATGGACGATTAACATTTAATTTTGTTTTGTTTATAATTTGGAATAATAAAACCACCTAGAAACATTTTAGACAATGCTATATTTTTCTATTACCTAAAATACTTAATTGTGTATGTATATGTGAATAATTTAAAAAATACTGCTTCAAGGATTTTGCTGGCCAACACACACATTTGTAAAAATGTAAGTTATAAAATATTTTAGTTGTAATGTACATTTATTTATTAAAATATATAATACCAAATAGTTATTATAGACTCACATCAGTGAACTCGATAAATAAACGTCATGCTCATCTGCTGTGGTTTGCTAAGGACGGGGAGGTTGGGTTCGAATCCCGGCTGGATGTACTAAAGATGGATTTCCTAAATACCCTCTTCCTTATCTACACGCAAATGTCAGTATATTTCCAATTAATTTTACCATCATCATCATCCCTTCCACTAGCGTAATTAAAATGTGAAAAGTATGTTCAGATAGTAAGACGCTGTGGATTAAAAAAAGCTTCAATGGCCACATGGTCTAAGGTTTCACTCTTGCAATAGACAATACTGCCGATGACAGGGAAATAGGGGCTCGAATCTCAGTTGGGGTGATATTTCCTAAACGGTGTTCCACTCCTGCTTTAGAACATTCGACCAGAGAAGTGGGTGGCGTAGGTAATAGTAGTAATCGTATTTATATTTTTAATACAGTTGTTCTAGCATTCTCCTGTAGATAAGCACCTCATTGTGAACGCTGTATCAGCATGTCTTGTTGATATTGTACTATTTTAAAACGTCAGAATCGAGTGTGCTAAAGGATACTATAATATATTTTTGTCACCACGCCTCACTATTATATATGTACACCGGATCCTTGTTTAAATGTAGACTAAGACCTGCAATCCTAGTTCATATTTTAAACTACAAACTAGACATAACTTTGAGTATAGTCCAAAGCTTACATAATGTATAAGGCTTGTGGAACTGAGACTCCCTGTGAATTTGGCTTACAGGCTTTAAAGTCCTTGTGAACCAGGCTTGGGGACCTGAGAGTCCTTGTGAACTGGTATTGAGGGCCTGAGAGTCCTTGTGAATCAGTCTTGGGGCCCTGAGAGTCCTTGTGAACCAGGTTTGGGGACCTGAGAGTCCTTGTGAACTGGTATTGAGGGCTTGAGAGTCCTTATGAATCAGTCTTGGGGGCCTGAGAGTCCTTACGAACCGGTATTGAGGGCCTGAGAGTCTTTGTGAATCATTCTTGGGGCCTTATAGTCCTATTTAACCGGTCTTGGGGACCTGAGAGTCCTCACGAACTGGTCTTGAGGGCCTGAGAGTCCTTGTGACCTGGTATTGAGGGCGTGAGAGTCCTGGTGAATCCGTCTTGGGGGCCTGAGAGTCCTTGTGAACTGGTATTGAGGGCCTGAGAGTCCTTGTGAATCTGTCTTGGGGCCTGAGTTTCCTTGTGAACCGGTCTTGAGGGCCTGAGAGTCCTTGTGAACAGGTATTGAGGGCCTGAGAGTCCTTGTGAATCAGTCTTGGGGGCCTGAGTTTCCTTGTGAACCGGTCTTGAGGGCCTGAGAGTCCTTGTGAACTGGTATTGAGGGCCTGAGTGTCCTTGTGAACCGGTATTGAGGGCCTGAGAGCCTTGTGAACCGGTATTGAGGGCCTGAGAGTCCTTGTGAATCAGTCTTGGGGGCCTGAGTGTCCTTGTGAACCAGTATTGAGGGCCTGAGAGTCCTTGTGAACCGGTATTGAGGGCCTGCGAGTCCTTGTGAACTGGTCTTGAGGGCCTGAGAGTCCTTGTGAACTGGTATTGAGGGCCTGAGAGTCCTTGTGAATCAGTCTGAGGGCCTGAGAGTCCTTGTGAACTGGTATTGAGGGCCTGGAGTCCTTGTGAACCGGTCTTGAGGGCCTGAGAGTCCTTGTGAATCAGTCTGTGGGCCTGGAGTCCTTGTGAACCTGGCTTGCGGGACTCCAGTTTCCCCATCTAATCCAATATGAAAACAGACTGCAGGGGTTCGGGGGATGGAATGGAAGTTTCCTCCAACTGAAGGGTTTATGTAAAGTTCGCGAGAACAAGACGTGTTTGTTTAACCTACGATATTTCTAAAAGGATGGGAGCTCAGAAGAGGAAAAAGGGGTGGGTTTTACTTGCCACACAGAGAAGTGAAATCAATATAAAAGGTGTTTCTAACATTTATATTTATTTAAATTTAGATAATGTATTATGTGTGAAATGTAAAATGAAATCTTTTCGTTAAAATGTATACATAGGGCATTTTTTTTAATATCACAAACTCATAATTGATCATTTCAAAGTAAACCCACATGACTTACAAACTAGCTTTAGTTAGGACGTGTTGTGAGGAAGTTGTAATAATTAGCTTGTATGATGAATCAACCTCCAAACAAACAAAAGTTGATCTTATTTTTCTGTAGTAGGCTAAAGCTATTCTGGTGCATTGTTAGGAAAATACTACATTTGTTTATTTCTGAGCTCCCGCAAATCCACGGAAGGATATGCTGTGTTTTTTGTTGGATTTTGTTTGAACTAGGGATTATAAATTTTTACCGCTATTTATACAAAAATTCCTGTTTTTGATGTAAACAGTTGTTTATTAAAATCTTAACCTAACGTTTTATTTTTATTTTTTTATTTTACTATGTTGTGGTTGTGACAAGAAAATGTCAACTTAGTCTTATCCGAAATAAATGACCAAACAATCTTAAATTATTATAGATTGATATTTAACACAAAGTATACTTAAAGTTCTAATCAAAGGAGTAGGGAAGATAGTGGCAGATTTAAATGAATAGCACCCTCACTCGCGTGGAGAGATGATGGGGAAACTACAGCGGTAAATCACGTATGGCAAACTACCCCAAAGGAGCTGGACAAAATTCAGAACTAGACTTTCTGCACCACCAGCAATCCAGCCAATTTCGAGCCTAAAACCTTAGACTTTAAGACCACCGATACGAGTAAATTATCCTAGATGAATCACTAAAATACCAGATTTATTCCAAAATTAACGCAATGATCAAGTTCCAGGACCTGAATATATTCTTAGAAAATGGAAACAGACAAGTAATCTATGACTCATTTATCTCCAGAGCTCATCGGGTCTCGAAGCTGAGAATTCTATATACAAACATCCACTGAGCTAAGGTGTCAGCCGATCAAACTGCTGGCTTCCCAGCGGAGGTTGAGTGAGGGAAGACTCATCCTACCCACGTGAAGGGATTTTAGGGCCTATGGTCAACTGAGGGTCGACCGTCACTTTACCTAATCAATACACAGCTGATGATCTGCCCTTGAGCAGCGGGGAACACGCACAGGCGAACTGTGCAGGGCTGGTTTACCTCAGGGATCGCAAACTTACGTTTTGCAGACGTGTTTTAATTGGGCCATATTGTGTTTAAAAATAAAATACTACGACGCAATCAAACTATCCATCCACCCCAAGATCTATGATATACAGGTCTGGCTACTTTTTAAATATTGAAGGAAAAAATGCTAGTATCGTTACATATTAGCACGCGCGAAATTTAAATATTAGAGAATTAAAAAATTTGAACCACAAAGTCTTCATTTTATGAATTTAAGTACTATGGAGACAAGAGAAAATTAAGATTACTAAAAAAAAGGGATCTTAGGCTATTAGTAAAATACATATCAACAATATTAATTGTTTGCTTATAATATTCAAAACATTTAAATTTGATTGGTGATCCCATAAATATACTTATTTTTACTATTAAAATGATCTCAATTCACAAGGGGCTGACATTATACACATTGTATTGAATTTAAATTGGGAAGCAAATATTATAAATCAAAATTATTAAAGGCTGAAGGCTCTTAGGCAACATGCTTAGCAACTAGCCTAAGACACTTGAGTCAATTTGTGTTTGAATCCTATTGAATGAATTTGAATAATAATTGTCTGAATATTAATACTGACAATTTATCAAATTAAAGTGAAGAGGAGCGTTATTATTTTAACCAGGCCTACAACTTAAAAACAAATTTATAATACTGGCACTATTGTAAAACGTCTAAATGCTTAAACAAACTCTTAAAACTAAACTCCAGAATGAAAAGGAAAGCTCATTTCAAACACATTTTTTTATATAAAATTTACACCTATGTTATAATATATATTAATAATTTCAATGATTCGTTACATATACTACCAGATTTTAAATTAAAATAATAATATAATCCTTACCAGCTACGCCAAGGATTTCGAAAAAGGTTTGTACTAAACAATCATAAACAGCTGTTCTTACAATTCTCATATTCATAACAACAATATGCATCGATCACAGCGTTAGCTCATATTGCGGCAAACTATGCAAATAAAAGCTTCAAAGTCTGATTAAAATACGCACTTAGTGTAGGGAGGGGTGTCTTAGAGGTGCTTTCACCCTTTAAAAATAAGCTCCCACTGGGTCGGTACCACCGGCAACGGACTCTCCGACGTTCCGACATTCGACTGTAAGTCCGGGCGAGGGAATTAAAATCAAGTGCGGTCCGAAATTTTTGGCGTCATCTTCAACCAGATCAGGAAATAAAGTGTGGTATTCGCCAAAGTATTTTCCTGTTGATGTTGCGAACCAGAATCATCGTGTCCTACATTTTCTTCTCTCCTCTTCAATTAAGAGGCAACTAATAGCTACAAATTCTTCCTCGCTTTCCATATTTAAATAATACGGTAAAATATCACTCACAGAAGCACAGTTATAAACATGAAACAAATCCAACAATAACAGAAATACAAACAGTACTTCCTTTAGCACGCAAACGAGAAGCTCATCTTCTGGTTTGAGAGCAGCTGCCTGAACCGGATAGTGGGCGCACCCCCCCCCCCCCCCCCCCTAAAATGTGCGGTCCGTGCGGTACCGACCCAGTGGGCGCTTAGCTTTAGTTAGAAAACTTAGCTTGCATATTTACACTATGGCGTAACTCATAAGATAGGGTCATAGTTTAACTAATCAAAGAATTGCTGCTACCTTTCAGGATAAATGGAGTGCACAAACTTTCTCATTTTTTAAATAGTTTGGAACATTTTCAAAAAATTGTTGTTAATATTAAACAACTCCGAAATGATTTGATTACGAAAAACAAGTATCCAGTGTTTTATACTTTATTTTTTATCACCGCGTCTAACTACTCATTCGGTTTACACGCCTATGCAGTGCTATTTTTAATGTTAGCCACTTCCCAGATATCCATTTTGAACAAAATCATTATAGACTTTTTGTGAATCTTTCAAATTTTGAAAAATCAGTATCAGTTATCTACGATCTATTGAGGTATAACATCAAAATGTAAAGTTTGAACGAAATCCATAAAACCATTTCGGCTGTAGCCCTGGGTACAAACGGAATTTTAAATACAACTTTCTTGAAATCGAAGGCACATAAAACGTTAAGCTCCGTTTCTAGACGTATATAGTTTACACGATCACAATTCATTATTTGCAAAAGAAAGTAAAAAATTATAAGTTAATACCATGGTTTAAAAATCGAAAGTTTTACATAAAAATACGAATTGTAATATTCTGCCGACAAATAAAAGGAGCAAGTGTCCGATTCCAAATCAACGTTCCAACAAATTGGGAACGATACATTCAATATTTTACTATTTGTATTATTCGATTTGTGTTTTATCAATTTAAAAAATAGTTTCCATATCATACATTCTTAAATATGTTACGTACTCACTCCACAGATCAGTAAAAAATAAATAAGGTTTAATGAGGTTAGTCAATTAATTTTCTTTTCGCCCACCCAAACCGTTTTACTCATTTTCACTACTTGACAGCCCCACTAGGCACTTGAGGCTGTGGTCCCTGGTTTATCAGCTCAACTGATGTTAGTAGGATAGTATAATAATAGTTGTGGTCTAGTGGCCAGAGTTCCCCGGCACTTACAGAACTTTTCTGTGAAGCAGTGTATTTGGAAAGGGATCAGACTCAGCCTCGTGAAGACAAATGAGGAGCTACTTGAATAAATAAGTATCAGCTCCGGTCTAGAAAACTGAGATCGACAGCAAGAGGCTCGTTGTGCTGACCACATCACACCCTTTATTCGTAAATGTTGGCCCTAATCATCGATAACAGTGGTGACTGCTCGGTCGGTATAGCTCGATTGTGGGCTAACGGCATGGAGTTGTATAGCTAATAGCTATAAATACAACTTTGTTACTAAACTACATGATGACCCTCGTCCTAGTGGAGGGTCAGTGAAAATGTATACTTTTTTTTTTTCTTGCGTATGGTATTACTGACCGGAAGGGACATGAATTCCAGTTCGGTCGTCTGTATGTAGAGTGTAAACTATACGCCACTCTGGTGGCACAGAGCGTTGCCCGGGGTACATCTACGGAGGTTGTCTACACATACCCGCACTGAGATGATATGATGACATTGAAAATGGAGGTGTGAGCCAGTTGGAGTATTAAACCTACCTTTCGCCTAATTTACCAGCCCCTGGTGACCATTTGGATAATTTCCCTTTAGAAAAAAAATACCCAAGGTACCAGCCAGGAATCGTACCCGGGATCTCTAGGTCCATAGCCAGTTGCACTGACCACTGCACCACTGGGCCGGATTTTATCTTATTAGAGTCTTATTTTGAAACTCTATCGTATACAAGGTTAAACAGCTGATCATTAATTTGAGTGGCCTATTTATGTAAGAGATAGGTCGATTTCTGAAAATAATAAACCAGGAGAAAGTAACATTCCCACATCTCGCTATGTCACTGATAAAGGAGCTTAGGGTCATCTTATAAAGTTGGTGTTTTGGGGTCTAGGTTGCTTGTTTAGTCCGTCCTGATACCTATTCTTCCTATAGGGACCTGAGCGCTTCCTCCCCTCACTATAACGGTAATAGGATGATTGTCCTTGAATCATCCTGATGAAAGGACTAACCGATGAAAGCATTTTCAATATCTGACTGCACGTGTGGAATCAAACCAAAAGGTTGGTCAAAATTGTGTTGATCTGCCTGACCACTCGGATAGAGGAACTAATATTACGCACCTATCTAGACAGACTAAGTGATAAGATACACATACTTTATACTCAGGGGCATCACTAAGGTTTTGCCGTCCTACTCAAATGTTGACTGGCCACCCCTCTCCTCTGTTTTACTCTCTTGCAACCCCCATATCATCCATACACCCATATAAAACAATGTATAATGTTACTCTGTTCCTGACCATCGCCACCTACCATATTACATTATGAAGATGGAAAAGAGCTTTGGCTACGGTTATAGCCGTCACATGATACATCTTTTAATTTAATTTACTATTGCTCAGAAATGACACCTGCACACAACATTCGAGTCTGATACCTTCGGCTTCGCGCCAATGCTCTGCCCCTGAGCTAACAAGGAATATTATCGTTCTCAGGGACATACTTCATTCAGTTTAATCCAAAGTATGTGATGAACATGACCAAGCACCGATAGCTGTTACACCTATAGTTCAAGGAACCGATAATTACTCTAATGAGCTAGGGATGAGGAAAGTAGAATTTAGAGGACGTATATCCGTATTTGCGTGGAGAAAGAGTGGAAAACCATTTAGGAAAAGTCCCTCTCAGTATACTCGACCAGGATTCAAACCCCGATCTCCCTGTCATCGGCAGTCTAGTCTATTGCGAGAGCAACGCCTCAGACAATGCGGCCACCGAAGCAGATAGTGTTGAATTATCCCGAGTATGGTATTATCATTGGATAACTCAGTGCTGGAGCTTGAGCACGCTAAGCCAAAGCTCCCGGGTTCGATTTCCATGTCCACGTATTATTTTCCAACTATGTTTAATTTGACTGAACGATATTACATTTTGTTCTTTTAAGTTTAAAATGTGGCAAATAACCCAAACTTAAGGAACGCCGACAAGTACAAAAACATGGATTTCAATCGAGAGTTGATAAAAATAAAATATAACAGGCAGAGCATGCGAGAGGGGTAGCGAGTGGAGATTACAATATTTCTGGTAAATCTCACAACCCCTTACCAATAATTGGACTAGCCCTCTGCTTGCACTAAGCTTAAAGCAAAGGTTCGGTCTGGACGTGACTTTTCACTGGTAGCTGTGCATCACACATCTTGTAAACAATTGTTCTGCGCGAATGCACGTGTTAATTTTCCGGTTGCACCGGTTCCGCTTATACCTTTTGGTAGCTCTTGGAATAGAAGCTGGGTCCCTGGACCTTAATCAGTCCTTCTACAGTAGCCCCATGGCTTCTTTGGTGCTGACTGACAGCTCAAAGCTGACAGCTGACGGCTTTGAAAAGTTACCAGACCAAATTATGTATCCCTACGCCGAACCATATGATCTGCAAAAAACATGTGTTTAGCACTTGTCACTTCTGACAGTCAAAATGTAGGTATATATCTAAATTTTGACTGTCAGAAGTCAGCTGTGAACTGTCAGTCAGCACCAAAGAAGCCATGGGGCTACTGTAGGTATGTTTCTTGTATGTACAGGTAAGTACCGTAATATGCCCGCCTTGTAGCTCCTCATATCTAATTGCATGCTCATGTTGGAGAGTATGGCTTCTAGCTTAATATACCGGCTTTGTCAGCGCAATCCCGGGTCAAGCACAGGGCTTCTAATCCTGAAAAACACTGCACAAGACCATAGAGCTAATGCACACGAAAAAAACATAACCTCCTCGCACTGAAGAAAATAAAGAAGGGGGCATAACATCAACACAATATGGCGTAAAGCGCATAGTGATTACTTCAATAGGTCCATCACTATAGGCAAGCCTAGCCGTTCCAATGTACGCCACAAGCATATCTTTCTGGCAGTGACGTCAGTTTGAGGAATGGGTGTTTACTATTTGTTGCAGAGACATAAAGCAACATTCTTAAAAAAAAAACAATGCAATACTTTCTACTGGGTTGATTTATTTTAGAAAAAAAAGTACACGTGGTTAGGTCAGTAAATAAAATATTGGTTGTGTTGTCTCTTCAACCAAGGAGATTGGGCAAAATATACACCTAAAAAAAAGATGGTTGATTGAGCAACGAAGACTTACAAGTTACAACCTGGAAACAAAAATAATGTGTTTAGGGAGAAATATAAAAATAAGTTCGTATTATTAAACCTTGCATTTGAAAGTCCTTTCTTCTAGATAATTTACATTCACCTCATTTACCCTGAAATTTATCAGTCTCACCTTGACGGATTACACTATTACTATTTTATAAGCTATACCATTGTGGATCCATGAAAGGTTAACTTGCTACCTTTCAAGGTAAACGAAAGGTATATGGTTAAATAAGGCAAATAATGGAATCTTCCTGAAGAGCTGGTATAACCATAAATTTAAGACGGGATGAATTGCTAGCCATAGGGGCGCAATAGCTTAGATTTGAGGCCATCAATAGAAACAAATGGCAAGGGGCAAGAATCATATTATGTTACCACTAGCAGAATGATGATCTTGGCCTCACACGCTTGAACAATGGCACACATATATGAACTACCGATATATTGTATGCACTCACGGAAGGAGGAGCCAACTTCTCCTGCTCCCTAAATTGCCCACTGCGCATGTAATACGCGTGACTACGCTCAAAGGACACAACCATGATGGCGCTAGTTAGAGGAACCTCGCAAGAGGTGTTTGTTTCCCAGTCAAGTGGATGTCGAGCCTTGACACGTCATGTGAGTTTCCACTCTTGAATAGTCGCTGACTTATTTACATAAGGTGCCAGTCTAGTGACGTAAGGAGTTCTTATAAATATATTTAGTATCTGAGAGGAAACCACAATTGATTACACCAACCGAATATTTTCTACGTGATAAGTAACTTATAAACCATATTTATAAAAATTTAAAAAGTGTTATTAACTATATTATGTTCAGTATTTTTACTAGATGAAAACATAAATTAATAAACTAGTAGTTTGGACTATTTAATTCAAACACGTTTACCACTAAACATGTAAATAACCTAATGTTTTGCCACCAATATTCAAAATTGCAAGTATACGTATTTATTGCCCTTATTTTCTTAAAGAGGAGTGGAGTTTATTTAGCTACAAATGCAAAATAATATATTTACATGTAATGAAATAACAGCGCTAAAGTGGCTAGATTTGAAATTAAAATTGTGATACCTTATTCATATAATGGCTAAGGCAAGCCAATGTCATAAAAACTGTAAGGTTATGAGTATATATGTACAGTCCAATTTTAACTGACAGAAATGTTTTAACAATAAAAACTATTTTGTGGTCAATATTAATAACATTTTACTATATTATTAGTGTTATTTTATAGATAGGCCTATTGATAACATCTTTCGATAATGAAATCTGCATATCAGATAATTTGACGTATAAATACGTGAACATAGATCTAGTAACTTTTATATCTTTCTTCCTATGGAAATTGGACTGTATAGAGGTGCACACGCCTCGGTGGCGTAGTTGGCTAACGCGCTAGCCGTGTTGAGCTCGACCGCCGAGGACGGGGAGATCGAGGTTCGAATCTCGGTTGGGTGAATTGGGGGTGGTTTTTCCTAAATGATTTTCCACTCTCCCTCCACGCAAATGCGGATTCACTTCCTATAAATTCAACCCTCCCAATTCCTAATCCATTAGCGTAATTAGTATTTAAGCGTATAATCCGAACGGGTAGTAAGACGCGATGCTAAATATTATTATTATTATAAAGGTCCACGTTGAGATATGGTCATGTGCGAATATGCAGAGTGTTAAAAAAAAGTGGCTCAGAACTTCAGGATATTGTAGTACTCATTAAAATGAGTAAAAATGTCCTAGTAAACATAGGCCCGCAAACCAGCTCTCACAGAGATACAGGCAATTTAATCTTTCGGCGATGAAAATAAACTGAATAAAAAAAGTAATGTTATTTGGGTTTATATGGCATAAACGTATTGCCTCATCACTACAAGGAGTGTTCTACATGTTTTCCTTCCGTTTCCACATCTTCTAATCAGATTGTTGCATGTTCTTTGAAAAAGCCCTGGCTTAGATCATTAGAATTGCCTGACAGCCATTTTCAATTCGGTGTTGTAAGTCTGCTAAATCAATTATTGGAGACGAGTACACCAAACTCTTTAAGATGGGGCGCTAGTGAGCGTGAGCTTAGGGCAATATTTTCGAAGTTTTTATAGCATAAACATTTATTTGGCCAAAATAAATTAAATATTTCTTCTATAGACTCATAGAGTTTAGTTTTCCGCACATGCTAATCTCAACAGTTCTTTAATATCTGTCAAGGATGTCCTGGAATTTAGTGACAACTTTTTCTCTTCATTTAAAAAGTTTGTCACCAAATACCGCTATGCTCATGAGAGATATTCAAGAACTCTTGAGATTAGTATGTGCAGAAAGCTAAACTCTATGTTTCTATAGAAGAAATATTTGATTTATTTTTGCCGAAAAAATGTTTATGCTATATAAACTGCAAAATTAATGCACTAAACTGGCGCTCACTAGCGCCCCACCTTAAGTAACTCATACAAAAAAAAGTCCAAAGGCTCAAAGTCAGGGGACCATGGAGGGTGGTGGACTAGGGAGCCTCGACCTATCCATCTTCTATTAAATGTATCATTGAGGTGATGTCTGACAAGGAAACCTGTCATACATAAGCCTCATTTAATTGTCTTTCTCTAGGGGTATATCCTCCAATAGAGTGGGTAAAACATTCAGTAGAAAATTATGGTACTCCTGCACCATTTAGTTTGTTTGGCAAAAAATGAGTGGGCCTATTAGTCTGTCTCCTAAAATGGCCAGCCAAACATCGATTGAATATTGCTGTTGGTGTTTTAATTCGAGAATGGCAAGAGGATTTTTGTCTGCCCATACAGTATTATTTTGAAAGTTCACAACGCCACCCCTAGTAAATCCACCCTCATAAGTAAAATGAATGTCAGCAACGAAGCCTGGGTTCATAGCTAATTTTCCAAGAAGCCATTGGCAAAACACCGCCGTTGTTTGCTAATCAGGGGGAGTGAGAGCTTGCACTCTTTGAACATGGCACGGGTACAACAACTGTTCACGAAGTATTCTACATACCAAAGTTGCACTGATAACTTCAATATCTGGAATTCTTCTTATACTAGCTCTTGGATTCTATTCCACCCTTCTCAAAACACGAATTTCCATATCAAGAGTAGTAATACTTCAGGGACGCCCACGAACCATAACACGTGATTGAAAAAGAACCATCTTCACACAGTATTGTACGGGACGGGATTGTGTGACTGTGTTAAGTTTCCTCGTAGAAACGACACAGCATTTCCACTGTCACGGCCATAAATAAAATGCATGTACTTCCATTTCCACTTTAGGATAGTAAGCTATCATCATTAACTTATTAAAAGACAATAAACACGATTCGGACAACTCCCACAGTAACAAAACTTTGATTAATGTTATTCTGGTCAGTGTCAACCCAGGTATTATGTAAGGTAATCAAATGGAATTCAAATGCTAGCTCATGTGTACGTAGGTAAACAAATGCAATTTCAATGTCTACAACTGGCAACAGTTAAATTGAATTTAAAAAAAATTAAAAATAAATCGCCTCTATCTCTGTGTGAGCTGGTTTGGGGTTCTATGCTTACTAGCACTTTTTACTTTCTCTCTACCTTACAGGTAGAGAAAGTATGGTGATCGTCAAAAAAATCGAACTCGAAATTTTGATGAATTTTGACGTTTCATGACTCCCTGAATCCGAAAAAGTGGTTTTTGAATTTCC
The DNA here is from genome assembly GCA_033556935.1 of Timema podura. Lineage (NCBI taxonomy): Eukaryota > Metazoa > Arthropoda > Insecta > Phasmatodea > Timematidae > Timema > Timema podura. The sequence continues at coordinate 20,303,036 of JAVRXN010000003.1, read as the reverse complement.
GTCTGTCTGTCTATCTGTATGTCTGTCTGTACCTCCAACTAGAGCCTAAACTATTTTACCGATTGAGCTGAAACTTGATATCTAGGGTTTTCATAGGGTTGCCCCGAGGGGTTTTTGGAATTGGATATCTACCCCTAAAATTAAGGGTAGTTTACTGAAGGGAAAAAAGAGAAAAAGTCGATTTTCTCAAAATCGGCTCTAACGATTTTGATTAAATTTCATTTATGAACATTAATAAATATTCCAAACAAAATGGCTACTCTCAATATTTCGGCAAAATGGCTTTAAGGGCTCCGGTCTGATGTGTTAATTAACATTTTTTATAATAGCTCCGAAACTATTTGAGATATGAAATTACTTAGCATTACAAATATGTATATATATTTATAATACAAATATTTTATTCGAAACATATTTTTATAAAATCAAAAATTTTCAATCTATACGCAATTATATAAATATTTTTAACTTTTTGGACATTAAAGCTTAAGTATTGCGATCGTAAAAAAAACTAACCTGAAATGTTGATGGATTTCGACGTCTCATGACCTCCCGAACCCTAAAAAATAGTCTTTGCAATGCCGTCTGTCTGTGTGTCTATTAAAACTTATAATTAAGGGTAGTTTACTGAGGGGCAAAAAGAGAAAAAGTCGATTTTCTCAAAATCGGCTCTAACGATTTTGATTAAATTTCATTTATAAACATTAATAAATATTACAAATAAAATGGCTACCCTCAATATTTTGGCAAAATTGCTTTAAGGGCTCCGGTCTGATGCGTTAATTAACATTTTTTATAATAGCTCCGAAACTATTTGAGATATGAAATTACTTAGCATTACAAATATGTATATATATTTATAATACAAATATTTTATCCGAAACATATTTTTATAAAATCAATAACTTTCAATCTATACGCAATTATATGATTTTTTTAACTTTTTGAACATTAAAGTTTAAGTATTGCGACCGTAAAAAAAAAACTAACCTGAAATGTTGATGGATGTCGACGTCTCATGACCCCCCCCCTCCCCCAAACCCTAAAAAATAGTCTTTGCAATGCCGTCTGTCTGTGTGTCTATAAAAACTTAAAATTAAGGGCGAAAAGAGAAAAAAAATTGTTTTCTCAAAATCTGCTCAAACGATTTTATTAAAATTCGTTTCTAGGCGTTGATTAAGATTATAAATAAACTGGCTATTTTTATTTTCCTGTGAAAAGGATTTTTAGGGTACTTTACAGAAGCGTTTATTTCCGTATCTCCACAACTATTTGAGAAACTAATCAACTTATCATTGCAAAATTGTAGGACTATTAGAAATAAAAAACTTTTATTTGACATATATTTTTATAAAAGCAACAGTTTCTGAGATATTTGCAAATATATTAATACAATTTTGTGAGCTTTAGTTGTAAACATATACTACTTAAGTCTTAACGCAATAATTCTCCAATGCCATAGAGTAATTAAATATAAGTAAGTATCTAAAAAAGTATGTTATTTTTTCTTAAAGCTCTTAGGAGAAATGTTTGCACAGCAATGATCTATCTCCATTTTAGACTCAATAGTCAATATTTACATTTTTTATTGGTCAAAATGTATAAATGAATAATTAAATATCAATGCGATGGCTTGAAGATCTGCAACACCTTATAAAATGTTAAAATTTTAACCAGAAATCGAAATTTTAATACGAAGTGTTGACCCTTGTGGAAGACATTAAACTGTTTGAAATGCTCTTAGGTGGACAAAGATGCGCCTTTTTTCTCATTGATTCTATATCATTGTATATTATTTTATGCGTGTTCTTATGTGGAGTGGTGATGATACAATGTACATTATTCCGTTCAGAAATCTTACGAGTTAATAGAAAGAGAGAGAAAGTCTGTGCGGTGCGCCGTACCATTTATTTTACTCATTTTAATGAGTACTACAAGATCATTAAAGTTCTGAATCCTTTTTTATAACACCCTATATATTGTGCTGTCACCGAGACTAACTAGACATTCGGGTTATGTGCATATGGACTAATTACAATAATGAATTAAGGATGAATTAAGAGGACGTGTAGCTACATTTGCGTGAGGATGGAATGGAAAATAACTTTAGGAAAGTCTGCCTTAGTATACCCAACCAAGATTTGAACGCCAAACTCCCTGGTATCGGCAGTCAAATCTAATGTGAGAGTGACGCCTTAGAGTTAGACCATTCGACCATCAAAGTGGGCTGGGCGGAAATGGAACAAGAAGTAAACTTGTCTGCGTTTGTCATATATGTAATTATTTGTAACGATTTTTTCTTCTGATAAATAAAAGTTATTTTAAAGTTTATTATTGTATCCCAACATAAGCTTAACTCAACATTGACAAAATCAGAGTTAGGTCAATTTAACCTGGGTTAATAAATTGCATTTGCCTTGCAAGGGAGAAAGAAACTACATTTAAGTGCAGCTGATTAGGATCGAACTTAGACCATCATGTTGAGAGTCCGGAGCCCATTACTTGCGTCAGCCCTGCCAGTCATAAGATTAATAAACGTCGTGCGAGGTCAAATTCGACCAGAGTTTTAAAACACGGTAATAATAAAAAGTGGTAAAATTAAGGGAGAAGAAATCATTTCCTGACTAAAAAAAAAAAAGTGTGGTACGACTTGAAGTTAATGGCTCGCTCGTATCGACCATATCCTTCATTTACATACTGAACTGACCTAGCGACCGCTTCACACGAGCAGAGCTGCTCAACGTTCAGGTAGGTCCATCACGCCATGTCGGAGCTCTAGCGCATGCAACCAATTCACTTGATTGCTGACAGATAACCAACCACTATGTCATTACGACACCTGGACAATTTGCTATGTAATATTCCTTTATGTGATTGATAGGGCAGGGAAGTTGACAACAGGTCAAGATGGATGGTGGCTCCACCCCCAGGTCACACTTGATATACTAGTTGTGATTGAGAGGGAAGGTAGGCCCACTACAGGTCTAGATGGATGGTGGCTCCACCCCCAGGTTGCACTTGATATACTAGTTGTGATTGAGAGGGAAGGTAGGCCCACTACAGGTCTAGGTGGATGGTGGCTCCACCCCCAGGTCACACTTGATATACTAGTTGTGATTGAGAGGGAAGGTAGGCCCACTACAGGTCTAGATGGATGGTGGCTCCACCCCCAGATCACACTTGATATACTAGTTGTGATTGAGAGGGAAGGTAGGCTCACTACCGGTCTAGATGGATGGTGGCTCCACCCCCAGATCACACTTGATATACTAGTTGTGATTGAGAGGGAAGGTAGGCCCACTACAGGTCTAGATGGATGGTGGCTCCACCCCCAAGTTGCACTTGATATACTAGTTGTGATTGAGAGGGAAGGGAGGCCAATTCAGGTCTAGGTGGATGGTGGCTCCTCCCCCAGGTCACACTTGATATACTAGTTGTGATTGAGAGGGAAGGTAGGCCCACTACAGGTCTAGATGGATGGTGGCTCCACACCCAGGTCACACTTGATATACTAGTTGTGATTGAGAGGGAAGGTAGGCCCATTACAGGTCTAGATGGATGGTGGCTCCACCCCCAAGTTGCACTTGATATACTAGTTGTGATTGAGAGGGAGGGTAGGCCCATTACAGGTCTAGGTGGATGGTGGCTCCACCCCTAGGTTGCACTTGATATACTAGTTGTGATTGAGAGGGAAGGTAGGCCCACTACAGGTCTAGAGGGATGGTGGCTCCACCCCTAGGTTGCACTTGATATACTAGTTGTGAATGAGAGGGAAGGTAGGCCCACTACAGGTCTAGATGGATGGTGGATCCACCCCTAGGTTGCACTTGATATACTAGTTGTGATTGAGAGGGAAGGGAGGCCAATTCAGGTCTAGGTGGATGGTGGCTCCACCCCCGGTTGCACTTGATATACTAGTTGTGATTGAGAGGGAAGGTAGGCCCACTACCGGTCTAGATGGATGGTGGCTCCACCCCCAGGTAACACTTGATATACTAGTTGTGATTGAGAGGGAAGGTAGGCCCACTACAGGTCTAGATGGATGGTGGCTCCACCCCCAGGTCGCACTTGATATACTAGTTGTGATTGAGAGAGAAGGGAGGCCAATTCAGGTCTAGGTGGATGGTGGCTCCACCCCCCAGCTGCACTTGATATACTAGTTGTGATTGAGAGGGAAGGGAGGCCCACTACAGGTCTAGGTGGATGGTGGCTCCACCTCCAGGTCGCACTTGATATACTAGTTGTGATTGAGAGGGAAGGTAGGCCCACTACAGGTCTAGATGGATGGTGGCTCCACCCCCAGATCACACTTGATATACTAGTTGTGATTGAGAGGGAAGGTAGGCTCACTACCGGTCTAGATGGATGGTGGCTCCACCCCCAGATCACACTTGATATACTAGTTGTGATTGAGAGGGAAGGTAGGCTCACTACCGGTCTAGATGGATGGTGGCTCCACCCCCAGGTCACACTTGATATACTAGTTGTGATTGAGAGGGAAGGGAGGCCAATTCAGGTCTAGGTGGATGGTGGCTCCACCCCCCGGCTGCACTTGATATACTAGTTGTGATTGAGAGGGAAGGGAGGCCAATTCAGGTCTAGGTGGATGGTGGCTCCACCCCTAGGTTGCACTTGATATACTAGTTGTGATTGAGAGGGAAGGTAGGCCCACTACAGGTCTAGATGGATGGTGGCTCCACCCCAGGTCGCACTTGATATACTAGTTGTGATTGAGAGGGAAGGGAGGCCAATTCAGGTCTAGGTGGATGGTGGCTCCACCCCCCGGCTGCACTTGATATACTAGTTGTGATTGAGAGGGAAGGGAGGCCAATTCAGGTCTAGGTGGATGGTGGCTCCACCACCCGGTCACACTTGATATACTAGTTGTGATTGAGAGGGAAGGTAGGCCCACTACAGGTCTAGATGGATGGTGGCTCCACCACCCGGTTGCACTTGATATACTAGTTGTGATTGAGAGGGAAGGGAGGCCCACTACAGGTCTAGGTGGATGGTGGCTCCACCCCCAGGTTGCACTTGATATACTAGTTGTGATTGAAAGGAAAGGTAGGCCCACTACAGGTCTAGATGGATGGTGGATCCACCCCCAGGTTGCACTTGATATACTAGTTGTGATTGAAAGGGAAGGTAGGCCCACTACAGGTATAGATGGATGGTGGCTCCACCCCCAGGTTGCACTTGATATACTAGTTGTGATTGAGAGGGAAGGGAGGCCCACTACAGGTCTAGGTGGATGGTGGCTCCACCCCCAGGTTGCACTTGATATACTAGTTGTGATTGAAAGGAAAGGTAGGCCCACTACAGGTCTAGATGGTTGGTGGATCCACCCCCAGGTTGCACTTGATATACTAGTTGTGATTGAAAGGAAAGGTAGGCCCACTACAGGTCTAGGTGGATGGTGGCTCCACCCCCAGGTTGCACTTGATATACTAGTTGTGATTGAGAGGGAAGGGAGGGCCACTACAGGTATAGATAGATGGTGGCTCCACCCCAGGTTGCACTTGATATACTAGTTGTGATTGAGAGGGAAGGTAGGCTCACTACAGGTCTAGATGGATGGTTGATCCACCACCCGGTTGCACTTGATATACTAGTTGTGATTGAGAGGGAAGGTAGGCCCACTACAGGTCTAGATGGATGGTGGCTCCACCACCCGGTTGCACTTGATATACTAGTTGTGATTGAGAGGGAAGGGAGGCCAATTCAGGTCTAGGTGGATGGTGGCTCCACCCCCCGGCTGCACTTGATATACTAGTTGTGATTGAGAGGGAAGGTAGGCTCACTACAGGTCTAGATGGATGGTGGATCCACCACCCGGTTGCACTTGATATACTAGTTGTGATTGAGAGGGAAGGTAGGCCCACTACAGGTCTAGATGGATGGTGGCTCCACCCCCAGGTTGCACTTGATATACTAGTTGTGATTGAGAGGGAAGATAGGCCCACTACAGGTCTAGATGGATGGTGGCTCCACCACCCGGTTGCACTTGATATACTAGTTGTGATTGGGAGGGAAGGTAGGCCCACTACAGGTCTAGATGGATGGTGGCTCCACCACCCGGTTGCACTTGATATACTAGTTGTGATTGAGAGGGAAGATAGGCCCACTACAGGTCTAGATGGATGGTGGCTCTACCACCCGGTTGCACTTGATATACTAGTTGTGATTGAGAGGGAAGGTAGGCCCACTACAGGTCTAGATGGATGGTGGCTCCACCACCCGGTTGCACTTGATATACTAGTTGTGATTGAGAGGGAAGGTAGGCCCACTACAGGTCTAGATGGATGCTGGTTGCGTTAAACAAAGGACATGTAAAATACTAGGGGAGTATAAAACGGGGGCTTATTATATTTTCACTAAAATTTCAAAATAGCTCTTTCTTTTCGATCTCTCTTGTGTACGAAGGAGCAAAACCCACCTGCCATGGCCCATGGATTTATGGAGAAGAAATTATTTCCTGTTTTTCGTGGGTCGACCTAATTTTTATGGTCCGTTCGTATCGACCCCATCCGGTGTCCTGACCTTCATTTTCATTTCGAACTGACCTGAGCTGACACGAGAAGGGGCCAGTCAACATCGCGCCATGGAATACCATCCTACCCGTGTCATAGAAGGGTTAAGGAAGTCTTGGTGGACATAGGTTATAAAATAGACTTATTAGGTATTACCATAGTCCAATTTTCAAAGAAAGAAACTTTTAGAAAATACAAACATATTTTAACGGCCAAAAGTGATAACGCTTTACCTTTTTATTGTGTTATTTCATATACGGGATGCCCATAAAGTCGCTGTATATTTTTGAGACTAAAAGGACGTGAACTGTTTATGTTTCAGGTACTGACCGACAGTGAATTCAGAAGAACGTTTCATGTTAGAAATCAACTTATCCAAGGAAACAAGTGTAATTTGATTGGCACATATTTCTTAAACGATTTCACAAACCAGGACCTACCGACAAATCTATGCGCGAGTTGGTCAACATATTCAACAGAACGGGATCAGTTCATGATGTGGATATATCTGGCCATCCTAGTACACCACAGTAGCGTGTGAAACTAACCTGTGATCTCTTCTAAGATGAGCCAAACGTGCCCATTTGCAGGGAATCACAGAGAATATAAATCCCCACATCAACTTTTCACAAGATTTTAAAGACTAAACTAAAGGGAATAGCCTACCACATTCAAGTCTGATACGACCTTCATGAAGAGGACTATCCAACACAAGAAGCCATGTGTTTACACTTAGTTGAACAAATTTCAAAACGAAAATTTGATGAAGAATATTCTATTTAATGACGAAGCTATCTTCTATACCTGTAGAAAAGTTAACCAACACAACTGTCACTGAAAAATCTAGCGAGCTCATTTCATGGGAGCGAGATTCGAGTAAGGCCAATGTGTGGCTTGGAATGACCAAATAGAAAATGTATGGAGCTTTCTTCTTTGATGAGTGAAAAAAGTAACAGGAATTGTTTATCTTGATATGTTACAACAATGTCTAGAGCCTCAGCTTATTCAAAACAACACCCTAAATGAAGTTGTGTTCCATCAAGATGGAGAACCATGCCCTTATGCTGTCATTGTTCAGACCTATCTCAATGACCGTTTTCCAAACCGATGGGTTGGGCGGAGAAGTCAAAGACCCTGGGCACCAGTATCCCCGGAATTAGCTCCCTTAGATTGTGTTGATTGGGGATTTATCAAATCTCACGTGCATCGCCGAGGAATTGAGAATTTGCAAGTGTTGAGACATCGCATCGTACAAGCAGTAGCATAGTTTATTCTATGGATTTTGTAAAAAAAAAATCCACGAAACAGCTGACCTATTTTAGATATGAATAAATATTTATGGTGCTTTTGTATAGTAGAATTAGTTGAGCTTTTGTGCCTGTTTATGGCAATTAGTGGAAGAAATGTTTTATTTGTACATTAAAACATTCCTTTAACAACATCTTCTTTGAGTGCTGTTCTTATATCAAAAATGTAATAACATCGATAGGGACTTTATGGATATCCTGTATACGGATAATATATAATCAAAAGTGACAGATTAAGATTACATATCTTAACGTATGGATACATGAAAGAAGATCTAGAAACTTTTCTAGCTGTCAGATAAGGCCCTTCGCATGAAAAGTGAGCTGTATATTTACCTCACATGCCTCTGAAACAGACAGGACAAACATCTATCTGACATAGCTATGTTTATAAACTATGTGTGCTCAAAATACAGTTAAGATTAAGTATAAAAATATGTCACTACAGGAAAAGGGTTGCGAATTGCCTAGCACATTGGTCCCGTTTGCTGAATATTTGACGATTAGTCTTAGAGTAGTAAGTCTATCGTAGGGCCAGATTATAGATTAGAGCTTTATTAGTTAGTGTTAGTGAAACTTAAATTCAGGTCCTCCACCAGAGAATAATATTGGTACCACTGTATCAGGCCCGGAACTTTCAGAGGTTTCAAACCAAGGTTCGCGGAAGGAAATAAAATATCAAATAAAATGGAAAATAATAAAATGCTTAGCCATTAAATGATAAGTGCATTCCCAGCCCGTCAGCTGGGGTTTTCCTCAAGAGGAATAAGCTTACCGGTAGATGATACACCGGCAGCAAATCTGACCACTCGGAGGGACTTACAAGCACCGTCTCAGTGGTATAAAACTTGGGCTAGTTATTGAAAACTATGCTATTGTTCTCTATACTGCTCTCCTTCCCTCCTTCCGACTTGCCAACAGGCTTAAAGGTGCGTTGTCCAAGCTGCGAAAGTTACATGCTACTGCGGATGGAGTCAGTCTTCACGCATGCGCTGTTTGAGTTTGGTTCGCAGCACGAGGCGATGGTGGCTCGTGTCGCAGAACTGGTGGAGTGAGCATTGCTTGCGGCTAGAGCTGTATCGACAGTTGCTTATTTGTTAATGAATGTTGTGTGTTAATTTATTTTTTACATGTTTAAACAACGAAAACTTAAGGTGTTAATTACCCACTCGCAGGATTTGGTATCCCAACATCCATTCGTATACGATTTAAATCATCCGAAGTACAAAGACATCCATGCATATGTTCACCTGTCTTTTCCTTTTACTGTACAACCACATTAAAATCATTTCGTCACAATATATCAAAATATCCCAAAAGCTTCTATCACTCAGATCACCTGTACTTTCATTCATCTCGAAATCGAATGCTGACTGTAGCTGAAGTCGCGTCATGCCGCATGCAGTTAGTCACTGTTAGTGTCGCCAAGGTCTGTTGCGGCCGTAGTCACGCGACTAACCGCAGTCGCAGGTAAATGTCGCAGCTTGGACAACGCATCTTTAGATGGCCATACACGCTCGATTTTGATCCAAAGAAGCTATAAAATATATCTCATTGCTGAGTCCAACTTTTCTTGGCCCTTGTCACACACGCTATAGATTCCTAGAATCATAAATCTTCAAACAGATGCCGCTATCAGCTTAATAGAAAGATAAAAAAAAAGTGGTTTTCCTTGGATGTTTAATGTCTTAAAAATACGTCGCTATCAATTATTTAGTGGCAAGGAGAAACAAGGGTCTTCCTGACCTAGGAAACTTTTTTTATCTTAAACAGACGACAGTATCTATTAGATGACGAGCCCAATTCTCTAATTTATCCATGGAGTCAAGCCATCGATTCTGATCCTGTGAAGCCAAAAACGAGGCTCAGCTTCCCCCACGAACGATAGAGATTATCTGGTATCTGGTTAGTACGAATCATATTTGATGGCACAAAAGTGTATGTATAGCTTTAGACAGGCTAGGAGAGACTCTCTTGCCTCCCTCTGCATTGATCACAAGATCACATCTTCGGCCGACTATGATGCAATAATTGCATAATACATAGCTGATAGGCAAACTCTTGAATAATTATTAATAATTTTAATAATAAGTAATATTTACGTGTGTACCTAGCAGGGAGCAAGGAACGCCAAGTTATAATAGTTTTATAAAGTTTTTTTTATTCGTATGACTGAGGCCGCTCAGTCGGTATAGCTCAGTTGCGGGCTGACGCCGTGGGTTTTTTAAAACTACTTATGAACGTTGAGGAGTATTTCAGACTTAATTAAATTAATTTTAAATTTCATTTGGCTGATTGTAAAAGGATTAATAAAGGTGAGGGGACTGGTCTTTGCACCTGGTGAGCTTGCGCAGAAAAAAAAATGTATTTTCGCTAACATCAGTGGTAACCTAGCCAAGGTCCTTCCTGTCAACAGGAGAGAGAGAGAGAGAGAGAGAGAGAGAGAGAGAGAGAGAGAGAGAGAGAGATGGGGTGGGGTGTGGGGACTCACGCGACGACTTCCCTCCCTCACGAGAATACCACGCACTAACACAAATATTGACTCAGACCCAGGTTTGAAACAACTTCTGACGACGACTGTTTGTGGCTTGATGATTTTTAAGAGGGTGCAAACTCACGCTGACGGGTTTTAACAAGGTAAGCTACAACACTTGATCTGACAGATTTTGATGTTTATAGTGCTGAACTCACCAATGGTTCGTCTACAATCAGTCACACCAGCTTGTCGTAGGGTACGTTGGGTTTGTTTTTGGCTTAAAATGGGGTAATCTTCAATGAAATGTCGGGATATGTAGTTTCCCCCATAGGAATAAGAAAGATAATTAAATAAATGGTAGGAAACCATCGATCACATTTTATAATAATAAAGTGTTTAGCAGCTTGGAACAAAATTTTCAGAAATAGCTTTTCAGTAAACTACTTCTAAGTAAGTTTTATTCAGAAACACCAACCCATCATCTTGTTAATCACAATAAACACTCTCCATACATTAATTTTGACAAAAATTATAAAAGATTTTTTTTTAATATCAAATTTTCAAAAATCAATTCTTTGTAAGCTACCCTCAAACAAGTTTGTAGAATTAAAATATATTCTTATTTATCACGAAGATCTATTCCTAGGTACCCATTCTTAACTCAATCTTAGAGGCCATTTACGAGATATTTCAAATTTTCTCAAATTTTTCGTAATTAAACTGCCTCTAAGCTCATTCATGTTAGAAAATCCACACACTTAATTATTTGTTGTGTAAAATAGTCACCAAATACCGATTTTAAGACAAATTGTTAGAGCTATTTTCTACAAATTTCAATATTTTTCAATTACCATTTATTTGTACTAATAAATGAATGCTTTAAGAAAAACAAATACAGATCTATATAATGATTTATAATGTAACAATCTTAAAGCAAGTTTTTACCCGAAAAAAAATATACACTTTTGTTTGTCATGCCATACACTCCCAAAAAGTGCATTTTAAACAAAATTGGCAAAGTGATTTTCAAAAACTTTGGAATTAAAAAAATCACTAAACAACAAACCACACTTAGTTTGAGGGCTAAGGTTAAAAAATTTTAAAAAATCCCGATATATTGCCTTATAACATCTAAATAAGTTTGAACAAAATTCATCAAACAAATTAAAATTCGAAACCAGGGATAGAGATAGACGGACAAACATAGGGGCAGACACAAATGTAAAATCCACTTTCTTATATTCGAACACACATAAAATGTAAAGATTCATTCATCATAATCTCGGAGCCAAATGTTTTCGCGATCATAATACTTTATCATGGTGTGAGAAAGAAAATGAAGATATATACAAGATTGTGTCAATTTAAAGAGCCTTCTTTGACAGGTGTAGCCTCTATTTCTTAAGACAAGCAAGGCTACTGACTGTAGAAGAGTCTTGAGTATTACATAACAAGTATTCTAGTTTCGTTCCGGTAAAATTATCTTTTGCTTACGGATATACTGCCATTCATATGAATATACTTAAATATAGTTGATAAATAACAACTCGACAAGGAGATCAAGCTAAAGACACTTGGCTTATAGCTCAAATGTGGTAACATTAAGCTAAACAGGAGTCATGCCGGTCTTAGAGGCATTCGTCACTCATAGTTTAAGTTATAGTTTATAATGGACGTGTGAGATCGTCAGCTAATCAATAGCTATCAGAAACAAAGTCACTGGTGATTTAGGGTCAACATTTATGCTGCCACTTGTACAAGTAAAACTTTGAGTGATGAATGGCCCTTAAGAGTGGACGCATATGTGATAGCTCAGTAATGAAGGATTGGCAAGCTAATTCCAGGTTGGATTGCTCTGTCTATAAAAATAATTGTTATTTTTCGACAAAATTTCAAAATGCTAGTTTGCCCACTGACAACAAACGGTAAGGTATAGATTTTATGTTTATTTCGACTTGTATTTTTCTATGTTTCTGACTTATATTTTATAACTTTTTACATATACATATTGAATTTTCTTTAAATAAAGGTATGAACAAGCTAAGCTAGAAAATAAAAAGTGGAGAGGAGAGGACTTTTCAGTTTTCCCTTGCGAATTTCTCCCCCGCGACGATCTCGTGTTTCACTTTATGCCTCACAGAGTAAAGCAGCTGTATCTCGAATGGTGTCAGAGGTGGGATTCCATAATTCCTCATCACGCCGTTGGGGCCGAACCTTATCTGATTACAGAAGTACCTGAGCCCGGGGCAGGTGTCTGACCGAACGAAAGCTGACATGACAGACTTGTGATTGTGGAGACCCCGAGCCAGGTTCTGTATGAAGCGCGAGACTGCGTGGGCCGCCGAGCAGATTCCGTGGCCCGCTTCACGGTCCATGATCTTGGTCACGAGCATTTCGGTCATGTCCTGGGAGAAAGGGGGGAGGTTGAGGGTGATAAAGTTCAGGGCTAATTTGTACAGTGATCCGATAAATAATAGGAGTTCCTAAGTCCTGTTGCTGATCGGCTAGTGGAAGAACTCTAGATCAATCTTGCAGGGTGCCTTGACAAGGTTAGCTATCTAGCCAGCTTTCCACGACTTTTTCCAATGCTTAAAGATGTTTATTTATAAATTGTAAACTATTTATGTAAATAAAAAGTGAAATAAATATTAGAGATTTTTTAATTTGTTTAATTTTTAAATATTCCAAAGTGCTTAGAAATATTGTTTATTTTTCTCCGAATTCATGTCACTGCACCTTTTTAGAGGGAATAGACTCTGCTTTGTTGCCAAATATTTAAGTTTCCTCCTCCCAAAATAAATTTTAGGTTAGGTAAATACTAGTATAGTTACAATATTTAAAAACTCATTGTTTTGAAAACTAATCAAGTTTTTGTTTTGTTTGTGAAGAAACCTAAGCTCCTTGATTAACAGTACAGTAGAGTGATATTCCTCTCTTTATCTCAGCAACCTGACAATCTTGAACGACCAAATTTAGTCCTGTTCTTTGGTGGTGCATTGGCAACAACGAAGACCAAGGATCATTTGTAACATTAAATTCATAAATGAAAAACATTTACATACTTCTTACCTACTGTGGTAGTATGTGTTGGCTAAAAGAAGGATATGTTGATGTTAAATATGATAAATTGGTTTTAACATAATTGTATATATTCAAAGCCACTCAAAGCTGTCATTCTAATGACACCTGAGCTAATACCTGTGGCCATCTTACTCACATTTTTTTTTCTTATTCTAAAATTAGTACATTGATATAACTAGAATTGGGTGTATATTTTAGGTGCACTGCATTAAAATGAGTTTGTTCTTAGTGGTTGTTCAATAGATTTCCAAATGTCTTATATATAACTGGTACTTGTGAACAGACATCCCAAAATACAGTTTTCACTCATCCAGGTGATTGCAGTATAGTACATTACAATACAGTTCCCTTATTATAGTCTCCTATATTAGATCGTTAATCGCTAATGAACGTTGATCACAATAGTTGTCAGTACTTTCTATCAGTGTATTATATTTTACAGCCTATCTTAGAAACTATTTAAGCTAAGGTAAGAGCAGAGCCCTCCACACCTGTGAGAATGCCGAGAAAGGCAGAGCCCTGGACAGCAGTGGGACAGCCGTCTCGGTCGACGCCCCTCCAATAACGGGCACGTGGACGTACGCCGCGTTGGTGAGGTATTCATCGGCGACCGTGGAATTTGCCCTGATCGTGTTGAGAGTCGTCATTCCAACAATTTTGTCGGGGTTGTAGACCCCGTACAGCTTCATTACCTCAGAGACGAGGGGCACCACACTATTCACGGGTTTCGTGCAGACACCCAGAATGGCGTCAGGGCACAGCGCAGCGCATTGGTGGGCTAGAGCCGCCGTTAGTTCCGCGTTCAGGGTAAACAGGTCCTTTGAGGTCATAGGAGGCTTTCCAGGGTTCCCCACCATAAATAGGACGATGTCCGTGCCCTGCGCCGTCGAAGAATAACCATGAAGAAACAACATTCACGTTATTGATGGACTAATTGTGTGAGATGTCAAAGGTAATAAACGATCGTCTATCTAAAGGAAAACTAAACCTACTTTAATAAACTAAGAAGGTTATGTGCTATATAATATTCAAATATCTTGAATTCACTTAACATCAAATAATCAACTATCTTGAAGTTAACGAGCCTTGCTTTAGTAAGTAGGCTAGGTTATGTGTTTTCAAATAATCAATTATCCCAAAGTCAAGTAACTTAACATCAAACAATCAATAAATTCGAAGTAAACCTAGCTTGGCTTGAGTAGAATTTATGAAGTTTAGATTTTTGTGGTAATTTATTATTGACTCCATAATATCAGCCAATTGTAGTGAGTAGTTAGACTAACGTAGCTTAAGACAGCACCAAAGGCTGTATAACTTGCCTTGTCGGCTGAAATATGGTAGACGTACTGCCAGTGTTTTCACAAGAGTCATATTTCCTAATGATAAAAACTAGTGTTATGCTATTATAGGGCACATTCATTGGTGTAATTAATCTAAAAAATTTAAAATTTAAAGTAGGCCTACAAATTGTAGATATTTCTTATTGGGACCTGGAATGTGTAGATTATAACCCAAACCAATTTGTTTACTGATCAAAGACCATCGTCATAAATAAAACACTTGAGATCGTTCACCATCTCAATAGCTAGACCCATTTCTCGTTATTTATACATTAAACAATTTGCACCATGTACCATCTTAGGACCTAGATCAGTTTTTCGTAATACATTGAATACTTTGCACCATGCATCATCTCAAGAACTAAAGCAGTTTCTCGTTAGAAATTAAATACTTTGCACCATGAACCATCTAATGATCTAGACAAGTTTATCATCATACGTTGAATACTTTGCACCGTATACCATTTCATGACGTTTATTACATATACAAGTTGAATTGAGTACTTCACACCGTGCACAATCTCAAACCGTAGACAAGTTTATAGTCATAAGTTTAATAATTTGCACCGTGCAACATCCCAAGCCGTAGACAAGTTTCTCGCCCTACGTTTAATACTTTACACCGTGCACCATCTCAAGACCTAGACCAATTTCTAGTCATCGAGGGACTACCTCAAGAGCGTCCGGAAGTTCCTCGACGCCGGAGAAGACCCTGACAGCGCAGTTGGTGTTGATGAGACTGACGTCATCCCCCAACTCTTCGACGCCCGAGACGTCATAGAGGCGCAACTCAGCGAGAAGAGGTGACTGCTTCAGTAGAAGTGAGGCCAAGTGGCCAACCTTCCCCGCGGCGCCCAGCACCGTTACCCTGACGTCGTGGTTGCTCTCCGGGAGGTGATGTTCCTCATTGCACAGCGCTCTACGTAGCGTCTTCTCAGCCCTTCTGCACAAAGTGTTCAGCAGGTTCCTGTTCAGACATAGCATATTGAGTCTTGAGACGAAAAGGAGGACCTTCTAACGGGACACATATTGGATCTGGGCGCGAGTGTGTTGCCATGGAGATAGCTCGACAATAACACTTCCTGTATTGTTCGCATTTGGAAACTTAGCCATTTTTTAATCGAGTGTTGATGGCAGTTTGTATTAAATTAATTAGTATGACGTAGATTTAGGTGTACCTACTTTAGGACAAGGCTTTAGTAGTTTGTATTATAATATTGATGCAAACGAATCTTAGATTAGTCATCGAATATTCATCAATATAGATCATCATGTTTTTCAATCCAAAACACGTTTTCTTTAGTGACGTAACAATGTATATATATTTGAAATAGCCTTGGTGATGTTAGTTCTTGGAAAGATTTGTACTGCCGGTTGCAGGGGCATTGCCTAAACCAGCGGTTCCAAAACTTTCTCTATTCGCGAACTCCTTTCACAAACATCTGAGTTGCACGAACTCCCTGATAAATATCCATAGCCACGCACTTAATTTTATAAAAAAAAATATATGAAATTTAGTTATTAATTGTGATCAAATTGCTTAATATCTTTAAATTAACCTACTATAGCTCCGGTAGGTACTTTGGAATACCCAACAAATATAATAGAATAATATTAAAACTACTTAAGTACAAGTTCAAATAATTATACATGTAATTAAAAAATTAAAGCTTAAATTAAATAAGCAAAGTACTGTAGGAACATTTTCTTATCTTTACTGTCACAATATTATCACATTTCACATGTTTTTTTAAGTGGTACTGGAAATGGCTGCTTTTACATAAATGAAATAGCCTTCTTTACTCATAAAATTCCATGCCAATCTAAGTTTCAAAATTGTTTACAAGTTTTAACAGCTACTCACCTCTTCACCTGACTTTGTGAGAAGGGTGCGCTTGCTTTGGATGACACAGAGCTTTAAAGTTAGGAACCACAGACGATAGATAAAGTTTCAAGTCACTTTCCAGTGGCGTATTCTCCAGGTATGCTAGTCCTGCGACGCATACCCATAATGATATGAACTAGTTTTTTTGTTTAATTCAATGCTGTCTGTGCGAACGGTGTAAATACTAATGTTTAGATTGTTAATAAATATACATGTAATTAATTAATAATATTAAAACTAATAGTGGCTCATATTCCAAGAATACTGTGTTTTAAGTAATTCTTCTTCCAAGAAGCTCTACTTAACACAATAGGAAACCCAGGGCTTGCTTCTTGAAAACCGCAAGGCATGGTAGGGAGGCTCTAATCACCTTGCTCAATGTCTAGGGGATTGAAACACATTCCTTTCCGTTCACCCACCAATGAGTTCGGGTTTTTACACCCCAGGTCATGCTGTTCATGTGAAGCAAGTTAAGCATTGTGCCAACTATTGAAAAAAGATTCATGATTACAATATTTATTTATTAAGCTAATTTAGTATACTTTAAGTAAAATTACATAATATATATACATATAATTAATTGTAAAATAATAGTTAGTATACGTAACAAGGTTTAAATTATACACTAATTAAATACATTGAGTTATGTCAAGGCATTCTAGTCACATGTATTATCATATATTTGGCAAACACATTTAACCAATCTTTCAAATTTAGGCATTTCAGCACTGGTAGTAAAGGGAAGGGGGGAGGGCGGGTGACGAGGCTACTTTAACCGTAGTTGACGGTAATTCTTGTTTTTCTTTAGTAGAAAGAATTCGTAGAGTTTTAATAGTGTTGTTTTAGTTTTACGTTAACGACTTATTAGTCATTGTGATTTTATATAATTATACATCGAAGAATCCCAAAAGTCAGGAGTGTGATTTCACCGTTTCATCATTTTAAGATGATTTAGAAGGAAAAGGTAAAATAAAATATATTTTCATATACTTAATAAGTGGCGCACCCAGCCATTTACTTTGGGGGAGGCATTCAATCAAGACTGTAGCAAGAATTACATTTTGATGGAGAGAGCGAGTTTGGGGTTGCACGGCCTCCTAAGCCCTGAAGGCCGAGAATATTTATAAACATTAAATGCTGTTATAAATTATTTAGAATAATTTTATAGTAATTAAGAGATTTAAATAATGCAAATAATATTGAAACTATTATTCATATGTTTTTTCAATTGTTAATTTTGTGTGTAATGGTAAACCTTTTGAATATTAGGCTTAAGCCTGAAGCCTGGTATTAAAATGTAGCATATACATTCGACACATTTTCAATGCTAAATATTTTAGCTATATTTAATATTATTTAAATTTCTATTAACACTATTTGTGGTGTTGGGGAAAGAGGGGGAGGGGGGTCAAATATCCTGTTTGTCCCTCTCCCCTTTGGGTGCACCACTGCTTACAGCAAAATATATGTGTAAATTTTTTAGCAATAAACCAATGACGTAGAGATAGAGTATTAACAGTCCGAGATAATCTCCCCTATGTTAGTCAGAGTGTACGTATATAAATAGATTCTGGAGCATAAATTCTCAAGTTGGGAGACTTGTTTTTTCCCAAGCAGCATTGTGTGAGAAAAGTTAGGCTTTAAGAAATATTTTTAATTGCAACATGAGTTGGACAATCGACCTGATTCCCTCTCACCAAGATCTGATGGACGCTTGATCCATGTACCACTTCAATTTACTCTTATTTTGATTTTTTTGCTATGATTATTGCTGTGTGCTTTTAATTACACTAGGCTAATTGAATAGGATCTGTCTCTCTTATGCATTCAGAAATGTACCCATAACACTCTTAGCCCCGACAATAATATTTACTTAAATTTATAACCATGTAGATATCGTTACAATTTGAGGATCGCCTTTGTGGTCTAGTGGTCAGAGGTTCTGGCTACGGACCCAGAGGTCCCGGTTTTGATTCCCGGCGTGCTCAGATTATCTGAGAAGCAGAACCACTTCTAAATAGGCACACATCTTCAAATATTTCCCTTGGAATAATCCCTTGACGTTCTTGGACAACGGGGGTTGAGGGTCCTCGGCCCCCAAATACCCCCTGCAACTTTTAGAGTACAGCATACCTATTAATTTTTCTCAGAATACACCACTGTCACTTTCAGTACTGAGCCTGTTTCTGTATTTATTTTTTTAAATAGTCATATGAAGAAAAATATTTCTCGCTTAGTTACGGAGAAGAAGATGGTACCAAACCTGTAATAGTTATGTTCGCTAACACTGGGAACTCCTCCTTTAAAACTTAACTTAACTTAACCAGAAACCAATTAATGACAAAGATTTATAGCTTTTCTTTAATTCAAAATCGGTGGAAATGTCAAGGAGCTGCTCTTTTTCACTCACGCTTACTGTGGAGGATTCCAAAACTGCTGTCTCTTACAAGGGATTGTGAATCCAATTGTTATTATTGGACATTGCTGGCAAATATTCTCTGAAGGGTTTTCCAAGTCTCTTCAAGTGTTTTATAACCATGTTCTTAATATTTTTGTCCAAATAAAGCTGATTTTTTACCATAAAGTCGTGAAGGGTATCAAAGCACTCCGTTTGATTGCTAACTAAACATGTTTCTCAAAATTTAATTATTTTTTTATGAACCACTCGATTTGGTTGTGCACAATAAAAACGTTAATATTCGACCCCTGAAGAGATAGGTTTAAGCGGTTCAATTTTGAGAAAATGTCTGACAAATATACCAAAGCCTGGAACCACATTTGATCTTGCATGCACTTTGCTTTGTGAAATGGATGGTTGGTAAGAAAAACTAAAACTTAGTGTTTAAGTTCAAACAATCTTGTAAGAGTTATACCTCGAGATAATTACTGTACCTGACTTCAGTGTGAGACAATAACCAGTTGTAAATGCTTCCCATTTCCTCACAAAGTGCTGAAAAAATCCGCCACTACAGAAATATTTTGGCGAGCCCTTCGTAAGATTTTGCGAGCCCCCTAGGGGTTCGCGAACCACAGTTTGGGAACCTATGGCTTAAACATACGGGGCCTATCTAGCAAAGGATCTATTGGATAAAGCATGCGTCAGTTCATGTCACGAAAGGTATTTTATCAAATTGAATGATATATTAATGATAAAGTATCATTTTTACATCGGTTAAAAGTTTAAATCATTCGCGCAGTGATTAATGTGAATATTTAGTAAACTGTTTAAATTTTAAACATGTGTGGAGTAGTTTCACCATTACAAAGCTATCAAAGGGGCCCAAGTTTTCCAAAACTTGTTTGGTCCCAACGAAGAAATGTATTATGTGTGAACGGATTCATTTTTATGTCCATTTAGTAAATATATACGCGCTAGGACAAGATGTGTAGTGTTAGGCGTTAGGTCTATATAGTATGTAAGTCGTATGCTGATATAGTATATCCCGGGTATAGTCCTGATTTTATATCGAATGTACTTTTGGAGCACCTTTTAGAAAATACAAAATTACTTTTGACGGTCAACATTGATTACATTAAATATAAGTATTGGATACAGATATTATTATTGTTAATTTACATGTATTAATCAGATATATCAAAAGGACAGATGCAGATCACATGATCTGACGTATGAATATGTGAAAGTATATCTATTATCGTTTTCTGTCATATATGTCCATTGCTAACACCAATATATTTAAATTCATTAGCTGACTAAAAATACAGGGGGGCCCCGATTATCCGTAACTCACGGGACTGGGACATGGTCGGATAGTAAGAGGAGCAAAAAAAAACTTTTCTCAAACACACATAAAAAAAGTAAATACATGAAATATCATGTTTTACTAAAAAAAATCAAGTTTTTATCTTTTACATGGTGTCTACAATTTAACCAAGGCAACAAAAAACTAAATATTCGATAAGAAAACATAGATTTTTTGATGGTGAAACAAGTCTCTAATATATTTTTGTTTTAAAGATGGTATCCTTGCTTGCTTGCCTTGGCTGCTAAGTCTCTCCACTTATTTAGCCACAAAATGTCCATAGACGTTGAAGCAGGATGCTGTTCTATATTCTGAAGAGCCATATTGGGACGGTCGGATAGGCCGAAGAGACGGATATTCAGATTCAGAGGGAGGGTCTGCTGTTAAGTACTGGTATATTAAACCATTTTATAATAATTTAATAATTAATTATTTCTAATTGTAACATTAGTTCAACTTAACATCAATATGTCATATTGAAATTATTAGCATTAATCTTATATATATACAACAGATAGCACACATTAAATTAATTTTAATGTTAATGGTCTTCATTCTAAATTTGTATATATTCAGAACATTAAATTATTTATCATTTAAAATAAATAATAATAGTTCAAATAAAATAGTATGTATAAAAATAAATTTTACTGGTATTTAAAATGATAAAAAAAATTATTACAACTATTTGACTCTTCAAATAAAATGATTAACCTATCAATTAATTGAAATAGAACAATAACCCCCACAATGAACAGTTGCCAGCTATGCAGTTATTTATGCTTCAAAAACAAAACTACTTTCTACTGACTTAATTATTTTTACAAGCTGCCAGCAATCACGTGTCATGCACAGATTTTGTAATTATCCTCTCCTCTGGCTCCATAGAAGAAGGACCTAGACATGCGCGGCGCGACAGTGAAACCAGTGGCGTCTATTGTTTTTATAGAGGGGGCGTAAGTAGAAGTGGTTTTAAAACTAGGTAAAGAAAAATCAACAAATTTCTACCAAAAAGTTATATTCCACCTGATGCAGTGCCCCCACGTGACAAAATTATTAGATATTCTCAATGCATACATACACAAGCCGATATGAAAATATTCAAAAGAGTAAATCGAAGATTTTTTTAAACTTATTTTTACTAAAAAAATCTAGCTATATTTTATGGTAAAAACATTCAGTTTTCACTAAATAAAGGTAAGTAAATAGTTTTACAAAATCTATACATATTGGTGCAGTTTAAACCGCTTTGTTTTGAGTACGGTATTCCTTTCTGCAGTAGAGTTATCCTAGGTATCATTCGTTTACTCTGAAAGGGATCGGTCAATACTACAGTGCATTCCACCATGGTATAGCTTTATAAGATAAGGATCATAGTGTAGTCTGTCAAGGTAAGACAGCTAGCTACCTTCTGGATAAATGAAGTGTACAACACATATTAACACTTGCAAATATTTTATATTTTTTAATTTAGAGCACCAATATTTTGTGTGTACTTATTATTTGAACAAACATAGTTTGTGCTAAATATTTTGCTAAAAATTATTAGTCATAATTAATAGCCAAAGTACTGTAATTAACAAAATTCAAAAATATAGTAATTGTATTAATATGACTTTTTTTCTGTGGCTCTCTGAGTAAAAATTTTGAATGCTAAAGCTAAAATGGTTTGGATACAATTATTTATTTAAGAGAAAAAATATATATAGAAATAGATTTAAAACCATTTTTTAAATATTCAAAGTTAAATTAAAATCAATTAAAAAAATTAAAAAATGAATACTTAAGTCACGTATAATATTTTAGATCCAGAAATAGACACTGTTGTGTTTTACTTAGTGTAGAATAAAATTAGTTGATACATATAATAGAAAACATTTGACTTAAATTTAAGAAGCCTACGGCTTAATATAAGGTGACATCCCTTTCTAAGAATTTTTAAATATGTTCATTTCCTTTGAGATATGGCACCCTCATTTTTTTCTATACGTTCTAATTATTGATGTCCTCTTCAAATTAGTCTTCTTGGGAGTTTATGCGATGGACCGAGCGCTTTATCCAACTCTTAAAGCAAACTCCCTTGTTCGGGTGTTCTTTAGTACCCGTGTGATTCCAACCCTAATCTTCTCGATGTCATCAAATCGTCGCCCTTCAGCTGGATATTACCTGCTTCATGGCCGCATGGTCTAAGGCATCACCATCGTGTTAAACTAGACTGCCAGTGACAGGGTGATTGGGTTAGAATCTCAATCGGGTGTACTGAAGATTTTTTTCCAAAATGGTTTTCCACTCTTCTTCCATGAAAATGAGGGTACACTTCATATAAACTAAACCTTCCTTATCCCAACTCATTAGGGTGACTAGCCTGAACAGGCAGTAATACGTGGTGCTAAAAAAAAAGCAGGATCTTTATCTAGAGGAACAGGAAGAAGGTGCCGGTGCTAGGTAAGGGTCGACTTCTGTGCTGAGGGTCCGGTTCAACTCGTCCGGATAGATTTATCTGATGCCAAACCTCCTCACTCTGAAGATATGTATTAATCACAACTTGTGATGTGAGGAATGCAGCTCACCGTGGTTCGATTCCACGTTAACTGTAGGTCCTTCATCATTCACAATCACCCTACCATAACACATTAGCTAAGTGCGTATAACCAACGGTAGTGACGGAGCTAATAATATAATAATATAAAAAAAAATAATATATAAATATAATAAAATGATACCAACAGAAGAAGCACAGGGCTTTAGGGATAGTGGGGTGTGGGGGATTACTGCTATGTTGTTTTTTGCCATAAACCGCTGTACAGACCGAACAGTGTGGGCTGGCACGTTATCGTAATGCAGTGGGCGAGCGCCACTTGTCCGGACGTTTTCCGTCTCACATCTTCCTCCAAACGCCTCAGGACCCCGATGTAAAAAGTGCTACTAACTGTCTGACCTAAAGGAACCAATTCCTTATGAACAATTCCCTCCATGTCGAAACAAACAGATTGGTAAGCTTCTGGCGTTGCTCTTAGACCTGCCTCGCTTTCTTCGGTCGAGAGGAAGATGGACTTTACCACTGGGGTGACTGCAGCTTGGTTGATGGTCCATACTCGTAAACCCAGCTTTAATCAACAGTGGTGTTCCTGGAGGTCCTTGCACCCATTGATTAGGTGCTGCCTCTGGTTCTGTTCATCAAGTGGAGCACAAATTTGCTAGAAATCCTCCACATATTGAGTTCCTTCGTGAGAATGAGTTGGCATGAAACGAAATGTGGGCCAAATATAACGCAGACAACATTAATTGTTCGGCGACAGTGCTCGTGGATGGTCTTACAAACTTTTTTTTTAAACATTTTTAACCGTTCTGCTGGTAGAGGACTGACCAGGACGTTCGGAAACCCCATTGACGTTTTCTCCACGTTCTACCCACGAGAACCACTTTAAAGTCTGGGGTTTTCCCACGGCCTTATCACCAAATGCTTGTTCAAGCATTTCATGGCTCTATGTCGTGGTCTTGCAAAACTTAATACACACCTGAGATACTCCTTCAAGTTTACTATTTTTCTTCTAGAAAAAAAAATTAGAGCATCATGAAAATTCAGCATACTGATTCAAAATTAAGTTTTTTAGCGTTTCCAAGAAGACCAAGTCCTTACTACGTCCAGCTGGCGCTTCACGCGCCCAGTCCGGGAACTTTTGGATCGTACTTCGTATAATAGGTCAGTGTATTTATCTGGATGCATGATCCATTTCAATATATTCAGGTTCTTATTTTGAGTTCCATCAATTAAATGGCACACAACACCAAATGCACCAAATCTCATTGTTGTCAAAGCTAACAAATATTTCGTTCAGGATTTGTCGCCATAATATGTACTAGCAGAAGAACCCAACGTTGCCCGGCAATGAATTGCGTGGTTACCCATGGAAAAGCTTTTATTTTCTTAAACAGACAGAAAAATCTCATTCTAGTTCCTCTAGACCAATCTTTAATAAATTTAAAGAATCTAGTAAAAATGTAAAATTCCGGCTACGAGGTGCACATGTTTGTGCACATGAACTATTTTTAAAATGTCAGACCTTTACGTGCGATAGATATTGTGCAGTGCTCATGGCAGACAGACAAACAAACTCTTCATTTTATTAATATAGATTTGAATGATTGATTTGAATTTTAGGTCATTACTTGTAAACACTCGTAATGCTAAAAATATGTTAACATGTTGACATTGCTAACAGAAATTCCCTTTAATAGAGTAAAGCTTTATATTCCTTTATTACAATTTATAAAACTTAGCCAGCTTGAAGTAAAAAAAAAGTTTTTTTAATACTTTTTAATTCTGAGATGTCTACCAATTATTTCAATATTTCTGATTTTTAATGATACAGTTCATCATTAAAAAAAACATTAATAGTAATAGTTTAAAATTTAGAAAACAACAAATATGAGTACATCACGTGAAAAATATATCAGAAAGCTAGCCATAAAATAATGTAAAAAATACTTCTTTTTTTCACTTTGTTGTCAGTGTAAGTATGTACAGTAAAAACAAATACTCCTTTGTGTGATAATGTATAATGTTGTTTTTCAGATTTTTATCAATAGGTCAGGGCTATTAGCGCCTGTGAACTAATGTCCATTCATACTTCCACGCTTATGCACCAAGTTGAAAATATAAAAACTTTACATGTACTGGGCTCTGTACCAAGTCTCGGAAGTGGTTGAACCATGCATTAAACCATAAGCTAATTAGAGGACTTTATCACCATACAATATCCGTATATTAAAAGGGCTAACATAAGAAGCCATATCTTCATTAGTCATAAGGCAGGTAAATATATAAGTATTGACACTCCCTCTAAGTACACTTCATAAATAGATCAGAAATTGTGGTGACGTTTATATTTAACTAGTACACTCCTTCCATTTTCATTTGAATACCGTGGGTATGACTTCCTCTTTAAAGACATTAAAAGTAAAGGGGATGGCTAAAAAAATTAACTGACAAGGCTTGTTTTGAACACAGTTAATAAATTATCTCACAGTCGGTTGCAGTAACCGCGGTAAAGGAGACTATGGCGAACTTGGAGAACTTGATTCCATCTCAAGCACCCGGCTAAGAACATTAGCGTTTCTAGGTTTGCAATATTCTCTTCTGGGTTTAGGCTTTCATGAGGGGAGTATTATTTATTTTTGGCTGTGAGCGCGACATTAAACTATCAGTCTAGACTATCCACATATTTACATTCATGGGGGAGAGATTATTTAGGTATAATTTAGAGAAAATGTATTTGCATTTACGTGGAAGGAGAGTAAGACACCATTTTAGGGGAAAAAAACCATAGGTACACTCAGTCCAAGATTCGAACCTATACCTCATCACTGAAAAATCTAACAAAACTGACACCCTTGTCCGCATGTCTGCCGGTAAGGATGAGTGTTATCTCAAAAATCTCGGCCTGGGGATACAAACAGGCCGTGAACAACTTTTGTGTTGATGCGCCTTAAGACCCCCTAGTGATCCGCAGCTTACGTTGTTGACAGTTAAACAGATGCGACCGCCATATTGGAAAGTGAACATGGGGTCACGTGTCACAGAGTCACGCTATGAGATGATAGCTCCAACAATCAATAGTCACTGAATTTCAAAGTGCGCTCCACCACAAACAGACTAGAGGTGAGGTCAGGAGGTAACAAAGCGATTACCCATTTTACTTCTGGACAGCACGACAGGAAATAACATACACACTACCTTCATTACTGCTGGACAACATGAAGTAACATACACATTACCCTCATTACTGCTGGACAACATGAGGTAACATACACATTACCCTCATTACTGTTGGACAACATGAGATAACGTACACAGTACCCTCATTACTACTGGACCACATGAGTTAATATACACATTACCCTCATTACTTCTGGACAACATGAGGTAACATACACAGTACCCTCATTACTGCTGGACAACATGAGTTAACATACACAGTATCCTCATTACTGCTGGACAACAAGAGGAATTTTACACATTACCCTCATTACTTCTGGACAACATGAGGTAACATACACAGTACCCACATTATTGCTAGACAACAAGAGGAATTTTACACATTACCCTCATTACTTCTGGACAGCATGAGGTAACATACACATTACTCTCATTACTGCTGGACAACATGAGGTAACATACACATTACGCTCATTACTGCTGGACAACATGAGGTAACATACACATTACTCTGATTACTGCTGGACAACATGAGGTAACATACACATTACTCTCATTACTGCTGGACAACATGAGGTAACATACACATTACCCTCATTACTACTGGACAACATCAGGTAACATACACATTACCCTCATTACTGCTGGACAACATGAGGTAACATACATATAACTCTCATTACTGCTGGACAACATGAGGTAACACACGCATTACCCTCATTACTGCTAGACAACATGAGGTAACATTCACATTACCCTCATTACTACTGGACAACATGAGGTAACATACACATTACCCTCATTACTGCTGGACAACATGAGGTAACATACACATTACTCTCATTACTGCTGGACAACATGAGGTAACATACACATTACCCACATTACTACTGGACAACATCAGGTAACATACACATTACCCTCATTACTGCTGGACAACATGAGATAACATACACATTAGCCTCATTACTGCTGGACAACATGAGGTAACATACACATTACCCTCATTACTGCTGGACAACATGAGGTAACATACACATTACCCTCATTACTGCTGGACAACATGAGGTAACATACACATTACCCTCATTACTGCTGGACAACATGAGGTAACACACGCATTACCCTCATTACTGCTAGACAACATGAGGTAACATACACATTACCCTCATTACTGCTGGACAACATGAGGTAACATACACATTACCCTCATTACTGCTGGACAACATGAGGTAACATACACATTACCCTCATTACTGCTGGACAACATGAGGTAACATACACATTACCCTCATTACTTCTGGACAACATGAGGTAACATACACATTACCCTCATTACTGCTGGACAACATGAGGTAACATACACATTACCCTCATTACTTCTGGACAGCATGAGGTAACATACACATTACTCTCATTACTGCTGGACAACATGAGGTAACATACACATTACCCTCATTACTGCTGGATAGCCTGACAGGAGGTAACATACGCTAATACATTTTCTTTTTTTTTCTTGATCACCCGTTAGTCACAATTTGTATGATAATACCTTTCTTTGGTCGGATGATTGCCTCTCTTTCTCCCTCCCCTCTTTCTATCTTCCCTTCACTCCCCTCTCTCCATCCTTATCGACGTGTCTAGATAAAAGATAAAAATGTTCAATTAATTTTTCCGGTAAAATGTTCAGATAATTGAATCTCAGGAGGAGAAGGGAATATATTCGTAAAGACTTAGATTATAATAGTTAAGTATATTAACATTTATTATGGTCTACAGCAGACCCACCGTTAGTGATGCATTCAATCACCAAGCGCTGTGGTATCTACGTGAGTGAGATAATAGAAGGGGAATCGCTGCTATTGCTTTATTTAAACCTAATAGATGTTTCTAGTGTTAGCATCATCAAGATGATTATGATTATTGATGTGGGGACTTTCAAAATTGGGCTAGCTTGGTTGATTTAGTTTCATTTAAATAGTTGGAAAATGTTCAGTTAAAAGAAATTAAAAATTATTTCCAGCCTCGCATTTCTAATTTCGGTGTAATCGTTACGCCTGTATAGAGTGATGATAGCAACTCGCCATACGTTTATGGTAGAAAGATAGCTTATCACTCGAGTTGAAGGGGTTTGTAAAGATTACTGATGCACAGGTCATACACGACGTCCCACTGAAATTGATATATTATTGCTTTTTATTTAATAGTAAAGGAACTAACACAGATCTTGACGTATTGTAATGGACTATTATAAGTATTTATTTCACTCTATCACGTTTTTATTAAACTTAAATATAAGCTTTATTAAAATTATGGCGACTATTTATACTTTATCAAAAATCAGGTATTTGTTTCCATTTATTATGAAGAATTAGAAAGATTGAAGAGTCGGAAGGGTTTAAAGACACCACTGTGCTAGTGGAAACGTTCCTGGGAGCTTGGAAGTATTGGCAGGTATTATATTTGGAAACATTCCCAGGTTGGGGTATATTGGGGGGTAAGATATTTGGAAACATTTCCGGGTTGGGAGATATTGGTGGCTATGATATTAGGAAACATTCTCAGGTTGGGAGATATTGGTGGCTATGATATTAGGAAACATTCTCAGGTTGGGAGATATTGGTGGCTATGATATTAGGAAACATTCTCAGGTTGGGAGATATTGGTGGCTATGATATTTGGAAACATTCTCAGGTTGGGAGATATTGGTGGCTATGATATTTGGAAACATTCCCAGGTTGGGAGAATTGGTGGCTATGATATTTGAAAACATTCTCAGGTTGGTAGATATTGTTGGGTATGATATTTGGAAACATTCCCAGGTTGGGAGATATTGGTGTGTATAATATTTAGAAACATTCCCAGGTTGGGAGATATTGGTGAGTATAATATTTGAAAACATTCCCAGGCTTGGAGATATTGGTGAATATAATATTTGAAAACATTCCCAGGTTGGGAGATATTGGTGGGTATGATATTAGGAAACATTCTCAGGTTGGGAGATATTGAAGGGTATGATATTAGGAAACATTTTCATGTTAGGAGATACTGGTAGGTATGATAATTGGAAACCTTTCCTTGTAGGGAGATATTGTTGGGTATGATATTTGAAAACATTCCCAGGTAGGGAGATATTGGTGATTATAATATTTGAAAACATTCCCAGGTTGGGAGATATTGGTGAGTATAATATTTGAAAACATTCCCAGGTTGGGAGATATTGGTGGGTATTATATTTGAAAACATTCCCAGGTAGGGAGATATTGGTGAGTATAATATTTTAAAACATTCCCAGGTTGGGAGATATTGGTGGGTATGATATTTGAAAACATTACCAGGTAGGGAGATATTAGTGATTATAATATTTGAAAACATTCCCAGGTTGGGAGATATTAGTGGGTATGATATTTGAAAACATTCCCAGGTAGGGAGATATTGGTGAGTATAATATTTGAAAACATTCTCAGGTTGGGAAATATTGGTGGGTATGATATTTGAAAACATTCCCAGGTAGGGAGATATTGGTGGCTATGATATTAGGAAACATTCTCAGGTTGGGAGATATTGAAGGGTATGATATTAGGAAACATTTTCATGTTAGGAGATACTGGTAGGTATGATAATTGGAAACCTTTCTTGGTAGGGAGATATTGTTGGGTATGATATTTGAAAACATTCCCAGGTTGGGAGATATTGGTGAGTATAATATTTAAAAACATTCCCAGGTTGGGAGATATTGGTGAGTATAATATTTAAAAACATTCCAGGTTGGGAGATATTGGTGAGTATAATATTTGAAAACATTTCTATTGGGAGATATTAACCTTAACAATCTTTGCAATATCTCAATCTGATATTTCCTGCTAAATTATACATTTTTGTTTTTGACCTGACCCTTTTCATGACGTCTTGACCGTTTATCCGCTCAAAATATTTTATTTAGGCTACATTCAAATTTTTTCTTACTTTTCCTGACCATTTGGGACGGTGAATTACACCCTCCCCCCACCCCACCGTGCCATGGATCCGCTCCTAGGATCACAAAAGAACATTCTAAGACAAGTGAAGAATGTTTTAGTGTTAGAATTCCCTCTAACCATCTTGTGTCTTTGGATAAATTAGTGTCCGGTGTTAAGTTGCAATCAGTCTTAATAGGCATTAAGATCAAACACTGTTTTTAATTATGTTCTAGTTTGTGTCCCTGCATAACTCACACCTTTTATTAGCAAACTAAAGTAAAATATTTTGCCTATCTAACATGTAAACGCCACTGTGGCTATGCCACTAGGCTACTAAAAGAGAATACTGGGCTTGAATCAATGTTGCGTATATCAGGTACGTAGCTAAATGGGGGGATCTGAAACTCCTCCCCCCCATTCCCCTATCACACCATTTCAAGACATTAAATTTAAAATAATGATAGAACCCTATGCCATTAATGAGTCGTAAATTATCATAATTATATTAAATAGTTATTGTTATTTATGTTATATGCAACGTAATCGATCGTCTTAGTCATACAGTCATTCAAAGCCTTGTATGCCGGCTGAGGCCATCTATTTTCATGGCATGTGACGTCACTAAACACATGGTATGGACTTGTCTATTTAAGAACAGCATGACGACGTGTTCTATACATTTTAATGTCTGAGGGCTTTGGCCTCCCTCACCTTACAAAATCGTATCATAAACACATGGCTGACATAATCCACAGTTAATCTTTTGCTGTAGGGTGACAAACCAATCATATCAGGTGACTAAGACACGTAATAGCAACCCTAACCTAAAATACACCCGACGGTTGTGGCAGACAAATATTGATATCATTAATCTCAGGGACCTAACAAGTTTGTGGTTTCCGTTGCTGTTTTATTTTCCGCCACGTCTTGTTGGGTACTCGTCCGGTCTGTACGCATATTAATCGCGCTAACGGTATAGGGGGAAGAAGGAAATGTACTCGCATTTGTGTAAAGGCATAATAAGAAATTATTAAGGTGAAAAACGCTAGGTTTCAAGCCTTGAGCTCCCCGACGAAACTATACCTTATTGCATTAACATTTATATCAAGGACCCACTGATGCGGGGCCTGCTACTGTTAACGAGGTGTTATAATCCACTGCGGAGGCAACACAGGCTCGATTACAGATCATTTTGCGCATGGACGCCTGGAGGGAGGGACGTTTTCCACCGCCCTCCCGCTCCCCTTTTACCATCACACGGATGTGGAGTTTTATATGTATAATTCACATCTTAGTTCAATAGCTGTAAAAAAAATTTAAAGTGGTTGAAGAACAAGTTAAATGTTTATTTTCATTTGATATATCTTGCCCTATTAGGCCCTAATTTAATATTTAAAGCCATTGTGTGACCAAAGAGTTGGTTATTTATCTCATAAAGCAATGCATTTCAATTTTCGAGTTATAAATATTTTATTAAAAATATCTAATCAAAATTTGCTATAAAAGTTAATTCTTAAAGCTTAGCGTTACCCTGTAAGATGCATTTTATTTCGTGAAAAATGTAAAATGTGCTCGTAAGCTAAAAAACAGCACACAATACATTCGCCTACTTTGTTTCTGCACATGTCTTTTATGTGTAATTATTCAAAGTTTTGTTTCTGTGAGTTGTATTTAATAATTCAGTTTCAATGTAATTACGTTAAAGTCTTAAATTTACTTTTCAGATTATCGTTTTAATAAGCGTGTCAAATTTTGCTCGCCCCCGCATAGAGAAATTCCTGCGCACGCCCACGATTTCAATATATTTACATACCTACTTTTATCGGGGCCTAGCGTGACTCTTTATTGGTTTGTTAGTTCTGCCCCCAATAAGGGATAAATATATCAGCTATTATATCAAATATGTCTCCCATTCACTGATTTGAGGTCTGGTTGAGTATTTTTTGTGAGTGTGACTGTTTACCCACTAAGGAAGGTGCATATTTAGTCTAAAATCTCGGGAGTCACCTAATCTCCCAGTATGCGAATAGCATGCATTTCAGGTCGAATGGAGGATTGTCTGACCTTCAAATCTGGACTTTTTCAATTTTGGGCGAAGTATGGCCAAAATAAGCTTGTGGTGCCTTCAGAAATAAAGTTACCCTCCTTTACAAAGTAAAGATTGCTATGCTGACAATTGCTTCGTTAGTACTATGAATTGCAAAGTACGAAAACTTCTTTGATCTAAACTAAGGAATCAGTGGGGTATCCCTAGCAGGACCCTTAGGCGTCCATCTCAATTTATATAAGAAATGCTAGCAACCCTCAAGCCCCTCCCTCCTCATTCGTCCCCACGCCTTGTGGTTGAAAGATATCTTTGAGAGCAAGGGACTGTCCTAATATACGTCTATCGGTCACATGCGCTACTCACGATCTTGTGGTTGAGATGCGCCAGTTCCCGCTCCGTCACCTTCCTCCGGTTCTGCTCCTGCTGTTGGCGCCGGTACTGGTTGTACTTGTAGAATAGATACATCCCGGGCAGCGCCAGAACCACAAACGGTTTCATCAACGTCGAGGACGTCAGACCTCGCGGCATTGTTATCGCGGCCGATACCTGAGACTTCCTGAAAACTCCCAACGCCCTCAGTCGGCTACATCGAGGTAACGTTTAAACCTTTTGCGTCTGTACTCCTTAGATTCGTTACAATGAAGGAATTACGTGTTGCGAGACAAATAATAACTAAAATAATTGTCTTAAGACACACAAAAAGCTACATTGTTGCTAAAGAAACTTTGGTTATGTCATCAATGAAGAAACAAAGCAACAATGTTCTTTTTTTTTTTTAATGGAACACGAACCTTTTGACTGAGCGTGAGTTGTATGTGTTTAAAATAGTCGATGTTGTTACTTCAACAATGATGTTGACAACAATACGGTTTTCCCTTCTCCTCCCCCTCAAAGAAGAAGAAGAAGGTCTCCTTCCACCCACTCCAGCTCGGTACCATGCCTCCTACCCCTATCTCCCCGCCAACTGCACGACTGCTGGAGTATTACTCTGTGCACCGCTCCAACACCTTCCCCCCCAACCCTGCACACGGTTTGTTGTAGGAGGGCTGGCGAGATCTCGCGAGAAATCGCGAGACTAGAGAGATAGTCGGCGATCCGGCGAGATATCGAAAGATTATAAGATCGATTGATGACTTGGCTTGAAACACGAGCGTCGTTGACGGGGTAGTGGGGGTAGGCCACACGTCTCCTTCAATAATTTGTGTTTTATTTAGAAAATTGAAAATTCATATTGAAGAAATGCATAAATAAGAAAAGTATTTTAATTACTTTATGAATAAATTCTTTTATATTATTCTTGTGCTTGGTTTGGTATGAAATAAT
Source organism: Timema podura (assembly GCA_033556935.1). NCBI lineage: Eukaryota > Metazoa > Arthropoda > Insecta > Phasmatodea > Timematidae > Timema > Timema podura. The sequence goes on along the minus strand of JAVRXN010000003.1, from coordinate 20,269,605 downwards.
TTTTACTTTCTAATTTAAAGGAAAAATATATTCGTTCTATGCCCTTGCCTCCCCTTCCCCCTAGTAATTAAGAGGTAGCAACGACGCCTATTGACTTGAAATGATAAAACTAAGAGCTTGTTTTTATTAACTATTCATAATCATTTTCTTTTAAATCCATGGTTCCTGTATTAAGCATCCACTTTCTTAACCAGGATTTTATCAGTATATGACCTACAAACTAACGTTTTATAAACAATAGGCACCCTTTAATAAAAGATAAAATTCGCTCCAGTGATCAAATGGTCAAAGCCGTTACTCTCGAAATAAACTAGGCTGTCGATAATGGGGAAATCAAAGTTCGGAGCCTGATTGGGTGCGTTAAGGATTTTTTACCTAAATGGTTTCCACTTTTCGTCTACGCAAATGCAGGTAGATTTTCTTAAAAACCTCACCTTCCTCTCCCTTATTCAATTAGAGCAATTAACATGTATACAACCAGGACGGCTAGTGGAGCGCGTCAATGAATTTATTCGTGAGAAAACGATGGGGCCTGTTTCATAAAACAACACGTCTACAATTTATAATTTACAAGTTACAAGTGAATTTTTTACAACTGTAAATATAAAGGGTTTCATAAATAAAATAGTTAACTTGTAAATTCTAGTCTAGTCTAGTATTTACAAGTCAGCTGTTTCATTTAAAATTGAAATATTAATAAATACAATTTAGTCCTCATTGTTACAGCAACCAAAATTATACAATCATCTTAAAATTATTTTGTGACAGGTTTAGTTGAATATTAAAAAAATATGTATTAAAGAAAAATGTAGGAATACAAATACATTTTGTTAGGAGCCTCCTAAATTAGAGTTAGTAAATAAAATAAAATTATGGAATAAAGTATATTATATTAATTTTCCTAGTTTTTTTCGCTAAACATTACTGTGAGGCGCTGCTTAATTATTTTTTCCTGAACTAAGGTAATTGCTGATTTATTTTGCACAGCAATAATGTCATATATCTTGTAAAACTTCTGTTTTCAATTAACTAATTCGAGACTGTTCATATGTGGTCGTCTAATATCAATAATCATGTCTCCTAGCCTCAAATATCGTCTTGTCTCCTAACATTAATAATCATGTCTCCTAGCCTCAACTATCGTCTTGTCTCCTAACATTGATAATCATGTCTCCTAGCCTCAACTATCGTCTTGTCTCCTAACATTAATAATCATGTCTCCTAGCCTCAACTATCGTCTTGTCTCCTAACATTAATAATCATGTCTCCTAGCCTCAACTATCGTCTTGTCTCCTAACATTGATAATCATGTCTCCTAGCCTCAACTATCGTCTTGTCTCCTAACATTGATAATCAATGTCTCCTAGCACCCGCCTCGGGGGCGTAGTTGGCTAACGCGCTTGTCGTGTTGAGTTCGACCGCCGAGGACGGGGAGATCGAGGTTCGAATCTCGGTCGGGTGAACTGGGGGTGGTTTTTCCTAAATTGTTTTCCACTCTCCCTCCACGCAAATGCGGGTTCACTTCCTCTAAATTCAACCCTACCAATTCCTAATCCATTAGAGTAATTAGTACTTAAGCGTATAACCCGAACGGGTAGTAAGACGTGGTGCTAAATATTATTATTAATGTCTCCTAGCCTCAACTATCATCTTGTCTTGTAGCCTCAATAATCACCTTGTCTCCTCCTAACCTCAATTATCGTCTTGTCTCATAACCTCAATAATCACCTGTCTACAACCTTATCATACGTCTATGAACATAATAAAAATGTTTCTTAAAGTGTTTACACAGATGATTTGTTCATTAAATTTGAACTAATTATGTACAAATAGCCCATTAAAACTAAACTTGCAACGTATTAATTTACCTATTGGTTGAGACTTGTAGAAAATACTCCTTGATTTACAAGTGTTTTTAAGCTACAAGTAGCTTTATGAAACCAAACTATAATCTTTCTGGTAAAAAACCGTTTTACATTGTAAAAGTTCACTTGTAAATTGTAATTACAAATATTTACTTGTAGCTTTATGAAACATAATTTTTTCATTTCTTACAATTTACAAATGAATTCTCTTGTAAATTGGAGACTAATAGACTATAGATGTTTTGTCAAGTTAGACCTATAATAGACTATTATTTTCCCCCTTCCCCCACCTTCCCCACCCCACCTTGTCTTACTTACTAACCCGTCCGGGCTAGTGGTATATAGATACGCTAGTGATATAGTTAGGAGGAAGCTATAATTTTATAGGAAATACACCCGCATTGGCGTGGAGGGAGTAGTAAGAAGTAATTTAAGAAATAAAATATTCTCAGTATATCCACTCGGGATTAGAATACCGTTACCAGCACGCTAGACTAGGTGAGGCTGACATTTAATCCGTGCGCCCCCCGTTGCTGATTATTACAAATAAAAATGAAAAGCAAACCAAAGATAACTACATACTCGTAATTATTATGAATGTAATCAGTCAATCACTGATAAGCCTGATATTGTTAGCTCTCCTAATAATATAGTACTGGTAATGATAGTCATTTCCTGCTGCGCAGTAGTGAGTATTTTAGAATGACGTCAAGTCAAGGAAAACCAGTCTAATCTTATCTAATCTTAACGTGATTAGAGTTAGTTTGCAAGACTAATCAGGGGGTGACCACCATAACCGAAGGAAATAATAGGCTAGATTTAGTTATTTAAAGAAAATCTCTCTATATGTAACTAATCCATGTAACAAAACCAATAAATTCCTTGTTGATTAAAATAAACCATTTTGTGTTGTTGAAAGAAATTGATACTTGGAGGAATAAAAATCTAGGTAGAGTCCAATCGGAGAAATTCGAGGTTTTTGTTACAATAATTGTAAGATCACTAAAACTTGTGCCATGCTGTATTTCTAATGGTAATGAATGACAGTTCTCAACCTTCAAAACCACTAAAATGATTCTCCATTAACTCAAAATCATATATTGTGACCCTGTTAACAATGGCTTTATTTGTTTGTTTACTTTTATCTAAGAACTGTGACATTTAAAGTGGAACGTCTTTGAATCCGAGCTAGTTTCAACATTTAACCATTTTTCTAATACTATAAAACTTAAAATGTAAGGTTTTTTTATTCAAAAGTAAATGTTGATACCACTTTATTTTTTGCGTGATCCATATTTTAAAATAGCAAACCACTTATTTAGGACTATAACTAGGCAGGCGCAACAAGTGCGTGGGAACAGATCCCAGGACGAGGAGGGCCCTGAAATGTAATTGAAAAAGAAGAGTAAAATGTTAGTTATTATATTTTTCAAATTTTAATTTTCGCCACCATACTTTGCAATGAGGTTCAGATGTCGTTGAACCGAGTGCGTTAAATCAGCCCAGGTAGCCCATTACGTTATTTAGTGGTTTAGTGATTGGTCATTGGTTCGCTCAGCACTTGGGCGCCCTCGACGCACCTTGATCACTAACATCTGAATGAATAAATCGCAGGACTGATAGACGTGACGCGCGCGCGACAGGAGTGATTGTTTATGTTTATTTAATGATTTATGCCACTTTATACCCGAAGACCACAAATGAAAATATTGTTGAAGCTGTTTGTTAATTAGTCTGACTTATATTTGTGATAAATACGAAGCGATATGGCAACAGGAACATTAAATTACAAGGACTACGAGAACAGGTTACGAACAAAATTTCCTGGAAGAAATTTTTTTTGTTTAAACAACGGATACAGAGGTTGTTGGATTTCTTAATAAATGGAAGAGAAGAGTTAAGAGAAAGGAAATAGATGAAGCACTGGATGAAGGAAGTAGGATGACACCCGAAGTATTATTTAAAATGAAAATTTACTGCTTTTTGACACTCTATTGTCTTAAATAGATTGGCGTTATGAGCGACTGAGAACTACTGTCTGTGAGGATTTTTGCTTTCTCTCTGGCTCATCTTTAGAATCTATGAGCGTTGCTGATTTACAAAAATCGTCTACAGATCTTGCTATTAAGTACAACAAAGATTTAAATATGTACAAGCTCACATGTGAAATTCAAAGCTTTAAGTTTGAATCCTCGACACTAATGCAAAACATTAAAACTGTTACTCCCCTTGATATTCTACAAGCTCTTCATGACTTTGGACTAATTGAGGAGTCATACCCGAATGTCACTGAGGCTCTCAGAATATTTCTGACTCTTCCCGTTTCTACTGCTTCGTGTGAGAGAAGTTTAGTAGGTTAAAATTAATTAAGACTTATTTAAGATCAACTTTTGGACAGTAACGATTATCCAATCTTTGCATAATTATGATTAAATATAATAATTGTGATGGTGTAATCAATGAATTTGCTGAGTTGAAAGCCAGAAAAGTGCAATTAAAATTATTATTTTCATTTATAAATACATATGAATGAACTTTTATATTTCTTGTTTACACAAAAATCATTTATTGTTATTTTGTTTTTGTTTTATGTCCATCAGACATAGTTTTTTGTGTCAGAAAGTCTGACTTTATTTTCTTTATCCATCAGACATAGTTTTTGTGTCAGAATGCCTGACTTTATTTTCTATGCCCATAAGGCCTAGTTTTGAATGTTAGTCTTAACGCTCTTTTTCTATAACCATAAGACATAGAGATGCTTGTCAAAATTATGACATGTTTTCCTATGCCCATATGGCGTAGTTTAGAATGAAGGGCTTAATGCTCTATTTGGCTAGGTTCATACAACTTTATTTACTATGTCAGAGTGTCAACCTATCTTTTCTAAGTCCTTAAGACATAGTTTTATATAGTTGGGAATAATAATGACTCCCTAAACGTAATGGCCATGTTTAGGATCTCTTATGGCGGAAATCAGGTTATCTAACGTTTTATTCAATGACCTTGATATGTCAGTGACAGATAGCAGTCATTATTATTTCTTTTTAGTGTATCTATTTACGGTGCGCAACCAGTGGGAGCTATACTAGTTCCTAGTTGTGGCCCGCGGCGATAGTGCTTTGTCTCCGACCCCTTCAGGCATCGTTTGTATTAAGTAAAACAATAATTGTTTGTACTATTTATTGTGTGCCCAAGTTAGGGTGGAAATATAAATACACTATTGGATGTCCAGACAGTACTTATTAGGAATTGACCGGCCATTGTAATTTAATCGCATAAATGCCTGATAGCTCACCATTTACTATTTGTAATATGCTAGTTCCTCTTCTAGGAGTTTATTCTTAGGTTTACGTAACTCTCTATGGAGTTAACTCAACTTCCTTCATAGTAACTCTATAAAATTGGGATTTAATACCTCTTGTTTTCATTCCCTATAGTTTTACTATTATTCATGAATAGACCTTTCGGGTCTTAGTCTGGTATTAGCTAAGCTGGATTGTCTTTATGTATTGTGGCTTAACCTTAAATTAATATTTGTTGCCTATTTTTGACTGCCACTATGTTGAGGCAGACACTCCCTCATAGGAGAATGAGCGCTGATTCTTATTTCTAGAGTTACTAAACTAAACTATATGTTCAATCTTACTTTTGATAGGTCCTAGTCATGAAGAAGCTTAATTCTAGTCCTGAACCTATCGGGAAGTATACGACTATGATAACTGAATAAAGTTATATTTAATAACAATGGACTGTTTGATCTAATATATATTTAAAACATTTGTAATTCTATTTCTCTTGTTTACGTTTAAATAAACTTATTTGTCATACTTGTATATTTATCTTATGTCTAATCCTTCCCAAACCTTCATGTTATAATTTTGTAATTGTAATCGTCACTTCTTTTACTTGATAGGAGAAGCGAGGATTTATTTATTACTATCTGCTTCAAAAAAAAATAATTAAGGAGACTTAATATAAAACCTTGCACAGGGCACGTGAAAAGCTAGTTTACCGCTCTGCGCTTATTCAATAATGTGGAATTTCTGTAAGTCTGCAGTGCGTCTCGGCGCTACGGCAGGAGGCCCCCTTAACAAATCACACTAATCAAAATAACTTATTTGTTAGATAAAATATATATACGTGTCTATGATATATTACCCATAGTTCAGTTTTGTCGAAAGATTAGCCAGTACTAATGTACCATTGCCCAGGCGACGTCCGGATGTGCTAGTCGTACATCCTTTCAGTGGAAGCTCTCTCCATGCCCTTATAAGATGATGTCCATAGTGAGTGTGAGGGTTTGAAACCAATGGAAACTTTTAAACCTAAATTTAGCTTAACTAACCTAACTCTGGTGGCTGTTGGGATAGTTCCCTTTACGGAAAAATTACCCATGGTATAATCTGTATTTAACGATATATCTGAAATATTAAGTTGTAAGCGTGCTCTTAAAATGTAAATTAATTGGATAAGTCTCCAATGGTCTATATTATATTTTTATTTCATTTGATTTAAGTTCTTATGTATTAAAATTATTGACGATATTGGGGGCTAAGTCCCACCAATGAAACTGTGATGATGTAAATTATTACTCTCAAAGCGATTTCGCTTTTCTTCAGCATACGGAATAGTTGCCAAACAGCTTCTAGATAATAGTAACTTGACTGGTCTTCTAAAACATTTATATTTAAACCTATTCATAGGTACGTAGTTTCCTCTTAAAACAAATCTAGATTAGTAAAAAATGCCTACGTTTAAAATGTAAAATTATTTATATGTTGCGTATAACACGAAAGGTTAGTAAGATGTGGTACTAAAAGTGTATATATAATTATTTTGTTTATTAATAAATATGTATATACTGCAGTTTTAGTCGTATGTAGTATTGTGTACTGCCTATGGTTAGTACAGGTCATGTGCTACCATAATCTGTGTTTGGAATGCACGTACTCCAACAGCAACAAAACTATGTATATTTTCTTGTATTTCTTTGTATTATTTGTAACAATAATTCTATGAGCCTAGGCTCGTATCCACACATTATCAGTAAAATTATAAATTTTATATACTGTCTGCAAAACCTTTTTAGTAAATTGGGGAATTTAAAACTACAATTTGGTCCCATACAACGACCTATCGATAGTATTTAATCGACCCATTGAACACATGCATCAAGCTGTGTGCAGAACTCCCCCAACCACCCCCTTCCTCTTCTGCAGACAACAGTCCGGTCCATTGCGCAGCCGCCTCCTTCAAACACTTCACAGCGCTGTGGGTCGATAGCGGAGAAACGTAGAAGTACAACTATAGCTTTCACAAGAGCCCGCGTACAGAATCTTTATAATGAGGGGAACTAAAGGGGGGGTATTCAAACTAATCCACTCACGTGGTTTGTAGAAAGGAGAGGAGGGCTTGTATAAAGGTAAACATAATGCATTATCTTCTACTTAATGATGCTAAAAATATCCTGGTAAAGAATGAAACGAAAATAAGGGTGGTTAATAACAGGAACTAGGTAAACTACAGGTGCTACTATGGCCGCAGGGTTGGACTGAGACCTCCAAAAGGGCGCAGACCTTGGATTTTCAGAGAGCGTAAAATATTATTACGCAAAAGTTTACTTTTTTACTGTAAAATAACTATGGGAGTGCTGGTAGAACCAATAATATTGATTAATAATAAAAAATCATAGTGGTTATTTCAAGGATTTGCAAAATAAAATTATTTTTCTTTTCCTATTGTGACTCAAGGCATTGTTGAATATTCCAAATTTCACAGGTTATTTTTAATAAATATATTATAAAGAAACATTCATGGGATAAGTGAATTTATTTCACAAAACATCTAGCATTTAAGGTACAAGTTGTAAAAAAATAGTATACTATATCCGTGGCAAGGATCCTCGGACCATTCGGATACAGCCTGTCTCAACAACATCCGTCCTAAGAAAACGCTTTGTCTCGAGAAAAGAGGTAGATTCACACCCATCACTAATAAACTGACTGTATCAGCGCTGAGAAAAGGAAGGGAAGATATCACACCCCAATCACTCAATAACCTGATGATCACGCCGAGAAAAGAAGGAAGATATCACACCCCAATCACTCAATAAACCTGACTGTATCAGCGCCGAGTACAAGTCTCTTCAAAGCAACACACCTTCACATTTCAAAATAGATTTTCATTTTCACGCCAAACTTACAAAAATTTAAATTTTAAATTATTAAATGAATTTAACTTTACATATCCAAATTATAATAAGGGAAGGGCTGTTATAAATCCCATCTAAAATATAATAGTACGTTTTATTTATTACTAGTCAAAATAAGTTAATTATAGAAATTGGAAATGGAAACGGGTGAGCGAGAGAGATAGAGAACATTTTGATCAAAACTTATCCCAGGGAGGGGAATGTGTTACGATCTCAGTAAGGTTTTGTGGGTATGAACCTGAAGGCCCAAGAAAGGCTCTCCTTACCAACAAAACTTGGTAATTAAACAATAGTTTTTGTTGTCTGGCAATTTACATTTTCTTAATTCTTAACTCAGTAACGAAAAATTACGCAGTAGCCAAAAAATTACACATGCATAAATTCAAAACCAAACGCTATCACTCAAGGGGTCGAAAACAACTAAACAGCTGATTTCCACCGACTCCAATTGCAGCCATGCGACATGGCCAGACGGATCATTGAAGAGGTGTGCTTCTCTCCCGCTGTCGCCGGGCGCCAATCACCCCTTGTTGCTGAACATCCCCCACCCCTAAATCTGTACTCACTTAAATTTAATTTCGTCTTCACGGTTCCACTTTGTCTTGATTATTTGACTCTTATTTTAAATTTAAATTTCTTAATTTAATCATTGCAATATTTTTTTTCGCCAAGAGGGAGGGGTGATTCTGGGCCGAGGGCGCAAATTCGAGAAACTTGAGGGCGCACCGGCCTGAGGGCCCGAGGGGAGTGGAAAGCCATTTAGGAAAAAAACAACCCCAGTTCACCCCCCACGATTCGAACTTGATCTCCCCTCCTGGGCGGGTCTAAGTCAGCACGGATGGCGCGTTAGTAACCACTTTCCACCGAAGGGGTTCCGAAACCTTAGTTCAGTCGGTAACGTTTCCGTCTTCTGAACCAAGAGACTCGGGTTCGAGTCCTAACACGGCTGAAAAAATATTATTAGTGAAATTGGGAACTTTATTTTTCAAAAACCGCTTCAGTGGCCTCGTGGGCTAGGCGTAACTCTCGTTTTGGACTGGCTTGCCGAAAACTGAGAAATCGGGGATCGTTTCCGGTCGGGTCTGCGAGGTTGGATTTTCTTCAATGGTTTCCCTCTTCTCTTCCACGCAATTGAGAGTAAATTACCTCTAAAATAGTTTCTTTCCTCATACAAGCCCCATCAGAGTAATTATCATATACGCGTACAACCTGAACAGTTAGCAAGGTACGGTGATAAAAAAAAACTTTTTCACAGCTGAAAAATAACGTTCGGTAGACTGAGTGTACTCGAACTAATTTAGTTTGTAAGTCGTGGTTTAATATAATCAGTTGCACATAGTTGCCTACCTTTAATACCTCAAATCAGACAACCAAACTTGCGGACCCAGGCCACGTTTGGCCCTATAAATGATTATGTGCGGCCCATGGACGTTTTATGAACCAACATAAAGTGCGGCTCGATTCTTCTTTTTATAAACATAGTGGAACTAAATCATTTGAAATTATACATTTGTAAATGGGTCATTTATTTGGGGATATTTAGAATAAGTGAAGTTGGTACATACAATTTTTGCGTTCACCCCAAATAATGTATGTAAATCACAACAATGTACAATGTTGGCGCACATATGTCTGTTTTCTCTTATGAAAAGAAACTAACACCTGATATATCGCAAGTGACACGCATTTGTCATTAATTATAAAGTGAAGTCAACACAATATTTATATAGCCTAGCATTCACAAACATGCTGGGGAAGGGGGAGGGGGGAGAAGTTTCCAATTTCTGGAGAAAAAAAAACAACAGCTTTAGCCTATTATTATTTGGTAATAGTAAGGATTTTAAAATTTAGCTGTTTTTTTTAAAATTAAGACGGTTAGAACATTAAATTTTCAAAAAAGCAGTCCCCACGATATTTACCATCTTCAATGTGACCAAACGAGTTTGACACGCCTATCTTAAATTAAAAATAAATAGGGGAAAAATCACCTCAACACACCCGACTAAACCGAACTAAAGCATCAGGTTCATCTGATTTGGTGTCGATGAGGGAAAGTTCGTAGTTCAAATCTCGGCCTGTCATCCTGAAATGATTTCCCATAATTGTTTCCAATCTCTCTCCCTCTCTCCCTGTCTGTCTCCTCTATCTTTGTCTGTCTCTCTCTTCTGTCTTGTCTCTCTTCACCTCTCTGTTCCCTCATCCTTCCCTCTATCCTCACTCCTCTCTTCTTCTCTCTCCCTCTCTCTCTTCTTCTCTCTCCCTCTCTCTCTTCTTCTCTCTCCCTCTCTCTCTTCTTCTCTCTCCCTCTCTCTCTTATTCTCTCTCCCTCTCTCTCTCTTCTTCTCTCTACCTCTCTCTCTTCTTCTCTCTACCTCTCTCTCTATCCACACAGATGAGAATATATTTCCCCTAAATTCTATCTTTCACGTGTCTATTCCACTTACGTAGTTAAAATGAGTATAGACCGGATAAGACAAAAATAAAAAATAAAGACACCCGATATGGATTCGAGCCCTCACCTTCCTCGTTTACTGACAAACCAGGCAAGATGAGAATGACTCCTTCGTCCTTCGGGTTTACCTGTGGTGAACTACCAGAAAATCAGGGTGTTGAACCAGTCACCACCTCCAACTCTAACCGCTAGAGGCCACAACAAGTGGGAGAGGATGGGCGGGATCAAAATGGAATTTAATGTAACAACAATTAAAAGGATAATTTGCAAGTTTAACAAAACTAGAATTATGTATTCAAAATAAGACAACAGAGGTATATAAGTAATACATGGATTACAAGGTGAGCTGAGTAGTGTTGAAAAGTATATAAGGCAGAGACTGCTTTTGAAAGTATAATATAAGAGCTATATCATAAATTATTTATTTATATTAATTAGTCTGGAAGAGACTCAAGAGAAATAATCTAAATACTTAATATAATAATAAAGAGCTTAAAGAGCTCCTCTACACGGTTAACAAAGGCCTGAATCACCTTTGTGAATCTAACTAACCTATAACAACCAGATTAAAGTAATTTAATTTTAAATTTAATTGTAATTTCAAATAATCAATTCTAAAAATAAAATAAAACGCAAAGAATTTGACTCCCAACATAACCCAAACTTCTGCTGGACTATTACTTCCACCAACTTTGAAGTAATTGAGAGGGTTTTGATTTGTTAGTATTCATCATTATAATAGAAAACAAAGCAATGTAACATTAGAATACTGGTAATTGCTCGCTAAAAACATCGGTTACTGTTTAAAGTTATAACTTATTGATTAACAAAAATAAATTACTTCTATAATTTCCCCAAATTAAATACGTCTACTAAATTTTATCTTTAATTTAAATATAATCAAATTTTAAAGTCTAACAAATATTGGTAATCACAAGTGCAATAAAATTAATATTTAATTAAATATACCAAGCAAGAAAAAGAACCAAAAATTGGCTACCGACCAATAAGTTTAATGTTACAAAGAGACTAGCGCCCAAGCGGTAAAAAGGAAACATTAATTGTTCCATAAAACAATTTAACTTCCAAGATAAATCTTCTAGTGAGAAATTATTGACGCCTACATTAACGATTTAATCATATAATTAACTAAGTGTTCAAACACCCTAACCCATTATAGGGTAGTATTTAAGTATTTAATAAAATACGCAGAGTTTATATTTTCCCATCGCAGAGTGTGAATATGTCCACGTCCAGACGAGGACCTCTCGTGGTTGAGTTGGAATTAATAGTCAACCATGTCAGCTGAGCGCCAGCTTTATATAGGTTTAGTTGATGGATACAAGGAAGGGGAAATCTTCATATTAGAAGTATAACAGTCACGTTAAGAAACCGTAGAAAGGCCAAAGCTCTGAAAATCACCAACTGGAACGATTATGTAGCAAACACTCTGGCTGGGGATGCCAACTTATGGAAGGTAACGAGACAACTCAAAGGTTCGCAAGGAAAGTCAGGCACCACGATCATCCACGGAAGGAATGAGCTGAAATTCCGAAGCGAAGACAAGGCAGAGGCCATTGCTGGATCTCTTGAAGATCAGTTCAAGGCAAACGCAGAGCCCCAAGATGAGGAGTATACTAGGTCAATAAATAGAGTGGTGGGGGTATACCTGGCAGATCCTGTGACAGATCTACCACCCCCCGTCACCAGAAATGAAGTCGCCCACCAGGTGAAAAAGCTGAAGCCACGGAAAGCGGCAAGTCACGACAGGGTCTCGAACGAGATGTTGAGACACGCTCCGGAATGTGTGATCCAGTTCATAACAAGCATGTTTACAGCGGCACTACTGGCAAGTTACTTCCCGGAGGCGTGGAAGGTTGCCGACGTCGTCTCATTGCCCAAACCAGGTAAAGACTGCAAATTCCCGCAGAACAGACGGCCCATCAGTCTGCTAAGCTGCGTAGGAAAAATATTCGAGAAAATAATTTTGCAGCGACTGATAGACTTTGCCAGAGAACAGCAAACTATACCCGACATCCAATTCGGATTTAGGAACCGTCATTCAACGGTACATCCAATCCTGAGCCTAGTGGAGGACACGACAGAGAGCTTCAACCAAGGGGAAATCACGCTAGCGGTACTTATGGATGTAGAGAAGGCTTTTGATAAGGTCTGGCACGCAGGCCTTATCTACAAACTGATTCAGGCCAAATTTCCAAAGGCTTATGTTCATTCAATCAAGAGCTTCCTAACAGGACGAAGCTTTCAAGTCAAGATGGAAGGCAAGAGGTCGCCTCTTCATAGGATCAGGGCGGGGTGTCGCAGGGGTCTGCACTATCACCGTTCCTCTACACGGTGTATGTTGCCGACATCCCCACGGACCCGATGATCAAGACACGCCTATTTGCGGATGATACTCTTTTCTACATCACCAACAGAAACGTGAAGTACGCGCATCTCCGACTACAGCGGTACCTCGACGAATTTAGCGTTGGCTAGGAAAATGGAGAATTAAGGTAAACGCAGAGAAATCGACAGCCATGATAATTACGAGGAGGAGACCCCAAACCCCGGCCCAGCTGGTAGTATTAGAGGACGCTATCCCATACAAAAAGGCAATGAAATACCTTGGGGTGATGGTAGACTACAGACTCACATGGAAGGACCATGGCAACATACTCAAGGCAAAAGGCAATGAGGGCCTTCATTGCAAATTACGGCCTATTCAAGAGCCCGGAGCTGGACAAGAACACCAAGCTGCTGCTTTACAAAAGCTTAGTTCAGCCTATTCTGTTATATGGAAGCCATGCGTGGGGGTATGCTTCCGATACAGTGATAGGTACACTACAAGTAGTACAAAATAAGGTGCTCAGGTGTATCCTGGGTGTGAACACTCGTACCAACAATGCGCACATACACGCTACCACAGGTAGTGCGACACTGCAAGAAATAATTCGGCAGCGAAGTGGTAAATTTTACAAACGTGCCCGTGAGGTAGAAGACAACGTCATAATCAGAAAACTCGGCCAGTACGACCCCCGAGTGGCAAGGAAATATAAGAAACCCCGGCTCGAATGAGCATAGCAAATAAACGCCTCCAAATTAACCCCTTCCTACAAACCTCTCCTGATCTCAACTTTGACCAATCCTTGGGTCCATATCCCCATACCCCATAAGCTAAAATCATTCATCGTCACAACTTCACTTTCATCAAAGTCATGTTCGCTCAGTGTATAATATTAATCTATGTAATTTCTTTCAGCTCGTCTAGATCTTACTTACTCACTACACCAAATCACTTCAGGCCTAACTGCGCTTGTGTTTCCATCACAGTGCACGATGGTTTGAATTAGCAACTCCACACAACTCTGTCGCTCCCATCACACAAACATTCACTTTCCAACTCCATTTTTCCCTCCACAACCAATCTACACTTTTAAAAATAAAGGTTATGATCTGTGACTACAGATTGGTACTTTAGGCAGAAACAAGCCGCCTACTTCCTCTGAAAGTCGCTTCTGACATTCAGAGTTAGTAGTTCAAGGCAAACAAGGGAGAGCAACGTTAAGAACACGTGATAAGAGCATGATTCTCTTGGTAACAACGGTTGTAGATCGAGTGAGGTTTTCTGTCGACCGGCTAAGCCAATCAGCATAGGCCTAGGTCACCTCATGGGGGTGTCTCATTGATCCACTTTTCAAAGGTGTGTCAGAATTCACTTCAGAATAGAATTTGGTGTGAACCAGTCGTGTGATGTTTGTCAGCCGTGAAACTCGTGCTAGGCCAGAAGATACAATGAGTGAGTAAAGCACATATTTTAGACATAGCAAGTTTTTGTAAATTTTTTAAATTGCAGGATGTCTATGAGTATCGGAATTATTCAGGGTGGGTAGTAGTGATGTAAATTAGCTAGCATTGCTAATGTTACTGTGTATTGGTATTTATTTTTCATCCTCTCTCCAGGATGATAGGTTTACTTTTATTTATATCCTACAACTCCCCCCCCTCCCCCCAATCAGATTGAGTTGTTGACCCCCTGCAGTGATCGATACCACTAAAGACGCTCTTTCTGGAACTTTGGAAAGCTAATCCTGGCGTTGTGGTGCAAAACCAGGAAAGTCACGAGTGATTCGAAGTTCAATGGAAATGAAATATTTTCATCCATCTAATCCTAGCTGTATATTTTAATTGAGATGTAACAGCCACATCATCTTTTTTTTTTAGCACCGTGTCTTACTACCTGTTCAGGTTATATACATATGGATTAATTACGCTAGTGAGTTGGGGATGAGGAAGGTTGAATTTAGAGGAAGTGTACCCACATTTGCGTGAAGGGAAAGTGGAATACAATTTTGTAAAAACCACCCTGAGTACACCCGACCGGGATTTGAACCCCGATTCCCCTGCCATTGGCAGTGACGCCTCAGATTAGGGATGTCGAATCTATGTCACGCCAACATGGAAAAAAAAAACACTAAATAAAACTTTTCCCACCGTGGTATTATTTTTTGAAGTCAATAATACTTCGAAATCTTTTTCATACACATGTCACAATGAACTTTATGAAGTCGACGGTTAGAAGAAATTGTTTTGTGCGTTGTTGAAGACAAGATGATATGAACCGAACATAAAATCATTTCAAACTAAAATGGAAAAGTTTATTTATTTATTATTTAAGCATTTATATATATTTATTGTATTTTTTCCCCAGAAGGAGTCTTTAAAAATTTTTCACTTCAAGTTAATGACATTAATATTGCCTAAGACACTCACTTTGACAATTTAATACATTTTACTTCTATAAAATCTAGTCATAATTAAAAGATTTACAATTTTATTTGAGTAGAAAAACAAGAAATGCTCATGGAAACTTGTACGTAATTAGTAGGGCTAGAATTTGTATGCCTTAAAAATTTATAGAAAATGCTTTACAAGAAATGCATTTATGACCAATAAGACTTAAAAAATGCCCTTTAAAACAACAACAAAAAATGCCCTTAAGAAATCAAATATTTTTTATTTCCTTGCAAAATTAATCAATAAAATAATAAGTGTATGAAACAAAACATAAAAAATCTAAACAATATAATTTAGTTGTTTCACTGTTTCTGTGCCAACAAAAATTCTTTATTTTACTAACTTTACCTATAAAACCAAAACAAAGAATAACTAAGAAAAAACACTTAATTTTTTTACAGTTTCGGTGGCAAACTAAAAGTCTTCAAGCAAAAAAACATGGCGTATTAAAGAAAACAGGGGAGGGGTGGAAGTATTCTTATTGCCATGGTGGCACCACCGTTTGCTATGACGCGTGTACAGATGTTCTAAACACAAGCACTCCCCTTCACCCGGCCCATCGCCCTTTTTCCCCTCAGTTTTGCTTTTGGCTTTCAGGGATGAATTATTTTTTAAATGTCCTTTATATTTAAAAACATCAAAAATGCAAAAATAATGACTCAAAAATAACCCAAGAAAATGCCTTAAAATCATTTAAAAACCTGAAAATATGCCACATTGCGTAAAAACACAGAAAAATGCTAAATATACCCTAGTAAAGTTACTTAAATCAGCTTAGTTTCTTATGAAACACGTTTGTATACGCTTGAACAACATTCTAGGTTTGCCAAACAAATTATGCAAAATCATAAAAATCCTAGCCCTAGTAATTAGGTAGGTCATAATTTTCAGTGATGTTTCAGTACAGACCCAGGCTCAGAAGAGAAGCAGTCTGATTTTCTTGTATTTCAAACAAAAGTAAAACAAAATATCTCTATTTTGAAAAAATCTTTTAAGGGAAATTGTTTTAATATTATTATTAGCACCACGTATAACCCGTTCGGGTTATACGCAATTGTTTTAATAAAATGTATCTTAGAGATGCATTCATAATCAAAACAATATGTCGGATTCTTTCAAAATATGCACTAAGTTTTTAATTTATATAAACACCAACCATTTTCTGGAATAATTTGTACTTGTGTTGGTAGCATTAGCTCAAAACAAAGACAAATACAATAACACTGTGAATGCGCGTCATACAACTATTTTTTTATTTTCTATCACCACGTCTTTCTACCATACGCCTATGTACTAATTACGCTTATGTTTTAGGGATGAGGGAGGTTGAATTTAAAGGAAGTGTACCCCCATTTTCTTGGAAGAAGAATGGAAAATCATTTAGGAAAAACCATTCTCAGTAGACCCAACTGGGACCGAACCCCTATCTCTCGTCATCAGCAGTCTAGTTAGTATATAGTGAGATATGACGCCTTAGACTGGGAGGTGCGGTCACCTAAGTGAGTGTAGATGATTACGTGATTCCGTGATAGTTTCCTTTATTGTTTGAGTATAGGTTTCTCCACCGAATTATGTAATAAAACATTGTTCTTGCGGTGTTGAGTTTGCAATCCGAAGGTTGGTTTGATGTGCTTACCATCCATCTTAAGCTGGACATGCCCTCATGCCGGGATCACGATCAACTTAAACTTAACTTAACGTAACTTAACGTAACTTAACGTAAAGAACCTCCTTGTGTGTTTAAATGGAAGCGATCACGATGCACTTAACTTAACGTTGACTTGCAGTTAACTTAACGTAAGAGATGTTCTGGGAGGTCTTTTACTTTACTTTACGTTACTTGAAGGGTATCACGTGATCTATCCAGCCAATCATTATGCGAGTGACGTCATCAGGGATATTTAGTAACTCATTTGTTGGTATTTTGACTAATGTTTACTCTTTAGCGTAAGTTCTAGTGATCAGATATTGAAACAAAATAATTACACTAAAATAGGAAAGCTAAATTTATCCAAAAAAAATTGTAATAGATATTTATTATATCGATTGAAAACTATAAACATTCACAGATCATCACTGTAAAACTAGTACAAATCACAGATCATACTCGAGAATGAAAATGTTTGGCTCGAGTTGTTACGTTAAGTTACGTGAATCGTGATCACACATACGTTAAGTTAACTTTAAGTTAACGTTACGTTAAGTTACGTTAAATTAACGCTAAGTTGATCGTGATCCCGGCATCAGCCCTTCGGCTGGCTAGTAAGGCCCACTCTATCTATTAGCAGCACATGTTATAGAAAAGTTTAGAAAGTGCGGTAGTTTCCCATTACCTTCCCCATCAAAATCCTACGTGTGAGTGAAAAAGCACCTTCAAATATTGCCGGTTAAGTAAGTTCACATAATCTTCCAGGAATCTTTTACACGCCACAATTGACATGGAACCAACGACTTTACTTCCCCTACGAAGAAAGTTGTGCTAAGGATTTATCGTTCAAGAAAATTCCGTCGACCTTGGCTGTGTTCGAACACACGACCATCGGATAGTGAGGCGAGTACTTTACCCCGATACCACCGAGGTCCATTGCCCTTGTGTATGTAAGATTAATATAGGCCTAGTATTAGGGCCATTACTATTAATCAGACTTAGTAGGCCTCAAGTGTGGCACTACACCAAATACAAGACGACACCTACCTAGATTCGAATGGACTGGGCCAGTTTTGCATATGAAACTGGCCCATTCCGTTCTGGCCTATGTGGGTGTCATCCTGTACTTAGTATAGCGTCATAATTGAGGCGTACTAAGTCTGACTACGAAACTGGCCCTTTAAGAGTCTTTATGTGTTTTAATTTTGTGTACAAACTACCTATCCTTATTTTCTTAATTTTATATCAACTAATGAGAAAGTATGATTATTTGTTCAATCAAATTCTTCACAGTAAAACAATTTCAGCGAATTTGATCAACTCAACTAGCATCTGCATATTATTATATATTATTATTTATTATTATTATTATTATTATTATTATTATTATTTATTATTATTATTATTATTATTATTATTATTATTATTATTATTATTATTATTATTATTATTATTATTATTATTATTATTATTATTATTATTATTATTATTATTATTATTATTATTATTATTATTATTATTATTATTATTTTTATTATTATTATTATAATTATTATTATTGTTGGTAATTATTATTATTATTATTATTATTATTATTATTATTATTATTATTATTATTATTATTATTGTTATTATTATTATTATTATTATTTTTATTATTATTATTATATTATTATTATTATTATTATTATTATTATTATTTCTGTTTTTAGTTAAAATTATTTAGCCTTAATCTTAAAATGTTTTCTGGGAATTGCTATTACGGTTTATAAATGAAATTATGAAAATGTTAAAAAAAAATTACGATCGTATCCTTCACTGTCATTGATACGCTGGTTTCGATTCTCACATCAATGTTCCTTTATTTGTCCACTTGTGATCGGTTGTCTGTAGTCATCCGTAGCGATGATAGATGAAAGTTAAAGTTGATTCTCTTTCACAAGCCAGAAATTTCCTACATCACCATAACCGTTTATTTTAAGAAATTTATACTATGGACCAGTTTCATAGTCAGATTTAGTGAGCCTAAAGTGCGAGTCGATACTAAATACAGGACGACACCTACCTAGACCAAAATGGAATGGGCCAGTTTAGCATATGAAACTGGCCCATTCCATTCAATTTCAGGTAGGTGACGTCTTGTATTTAGTATAGTGCCGCACTTGAGGCGTACTAAATCTGACTATGAAACTGGGCCTATAACGCAGAATTGCAGCAAACCAGTTTGTAACTAAAATTAAACATATAATATTAATCTAAAAATGGCATGGATATAAAAAGGTAGAGATTTTAAAAAAAATAGTTTTAGTCAACACCCTAAGACCTTCACGATCATAGCTAAGGGGACTTACAAATAATGCTAGAACCCGCTACGTCATCCATGCCGTCACTGGTAGATGACATCCCTGGAGAGAGGGTGGAAGATCAATATGGCCTTAAGACATGCGCGTCCATCTGTCTCTTTGTAACTTCTCACGGGCGTTAGAAGTTAGGGTGGATATTGAAGAGAGGGAAGGAGAGGGGGCGGTCATTTCTGGTCCGATGCCTCTGGAAGGGTTGTAGTCGTTGTGAACACTTCTAGTCTCAAAAATAGAAGACCACGTTTGATCGAGACCAGCTGCATTGAATGGCACTTTCCCCCCCTCCCTTTAACGCAATAGAATATCTCACACTCTCGCCAGGTGAATTATGGCCCAGTCACTTAAAATGTCCACAAACTCATATTTTTTTAATGCTGGACCATGGAAAGAAGAGTCCCTAATCGGAATTTTCTTTAGGGGTAGTCACATTCTTCATATAATCCAAATTTGCTATAAGCTCTATCAACTAGTTCAAAGATTATTAAGAGGGAACATGCTGGTTACATAAAGACAGGGACATACAAGCAGGTAAACAGGCAGGGACATCCAGGCAAGAAACACAAAGGTGGAGACACAAAGATAGGGACATGCAGGTGGGGACACAAATAGGGACATTTAGGCAGAGATATTCAGTCAGGTAAGGACAATACCCGGGACACACAAGACAGAATACAGCGTCATGCAGGTGGGACACAAATACGAGACCAGCAGAGCACTAGGACAATACAGGAGCAGATAATCAGTGGACACAATACAGAGACATACATGCAGATACGGATGGACACAAAGACATATACATGCAGGTGGGACACAAATACAGAGACGTACAGAGGCACGAGGAAAAATCGAAACGGGTATGCAGGTGGACACAAATACAGAGACATACATGCAGATAGGAGGGGCACAAGCAAGGTGAGGACACAAAACAAAGTAACAGAGGCACGTATACTAAGGCAAGCAGATAGAGTCCAAACGGCACGCGTAGTGGTGGGACACAAAACATACATGCAGGGACACAAATACAGAGCTACAGAGGCACGCAGGTGGGGACACAAATACAGAGACGTACAGGCAAAGAAACACAACAAGACCAGTGGTAAGGCGTGACCTTTTCGAAAGTGTTAATAGTATCATACACAGTAAAACCCCTCCTTGCTACCGCTCACTCCCAAAAACAACTTATATAAACTTGAACATTAATTTTTGATTCCCAAAATTTTCATTATTTTTATTTTGAATGTTAAAAATAGACAATGATCGACTAATACAAAAATAAAATTACCAAGAAACACAAAAATTGCTAACTAATCTTAACTAAAAACAAAAAGTAATCATTAATAGTTGGTGGGAAGGAATTTGTTTTAAAATCTCCCCTACACTGGACACAAAATAACGCCCTGTATTGAGGGAACAGGTTCTACTGTACACTCCGTTTACCTTGAAAGGTATCAGTATTACCTTGACGGACTGTACTATTCCATGTAATAGTGGAACAATGTAAGGTGTGCTTGCTAACTTTCAGGGTAAACGAAGGGTCCTTGGTGGATCAGTTAGTCCTAAATTAACACACACCTGAGCAAGGCAGCCAAACACTAAAGGGACTATAGATTGTTTTCACCCCACACGTTTCAGTGAACATCGCTGCACTGCGTAGTCAAGGAATCACAAGAGGTTTTGTTTAGTCTCTCGGCTGTGAACCTTCACGCATTCACTTTTGATATTAACAAGAGTGAGCCCATAATATACTCCCATTGTATAAATTGACTGACTGTCTCTTGTTTTAAAAAAAACTCTTTCATCTCATTTTCAATTGTTGCCAGCGGTAACAATGGATACCTGACCACCTTGATACTGATAGAGACAATAACGGTTGTCATAGTAATATTTTTTCCTACGATATAAGGAAAAAGGCTCAAAAATATTATAAATACTAAATTTCTTGAATGTAACACTTTTCAATTATGATAATAATATTATAATAGCTATATATGTAGATGATAAATGATTAATCATCTCATTTGTTAGAGTGTTATTTTTATGCTCGTACTCCATATTTTATGGACAGAACCACTTTAAGGTGGTGCTGTCACTTCGCATGTTTCGGACACAGCCAATTGGAGGTGATGCTAGTATTCCACATATTTCGGGCAAAACCCTTGAAGGTGATGCTGGCACTCCAACGTTTCGGACGAAAACACTTGAAGATGATCCTAGCGTTCTACATATTGCGGACAAACCCACTGAAAGTGATGCACGCCCTCCACGCGCTGTTGAATAGAACCAATTTAAATTGAACTGTGCTCAACATTTCTATACAGAACCATTTGAAGGTGATTCTAGTCCTCCAGTATGTTTCGGAAAGAAAAATATCTTGTAGCCGGAACCACAACTAAATCCTCTCGTAGTGCGACTTCCCATCTTCATGTTTCCTCAGGTACAGAGAGAAGAAGGCTAGGACGGCCAACCCCAAAACAGTCAGGAGGACTAGGGCTATCGCTAGTGTGACATACACCACCGTCATCATTGTTGAGTTCACCTTTTCCTCGACACGTCCAACCTCAGCAAGGAGTCTCGGCTGGGGCCTGTGGATCCACAACGCTCCGGGGACCACACCCCATCAGACTGCAGACACCCCACGGGCTGGTCTCTGACGAGGTGCATTCCTGACGCAATCTTCCAGCAGAGAAGCTTTTGGAAGTCTTCTCCGCACAACCAAGGGTTTTCACCCAAACTCACTGATTCAAGGCTTCTCGATGATTGTCGTAACGCGTCGATGGATACGTAGGAGAGAAGGTTTGTCGGAGACTGAGGTTCCTCAAGGAGGGTAGATCTTCTAAGTTACTAGGTGACAACTCTTCAAGGCCGACAGCCACTTAAGTCGAGATTCTGTAGGCTATCAGACGTCAGGAAGGGAAACTGGCCTAGCGCAGGACCGAGGGGGTTCCTTGCAAGGACACACTTCGCACTGACAGGGATTGGAAGGCAGTGGGGTAAACAAACCTTAACTGGTTGTCATTTAGAAGAATGCGCTTCAGAGACGTGAGGGGGGTGAACACAAACTCGTGGATGAATGTGATATTGCAGGAGATGAGGTAGAGCTCCTCACCTGCGGATATCCCTCGAAGGCGTGGTTCTTCAGGACACCAAGGTCATTGAATGAGAGGTCGAGGATCCTCACCGACAAGTTGGGTATGGCGTCCGGGATGCTCACCAGCCGTCGTCGGCTGCAGGTTGCGAACACCACGTCACCCTCGAACGAAACGGTCACAATAACATCTAGCGAGACAAGGCGGAACGTCATTGATGAGATCAGCACTCCCGTCAAAACACGGCAATTCCTCGGAGGGGCGTATTTGAGACTAACACGCACCGCAAACTCCAGAAGACCCTCGGAGTCGCAAGACCAAGGATTGTTGCCAAGGTAGACGTTCAGGTGGTTGGGTAGCTCTCTCGCCATCCCGAATGGGATTGTCATCAATAGGTTGTCGCTGAGGTCCAGCGTCTCAAGCAAGGGAAGACCAGAGAAGCTTCCCACGCCCAAGTTGGTCAGTCTACAAGAACTCAGGTCAAGCCACTTCAAGGAAGGCACGTTCAGGATCGAGGAGTTTGTGGGTGTCACGAGCAGGTTTTTACCAAGGTTAATGCGCTGTAGATGTGGAGTAACCAGGAACGTTTCCGGGTGGATGGACGTCAGCCTGTTGTCGGACAAGTCAATGAAGGTGAGCGAGTCTAGACCTAAGAATGCTGAAACGTCGATCTCCTCAATACCGTCGCTCGTGAGACTCAAGGTGAGGAGTGCCGTGAAGTTCTGGAACGAGCTTGCTGGAAGGCGACGAATGTCGTTGTATGACGCATTGAAATGGATGACGTCAGTGACGTTATCCACGCAGGGGACGTCCGCAGGAGATCCTCAAAGCACTGAACCTCTATGACGTCCTCGGCGTCCTGGTACTGGGCACAGTAGCACGCAGCTGGGCAAAGAATATCTTTGCACCGAGCGGCAGCCACGACCATCACCAGCAGTGCCACGGCCCTTAATTTTACCATTGTATATAGTGTTGCCACGTCGAGTAGACTACCTTGATACCTGAGACACAAAACATCCCAATATAGTAACGCGACTGTCTTTTGGACGGTCGTGGAGTCAATCTCACGCCAACTGATACCGAAGGACCTGAGACAAATACGTCAGTCTCGCAATAGACTGGATTGCTGGTGGTGTAAAGCTAAAGTTCGAATCTCGGTCGAGTGCAGAAGGGGATGGCTTTTACCATGCCGCTTATGCGGGTGCACTTCCTCATACTCATCCTCATCCTCATTGTCCCTACCTGTTATATTATACCTTAATAACTAAGGTGTTAAAAGCAATAATTTAAAAAAAATCATTTCTCCTTAGAGTTCATCCATAAACCACATAACGCTGTTAAGAGGGGAAAGGGGGAATCTCTAATGTCTTAATAGTGTGGGATTAGGGAAGGGGTGGGTACATCACAGTGCTACGCAACAGAGATCTTATACTTAAATAATATTGTTGAGAAAAATAATATTACTGTTTATGTTTTCACAGTTGATAAACATAAGCCCTACTTATAGATAACTTCTGAATATTTACGGCGTTGACAATAAAATGAATATTGTTAATGAAATAATGTCATTCACTCTTGATTTGAAAATCTATGTAACACAGGTGGTGGGTGCGGGGGGTGTCAGGTTAAATGTCTACTTAGTGATATATGTGGGCGAAGGGGGTAAGGTCAAAAAAAAAGTAAGAAAAACTCATTACGTGGTTTATGGATGATCCCCTTAGAAACAAATTGTATGACAGTCAACTTAAGAAGATCTTTCTGATCAAAGGGCGTTGTAACAGAAAATAAGAGTGAGGATACCAACCCTCTAAACAAATTAAGATGAACGCTGAAGGTCCCCGCTTAGGGACACTCACTGATTCTTTAGTTTTGATTAAAGCAGTTCAAAATACTTTGCTCAGGTATTTAGGGACGCCAATATAGGTAAGGTACTGTGATTTAAAAAAATTAGGCCAACTTCATTTCTGAGTGTGTCACAAGTTCATTTTTTTTTTTCTGTCCACCTGGGTTAATCCATTTATACTTTTGTCTTTAGACAATATTCTTTCAAGATCTAACCAATTCCCGCCCATAGTTTGAATCCTATATTCTAACCCCATCTCCTCCTAAATGGTATATTCCGTTTACTCTGAAAGGTACCTTTACTGATCACACTATGGCCCTATTTCATAAGCTACACAATAGTGTAACCAAGCAAGGTAAGCCAGATATATACCTTCCATTCTAAACAAAGGGTACGTATATATATAGCATTAGAAAAAATAATAGTAATAGTAATCTAATTTTAAAATGCAGCATACACTAGTAAAATATTTGAGCTATAGAATGAAAATGAAATCTTTTAAATAGTCAACAAAAGAGTTTTCTTAAAACGACATTCAAATATTATTTCAATGACTATAACTACCATTTATTCTAGATAAAATGTATGGTGTGAATTGTATTGTATGTGAATAAACGTCAATTTTTTTACGTTTAAGTTTGTAATGTTATAGAATAAAAAAACTCACTTGTTTTTAATGAAGCTATCTGTCTTGCGAAATGTCCCTAAACTGTTCCCCTTACGAAGCTAATGCGTGAAATCAACTCTTGCTAGTGAGTTCTCCACGTGACTGTTATTTATTAAAGCTGTTCTTGTCGTGATAAGGAGTTGATGTAAGCCATTAGGATAACATTATCTGATTGTGTAGTCGTGAAATAGCACCTTCATTGTGTGGGCTTGTTGACAAGATTTGACGGCTGATAGCACAAGAACACGTTAGGCCTACAATAATTTGGACAGGATTCCCTTTTCTTAAGGAACGATGGAAGGGCGCGCGAGAAAAAGCCAGTGTTTTTGCCATTTTTATGGCAAAACATTTTTTTTGGCCAAAATAAATAAAATATTGCTCCAGTACAAACATAGAGTTTAATTTTCTTCACCTGGTAACCTCATACTTTCTTGAATATATGTCAAGGGTGTTCTGGAATTTAATGACAAATTTTTTTTCTTCCTTTAAAAAGGTTTGTTAGACAATGACACCGTGCTCATGACAAATATTAAGGAACTGTCGATATCAACATGTGAAGAAAATTAAACTCGATGTTTGTACTGGAGCAAGTTTTGATTTATTTTGGCCAAAAAAAAAAGGTTTTACCATAAAATCTGAAATAACACTGGGCTTTTCTCGCGTCCCCTTTCACTCCACCTTAATGTCGCAGACGAAAGGTCAAACTGATTTCTGGCTTCTGCGCAGATATTGTACGCCGTTTGTCAGTTTTTTAGAAGCCAAATATCAGCTGATGTTTAGTAATAAGCTTGTTTGAGTTTTGTAGACAAAAATACGTGTTTACATAACTTTTCTTTTTAATTTGGTGAAAATACAGTTGAGACTCTTTAGTGCGACACCCTTGGAACTTGACTAACTTACCGGACCACAGAAATTGCCGAGCCACAGAATCGACTCCTAATAACCCTTTAAACATCCCTTATACATAGGCCCTGGGCTTGCCATATACATCCACTGATTCACATACTTATTTCTATGTCTTACAAAATAGAACATAGCTTAAAACAGAAAATAATGCGCAACCTTTCACAACGCTTGGTATCTTGGACGACATAAATAAGGGCTAAAGTACAGCTAGAATACAAGTCATAACAAGAATGTACAGTCAATTATGGTTTTAGTGGACTCGGTTGTAGTGAACACTCGGTTATAGTGAACCAAATTCATTGGTCCCAACCCACATACATGTCAATGTGTGTTAAAAAAAATTCGTTTATAATGAACCCTCAACTTCTGTTTTAGGGAACAGAAAAATTGAAACTTTCAATAAGAAATGTAATTCTAACATCATAATTCCTTAAAAACATCACTTTTTGGTTGTTTAAGCTTGAAGACACCGATTTTCTACCTTAGTTCTTGTCTAGGCAACACAAAGCTTAACTGAAAGTACGGAATGTGGAAAAGGAATGCAGTGGGGAGGGAGGACTGAGCTTAAACAGTCACTGCACTCATTGACCTGGCATAAGTTGTGATACCTATGTCTGCGGCAAGTAAAGGAAGACAATCTTCTGAGTTGTATTATTATTATTATTACCACGTCTTACTACCCGTTCGGGTTATACGCACTTACGCTAATGTGTAATGGTAGGGTGATTGTGAGATGAAATGGAGGACCTACAGTTTAACGTGGAATCCGAACCACGGTGGAGGCCTGGCATTCCTCACATTCACAAGTTGTGATTAATACACATCTTGTCAGATGTGAAGGAAGGATTTGGCAATCAGATAAATCTCTGCCGGGACCAAGGATTGAACCCCGGACCCTCAGCACAGAAGTCTGACACCTTACCCCTAGACCACCAGGTCACCTTCTGAGTTGTATTAATACGACAGGAGTTACAGAACAGTGAATGAAAATCTGTGGCCATTTAGTAATTATTTTCACTAATCCCTTTCTTCGAGAGGGTGTATAAAACTCAAAAAATTAGACTTTTCTACTCAATTTAATTTTTTGAATGCATGTATAGTGTGGAATCAAGCGTGGAAAAAGCACAGACCCTAGAGAACGATCTGGTAAAAATATTAACTAAAACAGTATAAAATAAACAGCAGCATATAACCGATTTTTTTTTAAGATCAATATATAGATTTCAATAAAGAGCGATTGTATTTAAACTCTTATTTTGTTTGTCACTAGCTAACTACTTTCAGATTTTAAAAAAAATCTATTTTAGTGAACTTCGGACATAGTGAACCAAATATCTGGGTCCGTGGAGGTTCTTTATAACCAGAGTTGACTGTATAACTAACCAAAATACTCGGCCACATCTGTAAACAACTTTGGCACCTATTTATTGCTAGTAGTACCCTCCTGGTGGCCACCCCTCAAACTAATGGCGGCAGATTCAAAACATGCTGGACCACGTGTGTTGCCAGACCACAAAATGCCGGAATAAAGAGTTTTAACTCAATAAATTGTGAAAAAGATGACTTTAAATATATTCCATAAACATAAAATAGTCGGCTAGGGGGATCGATAGTGGCTTTACTCCAGATACCAAGTATATAAACTTTTCACACTATGTTCCACCGTTAAACCATGCGAAGCTCTACTCGGCATTCTGCCATCATAAACTTGTAATTTCTGTCCTTTAATCAACTGTTTCTAATAATGAACTCACGTTAGAGCCTCCACGCAGCTACGACGACCCCTTCTTAAATCTATGTTTACCACCCTTGCAGGCTATTCGCATATTTATACTATTGGGGATGAGGAAGGAGAGAAACTAGAAGAAATGTATCCACAAATGAGTGTATGTACATGGGAAACCATGTAGAAAAAAATTGCTAAAAAGTTGTTGGTAAATGCTGGTGCCAACCTTAAAATAGTTTTGTTTGCAGATGATTGGGGATGGAGGTAGGAGACAAAATTGTTAGTAAATGCTGAAGACAACCTTAAACTAATAAACAAAATCCAGTCAAATAATGGCAGTTAGAGATGAAGATTTTCTAGTAAATATTTTAAATAGTCTAATCACAGGGGAAGGGGATGTATTTGTTAAAGCTTTGATTACTATAAAATTGAAGTATTAACTAATCTGGTCTATAACAGAGCCGATTCAGGGACACATTATAGCACCAAGTACTGAAGTATTTTCTTGAGTAAGGGAAGAGGACCGGAATCGTTATTTTTTTTAGCACCACGTCCTACTACCCATTCGGGTTAGGGTTATACGCTTATGTATTAATTACGCTAATAGGTTAGGGATGAGGAAGGTTGAAAATAAAGGAAGTGTGACCGCACTTGCGTGAAGAGAGATTGGGAAATCATTTAGGAAAATACTTCCTTACACCCAACTGGGATTGAACCACGATCTTCCCGTCATCGGAAGTCTAGTATATTGTGAAAGTGACACCTTAGACTATGTGGTCACCGAAGTAGGTAATCGTTGTTATTTCTTTATTGTGGAAACTCTTTTGATAACGTTTTTGGTGTTTTCTTCCTTAGAATAAGTTAAATTGAAATGTGAACGATAAAACGTGGGAAATATCGATTGCATTCGTTACAATTAAATAGGTCCGATTTGTTTTTTCCCCAGAAAACTAAATTGAAGATTTCCCAAAACGAGACATACATTTTCCGTTTAACATCTCTAGCCCCAACCTACTCGTCAAATGCAAGCCAGACTAGATGAGCCAAACAATTAGTTCCCGCGCCCTCTGATGCATGTGTTGTCTTCTCAAACGATAAAAGATATCAATTGAACATTCCCCGCTTCAGTGACGTCACTCTAGTGTTAGACTGGCCTGCTGATGACCAGTATATCAGGGGAAAATGTAGGTGTATACCAGGTATTAATAAAAAAAAATTAAATCTCGTATGGAGTAAATCCATTTCAGACTATGCAGGCGTTATTAATGATTATTATTATTAGAGTCACAATCCGACACCTTAGCTCAGTCGGTAGCGTGTCTGTCTACTGAGTTAAGGGTCCCGAGCTAGATGCCCACCAAGGCCAAAAACTTATCAATGATTAAAATATGGGTTTACCCTTTCACATTGATAAATTGACGGCCGGGATCTGGATGTTGTGCTTGTCCTAGTCTTAAGGTATATGAAGCTATGTCAGGCCTAGCAAGTCATTGGGGGAGAAAATATAACTTGAATAAAAAACTTACCCCAGGCCATAGGCTGGAAACAATAATGCATGTAAAAAGTAAAACTACAGCCATAATAAAAGTATTTGCTTGTCCGCCCCATTTGAAAGTGAGCTATGATGTGATATATATTTGGGAAATCGTTAAATTGAGACATAGTGAAAATTTTCATGGTTTGTAAAAAATAAGTCGTTTTAAAAAATTTAGTATTTGATATTAATTTCATTAGAGGCAACAATTAATTTTCATTTATAAGCTACAAAATAGCAACGCCACTGGGTATAAAAAGGATAGCGCTTGCGGGGAAACCAATGAGTTAGAAAGAGATGATAAGAGTCCAGAGAGAGAGACTGCACTGCAATCTTAGAGTGTAATGATCTATATATATATATATATATCCATTTGGTACAAATTATTTTAAAAAACTAAGTTTTCGAAAATAATTCATTTGGAAACTACCTATCTAATTTTAACAAAATAATATTTCAAACTTTTTCGGCTGTAGCCCCCAAGTACAAACAGACAGAGAAATAGAAATAGGGACAAGAAGAATTGTAAAACCCACTTTTTGAGGTAGGGGGCATGGACTGTGCAATCCATAGTATGTACCTAGTTGGAGTGCCAAAGCAAATAGATCAAATTTTGCATTAGAATTAAAACTAGTGAAAATAGGTTTAAAACTCAAATGTATTTATTTTAATTAGTACACCTAAAAATATATATATTGAAAAGCAACATATTTTTTTTTAGCACCGCGTCTTACTACCCGTTCGGTTTATACGCTTAAGTACTAATTACACTAATGGATTAGGAATTGGGAAGGTTGAACTTAAAGGAAGTGAACCCACATTTGCGTGGAGGGAGAGTGGAAAACCTTTTTAGGAAAAACCACCCCCAGTTCACCCGACCGAGATTCGAACCTCGATCTCCCCGTCTTCGGTGGTCTGGCTCAACACGACTGGCGCGCTATCCAACTACGCCACCGAGGCGGGTAACATAAAATTAAATATGTAGAAGTATGCCTAGTATTCCTACAAACTAGCACGGCATGTGTTAATATAATAATGTTATACAGGTTGATAAAAAATAATGGACATATATTTAAAGTATTAAAGCTAATTACAAATGTAGTCAAATCTAGTTCCAGCATTACTTGTAAAGTACAATTACGTTTTTTCAAAATAAAACTCAAGCGTATAACAAATGGATGGCAAATATTACTTTAGCGATTCATTGATTTATATTTCAGGGGTAATTTAAAGTATACTTCTTTTTAGTGTACAATAGTGTTACAATAATCTAGTCCGTGAGATTTTGAATGAAGGGAAGGTATGTCCATTGATAATGAAACAATCATATATACCAGGTATTTTGTTTGAATGTGTGGCAGAGGGCCTGTGTGACGTCATTAATTCAAGGTGGTCACCGTTACGGACACTGATTTGGTTTTTCATCTGTAACTGCCTTTAGGGTGGTCTACGAAAATGTTTAAAGTGCCTTTTTTCTTAAAAATGAAAAGAGTAATAGAAAAGTACACATACAAATTGTTGATATCTCTTACCGTTTCCGAGATATAGCCCCATATATTGCAATTTCATCGCAAACCTTCGACCGTATGCTTACTAAATAATTAGAAAATGTCAAATAATTTCAACATTCTCATTGAACTATACTATTCATTAAAACTGGAATATCTATATATTTACTAGATGAATGTAGAGAAATTAAGGTGTTAGAGGTTATTTTCTGAGTTCCAGAGTTAATTTTTATCATCTGCAACATCATTGTTATCACAGAGCTCTTCGCCGCCGCCACACTTACACAGTCCTGCACACCTCAGTTATTGAGCATGGCACTTTGCAATGCACGGCACACCGTCCTTTGACGCAAGCACACCGTACTAACTGCAAGATTGATTGTGGTGCACGTGAAAGTGTACACATAACAGGAGAATATTGATTCCCTGTCCTTTTCCCACCCGAATTGTAATGGCTCTGGGAGATTCGGGTGTTGTTGATCAACGCGTCCGCCATTCCATCACCTGGTAATGAGTCCTTAAGATGTATGGTACTACAGATGATCTTGTAGGCGAAGTATTTTCACTTTGTGCTTCCTTTTTGGTAAACATCCACCAACGCAGCTGATCATTGTCCGAAATATTTGATCCTGGTGAGTAGATTGACAAATGAATCTCTCTATCAATCGTTCATCCCCCTTCTTTAATTCTTCTAAACATCCAAGTCTTGCCAAAGCTTTAAGTATTTCTTTTTCATAAGTCTTGAAAAGCTTTCCATAGGATACTTTTCCTTTCTTCTTAAAGCACAGAGTAACATCACACCTGAAAGAGCATGAAGTCCTAGGAATGCCTTAACCTTTGTAGCCTAAGCAGGAACACACAGTTTGAGATCTATAAATCTTCTATTAGTTCCACTCCTGTGACAAACATGCTATCAAATGAGAAAAACAGTGACCACCACAGTGAAAGAAAAAACATCGGTGTCAGGTGAATATATATGGAGGGTAGTAGCATTATGACGTGATATATAAAGGGTGTATAGAATTATTTTTGTGTATGCCTCCTCATGTGTGCTTTGAAGATCTCTAACATTATTTCCATGTGATGACTTGGCTTTATTTCTCCAACTATGGGGCCGTCCATAAGCCACGTAACGCTTTTTTCTTACCTTTTTAGCCCCCCCTCACCCCATGTAACACCATGTAGACATTTAGCCTCCTCCCCCCCCAAACCTGTGTTACGTAACTTTTCTCACCAAGAATGAATGCCATTTTTTAATAGGAAAGTTTTGTGATACTAAAGGAGAGATTCAGATTTAATACTTCTTAAAAATTCATTTTAAATACTGATTATAAATTATTTTAGAGAGTATTATTATTTATACAGACATAAAGCATCAAGCTCTGATTCCTCAGGTGCATGAGGAAAAACCTCTGCTATATGATGATGTTAAATAAAGTGTCCACATCAGATGCTTGCGCTGGGGGAAGACATCTATCTTAATATTGTGCACTTTTTTTGATAGTCATATTTCATTATATAGAGAGCTATCTAAACAATTCTTGGCATACAACTTTTCTAAATTATATTTTGGATTAATCTACAATTTTACTTTAGTTAACTTATCAATTCATAGACTCATGTTTCGTTCCAATATAGATCCTGGATCCTGGCTTCACTCTCAAAAAAGACTAGATGACCAAAAAAGTGGAGATTGGGTTTCGAATACCTGTCGGGTGTACCCAGAGTGGCTTTTCCTAAATGGTTTTGTATTCTCTCTCCACGTTAATGAGGGTTTATTACCTCTAAAATTCTACCTTCCTCATTTCTACTCCATTAGATAAATATAATAAAAAAACTATAATAACTACAATTTGACTATACCATCCTACAAAATGTATATAAAAAGGTCTTAATTTTAAATAAAATCTACCGGCATTTGCATGGAGGGAGAGTGGTAAACCATTTAGGAAAAGCAACCCTCAGTAGATCTGACTGGTAATCGAATCCCATCTCCCCAACATCGGCCGTCTAGTCTACTGAGAGAATGAAATTTAGACAATGCGGCCACCGTAGCGATGTATAATAGTTGCATTTATATACATATACACTAATTTATCAGAAGGGAGAAGGTATAGGCTTTAAATTCACCTAACTTTTGAAAATATTTAATGATATTTGAAGCTTTACTTTTCATAACATGCTGCTGGTACGAAGAAATAACACTCCTCAAACTTGCCTTGAAATAAATTATGTACTTTTGCTTCTTTCCATTTCCCTACATCTTTTTGAGAGTCTTTCACTGTTTGTTTTTTCTGGATATCGCTTTTTATACGCAAGTAATGAATAAGTCTCCTCTTTTTGAAGAAATTGTTTTTTTTTTTACAAACACAAGCGATTATTCATGGCCTATGTAAAAGAATGTGCAGTAGGAATCTAAATTATACTCAAACTCAACCATACTTATAAATTATGGCCGCTTCGACTGACAGCTGTTATCCAACTAAAAGCACGTGAGGGGGTCAGTATATTGAACAAATTTAAACAACTGCGGTGAGTATAAACATGTTACTGTCATGCGCAGGAAAATATATGTTTTCGAATGTGCTTGGCTTTCTTAGTCTCAGTCAGACAATCAACACCTAAGTGCATTCGAAATATTAATAGACAAAAAGTAAGTGCTAAACTTGCATTTTCAACGCCACATATATTCAAAAGTTATATATGATTATGTTTATCAAAGGTGAACACATGAACAATGATATTATTTTTGAGCATAAAATATGAGTATAAGATCTGTGTTACGTAACACTTTGATATACCCAACCCTCCCCCCATGTAACAGCATGTAAACATTAGGGCTCACCCCTACCCCCTTTCAAAGCGAAAGCGTTACGTGGTTTATGGATACCTCTAGCTACCAGGCTTCTTTTTATTATCTGTACATGCAGAATTTGTTTTAATTGAGAGGTATGCTGTTAACTTATCTTTAGTTTTAGACTGCAAGAGGAGTGTTCTCATGGTAAATTTTTCAATATTTATAGAATTCATGATTTTGAATACAACAGGTGTTGCTTTTCCTAATCCTTTTATTTGCATGGAGTGCTTGAATGAATTTTCCAGGTAGGTATCAAATACTAAATGAGTTTCATCATATTTAAGTAGATAAGGTTATATTTTTCTTGTTGCATTCAATTGCAAGGTCATTGCTTGTCTTAACATTTGATGGTTTCTGCAGTGCTTGCAATTCTGCCATTCCGTCAAGGACAGCTGTTGAACATAATTTCGAAATTGTTTGCTTTGGTACAGATAATCTGTCATCAGTAACGAATGAAAAAAAAAACCTCAATCATGTTGTTAGAAACCTCTGTATATTGTAACTCTTCCAGTATCTTAATCAGATTGCTTTGCAATCTTAAATTTAATAGGAGGTGCAAAAATATAATTAAACGAACAAGAAGCCATCAGAGGGAGTCGCCTGAGTCAGACAGAGTAACAAATGCCTGAGAACAAACATCCGTTACTCAGGGACACGCAACCCATCTGGTTGCGGAAAAAGTGAAAAGCTAACGGCCGTCCTCGCCATGTAGCTATAAAAATAAAAACGAGAGAAAGTTCAAGACAAGGGCAGTGACAGCATTACCAAGTTAAAAAAAAATAAAGTAGATTTTTTAATTTATTAGCAAAACATATTAGTGCAATATATAGTGCCATAGAAAGGTGCTCAAGACAAATTAGTATTTTCTCTTTCAATACATAGTAGATACTCAAAGTGGATGACTTTAACTTTTAACTGTACAGTCCCGAAATCATGAAGGACTTCAAAAACATTCACTAGGGAATGTCTTGCATATTTTGAGATTCATAAAATTTCAATGTCAAAAGCTTCCAAATAACATTTTCGCCTCTAATTAAAACTTAATAACTTTTATAAGTTCTAATGCATTATTAGATACAGAAGCTGCACTAATTAATAATTGGATCTTTTACCAAAAAGACTGTCTAAATTTAGTTTATATTTTTGGATAGTTATATCTTTTACCAGAACGACCGTCTAGATTTAGTTAATATATTTGGAAGTTTTCCCGTACGATGTATTCAGAAGCTACAATATCAATAATATTTTATCCTAACTACTACAAGGGGGTAAAGTTAATTTTAATTCAGATACAAAATTGCCAACAGCATGAACTAATAATAATAAGAATCAAGATGTTCACTCCAAGATATCTAAGACTTTCAAAGAAACTTCTATTTTCCGGTTAGAAAGATCAAACTCGAAAGAATTAAACCCATAAACTATTTGTCCACACCTCCAAATATTGCCACTATTTATGTCACAAAAAGAATATGCTATAGAAAGCCTTCTTACATTACGGATACTTTTCTCAATAAAAAAGATTATTTTAAAAAAATTAGACAGTAAATACCAAATAGACGTTTAAACTTGCGTTATAATTAACTCCTTCACATTTCAAGAACTGAGATTATTTCAACTATACGAATATATCTATCCCACATAGGCGAACCTAGTATACAGTAAACATTATAATGCACATAAGTACATCTCCTATTTGCTATCTTTGAACAAGCTATTTGGTAGCATTTAATTATTTAAAGTTACTAAACGGAATATTTGATATTTGTAAAATACCAGTCAGAATAACAATTTAAGCATTATCAAGAGTAGAATCTAAGTCCAAAACGAAATTTTAAAAAGTATATTTTAAAAAAAGAAATTAAAAAAATATAAAAGGTTATTAAGGCAAAAAAGAATTTGCTTATATTTTAAATAGTTTCATAGTGCGACGCTACCCAAACTGCTCTAACAGAATATATCCCAAGAGTGATTCTACAGTTCGAAGAACATCCATATAACTATACGGCATTTCCAAAGAGTGGGGGTCTTATTAACACTAGGGGAACACATACACGAGTCTGTTCGATAAGGTTTGGTGATGCACTAGATGCTTCGAAGACTAGTTGACCGTAGAAGAAACTCCATCTTTCTGGGTCCTTCTCACAAGTCTCGCCGATTGAAGCACCTGCTGGAGGAGGGTACTCGAAGCGCAGCCACATTGCTCAGTAATACCTATTCTATGGCTCAGTCCTCGTTAGGGATGGCCTATTTTTTCACGGTTGCAATTTGTTGCTGTATCGATATTTTGACCCACTCTTTACTATAACAAAGTAATGTGTTGAATCTTAGAGAGAAACACATGTTTGCCAACTTTCCAGTCTAGAGATTAATAAATAACAGATTTATTTTTGTTAAACTGAAAAAATTCACGTTGGGAATCAACGGACTAAGAACAAAGGCTAACTTTGAGGAATATTACTATACAATATTGCTTTATGAAATGTAAATTATTATATTTATTAATATCAACTATACCTGCTGTATAGTTGCACCACCTTAACTGGGGGTGCACATTTTAAATAGGGTACATAATAACATATATGAATTAAATGAAAGAAAGAGGTGATTAAAAGTAAATGCAATTTAATAGATCAAAAGACATAGACAATATTTTGCACGTAATCTCCTTAAGAACAATGTATAGTAAGTAAATATAGTAGGAGGTAGTGTTGCCAAAGCCAGCCGGCGTGGGGTGTGAAGCGCCAGAAGAAATAACTCAGACAATTGAGTTCCGTTACTTCTACCATAAAAGAACTTTGGCTGTGAAAGCACTATAATTACTTATATAGGGCAATCTTC
Source organism: Timema podura (assembly GCA_033556935.1). Lineage (NCBI taxonomy): Eukaryota > Metazoa > Arthropoda > Insecta > Phasmatodea > Timematidae > Timema > Timema podura. The sequence continues at coordinate 20,233,304 of JAVRXN010000003.1, read as the reverse complement.
AGTACAGTTACATGAGAGGACCTTGGGTACAGTACAAAACACCTACAAAGAGGTACGAACAATTCATAAATACCTCAAATACTACGGGCCATGCCCGGTCCATAACGCGTGCCACTATTTTGGCACCTAGAGGGCGATCGACCTCATTGTACATGATCAAGTACTCAGTGACAACTCCAGTCGAGCCTGAGGGGCAGAAGCGACTGAAGAGTTGTATGCCCCCAAGAGGAGCAAGGCAACTATTGAAACACAAATAAATCACGGGCCAATCTTGAGCAGCAAGAGCGGCCCACAGGTTAACTACCAAACACAAGTCTTTGTGATTCATCAATAAACCTAATTAGGTATAAAACCTGGGCCTCCATTTAACTTGGACTGTCGCTTTCCCGGGCAAGCTACCTCTTTGTTACATGAATGGACACATAGTGTGTGTCGTTATTATCACCGTAATGTCTAGTGGCTGGCCCAAGCGGCTCAGTCACGGAAACGCGAGAAGCGCGGAATTAAACAAATACTGTTTACAGCTTGTTGTCTAGAGCAAGTAGACAAAACTCTGAATACTATTTACAACTTGTTCTCTAGAAAAAGATGACATAACTCTGAATACTATTTACAACTTGTTCTCTAGAAAGAGAAGACATAACTCTGAATACTCTAAACTAACAAAGCATACTTAAAACGCCCTAAGACAGACCATGAATAGTTCTTATTCCTAACTAACAATTTGTCCTAATAAAAAAACATGTCATGTAGTCGACTTATCCTAATCTTAGCCTTTCGACTGACGGTATTCATCCTGCCATGTAGTATCGCTGCTATAGCGGCTTCCTCCTATCCAGAGGATCCATTCCCCAAACTGTATGTGCACGTTGAAATGTTTATTTACTTGAATCGATGAGAGCTTGTAGCAAGACAACGGTGCCGGTTCGGTCCCAGCGTGTTCTGTGTTTTTCTTCGAAGCGGGCCCGCGAATATATAGCATGAAGACTTCACGTGGTGGAGTTGCCAGACTGGAGTGGAGGGGAAGCTTCCATAATTTTCCAGAACCCCGAGTTGAGCAGGCCAACAGCGTTCATGGAGCTTTCAGTTGCCTCGTATTCGTTGTTGAACGTGGAGCTCTCCCTTGTGGCAGCGGTCGGTCATTTCTCAGGTGTTGTTTATTCCAGTGGGGCATTCCGCTTGCAGGCAAGGTTGGTGAAGTTGGTATGTAAACAAATAAACATACGTTATGGGCGTAGCATTTAACACAAGATTGTAATTTATTAACTCTTAACGACTTGCTTGCAGGCTCGGACTGGCCCGCCGGCCCACCGGCCCTCGGGCCGGTGCGCCCTAGGGTTACTCAAGTTTGCGCCTTCGGCCCAAGCTTCACCTCTTGGCGAAAAAAATTCCAATGATGCAAAAAGACATTTAGCCCTTCGTTGGTCGAGGGGTGAGCGCAGTGCTCACTAATTTTTTTTTGTCTGGCATGTGCGATGAAACAGCGTAGGAACAATGAATCCCATTATAGCAGCCTGTTGGAATGTTTAGAGTGGTGAAAGGGCTGTGAAGGGATGACGCGAGACCTTTAGTCATTGTCATAATTTCATTAAGTTATTGTTGTTTTATCGGGCACGGGCAGTCCACCCAAAAATTCTCCTTTAGAACAGTAAAAGCATATTTTGTTTTATTACACTACTACTTTCCCAAACCTAAACGTGTAATTACTACATTAGCCCGACAGCAGAGGCTTTTATGGTAGGGTACCCCTTGACACTTGTTGGTGGTGAAGTTAAGGTTGCAATTAAAGAGGAAGTGAAAGCTATACTCTAAACTGAGATTTTTTTATTTACTTCAGGCACTGCGTAAGGGGTAGCGGAGGGGTAGAATGGGTGTGCCAATCTTGCGGTCAAGGGCTGTTCTAAGCTTAGTTCAGTTGTGGTATTCCTGTGTTGTTTGTCAGTTGGCGAGACTTGTTTGCTCACGCATAATAGTTTAATTATTTTAATTGGGCTGTGTTATTCGTATATTGTTGGTAGGGCCAAGTGAAGTGGAATAAGGTTAGTAGACATTCAAGTTTACCCCAAACCCAATGCTGTAGCCAGGACAGAATTACGGGAAAGAGGAGGGAAGCGTTTGGAGGTGAAGAAAATTTAATAAAAAAATGACATGCATCTAGAGAAACTATCTTGAGTATTTTTTATGGTAATTTAGGGGAGGTACTAAATTCTGTAAGAGCTATACATTTTTAACATAAATAAGCTTATATAGCTTGCATCTCCCTCCAAGCCCAAAAATGTACACAAAGAACTTATTAAATTAAGATGTATTCAACCTGGGTTATTCTAGAATTTAGTTCATCTCTCCCTAATATAGCATGAGATTTGATAAAACTAGTACTTGGGGAAAAGTTCGGTTTACCTCCGTCATCATAGTCAAAAATTGCACTCAATACACTTAAAAAAATTCCAATCTGACCAAATGCTACTCTCATATCCATAAGATACAGTGATATTGAAAAGCAGTGGCACCGGAACGTTTTTTTGACCGGAAGGTTGGGGGGGGGGGGGGGATGGCAAAATGACGTTTAATGTCCACGCTAATCTAGGTTGATTAAAAAAGTATGTAAAAAAGTATGTGATCATAACTTCACCACTACCACCGAGTCACTATTTGATAGGCTCTTCTTGTGTATGTATATATACATTTATATATAAATAACATATAGTTATTTTATAATAGACAAGTACAGTTTTTTTTGTTCATTAACCTATTTTACGCCCTCTGAAATTCCAAGGTCTGCGCCCTTTTGGAGAACCCAGTCCGACCCTGCTTGCTTGTACTAAAAACATTCGTATCTTATAATTGAACGGGGCTAAGCCCGATTAGCCCGTTACATAGTATATAATTATTATGTTTGGGATAGAAAAGTAAATTTTAGAAACATCCAATATGTTATAGTATTGAAAAGTTTAAGGAGAAAGAATCCGCTGTCACAAAGTAATTAAGTGGAGGCTCTTTTTCAAAGAATGTTTATTGAAATATGAGGATTAAGTGCATAGACCGCTACTGCCCGTACCGGTGGGTCACCAGTTTGCCAGACGCCAACCGATATTTTGTCAGTCGCCGTCTGGTGAGAGTATCGCTAAACACCGATCACCGATATCTCAATCACAGATACTTTTGAGATCCAGTCACTGGGAGTGACAGTGATCAAGGAGTAACGGTGAAAAAATCACTGTCAGTGAAATATCGCCCATCTCTAGTTCTCGTTCTATTGTGTTGTCGTGCGGTTGTGAAATGTGAGCTGGGCTATATTTGTGTTGACGGTGAAATGGGGTGGCTGAGGTGAGATAGTGAATTCTTCTTCTGATATTTAATATTAATTATTTTCTTGTACCAAGGGAGGACGGTACAGCTTTTGTTTGAAGGTAAAGTCATTGTACCATCTACGTTGAACAATGAAAGAGGAACTGCAGAGAATTCATAATCACATAGACATTTCTGTAGATCACTGTCAGTTCGACTTCTTTAAGCAATCATCAAAAGTGTGAACAATGAACGATCTGCCTTCAACTGCACTATGGTGTTGGATACTTTTGTCATAACAACTTTGCATGCACTTTTACACATATGAATATTCTCTTTTTTCATTGGTGCTTAAGGGCTACAACTGTCTGATTCAATTCGGTCTTATTTAAAGTTGTTGTACATTTGACATTCTTTCTCTGTCATTCTTGATGTGTCCTTCTGAATTTTTTCATCAAAAACTATCTTTGTTGAAATGTTTATGCGTTTTTTCCTTCATCTGTCGCAGGATTAGTCATTCTCAAGATCTGTTGAACATATTTATTTTGGCGTGTTGCTTTGGATGATGTTAGGTGGTGATGGTTTGATTGTCCGTAATGTGATTCCTAAGAATATTCTTGCTTCTGTAGTCAGCCTTGACAGCTCAGGAGAGGCTAAAAAGAATCTTTCAATCGCCTGTTTCTTTTGAGTAATATTAACCACGCCACCAAGTACTTTCACTGCCCCGTTTTCATGTTCTAGAGCTTCATCTTAACCCAGAGCACAAAAGGGTACTTTTGTCTTTCTTACTATCCGATTGTCTTTCTTAAACTCACTCCACAGGGGTGGGTGTTTGCTTTCAAGTTATTTCATTTCTGCTAGGTACCATGATAATTATCATACTTGCCTAGTCTATCAAATCAAGGGCAAACAAGTACTTAACAAACTCTTCAAGTTATGCAAGGTCTAACTCTCAGTTTGCAGTTAGGACTGATCTTATAAATAAAAGCATTGTGTCCACCGTCCATATGAATGTACTGAAGAGTAACTCTGGGTGTTGGTTTTCCTTATGATTCTTTAGCCTCAAATGCTTCCATTTTGGCCAGCACATTCAAATTGGTCAGCACTTTCATAACGTAACTATGAACTGATTTTGTTTCTTGGAAATCATCCAACTGTAGGCTTTCAAGTAATTTCTTAAGCTCCAGTTCCATCCTTTCCTTGACTTCAACATGATCTTTGTAAAATTCATCCATAATACATTTGAAAGGTGCAAGCCTTATGGACGTGTGTGCTTCAACTGCTTTCCTTACACACTTCCCTGCTAGAATCTTGGATACAACATTCTCATCCAAGGGCACCCATAAGGGGGGCAAAGGGGCTCAAACCCCCACCCTCCCCAGCCATTGGTATAGCCAAATTTTTGATAAATTTAAGCCACTAAAATAGACAAAACCTTTTATTAGAGCATTTTTAAAAAATAGTAAGAATGTTAATGATTGATTACAGTTATCAAACTTCTTTATTTTAAAAACTGTATTTGCCCGATTCTGCTATGCGTTTACTTTCAAAAGTACGACAGTGAATTTTAGGTGAGAGTTTCAACCCATCTTAATACGAACCGATGAATCAGTAATGCTTTTAAGAAAGGCAGAGGTATACGTTGTGTATCGTGTGCGCAAGCATGGATTTGCGCCGCGCCCCAGCTCTGCGTGTGACGTGGTGATAGAACTGACTGCCTATCCATGGGTCTGTTCTAAACAATAGTTTCCGCAGGGCTTTTGGAAAGACTAGAATGCTCTCCGCTGTAGTCAATTTCCTTAGAATTTTATTTTCGCTATAAAAAGCTAAGCATTTCAAGTCATAGTGAGTTGATTTTGAGATTTCTCAGTTTTGCAAATCGAATGCGATTGTTTTTTTTTAGCAATCTTTCCGCGATGCATTTATTAAAGTCTGCTATTGACTTTGTTATTGTTCAATAGTTCTACTAAGTGTGAATTATTATTTTTAATTCTGTTATTAAGTGTTGAACTAATTCGTAGCTGTGGATACATAACTGTGAATTATTATTTTAATTCTGTAATTTTGTCTGACAATGGATACAAGGAAGTTTTTTGATCAGACCAGGGGTAAAACCGTGAAAAAGTCGAAGCTAGAGCAACAGCAAACTACAAGAGAAATACCTACTTGTGGGATAGGTTTGAAACAATTTTTGGTGCCTTCAAAAGGAACAGAAAATTCATTTACTCATCCCTCAACTTCAGAAAGCATAGTCGAGCAAAAACATTTCAGTGAAGATAAAGACACTCCTAGTTGTGAAATTTTTGCTGTACGTTATGATTTAGGCCAATATTTGGATAATTTATTTTCACATGTTTCAGATGATGTAAAATACCAACTGCTAACAAACAAGATTTTAAGAAAGATGTAGTCAATTTTGGTAAAGATAAACGCCAATTTCAGAAGAGTTGGCTGGACGCATATCCTTGGTTGGTATATTCTCCTTCTTTAAAAGGTGGACTTTATAAGTATTGTGTGTTGTTTAAACTGATTTTTAAAAGAGGGGTTTTTGGTGCCTTTGTGGTTAAAGCTCAAAAGGACTTCAAACATTTCCATGAAGATGTAAGGGCACATATCAAATCCCAGTGACACCAAGAAGCTGTGACTGATGCCAAAAACTTATGTGATTCTGTGGAAATGAAAAGAAAAAATGTACTTGAACATTTGGACTCAGCTAGAACTGAACTAATTCAGATAAACCGAACCAAACTTAAATCTATTTTGCAAACAATAATATTTTGTGGTGGTATTGATATTTCGCTTCACGGAAAACTCTCACAAAGTGGGAATTTTGAAGACCTACTACTTTTCCGCATGGACGCAGGAGATAAAAGTCTTGAAGATCATGTAAGGACACACTCGGGAAAATCTAAATATACTTCTCACAGAGTACAAAATTATTTTGTCAACATTTGTGGATCTATAATCCAAGAAACTATTAAAAAAAGAGGTCAGTGAATATGAAGCATTTTCTTTGCTGGCTGATGAAACTGCTGACATTAGCGGCAAAGAGCAAAGGTCTCTTGGAATAAGGTACATCAAAGAAGATGCCGATGTTGATTGCATGATAAAAGAATAATTCATTAGTTTTGCCGAGCTTGAGAAATTAGATGCAGAAAGTGTAGCAAATGATATATTTCAATTCACGGAAAAGCTAGGACTGGAGATGACTAAGCTTATTGGTTTAGGGTCTGACAGATGCTCCACGATGGCTGGTAAAGATACTGGTGTTCAACAAAGGATCAGAGAGAAATATATAAAAGATGTATATTTTCATTGTGCATCCCATCGATTGAACCTAGTAGTCAATGACCTCAATCATGTGCCAGAAATTAGAAACACAATTGGAACAATAAAGCAAATGATCAGATTTTTTTAGAGAGAACACTCTTATAAAGGAAAAAGTTCCAAACATTTCTAGAGTTTGTGAAACAAGATGGTCTGAAAAATACAAGCCTATGAAGGATTTTTCCAAATATTTTGTAACCATCAAGGAAGCTCCTAGTAATCTTAGTATTTATGATGAGGCGAACCCAGAAATACGCTCACAAGCCTTCCAGTTAGACAGTGCAACATCATCTGTAGTGTTCATCTTGTGTCTCAAAATCATATCCAGGTATTCTTCCTATCTGGAGCCAGCTGTGAATAAATTACAATATGTAGTTTTTGACTTGCATTCTGTACGTCGACACAAAAAGAAGGGATTTCTGGAGCTTTTTCGTAAGCACAGGGTGGAATCAGAAGAAGAATATGCTGAAATTTTCATGGAAGTAAGAGATACATGTGATTTTCTGGAAATTGACATCAAAATGCCTAGTACGTCTACAAGACAAACTCATCGTTTAACATTCCTGAGGCCACTCCACTTGCTTACTACAGAGCAGCTCTTTTTATACCGTACTTAGACTCTCTAATTATGTCGCTTGAATCAAGATTTACAGGTTTCAATGAGACGCCATTCAAAGCAATTTTAATTCATCCCAACTTGATGAAAAATATGAAAAAAATATATTTTTGTCAAAGCTATGAAGGAACTGTCTCGGTTTTATAACATCGAGAATCTGGAAGCGTAAGTTAGAGCCTGGTATGATTTTTGGAAAAACAAGGACTATGGTGAAAATGTTAAGCTAATTGCCACTTTTTAGGGTTCGGAGGGTCATGAGACGTCGACATCCATCAATATTATAGGTTAGATTTTTTTTAATCGCAATACTTTAACTTTTGTGTTCGAAAAGTTAAAAAATAAACATATTTGCGTATAGCTTGAAAGTTATTGGTTTTTTAAAACTATGCTTCGAATAAAAAAATTGTATTATAAATAGATCTACATATTTGTAATGATAAGTAATTTCCTATTTCAAATACTGTAGTTTCGTAAATATGATAAAAAAATTCTAATTTATGCTTCAGACCGGAGACCTTAAAGTCATTTTGCCGAAATATTGAGAGTAGCCATTTTGTTTGGAATATTTATTAATGTTCATAAATGAAATTTAATCAAAATCGTTAGAGCCGATTTTGAGAAAATCGACTTTTTCTCTTTTTTCCCTTCAGTAAACTACCCTTAATTTTAGGGTTAGATATCCAATTCCAAAAACTCATCGGGGCAACCCTATGAAAACCCTATATACCAAGTTTTAGCCCGATCGGTAAAATAGTTTAGGATCTAGTTGGAAGTACAGACAGAAAGACAGACAGACGGAAATTTAAAAACCACTTTTTCGGGGGTCATGAAACGTCGAGATTCATCAAAATCTTGAGTTCGATTTTTTTGACGATCACAATACTTTCTCTATCTGTATGATAGCGAGAAAGCAAAAAGCTGAATTTGGAAGAATTGGCTATAGATAAGTTTTCTAAAAACAAGAGAAATATGCAGTTTGCTTTCTCTGAAAAGTACTAAATATCATGGTAGAATTAACTTTTCCCATCACGATCACAATGTTCTATACTGTAATTATAACTTTAATTGTATAGTTTAGTTGTAACTTCTGCGTTGACAAGAACAATTGCTACTAGCTTTTAATTAATTTGAAATGTAGATTTTACATATAATGAACAGAACAGAAAAAAATTATGTGAGTTTTTGATAGACCTTTCAGATTTTAAAATAAGGTACTTGTTAGATAATTACTGATTCTCAAGCAGTATTTTAGTATCTTGTACATTTACTAAAATGTGTGACAGCCTTTGAAGGAGGAGGTAAGGATTTTTCTTCGCCCCCCCTCCCCCCCCCCCCGCTAAAAGTACTCATATGGGCACCCATGTACTCATCATAAAGTACAGTTAAGGTGGCCTCATTACCAATACAATCCAAGAAATAACCAATAGCTCGAAGCATCGCCATTCCGAAGGAATCTAATGCTCTCAAGGCTGATTCTAACTTATCAGATATAATATACAAAGGGAAAAAGTCTAAAGTATTGTCCATGGTCAGCTTAAATAACTATCCCACATGTAATTCAATTAATAAATCTGACTTGTCATTCCTGTCTTTCACACTTTCAATCGTGTTTGGGTGGTTGTTTTTATCTCTAGTTTTAGTGTCTGCTCAAGTGGCCTGTATCAAATATTGGATTTTGTCTTCTGGTCACTGCTGCCAAGTTAGGGTTCTTATGTATTTTAGAAAACTGGTTCCAGAAATCAAGCCACTTCTGTGACTACACATTGAATTTTCGGGGTTCCAATTTTGGGAGACAATATTTTGGAAATTATACTCTGCCACAACTCTCCGGGGGTGGTGCCAGGCTAGTTTTGGTTTTTTCTATGAGGCTGGTTTGAGACGTGGTATATTACTTTCAACGTGGTGGTTGCATTCAGCTCGGCAGTGTGAGCAAAGGGCTTGCACATTTGTCTCTTGAAGAAAATCCTGCAAGACGCCTCCTCGTGGCGGCCCCTGAGAAACAGCCATTCTATCTGGCTGGGTTAACGATCCGGCCAGGGAATGGATCAGCTTAACTCCTGTGGGATTATTTGTTTGGGTATAGGGAATGGTCTCGTCCCCCCCACTTGGCACACACTGAGCGGCTGGTAGTGCGTACCTGGTTTGACAGGGGATAGCTGGCCAGAACACGTCCACAAGGTCCCCGTTGGGCAAATTGGGGTTAATGTACCGGGTGACAGGTACGATACCTAAGGCTGAGTTTATGACCAACTCTAATGATGATGGTGGTCACAGTGGAGGGGCCAGCTCCTCCCACCAAGGGTCAGGTATGGAGGGGGGTTTCCCCATCTCACAAATGTAAAATGTAAACTATTTACAGAATATATTGGCAAAGGGGTAGTTGGACACATAAATAATAGTAATTATATTAAATTAGTTATATTATGTATTAATGATTTTCTGTCAATAGTTTAAAAACGTTATTAAAATAATGGAAAATAACATTGACTTCTCTGCCCCATGAATAGTTTGGTTTTAAATAAGGGGCGGTTTTTGAGGATCTATCCCACCCAACATTTAATAATGTCGTGAAATTTTGTAAGCTATTTAATCGATATTCATTATTTTTATTTTGTTTGGAGACCCAAGCCCTCTCCTCCTGAGTCCCAGGCCCCTGTAGAAATTATTAATACTGTCCGTTGAAGATTATAAAAACTCGAGCTCAAGTTGGCAACTTTTTTTCCGATGGATTACTTGTAAAATTACATAATACTTGTAAAAGAAACCGTTTTTAATATTTTAAAAAAATATCCAAAGGAAACCACTATGTCCGTCATAATTAAAAACTCAAATGTTTTAAATCTTTATGGTTTACAGGAAAAGCACATTTTTTAGAAGAAATACAAGGTGATCCAAACAAATTTTCTCTCTGCAAATCGGATTGCAAAGTAAAATTATAATAAATAAATTTACATATTGACTTCTTTAAACACTACTACCATACATATTAAAAGCTTCGGGAATTTTTGGGGGATGGAGAGTGGGGGGAGTTTGAATCATACTAACCCACAGTCTCCCTATGTCCATGGATTGAGTTGAGTGGTGAATATCCCACATTAGTGAATATGCATTCTGATGCGTAGCTCCTTTAGCCTGTTTGTCGGTGATTTTGAGGTCAGGTTTATAATACAGAATGAGTGTACTGATGGTTTTCCACACTTCCTTTAAGTTAGTTTGGTTATATTTACTCTACATTCTGCCATCCTTACTCCCTGTATTCCTCACTACTACCCTATTGACGCAATTAAAATGAATGCAACGTTGAAAGAATGGAACTATGCGACGAGGAAAAATACTGATGAATCCGCCTCTTTAATCAGTTCACTGGCGAATGGTCAATTCTGGGCAAAGGGAAGCAGTGAGGCTACAATAAAGGTGGTCTGATAAACCATATTTTAATTGTAAGCTCACACTGGACTTTTTTTAAAAAGTTTAAATTATTATGGGGAATAAAGTAAGGGGGTTACACAAAATATTAATGGAATAAAACAAAATTATTGGTGATCTTAGAAATATTACTCAGTCGTTAAATTATATGTATTATGTAACGTTAAAAGGGTGTAATGTTACATCTAAGCCCCACCCCTACCCGATGCTGCTGAACTGTCATACGTAGTCAAACTACCCGCTCCAAGAAAACATCATCCGATGAATACTACCCGCTCCTTGAAACGTCAGTAAATAATCCATTCCCCTACAATAGTAAGCTTCTCTATTGTAGTTCCTAATATAACCAAGCCATATAAAAACAATATCTTGCTATACAATCCCCTTTCAACTTCTACAAGGAATTCTGTTAGCGTACGTACCCTCTGGATATGCTGGCTTGGCCGACCAAGAAACCTAGCTGGCTGCAAAACGTCCTAAGTCAGCGAGTGGGGCAACTTTGCTGAGTGCATCCGCACTAGATGTGAATACCGGACCGACACGAAAGTAACTGACGAGCACATTTCTACTAATCATGAGCGAGGTGGAGATAGACGTAGCTGACCTCTTCAGGATAATCTCTACAATCGTCTACCGGCCTCTGACGTCACTGACCAATCAATCATAGAAGATTCAAAATACAATGCAAGAAACCGTCTGCTGGAGCGGTGCGACCAACCAGAGACCTTCAAGCTGGATGACCCAAGAAGATGGCGTGATCGCCAACCCCTTTACGTCACCGACCGAGTAGTGAACTAATTCCCCCCTTTTGTGCCTACGCAGTTAGATCACTATAAAACATGTAACTTTGCAAAATAAGGATGACTTTTGAACCCGTCACCATGAGGGACGGACCTCTGTATAATACATAAACTAACGACTTTTGAATCTGCCACCATCGAGTATGGACTTCAACAATGTATAGTACGACCTTTGACTTGCCATCACCCGGGATGGAACTATACTTAGGGCCAGTTTCATAGTCAGATTTAGTACGCCTCAAGTGCGGCGCTATACTAAATACAAGACGTCAACTACCTGAAATTGAATGGAATGGTCCATTTTCATATTCGAAACTGGACCAGATTTAGTACGCCTCAAGTGCGGCGCTATACTAAATACAAGACGTCACCTACCTGAAATTGAATGGAATGGTCCATTTTCATATTCGAAACTGGACCAGATTTAGTACGCCTCAAGTGCGGCGCTATACTAAATACAAGACGTCACCTACCTGAAATTGAATGGAATGGTCCAGTTTCGAATATGAAAATGGACCATTCCATTCAATTTCAGGTAGGTGACGTCTTGTATTTAGTATAGCGCCGCACTTGAGGCGTACTAAATCTGACTATGAAACTGGCCCTTAACCTACATTTGATACCGCCAGGATGGATCTCCGCTATTGTATTGTGAAACTTCAAAACTCGTCACCATTTTGGACGGACGATACTAATTGTTCTATATCGTCTGGAGACGATATCCTGTAACAATGGACTCAGTGAAAGGGAAGTTATCACACTCTGTAAATAATCGTCGTTAGGATTTTAGTTGAACTTAATAGTATTATTTTGGATATTAACGGGGTTATGTGATGATAGTATTGCTGTTGTGTAGTCATGTTAGATTCTTAAAGGAATTGACGAATCTACTATATTGCTTATTTGGTTTTCCATTGTATTCAAATAATTGTCTAAAGTAAATTGGACTGTTCGTTGTTTATTCTCAAACGTTCATCAATCTCAAATCAATAGTTTATCTTAGTTCGTGTTCGATTGATGACGGTTCAAACAGTCCCGCGTGAGATATCATTAGGTTTGATATGGGTAACTCACGTGTTATGTAACGTCATGTATAAAATTTATTGTATATTTGTTTATAGTACTCGGATGTACTTTCTGTTAGCATGATGTTAGATTGATTCAAGACATTAACAGTAAAACTGTGGGGCTTACTCTTTAAGTTAACTAGAGAAAGTCATTATGTTTATTCTGTCCGTATTGTTGGGACACTTTCGTATCCATTTAGATTGGCTCATAAAGCCTTTTAGTACTGATATTATTATTATTTATTTTGTTTATTCTGAAAGAGTTGAAACAGACTTAAAATGGTAAAGATAACTATTATGTTTTCCAGTGATCAATGTTTTACATTTTGCTACTAGGATGGTCAAGGCAACCTTATTTATTGTCTGCTGTTTTGATTGAATTAAATTGCTGTTTACTTTTAATTCTCACTGCGCTTGCTTTCTTATTTATTATTTCATGTCCTTTAGAATATATCCTCTTTTCCTTGTAGTATTTTATTTAGTGGCCTATTACTACGAAATAGATAGAGAGGGTGTAACAATTAAAATAATAATTCAAATAATAATAAATTTAGGATGGCAGATGTTTTGTCTTGGGTTGTGGCCTGCAAATGAGTTTGACCTTTGGCATTCCTTTTAATAGCTTTGCAAATATTATTAATACCACTGAATCCGGATTTATTCCACATGCCGTTATTGTTAGTAAATAGTAAGGTCAATTATAAAATTTTCCACCAACCCAACACCCGTATAATTATTAAAAATGTTCATAAAATTGAGTATTGAAATTTCAAAGTTTTTTGTAACTGCACCTATGGAGTGGGTCTGCCTATTTCATTTTTTTTTTCACCAAAAGAAAAAACTATACTTTAAAATATTACTTATGAATTTTGACACAGCAACCCTCCTTTTCCACTGCCACATTTGTTGACGCACCCGTCATTCTACTGCTGTACGCAGAGAAACAAAAATAAAATTATACTTACTGTAAATTTGTGATAAATACATTATTTTGAAAAAATATTGCCCGTAATTATATCTAGAAACAATAAATATTGCTAAAAACAACTTAAGAATAAGATTTTAACAGTATACTAGCTACGATTGTACATCAATCACGAAAGTAAACTGATCCATTACCCACGTAGGAAAATGCGTTTTCCCTTTCCCCGCTGAGGGTTGGACAGAGCCGGAAACAAATGAATGACATAGTAAAGAGCAAGACCAGCTGCCTGGCCAGACAGTCTGAGAAAGAATTGCTTGTTCTTAGAAATAAGACCTGCCATCTCAACCAATATTAATGGTATTCGTGTTGGAGAGGTTTCTAATAATAATTATTATTGGTTTAAACATTATTTTCCTCTTATTTTCTTTATTCTCTTTTAAATTTTTAGAGAAACGTTGCTTCCCTTGCTTCCACTGAATAAACGCCACTGAATCAGTTCTTATCAGACTATTTAGTTTTAAAAGTGTTTATTATGAAAAACGTAGACTTTCAGAGACCGTGCTACTCCTCTCCCACCTCTGGGAATAATTTTGATTGATGTATGCATATTTCATATACTGTAACCAAAACTGCAATCAAAGTCAACTTACATGGTGATGTCTCTTGGAAATCGAAAATATGATTTAGAGCAGTTTGAAATGCTGTGATTGTAGCAATTATATATCGCACATACATGGACCATAAGGGTGGTCAATAAAAGGGCCTAAAAATTATTTTCCAAAATTTTGTTCTTCATCAAGCTTGCCATTGTTCATTTGACTGAAATACATGTTTGAAAAAAATAAATCAGCCAAAATGGACTATATTTAGGGGTCACAACCTTGTGCGACTTTCATTAGTACTTTCATCATTCCCAGAATGATTTCGAATTCCAAAAACGAAAAAGACCAAGACTCTACTCACACGATGTGGCAATGTCACTTGACCGAGTCAACATTAGCAACAGAAAGGCTACGCTCGTCATCGTGACAACAGCCCAAGCTCTCGGAGACGATCTTCACAGTACTCCTCTATCACGGAGCACTATCCGGCAAGCGTGAGGATTCTATCTGGAGGAAGTTGTAAAAGAAGATATGGCCAGGTTTTCCATGAATGCTCCCTTCCTTCTGTAATTGACTGCAAACTTATGCTGGACATAGTCAATGAGAAAAAGAAAGTTTATAGCTTAGCCATCGTATTATCCAATGGGGGACTTGAGAAGCTTCTCAAAGTCCCTATAATCCCTTTCAGGATAAATCAAGCTCAAGCAGACATATGCATCAAGACACTTGATGAATAGGGCCTAAGGAATCATTTGCGTGGGCTAGTTTTCAACACCACGCGTCAAACACTGGACTCACAGAGGGGGCATGTAAGATTATTGAAAGGTCTCTCAATCGTCCTTTATTGTGGGTGGCTTTTCGCTATCATGTATACGGAATTTTTTTAGCTGATGTCTTAAAAGAAGCCATCGGCGGCTCTTTTAGAACAAATATTTCTCTCTTCAAACGCTTCAGGACTCAATGGATATAATTCGACTAAACAAAGTTTTCACCCACCTCAAACTATTTCTTCACCGGTGCCCTTGGTGATATGTGTAATGAAATGATTGGTTTCTACTCCACTGCTTTTTAAAAAGGAGGGTTTCTGAGAGATGACTTCGCTGAGCTGCAACATTTGAGCCTGGTTTTTCTTGGAGGGGTTTCGTATACACACATCGGCTTCAGAGTACTTGAAACACTTCATCATGCCAGATGGATGTTTAAGTGACATTTATTACCTAAAAATCTACCTAAAGGAATCAGATTCAGCTTACCTTTTGTGAACAGAAAGGCTTGCAAAGCATCTGTCATTCATGGCACTCATGTATGCAAAGTATTGGCACAAAGCTCCTTTTGCTGCAGAGGCTCCGTGGAATGACCGAGCCTTCCTCATTGTGCTAACGGAGTTCCCGGACTGACCAGTGGCCGTTGTGGCTCTCAGGGCTATCAAGCGACATCTCTGGTACTTCGTGGAAGAACTTGTTGGACTAGCGATATTTGATAAAGATCTCGATGTGGAAACTAAAATCAAAATGCAGAAAAATCTGCTCCTGCCAACCAAAGCCAAGGGACTTAAATGGCCGGATGGCAAGTTGTTGGTCACTGTCAGAACCCTAGATTCCTATATCTCAGAGAAAACGGCCAACATATTTTATGATCTTTTGGACAATGGCAAGAAAATGACAACAGAGAACTTCTTGCTCAAGAAACCCAGTCAGTGGCCAGAGTATGCAACCTACAAGCTGCTCCAGGAGAAAGTTGCACAAATGAAGGTGTTAAACGACTGCGCCGAGAGGGGAGTCACCCTAATCCAGCACTATAATCAGAGTTTGATAAAAGATAAGACCCAGAAGCAGTACCTTCTGCACCTGGTGGAACTCCAAGGAGCAGCCTAACCCTCCAAAGGGCGCCTTGTATCAAAAGTGATCGAGAATGTGTGTGTTTGTATGAAACTTAAACTGAAACTGATCTAATGAATATAACGTTATTGACGATAATAATTTGTGTTTGTTCCAATTTGTGAATTAAATAAACATAATTTTTCGTGTATTTGCTTTTATTTTCCCACGTACTCACAAAGTTGAATATGGTTGCGACCCCTAAATATAGTCCGAATGACCAGAAATTTTGCAGGGCTTATCCATTTTATGTAAGAAACAAGATCCACCTTGAGGAGAAACACATTTGTAACTTTCACTTTTTTTGGACCACCCTAACCCCCAGCCATATTATTTGAGATAGTGATAATAATTCTATCAAGAAAATATAATTTTTAAATCATTTAACCATTGCAGTATATGTTAACTCAGACGGTTCGCAGCACCCGACCATGTAGAGAGCAGCACCTTCGCTTTTCCGCACGAAAAGTAGCCAACTGTCCAGTATTTGTATCATAAGGTATTTGTTATAAATAATATTTGGTACTATCTTCGCCACTTATGCATGATCTTTGCCATAATTGTTTTTTTAACTCAATGAATATTATTGTCTCTCAGTTTATTTACTAAACTTTTTAATACACAAATATTTTGTTGATGGAACATTAAATAATAAACAAAATTATAAAATGGTTCGTAGCAGAAGGTGAGAATAAAACTCCCATAACTTAATATTTCTATCTTTGTTTTTCACGAGCCTGTATAGGTTATATCCAAATTGATTAATCAGTTGCTAATGTTTATTAAGTATTATGCATGATTAGCCATAACTAGTGATGAAATAAAGTAGTTTATAAAACTTAGTTCACAAACTATTGACCATTTAACCAATCAAACTCAATTTATTACCATAGAAACTTATAAATAAACAAACTAAACTATTCCTTCATAAAGCATAACAAGTAAGCATAGGACTTTAAAGAATACATAATAGCCTGCATCGGTTGTTGTATGGTTTAAGCCATCACTCTTGCATTAGCCTATATTGCTACTGTTGACAGGCAGGCAGGATTCCAATCCCACCTGAATGTACTAGGGTTTTTTTTTTCCTATGTAGTTTCCCACTCTCCCTTAGTGGAAATATGGGTAGATTTCTTTAAATTCTACCTTCCTCATCCCTACCTCATTAGGTTAAATATGTGGATAACCCATACTGATAATGAGGCATGGTGCATACACATATAAACTAATTGAATTAGGCCATATATTATCTTGTGTTGTTCCCAGCCACCATCGCAAGCGATCGCGCAGCATCTCACCAAGTCCAGACCGCAAGAGAAACCGCAGAACCCGTAGTCGAGATCGCTACACTCCTTTGAGGCCACGGCCAGCGCTCTTGAAGTAGGCTTGGAAATCGCAAATATATTTCAGGAATAAGCTAATGTTTCTATTGTAAACCATAAGGTCAAACTTAAATTGGTGAGGATGCTTTATCTGTCCCATACTATGCTCAGTTTTCTTAGTCATGGTACAATATCTCGATATATTTTGTTTACTTTATTACACACACAAAAATACAGAGGATCAAATGACACCAAGATTTATAAATTTGAAAACCTTTAATATATTAGATATTACATTGAAATTAAACTCATCAGCAACTTGCCCAAATCACTTTAAAAAACATCTAGATATATTAAGCTTATTTTATCTAGTATTTAGAGAATGTATTTATCAATGCACGAAAGGTTAAGTTAAGCTGGACCTAGGTTTGGAAAGTGGGCCGATCATAATCATGAATGTATAAACAATGTTAACCTATTATTACCATGAATTCCATAAATATATATTTCTCAGGGTTTTTTAAAACTGATTCTTTGTTTATTTGTAGGCCTAATGTAATTGTTGCAGACAATCTATCCAACATCTTATTATAATTATCTAAGATGAGAAATTTAGTATTTAGTCTCAAGTGTGCAACATGTTTTAAAACAGCGTCATTAATGAAAGGAAAATTTTTTTTTAAAGTATATTTTGGCCTATAGATATGTCTTTATAGTCATTATATTATGTTTGTAGGGACGGATATAGGCCTATGCCGTATGGGAAATCTCAGGGACGCGAAAGTAGGCCTAAAGTCATTTGGACTCGAACCATTTGGCCTAAAAGTTAATTTAGGTACAAATGTCATTGGCTAATGAAATTCAAATTAAAAAATTCGGTTTAAGTTCACAAATAATTGGCCTAAAATTTACTCCCACATAAAGTCAGTTGCCCTAAAAATTTAATTTCACCAAATAAGCATAAAGTCACTTAGCTTAAAATATAAAGTTAAAAACTTTGGGTATCTTCGGAAAGTACAGAGGCCTACTGTTGTTTCATCTGAATATAGCTAGCAAAAATTATGTCAAATAGTGTTACAATACTTCTATAAACATTGACATTCCTGAATTGTTGATATATGTTCTTCCTCCTTATTAAAATTGAATAGTAAAGTAAATATGGCCAAACGAACATAGGCCTACTGCTGCGTCCCCAATGAATCTTTATTGACTTATAAAGTTTATCATTCTCTCTGGGGGAGAAATTATTAAGAAAACTGACCATCATACTTTCTTTCAACTTATTTGTTCAAATTCCTTTCTTCCAACTGTATCTCTATTTACTTCCTCTCTTCCAATGTCCTCTCATTTGACACCCTATCTGCCGACATCATTTATTTTGATATTCCTCTCCAGAATTCCTCTCTGCCAACATACTCTCTTCCAATGACCTCACCTCTAACTTCCTCTCTTATTATGTGTTATTTCCATTGTACTCTATTCCTACTTCCTCTCTTCCAATGTCCTTACTTATTACTTCCTTGCTTCTTCTTCTCTGACTGCAGATTTATCTGCTATTCTCTGAGATCTTTTATCTGCCTATTTGCTCTCTGATGGTGTCCTCTCTTTATCTGTTCATACTTCTTTTCTAAAACCAAAAATTGATATGGTAAGTAGATTTAATGGTAACTTGACTCGTCTTATAATTCTTTTGGAAATAATTCTTTATATTTTACATGTCAATGCTGGTAAATATATGTACGGTTTTTAAAAGAAGCAGAGAGTAAAAATTTGTTATTTTAACGTTCAAAGATTTTGGAAATTAATGTCAACTCACTTTATTATGTTCATTATTTGGGTGTTGATTCAAATAATCACTTGATTTGCATAGTTAATAACAAGCTATTGTTAGATCAAATTTTACGTCAAATATATCTCAACCACCTTTCTCGGGGGCTAGCTATGGTAATGCGAATCTTCAGGCTATTTCTTGTAGAGTAAACCATCATTATTAAATTTGTTACTAAACTGCTTAAAAAAAAGAAACATAAAGTTTACACATTACATTTCAATTAAATATTTAATTTTTTGTCTTTTCTTCAGATTGAAACCTCGCTTGAGAAGAAGCAGATCCCGAGATAGGCTAGGGCTGGACCGGGACAGACGGAGGCGTTCACACAGCCGAGACAGAAAGCGGTGAGTGGAATGATCAAATGAACTGGGAAGGGCTAGAGTTGGACCGAAACAGGCAGAGACTTTGCACACTCTGGACAGGAAGTGGTAAGTAGAACAATAATGACGGAAGACTAGTTGACCGAAACAGGCAGGAATTGCACACTCTGGACAGAAGGTAAGTAGACATAAATGAATGGGAGGACTAGGTTGGACTGGAATAAACCAGATTTGTACAGTAATGACAGGAAATGGTATGACAATTGTATGGACTTTGGACAGGCTAAAACTGAACTGGGTCATACAAAGACAGCCTTGACAGGGAGTGTTGATTGGAACAGTTTTAGTAGGTACTGAGATCCTTCATTGTGGCACTTTAATCCTGTACGAATCCGTAACTTTCAATTTTGAATCAAGTCTGAATCTTCACTAAGTGACACAAATCGAATATCATACCTAGAAATAAAATGTGGAGTCTAATCTAATCGAATCCCATGTTTTAAAAAGATTGGCTCAAATATTTTATTTTAAAAATAGAGTCAGACCCAGGGTTGATATAATTTTACATAGACCAAACAAAACACTTAAAAAAAAACCAAAAAAAAACTTAAATTTTGGATACAAATCAATCCTCTAATTTTTGTAAATAGTTAGTCATTCTGTTGAAAACCTTTTGGTTCAAACTCAATAATAATAATAATAATAATAATAATAATAATAATAATAATAATAATAATACATTGATTTATATTTGGTGCTATAGACAATTTGAAATTAGAGCTTATATACAATAGCTAAGCTATAAAATATGTTTTAATAGATTGAACAAAATAAAATGTTCAACTAGCAACCCACTTGGGATATCATTTTAAGCTACCTACACTGTATTCATGCTAGGCCCTAAAAATAATACTTTGTCAAAAAAGCAAATGAGATAACAAAAGTTTTTATCTTTAATTAAAGAAAGCAACAAATCACTTCTGCAGCTGGCTTGCCAGTAATTTGATTCATGGTCTCCTCTCCCTCCCCCCTCTTTCTATTCCTTCTACACAAACAGGTTTTTTTTAAACCTGCTAGCTTATACAGTACTGTTGTGAAGAATTAAATTGTTGCACTATTATGTCTCTTATTAATCCTTCCCTAATTATAATAAAGTTAAAATATATTTCTCTGAATCCAGAATAATTAATATATTGAATTATTGGTTTAATTGGATAACATACATAATATGTTTGACTAAACCATAAAAAAAACAATAAACCCCAATATAACCCAACTGGGTTGGTCTTTTTTAAATAACCCGGTTTTTTTCAACCCTATTCAGATCCAAATCGAATAACTTATTTTAGACTTACTGTGATAATATTTCAAATCATATTTGTGTTGGATATTTTACTATGTTAAGTTTATGAATTCAATCCAATAGAAAAAGATTTCAAAAAATATGGATGGACACATTTTAAGTTAGTTAAATGTGATCAACAGCACAAATCTCAAAAGGTGAGCCATCAAATAAATATCGCACCATTTTTTCAATCATAGTGCAAAGGATGATTAATATTTACAAAAATGTGGGCCTGGGTACTATTTTTAAATACCGTACAAGATATTCACTTTCACCCATGTGATTCCTTTACGACCTGGAACTCGAGTTAATTTATCTATTCACTCTACCACGCAACTGGTTTCTGGTTCTGATTATATTGTTTTGTTAAGCAAATATAAATTATATATTTGAATGTTCAGCTAAACATATTAAATCCAAATCTTAAGATATGAATTTGGTTTCACAATTTTGAAGGTTCACATAGGCCCAATGCACATAAAAGAGATTTTTTTTTCCACATTTGGTATCATTCTCTTTACTTTCAAATGCAGATTCATGTACTTGAAATTCTCTCTCCTCATATTTTTTTTTATTAGTCACATACTCAAGTCCATTAACGACGTTGCCTACCTGTGACGTCACAGAGAAATAAGATAGGAATTCCCATGTCAATGTTTTTCTTTTTATTCCGGGAGCTTGAAACAAAAACCATAAATTCTGTCATTTTAAAATTATTTTTTGAATCTGAAAGTAGTATTTTTGCAAACTTTTTTTTAAAATTGTGTACAGCTTAGGCTATTTTATTTATTCGTGGAAAGAGCACATAGCCATATTCCTGTTATAATATAGATTAAAAATGTCTGTGGAGCCATAGTTATATCTAGAATAGGAAACGAGAAAAATGGAAAATAGAAATGGAAGACAATGCTGTCCAGGGGCTAATAGTGGAGTGAGGCTCTCTACTTTGCAGCTAAAGAAGGTAAGTGTCATTAGAGAAGGCAGAAGAGTTACCTTGCAGGGTGAACGGCTCATTTTCTTTCCACCCTCTTTTTTTTCGTGTATTGGTTTCAAGAGTGCTAGTGCTTAGTGTACTGTTAATTAAAATGGTGAAACATCAAAACCCAAAGAGGAAAATTTGTTTATCAAGTAAGCAAAAGTCTGTAAGAAGAACATCTGCTCTAGCGTCGATTTGGATATCAAAATAAAAAGTAGGCCTATTTATTAATGGAAAAGCAAAACTAACAAAAATGTTATTTAGATTTCATTACTAGGTCAGGACACTATGAGACTGGTAACATAACCCAAGCCTTCCTGGCTATACTTTCCAACATTACTATCCAATATTAGAACCTTATTGTACTTAGTTATTTTAAAGTTTATAAACAGTACACTCATTGATATGAATTTACTGATACAGATTAGGGGGTGTTCAGGTATTACTTAAGCACATTTTTGGCAATTTTGGACACCCTGCCCCCATCGTAAGCAACAAACAAAAGCTAGCACTTGACCCCCCCTCTCTTGCTTACATAGTATTTTCCGGACCCCCCTCTCTTGCTTACGTAGTATTTGTCGACTTATATTGTTATCTGTTCACAGGAAAAAAATTATTGTTTATGCAATTTATAAATTGCTGGTAGTTATTAACATAGAGGTGTAAATAATGGTGTTAAATAATTCATAATAAACATTGTTGCACAATGAATTTAAATTTACAGTATTAAACTGGTAATTAAATTCTTGTCTCTCTCTCTCTCTGTCTTATGTAAGCATTGGTCTGACCCCTACTTCCCTCTTTTCAGCAAAAATAAGTGAAGCTTGAATCCCCCTCCACCCCTCGAAGGTTCTTACGTATAATACTGGAAGATACTAGAATGCTGGAATACTAGTTAAGATTATTTGTATTCTACAATAATTTTTATTAAATGGAATTACCTAAGCTACAATAAAAAAACATTTCCCGATAAGCTAGAAAATTTTATAAAGGCAGGCGAAAAAACCTAACTAAGCAAACAAATACAAAAACTAGTGCATAACGTCTAGCTGCGTAACAATTAAAATAAACCATTCTAGTGACAAAACTTAGTGAACCGCGGTGCTACTTGTTTAACCTTTTTTAAGTGTTTTTTTCCCCCCTTGGTAAACTTTGAAATTCTTTATTCCAATGTTTTTCAACAATAATTTATATTATTTCATTTCACTTACATTATTTTTTGTTCTTAGGTGGGGGCTCTGGAATTTCTTTGAAAACATAGGTGGGGTGGGGGTGCTCAACTCGAGCAAATATTAAACCATGGATGACCCTAGAAGCTGTTTGAAATGTTGAAGTGATTATTCCTTACATGCTATACTTTTATCTTTTTTTCATCACCGAGTCTTACTACCTGTTCAGAATATAAGCAGGTATTTTTATCAATGGCGTTCTTGGCCATAATGTACAGTAAATAAGAACATGGTAGGAAGGGCAACATGGGATATTTTAAATCAAATATAATTTAGTAATTTAGTAACTGGCATGGGGATTAGAATGTTAAGATTTTTTACAGTATCCCTATCTCCCCTAAACCACCCTTCATTATTTCGTGTCAATGCCTGTGAGTGCTTTCATTATGTAATCAAGCCATCTCAAACTTTAAATACTGATTACACTACTGATATATACAATGGACACAAACTAAATGTTGTGTGCCAAAAGCTCCCAAACTACCAATCATAATAATAGTTGGCCTTACAAGAATATTTTTAAGTTAAAATACATGTTGATTAATTAATTTTTCTATTTAGAAAACCATAAGCCTATTTTAACAATAATAAAAAAACTATACAATGTTTTAATCACCACGGCTAGTTACAAAACATCCTATTTTGTATATGAATACAATAAAGTAAATCCAGTAGTTTTTAAAACTGTAAGATAGGCTCCGGGAGCTCTTTGGAAGTGGGAGAAGGGGCTCAACTAATAGTTTGGTCTGAGGGTCCTTCCAAGGTAACATTTTAAACACTGGATAGCTATTTAAGCTATTTGATAGTGATTAATTTTTCATGGGTCTTACTTTTTTATGCTTTTCTTTCTCGTAATGTATAGTAAGAACACGATAAAGAGGATTGATTAAAAAATACCATTTTTTCACAGTTAACAGTCATTAAAAGTTATATTCTATTTTTATTATATTGGTAAAGATATTCTCTAGTGTTCGTAGAGCTCTATTTGTATTGTATAAAACAGGGGGGATGGGGGGAAGTCAATTTAAAAAAAAATATAAGCTCGGATGTGCTTTCCCAGAAATGTTACCAACTTGGCTCTCACCTGGAAATTTTTGAAAATTAGAGACCTCTAAGAACTATTTGAAATGGTCATACTTTAGCAAGTTTTTGAAAATTGGATTCCTCTAGAGTCTAGACCCTATTTGTATATGATTTTTTGCCGAATTTATTTTTGAAAATTAAATTCGCCTGAAGTTATTTGGTGTGAGCTCCTACAGACAATTTGAAAATTAGATGCCTCTAGAAGCTATTTGGAGTGGGCCTCTTCTGGCAAATTTCTGAAATTTGATTACCTTAAAAACTATCTAGAGTCGTTCACGTTTCGATTTTTTAAAATTAAAATCTCCTAAAAGCTATTTAGAGTGGGCCTCTAGAAGGAAAATTTAGTTATTAATTGAATGGCTCAGATATTTGAAGTGATTTTCAGATATCTGGAGTTTGTTTTTAATGGTATTTAGAGTTGAGTTTGATCTTCTTCCACACACAACCAAGTAATCACTTCCTACATTAAGTGTGCCACGAATCTTTCTGCCAGCGCAGGCTAACAGCTATTTACACAATTTTAAAGATACTGCAAATGAATATTGTAAAACACTTGAGAAGAAGACATTTTGATACAACTATATATTTGAAGAAAAACTATAAAGCACAGTAAGAAAGTTTGTTTGACAGATTTAAGGAAACTATACTCATTTCCTCCGTTGGCGTTATAAGCCAATTATCAGTGGTGTGCAAAGCAACTTCTTCCAAGATTTCTTGTTATCACATTTTGATAAACAGGGGGGATTGAGCCCCCCCCAACCCCTTTGTTCTGGAGTCCCTGGGTAAGTGCCAGAAACATTAACTCTGATAATATTAACCAAATGTTTATTCAACTGTTTGACATTTAATAACTTTTTTTCTTTCAGTCCAAATAAAACAGGATATGACCCAGAAAGTGCCCATAATACCATTTCTACTGCAGAAATTCCCAGAACCCTCTGTCAGAATATGAATCCTACCCTCATTGGTTAAACCAAATGAGTGTGACCTTAAGCCCATATGTTTGATTTCATTCTTATAAACTACTTATGTGTATATTATTTATATTAATGCGACTAAGATGTCTCAAAAGAGAATCAATGAGTCCATTTGGTATTTAGAAAGCTCTGATAGCAACGCCACTCGGCTTAACACAAGACTCCTACAGCAAACTAAGTCAACAAGCAATTGTTGGAGTTAGTTAACCAAAAGGAACCCAATTAGTAACCAAACAAGTTTTTTTTTCATTTTAACCGCTTACATTTCTACTGTATTTGAATTTTGCGCCTTCTTATAATAATAATCAATGTAAAAAGTAAACATAACGCTATAACCTCAACCAGCAATGCGACCCCATCCGATATATGACATGACCCTGAATGGGGTCACTACTCCCAGATTGTAAACCACTGGTCTAGTGCATTAGTTCACTTATGCATTAGCACAAGAAATTATTGTATTTGAAACTCTATCACTGAAAAGGTGACTTGTTGGTCTTCCTGAGTGGCGAGTGGAATTTGTAACCTCCTGACACAGGTAGCCACGCTAATCTGCAAAAGAGGGGAAGGGTCTTAGTGGAGGGGGTAAGACTGTCAGACGAGGCCACAGATTTCATGCTTGAGTGCATCAAGTTAAGATGCAACCCGCTTCACAAAATAGCTTTGAATTCACCAAGTAGGCAATGTCGTTAAATAACTAAATGATAGAAAATGAACATATGTGCAGGGGGGACAGCAAAGAGAAGAGATCCTGCTCATCTAAATCCAAGTTCAAGAGGGACAGATCAAGATCTAACTCCAAGGATCGAGACAAGAAGGATGATAAGGATGAGGACTGCTTCGACCCTTCCAACCTCGATAAGGTCAGGCGTACATATAAACTGACTCAATTCATACTCGTGCTCAGGGCTGGGGACTTGAACCACCAAGCATTCAATTCCAACTCTATTTTTATACTATCTGACTCCAACTCCTTCATAAATTGATAAAGTATATTAATTAGTGATGAATAAAATTGCCAAACTATTATATTTGCTAACTGCAGAAAAGTTTCATCTAAATATCATATTCTTTAGATTGAAAAATGACAGCTGGACATGGGAATCGAACTTGGGACCTTTGGATTAGAATGCCAATTGCTAATTCTTTAACCACTAAGCTATCCCATGTCAAGGCTGTGTTATCTGATAGACGGGATATTAATTGATTACTCATACATAGCTGACAATTTCCACACATTCGTCACAGACTTGTTTTAAAATATGAGTGAAGAATGACCCTGAGCACAGGATGACTCTTGAATATCTCAGGGGGTAGAGCATTGGTGTACTAAAGTCAAAAGTACCGGGTTCATTTCCTGTGTTCAGGTGTCATTTTTAAAATTAAAGAATATTATATTTATTAGTAATACATTTACTGTACATTTTATAAAACATTCTAAAAAAAATTTTATACATATTTCTAGAGTAATTTATCCACGTCTTAACTTTTAATAAAAAATTTTCTGCAGTAAAATGCCCCAATACAATTTATTTCACCAAAAGCTTCTTTGACATAGTGAATGTAGACCTAGGCTATTTAGTGCGGCTCTGATTTATAGCCCTGCTCGTGCTCATGGACACATTATGATGTCAGTCTTGCACTAGCTTAGAGTGCCAGTGACGGTGAGATCAATGTTTGAATCTTAACTGAGAGCACTAGAGGTGATTAATCACTATGGATTTCTTATCATCTCTCCAAGCAAATGTGGGTGCACCTCCTCTAAACATAATCTCCCTTGACTCTTTCATCATTGTCTTTTCTTGCCAGTGTCGATGATTTGTATTAAGGGCAGTTCTTAAGAATTACATTCATATACAACTTGTGAATGTGAGGAATGCCAGGCCTCCACCGTGGTTCGGATTCCACGTTAAACTGTAGGTCCTCCATTTCATCTCACAATCACCCTACCATTGCACATTAGCGTAAGTGCGTATAACCCGAACGGGTAGTAAGACGCGGTGCTAATAATAATAATAATAATACATTCATATAATTAAATATTATAGTTCCTAAATGCTCATTATTAGTGTTTTTTTCAGGAAGAGGAGCAGAAACGTTTGGAGTCTGAGATGCAAAAGCGTCGTGAGCGCATCGAGCGTTGGAGGGCAGAACGCAAGAAGAAGGAACTGGAGATCACAAAAAAGGAGATCAAGGGAAGCATTTTGCTAGGTGAGAAAGCAAAAGCTTTGCTCAAGTAAGTGCTATTTCAATGTTCGGCTTGCCTCTTATTCGCCCAGAGGGCCCTGGTGGGGTACATTCCCCTGTCTGACTAGCCTACCATCGAACCAGGAGATCTGGGGATGTCTCTTAAGCTATTTGTTGTTTTAATTAAATAAATATGATACAGAAGCACACATTTTGTACTCAGAAATTGTAAAGTTCAGCCATAGTTTGTAATAAAAAGAACTCTCAAGTTTAGACATATTACGTATTAAAAATCTTGTCAATTAAGCCACATTTAGTTAAAAAAAACTTTTGAGTTTAGACCTGTTTTGTATTTAAAAAAATCCATCAATTTTTGCCACTAGTTAGGGTAAAAAACTGTCAGTAGCTGTATTTTGTAATCGTAAACCCCCAAGTTTGATCGCATTTCGTATTAAGAAAAAAATGAGTATAGCCATACAGTTTTTTTTCTACATTATAATTTTCCCATCTTTTATTCACGCAAATACTGGTGCATTTCTCTAAATGTCATTCTCATTCTGTACCCTTAGGTTAAATAGTTGATCTAGGCCAGCGTTTTTTTAAACTGGTCTCCGCCATAGTTATTTCAAGTTCCGTGAGGCAATTTTAGAATATTCTTAATTTGTTTTTCACACTATAAAATGGAAGAATTATTGGACGTCTTAAATCTAACTAAAACAGAAAGGCTCCTGGTTCAGCTGATCTAAATACATGGGCATAAGGATAATTTAGTTTGGGTGGGGTTGGGGGGGTTGCAAAACCATACATTTATGACAATTGATGTTAATACTTACTATTAAACTATTAAACCCTAAGAAAAAAGAACATTGTTATTTTATACAGTAGTGGTGGAACTTGTGTGATAAGAGGAGTCAAGTGCAGGGCGAGGGGGGGGGGGCAATTAAAAGAAAGTTCTTAGGGACTTTCATCCTCCCCCTCTAACCCCCCAGTTAATGTTAGAAAATTTGATGCTCCTAGAAGCTATTTGTTGTGGTCCTCATTTGGAGATTTTTTGAAAATTACTCTCTCTTTCTCTGCAACTGTCTCGTTTGAGCAGCTATTTAGACTAGTGCTTCAACAAAATATTTTGAAATTGTATACTTCTAGAGACTCTTTAGAGCAGTCCTGTTTTGGCAAGTTTTTTTAAAATTGGTAGCCTCTATTTTAAGAACTGCTCACCAGAAATTTTTTCATAAATTAGATTTTCTAGAATCTATTTGAAGTGCTCCTCACCAAGAATTTTTTTTAATAATTTGGAATGCCTTAGAAGCTATTTAGAGTGTTCTTCGCTTGATTTTTTTTTAATTAGATTCCTCTAGCAGCTATTTAAAGTGCTCTTTCAACAGAATATTTTTTAAACTGGATGCTCTTATAAGAGATTTGGAATGGTCTTCAGCCGGTTTTCTTATTTAGATGTTTTAGAAGCTTATTTTTTTCTAGTGTTGTGTCTTACTATCAATTCAAGCTATACGCTCCATAGAAGCTATTGAATGTGGTCTTCCTCCAACACATTTTTGAAAATTGAATGTTTTTAGAAACTAATTGGAGTAATCCTCACTTGGATTTTTTTAATATGATATGTACATAGAAGCTATTTGGAGTAGAGATGTGTCGTTCATGAACGAATGGGTCAATATGAACGAAACAATAAAAAGAATGAACGATCCGGATATTGGTTTAAATGAGCAGTTGTTCATTTTCTATCTCTGTCTACTCTCTCAGGGGTTTCATTTAGTGTTCGGTTCAACTCGGCTAGCTTTGGTTATCAGCACATTGCTTTCACACATTCCTCTTACTCTTCAAACCTTTATTGTGCTCAGCAGTCCACCAACTCATCAACAGTTTCTCATTCTCGTTAATTCGTCCAAACAATGGATCAAGGGCAGTTGATTTTCCACCATTCATTTACCGCTCTTCTCTCATTCTCGTCCATTCGTAAATTGGATGGATCAACGAATAACCGGAGATCTAGTCATTCATCGGGTCTTCTCTCATTATCGATCATTCGTTTATTGAATAGATCAGTGAGTGAACGGAGTGTCAATCATTCACCATTTTTATATTGCTCTCTTTCATTTGTCAACTCTATATTGAACAGATCAGTGAGTGAGTGTAGGGTCAGTTGGTCACAATTTTTCTATCGCTCTTGTTCATTTGTTAACTCTACAGAACATTTTAGTCAGATCTTGACTTGATCTTGGATTGTAATTTAGATGTTTAATCATTGTAACATTTTTTTGTCAACTGTTTATATTTTTAACAATCATAATATGTTTGTGAATTGTGATTTAGGTTTATCATAACATAGGTTTTTGTGATTCTACAAAGCATTCCATCATAATTTACTTACAAAATTTTAATATCATATAGAAGTGATAAGTGGTTTCTTAAAAAAAGTATAATAAAAAGGGCATCACCATTTTTAAACAGAAAGCCGATCTTTTTACTAACAATTTAAATAATGTTAAGGAAAAATAACATTGTTTTAACTACATATAAATAAAAACTACCTTTAAAAAATTGAATAAACGGTGAATGGGTCAAAATGAACGAATCATTGAACTGAACCAGATCCAATGAATTGTTCATTTAAAAGATCAATTTTGCCCATCTCTAATTTGGAGTGGCCTTTTCTGGGTATTAAAAAATCCAATGTCTCTAGACGCTATCTAGAGTGATAATCGCCTGGAATTTTTTTTAAAATGAAAGGCTTCTGAAAGTTATTTGAAGTTTGATCAAGTCTATATCCAGGCCTAAGCTTCTTATTAAAAATTTGGGGGGTGGGGGAGGACAAAGTTTAAACCCCATAAACCCGCCCATGCCTAAATAATTACTCATAGGTTTTTAATATTATATTTGTAAGAAGGTATAGGAAAGGTGGATAGAAACACATAAAAGGGGACAAACAATATATGGCTTTTACAGTGAAAAGAACACCACAGTTCACACTTTACATTGCTGCCATTAGACAAAGAAGTATTGGTTGCCTCTTAAAGAAAATAGATTTTCACCGCCCAATCCCCTGACCTAGGTTTCATTCTATCAGAACTTATCAGAGAGGAGTGTGAAACGCACAATGCAACTTTCTAAAATAGGCCCCTTTTATGTGTTTCTCTACCTTTCCTATACCTTCTTCTAAATATAAATCAATTACCTCATAAAGCAAAAAGAGGTTCTCCTTATAGAGATACATTATCAGTTTTTATTTATTCATCGACCAACTTTCTGTTTGAACTTCTTGACTTCCTTAATGTTTGCTGGACTTATGAACATATTCCTAATGAATGGAAGATAGCATTCATAATACCTATAAATAAATAGGGTTATCGGAAAAGTTGTAATTATAAAGGTATAAATTTATTAAATACAGGATACAAAATACATGCTAAAATCGTTACTAAACGTTTGACCCACCATTGAGGAAACTTGCCTTCTGTAAGAACAAAACAGTTTCAGGAAGAATAGATCCTGTATAGACTGTACATTCAGTGTATATAAAATAATTAAGAAACTCGAAGAATACAACATTTCCACATCTGTACACACATTACTAAAAATGAGTAAAAACCCAGGGAAACTAATAACATTTAATGAAACCATTACAATTCCAACATTATTATATGGTGCGGACTACTCAGTATTAACTAAGCAACGATGTTAACAAATAAAAAGAACTGAAATGAAACTATTAAGAACACTGGCGGGATTTAGTTTATTAGATCATAAAATAAATGAAGATATTTGGTCAGAGCTGAAAGTACAAAGTTTACTTGAAACAATTGATTCATTAAGAGACCAATTGGCATAATAATTTATTAATAATGGAACCAAACCACATTCCATTGCAAATAAAGACACATAAAAAATTCAAGTAACCCAGAATGTGCTGGAAGGAACAGATTACTGAAAAAGAAACAGGCTAAATAAAAACCTAATCCTAGACGATGATGAGGATGAAAATGATAAAATAACATCGGTAGTTAGATTTGGCCATTTTTTCAAATCGAAATAAAGGACATCTACCTAAGCTGCAGCCAGAACATGTGATGTTTCCTGTTTGTAAAATACTTTTATACTTGTAAAATGTAACTGTCGTTATTGAATGTTTACAATATTAATGTTTTAAAAAAATGTATTAGGTCTCCAGCGTGTATTTTTTCCAGTGCAAGGGCTCCTTCGATCTACAATGTTTGGGAACCCCTGGACTAAGATATGTCTAAATAATGCTCTGTTCTCTCCTCCAGCAAACCTCCAGCTCCCGATGAAGAAGTGGACCCTGGAGGATGACAGTGATGAGGAAGAGGAGAAACAAGAAAACAAAGAGAAACAGGACAACAAGGAAAACAAAGAGGAGCAGGAGGAAGAAGAGGAAATTCTGGAGGAGGTAGACCCTCTGGATGCCTTTATGCAGGTACGCTCACAAACTGGTTTAGTGACTTAATAATGCATGTACTTGTTTTTTAGCTTTGAGCAAGCTTTATATAGATAATTGGACACAGAAATTTTAAATTTCTCTTTTCATATACATTTTTTTACTACCATCCAGGTTATACACATTTTTACACTAAAGAGTGTAAGGGTGAGTAGGGTAGAATTTGAAATAAATATAGCTATATTTCCATGGAGGAACAGTGGAAAATTATTTAGAAAAAAAAGCCTCAGTACACCTTAATGAGATTTGAACTTCGACCTCATCACCAGCAATCTATTCAATTGCCACAGTGACACCTTAAAGAATTTGATCACCGATGTTTATTTATTTGCCTTATATTGTGTGTCTGGGAATGAAAAGCTCTTTATTTACTCTTCTCTACACCTTGTGCAGGAGAGGGAAGGGGAATTTCTCATCCTTCACACAAATGTGGGTGTATTTCCATGAAGTCACCTTACAGATTCCTAACCCTTAGATTAAATTGTAACTAAGTTGAAAATAAAAAGTAATTAATTAAAATACTTTGTTGTTTCACAACTGTCATGTCTTTATGTGTGTGGGTGTGTGTTTGTTTGCCAATCAGGAAGTGCAAGAGGAGGTCCGAAAGGTCAACAAGATTGACGGCAAGAAGCCAGATGGGAAGATTGGAGGAGCGCCTGTCAACACTAATAGCTCAGGTGTTGTCATCGTATCAGGGGTGGCAAAAAAAAAAGCCGACAAAAAGAAAGGGGAGCTAATTGAGCAGAACCAGGATGGTCTTGAGGTGGGTGACAGCACCAGTATTGTGCAAATAGCACTTTGTTTCGAATCATATAGTAAAGTTTTGAACAAATACCAAATAATACAAATCAAAAAGGTTTTTTCCTAAGTGGTGAAATTTATTTATATTCTGTTGAGGCCTGGCGGTAATCTTGATTTGGTAATCCATTGGTGGGCCAGTTCCCACTATCTAAGTTGAGAACTGTTGCACTGTTTGGGAAATGCTCTTAATATTTTGGTGGTGTAGCAGGTTTGAAAGTCCTGGTTGTGGATACCAGCATGAATGGGTACAGGCTTTGTGATTTGTGTCAAAACGACGATTGTTCATTCGTTGTCTGAAAGAACCTGTAGTAAAGCCTATATACTCTACATCACATGATTTGCACTGTAGTTGATATATCAAGTTATTTGTTTTGCAATTGTAATAACTAGGGATTTTGTATTCTAATTTGGTTAGTTTGCTGTTTAAGGATGTAGCATGTAGGTGGATTCCACATGTGCTGCAACGGGTGCTACCGCAGGGGTATGAACCTTTGTTAGTTGGTTTTTCTTCTCGGATTCTCTTGGGGTCAGGAAGTTTGGAATAGACTAGAATATTGTGAAGATTGGGTGGCCATTTGAAAGTGACTCTTGGGGTGAACTAAGAAGGTTTTGGGTCTGGGTGAAACTGGTTAGGAATTTGTAACCACTTTTAAGGATGATGTTGATACGTTGTAGACCAGGATGGTATTGTGTTGTGAGAGGGATGTCCTCAACTTTTTTTGGAGGGTCATAATCATCCCTGGAGAGAGCTCTGGAGATTTGGTTGTCTATTAAAGGCTTGGGGTAACCTCGGTTTTGGAAAGCTGTGGAGAGTTGTTTACAATATTCACTTAAAGCATCAGGTTCTGTACATATCCGTTTGGTTCGGGTGGCAAGACTGAATAGTAGAGACCTTTTTGTTTATGAAGGATGGCTGCTATGGTAGTGGAGGTATTGTTGGTGATTGGTGGGTTTTATATGTACAGTGGTGCGAATTTGGTTGTTTTCAAGAACAGATTCACATCAAGGAAGGTAAGACTATGCTGTCATATATTGTGGGTGAAGTTTAAGGGGCTGCATTTGTTGAGATTATCTAGAAAGATGTCCAAGGATTCTTCGGAGTGAGGCCAAATCATGAAAAGGTTGTCGATGTAGAGAAGCCATAGATAAGGTTTGATGGGCTGAGAATGTAGAAAGAGTTCTTCTAGTAGCCCCATGTAAAGATTTTCATATGAAGGAGCCATGTGTGTACCCATAGCTGTGTACCCTTTATCTGTAGGCAGTATTTGTCTAGAAAACAAAAGTTGTTAAATTGAAGGATCATCCTAGCCAGCTCCACCAGAAAAGAAGTGATAGGTTTGGACCCAGGAGGTCTGCGCTCTAAGATATGCTCCATTGCTGACATTCCATGCACAAGAAGGATGTTTGTGTAGATGTGACATCAATAGTGACTAGAAAACAGTTAGGTGGAAGGTTTTTAATTTTGTGAATTTTGTCTAAGAAGTGTTTTATATCCTGTATGAATGGAGGAAGTAGTTTTACAAAGGGTTGTAGGTGTGGATTAACCAGAGATGAAATTCTCTCAGTTGGAGAGCCGCAACCAGATACAATTGGACGGCCAGGCGGAGGTCTAATTTCTTTGTGGATTTTAGGGAGAAGATACTGTGTGGGAGTTTGAGGTTTTTGTGGAAAGAGAAGTTGAATTGAGTTAGTGGTGAGATTCTGTCGGGGACCTTCACGTTGTAGGAACTCTTTAAACCGCGCGTTGTGATCTTCATTTGGGTCTTCTGTGAGTGGTCTGTAGATGGAGCGGTCGGATAGCTGACTTTGTGCCGCTGTGATGTAGTCAATATGATTCAAGATGACCCTGGTCGGCTGGTAGGATGATATCATTGTTGTTTTTTAGTGCTTTGATAGCTTTTTGTTTGTTGGTATTGGTTCCGTTTCAACGGTAGTGTCTTTGGGAACAGCGGATCGGCAATATTGGAAAGGAGGTAATTGATGAACTGTTCCAAAGTATGTTCAGAGGGTAGTGGTGGGGGGGGGTCACAGTCTGAAGGTGGCTTGAACTTGTAGAGGGGTGGACCTATGGCTTTGTCAGGGCTGGTAGTGTAGGATTTGTTTTGGGAAAAAAATTTCAATCTTATAGTGCGAGCATAGGAAAGGACCACACTTCCTTACACTTAGAGGGCACTTCTCTTCTCCGTAGCAGGTCTCTTACACATCTACAGAACAACTCTCTCTGCTGTCCTCTTCTCATTAAATCCTCTCTACTTCCACCTTTCGTCTTAATCACACTTTCAAGATATTTTATGTTATGTACTATTCTAAGCTCTACTCCATCCAACCTTATAGCTTTATTAGGCCCTATCCTCTTATTTGTCATTACCATCACTTCACACTTCGCCATGCTAAATTTGATTCCACACTCTTTCACTTCCTAATTCTGTTCTTATACTTGCTCTTCCTTCTCCCCTCATATCATCAAGTCATCAGCAAACATCATAGCTTTCATTCTTTCCTCCCCGAGTTTTCCTGCCACTTTATTCATTGCCATTTCCAAAACTATTACAAATAGTAGTGGTGAGCAGGCAT
This sequence comes from Timema podura, assembly GCA_033556935.1. Lineage (NCBI taxonomy): Eukaryota > Metazoa > Arthropoda > Insecta > Phasmatodea > Timematidae > Timema > Timema podura. Next base: position 20,198,260 of record JAVRXN010000003.1, on the reverse strand, counting down.
TCCCTGCATTACTTTTTTTTTTTTTAATTTGGAACCACTCCGTCTTAATACAACTACCTGTTATCCTCATAAATGCTTTTCACTCTCATTACAAATCTTCTTTCCACTTTGGCCTCTTCCATCGCTTTCCAAACTTTATTTTTAACCACCCCTTCTCCACATCCATAAATACCATTACCAAGTCTTTCCCAAATTCATAACTTCTTTCCATCAACTGCCATATGGCAAAGTTCAAGTAGCTTAGGTGAATGTTATTTAATGGCATTTGTTTGTGTTAACTAGGTAAGGTAGCTATAAAATAAAAGCTGCTAAAATTTTGGGTATCTGTCTAATTAAATGTATATAAAGGTAAATATAATAATATTGTTAATGAGCATTATATATAAACATCGCATTGATAGACAGTCCTTAATTGTAACCTTTTAATATTTATTTTTCCCAAAAAAAAACTTGGGAAATAATTTTTCTCGCCAGAGTGTCGAGAACATCTTGAACAGACCTAGTTAGAACATTAAAATGGCTATCAAAACATATTTTAAGTTTATTTTAGAATTTTGTTTAATTAATGGTAAGAAATAAATATTTTCACAAAATTCTCTAGCCGACCTTTAATTGCTAATTATGGTCAACATTTATTGATTTAAATGTGAATTCCAATAACAACAACAAAAATCCCTCAGTCTAGTAAATTTATTTCCCTCGACCAAATAACTTTTGATAACGGACATTATTGATCTGGCACTACTAATCACCATGTTACTCCCAAAGGCAAATATTTAAAGACACAAAAACTAATCATGTTTTAACAAACTCATCATCAGCAGCATTAGAAAACTAAACTAAACATTTTCACTCCTATTTTTGGTTTTTTTGGTATATACAAATTTAAGCTGTAATTTTCTCTAACTCATGCTTTAATAAAAGTTGATTCGTTACTATTTTTAACCAAAAATAAATATTTTACTAGACTGACTTTTTGTACCAAAATTCAACCTTTTATTTAACAATATCTCATCATTTACCCCAAATAAGGGTTTCAACTTATAAAAAATTCAAACATTAACGAAATTTTTCAAAAATGCATTCATTATAACATTCATACATTCAGCTAAGTGGTAAATTAATGGTCTGTAGTTTGGTTATTAAGTTTTTCAAATAATTATGTTGGGCTAAACCACCAATAAGCAGTCTAATAGCTCTAAAACAATTTTAAAATGAGAATTTAAAAAAAACCTTTTAATTTTAAATCTAACCTTTCCTCAAATCTCAATTATCACTAAGGATTCAAAGGGCTTGTCCTTAATTTTAAGTGTACTACTCTCAACTGTATGACAGTACTCATCAGAGGAGGAGGAAGAGGACCTAAACGCAACTGCAGCTGGAATTGCTAACAAACAGAAGAAGGAATTGGCCAAGGTAGACCACACCTCCGTCACGTACACTCCGTTTAGAAAGAACTTCTACGTGGAGGTTCCCGAGATCGCCCGCATGACTGCAGAGGAAGTCGACGCATACAAGGAGGTCAGATATATCTCCCTCTCTCTACCTTCTACCTTTTTTTGTTTCTGATTCCTATTTTTAGTTTCATAATAGAATCTCAAAAAAGTGTTTAGAGAGGTATTGATGTACTTGTAAAATGTTTCCTCAAACCATATGCTCATATGCTATCATTATCTCTGCCTACTCGCTTTGAGTTTCCGTTCAATGTTCGGTTTGATTTAGCTAGTCTTCTTAGTTAGCATCGCTTCTGCACTACTTCCAACCGCCCTTCTTAGCTGAGCTTAGAGAGTTGTCGTCATTCACGACTCTTTTTTCGCTCTCGTTCGAAGTAATGGTTGCCTCTTGCGCGATTCACTCTCCTCCCTGATGAGTTCCGATAGAATGAAACCTAGGTCAGGGGATTGGGCGGTGACGATTGATTTTCTTAAAGAGGCAACCATTACTTCTTTTTCCAATGGCAGCAATGTAAAGTGTGAACTGTGTTATTCTTTTCATTACAAAAGCCATATTGTGTTTGTCCCCTTTATATGTTTCTATCCACCTTTCCTATACCTTCTTCCAAATATATCACTCTTAACTCCATGAGCCTGTAAGTTTCCTCTTTGATATTGGATCTGTTGCTAAGCAAAATCCAGCCTTGCGACCCACTAATTGAAACACATACAATGCACTTTGAATTATGGTTTATTGTCTGAACAAAGATATTGATATAGTACATTCAAAACTATTATCCTTATTTGATCTGGTCGATTCCATGCACACTGCAAGCGAGCCAGATCACAAGTGTCCCGGTGCCAGACGAGTCCCCTCCCATCTATGCGCGGTGCAGCTCTAGCAGCTGGTTTAGTAACTATACCTTAGTGCTGCACCAGACAACTGCGCGGTGATAGAAAGGGCTGGGGAGGGATCACCACGTCACCGCTACATGTTGTTTTATGCTTGAAAATATATTAAACAGCTCATATTGGCTAAATTAGAACATAGTCTGTAATTATTAGCTATCAATATTTTTACTGACGAAGCTTCGAAGCCAGAATTTATTTTGAAGCGAAGTTGAAGCTGATGTTTGTTTCGAAGCCAAGTCAAAGTTTCAAAGCTTCACACATCTCTAGTTCGAGGGGTCATGAAACGTCAACATCTCTGGTTAGAATTTTTGACGATCGCAATCTTTGGTGTTCTTAAAGTTAAAAATATATATATTTGCATATAGCTTGAAAATTATTGATTTTAAAAATATGTTTCAAACAAAAGATTTTTATTATAAATAGACCTACATATTGGCAATGATAAGTAATTTCATATCCCAAAGACTAAAAAAAATAATTATAATTTACACATCAAACCGGAACCCGCTAGAGCCGATTTTGATAAAATAGATTTTTTTTATTTTTTTCTCCCTTAAGAAAACCACCCCTAATTTTAGGGCTAGATATCCAATTCCAAAAAGCCTTGGGGCAACCCTAGATATCCAGTTTTAGCTCGATCAGTTATTTAGTTTAGGCTCCACTCCAAGGTATAGGCAGACAGACGGAAATGCAAAAATTACTTTTTCAGATTTGGGGGGTCATGAAATGTCAAAATTAATCAAAATCTTGAGGTTTTTTTCGATCACAATACTTTCTCTACCTGTAAGACAACGAGAAAGTAAAATTACTAAATAGGTGAAAATACTCATATATCCTGTGATCCGTTTTATACCTTTAAGATCAGCAAAAATTAATAGTATCTGTCTAAAAGGCAGCCCTGGCATAGAGCTATCGCCAGTGTTACCACGTTGAAAGTTATAGTGCATGACTTGGTATTTGCCCAATTACAAAGAAATTGTGTCTATCTGGGGGGGAAAAAACTTAAATTTGTGTTATTTGCATGAAAACAGAATTCATTTAAGAGTTCATTTTATCGCAAATGTGAATTTTGTATGTCCCTAGTAATACAGTGTAAAAAATATATTGATCAAGCTATTCCTCCACTGTACTTTCTTTCATAAATAATAAGAGAGTGGCAGTTTGTTATTCATCCCTTCGGCTCGGGGGTAACTTGTTGAAGTAGTTGATGTCTTGATGGCGGTGACGTCGTAGTCAGACCCGCGTGGGTAGGAAAAAGGTCGGCGAGTGTGTTCCGGCAACGTTAGTCGCGGTGGAACATAAGGATGTTCCGGCAAAGTGAGTCGCGGTGGAACAGAAGGATGTTCCGGCAACATGAGTCGTGGTGGAACGGAAGGATGTTCCGGCAACGTTAGTCGCGGTGGAACGGAAGGATGTTCCGGCAACGTGAGTCGCGGTGGAACGGAAGGATGTTCCGGCAACGTGAGTCGCGGTGGAACATGAGGAAGTCCCAGCAACGTAAAGTCGCGGTGGGAGGTGAAGGGGGATTGCGGTGGAATGAGAAGAGTGATGACACTTGATGCAAACGACGATTTATTCGCTCTTTCGTATAAGTGTGGTTCCCGAAGGTTGGCTCACCACTGATTGGCCGAGGCTAACTGACCGAGTCTGACTGGCTGACTGGTATTGAGACCAAGGAATCACCATGTTAAATACCCTCCACTGCTGCCTGGCCTTGTCCAATGGGAGAAACAGGGGCTTCCCATTGGTGCGTGCAAATTGAAGGGATAGTGCCCATCTCGCGAGCCAATAGAGGCATAGCTCTCTTTGGCGCTGTGTATAGAGGTGCACTCGTCATGGACGGCTTCGAAGACATGGACTGTGGAGCGGTTCCAGGCAGTAGAGAGGTTGGGTGGTGCGGCCGGTGCAAGTGCGGAGGAAAGAGACAAGGGGCTGACTCAACAGTGAGGGACAACAAGTTGACTCTTTAAGGAGCTATTTATAAAATATTCATGTTATTTCCGTCAATCTCTTGTTGTTGTTCTTTGTCTCCTATTTCTTTTATGATTTGTATTGTGGATTTCACACTCCATTCTGAAGAACCTAGGTTTAAATATTGGGTAGTCATCATCATCATCATCATCATGAACAGCTTCCAGCCACTTTCTAGGTCTGTTTTTAACACAAGTCTTTCTCCCCACCACCTTCCCTCCTCCACAATAACCCATTGACCCTGTCTTCTCTCTCCTCCACACTTTTCTGCACTCCCTTCAACCACCTGTCCCTTGGAAAAGGAATAGCTTGGGGGCTAACAAACGATTTTCTTCAAGAAGCAGTCAAGACCTTTTTGTCAAGTGACGAGAGGTGTAAAAGTTTAAACTTTGTTCCTCATTCTCATTGTTTGCTGTTCATTTCACATTGTGTTTATCCTTTACATGAGCGAGTAATTAGTAACTGGTATTTCTCTTAAAGGGAACTCCATATTACTAGTTCGATATTAGCTCACCTTCCACACCTCATAGAAACTACATTTTGACCTATCTAGCCAAATAGGTTGGTCATTTTTAAGGATATCAAGCAAGTTTAAGTTGTGACTTTTGTATTATTTTTAAGATTTACTTATTTTATTATATTATTATAGTTATTGTTTTAAACTAAGAATCATTGGGGACCTTCTATAATATTTTATTTGTATATAAAAAAAAATTACTGCCATTTTTATTGAAGTTTTAATAATTAATTAGTAAATCCTCAATAAATTTCAATAAAAATTCAAGTGGTTTAAATAACAACTAAAAACATGATTTCATTGAAAAAAATTATTATTAGAAACTTCATTTTGATATGAAAGAAAAACTACGTCAATTTTTTCTAATTTATATAAATAAATGAAAATCCCTAACAATGTTTTAGTACAAAAGTTTGTTAGTGAACAGATTGAAAATAAATTCTCAACCAAACAATAAAATGTTAAAAAATAACTATCCAAAGATTAATTGCACACCCTTAAAGTGGGGTGCTAGTGAGCATGAGTTTAGGGCAGTATTTTCGAAGTTTTTATAGCATAAACATTTATTTGGCCAAAATAAATCAAATATTTCTTCTATAGAAACATAGAGTTTAGTTTTCCGTGCATGCTAATCTCAACTGCTCTTTAATATCTGTCAAGGGTGTCCTGGAATTTAGTGACAACTTTTTCTCTTCATTTAAAAAGTTTGTCACCAAATGCCGCTATGCTCATGACAGATATTCAAGAACTGTTGAGATTAGCATGTGCAGAAAACATAACTCTATGTTTCTATAGAATAAATATTTGATCTATTTTGGCCAAAAAATGTTTATGCTATAAAAACTGCAAAATTAATGCACTAAACTGGCGCTCACTAGCACCCCACCTTAAGGAGAGGTGGAAAAGAGTGTGAGTAAAGCCCTTTATTTTGGTAGTTTCATATAAACTACCAAAATACAGTTCTTAACTCATGTTTCCTTCAACCTCACCTAAGGGATTAATATTATTGATGGGCCCTTGGAATATTTTAATCCTTAAGGATTTCATATCTAAGAAAACGTGGATTTGACATATATTTTATAAACATGTCCTTGATCTTGATCACTTCTGAAATCAATCATAGTTAAAGATTTTGTGAATATTTCTTCTTTGCAGGAGCTGGAAGGTATCCGGGTGAAGGGCAAAGGCTGCCCGAGGCCCATCAAGGCGTGGGCACAGTGCGGGGTCAGTAAGAAGGAGCTGGAGTCTTTGAAGAAACAGAATTATGAGAAGCCCACACCCATTCAGGCCCAGGCCATCCCTGCGATAATGACAGGTGGGTCTGATTGGGAATATATATATCTCCAAACATTGGCTAAGCATAACATTATTTCAGCATTTTTTTAATTGTATGTATTTAAATTCCAATAAATTTAAACTAACAAAATAGCTGATTGGTTAAGCCCTAATTCAATTCTATCGATTTCAAATCTGGGATATATTTATACTTAAGATTTTGAAGCTTACTCAAGTATAGATCAATGTGACTTTCTCCTTTTGTGTCATTTGTGTTTGTTAGGCCGAGACTTGATCGGTATCGCAAAAACTGGCAGCGGAAAGACCCTTGCCTTTCTTCTTCCCATGCTTAGACACATCATGGACCAGCCGGCACTAGAAGATATGGATGGCCCCATTGGTGAGTACACATTAGTTAGACAAATCTTGGTAACAAGATTTTTTATTTACAATCTCCATTTTCTACTGCTAAAGATTTAATTGGAACAAAATTAAAACAGTAGGGGGAAAATAAATAATTTGTAAAGGGTAACACCTTTAATTCACAATTAAAGCAAAAAGGTGTTTTATTTATTTATTTATTTATTTATTTACAATCCATTTTCTACAGCTAAAGAATCATTTGAAACAAAATTAGAACAGAAGGGGGAAAATACATAATTTGTAAAAGTTACCACCCAATGCTTATCATGTTTATAGTATCTAAATTCAAGATTCAAATTTAATAAAAAGTAGATTCCACCCATTTCAATTTGTTTGGTAAGTATGTTCGGATTAAGACGAAAGAAGCTTAAAACCCAAGGATGAGATGCAAAGTGTAGAGGTGGATTGGGAAAGGTGGAAGTTGCAGAGGTGGTATGTGGAAAAAGATACCATGGTGGAACGCCAGAGGGAAGGAAGCAATGGAGAAGAGTAACAAATCATTCATAAAAGAGTTTTAAGAATAAGAATGAGGAAATGAAGAAGAGTATAGAATGATAGAATGAAATAAGAATAGAAGAGTGAAGGGTTTGGTACAAAAAGCCAGGAACGATTTGATACAAAAATGGACAGTGATGCTGGAAAGGAATGTATTCGCTAGGTAAGAAACAGGAGGAGAAAAAAAGACAAAAGTTAGGTTGATGAATGAAGAATGAAGAAACCCACTCTGGTGGTCGTATGGTCTAACGCTCTACTCTCGCAGTAAACTAGACTGCCAATGATGGGGAGATCAAAGTTGGAATCTCGGTCGGGTGTAATGAGGGTGGTTTTTTTCCAAAATGGTTTTCCACTCTCCCTATGAACAAATTCTGGAACACTTCCTATAAATATAACCTTCCTAATCCTTAAAACCAATCATGAAATTAGTACACAAGTATACAACCCTAACAGGTAGTAAGACGCTATGCTAAAATAAAAGAAGGAAGAAAAGGGACTAAAGAGTGTATATCTTAAGAATATTTTAAACCCAGAAGGGGAAAGGTATGAGAGTGAAGCGGAGGAGCGTGAGAAATTAGCAGAAGAGATAGCACCAGGACAAACTCGCTGGTGAAATGATAATAGCTGCAAGAGTAGCAGGAATACAATGGGGTTATACAGGGTGCTGAGAGGGATATGAAAGGAGAACAGGGCACCAGAAAACTGGAACAAGGGGATGATAGTACCAATTTTAAAGAAAGGAGACGGGAAGAGGCGTACGAATTATAGGGGAATAACGTTGATTTGTCACTGTAAAAAAATATTAGAGAAGAATAAGAGAGAAAATTAAAAGGAAGGTGGAGAGAGGAACAGCATGGATTTAGGGAACGCAGGTCTACAGTAGTCTTGATATTTGTTAAATGACAGCTGATGGAAAGAAGGTATGAATTTGGCAAGGACTTGGTAATGGTATTTCTAGATGTGGAAAAGAAAAACATTTCATCATGTTTATTGTTTGAGTAGAAATTATTATTAACGTTCACTCATGGTCTCAAACAGCTACAGTTTCTGGATGACCTTGTTGGCCCATTTTATTAGATGAGCATGTTTAATTGGGTTGAACAGGGTCCAGTAAGGGGTTGAGTAGTTATGAGATAGGCTTGTTGAGGAGGGAAGGAGAGATGACTCATTGAGTTAACACAGTGAGCAGTAGCTGGTTCGGCAGGCTACTGGGGTGAGCAAGAGAGGTAACTTGGTGAAATAAAACATGTGTTGTTAGCACTTGTATTATTTCCCAAGGAAGGGGGGTACTGTCCAACACGGTGCTGGGTAATGAATATCCAAGTGGCTCATCTCTCTCTTTACACCCCGCTGCCGTGTGGTTCGGGAGTGGTCAGCTCGTGGCTGAAAGGAACGACCCTTAACCTTTAGGGAATGACAGAAAGCTGGGGAAAGTGACTGTGGGCTTGGATGGGCAGGCAAGAGAGTTAGCTACAAAAAATTTAATGGAAGGTGATGTTGGGAAGAAATTTAACAAACATGAGATTATACCACAAGCAATCTAATTCTATGCTTATCTATTATTCAAAGTATGGGTTAGGAGTCTGCCAGCTCAAGTTTATTTTATCCGAGTCTTTCTCTAATGAACTTAACATAAAGCTTCCGAGTATTAAGTTGAGTCAAGTTATAGTTGAATTACAGGAAACCAACCAAATTGGTTGTACAATTATCAACTTCAGGTAACCGACTCTCACACAGATTCATGCCTTGTAGCAGGGGTCGCCAACCTTATGCCTGCGGGCGCCATGGCGCCGCCAAGCCTTTTGCGTCTGCCTGCTACTTTTTTACCACAGCTGAAAAATTCTTGACTAATAGTTTTAATCTGTCACTTTTCCTACCAAAATCAAGTTTGTGCTTATCTCCAGGTATGCTGTTCTCAAGAAGTTGGTGATTGAAAGCCCCCTCCTCGTTCCTCTTTATTTGCCGACTCATTTACAAAGTGTACCTTTACTCGGAACTACCCTTCTAATAGTTTCAAGCTGAATGGTTTTGCTTTTTCCTATTCTCAAAGACCTACACCCTTCCATCATTTTCCCCACACTCACTAATACCATGCAAATCTACCCATTTCCTTTGTAAATATCTTGACACGGGTCTACCCAGCTTTTTCGCCCGAATAATCACAGAATAAATATATATTTTTAAAATGTACTTAAGCATAAAAATGGTGGTAAGTAGTTAAATATTTCCTTGTGTCTTTATTTTGGTCTTGTTAAAACCGCAAATAAAGCAGTATTTTTTTGTCAAGTTAGAGGGGGTCAAAACTCCCCTCTTTTTTCACTCATGGCTACGGCCTTGAGTATTACCCACAACCACATGTAATATCACAATCGCTGTTGGAAACTTAACATGGCAGTTGACCGTCGTGTGAATAGCGTTGAGGCTGACCTCTGAGCCTGGCGGGAGTTAGTAAATCTGCCTTGAAAAAGTAATTGGTGCCCGCCGTACTATCATTAATTTTTAATGTGCTCTAAGGTACAAAAAGGTTGAGGACCTCTGCCTTATAGTATTAATAAATTATGTTGAATAGAAATAGCACTGATGAAATTTATAAAGAAAATAAAAACATTTTGTAAAAGTTTATTTTTATAGTTTATTCATGGATTCTAGAAACTTCTGATTAGATTAAAGTCTTGTAATTTTACTAGAATTGGTGTATGTAAATCTGTTTATTTAATTTCCTATTATTTGATTATATATTTTTTATGTTTTCAAGCTCATTGCTTGACTAATCACAAAACTAATTTTAGTGCTGTGTAGTAACAGTAAATATTTTATTTTCCTTAATGTGGAAGCCCTGATAATGACACCCACAAGAGAGCTCTGCATGCAGATTGGTAAGGAGTGCCGCAAGCTCACCAAGTCATTGAACCTGCGTGCGGTGTGTGTGTACGGCGGAACAGGCATCTCAGAGCAGATAGCCGAGCTGAAGCGTGGGGCTGAGGTTATCGTGTGCACGCCTGGACGCATGATAGATCTACTGGCAGCCAACAGCGGTAACTCTACTCACTTTGCTCTAATTTGTCTCTATAACAAAAACCTCTTTTTGCTTTATGGGGTCAATCATCACCATAATCATAAACTGTTTCCAGCCTATGGCCCGGTCAGTTTAATAAAATGCCTCCATCCTCTTCTATCCTTCCATACTTCTTTTCCTCTCACTTGCACACTTTGTTATCTGCTCCTCCCATCTCTTTCTTGGCCTCGCTTGCAGTATTTTTCCTACATACTCCATTTCCAACATTTTCTTTGGCATCCTCTCTTTTTCCATCCTCATTACATGACCATACCATCTCAGTCTTGTGTCCTCTACTATCTCATGTACTCCTTGTACCCCTACTCTTTCCCTGATAAGTTCATTCCTAATCTTGTTTCTTCTCGTGACAACTAACATGCTCCTCACAAACTTCATTCCCATGGCCTCCAATTTCCTAGACTCTCTCTAGATTCGTGTTTCTGCTGCATATGTGATGATGGCTACAAAGTACGCCCTGTTCATCACTTTCTTACACTTCACTATGAGGTAATTATATTATTTTTGAAAGAAGGTACAGGCAGGAAAGGTGGATAGAAAAGATAAAGGAAGGAACACAATATGGCTTTGACATTAAAAAGAAGAACACAGTTTATATTTTACATTGCTACCACTGGACAAAGGGGGCAATGGCTGCCTCTCCAATAAAATCAATCCTTACCGCCCAATCTCCCGACAAAGGTTTCTATCAGAACTCATCAGCAGGGATGTGAAAGATGAAACACAACTTCCTAAAAGAAGAAACCACAATTTGGCTATGCTCAGAGCATTAAGAAACTCTGGTTTCATTCCATTTAATATTTTTGAAGAGTATTTTATTTACATGCACCTCATCTTGTTACCTTTTTGGGCTATCCACAATATTAACACTAGAGCAGTAGAGATATAATAATGGCACCTTTTCTTTAGCTATAAATTTTACATCTGACATAGTACCAACAACTACAGCATTTGGACAAATGTGGCAAAAGAAAAGAGGATTTAGGTCTGCCTCTCTTAGGGACATTATGTTATGTTACAAAATAATACTTAGGAACAATCACATTGTGATAGTTAAGTTTAATATACAACAGAAATTATATAAATTAGGTCTGTGGAGGATCTGGAAAAGATTCGAAAAATTTTATGTTCTCAAAACTCGTGCAGAAAAAAAATTATTTCCCATATTTTTTGAAGATATTTAATATTAAAAGGTTTATTTAAGGAAAACCTCATTTCACTTTTTGAAGTATTTTATTATATTTATAAGTAGGTACAGGAAAGGTGAATATCAAAGTGAATGAATACATTATGGCTTTTACAGTGAAAAGTAGAAAACACTTCACACTTTACAATACTTCCACTAGGCAAAGAGGTATGGCTGCCTCTTGAAGAAAATCAGTCATTGGATTTGGAATTTTACTGAAACCTGCATTTCTGAAATATCCTAAAGGACTCAAAGAGTCCTTTCCTTAATAATAATCTTAATGTGTATTCTACTTTTATTTACAAAGGAACTATTTAGGTTATTTTGAATATAGAAATAGGTTAAATAATTGATCAAATAGGAGAAATAACCAGCACATTCACCTGAGTAATGCTTGCGTAGACATTGAATTGTTGAGCCTGCTAGAGCCACATTGAATTTGCAAAATAGTTGGGGAAAAAAGGTGTAAAATTGTTTTTAGGTAAGTCATTCCCACATTGTATCACATTAACCCTATTTATTTTGTTCAGCTGTTGCACTTGTTATAACTCACTTTGAAGTGAATAATACTGTTATGAAACTTGTTAGTTAAAGCCATCCTTTGTATTTTCCTATTTGACCAAGCAGCAAGTATACAGCTTGGTCAGGAATGTTGAAATAGCCTAATAAATTCAATATTAATAACATTAATACAATCAAAACGCCATAGTGCAAAGCTCCTAAACTTGGCTTGGCTTTTGAAAAATATTCTAACTTCAACAAATACAAAGCTTCACCAATAAAAATATTGACAGCTAAAATACTTAATTCATGTTCAATTATTGTCATCCTTAGCTGTAAAATAACAAATTATGTTCTTATGGAAAAATCTGAGGTAATTCACTTGCAAATTATGACAATAACTTTATTTAACATATTAAAATGAATTTCATCACATACAATTTGCACAATAAAACATTTTCTAAGTGATTTTAGTGCATAAAGTTATATATAAAATTAGAGTTGTGCAATTATTCAAAAATGTATATGTTCTTAATTAGAAATGGTAGATTAATTTAAAACAGTTGTTTCATCGTGTGTGACTCGGGGTCTAAAAACACAAAAATGCATTTTAAAAACACTCCAAATATGTGTATTGTGTTTTTTACATCCATCACTGTTTCCAGCCTATGGCCTTGGTCAGTTTTTTTATTCAAGCCATATATTTTTCCACTGCCTGCTGGCTAGGCCTGGCGTAGCTTCAAATGCCTTATAATCTATCTTAAGACTAGGACAGGCACAACATTCAGTCCCCGGCCATTAATTTATAAATGTGAAAAGATAAACCCATATTTTCATCAATGATAAATTTTCGGCCATGCTGGGATCGAAACAGCGACCCTTAGCTCATTAGGCAGACACGCTACCGACTGAGCTAAGGTCGGACTGTTTTTTGTTTATGATTGCTTTATCCCAACAATATCTACTCCAGCACCACCTAGTTAAGAGGGCTCTCCATTCCTATTACCTTGAACCACTTGGATTAGGTATTTGTTCAGAAACCCTAGATGTGTTACACAATCATACCCTCCATACTGTGTAGAGTTGATTAGTGTGTTTCATTTCCTCGCTAAACCCCCTAGGTTTGTTTTCCAGGCAGGGTGACAAACCTAAAGAGGGTCACGTACGTTGTCCTAGATGAAGCTGACAGGATGTTCGACATGGGCTTTGAACCTCAGGTCAGTTCAAAATTATATCACTGTTTTAATTGAAACTTTGGTTTTAATTTTTCTTTCATTACTAGCTCATTCCAAGTAGCCAAAATAGGAAAAAAAAAATCAAAGAGTTTTGAAAATCGATACAGTTGTTCAACGAGGTGTCCTGATGAACATATTAAAAGTCCCCATGGGTAGGGGTTGAGCAGGGGGTGGGGGAGATGTCCAAAGGTCTCCTTTATAGGTTTTTTTTGACAAAGATCTCGAAAACCTTTGGGCCTAGCGTAACAAATCTTCTATACAAAATGAAACTAGATAAAAATTCCATACAAAAATGGCCAAAGGCATTTTTTTCCATGGGATCAATAGCTTAGGAGATATAGAGGGGTGAAAGTTGAATAATTTTAAAATCAGGATTTCTGACATTTTATTTACACAAAAAAATTCTTAATTCAACAGAAAACTGCAAAATTCCATTGATCAAACATATAGCTATAAATCTAAAAGTTCTTCTTCCTCTTCATCAAATTCTGAAGGGGCACTTTTGGAGCATGTCCCTGGCAGCCACTGCAAATTAGGCTACATTTTAGGCCAGCTTTCATACAACCACACTTCCCTGCACATCAATTTGTGCACCAACAAAAAATTGTGCTGGGCACTGTGTCAGGAGCCGGAGTGTTCAATGTAGTTATTGGCTCCATCTCCTTGCTTCCATCTCCATATTTCATATGGTGGGTGTTTGCTCAGCCATTGTTGGACCTGTAAGTACGCTCTGAATTAGTGGTATTTTGCTGAGCCCTCTGTTGGGGGCAGTGAAGAAAGATCCGGCTTCAGCTTGATCGTTTACTTTACAAATGCATAGTACCGATGGTAGTTGAGATCAGTCATACTAGAGGGAGCGCAGTATACTGCCAGCAACATCCTTTCCCCTGCTTCTGATACAGCATCTGGAGTTATTGACGGATCATAGGAAAAGGCTGCTATGTCCCTTATGGATGGTTGCTGTTCATGCAGCTTTACGAATGAAGTCTTACCCTTCCTGTATATCGCAAAAGTTGTGTCACAGCCACTGAAACTGTGAAGGAAAAGGATGCTACAGCAAAATGGAAGTGGTTGGAGTTGCTGGTACGAGCATATTTTAGCTTCAACTTTCCCTCTTCCTGGCTTGATATAGAAGATGTTCTTTTCTGGTGGTGTTAATGCCATTAGCAGTACGATGAGGTCGACATCTTCACCAACAACGGTAACCATAGGATATGTTGCGGCTTTGTCAATTGCAGGTTCTATAATGGTGTTGCCAGCATCACTAGCGGCCACTCGTGTTTTGATTTATTCAGCTGTCATTTTTTGTGACAATAACTGAATCAGCAGAGACTTGTTCTTCTCATTTGCCAGGAAATGCCCTTTTTGGACAGTAACCTTCATATGCTTATGAAATTGATGTTCACTGACGTTTTGTAGCTCTTCTTCTTTTTGTTTTGCTGCCTTAGTACTGTTGACAACATCGCAGTAGCCATCAAAAACCACAGTACAGACGAGGCTATAATGTTTCTTAACATAGTTAATGTTTTGATGACAAATGATGGAAAAGGTGGATTATTTTAACTATAAATATTAATTTTATATTAATTAATATCACTGTATTATTAATTACAAATTATTAAATTTCCACCCATTTGTATCCGTTGAATTAAGAATTTTTTTTTTTTAATAAAATGGCAGAAATCCTGATTTTTAAAAGTTCTTCAACTTTCACCCCTCTATATCTCATACGTAAAAGATGCATAGGACCATTTTTGTAGAATGTTTTGTGCATTGGATTATTTCGCTAGGTGGGCTTTCTTCACTCAATTTTCACCTAATTAGTTTATCTTTCCTTATTCTTATCAATTTTAACTATAATATTTTTGTATAATCATTTAGTCACTGAGCCTTCTCATTTTTAAACTAGATAAAATAATTTTTTAAAAAAAAACAGACTGTTGTGAAATTAAATAAAACAAACCCTCTAATAAAATCTTCCCATTTAAAATAAAAGTTGAACAATTTTTGGCTTGTTACATATAGACCCAAACAAATACTATGCACCCTTTAAAAAACCTGGAAAAATCAGGCAATATTAAAATAACTTTTGCTGCACACTATAAATGTGATTTTTTTTTAATTTTATTTTTACTTTGTTACTCGAACCTTTTTGGGTGGAAAATTGGCTACACTAAGTATTTTAGGGATGGGACAAGAATATGAGTTAAAAAACACTCTATCATTTGTCTGGGGTGGGGATTTAAAACACTACACCTAGTACATCTGGAAGGGATTCATCACACTCTACCCTCAAATGTCTATACTAATATATTTTTTATTTCGAAACAAAATATTTAAGTAATAGGAAGAAATGTTCTCTGTATTAGGAAAAGCATTATATAATTTCAATAAATTATATTGTTTCATTTTTGAATGGAAGCTTATTTAATAATTAATAGGGGTGTGTGAAGTTAGAATATTACTTATTATTTGTTTTAGTGATAAATAAAATGATAGAATATTAGGAAAATGATGAGCACAAATAAAAGTAACAACACTGACACATATTTACACACCCTTCAATATTTCGATGCTATTGTAGGATCACTACTTCCTCAGGAAGATGCTACAATAGCATCGAAATATTGAATATTTGTCAGTGTTGTTACTTTTATTTGTGCTCTATCATTTTCCTAATATTCTATCATTTTATTTATCACTAAAGGTTTTTGCTCAATGCACTTTTTTCATACATATTATTAGTTGTTTTATGAATGACAAAATATTATATTGTCATTTATACATAACTTTTTGCACTAAAATGACTTGAGATTGTTTTATAGCGCACTTATTTGTAATATTCGAATTTACTATGCTAAGTTAAGTTATCACAACTAACAAGTCAATCACTTCAGTTTTTCTTCCATATGAATAGTTTGTGATGTATACAACAGCTCATGTTGGGATTAATTGACCATAAATTGAGTGTCTTAGCTCTCATTATTTTGACTGACAACACTTCGTAATTGTCGAAGCCAAATTTTTTTTTAAGTGAGGTCCAAGCTGACATTTTGATTTAAAGCCAAATTGAAGTTTCAAATTTTCCTAGACCTCTAATAATTAATATTCAACTCAAATCAACACAATATGTTTGTGAATACTGAATGATTCATCTGTTTTAAAACATTGCTATGTATATGTTAACAATTTCTAGGTAATGCGAATCATTGACAATGTCCGTCCAGACAGGCAAACGGTGATGTTTAGTGCGACATTCCCAAGGCAAATGGAGGCACTGGCACGACGTATTCTCAACAAACCTGTTGAAGTACAGGTAAGAATGGCTATACCCATTTTACTCTTTGTGCACATAAAAAACAATAACATTATTTTTGCGCTGACAAAGCAACAAACAATCTGTTGAAGTCATAACTTTTGAAGTTTTATTCTTTCAACTAAATTTGTTACTGACACCCTCTTTACATTTACTGTAGGTAGATTTTTTTCTGTGATACTCGGTTTTAGTATTTGTTTAACCTATCTGCATAGTATATTTACACTAAATAACAAATACAGGCTATGATTTGTGGTGAATAAAACAATTGGATTTCTTTAAATAAAAAGTTGTATTCCAGTATAAAATGTCTTTAGATAATTTTTTCATGTGGGGTAAGTGGGGCCTACAAATTAACTCAAATAATATATAGTGTTAACTTATGTCTAAAGTTTGTAAGTTTTTAATTATTCTTGTAAGTCTTCTAATTTTTTTAAATTCTTTTTTTTTTTCACCACATCTTACTTCCTGTTTGGGTTGTATGCATAGAACAACTTAAATAACAATATATATTTTTAAGACAATTACCTCATAAATAGCTCTATTCTATAAAGTACTGTTTATTTTTTTTAAATTCTAATTTTGACCATTTTGGACCCTGTGTCCCTTCTTATAAGCAAAAATAAGAAACTCCTGACCCCCAACATTTTTTTTTTTTTTTTTTAAATTTGTTCAAGAGAATAACCATTATTTTTATGCAATTTACAAATTGCATTAAAATAATGGTTATTCCTGTGAACAAATTACAGTTAAGGAAGAGGTGTAAATTAATGTAAGAGGAGAGTAGGAAAGTGGAGTGAAGTTTGTGAGGAGCATGTTAGCTGTCACGAGGAGAAACAGGACAAGGAATGAAGTTATCCAGAAAAGAGTGGGGGTACAGGGAATACATGAGATAGTAGAGGAAGCAAGACTGAGAAAGAGTGTGTGTGGTTCCCCCCTCCCCCCAGATGAACAATCTTCGACTTTCGAACCAAGTGAGTTGTTATACTTTTCTATGTAGCTTTTATTTACTTTTATTAACTTTATCCTTTTTATACGTTTTATAATGTAGTCGGTCAGCCAAGTATAGGATGGTATAAGGTTGATATAAGGTAAGCTGTTGTCTACCTAAGGCTAGACCTACATTGGACCCAGAATTCCTCCGTTCCGATCAGACACGGTTTCCTGATCAAATTTAGCCCGGCAGGTATGCCTACATTGGCAACAGATCTTTCCCGACAGTTTGCTGGAACTCTTGTCAATGATTCAACAGAATTTGAAGTGAAACGATCATTTTACGTAATGAGTGCCTTGGAAGAAGATTTGGAACTTTTTCTCCTACTAGACTCAAACTACTGCCTTTTTGAGGAGAACACAAGAACTTGGACTCATGATTTCATTGAAGATAGAAGTGACAGTGACTTTTTCTAAACTAGTTGGCCAATGAGAGATTAACCAGATAAATACAAAGGTTACCATAGGATGCAGATTGAAACTTTTGACTACATTCTAGAAGCCATTAAGGAAGATCTTGCGACACATTCTAACTTCAGAGATTGTGTTAGCCTTGAAGAAAAGCTTACAATTACTATAAGGTTTGTACAACTTATTTTAATCAATATAGACGCTCACGAAATGTAAACAAAAATGAAGAGTTCATTAGTTTATTTAAATATTTTTTGTTTTATTTTGTGAGTGATTTAATTAGCCTATAATAAATGTTTATATTAAAATGAAACACCCCCAATGCATTAATTTATTACACAATACACACTCTCATATTTAAACACAAAATAAGTCGTTTTCTTAAAATTAGTACGTAGAAAGTTTTATTTTAAAAAACCTTTTTTTATATATGAAGGTTTAAATATTGAACAGATCGTTAGGAAGCATATGCTGTGGTGGTTCAAGAACAGAGATTGCTTGATTCGGCAGCAAAGCGCTTTGAGAACTGTAACTATCAACAGGAGAGTGCACAAGATAGTGGGGTGATGAAGATGAAGTAGTAATAATTGAACCTGAAGATCCTGAATATGATGAAGTTACTCCTCCATTAGAGTTTGTACCTCTGAAACTCTTCTTTCTAACTCTAGAGTGACACTTTCCAACATTGATATTCTCAATCTAATTTTTTGTAAGCTATCTAGTTGCTTGATTGATGGCAGCAAACTCATTAAAAATAGTCTTCATCATCCTCTTTTCTCCCAGAGAAACGTTCTTCCAACAATGTTACTTTTTGTCTCTCCAAATCAATAGCTTGGTATCTAATAATATCTGCTTTTCTCTTTAGTGGCTTTGCGCCTTTATTTCGTGTCTCACTGAATTTTCCATGAAAATTAACTGATTCATTAGATTCTCCTTCTTGTGTATTTGTCACCGAGGGAATACTGATACAACCAGAAGGTGGCCTTTACACGTTTATCCCACATATGTGGCTCATCGCGAACAAGTTCAATAAGAAAATCTCGATTGATTTTACTGTCGGACGTCATTATTCACTCAGCGAGACACCGGAACAGACTGCCGGGTAAAAACAAACCAGTTTGATCTGACCAGGCTCCAGTCAGGCATCGGACGTCATCGGGAGTTATCAGAACAGGCCGACGTGCCTAATATAGGTGGATCCTATGGAACACTGCAGTTTGTTTTATCAAGAGCCTGATCAGATAACCTTGACTGATCGGGCCGGATTGATTCTTTGTCCAATGTAGGTGCAGCCTAACTTGATAATGTTTAAGAGAGTCCCCTCCCTTAAGGTTTACTCACGTTTATTCACAAGCCACCACTGGAAGGGTAAGGAACTATGGAGAAAGTTTGTAAGGATGGAGGTGACCTGGCGGTCTAGGGTTAAGGTGTCAAACTTCTGTGCTGGGGGTCCAGGGTTCAATCCTCGGTCCCGGCACAGATTTATCTAATTGTCAAACCAGTCCTTCACCTCTGACAAGACGTGTATTAATCACAACTTGTGAATGTGTGGAGTGCCAGGCCTTCACCGTGGTTCGGATCCCACGTTAAACTGTAGGTCCTCCATTTCATCTCACAATAACCCCTATCATTCATTACACATTAGCCTAAGTGCATGTCATAATAATAATTATTATAATTATTATTATAATCATTATCATCATTATTTTTAAAGTAGTTGTTTTTTTAGCTATATGCACAGTTTCCTGCTTATCCCATAAGGGAACAGCGTGATTAGGTATGTATCATGGTGGCTACAGACAGGGAAAACAGGGAAAACCTGGAAAAGTCAGGGAATTTTAGGATGACAGGGAAAACAGGGAATTGTCAGGGAATTTAACTAAAAATAAGGAAAAGTCAGGGAATTAAAAATGGGTCTAAAATATCCCATTAATTTCTCAACTAAACACTAAAACAAAAGTTAATAATACCTAAATAAAATAACATTTTAATTTTTAAAATAACTGATAAAACTTTATGTTTAGTAGATACAAACTTTTTTTAATATGTGATCAATAATAAATAAAACAAAAGTCATCATCCACCATTAAGACTGGAAAAAAGTAGTCAGGGAAAATTGAAAAATGTTGCCTGGAAAACCTGGAAAAGTCAGGGAATTTTGTAAAATATGTTTTGTAGCCAGCCTTTGTATGTACTTCTAATATGATGACCAAGGTGCTTAAATCCATGTCTCAACACTTTTATTCATTAAGTGTCCATTTGGGGTGGCTGGGTCACTCAAGATGTGGCTGATTCTCCAGGTACATCCCCTTCTTTGTTTAGCCACGCAGCATCTTCATTTTAACGCTGATCTTGAGCTTGTTGTCAAATCAAGCAGATACACGAACTGGAGATATTTGGGGCTCATTGCGTTTCTCACCGTGTTTTTGATGATTATCTTGGTGGTGGCAAGTTGCAGACTTGTTTAATGCATGTTAAAGACCCCACACCCTGCAGGTCCTCTTTGAAAGGCTTGGCTTTACAGGAAGGCATACATATTTGATATTTCTATGGAATTTGTAAAAATCCTTTAGATGTCACATCAGTGTTCAGTTCCAGGCGAAGACTATGACTAAGGAATTCACCTCCTCACTTACAACCAAGTCATGAGGTATTTGTTTAAAGAAATAGCCTGGAATTACACTGAATAGATAAAAAGGCGCTGTCATCCTTACAGAAAAAGTTAATCACACTAGGTATTCATGACATTGGTCAATGCCAACAAAACTGGCAGGCTGGCTGTAATCTAAAATGTCAGAGTCATCTAACCTATAACTTGGACCAGCCATTGCCTGGTTATGAAAAAAATGTATATTGTACTAACATTTAGGCCCATATAACTTATAATAAAAACACTATGAAGGAAACAAGAATAAAACAATAAATTATATGTAAACTTTTGTAAAAAAATATATATATATATCAACTGCCAACACTCTAATCAAAATGAAATAAAGAAAAACCCAGTAGTCAAAAACATACTCACCCCATAGTGCAAACAACAAAATTCATTTGTGCAAAAAAAATTGTTGACATTACAGTGCTTTTTGTTGAGGAAGATATTAACTAAAGCTTAATATTTAGGATAAAGTCTTATGGTGCCATCTAGTAGCGTTTATTATACTAACGGGCAAGATTTATGTGGCGCCAATGGATCAGCCGCAAGAGGGTTTTAGCCATTACTTGGTGCGCCGATAGATCGGCTCACTGCGCGTTTAGTGGTTAAGGTACTTATATAATACTTGAACATTCCCTTACAATAAAGGCCTACACAGTAAACAACTACCTAACTTGTACTTACTGAATTATTATACTAAACAAAACCGTTTATACATTTTTACCATCATGCCTCATGTCAATCACCAAAGTACAATAAAAGTATTATTTCCAAATTTTCACTTTTCAAGTTAATGTGCTTATCTGACATAATGTTGGAATATGCAGAAAATGCACGTTCCTTGAATATACACTAGTATCCACATTGTTTTTATACTGTTGGTGGTAAACTCTTTGTGGTCTTCTTTCGGTCCACAGTCCACACATGATCATCATCAACTGTTTTCAGCTTGTGGCCGGGTCAGTTTATTAAAATGCCTCCATCTTCCTCTATCCTTCCACCACTCTCCCTCCTTTAAATGCTTCTAGGTTTCTTCCTGTTGAGTTTGCCAGTGATTAGCCTGAACATAGTTCTTAATTCCCCCATATACTGCTCACTGTAATAACAAACTTTTAAATGACAGACAGTGGGCAATTTTCGGCAACCAGCTTACACGACTAAACTAACTGGCACATAACACTTTAGAAAACGTTCTAAAATAATAATAATAATATTTAGCACCGCGTCTTACTACCCGTTCGGGTTATACGCTTTAAGTACTAATTACTCTAATGGATTAGGAATTGGGAGGGTTGAATTTAGAGGAAGTGAACCCGCATTTGCGTGGAGGGAGAGTGGAAAACCATTTAGGAAAAACCACCCCCAGTTCACCCGACCGAGATTCGAACCTCGATCTCCCCGTCCTCGGCGGTCGAGCTTAACACGACTAGCGCGTTAGCCAACTACGCTACCAAGGCGGGTAACGTTCTAAAAGAATAAGTTGAAAGTAAGGAATGGTTATAATGAAAGTTAAGACTTAGATAAGTTGATCTAAAAAATTATAAAATTAATTTATAAATTAAGCAGTTAATAAAGTGGTTAATGTATTTTATGAAATTGACAAGCACTCTAATGTACAATTTAAATAAAATTTTCATAGAGAAAACATAGTGTACGATACGAACAATTAGATAAAATTATAATGCATTATCAACTAAAAATATAATGCTCAAATGAGTTGATGAATAATCTTAAAACATAAGTTGACACATTAAAATACAAAAAATATAAAATACAATTTAACGTGATATGAACAATGTTCTTTAAGTCCAGATTTGTTTTGAAATTAAAGAATAAAAATTAAGTTAGCATCTGCCAAACTGATTTAAAGAATTGTTTAAAGTAATTTATGTAATGTAGAATGATTTAAGTCTTGTCTGTGTTTGTGTCCCATTCATTACTCCTTTTTGACATCCAGCAATGGAAAAATGTCTGGATTACTTCATTCCAACATGTTTCGGTAGTATGATGCCATAATCATGGATACTGCAAATGAAATTAAAGAAGTCATGGAGATAAATTAAGACTAAAGGTATTACAAGAAGTATTGTGAAATAATATTAATATGTTTTAAAAATAGTTAAGAGAAATTATTAAAACAAACAAACTTAAGTCGTTGTGAAAAACACAATGACAATGTGTTGTTACGACAGCTAGATGTTAACTAAATAAGGTGTGGTCGAATTGGAGAAAATGTGTGTAAAAACAAAAGACGTGTGACAAGCAAATTATAAGAAGGTAACATTTAAAAACATGGTATAAAAATATTAGGTTGTGAAAATACTATTAAACCAGTTACATAAATTACATAAATTACTTCAACTAATTTTTTAAATCAGTTTGGCAGATATTAACTTAATTTTTATTCTTTAATTTTAAAACAATAATATAATGTTATATTGTATATTATTTTTTTGTATTTATATTTTAATGTGTCAACCTATGTTTTAAGATTACTCATCAACTGGCATCAACTAACCCTTACAACCATGCCCCCAATCAGGTAGAAAGGTTCATTAGAAACTTAAACATAACTCTGACCATTTATCATGGTAATACGCAGCCTCACTGGGTCAGGGAGTTAGATTTTTTATCTCTTGCTTTTAACTCGGCTATACATGAATCTACAGGCGCCATGCCATCATCTTTGTTACTTGGTAGAGAATTAAGTCGTCCCTTGCTGGCAATTTGGGACGTTGGCCCTCTGGTTGGGGATTCTGGGGACTCCACTTATTATGAAAGGTGTAAGCTTGCCTTCCATAATTTGCTGAGATCAAAGTCCAGAGTGGTCGCAGCTTACAACCGAGATCGTAAGCGGGTCAGTGAACGACAAAATAATGTGTCGTAATCTCCCTTTGAGTTCAGCTGCTGACAGGATCTCTGCCAAGCTCACACCAAAATGGGGCGGTCCATGGCGCATCAAATCATTTTTGACACTGGTGTCTGTGTTGCTAGAACATTTGGATGATGCTGACCTGACTCATAGAGCGCATGCCAGTCATCTAAAAAAGGTGGATGATATGTAAGGGAAAAAAAGAAGGAAAAAAAGTAATTATAAATAAGATGTAAAGTTATTTTGTATATATTGTTGGGCTTTTACTAGACCTAGTAAAAATAATTAGGGTATAGTTTTTGTAATTGATATCTATGTAAATATACATTGAAGTACTTGAAACAAATAATAATTTTGCCTTGAAATAATGATTAAAAGTAAATGAAAATAAAATTTATTATTATTAGGAAAAATGTAAGAGTGTTGCCTTGGTTTACCAAGAGTAAAAGTAAATTAGAAATATGGCAAAGATAATTCAGCTAGGTATGCTGCTTTTGTTATTATGTTTTTTGAAATAGTAACTTTATTAAAGATAGGATTTTTTTAGAACCTAGATATTGTTACTTGTGTTACTAGGTATGATATTTTCTTGTTAAGATGATATTTTATCTTTCACTCTTGTGCAAGTGTGCTACTATTTCTAAATTTTGCTAGGGATAAAACAGCTTGTGTTTTTAATTGTTTCGGTGGCGTAGTTGACTAATGCGCTAGTTGTGTTGAGCTCGACCGCCGAGGACGGGGAGATCAAGGTTCGAATCTCTCTCGGGTGAACTGGGGGGGGTTTTTCCTAAATGGTTTTCCACTCTCCCTCCACGCAAATGCGGGTTCACTTCCTCTAAATTCAACCCTCCCAATTCCTAATCCATTAGCGTAATTAGTACTTAAGCGTATAACCCGAACGGGTAGTAAGACGCGGTGCTAGATATTATTATTATTATTATTATTATTATTATTATTATTATTATTATTATTATTATTATTATTATTATTATTATTATTATTATTATTATTATTATTATTATTATTATTATTTTAATTGTTAGTGTAGCGAGGACAGTGGTGCATTTATGCATAGTAGGACTGATTCCTTCCCTTTCCTTTCCTCCTGCGGTGGCTCTTGGGTGCTGAAGCCTAAATCTTCTTCTGGCTGATACTTCCTGTTGAAGAAGAGAGAATTATTAGATGTACGGTCATGTCGAACGGTACCTTGGCGACCCCTCCAAAGGGTAGAGATGGAAGTGAGAGACTCGACGCTACATCTTCACTACCTGGTTACCTCTTTACCTGGGAACTTTTAAAAAAAAAGGGGTAGGAGAGTTGTAATGTGTTAAATAACTGTTAACACATTAATGCAACGAAGCCCTATAAAAGGATAATACTGTAACTACCAGATCTAATAAGTTCTAATAATGTGTGGCAGATATAGACTCACTGCAACATCACAGTGCTCAGCAAAAGTTGCCCCAGCGAACTAGGCAACTCGATGTAGAAGACCAACTCGATCCACACTTCTTCCATTTGAGCCAGTCGACTGGTAAATGAGAGAGCCATAAGTCCAGAGCATTCCACCAGGCATTTGTTAGCGCTAGGTGTCAGCTAGTATGATTTCTGATAAATACCCTCCCTTTTCTGTACATTGCCAAATTTTATAAATGGTATAAATGGGCCTTTCCTTGGTTCACGAAAAGATTATTCTATTGTAATCACTTGACGGAGGAACTGCGGGAAGAGCTTCAATAACTTCGACCAGGGAGGAGTACCGAGGGCCACGATGTTTGAGGCATCTGAGTCACCTCGCCGTAGCACAAGCTACAGCGGATATTATAAGTATTGAGAAATAATATAGCTGTTGTATGTCAGTGTGCCTTCAGGCATAGTTCATTTTGTTGAACGTTGAGCTCTATTTTGTTTAATGTCCTTATGACATAGTTTTTATATGTCATTATTACTGACTGTTTTCCCTATGCCCATATGGCATAGCTTAGAGCTTTATGCACATCTTTTCTATGTATATTAGGCTTAGTCGCAAATATTGGGGTTATAATTATTAGACTCCTTAGTCTATATGACCATGCTTCGGCTAGTTTAAAGAATATAATCTAATAGTGGACGATTCCAGGTTTTCTATGGCTATGTTTCACTACCTAATTGGGTATGTAACTGACACTAGTTTTTGATGTGTCTAACTATGTACTGGCTTGCGGTGCACAACCTGTGGAAGTGCTACTGGTCCTTAGTAGTGGCCCGCGGGATTTTGTATTTTATGTTTGGTCCTCTTGTGGAGCAGTTAACGTTAGAAATACTTATCACTATTCTGGAATGGTAATGTTGCCCCATTAGTAGTGTAACACAGTTGATATACTATTGATTGCTCAGGCAGTACTAATTAGGAAAGAGTCCGGCCATAGTATTAGTAGCGTCTAGTTTGCCTTGTAGTTCGCCTAATACTCATTGTAATATTGTAGTTATTCTTCTAGGAGGTTATAACGTTAGAATGCCTAATTTTTCGTTGCCCTTTGAACTTAAGGTTGACGCTTCGTCCTATGCTCTTGGCGCCGTTCTTTCTCAACGATATCCCGAAGGTTTACTTCCATTTGCTTATGCTAGCAAAGCCCTTACTGACGCGCATAAAAGGTACAGTGCATATGAAAAGGAATGCCTCGGATGCTTATTTGGCATTGAGAAGTTTTCAGATTATCTGGAGCAACGCGAGCCCGTGATGTATACTGACAATAGAACATTGTCCTGGATGTTTAATCACCCTAAACAATTAGGAAAAATTGGCTGTTGGGTTATGAAGTTGTATCATTTCAAGTTCACTACTATACATGTATTGGGGAAAGATAACGTAGTTTCTGATATTCTTTTTAGAAGGAGTGTACTCTATACTTTCTTGTCCTATTCCTATTAGTGTTGACGTTATCAGTTCTATTCCAGAGTCATTTGTTTCTTTAGCGCAACATCAGTTGGAAGATCCGTATTGTAGGGATATTATCGATTGCCTGGTTAAGGGTGATAAGGTCGAGAACTTTTCTTTGCATAGAAATCTGTTGTGCTTGCAGGGGAAGAACAAAAAGGGAAGAAAAAATTTTGTTCCCACTAAATTAAGGGATATGATTCTTAAATAATTTCACAACTCTACCTTTGGAGGCCATTTGGGGATTTTCAAAACTCATCGTAAGATAGCTCAGGAGTTGTTTTTTTGGCCCAATATGTACCATGATATTAGGCAGTGGATTAGAAGGTATGATGGTTGTTTGGGTGCCAAACCTCCACAGAACACTCGTTATGGGTTACACACTGCAGATGTTGCTCATAGCCTGTGGGAAACTGTGTTTATTGATTTTGTAGGCCCCATAACTCATTCTACTAATGGGAGTACCTGTGTACTTAACCTTATTGACGGATTTTCCACATTTGTTGTTATTATTCCCCTTAGGAATATGAAGGGTTCCACTATGGTTAAAGCGCTCTCTCATAGAGTATGGGCTATTTTTGGCGCCCCCAGGAAAGTGGTCAGCGACATTGGTCCTTGGTTTTGTTCCAAGGTATTTCATGATATGTGTTTTGCGTGTGGTATTAAGCATGTAGCTACTAGCTTTCATAACCCCTACTACCTACAAGTGCGGGTAATTGGGGATACCTGGGTGCTTCACACCTGATGTTCATATGTGCAGCTATATATATATTTGTATATACCATCGCATCCGTTCATAATCTTATGTTTAAACAATGGAAATTTTGTATAGTCTCTGACTTTAATTCTATGTACTTCCTATTAATATGTTTCTTTATTAATAAACTGATTTGTTACACCTGTAATATATTCTTTTTGCTCATACAGTAAAAATAATGTAATCTTACGTTACATCGGTTGAGCACTATATTTTTAGATGATAATGCATTATAATTTTATCTAATTGTTCATATCATACACTATGTTTTATCTATGAAAATTTTATTTAAATTGTACATTTTAGTGCTTGTCAATTTCACATAATACATTAACCCCATTATTAACTACTTAATTTATAAATTATTTTTTTAATTTTCTAGATCAACTTATCTAAGTCTTAACTTTCATTAACTAGCACATGTTCATGTAGGAAAGTAAAATTTAAGATAAGAATGGTGAACATTAAAATTTCACCTCTTATCAGGTAATTATTTTAAATAAAAGTGTTAATTTTAATAAAAAAATTTGTGATAAAACTATATCATTACAAATAAAATTAAAAGATAATACAATATGTGAACACACTTTGTTTACCCTTTCTTTTATATTATCAGGACAAATATTTTGCTTTATTATAAAATTTTGAATTTTTATTGCTTCAAAATAAAAGTATAAAATCTTTTGTAATGATTAGTGATACTAGAAACCCTTCTCGAAACATTTCTTTAATAATGAACACTGTGCAAAGTATTCCTGCCAGTTTGAGTGCAGTAAATGTGAGAGGATGTGTGTGTTTGAGGTGGGAGGACGCAGTGTGGTGTGCAAGGAGGTGGAGCAGCACATCGTTGTGCTAGAGGAGGATCAGAAGTTCTTGAAGCTTCTGGAGCTTCTCGGTCACTATCAGTCCCAGGGGAGCGTCATCATCTTCGTTGACAAGCAAGAAAATGCTGATAGCCTCCTCAAGGACCTTATGAAGGCATCCTATGCTTGCATGTCACTCCATGGCGGCATTGATCAGTTTGACCGTGACAGCACCATTGTGGACTTCAAGTCAGGCAAGGTCAGTATTATTTTTTTATTTCTCCACTGCATAGTTTGGCTTGTATTCATCTAGGCACAGCTTGGTTAGTGAGATATAAAAAAAATTAGTAGGAGCTGCATAGGAGGTATGCAAGAGAACAAGTGAAAGAGAAAGACGACATCATAGTGGTGGAATGACAGAGTCAAGGAAGTGAGGAACAAAGCATTCTGAACGAGTTTTAAGACCAGGAATGAGTAAACAATTGAAGAGTATAGAGAGAAGAAGAGAAGAGTTAAGCATGTTGTACAAGATTTTCCTTATCGTTATTTTGGTTTTAATCACAAGAAACTATTTAAATCTTTTAATACCTTTAAAAAATAACTCAAACTTAGTACCTATTTAAAAAAATATTATGATTTGAGTCTTGAATTCATGAATATTCCTTAAAGGTTCTAGGGTCCCATCCTTAGTATATACTAGAATATATGCATCAATACACTTGATTCTTGATGTAAAAATGTTTAACTCTGACAGACCTAGGCCTACCCTAACTTTCTATCATTTTATGATTTTGTAATAGGGATGTCTCTGAGTACCTTTCATATATACTGGATTTCTTAAAAAAAAATACTGGAAATATACTGGAATTTCAAAACTATAGTCAGGTAGACACCCTGTCAACAGACTACTAACATCCCAAATATGTTGAAGCCTAACTAACCTCCACCTACTATAAAACTTACAAACAATTAATCTTAATATTGGAATGTCCCAATTATCAGTGTGTTGATGGTTAATAATAATGCATTTTGATAGTGTTATATTTCAAAGAAAATATTCTTTGAACACTCAATGCAAGCGTACTATCCCCCACTCTTGGCCTACATTATTATATAGGCCTATTTAAAGTTAGATTATGTGAAATACACACAAAACACCAAATAAATTATAAAACCCAGCAAACTTAACCTCATAACGCAAACCAAAGGACAAGTAAAATATCTGCGCAACTTAGTGTCACTATACTAGGAAAATATTTGCGCTCGCAAAGTGGTCGGCCATAATAACGTTTGACGCAAAGTATAGCGTCTCTCTGCTAATGGTAACATAGTTGTTTTGCGTCATGGTCATAATAGCCCTGCTGGCCAGCTCTGCATTTAAGGCACTCTGCATTTCAATGAGCCTCTTCAAAGTGGCATATTCACTAGACCATCTTGTGTCATGGTTGTTGGTATTTAATTACTAGTCTGTGTTAAAATACTGTTTATTAGCGGTTCTAAAACTACCATATCTTGAAATATGTAATATTTAGTGAGAAATATCCTTCGAAATTTTTCGAAGATGTGAAGGTTATTGTAGGTGTCGAAGTGACTGAGATTTAACCTTCGAATTTGACTTCGACATTTCAAAGCTTTGCAAATGCCTACAACTCATATTGTGTACCTATGATAAGGTATGCCACCAATTATAGACGATTGATTAAACTAATGCCTGGAAAGTAGACCGATTGGTATAACGTTTATGAGGTAGCATGATGAACGGGTTGAATACAAGGCTTGAATGAGATACTAGAGGAAGCAAGAATGAAGTGTTACGGGCATGTCAAGAGAATAGGAAGAGAGAGATGGTCAAAAAGAATGTTGGAGCTGAAGGGAACAGAAAGAAGGTCACAAAGGATGACAAGAAGGAGGTGGGAAGATCTGATTGCTGAGGGAGTTCAGGCAAGGGTAGAAGAGTGAACTAGAGATAGGGAGGAAGAATGATGGAGAGATCAAGTAAGATGGTGGCAATTTACAAAGTTGGCCCAGCTGGAGGTTGTAAACACTGATAGATGATGATTAAATAAACAACAGAGCTTTGTATGCTCACTAGACCCACGATTGCAGGATTCTCTTAGTCTTCAAGTGTGTAGACCTATTTTAGTCACAATTTAGCTTCATTAAATAAATGTATGCAGTGAGCTTAATATAACTAGTGGTTTAAAATAGGAGGGCTACCAACAGCTACCTTGTTTCTTCTGAAGTAGGAAATCCTGTCCTTCCTATTTGCTATTATTTCCCTTGCAAGTATAATAAGCAGGTTTATTAAAGATTATATAAATGCACTTTTTTTTCAAATATAAATTTTCATTTTCACTACAAATCTCAAATTTGAATCTGATACATGATAAGCATGAGAGGTTAAATTTCCCACATTGATAGGTTTGTTTTTTTTTTTCCCCTGATTTTGTTCTAATTTGGTAAATTAATGGTCTAAGGTCTAGTTGTTAGGCTTTTTCTACAATATTTAGTTAAATAACTAGTAAATATTATCTCTAAAAAACTATTAAATATTTTTCCAACTCTGAAATTATTTTAGTATCCTTTAAACTTAAATACTAGGGTTGTGCGAAGCTTCTAAAACTTCTACTTGGCTTCATAAATTCGTTTCTTCAATTGAAAAGTGAAATTCTGGATTCTTCAATTACAAAGCTTTGCTAAAAAGGTATTTGATGTTTTTTATTTCCATTTTCTGCTGTCGTTTTCATCACAAATTAATAAAAATCTAAAATAATTAAATTACATTTTGTGATAGTAACTTAATTTATCATTTTAAGACAAAATATAATATTTTTATCCAACATTAAACTTTTTTTTTTAATATTCAAACTTTGATTCAGCTTCGGAATATTTCGTATTATTTGATTCAACTTTGCTTTGAATTCAAAAAGTGGACTTTTCTCAACACTATCAAATACAATATCTTTGCTAGTTCAAAGGAATCTACGATTTGAAGAGCCCATCCTTAATTGTGATTACTTCCTATGAAATATGAACTAATAATTATGAGAAGCTTATTGTGCTCATCCCTTTTATTTGATCCTACATCTCATTATCGTGTCTTCTTCTTTGTATAGATAAATATTGATTGGTGTTATTCTGTTAAGAATGTCTCTTTGCAACCTTCAGAGTCGACTCCTAAGCCTTCCTACTGATTTTGTTTTCGTGCCACCGAGAAAGTAAGAAACTTAAACACCCACTAGAACTTAACTCACAGATATTATCAGTTAAAATTTGGAAGCACAACTTCTTTACACTCTTTAATGTCCAGGTGAAGCTGCTCGTGGCAACATCAGTGGCCGCTCGTGGCCTTGATGTGAAGCAGCTCATCTTGGTGGTGAATTATGACTGCCCCAACCACTATGAAGACTATGTCCACCGCTGTGGCCGCACAGGGAGGTATGTTCCACACACACACATTTTGTTTAAGAAAAATCTATTTTTACTTTTGAGGTATAGTTATTAAAAAAAAGGGCCAGGACCAGCTAGAAAAATAAAATTAATGTAGGTGTTAATCTTGTTATTTCTAATTACTAAGAGCCATTAATGAAATTGGACTAGACAATAATACGACCCGTAGTTTCAATCATCATACGATAATCAGGTAAAACAGTGTAGATGTGTATAATTCATATTTACCTATCATATTTACTCTCCAACTTTGTAATGTCAAAGCAGAAAAAATTTCGAGTCATCAAAGAATTTAAACTAGAACAATCTGAATAAGGAAATGGTAATTTGGTGCACTTATCAAACTTACATGAGATTTTATTAACTATTGAATTTAAATGATTTTACAAATATCCCATTCACAACCTTTATGTAACATTGTTGTATAATGCATCATATAACACATAAGTGTTAACTAGGATTGGGTCAGTTCTAAGTTTACCTTAACTATAAGGGGTATGATGCGCATACAGAGCTACCGATGTGGCTTGAGTAGGAATCATCTGATCACCATATTGTACCCTGGGATCTGAGTAACCTGGTGGAGGTTGGGGTTGAAACGCAGCAGAAACCAGGTCAGGTGCCGACGATAGACAGGAGACTGGTCAGGGCCAAAACCAACTAGCTTGGAACAGGGTCTGGCAAGTTGGCACCCATAGCCTCAGTTAGGGAAGGTTACCACCAAGATAAGGTCAACCTGAGGACCTATAAGCGACAGCCCCGCTACTCACATGTAGACCAAGACAGGCTTAATAAGCTGGTGGCCGAAACAAACCCATACTCGAGAAAACATAGGAAAATGACGGATTGTTCTTATCTATGATGAACTAAACCAGCAATAAGTAATATAAAAGCTCTAGAACAAATTCCTAACTAAAACTTAAAATAATCTTTGTTAAATTCTTTACTTTTTTTTAAATCCATTACTGTTTCCAGCCTGTGGCCTGGGTCAGTTTTTATTCAAGCCATATATTTTTTACTACCGGCTTGCTAGGACAGGCACAACATCAGTCCCCGGCTGTTAATTCATCACTGTGAAAAAGTAAACCCACGTTTCACCAATGATAATTTTTCGACCATGCTAGAAATTGAACCAGGACCCTTAGCTAAGTAGACAGACATGCTACCGACTGAGCTAAGATGTCGAATTGGTTAAATTCTCAAATACTAGATTGTTTTCAAATTTTCTAATCTCAAATATTCTTAAGGATTTAAGAAATCTAATTTCTCATTCATAAAAGTCATCTTGAAACAATGAATTAAAATTTAAATAATAATTAGTATATTTTACTAAACTTTTTATCCCCTTTCAAATCTCTCTACATTATAATATTTAATGTTTAACAATTACAAAGGCCCTGAGGGATGGAATGTTTATGTTGATTTGCAGGGCAGGCAACAAAGGATATGCGTACACGTTCCTCACTCCAGAACAGGAGAGGTACTCTGGAGAATCATCCGGGCCTTGGAGCAATCCCTGGTACCTGTTCCAGAGCCTCTTAGGATACTCTGGGACCGATACAGAGCCAAGCAGGCTGCCGTGAGTTGCTTTAGCTATTTAACATTGTAATAGCCAGAGTTATAATGCAGTATTCTAGGGGTTTCCTTTCTTAAATAATAAAATGTACAAGGATAGTAAGGAAAAAACACATACGTTTAGATTATTTTTTAATACGTAGGTGCAAAAAAAAGGGGTTTTTTTTCTGTGTCTTCCTTACTATGAAAAAGGAATATTTCTCAAACGAAATTTATGTTCATGTATAACTGTGAACATGAAGCGAAGATGTGTGTGTGGAGTAGGCCTATACTATATCTATGAAGAAATGAAGATGGAGTGTATTTGTTTTTTATGAAGACCTAATCTAACTATCTTTCAGGTTGGCCTCCTTCCCTAACACATTACATAACTGTACCATGTTTACACACTGTTTTCATATATTCCTAAGAGTGTGTGTGTGCGTGTACATGCGCTTACATGCACACGCCCAAAATTTCCCACTTACAAACAACCTTTTACAGTAATTTTTGAGCCAGGTCAGCATAAAAGTGCACAGAACACATACTTTGTTAGATAAAAATAATTGCAGGAAGATGTGTAGAAGAGAAGATCTATTTATAATAAGACAACAGGAGGGGGTGTGTACAAGCTGTAAGAGACCTTAGAAACCCTCAAGTGTAATCAAGTGTACTTAAGGCATACTTGTACCCATAATTTTTAGGGCTCTGCGAGTACAAGGATTTCGAACTTTGAGCCAAGCTCATCATTATAGTTTGAAATTGTGATTGGCAGTTTTGTAGTTTCTTTATTTTTCAAAATTTCCTCTTGATTTATTATAAATAAATTTTTTAAATGCAATGGTAAGTATAAGCTATTTAATTAAATGATATCGGTAATTTCCACTTATAAATTGTTTGGTAACCTAACAAATTGTTAAAATGAATATCAGATTTCACATTAATTACATAATAGAGCTATAAAACTACTTTCGAAGGTAGACTAATTCAATATTTTCCTCCATTTTGAATTAGCCTTGATTGAGGTTGCATTGCCATGACAAGTTAATGAAAATAAAAATATCAAAATAGATTACTTAAAACTTGAATATGATTATTTTTACTAGTTTTAAATAGTCCTTTTCTAAAATTATAATTTCAGTTAAATTAAAGATTTAACATCGAGAAGGCCAATATCGATATGTATTGATTGTTATTGACCTTAAGATATTTAAAATTTGTATTAATACGTTAAACCAAAATACTAGCATTAGTTACTATTTAGTTATACAATTATGTTGGTTAAGCTGTCTAAAATTGGTGTTGATCTACATTGCAATAAATATTTTACCAGACTTACATTTAAATTAAAAAAAAATACTATTCCATATTGTCCACTTGAAATATTATTTTAACCCTCTTATTTTTAATTTTAAAGTATGAACATCAACTTTAATACATTATAAATTTAAATTTAAATTTAAATAAATTTCCTAATAAGATGATTTCTAGTGAAAGTCCATATAGGGTGCATGTGCAACTGCTCATAGAGAAATGGAATTGGACCTGAAGAAGTGATCATGCACAGTTATTATATTAAGGACTAACAAACGAAATTACATTTTCTGGGTAGCTAAAGCTAAGAAGGCTTATTAAGGGTAAATATTAGCTAAT
This sequence comes from Timema podura, assembly GCA_033556935.1. Lineage (NCBI taxonomy): Eukaryota > Metazoa > Arthropoda > Insecta > Phasmatodea > Timematidae > Timema > Timema podura. The sequence continues at coordinate 20,163,857 of JAVRXN010000003.1, read as the reverse complement.
AAAAACGTCAATTTTTTATCTTTTTTTTTAGTGGAATTGCAATGTCTTCAAATACATGAGTTATAAAACCATTTTGATTATTGTTTATATTATATTTTTATCTAAGTGTTATAGTTTTTTTAAAGTTTTATTTATTATTTAAAAAAAATTCATTTATTAAACTCTTTTCAAAAATATTTACTAGGTATTTATAAATATGAGCATCATTTTTATTTTAAGAAAATGTGTTGTTTTCATATATTTTTAAAATCTCGCATTTTAAAGATGTGGTTTTTATATTTTATGTTTGTTTTGACTGGTGACATTTTAAATATAATATTTTACTTTTAAAATAAACAAATATTAATTTTAACATTTTAAAATTATGAAGTACTTGAACTTGGGAGCTTTTTGAAGTAGTCGACTCAAATGAAAAAACCCCTGGTTTGCATACCCTTAATAACTACGTATCGAGCAGAAACATGGACATTGGATGCAAGAGAGACAAGGAACGGTGAGGCCATGGGAATGAAGTTTTTGGAGATATAAGATTAGAAATATAGATGTTTATGGGCTACAGGGATACATGAAATAATAAAAGAAGCAAGGGTGAGATGGTATGGACACGCAATGAAAATAGAAAAGGTGAGAATCTCAAACAAAAAGCTGAATCTTGAAGGGAAAATACCACAAGGGAGATCAAGGACGAGATGGGAGTAGAAGGTAACAGCTTGTGTTCGAGCAAGAAGAGAAGAATGGACTAGAATAAGGGAGGTAGAATGGTGAAAGGATAGAGGAAGATAGAGGAATTTTACCAAACATACCCTGTCATAGGCTAGAAACAGTTCATTATCACTGTCACCAGCAACATCACCATCACCTGTTCAAAAAGATACATAGAAAAATATCGAACGGTATAAATTTCAAACCCAATCTTGCTCAACTTAAATGGTTACATGTACTGAGTAAAATAAAATAGAGGGCAATAGTACACCACCAGATTTATAGAATAATGTTAATAAAGTCACATATTATAATTAGATTAAATGTTGGTGCATGTTCATTTATGTTCTCTAGCGTGTGAAAATAATTTGGGTCTATTCAAAAAGTAAACCATCTGTGTCAAAAATGTATACATCTGATGTATTCAATTTTTCCTATTTTTTTTTTTTTTTTATAATCTAGGTTCCTATAAGGGAACTTAGCAATACAACAGGACAAATTATATTGAATGTTAGTTAAGTTTGGGACACTTGTGAAGTTAATTGAGTTAGGGTTGAGAAATACGCTTGGCAGGTTATGTGTTGGATGTCATTTATTAAATCCTTTTGAAATACATAATGGATTGAAACAAGTAGATGCACTTTCCACATTACTTTTTAATCTAGCATTAGAATATGCTATTAGGGTAATGCACGAGAGTGGGGAAGGCTTGACATTAAAACAGTGTGACAAGGCTATTAGGATAAACAGATGATTTAAATTTGTTAGATAGCAGTAAGGAAGTTGTTGTAAGCAATGCAGAGATTTTACTAGATCCCAACAGGGAAATTAATTTACAAGTGAACTCTCAGAAGACATACATGATCACACAGATAACTCAATTAAAGATGATAATTTAAAGATCACTGCGAATAACAATCATTTGGTAGGTTTGTATTAATGAGTTGAAATATTGGAACACTTTTAACTAAAACGAATATTAGAGTGGAAATTAGGGAAATAATACATTCGTGAAATGCATGCTATTACTTGATTAAGTTGTAAACATCTCTCCTGGTGTCAAGAGATGTAAAACTCAGGATATACAAAACAATAGTTTCACTCGTTCTCTATAGTTGTGAAATTTTGTATCTTAACTTACATGACAAAAAGAAATTTAGGGTTAATGAGGACAAAGTGCTTAGGCAGATAGTTGGTCCAAAAGGGATGAAGATAGGGGAGAATGTAGGAGGTTATATAACGATGAGCTACATGCCATTTACTAATCACCAGACAGAGTTATTGTAATCAAATCTTGCAGATTATGATGGGCAAAACATGCAACACGAATGGAAGAAACTAGAAACCTATTCAGAGTATTTACTGGTAAGTTAATGGGGTAACCTAGATGTAGATGGGAGGATCTAGAAAATGTGTAATAAGGTGGATTGGCTAGAATTAGCTCAGGATGGAGTACGTTATTAAGTAAGGGATCTCAGCCGCCTCTCATTCATAATAAAACATATCTTAACCTTGGAGCTGTGATTGTTGCAGGAAGGAAAGAAGGTCCACACCGGAGGAGGGTTCAGCGGGAAGGGCTTCAAGTTCGACGAAGCTGAGGCAATGATGGCTAGCGAGAAGAAGAAGTTCCAAAAAGCTGCTCTTGGTAAGGGGCATATTATTTCCTGAGATATTTACAAGTTGGTTTCACACTGGTCCATTATTAAATATGGGTTGAATCCATCTTTTCTCCAATTCGAATCTTCATTTTGTATGTTGCTTAAGAATCCAAAATCTCAAATTTTAATCTTAGAAAACATGGTAAGCATAAGAGGTTAACTTTCCCACAGTATTATATTTTTCTCTTCGATATTTATTTTGTTCTCATTAATTTTATAGTTAGTATAAAGATATAAATTGTAACTAAAATATATATATTTGATATAATTTGACTCCACATTCAGTTAAGGTGTAAATTTATGGTCAAGAGTATGAGTGTGTGGTTTTTTTATTTTATTATTATGTTGGGCTAAACCACTAGTAAGCACGATAATTGGCTCTAATGGCTTTAAATATTCTAAATTAAAAAGAAATATTTGAAAAAAAAAATTTATTTTAAATGTTGAGTCGGAAATTGTCTAAAGCACTCTCAAGTCTCATATATCCTTAAGTTCCGAGCCCTTGTGGAAAATGCATTTATCTACAAATAAAACTTGATCTATGTCTGAAGGACATAACGTTTTCAGAACAATAATGTCATAAAATGATCTTACCTTTCTACATCATACGAGAAATCAAACCTGATGACAAACTAATACCGTGGCTTGCAATAAATTTATAAAATTGATAAATGCTTCATAGTCTGTTTTTTGAAAATAATGTGTAAAATGGATTGCATTGGTTTTTAGTAGACTGAGAGTATATTTTATGTTTTACTGTTGGTATTGCTAGACCATTCAACGGTTGTTGCTTGCAGGCCTGCAGGATTCAGACGACGAGGACCTGGAGCATGATATTGATCAGCAAATAGAGAACATGCTGGCCCCCAAGAGGATAGTGAAGGAAATCAAAGCTCCCATCGGGGGCATTAACCCAGCTGCACAAGGTGATTGTCTTGCCACTCTTGGTGCTCTCAAACTAGACCTTTCTCTTTCTAAACATTAAATGCTTTTTCTTTTTAAACACCTGTTGTTGGTTTATTCACGGCCAAATATTATTTTAAAATCAAGTAGGTTCTAAATCATTTCACAGTTTTCTGGTAAGTGTGTAAGCCTTGACCTTCTACCCTCCTTTCACAGTCTAATGTAACAGTTCTTTATCTGAAATTATTGAGAACAGAAGTTATTTTATTTAAATACTTGAGAGGCCATGGGAATGAATTCTATGAGGGGCATGTTAGCTGTCACGAGGAAAAACAATGTACGGAATGAAGTTATCTGGGAAAGAGAAGTAGTACAAGAAAAACATGAGATGGTAGAGGAAGCAACACTGAGATGTAATGAGGCTATAAAAGGAGAGGATGTCAAAGAAAATGTTGGAAATGGAGTATGTAGGAAAATGACTGCAAGGGAGGCCAAGAAAGAGATGGGAGGAGCAGCTAACATAAAGTGTGCAAGTGAGAGGAGAAGAATGGTGGAAGGATAGAGGATAGTGGAGGCATTTTACTAAACTGACCCGGCCACAGGCTGGAAACAGTTTATAGTGATGATGATGATGATGATGACTTGAAATATATACATTATTCTGCTTAGTGTTTTTATTTTTGTTCTTATAATAGACATAAATCAACTCTGATTTATTTCCATTACTATTCTTTATTTATGTAAATTAAATATTAAAAAGAGGACATAAGGGCAAGGCCTAAACACCAGAAAACTGTAGGCCTCAAAGTTCATAAAAAACACAATAAAACCCTTAATTATAAACAGCAGACTCACACACACATGGAATACCCCATGAAAGGACACTATGACTGCTCCACAGAAAATCTTATATATCAGCTACAATGCAACTACTGCATTGCTGAATACATTGGCCTCACGACAGAACACTCAGATGACAAATGAATGGTCACTGTTTTAATACCAACCACAACAACCCTGACAAACCAGTGGCACTTCATGCCCAAACACATAATTCAGATTTTGACCCATGATATATAGTACTAGAGTAATACGAACCCTCCCCAATAGTTTCATTGATTCCCAGCTTCGTAAGTGGGGACTTGCCCCCCAATATATTACCAAATCCAGGCACCTCCCTGCTCTCAACTTTTAGCTAACCATATCTCCTTTTCTTCCAAGTTTGGCTTCTCGCACCATTCTGTCATTTTTACATAAACAACAATAATAAATAATAATCGATAATTCACTAACTAAATATAATCTAAATACAACATTCTATCCATCTACCAAGAGTCAAAGACAATTTTGGACAGTCAACAACAGTGTCTAGGTGGCCATAATCTACTTCTAGCCATGGTACTACAGTCCACTTTGTGTTTTACTATCTTTTGCTGAAGAAGGGGACTGATGTACCTCAAAAATTACAAATTATGTGTTTTTAATTGTGAACTTTGAATCCTACAGTTTTCTGCTAAATATGTATCTCTCCTCTTTTAAATGATTAATTTAATATAGCCGTTTGGTGCCATTTTTCCTTTCTTTATTAATGTTGTTGTTAATACTATTATTATCATCATTAATAATAATAATAGTTTGGTTTGAATCATAATCTCCAATTTATCTTCAAATCTTAAATCCAAAACTGAATCTTGGAAAAAATAATAAACATAAGAGGAAATATAAATATTAGCTAAATAAAGTACATAACCTTAGCTCAGTCGGTAGTATGTCTGTCTACTCGGCTAAGAGACCTAGGCTCGATCCATAACATGGCAAAAAAAAAATATTATTAGTAAAATATGGGTTTCCCCTTTCACACTAATGAATTAGCAGTCGGAGGCTGGGTGTTGTGTCTATTCTAGATTTAAGTTAACTCTGAGTTGTGTGTTGATATAATCAGTCAGTTAAGAAAGTGCACATTAAATACCTAGAATAAATTAAATTAGATTAAAACTGTTTACATTCTTCCTTATAATCCACCTGTTATAACATTCATACAATCAATTCTGAAAATTGAAAAATGACACCTGGACACGAGAATCGAACCCGGGACCTTTGGCTTAGTACGCCAATGCTCTAACCATTGAGCTATCCAGGAATGGTCCCGTGCCCAGGGTCATTCTTCACTCATTTTAAGGCAAATTCTATGATGGACGTGCGGAAATCGTCGGCTACAAATGTGTGATTTTATTAATATCACGAGCTATCAGATAACACAGCCACCTTCAACTCGGTAGTTGGCTTATTGCTTCCACTTGTACAATTATCATAATTGTATGGGATTGCATATTTAAGAATCAAAATAGCCAAAGCTATTATTTATGCTTTTTAGTGAGGATTACTCCATCTAGATATTATATTGTGAAAATTGATTCAGACATTCAGTTAAGTTTTAAATTACTGGTCTGGGCCATTGTTAAGTTCATCCTATGATTATAGTTAGTTCTGAACCACCAATAAGCAGTGTTAGAGCTCTAAAACAAACTTCATTTGGGAAAAACAAAATTCAAGGATTTGAGTCTCAAATCTCAAATAGCCATAACGATTCAAGGGTTCCATCCCTCTTTTTTCCTTGTCTTTTAGTGATTAATTATTTGTTTATTATTGCTTGCCCATAATTGTTTGTTTTGTTTTCTTATGTAGTTGTGTGTTTTTATGTAAAAGTACTTTCCATTGATGGCCTGTTAGTGTCTTGTGACTGTTGGCCAGCACTCTAATAAAGGAAATTGAGATTGAAATTATTAAATATTATTAATTTATAAATATTTCACTGTGCACACCTCATATCTACATAAAATGTTAGCACCTTGATATGCAAAAACCATAAAATAGCATGTTTGACACTTTATTTCTTGTAAAATAATAATTTGAAATCAATGAATCAATTTTTATAGAGATATATTATATATTCGCATCCTCCATTGTCCTTTTCCTGTGTTTGTCCTTCATGTTATACCTTTTACAATGTTCCTCTCTATGTGTCCTATCATTCTTTCAATTTTCCATTTTCTCCCGTTTGTATGTTTTTGGATTCCTCTTTTAGGAAGTTGCATTGTGCGTTTCACACTCCTCCCTGATGAGTTCCGATAGAACTAAACCTAGATCGGGGGATATAGCAGTGACGATCGATTTTCTCTAAGAGGCAACCATTACCTCTTTGTCCAGTGCAGCAATGTAAAGTGTGAACCGTGTTCTTCTTTTCATTGTAAAAGTCATATTGTGTTTGTTCCCTTTTGTGTGTTTTTATCCACCTTTCCTATACCTTCTACTAAATATGATACAATTACCTCATAAAGTGAAAAGAGGTTTTCCTTAAAGAGATATATTTATAGAATATAATTATACACCTGTTAAAATTGTTCAGTAAAATTTGTATTGTCAAATAACCTTACATGCTTATCAACCTGACTGACCTCTACAAGCCAAAGGTCCTGTTTCGGTTGTTTTTCCTTCATCACAATATAATATAGTTGATGTTATTTGACATGTGTGTTGAAGTTTAATGTAACTTCCTTGTTTGGGACATAGTACTACCGAACCAGATGACACCAACTGCCACAGACAAGCTAGAGCTGGCCAGGCGACTGGCGTCCAAGATCAACATGGCCAAGAACCTTGGTGCGGAAGCAAAGGGTGCAACACAGCAAGCAGCAGAGGCCATCCTCAAAGGAGGTGGCTCACAGCCGCTCATTACGGTTAGTCAGCATCACTCTCTTTAGCCAAGTAGAAGCCAACTTCATTGTAGAACACCTTGTGTTAATTAGTTTTACTCTCTGTCATTAGGAACTTGAAAGTTCATTGCCGCACTTATAAAAGTATGCGACCTATCCCTATCTTGGGCTAGTTTATCCAGTCTACCTCATTACACCCTATCTTGTTCAGGTCCATTCTAATATTATCTTTCCATCTTTGTCTAGGTACTTTTAATGTTCTTTTCCCATTGGGTTTGCCAGTCACTACCCTGAACAAGGTTCGAGAAACTTATCTTTTCTATGCATGGCCTACCCACCATAATCTACGAAACTTGATTATCCTAACAATGTCTTGTGATGAGTACAGGGTTTGTAACTCATCATTATGTAGCCTCCTCCACTTTCCAGTAGCCTTATCCCTTTTTGGACCAAAAATCTTCGTAAGCACCTTGCTTTCATCATTTAAGGTAAGAGACCACGTTTCGCACCCATAGAGACAACCGTAAAATTATTGTTTTGTATATTCTGAGTTTTACATTCCTTTAAAGCAGGCAAGATGTCAACATATGTTAATTAAACTTACTCAACATATCAGGGTGCACTGTTCCACACACGTCTGTACATTATGGCATCTTGCAACAGAAAACCCATGAAAATCTCTCTTTTCCCAGCCATATCTTTCTTCTAAAACATAATTAACACACCCAGTAACTTTACATCCTGCTAGGATAGGTAATCATAAATACATATGCTGCACACACATGACTAGAGACACCAGAGAGAGAGAAAAAAACTAAAGATTAGAACTAAAAATTGGGAGTACCCCTTGTGTGTATGTCCAGGAAATACTACCAACAGACAATCGTGTCTAAGAAACAAAAGGTTCCTGAATGATAATAAAAAAAACAATTAAAAAAAATAAATGAAAATCAATTTAAATACATGTTAATTTGGAATAATACAAGGGTGAAAAAACCATGACATAACAAACATAAACATGAATATATTAGGGGTGAGAGAAGTTCACTTTTTGAATTTTAAGCAAACTCGAATCAAATATATGAACACTATTCTTGAATCCGAATCAGAGTTTAAACATTTATTTTAGTTGGTTTATTCTTGAAAGAAATATTATGTTGTGGTTATATAGGCCTATTACTTTATGCACTCACAATTCCATCTATATCGTAGGTTGTCACCCTGTTCGGCGCCATACCTTATCAGACGACATTTTCGGGTCATCCATAACAATTGTACTTAGAGGACATTCGTTGAGCCCAGGGTCCTGAGATTGAGTTCTATAGAGGTCACCCATAGTAATAGTCAACTTCATAGGTCTAAGTATTCACAAGTTGCCAATTCTTCCATGAGCGCGGTCGTCCAGTCCTTTTATTTTTTAATCTTACAACTAACATCACATTTTGTTTTATCTTTTAGAAACTACTATTAAACCAAAATTCGTAAACCTATATATTATTTCTAACCCACACAATTGCCTTGCCTGTAACCCTACCCCTCCCACAAGCTATCCTGACAGATCAAGCCCACAGAGAGGGGGGGGTCACGACATATTGCTATTTACACAGAACATTTACAGGTTTGGGTTGATTCCTGTGTCCGGGTGTTAGGGATATGTTAAAATTCAAACACTTTGATTTTACTTTAAGAATTTATCAGCTTTGATTTAACACTGATCTGCTTCGGTAGCCACATGGTCTAAGGCGTCACTCTCACAATAGATAGGTCTAAAATTTCAACCTTTATTTATCCCTAACTCATTGATGAAATCAGTACATATGTGTATAACAGATAGTAAGACGCAATGCTAAAAAAGAAATAAAAAATTAATCTAGCATCAACAAATACAGAGTTGCTAGTAAAAATAACAAATATTGACATTTAAAATACGCATTTATGTTCAATTATTGTAATTCTGCGTTGCTACACACATTCAAAATTAATAGGCTTGTGAAAATCCAAGATTTTTAATATCGAATTCAAATATTTTAAAATTAAAATGGCTCAAATTAAATCCCAGTCAAATATTTTATAGTAAAATGTTATAAAAATTCAAATAAAATACTAGGCTAGGCTATATTATATACATATTTAATAAAGGTCAATAAACCTCATGCAAATAATGACTATTTTAAATATTATTTTCATTTTTTCTTTAAATTTATTTGAGGTATTTAATGCGTACTTTATGAACCGACTGATTACATCAGCACACGACTTATAAATTAACTTAAACCTAGAACAAACACAACATCCAACTCCCAGCCATTAATCCATTACTGTGAAAGGGGAAACCCACATTTCACCAATGATAAATTTTTCGGTCATGCTGAGACTCAAACCCTGGTTCCTTAGCTTAAAATTCACAAGTTTATATGGCCAAGTTAAATAATAGACCTATGCTAACTTCTTTAAAAATTTAAATTATTCACAAATGTTGATATTTGGGATCTATTTGGATTTGGGATTTAAACTTCGATACAAATCTTTCAAATATTACGATTAGGATTTGAAATTTCAAAAGTTTCATAGGTATTTGCGAGTATTCTGATTGAGCCTATCCTGAAATAGCTACTCAAGGGGTAGGAGATCAGGGACAGATTTCATTTTCAAGCTTCTTGAAAAAGGTTATTTCTCTGCCTGGCATTGTGTCTCTTGTGATGACCAACTCATTGTTTACTCTTCTCTCTGGATATGGGGTTTGTGAAATAATGCACAGTTAGAGGAGAATGGTGTAAGGGGGGATGGTAGAGAGTGAAAAAACCCAAAGAGAATACAGTGCAGATGGTTATTGGATTGTCATGGCCAACAACTGAGTAAATTTACTGTTGAGGGAGGAGGTTATGAAGAACACAAATTAACTAAGTTCAAGATAGTATCAAGTACATCATAATGCAAAAGTATACTATGTACATCTTAAAAATTCTTAATGCTTTAATTTCTCTCTCTAAAAGGAGGCCACCAACAAGTTTAAAATATATTTTATTTTAAATATTTGAATGAAATACATTTTTTTTAAATAACTGTTTATACACATTTGTTTTTTATGGACATAATTAAGTTTTAAAATTATTGTTTATCTAACCCAAGCTCGAGATTGACTTGCAACTCAAGAGCTTTATGAAAAGCTCAGTGAGACTAACTTGAATTAAAAAACTTAATTAACTAAAAATGAATCATATTCTGAGCTGTTATATACACTTTTAAATTAATATTCAAATGGAAAAATAAACTGAAGTAATGACTTGTAAGTTGTGATGGTAACTTAATGTATTATATTGAAATGAAATATTACAAACAATTACTGTGCAATAAAAAAATATTTTAACTTCTATTTTGCTTGAAAATATTTCATATATTTGATTTGAGTTCGTTTCAATTCAAAAAATGGACTTCACACACCCCAATAAATTAATGTTGTCTAAAGTAGCTGTTGCGTGTTGTATCATTATTAAATTTATTAGGGCTGGGCCACAAACAAGGATATACCAGAACCTCAGCCTTACAGAAATTTCACAACGCTCTTTGAGTCAGGCTGAGTCCATCAACATTGGTGTTCACTAGGGTCAATGCTCAGTGCAAGGCCGAGCCAGCCAATAATTTCAAGGGGATGGGGGGGGGAGGGAGGTCACATACTCCAATGCAGAGGCTGATTAAAAACATTATAAATGAATCATACTGTTCTAGAAGCTATCCTGGAGTGTTTTTTATATGGCTACATAACCCTTTAAATGCCGAAGGCTTTGAACAATTCTAAATATTAAACACCTCTAGAAGCTTTCTGAAGTGCTTTTTATGGTAACACAGCCCCCTAATTTGTACTTTTATCTTAATTTTGATATTGTTTGAACCAAGAATTAAAGCCAGATATATTTTATTAGTAAAATTTCAGGGTTAGAACACACACACACCACACTACGGCCTTGGCTCAGTGATAAATGCACTTCCAAATGTGCAGTTGTTAAACAAATCACTTTTAACATGGCATCATAAAAGGACAATTGTAATCGTAATGGGCAGTCTGTGTAAGCTCTTTGTGAGCTAGGATTATATGAAGAGGGGGTTGGGTCTCTACCTGAACCTAGCTTTGTGGAAGCTGAACGATTGACTTGAGATTATTATTTATGTCGTCTCTCCTCTTAAAATTAGCTTTTTAATTTTTTAAATGGTCCTTGTTGACACCTAGAGATACCTGTGTTGAAGGACTCAAGCTCTCCCATGAAGCGCAGCCATTTTAACCTGGAGGCTGTGGGTCTGCTCTAGACCTTGTTTGTGGGCTGGGCACATGCAGATTACGAATGATTGCCAATCCGATTATTGGCCATGGCACATTGGTTAAGCATCTTGAACCCTTATTTCAGTTTAAAGCTGGATATCAGACAAAATAGTCCTTTGTACTATCCCTGGTGACAGGGAAGTGATTGTCTTGTTGGAAAGGAGGAGGGGAAAGTGGGGATTTTTACTGGTTATAGAGAAACATGTTTGAAAGGACAGTGTCTGGCGGCTCATACATACTTGGGCTTGCAAGTGAAGCAGAGTGTGAGAGTTTTGTTCACTGATCAAACTCACCACTTTGTGAACATCAAACAAGAGAAATATCAAGTGTGAAAGAATGAGGGGGTAGTTTTAAGGAGTAACAAAACGGAAAAAAAATCACCACTAGTTGATTACTACTGAACTTTTCAGATATTTTTCACCCTAATTAACTATTTTATAGATATTAATAGATTATTATATTTAATGGTTTTAAAATATTTATTTAGTCATTTAGGCCCTATCACTATTGCTTGGATAAAGTATATTATTTATTTTATATATAAATAATATTAACTCTTAGCTACTCTTCATGGAAAAGATAAAAACAAATAAACAGAATCTCAGCCTTTAAATAACTTAAGAGTTATTTTTGAAATAGTTACTATAAATGAATAATAATTTATGCTCACAATTTAGTATTTTGGATTTATATTAAAGAGGTCTAAAACACCTATTTACCTTGTATACCCCATCCCCCTCTTTTTAATAGTTTCACAGTATATTTAAGTTTTTTACTATAATTATTTTTCATGTTTATTAATATTTTTACCAAGAATTTAATGAACAAAAAAGTGTGTATGCATATTCAAAAATGTGTGTATGTTTTAAATACTACCTTTGAAATATTGCAAAGAAATAAGCCAAATGATAAGCACCTGCAAAAGGGCTGATTGGACTAGCTCTAAAATGTATTGAAATATTTCCAACATTTTCATAATAAAACATTTTAAAAATTATATTTTTTTGCTTAAAATTATATAAATAATATATACAATATATTTTTGGTTCAACTTTGCTTGGATTGAAAAATTGAACTTTGAAAGTGTAATATTTCATAGCACAATTGAATCGATGATTGTTAACTTGTGAATATGTAACATATTTCCAAAGTTTATCCAATTGATTGGTTAATAAAACAATAATTCATATCCCTCTTTACTGTACCTTATTTATTAAAATAATTACTTATTTTTATATTTTAGAAGGTGGTAATAATCCAAATTACAAAATTTTTCTGCTGGGACTGTCACTACTTGTCATTTTCTTGTATGTTCCATCATTTAGGCTAAGACAGTGGCTGAGCAGTTGGCCGCCAAGCTCAACAATAAGCTAAATTACCAGCCCAAGGAGGAGGACGAAAAGGCGGAGGAGGAGACGGTAGAGACATTCCGCAAGTATGAAGAAGAGCTGGAGATCAACGACTTCCCGCAAACTGCACGATGGAGGGTCACGTCAAAGGTGAGGCACTCACTGAGAATATTTGTTGACTTAGTGTGTTGTTTAAAGGGTGAGTCAAATTTAAATTCTTGAATATTTAAAAATCCACAAATTTGGTCAATATTAAATATAGTGAAATCTCTTAGTAGCGAACACCTTCAGGGGCCAAAAAAAGACCGTCACTAAGAGGTGTTCGTTATTTATAAAAATATTTTTTTTAAATAAAAATTCTTGAACACATTTTAATCTATATGAACCTATATACTTTGAATATAAACTAATACAATCTAATTATTGCACTAGACAACAATGTATGCAGGATTTATGACTAATAAATACATATTGTACATAACTTACTGTACAGATTGCTTAATACACAGAACGCAAATAAAATTAAATGTAAACAGTAGGCAAAATGCACGAGCACGGACAACTGATGAAACATCCCTCACTGATAGCTCGGAGGGGGTGTAAGTCAAGACCTTGAAGTACCGTAGTCATTACTATGTAGGTTATTTTAGAAACTTTCCCTAAAAGGGGAAGGCAGGAATGCTCACATTTCTCGTGAGACAATGGAAATCCTTATGTTCCTACTGTCAAATAATAAAAATGGACTTTTTTTCCTCAATTTTTGTCTGATATTTAGAGATTGCTATACATAACTATTAGAGATGCTACGATACCTTTGTTCTCGGTTCCGATTCTTGAACATTTCCTTTTTCATTATTTTTCCAAGCATTATTGCATAGAAAATCTAACGTGCCTGATACCCTACTCCCCTCTCAATGCGAAACTTGGACTCAATCATTACAACACATGTTGTTTGAACTTTAATCTCACAATCTTATAGAAATTTACTAAATACACTAAAATTCTTCACACTAAAAATCAAAACCAAGAATTCAAATAAACTCAAAATTAATACTATAAATTGCAGATTTTAAAAGAGAAAGTAGAACACATTTTACATGTTACAAACATTTTAAGTCGTTCGCCATAACTAATCCTATGCACGTTAGCTTGTCGGTAATTAATGATGAAGTTTTGGCAACGATAAATCGATAATCTAGTGGATCAAAATAAATAAAACTTTTTTGCTTCATTTTTATTAACTACATCGATATTTGTTCTATTTTTACTAAATTTGTTTTATTCAAAGAGCTAAATAAAACATTCAAAATTGAAAAGTGACAAAGAATTTAATTACACGAGAGCAGTCATTTTAATTTGATAGGAATTTCATAGATTTTGATATACACATTGTAATATATCAATCAATGATAGATATATCGACATATTACAGAAAATTGCCATCCCTAGTCTACGTATTATATATTGATTGTTTGTTTGGAATCGATTCATATATTCTGACTTTCTCACTTAACTTTTACTCTTTTTTTTTTTAATGTGTCAAAGTTTTTAAGTTTTTACCTCTTGTTACTGTTATAATGTCAGGTCGTATTATATTCGAGACCATTTATTTTTTATGTAGATCATCTCAAAATATTAGGGTCGTATTATATTCGGGCCATCACGGTGTTTTTACAATTTTCCCAAATTTAAGTGAAACGGCAACTAAACTAATATGAGATATTATCACCTATTTTGAATGTTGCCTTTTGTTTAGTTGCCAGTTTTATTGAGAGCTAAGAATCGAAGTAGCAAGAATCGTAATATTAAGATTGATTCTCGATTCTTTCGATACCAGTAAAAATCGAGGATTCGAGTTTGACAGCCCTAATAAATATGCGTCTTTATAAATGTCAGTTTCCTTTATTGAGAAAGTCTGTTTTTGGGAGGTTGCTTCGCCGCAAGAGCCCATGTTAAATTGCCAAGAGAAATATTCATTATAAAGAAGACTCCGCTATTCAGAGGTGTCTGTTAAGGGAAATTTCACTGTATTTGAAAATTAAATAAGATAAAATAAAATTTTCTTTTGTCTAGAAGAGATAAATATCTTGATTAAGGTTTGGCAACACTGAATAATGATGTGTGTATGCTTGTGCATGTGTGCTTGTGTGTGTGAATGTGTGTGTCAAGGCAGCTATCAAAATGCAGATATTGTTGTCTATTAGTGGGTTTAAAATGTACCGAAGTTTTGAAGTGGCCATCTGACAGCCTAATGTCCACATCAAGAAATGTCGCCAGGTCGTGGGATTGATTTGAGGTGAACTTCAGAGCCAAAAAGGAATTTAGGTTGTTTAAAAATAGGGTTAGATAGATAGATATATATAATAGATAGATAGATAGATAGATAGATAGATAGATAGATAGATAGATAGATAGATAGATAGATAGATAGATAGATAGATAGAATAGACAACAATATCTGCATTTTGATAGCTGCCACCCATTCAACACTAAAACATCCATCCCATACAGTCTTGCCATACAGGCTCACTGCATCTCCTCCCATCCAGAAAGTCTTCAAAATCACCTTGAAAACCTTCAAGAAGCCTTTACAGAGAGAGGATACCCTAAACCTCTCATTAATAACCTACTTCGACTAGCTGGAACTCCACAATCACCCAAACCTGAAAAACCAGATACTACACCTCTAGTGACTAAGTACTACCCAGGCCTACAAAAGATAAACAAAATATTAGCGTTGGGTTTTCACATATTGGAAGCATCCAGCCGTACCAACAATATTCTCAAAAAAACTCCATTCCTTGTGTATAAACAGCCTCCATCACTTAGAAATCTTCTGGTACACCCTAAACTCAAAACTGAAAATGACACAACCCTCATTCAACCACAACAAGGCTCTCGACCTTGTAACAAAATAGCTTGCAAAACCTGCCAAATACATCATCCAGCAGCCACTTTCTCCAGCAACATCACCAACTCCATCTATACCATTAAAGGCAGTCACACATGTGAGTCCAGTAATCTAATTTACCAATTAGAATGCCAACAATATACTGAACAATATGTTGGCCTCACCACTGAAACTCTCCATAAACAAATGAATGGACATCGCCATGACACTAAAATTAAGAATCCAGAAAAGCCAGTTTCAGCACACGCCACCAATCATAACCTCAACTTTGAGGACTGCTACACTGTCAAGGTGTTAAAATCATTCCACAAGACACAATGTAATATGTCTCAGTTAAGAAGATGGGAACTGGCACATCAATGGATCACAAAGTCTAGAAAACCACCTAACCTAAATATTCGCTAATTTCAACCCAGAGACTACACCAGCACTACCTACCATCCATAGAGTAATAGAGAATCATTCAGGGAATTTCAACTCCACCAGAGAAGTTTTCATCCTTACCAATCAAGTTGGCATCACTGAAGACAACATCCTGTTCAGTCTAATTACTACTACTCCCTGAGGAAGATGCTATAATAGCATCGACATATTGAAGTGTGTGTAAATATGTGTCAGTGTTTTTACTTTTATTTGTGCTCTACCATTTTCCTAATATTCTATAATTTTATTTATTACTAAATGTTTTTGCTCAATGCACTTTTTTCATACATAATATTAAAAAGTACCATATAAGTGACAAAAACTGATAGAATGAGAAATGAGAGTGTGAAAGGAATAGTCCAGCGCAGGTCAGGATTGAGAAGTCACGACTAAGGTTGTAAGGTCATGTGAGTAGAAGATACCAAATAAGTGTGGAGGGAGGGCAGAACTTCAAAAGGAAGAGAGTGCCAAGTAGTGCATAGGAGAGAGTAGAGGATTGGCTCATGGTGGAGGAGGAGAGGTGGTGGAGAGGCTTATGTTCCAAACAGACCCAGCCAGGGGCTGCTGAAAACTGTTCATGGTGATGGTGGTGATGAAATGTCATGTTTTACTAACTACACATGTATATAAAATTGATATTTATTTCTTTCACTTTTTTTTCTTTTTTAGCCAAGACTTTCATATTTGAGTTTTCCTTGTGCACTGAGGCTTACTAGTTCAAGATTTTTGCATAGTCAAGGATAAAGTTTTTAGCTTTTTTATGAAAAAATAATTATATGAGTGGAAACTTCCCACATGAAGTTTATTGCAAAAAAAAAAATCACTCCTTTGCCCTTGGTCTTAAGAGAATCAAACTCAATTCCGTCACAGTAATAATTGTAATTTTAATTTACTCTCCAATTTTTTCTCTAACTTCTATTTTTTTCTGTGATTTGCTTTCTTTCTTTTACTGTAATTAGGGATGTATTCTTAAATCCTGGAGATCATTCAAAGATTCAAAAATATCAAATTTGAGAATCTAAAAAAAAATCTTTTTATTGAAATTTGCTTAGTACAGTCTCACATTGTTAAGGCCAAACTTAACAAGCAGACACTTGACAATTCATTTACCACATAACTGAATGCACTATAACCAAAAAAATCTGAAAAAGTTATCTTATATGTTCACCGTGTTTTATAGGATTCAAACTTAAAAAATTGTACTTAGCCCATCTCTAAAATTAATAATGTGAATATTTAAATAATTGCATTGGTAGGTGCATGGAGAGATGAATAAATTGACATTTAATGCACCCAATCTGAACTAAACCCTGTAATTATATGTTTCTGCCATCAGGAGGCTCTAGCGCAAATCAGTGAGTACTCTGAGGCAGGCATCACGGTTCGAGGCACATACTACCCACAGAACAAGAGTCCGCCCGAAGGGGAGCGGAAGCTGTACCTCGCCATCGAGAGTACCAATGAGCTTGCTGTGTCCAAGGCGAAGATCGAGATCACTCGCCTCATCAAGGAGGAACTGCTCAAGCTGCAGAGCTCTGCTCACCACATCATGAACAAAGCACGCTACAAAGTTGTCTAGATGGGTGCATATTTGACTGTATCCATGATGTGTGCAAACCAGGCCACAGTATGGCTGTGTCCAGAGGATCTCCTCAGTTTACCTTTTATCATCAACTTATTTATGGTTGATGCGTCACATTAAATGGATATCATATCACTGCTATCTACTGGTAATTTCACTACACCAACCAAAAGATTGTTTAAGTTCATACTAAGGAAAAATGGTGCCAAAAAGCTGTATTAAATTAAACATTGAAAGTAGGATAGAAGGGCAGGGCCTACACACTTAACAAAAAGTTGTAGGCCTCAAAGTTCAAAAATTAAAACACATAATTATGTAATTTTTGGGGTATATCAGGCAACTGCAGAATCTAAACCTAAACTTATTTTTTAATCAAGAAACAAGCAACAGTAGTATCTAAGTGACCATGATCTATCTCTAGCCATGCTGCCATAGTCCAGTCTGATTTTTACTCTCTCCTGCTAAAGAAGGGTACTAATGTACCCTGAAAATTACATAATTATGTGTTTTAGTTTTCTATCCTCCTTTCAGTGTTTAATTTAAGTTCATACTAAAACTTTATAGCTTTAATAGACTTTGTGTTATTAAAAGTATTTTTAATTTATTTGTTTGAAAATTACATAACAACAAACATACATGGCTTGCTTTGAACGAAAACTGAATATCAACATTTGATAATCTGAAACCGCAGTAGAAACACGCTAGAAGTTGGAAAAACGTGATAAACTAGAGTCTTGGAGGTTAAAACACACAGAGATAACCAAGAGCCATTAGGTGACTGTTTTGGAGGATTCAAACAGACTTAATTCATTTATCACAGAGATGTTGGACATTTTAAGAGCTGTCAATTCTGGGTTTGTTTGTTTTTTTTCTCTTTTATTTGAAATCTAGTTTGAATCAGAGTGGACATATACATTTATGAACCTTACCACTTTTTAGAAACAAGCACTCAAGATCAATTTTTGTGCAATTTTAAATTGATCTGCAATTCTGCAGGGTAAAACTTGTTTACATGAAAGCATTTTGACTCTTTATTAACTCATGATTCATGATCAATTGATCACAACCCAAAATGTGGTATAATTATTTTTATTGTAAAAATTGTAGTTTAATTTCAAATTTAGCATAATCTTTATTCACTACTTTTTTTTCTCAGTGTACGCTATAGTTTAATGCTTACTTGGTAATTGATTGGCAAGACTAAATATTAATATTTAATTTGAAGTGACTTTGTGACTCAAGTTAATTCTATTCTTTTGATAATTAGAGATTTTTGGCCTAGGCTATAAAGCTCATTAGATAGTGATTTAAACAGGGTGTCCAGTGACCTGGGAAACAGAGAAATGTCAGGAAATTTGATCTACTATATGTGGAATTTTCACATCTTCACTATGAATACACTAATTTTATTTACAATAGTCACAATTACATTTTTCTGTCAGTTAATACTCACTGCTAATCTAACACAATTTTCCCTGATGAGAGTAATGATCTCAATTCTTAAAGTCATCATGTGATACTCATGTCATCTTTTCACCCCTTTACCGCACGTATTTAGCCATGGCTATGCGCATGAATTTGATTACTTTACGTGTTAAAAATATTATTGCATTAAGTTGTGATCTTAATAAAATAATATTTGTGATATATAATGACTGGAAAAGTTGGAAATGGCTCGGAAAATCAGGAATTTTAAAATACACTTTAGTTGGACACTCTGTAAAAGCAGGGAGAGATTTTGTAATTCACAAAAGCTTCATAATCTCTGTCACTTATTCACTAATGTGTGATACTGACTAAGTTGGATGTCTGAATAGTGAGTCAGATTCAAACCCAAGAAGCTTAGGTTCCTTCCTGAGTAATATTACTTGAAGAGGCATATCTTGCTAGGTGTAGATAGCCAGTAATGGCCTTTGAACATACAAATTAAAAATAACTTGTAAGAAAATAATTATAAAATAAATTATTCTCTTATGGCTTGGAAATAAATAAAAACCCTGTACAGTACTGTACAAACACTTTACAGTAATATTAATTATTATACAGTGTTCCCACACAGTTTTCATTATAATAAAATGATATAGTGCACATACATAAACTAATATTTGTCCCAAAAAAAAAACACAATTTTAAGCTTTAAAAGTTATCCTGCCCTTGTGCTACAATTAATAAACCTAATTTTGTCAACATTAATTTTCCCTCTCCCTTTCCCAATTCCTGACTAATTTAAGTGGAATAATTTTAAGGAAATAATGGACTTTTATTAGAGAGAAGATAGAAAAACACACCACCAATACACCAGAACAAGATTTGAACTGTGGCCTCTCGAGTTAAGATCTAACCTACAAAAGTACTTTTTTTTTGTCGATTGACTTGCAATATTATTAAATAAATAATGCTTGATGCAAATACTGGAAATCAGCAGCCTTGCACTTACCACTAGTGCAACCCAATGTTACCAGAGTTTTGTCATAAAATACAATTAATTGACTTTGGTGTATCATATTTACATAATTTACTTTTATATTTTTACTTGTGTATAAAAAAAATTATAATGGTTTATTAGAGAATATAAAATCTTATAAGTAGAGACATGCAAAAGGTGAGGTTATTTTTAGGGGGGAAATGGTGTTATTTTTCTCAAAAATGGATATTATATGCTAAAAGTGATATTATTATTTGTGTAAATGAGTCAAATTAGTATTCATTAAAAAAACTAGGATAAAACTATCTACAATTCTCAATCATATTGTGTATTTAACTATTTATTAACATATTCAGAAAAAACTCAAATGTAAATACATACAAAAGATTTCACACTGAGTAATGTCAAAGTCAATATCTCTGTGTCTCATTACTTTCCACTTTTACAAATATAATTATTGAAATAATCAATTTATATCTAGACCAAATAATAATAATAATAACACAGAAAAATGTTATCATAGAAGACTAAACTACTATCATATGAGAAGGGAGTAAAAAAATAAAAATACAGGTGTAGCAAAGTCTATATAATTAACCTAAAAAAAACCAAAATCCATGAAAAATACTCAAATCCTGTGATCTGTTTTACATCTTTAAAATCAGAAAACTCAGATACTAACGTATAAACAGCAGTCCTGGCATAGGGCTATCACCATTATTACCACGTTGAAAATTATTTTGCATGACGTGGTATTTGCCCATTTACAAATAAATTGTGTTTATTTTTTTAAATCATGTTATTTGCATGAAAACAGAATTTGTGTAAAAATATGCGTTATTGCAAATGCACATTTTTCATGTCCTTATTTATAAGGTATCTCATAGAGTTGTTTAGAAGAAAAACGGAAAACTTAATTAAATAAAACTATTGCTTTTATATTATTAACTGTAATATTATAAAAAATAATATTTTATAATTGTTTATTAAAGAGTGTAAAACTTATAAGCTATCTCAGAGAGTTGTGTAGAAGTAAAACGAAAAACTTAAAATTAAATAAAACTTACTCTAATATTTAAGTGTACATGTCATATTTTTCTTCATGAGGCATTCTGTGGAGGTTGAGCTATGTGAACTTTGGTAACATGGGAATTTTCAGCCTCTGTTTCATTTTCTGTTGACACTTTACCATCTTCATTTTTTTGTTCTTGGTTAGCTGTGTTACGTTTTTCTCTGAAGTAATATATAGAGTAACACACAAAACTGCAACAAGATTGCGAAGTAACAATTAGTATTCATCTCAAACATGTCATTCTAAAAGGGCCAGTTAGATTTGCTCATTACTAATCTTTATTAATCTATTTTAAACTTTATCTAGTCATTTATTTTTATGGCTTTAATTTAATTTAGGCTAGTTTATTTAAAACAGAGATAATATAAACTGTGAGCCCTAATGTGAATTGATAGGAATAATAAAAACATTTTTAAATATATTGGTATTTCAAACAGAGATGTAATATTCTTGTTTTTCTCTTTGCCGATTCTTTAATTTTAAACTTAATTTTTCAACTCTTGATTCAGATTTCTTAACATTCACAATGCCAATACTTTCTGTAGATCCAGCCTCACATTAAAATTAGAATTAGTTCAAATCCAAATCTTGGAAAAAAATTATGAAAATAGGAGAAAATATAAATATGATAGAATACCGTAATATAAAATACTAATAGTGACTTAAGTGTTAAATTACTGGTCTGAGACCTGGTTGTTAAATTCATCCTATAATTATAATAGGTTTTGAACCACCAATAGACAATATTAGAGCTCTAAAATAAATTTCACTTGAAAAATTGAAGGAAGAAAAAATCTTTGTAAGGATTTGGTTCTCGAATTCGAAATTTTCTCGACATCTTGAATATTCTTAGGGGTTCAAGAGTCCCACCCCCTAATTAAAATATCATGTTATTTAATTATATACCTTACTTTAATGGGGTTTGAAAAAACTAAAATATGTAGATAGTAAAAAAAAAATACTAAAACAAAACGGCCATGTTTAATTTGCACAAGATCACTAAAATGCAAAGTCATGTTGAGTACGTTTACAATTTTTTAATTTTTTTATTGTATGGCATATTTGTTCGGAAGATACTTAGACGTCCAGGTTGGGTCACCTTATGTTTAAACTATTTACCGCTCTGATGGCACAGAACGTTGCCCAGGGTACACCATAGGAGGTTGTTTACACGTTGTACCCGCAATAAGATAATGTGATGATAGTTATTATGATTTTGTGGAGCCGTGATAAGTCTTAACCTAACTTAAACCTAATTAACCAAACCCTGATGACCATTGGGATTATTCCCCTAAAGGGAAATACACCAAAGGTGCCAGCCAAGAAAATAACTAATAATGGTCACATTGAAATGTTACCAAATTCTAAATAGGCCAACCACAGTTTTGTTTACTTGCCAGAATTTTCATTTACTGATATTTGAGAGCTAAAAATATCGTTATATCTATAAGATTTAAGAATAATTCTCTAATATTATGATGAATCATGATATCCTTCATTTCAACATTAATCTTCTAAAGACTTAACTATCGTCAGGAACCTCCTAATTTTAGTGTGGCCTTGTCTCCACTTGAAGTCTCCAATCACCCAGTATTCCAAGAATGTACCTTGGAGCTGTCAGCCACGTCGACCAGCATTAACTCACCCAGCGCATATTGAAACAAAGGATAAAATGATGCAGTATCCAAACTGGGCCGGGTATGAGTAGACCATGACGAGAATAGATTTCAACATGTCCATTCCCATGTTGAGAGAATCTTGTACTCCGTTCAAGACTCCCCGTTTATTCTCTTCGATTTCTTCCTGCATGATCTGGGTGATTGTAATGTCAGCTAGCCACAAACCTGGCAGAACACGAAACATATTTATTCTGGTGTCACAACAGATCATTTGTTATTCATTTCAGGCATATAGCATTATATAATGTTAACACAAGACTATCATAGACACAACTTGGAAACTTACATAACTTGTAATGGCATTACTCTGTATTTAATCCAAATGTGTTCGCTAGTTGGCTAGAAGGAAAAAATTATACACAATTACTCGATTATATGTGCCCCACCAGGAATGGAACCAGGATTCCCTTGACTGTTATCCAACTAATTTACCTAAATTAAGAGTAATAATAGTACCAGTACTGACCATTTAGAGACTTAAAAACATCTCAACTGATGAAAACAGGTTAGAGTGAACAAATTTTAAGGAACTATACCCTTTTTGCATGGAGAAAGAATGAGAAAACACTTCCACTGACTACTAGGATCTAACCCAGGTTTTGCCAAGTTAACTCAAGTTTTTTATATATGTATAACTGTAGTTTTTGTACTTAACGAGCCAGTGTTAGTACCTGGTACCTACTGGACTCATCCTGCCCAACAGTTGAACTCACCAAACCTAGATAACACAATGCCTCCCAAGAGGGCCATGACAGAGGCTTTCTCCTCCGACGAATCATCTGAATTCTTTGTCCCATTCTCGACATTTGGTTTCCAGGTGGGATCTATTGCCACAGCCATGAAGAGGGACCCTGGCAGCCATATTGAGATGATACAAGCCAAGATTGCAGCAATCTCAACAGGGAAACAAACCCGCACTTCCGTTAGTTCTTGCTAGAAGGAGGGTTGGGGAAAAGTTAGTGTGTAAAACAATGCAGCCGATCAAGAGGAATTTATTTTAATTGTTAAGTTTAACTTGTTTAAGGGGCATTGATGAGGAGAGTAGTTTGTATTGGAAGTTAATAGATATTAAGGAGGGGAAAAATAACACTCAGTGCACCTGTTGAAGATTCAAACTTCAAACTCCCCAACACAAGTAATCCATTCTATTGTGAGAGTGACACCTTATACTAGGTGATCCCAATCGGGACTGAACTCTGGCCTTCTTGGTCAGTTTTCATTACTGTTAGTGCAACCAATACACCAGTATTTACCTATTATTAAGTCTATGTGGAGGTAAAAGCTAAAACAAATATACTTACCTCACTTCCAAGACCGACCATGCCGACAAGTTTGAGGCCAATTCTTTGTCGTAAAAAAGGAAATGAAACACTCCCGATGATTCCAAAGAGAGCGGCCAAACCTTGAGACACGCCTGCCCAAGTTGAGGATATCTGCATGCTTACAAATGCTGGAATAGAACAAGTAGAATCTAGACCCCCTTGAGTTGTGCCCTATCCAAAACTCCTTTTTGAGAGGTCAAGTGGAGAGTTAGTGTGGTGTGTGTTATTTGGAGCCAGCCATAATTCGATATAATTTAAGCTCATCCATACTACCTGCCCTAAAAAATAATCTGTTCAAGTCTAAAATAAAGGGCAGGGATTAAATACTTCTAAGTGATATAAATTTGTATGGCATTTAGAAACATATATAGTGCCTCCTCCCTTTGAATTTGAAAATTTAGATTGATCATTGCCTCCGCTATAAAAAAAACTCTTCTTGTAATAAATTTGCTCCCCTTTAGATTTACTTCACTCCCCTCTTTTCTTTATTCTCAAATATGATATGATTAAAAACAAACGCCAAAGAGCTTCTTGAGCAGTGGTTCTCAAAGGTGTGTCGCAGCATACTACTGTGCCATGAGATCGACTAGGTGTGCTGTGGAATTTTGGTTGTTATTTTATTGGAAATTTGAAACAAAACAAAGTTAATTCAATATATATTAATAGGAAAAATAAAAGAGAAAAACATAAGAATTTTAAATCATTTATTAAAATATTTTAATCAAATAAAAATAGCTTAGGTTAATTAGACACATGTTCTTGTATTTTCTTGTGCAAAACCTCTATTCTTGGACATGTATATGATAAACAGACCTGCAATTGATGTTCAGGAAATAAGTTGTTCTCGTTCTTATTCTTTATATTTGTAAGCACCAAAAATCTCAGTTTGCAGAGGCAAGTATTAGAAAATTCCAACAACGTTCTTACAGCACATTCAGCTATTGCTGAATACTCCTTCTTTGCTAACATCCAATACTTAGAAAGAGGTAGTTCTGCATATTTCAGTTTTAGGGTGTTGTATGCCTGCAATTCAGGAAGTTGTTCGACTTATTCCAGAGTGAGTTGGGTTGTTGCCTCAAATGATATTGCATATGGATTGCATACTCAGTCCTATTTGTTGACATAGAGAGGTGAAGTACTGCTTCATTTTATCTTCAAGAACTGACATGTTCCCAAGATCATTCCTGATGTAATTTTTCCTTGAGGATCTATCTACTTCAGCTGTAAAAGGAAACATTTGCAACTTCCTGTCTTCCATTGACAGTGTCTACAGTATAAGCTTCTTTAAGAAACCATTAAGGTTAATAACCCACTGACATGACTAGTTGCATATGTTTTATTAACATACGACTTTACACTTATGACTAGGTGTGACAATAATTCTTATCTACTATTTCATCATGTTTGTTGTCACAAAAAACAAAAACGACATTGGATACACCCCCTGTTCTTGGAACGTTCTACAAAATGGTGTGTTCAATCTTCCCTTCTATCAAGCAAACTGACGATAAGTTTTTCAACTACACAAGAATGAGTGTGAACTCTTTCAACCAACTGTTACAACTTACCAAGAATGAAATATAAGGAATGAATACAAATTCTCACCAGAGTATACACCCTGAAGAAAAACTCATGGTCACTTTAAGGTATGTAAAATTTATTTTAGTTATTAATATATATGAAAAAAGTGCATTGAGCAAAAACATTTAGTGATAAATAAAATGATAGAATATTAGGAAAATGGTAGATCACAAATAAAAGTAACAACACTGACACATATTTACACACACTTCCTGAGGAAGATGCTACAATAGCATCGAAATATTGAAGTGTGTTTAAATATGTGTCAGTGTTGTTACTTTTATTTGTGCTCTACCATTTTCCTAATATTCTATCATTTTATTTATCACTAAATATTTTAGTTATTAATAAACTTTTAGTTGTTAATTACTTAGTTAAATAACTACATATAGTCAGAATCGTGTGAAAAACTTTCTGGAGATTGAATAGAATACTCAGAGGAATGGCCTGATGTTGGAGGCCTATCGGGATATGATTTGGAGTAATAGCCATGTTGCTGATAGTGTGATAAGCTGAGTGTAGCAGCATTGTGAATTGGGATATTTCAATTTTTGCACTACTTTTTTTTAATAGTCTGGTATTGTTTTGAAATCATCTGCAAGAGAGAACAAAAATAATTTGTCAGATTTAATACTTGATTTTAAAACATCAACCATTTCCAAACCAATGTCATCTGCAGTGGGTTTTTTCTTGTGAGGGAGATGGTAAGTTTGGGATGATTGAGTTTCTGATGTTTTTGCTGTCTCTAGATTAGTAGCACACTCAATATTCGAAGTAGTTGGACCACTTTCTGTTACTACCTTAAGAAAGAGTTGTCAAAAAAATATATAAGTAGGGTTTTTTTGGAGCTGCTGCACCACTTTATACATTCTTCAATCATTATTTCTCTGAAATAACAGTCCCTTGTATTTTTCCACTTCTTTTTTATTTGTAAACCTGAAAATAACCAAACAATATTTTTTTTTTTTCAGGATGCAATTTTGGTGAGTTTTGCCATAATTTCTGACTTGGGATGACTACTGTCAGAACTATAATAAGACATGTTTGTTCTGCCATATAGACCAAAATGAAAGATATATGTTTGTGGGAAACTACAGAGGAGGAATGGATGCGGAAACATTCGTAAACCATGCACAATTCCTGACCTGCATAAGTACTGTTGACAGGAAACATATAATAATAAATCAACCACCTCACACAGGATCCCTGTATTATAACTACAAGATATATTTTCCTATTTTGTTACTTGCTGTGATGCAGATTACAAGTTCATCAGCATTGATGGCTGAGTCCAAGGAAAGTGTAGCTATTCTTCAATTTTCAAAAATCCCACTTCTACCAAAAACTTATAAATAAGGAATTGCAAATCCCAGATAAGTATCCAATAGCTACAACTAATATTACACCTATACCATGTGTAATTGTTGGTAACAAAGCATTCCCTCTTTCAGAAAACCTAATGCGCCCATATCCTGGCAAAAACTTAAGCGCCGAAAAAAAATTAACTATAGATTAAGTCAAGCTCGAAGGAACATCGAATGTACATTTGGTATTTTAGTTAATAAATGGCGAATTTTTCATCTTCCACTAAATGTAGATATTGATTTTGCAATCGATATAGTAAAGGCATGTTGTGTTTTACACAACTTTGTTCGCACCAGAGATGACATTAAATATGAAGACACTCGAAATTATTTTCCAACATCACATGAGACTTGATACCACAAGAAAAGCTAGACGTCCAGTGCTTTATCAAGATTTGTTTGCACAATATTTTCTTGGGGAAGGCCAGGTTCCATGACATAACATATAAATTTAACTAGTTGACACCTTGAAATATGAGGGGTATCAAAAATGTTCAAGACTAGTTCTGTAAAATGAAAACAGAGTGGAGCATGGGGATGCATGCGCTGGTGTGACGATCTGTGACCATCTGTCAATAGGACAAGTGGTATCATTCTGTGTAGACCAGTGGCTGTGCTAGACACATTTATTTGATGACACGCATGGGCGCATTTGCGATTATATTGTGGACTGCAAACTCGAGCAGTGAGTGAACATCACATTCTGTGTCTTACTCAGAAAATCTGGAATGGAGACCTTCCAAATGATGACGCAGGCTTACGGTAATGAATCTATGAGCCATCCAGTGTGTTTTCAGTGGCACTCGTGCTCCAGGAGTGGCAGAACATCACTGAAAAATGAAGAGAGGTCAGGGCGACCTTACACAAGCACAAACCTGGAAATTCTGTTTTGGAGATCTGGGGCTCTTCCACTGTAAATATTGTTGTTTGGTCTCCGGGTCGTAATCATAGATTCAACTCTTGTCTCCAGTGATGACCCTCATGAAGGTTGGGTCATCCAGGGCATGTTGACGGAGTTCCTGACAGACTTAGGTATGGTGCTGCTTCTGTTTGGGGGTCAGAAGCCTGGGTACAAACTTGACGGAAATGCAGTGCATGTTAAAAAATGGACGTGAGGATTGTCCGTACTAATCCGTATGACACATTAACGATGTCAGAAATGTCCTTATTAGTCATCCAGCGATCTTCATGCACAAGTTGCCTAATTCTGCCCACAATCTCCGGGTTTGTTCTCGTGGAAGGTCACCCTGACCTCTCTTCATCTTTCAGTGACTTTTGCAGATTCTGAAGCGTGAGTGCCACTCATAGCACACTGGACGGCTTGTAGCTTCATTGCTGTAAGCCTGATGCATCATTTGGAAGGTCTCCATTGCAGATTTTCCTAGTAAGACGCAGAATTTATGTTCGCTCTCTGCTCGAGTTGTGGGTCCATAGTAAAATCGCAAATGCACCCGTGGACGTCATAAAATAAACGTATATAACACACCTACTTGTCTATACACAGTCTTTACACAAAACGCTGCCACTTATACTGATAAATTAAGGTCATAGCTTACCACGCCAGGGCACGTATCCCCATGCTCCACTCTGTTTTAATTTTACAGAATCAGTCTTGAAACTTTTTGATACCCCCTCGTATACATACACCTAAAAATACATAGCTAGTTTGTAACTACTTACCAAGTTGTTGTTTTTTTCCACATCCTGTTCCTCTCCTTTGAATTTCTGCATTTTTTTTCCCACCAAGTTTTTCTTACATTTTTATCACTATACTCCTTAATACTGCTGTTCTACAGTGCTGGTCGTTGTTCTATTTCCATAGTGAATAACTGTTTGTAGTTCGATAATGAATAACACTTTGTAGTTGTATACTTTGGCTTTTTCAGCTATACTTGTTCTTTTCTCCATAGATTTTGCTTCTTTTACATCAGATGATGATAAAGAGCTAATATAGTTCTTGTCCTTGCCTGTTAAATGACTGTGTTTTGTATTTAAGTGAATATTTAATTTACTCAGGACCATGCTCTCATTACTAAGTTTCCCCCCATAAATCACACATTCAGAAATCGGACAGTTTTCAAGGCATTAACCACATTACATTAATCCAAAGTTCAAGTAACTATTGTGATACTTGCGAGCTGTACCAAGTAACAATACGGCTGACAGATCATATTTCATGTAACTCGTACTTGCAATTGGTTCATTTTCATTTTCATTTCAGTATTCCACAGGTTCATTAGTAATTTTTTTCCATTTACCAGAAACTTATCTATTTTAACATAAAAACCTTTTTAGAAATGAACACAAAATTTAAATACAGCACATATTAACTCATTTCAAAACACATCTAACACCCTGCAGACAATTCTCACAATACACTCAACACGAATGGCCATGTTATTGGGCTAGCAGTGCATGCGAGTCTGATGTCAGCTCGAAGTATTGCCAACCTAAACGATTGGTGTGCTGCATTTCATCTCGAGGCGATATACTGTGCACAAGAGAGAAAAGTTTGAGAACCACTTTTATACATGCATCCAATTTTCAAATATTTTCAAGGAAAGGGTCACTTCAAATAGCTTCTAAAGGCATATAATTTTCAAGCAACGTTTACTATAAACAGATTCTAAGCACATCAGTTTTTTGTTGTTTTTTTTTTAATCCAGGCAAGGACCACTCTGGAAAGCTTCTGAAGACATCTAACCTTTTTTTAGCAGGCAAGGATTGTTCAAAACAATCTATTTTGGGTTAATTGCTCCCTCTTACACAAATAAGGTTTTGCCGCCACTGGTTCAACCTGAATAATTCTATAGATGATTTCATATTTGCCTAATAAAGTTGGAAGCTTAAAAATTTGTGTATGCAAAAGGGTTGAGTCGCCCCTGCCTACATAATCCAAAAATAGAACCCTTTTTAATTAAAGTTTTTAAACTATTTAACAGTTATAAAATTTACTAAAAAATGTAATATATATATTCATATGCCAAGTCTGCAGCTATCATTTGTAGAGATAATATCAAACCAATAAAATAACCTAATATAGTTTATATTTTATAAAGTTTTATAACAAAAAAAAAAGCAGTGTGATGACAGACAAAACTGGGAAAACTTCTAATAGTCAGGGAATTTGTAAACTGGGGAAAAATCAGGGAAAAATTAGGCATTATCTACATTACATTCAGATTTGGAGCGGGATATGCCAAACAAGTGCAAGGGAGTGATCAACAATGCCTATTACCTACCAATATTGACGTACGCTGCAGAAACGTGGGTAGTGTAGGACAAGGATAAAAGCAGAATTCAGGTGAGTTAAATGATATTTCTGAGAAAATTTGACAGGATGAGAAATAAGAAGAATAGTAAAGGAAGAGGAAGATGAGAGGATAGAGAATGCATGACTAGGGTGGTATGGCCATGTGAGAAGAATGGAGAGAGAAAGATGCCCAGGAGGATGTTGGATGTAGAGGTGGGGGGGTAGGAGGCCGAGAGGAAGACCAAGGGACTGGTGGTTGAAGGGAGCAAGGAGGATTGTTGAGGAGAGAGGAAAGGACTGGGCCAAGGTGGAGGAAAGGAGGCAGTGGAGAATCTTATGTTCCAAACAGACCCAGTCAGTGGCTGGAAGCTGTTCATGATGATGATCTACATTATATCAAAACAAGAGAAACATTTTATTTTAATCAATTTACTCCTCTTTAATATTATAAACATCAACTGAGTTCAAGCAAACTAATAATAATCAACCTTGGACAGATTGTGTTGCTTTGATTATTTTCTTCACCCCAAGTAAGGTCATATATTGCACATGTGTGCAAACTCTGTTTGTGTCACAATCACATTTACTAGATAATATTCACACAATTATTTCATTACAATTGCTTGCAGGAGTAATGAATAAAAATCAAAAAGCAACAATACTGTTGGTTTAATCTGTTCAGACTCAATCCATTTATCGTGATTATAACATGATTATATGACATTCACTTTTATGCGTTTTAACATTGATATTGATTTTTTTAATAGCAAACAGTTTATTCAAAATAATGTAACACATGTTATAATCAAAATTTTAAGGTGTAAAACTAAGACGAGCATTTGAACTGCTATGTGTATGTAAAACTCACAACCGCAAATATTGTATATCGAATATTGTACTTCCTCGTATTCAATTGAACAGTGTGCATGCAATTGATAACATTCATAGTCGAGTCAAACACTACCAGCTCTTTAGTTTTTGGATGTTTTATGGAGGGTTAGAGAAGGATAATTTAAAGAGACTGACATTTATTTTCAACGTACTCATCAGTACATGTCATGGATAAATTAGATTAGTTCAACCCTGTTTGCCATTTATGGTTCATATATACTTAGTAATTTACAGTTATATAACAAGGGTAAAACATTATCAGCAAAAAAAAATTGTTTGAAAAACCTGAAAAAGTCATGGAATTTGAAAGTGAATTTCTGTAACCACCCTGAAAAGGGTTTGTATTTTTTAAAAGATTATTCCCACCAAGACAAAAGTAGACTAGGGGCCAAGGTTATAAAGCGTATTCAAATGACAACAGTTTTTTATTTTATTTATTTAGCACCGCGTCTTACTACCCGTTTGGGTTATATGCTTAAGTACTAATTACGCTAATGGGTTGAGAATTGGGAAGGTTGAATATAGGTGAAGTGAACCCGCATTTGCATGGAGGGAGAGTGAGAAACCAAAATGACAACAGTTCACTACCTACTTTAAGGAGAACTGATGTAATATAAATGAGTATCATAGTCTCAGCCCTAGATTGTTTTGTTAATTTAATGGAATTCATATAGTTAGCTTAGCAAACTTCAGTCTAAATCTATTTGAACCCGTCTCGGTGGCCGCGTGGTCTAACACGCTACTCTTACAGTAGACTAGACTGCCGATGATGGGGAGATCAAAGTTTGAATCTTAGTCGGGTGTACTGAGGGTGGTTTATTCGTAATAATTTTCCACTCTCCCTCCATGCAAATGCGGGTACACTTGCTTTAAATATAACCTTTCTATCCCTAAAACTATTAAGAGGAATTAGTACATAAGAGTATTACCCAAACCGGTAGAAAGGCGCAATACAAAAAAAAACTATTTGAATTTAATCAACACACTAACCTACCCTACCTTAATTTTCTTATGAATGGACATTTGGCGCACGCACCTTTCATAAAAGAACATATCCTGTTCAAGGTTGTTCGGACTGAGTTCAAAGAAAGTCCCTGACAAATTTTGTTAAAATGATCTACACACATGACAGTTTTTGCATAACAAAGATCCAGACACAAACAGATGAAATGCTAAATGATCAAGTTAAAACAGAAACTTGCTTCACTTGGTCAACTAGTCTATGCTACACACTATAATGGCAAAACTAAAATCATTCACATGTCACAGTATTTATAACACATTTTTCCCCAGGCAGGTTGTTCTCAAACTGTATTAAGTTGAGGGATAAGATCTCTCCCCTACCCCCTCCTTATCCCATCCTACCTTCTCATTCCTCTTTGTTTGCCGACTCATTTGCCACGTGTACTTGGAACTACCATTCGAATGGTTCCACCTTGAAAATTTTTTTTTTGTTACTAATTTGAAAGACCCCTTCCATCACTCCCTTATATTTAATTTTTCCTTTTTCAATATTTTGTACCCCTAGCATTGTTGCCTTACCATTGTACACTACATTTACCCTGAAAGGTAGCAGTCTTACCTTGTCGGATTCAGTGGCGGATCTTGTAAATGTGCACGGGAACACTCAATATTTTGATTACATTTATATACTATTTTTGTTTTAAATAATTATTCTATCTAATTTTACATGATAATTTATTACCCTAAACAATCACGTTCTTCTATTGTGATTAGCGCTTTTCTGGTGTAATGTTGGCAACTGTGTCATGTGTGAGTGCGGCATATATGATCTTGTGGCGTTAGGCAGGATGGTGTGCGCACTAGAATTATTTGTTACAATTGAAGTGCTAATGCCACTCACATGACAGAATTACATAGCTCTTATGAAGATTTAATCTGGTAAATGTGTGCTCTGTTGTTGTGAATATTTTAGTGTATTTTAGTGTAGAGTCAAACCATTTGAGCTGATCCAAACAAACTGAGACATTTGTGACCATTCAGGAGTCCAGTCATTATTCAGTCAAGACCAAGCAATTTGGACAAATCATTTTAAGTAACTATTTCTTTTGATTGGTAATTTGAGAGTGAAGTTTTTTTAAAATTTATAAAAATACTTTGTTTGAACCTTATGTCACTATGTATATAGAATATAATTATTTAGATAATTATTATATTATAAAATGCTTATTCTTTTAAGATGAACACCACTGCAAAGTATTATAAATAGTGATAAATTAATTTATCAAGATAGTATAGTAACTAAAAGGCTAGGATCTAATAAATCAAAATTAAAAGAAAAAGTTTTCAAAATGATTACAAACACAAATTCTAAGCTAACATTTACTAAATGTATTCTTGACTCTGTGGCTTTAATTCAATCGATTCTTTGTATTGTTTACCTTGCTTGCTGTTTTGTAAAGAGTTAAATACGTGAACAAAGCATGGCTTAATCAGAATATTTCTAATAAGTAAGAAAATTAAAAGCACAAAAATTCACATTTCCTCATGAATGCAATTATTGTCAATGTTAGGTCAGGTAAAAAACATATATATTCATATTCTTCATCTAACCTTAAAAGTAGTGAGCGTACCTTTCCTGGTTCAACATGGCTTAGGGTGACATGGTGGTCTAGGGGTAAGGTGTCAGACTTCTGTGCTGAGGGTCCGGGGTTCAATCCTCGGTTCCGGCACAGATTTATCTGATTGCCAAACCCTTCCTTCACCTTTGACAAGATGTGTATTAATCACAACTTGTGAATGTGAGGAATGCCAGGCCTCCACTGTGGTTCGGATTCCACGTTAAACTGTAGGTCCTCCATTTCATCTCACAATCACCCTACCATTGCACATTAGTGTGTGTATAACCCGAACGGGTAGTAAGACGCAGAGCTAATAATAATAATAATAATAATCATAATAATAACACATGGCTTAGCTTTGTGGTAAGTATATCTAACAGTTACTTTTTTGTATGTGTGGAGGCCTATTTATACATATGTTAAGATAATTTAATTAAACTTTATATGGGCCCATAGCTTTATGTTGGTATTGTCTTGATATAATCAAACTAAATATGTATATATTTGTAAATATTCTTCAATGCAATTTTGATTTTGTGAACACCCTAGTTTTTTCATCACCAGCTGCCACTCGTCGGACTACATTATAACATAGCTTATTAGATAGGGTCATGCTGTAATCAATTTAGGCAAGACTGCTAAATTTCAAGATGAACAAAGTATACATAATCACAACATTTTTTTTAAATGTGCTTGAATGTTAGGTATGTATTATCTTGTACCTTTATTTTAATATTGTTTAAACAGTAATTAAGGCAGTACTAACTTTTATTTATTATTGCAACTTCTTGCACCCTCGGGCTACAGCCTTGGGGTGCCCTTACCATACTCAAGCGTGGCAAGGCATTGTGCTCTAAGAGATTATTTTATGAGTGTGAAAACAGCTGAGGTGTGAGTGGTTCTTAGTTCATGCTGATAAGTGTAGTCCTAGGTGCTAATAGCACATAGATTGTGTTAGGTATCTGAAAAGAAGTTTAAAAAAATACTATACTGCCAGTATTGGACAACAACAACCTAATCTAAATCAACGAAAGAAGAATGAGGATTAATTTTAAGAAGTGACACATTTACCTGGAGTAATGATGGGAAAACGCAATGATACCACTGCCCAAGTGCAAAGAGTCAAAATTGAATCCCTTCCTACCAGTGGCTTGGCCGTCAGTATCATTGACATAAATAATTATTACTTAAACCAATGGGCACACAGACAAAGGTGTCAATCTCACTTGGTCTGATTTTTCATTGACAGGGTTCAGGATTTGAATGCTGGCTGAGTGTATTGGTGTTGTTTTTTCCTGAAATGGTTCCTCACCTTTCCTCCCGCAAATGCGGTAGTTTCCCTCTTTCTTTCTTCCTAATTTGCTACTTTATTAGTGTAGTATGCAGATACTCTAGATAAGTAGTGAGACAAGAAG
This sequence comes from Timema podura, assembly GCA_033556935.1. Taxonomy (NCBI): domain Eukaryota; kingdom Metazoa; phylum Arthropoda; class Insecta; order Phasmatodea; family Timematidae; genus Timema; species Timema podura. The sequence goes on along the minus strand of JAVRXN010000003.1, from coordinate 20,128,717 downwards.
CACAGATAAAATAACTACGGTCATACCAGTGGTGATGGCATCGAACCCGAGAACAGTCATGTAAAGCAGGGCCAGCCCGACGGAGGCCATGAACACCCGATGCTTAAAGTATGTTTTCCAGTCATACCAATACGAGTTGGTGAAGTATTGGAACCAGCCAAGAGAAGGCCGCGATGATTGCGGGCACAGTATATGATCAGAGTACCTGGTCCGGCAGTTAGGGTCATGGACTTGAAGTTTCTTGATCTCTGACAAACGTGGATTCTGGTTGTAGAGCAGCAGTAGAATGTAGTACCTGCGCGAGGAGCAGCACTATGGTAGGACCAAGGTTGCATCACCAACTAACTACAGATAAATGGACTGCACAGATAGTATGGTGGACTCTGATTTGGGGGTTATCCTCTCTTTAAATCAGGAACTCTGGCTAGCAAGATGATTTTTGGCACACCTGTGATACGAAAATAATTATTCATCTATACAAAAAAATCTACGATAAAATAACTTACACAACTATAAGATAAACTGCCATTTGCAGAAATACTACTTGTCCACTTTAGTTAAATGAGAGAGAGAGAGAATATATACATTTATTTTATATTTTCAGGGTGTGAATAAATAAAAAACACAGCATTCAATTTCTTTGAACTTTTAATAAGATTAAAAAAAATGTTTAGCCCTCAGAAAAAAAGTTCCCTAGACTTCCATTAGATTAATCAGGTTTTCTTAGTTAAGAGAAAGTATGTGTTTGATCCTGGTTACCATTATTTATAATAATGAGTTCTACAGGTACTTGATGGAAAAGGAGCTCTTTGCACATAATATTGTCTTTGTAGTATACTAAACTAGGAATTACTCATCTCTCATATTATCTCATGAAGGCCCAATCGAACCAAACCTCCATGAGTCTCAATATCAATCGAACCAAGAATATGCATTGGTAAAACCTAAATTATACATATACTATGTAGTGAGCATTTGCCTTACTCCGCCACCATCGAGATGACATTCCACACGCCGATGGTGATGACGCAGGCGAGCTTAGAGACTTGGTCCTGAACGACCCCCACAAATATCGGGGCCAGGACTTGTGTGCCCAAGTTGATGGTGCGGAGCATTGAGTTGACCTCTGGGGGTGTCGTCAAACATTGTCAGTGCCTTTTAGAAACCAGGACTGCACCCATAGTGGGCACCAAAACATTTATATTGCACAAAAGTTTACACCAAGTTAAGAGAACTTTGGTTTAAAATTCCCATATCATGCAGTATTATTACACATCACTGGCCATTTTTGTGTTGACACATGATACAATAATTATAGTAACAAATTTGTGGCCATACGCTTTAATTCATCACTCTAGCAATATACTGGATTGCCAGTGACAAGAAAATCGGGTTCTGAATCCTGGTAAAGTATACTGGGAATGATTTTTCCTAAATGTTTCCCCACTCTCCTTCCACACAAATGCAGGTACATTTATTCATAATTATATCTTCCTCATTCCTAATCCATCAGTGTAAATACATGTATAGCTTGGATGTGTATTAAAAGGCGATGCAAGAGAATATAATAATAATTGTTTAAGGCCTTGACTGTGGGCAAGATTGTTTCAGTATAGTGGCATTAAAAGTTTTTAAACCATTTTTAAGAGATTGGAGAATGAATCCTAATCCAGTCGAGGCTTTAGAACCTTCCAAGTGATGTAAAGGCAATGAGGTAAAGTTTAATTAGAGCCCACGCTAGTTGAAATCCCAGGTGTTAATAAACCTCTAATCTTAATATTATTTAAAAATTAGATTAAGGCTATGTTAACATACCTTACACTCATGGGATACAACCTTTATAAAAATTATTTCTAAAAGTGTAGTTTTCTGTTGCAGGTAAATTCTAGTGCCAGTATGCTGGTTATTAGTAATATTAATCTAGTTAATCTAAAGGGTTAGAATGGGGCGAGAGCATTAAAGGAATGCTTTAGTAAACACTTAGAAAAAGCACCAAGCTAAACTGTGGAAATAAACATTTTCAACTCAATCAATTGAGTATAAAACTCTTCGCTTCTTAAGTCAGAACTGTGAACACCTTACACTGCCGGTATTTTCATAACCATATAATTAACTACCATCATCTCAACCAGGTGTGGCCCTGGGCAAATTTCATTCGCAAGGACTCCAATTATCTTTGAGGCCCTCTCTCCTGCCCCCCAAAAAAGTAATATAAATTGTATTTGATGTTATTACAGTAGTTTGCACCTATATACCAATTTTCAGTCATGTAGTGTATCAGGAATTGCCCTAAAAGGTAATACATGTAATATTAATTAGTACATATAATTAACTTTAAGGGTTAATTTCTCCCCAAACTTGAGTTTGATGTTCTTACCCAACAAACTTGATTGGTATAGAGGTGCAAAGAACAACTGTGACAAGTTTGAATTAAATCGGTTAATGTGTTCAAAAGATATCATAAAACATGACACAGACAGACAAATGCAAATTGGTGGAGCTAAGAACTTGCTTTACTCATTCAGTAAATCAAACCAATATTTTATAGATCACCTATGCAGAGAGCCTATTATAAAAGCCCACAATTAAAAATTTCTCACCCCAATTTTTTTTTTCCTTTTGTTACCTAAGTAAGCACGAGACCCCCACAAATTATGGGGTCCTGTGAGGGCGCACCGTTCTCATACCTCTAAGGGTGACACTGATCTCAACTCATTCGGTAGTCGTCTGTCTGCTGAATCAAGGACGCCGGATTTGATCTATCAATTACCAGCCTGCTGACTGAATGTGGTGTCTGTTCTAGAATTAAGTTAGTTTGTAGGTTGTATGATATAATCGATAAGTTTAGAGAGTGATATTAATATTTCCTTTGGTTCGGGGTATTTAACAAAGTTTTGGTAGTATTAAAAACCGTTATTAACCATACAAAAAGTAGTTATGATAATTTATCAACGACATTGTTTCAATTGCTATCCAGAAGCAATCTCAGGCTTCAAGAGATAATCTAGTGGTTATCCATTGCCATACTCCATCCTTGCTTTACCAAAACATTTCCCACACCTTCAAGAGTGGATAATCAGCAAGAAGAAATCACTACGCCTGATTTGTTAAGGTTTTGTTCCTACTCGCCAGTTTATTCAAATCTCCGCCACAGAGGATGATGATCCAGTCCTTCTGCAGGATGATCTGGAGGGCAACACTTGCCACTTGGGAGAAAGCTGCAGTCAACACGATGGCTGTCTGGATACTGATTAGCAGCCAACCGTGCCACACAGGCAAGATGTCCTCCCAAAAATAAAACGTCAAGCCAACCAACGTGACACAGATAACCAGTAGCAAGTTTTGAGTCACCAAGGCTGTCCCTGCAGCTGAAATATATATACATATTTTTAATAGCATGCGCTCTAGGCCTGACTATCAATGGATTATACCCTGTTTTAATATAAAGGGCTCGTATAAATCCAGTGTGGAAAGCAACAGTAAACAACCGCACTTTCAGGACTTCCTTAGGACATAATTATTTCTCCCAGATGGTGCAGGCAGCACTAACACTCTTAAAGTTTGAGTGCATGCCCGGCTCTGGATGTATGGGAAGCACATCAGGGCCGACCCTAAAGTTGAGATTATAATAATAATAATAAAAATAATATATTTTTTATTATTATTATCAAGTTAATATATCAAATAAAGTGAAATCTGTTAGTAACTGAAACAACATACATCTGGAGTGAAATTCCAATTTTGGAAAACCCTCTTACCAGTATAGCTGGTCGGGAATATCCGCGAATGTCAGAGTCAGAAGTCTGAATTACTAACTTAATTCTGCAGGTTGCATCTAGACCTATTCAAGAGATATTTCCTTTGGAAAAAGTATTTCTGCATCTAAGAGCACTAAAATATTACTATTGTGCTGTCCATGCCATTTTCCAGATTAAAAAATAAATATATTGTTTTATTTAAAATAAAATAAAATAAGGGAAATTTATCACACAAATTTATTTGTAATAGTATTGCTTATAAGGAAAAGCAAACACCGAGAAAAACTTCAATCAAATAAAATATTGTATCTCTGTCAATGGCACCCAAACCAGGGTGAAGGTATTGTGGCCTCACCACTTGTAAAAAGGGTGGGATGGATGGCAGAGGGTAGAGGAAAAGATTTGAAAGAGAAAAAAGGATTAAGAAAATTAAGGGAACTCCTTTAAATAACTTCTTGAGCAGTGGTTCTCAAAGGGTGTGTCACATAATGTTATTGTTAATAGTTAAAAGTTAAATAATTCATTAGAATCTGGTTGTTTCTAACATATAAGCTTAATTTGTCGTTGAAGTAAGAACAAACATACCAATTTCCTGTACGACTTAAAGAAGTATTATCTGTGCATGCACATGTCCGAGTCTTTCGTGCACGTTCAGTGCACCATGAGAACTTGTGATAAATAATAGTGTGCGGTGAACAAAAAAAAAGATTGAAAAACACTGTTTTTGAGGCACCAAATGTTATCTTCTAGGCCTCCTTAGGGGTGCTTGGTCACCAAAAGAGTCCCCTTGCAACACCAGCTTTTATTTACCTATATGCAACTGTTCTCTGTAATAACTTACACTTAAAAACTAGGATGATAAATATCAATACCATTTAATAACCAGTTTTATATCTGTATTTTATCCATGTGAGCTTACAGTTTTTAAAATCCTTTTTGAATTAATATTTAATTAAATAAAATTTTAAAATTAAGCTCATCTGATTAAGCAGTCCTTCACCAATAATATGTTAGAGGGCTTTAACATTGACAATGATTGTTGATGAGCTATGCTTTTGATAATTTTCAAACACCTAGCCTTTGGCAGTAGGGGTTTATGTTGCTATAAAAACACTTTAGAGAGCTTCTAGAGGTGTTTAATATTTCAAATTTTTTCTAGCCTTCGGCAGTTATGGTGTTATGTTGCCATAAAAAAAAACTTCAGATAGTTTCTAAAGGTGTTTCATATTCAGAATTTTTTCTAACCCTCGGCAGTTACGGTGTTAGGTTGCCATTAAAAAAAAACACTTCAGATAATTTCTAGAGGTGTTTAATATTTATCATTTTTCCTAGCCTTCGGCAGTTAGGGGGTTATATTGCCATAAAAACACTTTAGATAGTTCTTATAACTGTTTATCATTGATCATTTTTTCTAGCCTCCAGCAATTGAAGGATGTGCCCACAGAACCCCCCCTGAAATTATTGGCCGGCTATGGCCTTGTCTCCTGACCTCTGTTGTCAAAATATTGACATTAAAGTTGGTGATCATATGGATAACATACATATGTGACAACACAACAAAGCGTTTTACATAAAAATAACACTTCTTCTGAACTGCACTTCTTGCATTCAGTTCCTATTGGATATTTTATGTTTCATTGTTTTAAACATTCCTCCTCTCCATAAATTAGTTTAATAAAACTATTAAATTGTACTTTATTCTAACACAACTGTGTTAGTCCTATTTACTAGGAAGCCATATATATGTATAAATCTAGACCCCATAAGACCTCTAATTTAATTTAACCCGGGTTTTGGGGCCGAGTGAGGGAAATTGTGTGTGAACCAGCCAGCCAATCAGTATTTATATGTTGACTTCCTTTAGAGGGAAGCAAGGGGTTTCTCTCCCCACCAACACTTTTCAATGAGTCACTGTGCTAACCAGGTGTGTGTGCTCGGCTCTGAAGTTATTTCTAGTTAGCTCACAATAGGCATATTATGGAAGGAAAGGGAACTGTTGGTTTCTCATAGTAATTAAGATATTTTAAGAAGCAAATATATATACATGTAATGTGAATTAATCGTTATATTTTTAATATACTAAGTAAAACTCCTACAAATGTTGTGTTTTAGTTCTAAGTTCCTGATTTTCCCGCCCCTACTTCAAAATTACTGACTGCCGTGAAGGCTATGAACTTAGTGATTCAACACTTTTCTTGAGAGCCTCCCCCTCCCACACTTCCTCTTCTCCCATGAACTCGACAATAACAGTGATTTTTTACTTAGCACAGTATTCCAAGTAGAGTAAAGAATCTCTGAAGTGGAGCTTTATTATTTAGGTTAGTGATGATCAAGAAATTCAAAACACTAACAGCCCAAGACATATCGCATGCTTGGAAAGCTGCCGATATAAATAGAATTAATATATATATATTCTGCAGAGAAAATAATGATGGAAATTTTTCTTATACAGTTTTAGCTATTGATTATAAAGCAAGAGTACTTAATTTTTAAACATTTCTGCAGTACTTGTACAAAATAAAATCCAAACAATTTATGAGATTTAGTGAGATTAATATGAAAATTAATTTTTCCATACTATTTGATAATTTCTCTAGAACAAAAAAAAAAGTTTTAAAAAGTATTACTTTTTACATTATATATATATTTATATTATATTATATATATATATATATATATATATTATATATATATATATATATTTATATATATATATATATATATATATATATATATAAATGTACAATTTAATAGTTTATTAACTAAAAATGATGGGCTATCGGTAAGTATTAATTGTTGGTGGTAGGCCTAAACTGTTGAAAGTTGTGCAAAAGTCTTCTTTTTTTGAATCATATAAAAAAGAACAAAAATTGTTTAAAAAGTATTAAATTTTTACATTTATATATTTATATATATATGTAAAAATTTAATACTTTTTAAAACAATTTAAAAAGTATTAAATTTAAAAAGTATTAAATTTTTACATTTATATATATATGTAAAAATTTAATACTTTTTAAAACAATTTTTGTTCTTTTTTTATAGATTCAAAAAAGAAAGACTTTTGCACAACTTTCAACCAGTTTAGGCCTACCATCAAACAATTAATACTTACTGATAGCCCATCATTTTTGGAAATGTGTGCACAGTTAATGTGAACGCATACTAGGCCCTACCTTTCAGGCGAGGACTTTTATCCACCCAGCGGCCAACATGAGACCCGAACAGCACGACAAAACCTGACAAAGCAAGTGTGAAGCCTCCTGTCAGTAAGAGGTTGTCGTTTGATACGCCTGAGAGGTCTTTCATGAATATACCACCGGCAAACCACCACATTCGATCACCCCAGGAAGAGAATATAGAGCAGCAGTAGATCTTGAATGTAAATCCATGGACCCAGCTGACTGAGGAAATAAATGGTACTTAGCACTATACTCTCTGGATAAAACAATGAACCCTTGAAAACAGAATCACAAGAGTCAACTTTTTAGGAGTTCCATGGTTGTTGGTTCTATGATAGTGTGTGTTGCCTGTGGTACTAAGAATATAATTAACACAATCAGGTGCTTTTTTTCTGAGTTTATAGCCTATTTATAGGATTATATACAACTGGAAAAAAAAACTATGGCATATTGATTATTGAATATTATAATATAATCTGAATTCACTAGTATTCTTATTAAATTTTCATTCTGTGTCACAAGTGTACAGCTAGAAGGGTTCTTCAAAATTCAATATTTAGACTGGATCCTTAACAAGAAATTAAAAGGTTGAACCACTTGGTTACTTGTGATGCCATCATCCGTACCTTTTACCAAAACTTTCTCATTTTATTCCTTTGATTAGCCTAACTAAAATGTGCTATCTTTAGACAGTTGAGTGGTAATTACAGAGATAATAAAGAGAGCTTTCCTTAAACAAATTACTAACAGGAGGCACTTTCATGTGATGTGAATGTTACTATTGAAATGTGGATGTGTTTAAGAACCAAACAATTGGTTTGATACCTATAGTTGCTTGTTAAAATGGATGTCACAAAAGTAGAGATATTTTAATTTATTCTAATGTTTTGGGAATTAAATATGTTTCCATTAATAGCAAACAAAATATAAAGCCATGGTGTACTTCATACTGCAAATTTAGGCGAACCTCAGTAGCATTAAATAACCCAAGGGCACAGATTGAGGGTTAATATTAAGTAAATGCATTTGCATGGAATTATTAATAGTATTTTTAAGTTCCTAACCTAATTTGATGCTAATAGCTATGTACTAAAAATACCATATAGTAAAGTAAAACATTTTATAGAATATAATAATTAACTAAGTTTGGATGTACCTATATTCCTTTCATCCATATTAGCTTAAGCATCATTATATTAAAAAGAGATCATATAATATATTAAGTTCTTATTATCATTTAATTAGATTTACAGGACATGTTCTGCTTAGATGTGCAGATTCTGCCAAAGAGTAATTAAAGTGTTAGCATTGGCATAAATTTACAATTTAGAAAAAAATAATCTTTTACAAAGAGGTTTATTAAATGTAAAGGTAATTTCAACAGTGTTATTGTGTAGTATAAAAGGTTATGAACTTGTATTTGAAAACATTTTAAAATAATAAGGACTTTTCAGGTCAAATCCAAACTTCTGTAAGCCCTACACAATTGTGAATTGTTGTTCATTTAAATTGAACCTTTTTCAGAGAAGAAGGGAGGGTCATAAGAACATTTTGTAATGATTTGTGTGGACAAGTAAACAAGTATGTTGCTAACAAGTATGTTGATATATGACAATACATCTTTTAGACAATACATTCAGTCATATATCAATACTTCCAGTCTCCAGATGTAATAATATAAAGTCCTGCAATAAGAAAGTTAACTGGCAAAATGTTTTAACAGACCCTCCCTCTTACTCCATCTTGTTTTTTGTTGCATTTTTTCAACCTCAAAAAGAATAAAATGTAAGTGTGAACCTTGGGGTTAGAATCAGTGGTACCCAAGTCCCAAAAACTAAATTAAATTACTAAATTACTTTCGAGAACCACACTAAATTGCCTCTAAATATATTTCATTTTATATATTTTTTAGTTAAGATTCTAATGTAGTTCTTCATTAATCCAGCGAACTGCTGTAATTGGAAGTTGGTTTCCTAGCCAATAACTGTTGTAGTTCTTTCAAATGAAATAGATAAATAAACTAGGGCTGCAAGGATACCCATTGAGTATTCAGACCTCCACCCTCAGGGAAGCATAGAAAGTAAGAGGGATCTAAAAAAAAAATTGAGCTTACTCAGCACCTTTATTTTCTTCTTAAATCTTTTCATCTACCCTCACCCACCTTTTTTACAAGTGTTGCAGCCACAACACTTTGATCCTTGACTGGGTAGATGGCTTAAAATATAATTTCATTTGCTTTAATGCAAAACCAATTAGAGAGAGTTTTAGGAAAAAAAAAAATCACTTTACTTGCCCTCTCTTTGATGGTGAGACCAAGAGTTTTTATTTAATTTATTATGTTAACTGGTATACCTTGGAGTAAAACAATAGTTAAAATAAAAAACAACTTTTTATGTTTTAAATGTAATATTTTTATCGTAATCTAAATAATAGAAAAAGGCTATTTTATCTTAAGGTATACACCGGCACAACATAAGTTGGCAACAAACCATATGAATGTTGACAATAAATGTTGACAACATTTTTCTGCAACTAAGTGTTTAAACCAAATCAACATTGTTGTCAGGACTTAGATGAGTTCATGGTGCTGATATAAAATGCAGACATTTAAAGTTGAACCATTTTGAGAAATTAACATTTTCAATTCCACTTCCTGATGGTTTCTGTGTTTCCTTTTTCAATTCACAATAAAACTGTGCCATTACACCCTACATATTTATTTATTTTCTGCTTCATCTCTATCTATATTTTAACACATATAAAATTTCTTGCCATGAGTCATGTTTCTTGTTTCTACGTTTATAGTCCTCAAATTTAACTGCCCAATCTCTGAACATTTATATTAAAGTAACAATACTTTCTTGAGCCCATTACATAATGAAAAATAAGTAGTTATCAAGAACTGGAGTACACAAGACTAAAATCACACAGCAAAAACACAACCTTGTCAGGTGAAGCCTCCAAGCAAAACTATATGTTGATAACTATGTTGACAACAATGTTGCACATCTAAAACAATGTTGCCAACATGTTTCCAACATTTCTTTGATGTTTACTGTGGTAAACTATATTTTGTTGTCAACATGAATGTTATCAACATTTATAAATGCTTTTTCATGTTTTATGTTGACAACACGTGTTGCCAACAATGTTGCGCCAGTGTAGATGTGTCCAAAGTATAAACATGAGCTTCAATTAAACTGCTCATTGAAAGGTTGCTAAATATTCTCCATTCACAGTACCTAATGCTAGCCTTTAAAGATAATTTAAAATATATTTAAAACAGTTCCACAGTCATCTACTTCACAAAAATGTTTAGTAACTTTGACAAGTGATATAAATTGAGTTTACTTGTCAAAGTGACCAAATATATTTGCAAGACAGATACACAAAACTGTTTTACTAACTCTTCAACTGTCATAAAAATCTGGAGCACAATACCAAAGACCAAAGCCAAAAAAAAAATTATATTTAAAAAAAAAAAAGAAACAATTTAGCCTATTAATAATAGTCAGCAGTTCCACTTCTTTTGAAGCATATGCCTATGTTGGTAGCTTGGTGAAGTTTTATCTTCTACTACTTTATTATGTTTTCAATGAGGAGTTTGTATTTTTTGCTATGGAGCCAATGGCTGCTTTTGTGTTTGGCACCATTAGAAAATAATGATAATTTAATGGTATTCTGCAGGTTAAAAATTTCAGTGATATTTACATTTATTAGGTCCATAAGTGGTATGAGAATATGTGAGATACAGTAGGCTTTAAGTGATTAAGTGTTCACCAAGAATTATTCCCAGTAACTAATAACCTTAGCCTGAAAAAAATCAAATAAATAAAAATCTATGTATTAGAACTACTGGTTTACAAAGAAAAATCAACCTTGGAAATTGCTAAAAAATTTTCATGAAATTAAATTTCATAAGTTGATTTAAATACATGATGGGGTATTTAAGGTGTTAGAAATTTCTTTCTAGGAAACAACACATTTTAAAGAAAAAATGTTCCAATAAAAGTGGTTTGGTTTGAAGGGGAAATCAAATAGTATTTTTTATTTATTTAAGTATTCAAGGTAATTTCAAGGTCAACACTGTTGTTTTTTTAACCCGGAACCTGAATATTTTATTACATCTTATTTTATCACACAAAAAAACTTTTGTATAAAACTTTTTTTTGTACAGCTTTAATTTTTAATTCCAGTGAAATGCCCATTTTAGCACAAGCCAGGATCAATGCCATGGACCTGAGAGGTCCATCATCACTTATGTGTTTGATCTGGGGTCTGATCCCTTAAGTGTTTAATTTTATATTGGTTTAATGCTCCAAGTACTTGAAGTTAATGTGAACAGTTTAGCACTCATGTATACAGTTAAATCTTGGGTGACAAATTTCAAAGTCGTGTGAACTTTATTCATTTGGGGCTATAAAGTGTAAGTGTGTACAGAAGTGCAACAACATTAACATTTAATTACGTTAATATTTATTGAATAACTGGTCTCATAGTATAGTGGTCAAAGCCCCTGGCTTCTGAACTGTAGATCCCAGGATCAATTCCCGGCTTATATCAGAGAATTTTTCTTGGAAGTAGAATCATTCCTATAGTTACCAGGCTTAGGCAAACATGTTAGGTTAAAATCTTAGTTGGCTTTATCAAATCATATTCACTCCCATCATCCTCCCACCTTATTGGGACATGGAACGAGCCTCCACAAAAATTATGAATGGTTAGTACATTCAGACGCACCCTGGGCAACTCCAAATTAGTACTTGCTAATCTTTCTGCAAACTGAGCTACAGATTGGTGTAGGCCAGTCACACCATAGCGATTATTAGAACGTGTTCAAAATTATGTCCTTCAACTTCATGCATTTTACAATCCTTTTACGATACACTTCTGTATGCTGGCTAACATCTCTCAGGCAATTTCTGCAGATTCAGCGTATCTTTTCTTTCATGTCTTCAGATGTTGTGAGTGTAGAAGTAATTGCAGAATACATTTGGCCGAACAAACGACCTTTGAAAAAGTGAGGATCAATTATTATGTGATCTCTGACAATTCCACACCGGACATTTAAAGTCTATGGGTGTTGGTGAAGAACAATTTTCATTCCATGTGGGTTTGTATCATACCAGTAATTACTTACAGTAATTACATTAATGGAAGTTGTGTCTGTTTACCTGTCCAGTGTTTATAAATGGAGATTCATCTTATAACATAAAAATGAACGTAAGTAATGTATTTAAGTCCATTTCTCAAAGAATCCAATTATAAAGATGTGAGCTATCAGCAAAATGTGTTCCATACAAGTCATGCTAAAGAGAAATGTGATAAGGATGAAACTTGAAACTACACAAAATCCTTAGAATAGATCTTCTACTTGGACCACTCTCTCTCAAAATTTGCCGGCGACTCACATTTGGCTTTAATCTAACATATGCTAGAACATTTATTGAATTTTCTTCATTTGACACTGTTGGCTGTTTGTTCCGCTTTGCCTTAACGCTACCATTTCTAAGAAATCGTTTCTTTAGATTAAAAAAACTCCATTTGAGACTTAGCTGGATGATTTGGAAAACGTTCATTAAATATGTCATCAGCCTCTTTGTATTTTCCTCTGCATTCCCCAAAATTATAAACATGTTAAATGTCTCTTCAAATGTATTCATTTCAAATAAAATTAAACCAAAAAAAGAACAGTTGACAAACACTTATTAATGCGAGTGAACCGTTGTGCTCGCTTCAACTTGCGAGCCCCGGTGTTCCCTTGTTCCCGCCGTCTCACCGGGTCATCGCACCATCAGCTGCCATGTCTGTGATCCTGATAGTGCTGACTAGGTTCTCCAGTTCCCGCCACCTCCAGCAAACATGTATGCAATCCTGGTAGCACAGACTATTGAATCCCGTCTTACAGACCTCACAAAGGAGCTCGCTGGCAGCGCCTCTTGAACTGAGTTTGTGGGATGCCTCCAGAGTAGAGGTTTGGAGAAAATCTCTTCTATACTGCTGGACTGGTCGCGCGCCAAGTGGACGTAATTGTTTTTGAGACCTAGTGCCGGGTGCTCAGATTGGGTCGCTGTGCGGCCACCCTTGGAGCCACCCTTGGAACTAGGTGGCAGTCTGGTTTACCGGCTTTCGAGCCAGAAAAGCTAGCGACAACAATAAGTTTTGTAAGGGGAGCACGGCACATGGCCAAGATCAGAAATAAACTTTGTAACATCGGCCTCTATTGGAGTGCGCATTTTCTACTGTGGGAACTGAGGGTATATATATGAAGACGTTAATTTGTGGTGATTGGTGTGCATGCTTTTAATCAATTTTGGAGCCTTGGACTATACATACTGGCAGATTATCACCAAAGGATCATTCTTGGTGGCAGTTGTGGACTGGACTCTTCTAACATCATCGCCATCATGTAAGCATCAAACTTTGGGCTTATCCCACTTTATCTTTCGTCGCCGGTCGTTGTTATGGCTGTTGTTGTCAAGTCGATTTTTTTTGGCCGTATTAACTTTCACACTAGTAATCTTTCCATTTAACTTTCCAGATAGGAGGAATTTATTTAAATTATAATTGTTTCCAGGCTTCTCCCTTTAATTGGTTTGCTGATTGTTATTAATTTTTGAGATTCTCTCATAATCAATTAAATTGTGGGCCTAACCTTTTAAAAGTTTATTATTTATTGTTCATATGGAATATTTGAGGTGCTTTGTAAATCAATGTTTCTGGGCTTCTCCCGTTAAACAGTTTACTAATTGTTATCAAGTTTAAATAGAGTTTCTCTCTTAAATAATTTATTAAATAATTAATAATATTCCTTGGCGACTAGTTAATTAACCATGGCATTCAACTCGCTGACACTTCCGTAATTTAATTTAAAATATGTTTTTTGTTTGTTAAATAAATTATTTCAAAATTTTATATTTTTTGGTGTTATATATTAGAATTTGTGATTTCCCCCTTTTCTTTTTATCGTTTGTATTTGTAGCCGACTCGAGATTCGGGTTGTAGTTACACGAGGAAGCAGACGTCAATCAGGAAACTCTTGTAAAATAAATTTAATCAGAGCATTTATCACAATTTTACAGTACCATAGTAAAAATATTGTTGATGACTAGTTTAAAGGAGCTACTTTAAAGCAAACTTAAGAATGAGCTGAAAATTGTACATAAGGGTGCTAAACCATTCACATTGACTTTAAGCACTTGGAGCATTAAATCAACATTATGTCAAACACATTAGGGATCAAACACCCATCACGCCCATGGTGTTGATGATGGGTTACTCTAAAACAGCTATTTCATTAGCTTTGAAAATTTAAGCTATACAAAAAATGTTTTAAACAAAAGAATTATCTTGTTTTTTAGTGCAGACTAAGATGTGGTAATAAAAATTACAGGTTTCTATTTTTTAAAAACAGATTTTACTTTGAATACCCTACTAAATAAAAATTAAAAAAATAATATTTGATTTCTTACTTAAAACAAAAAACTTTTGCCAGAATATTTTTCTTTAAAAATGTGTTGTTTCCTAGAGAAAAAATTATAACACTTAAGTAACCAACTGTGTGTGTGTGTGTGTGTGTGTGCGTGCATGTGTGTGCGTATATATATATATATACGCACACACATGCACCCCCATATATATAAAAGCACTGTGTCTTACTATCTGTTAAGGTTGTATATGTATGTATTTTATGTTATTGAATTAGGTATTTTGAAGGTTAAATTTAAAGTAAGTACACCTGACCGAGATTCGAAACCCTGATCTCCCTGTCATCGACAGTGCAGTTTGAATGAAAGTTCTTTTCAGAGTGTGTGCGTGCGTGCATGTGTGTGTATTTGTGGAGGAAAGGGGTGGGGTAGAGAAGGTAGGAAAGGTCAGTGAGGTAGCCTACTTCTTAAATTAAACATAGTAGGCTTACAACAAAAAGACCAGTGTCTACTTAATTTTGTACATAGGTATTTTTTAACACATTTTAAATAACTTGATAAGGTAATATTTAATAAATATCAATTTTAGCAGCAAGAACAACACAAGTGAACTACAGTAAAAAGAAAAGTGTTAAGATGTTATAACTGGTGCAAGGTACTTTAGCCTGTTCTTGTATCGTTCTGGAAGCAGTGCGCTCATAACATAATGTGTTATAATCCCTGTTAAGCCCCATATTCGATGCTCCCATACATACAACGGAAGAACATAATGGCCACGAAATTGGGTGTAAGCAAAGTGATCAGAATCGCATAGCCACTCCAATGAAATAGAAAACACTTTTTCTACCTCTTTTGAGTTCAAGTTCAAATCATGTAGATTCAACTCCCCTAAATAGCCTATCACAGGAAGTACCACCATATCCTTTGTATGTGTCCCAAATAAATTACCATGACCCCAAATCTGAACACTAGATTTTTGAATTCCTAGTTCTTCAAACGTTTCACGAAGGGCAGTTTCCTGAAGATCTTTGTCCGTTTTGTCCATAAGCCCTCCTGGGAAAGAGACTTGCCCACTGTTCCTCTTCAAGTCTGGGGACCTCACGGTGTACAAAAGGGACACTTCTCCGTTCACTATACAAAGCGGGACCAACACAGCAGCTTTCTTAATCTGATTATTTTGTCCTCCCTCATAAAGTCGAGCTGGTTTTATGTCCCTTAACTTGGCGATAAATCTTAATCGATTTTCTTTCTTAAAATTGAATTCACTGAAGATTTATCACGTGATTGTGTGTTGCCAAATAAAAATTGTCCTTGAAAACTCAGTCTAGTACAGTTTGTGAGCCTCAGTCCTGTAAAATTTTGCATTTTAGTTATGTTTAGATAATTAAATATATAAGCCACTAAATCATAACTGGTTTATTTTAATTTCCCATAAATATGCGTTTAGGGTACAATTGTATAGAACCAAACCAGCGTTTACAAAACACTTACTTTTTGAATTACCGCCATGTTGAATTTTTACAGGTAACCGTTTTTAACATTAAATTAAATGTATTTCTATTAAAAATAAATACCTATTTCAAAAACATAATATTTACTCAATTAATAAACATTGTGTGACAGAAATGTTTAAAAAGTGACATCAATGATATAGATTTAAATAAACCCTTTTATCTTAAAAGTATAAAAAAATCACAAATTTTACATCAATATTATTTTAAATAAATATTTAAAAATATTTGTTGATGGGTCTATAGTTAAACATCGTTAACTATCTTGAGTTTAGGATTATTAACTACAACATTGTCTTTAATTTGAGGTATTTCCTCTTCACAAAGTCCTTCTCTGGCAACTTTCACATCTGGAAAAGAGAATAAAAATTATTTCTTACATTAAGTCGTTTTGGTATGATTTTTTCAAATAGATATATAAAGTGGAGATAAATTGATTAAAAAAAAAGACACCTCTAAAACTTAATACTAAGATAAAATATTTACATTTTTTTCAATACAAATACAAATCACAATTTGATACCTACTATCTACATACTATACTTATTACACATTACTATAACTATGATTCTGTATGCAATGAATAATTCTTTTACTCGTTATTTGCCTTTAATTTACTTTTTACTTTCTCACTATCGTACAGGTAGAGAAAGTATTTTTACCGTAAAAAAAAATTGAACTCAAGATTTTGTTAAATTTCGACGTTTCATGACCCCTCATTTCGAAAAAGTGGTTTTTGAATTTCCGTCTGTCTGTCTAGACCTCGGACCAGAGGTATATCTTTGACTCTGGACCAGAGCTTAAACAATTTTACAGATTGGGCTGAAACTTGGTATCTAGGGTTTTCATAGTGTTGCCCCGAGAGGTTTTTGGAATTGGATATCTAACCATAAAATTAAGGGTAGTTCACTGAAAGGCAAAAAGGGGCGAAATCGATTTTCTCAAAATCGGCACTAATGATTTTGATTAGATTAAATTTGTAATCATGGTCAATATTATAAACAAAATGGCTACTCTAATTCTTTTCTGCAAAATGACTTTAAGGCATTGATCTCTATACTATAACTGGATGGACATCTGTGGCTGAAATTTTCGAGCTGTCGGTGCATACCATTGGGTAAGAGAAAAGAAACTTTCGGGTATCTCTTTCTCTTTTACACCCATACACGGAAATGTGGCATTTTGACATCGTTCATTAATTTGATTGATTATATGAGATACATCAATGTGAGAGTGGTTAAATTAAATAAATAATGTTAGTTAAAGCTTTGAAGAGCATATAAAAGTTCAAAACAGGTTAGTTTTTTCTTTAAATAAGTTAATGTAGCCTAATATGTACAATGATTTTTGAAGGAAGCTTACTTTTAAGGCTTTATCTCGTACCAGAATCCTACCCTATATTTGTGTCTAGTTAGAATAAAAGACCTTCCAGAAGGAAATTTCTACTTCTGTTCTAAATTGCCGTTCATCCTACCAAAATATTATATATATGATAGTATTCTGGTACGAAATAAAGCCATACAGATTGGAATTATTACTAAAATCCGGGTTTATAAGATATTGTACTTCCTACAAGCCAATAACCTAAATTATCATTTGAACGTAAGACTTCTACACAAAATGTGTCATTCAAACAAATGTAATACAGTTTTTAGCTAACTTGTTTCATTATAGTTATCGAAATGTCAACATAATATGATTTCTGAAAGATATGAGCCAACTTAAAAAAACAGGTATTATTACAATAATACTTTCCACAAGCCTATAACCTAAGTGATAGTTTGAATGCATGGCAACTATTCAAAGTTTGTCATTCAAACAAATGTAATCAATTTTTAAGATACCTTGTTCATTATATTTATCGAACTTTCAATAAAATATGGTTTCTGAAACCAATATACAAGCTAAAAACCAACTTTAAATATAAGTGTTATCGTGGCAGACTGTAAACAACATTGATGGTAACTACATAAAAATTGAAATATCTAAGGTTTTATTCGTATTTGTACAGTATTACCTGTAAAACTGGATTGTATATCCTTTAATGTAAATGTTTCTTCAGGAAAGTATGGTATAATACTTCACTATTTTCAAACAATAACACTTTTATTCATCAGAGACATGTTTTCGCATAAAAACATTTAAAGAAACCGTTAAATCTTTCCCCCCTCAGTTTAGCAGACGATACACTTGAGCGTCACGCTTTTGTCCTTGGAATGTGCATGTGTATGTCCATCCAGTTATACTATAGAGATCAATGCTTTAAGGATTCCGGTCTGAAGCGTAAATTCTCATTTTTTTAATTTCATCTCCTAAACTATTTGAGATATGAAATTACTTATAAATTGCAAATATGTAGGTCTATTTATAATACAAATATTTTATTTGAAACATATACCAATAATTTTCAAACTAAACGCATATATATTATATATATATATATATTAAACTTTTTGAACACCAAAGGTCAAGTATTGCAACCCATAAAAAAAATCTAACCGAGATGTTGATGGATGTTGACGTTTCATGACCCCTTGAACCCTAAAAAGTGGTTTTTGCAATGCCGTCTGTCTGTGTGTTTGTTTAACCCTAAAATTAAGAGTAGTTTAAGAAAGGAAGAAAAGAGAAAAAAAATCAATTTTCTCAAAATCGGCTCTCTAAAGATTTTGATTAAGATTCATATATAGGTGTTGATTAAGATTATAAACAAAATGGCTATTTTCATTTTCCTATGAAAATGACTTTTAGGGTACTTTACAGAAGCGGAAATTTCCTTATCTCCGCAATTATTTAAGATACTAAATAACTTTTCATTTCAAAATTGTAGTACTATTAAAAATAAAAACTTTTATTTGAAATATATCTTTATAAACTCAATAGTTTCGGAGCTATTAGCAAATATATTAAAACAAAATAGTCAATATTTATTTATAAATGAGGAATTTAATAGAAAATGCGATCACCATAATATGTGCAACCTCTAATGAAATTTAATTTTGAAACAATTTTAACACCCTTGTGGACCCAATATCGATCTTTTTTTCTTGTTCCAACTATACGAGGGAGGACTTTAATTCTTTAAAAAGAAAATTATAAAATTTAAATCCGGGAGTCAACAAATGTTCAACGTAAGTATAATGCAATTTTTGCTTGGGTTTGCTTGTGTATATTATTTCGTTTCACATATATTACGAGTTTTTAGTAAATATCTACATTATTAAACAATGGAGTGAGAAAGTCCGTGCGGAGTTCCGTACCTTTTTTTTTTTTTTACCATTTCTCATTGTATCAGAAGTCTTGGAACCAAAGTTATACTGTACATAATGGTACCATTATGTATTCTTTTTCACGTTTTTATCTCGTTTTTATCTCGTCTACTACAACAATTTGGAAATGTAAAATAATTATAAATATGATTATTTTATTGCAATATTTTTTTATTAGAATGCAAGTGATTAGATATAGATAACTTAAGCTAGATATTTATTTGTGGTTACAGCCGTGTAGAACATTACATATGGGCGATAATCGAAACCTCATTATTCTGAGCTTAACTAGAGCATTGATCTTTATAATACAACTTGAATCTGGATGGACAGCTGAGGCTAACTTTTCGAGCTGTCGTTTACACCATTGATCTCTATAATATAACTGGATGGACATAACATGACATTCCAAGGACAAAGCGTGACGCTCAAGTGTATCGTCTGCTACACTGATGGGGGGACAGATTTAACGGTTTCTTTAAAAGTTCTTATGCGAAAACATGTCTCTGATGAATAAAAGTGTTATTGTTTGAAAATAGTGAAGTATTATACCACACTTTCTTGAAGAAACATTTTCATTAAAGGATATACAATCCAATTTTAGAGGTAATACTGTACAAATACGAATAAAACCTTAGATATTTCAATTTTTATGTAGTTGTCATCAATGCTGTTTACAGTCTGCCACGACCACTTATATTTAAAGGTGGTTATTAGCTTGTTATTGGTTTCATAAACAATATTATATTGAAAGTTCGATAAATATAATGAACAAGGTATCTTAAAACTTTATTAAACTATAATGAAACAAGTTAGCTAAAAACTGTATTACATTTGCTTGAATGACATACTTTGTGTACAAGTCTTACATTCCAATGATAAATTAGGTTATTGGCTTGTAGGAAGTACAGTATCTACTAAAACCTGATTTTAGTAATAATCCTAATCTGTAATGCCTTATTTCGTACCAGAATACTATCATATATATAATATTTTGGTAGGATGAACGGCAATTTAGAACAAAAGTAGAAATTTCCTTCTGGAAGGTATTTTATCTAACTAAATACAACTATAGGGTAGGATTCTGGTACGAGATAAAGCCTTAAAAGCGAGCTTCCTTAAAAATCATCGTATATATTAGGCTACATCAACTTATTTAAAGAAAAAACTAACAAGTTTTGAACTTTTATATGCTCTTCAAAGCTTTAACTAACATATTTATTTATTTAACCATTACACATTGATGTATCTCATGTATTCAATCAAATTAATGAACGATGTCAAAATGGCCCCATTTCCGTGTATGGGTGTAAGAGAGAAAGAGATACCCGAAAGTTTTCTTCTCTCTTACACAATGGTATGCAGACGACAGCTTGATAATTTCAGCCACAGATGTCCATCCAGTTATATTATAGAGATCAATGGTTTGCACACCATAGTGTAAGAGAGAAAGAAACTTTCTGATATATCTTTCCCTCTTATACACATTAAAGGCAATGTGACATTTTGACATCGTTTACTAATTTGTAGGATATGAATTATTATATACATCAATGTATGTCATAGTTAAATACAATAAATAGTTCAATAAAAGGTGTGAACAGCATAATTAAGTTAGAAACTCGTGATTTAATTCTTTAAATAAGTTCATGTAAGCTAATATTTACTGTGACTTTGGATGGAAGCCCATTTTAAAGGCCTTATCTTGCACCATAATCCTACCTTATACCTTTCAGAAGTTAATTTTTGCTACCGTTCTAGAAGGCCATTTATTCTACATAAATACTACCATACATTAGAATACTGATACAAAATAATGCCTTCCAGAACGGGATTCCTATCAAAATCAGTTTGTACTAATATTTTTTACAAGCCTATAACCTAAATGATAGCTTGAACATAAGACGGTTACATCAAGTGTAACATTCAAACGAATTAAATCAAACTATCAGATCCCTTATTTCATTATAGTTATCAAGCTTTCATTAAAATTTGGTTTATTTATCTAATTCTGAAACCAATATATAAACTAATGGCCCGCTTTAAATATATTGTGTCCAGTGGCCTTAGCGGAATGTAAACAACATGCTATGTAGCTAGATATTTTAATGTATCAAAGATTTCACTCGTATTTGTACATGATTACCTACCTGTGAAACTGAGTACGGTATATAATCCTTTAATGTAAATGTTTATTCACCCAAATGTGATATGATATATTCCATTATTTTCAAACAATAACAGTTTTATGCACAAGATACATGTTTGAACACAAGAACAACAACAACAACGAGAAAACCGTTACATCTGTCCCCTCAGAATCAAGCAGATGACGAACTTTGGTGTCGCACTTTGATTTTTTGCAAAGGGTGTGTTTATGTTCATTCAGTATATTATAGAGATCACTGAGCTAGAGTCAATAAATCTAATGGCATTATTTTTGATCGTTGATGGTGCTAGTGAGAAGGCATGAAGTACAAATGTGACAAAATTGTAAATATTCAAAGTAACATCTAAGAATAAACAGATAAAAACTTATCAGATAGATACCTAAATAGAATAATAATAGATATGTTTTTCAAAAATTTAATCATAGTTATGATCCTCATCAGTCATTTAAGAATATATTAGATTTTCTACAGACGGATTACTTAACTTACCTATTTGACGGAAGTTTGAAAAATAAACTCAGCTTGTATAGCCTCTAAATCTGCAAGCGCTCTGGGAGGAATATGATTATGTCATTGCTTTCTTAACCCAGTACACAGCAGCTAAAGCTTAATACAAAGATAGCCGAACGTTTTTTTAAAGTAAAGTAATGACATTAATTGGATATTGGTGTGGATTTTAAAGGTTTATTTATTATTTAAAGTTCCAAAATGTTCCAAAATCTTTAACAACTTAGTTTGCTTTTCATATAGCTTTGTGCATGAAACGCGCTGTCTTGTGTACTGAGTGACATCACAAGCTCAGCCAATCAGATGTCTTTTTCTATCTGGCACTACCTTTTATTCTCTTTACATTGGACGTGTGTAGGTTTAACACCTTATAATGGGAAATTTGGCCTATACAAAACCATGATCTACAAATTATCAATAACAAAATTTAAAATAAACTAGTAACCATTTTGTCAAAAAACACAAGGAACAATGATGAAATTTCTAAGGATGGATATGTCCTGTAAGAACAACAAATGGTAGTGTGTAGAGAGTTTAGTTTATTTTTATTTTTTTCCAATATTAAAATTGACTGACTTTTTGACCTAGTTCTTGGATTTATTCATAATTGTGAAAGAGTCAAGATTCATGAAAATGTAAATAAAAATAATAGATCAAATATTTACCTACTTATTAGTATTAACTGCTTGACGCCACTTAATTTGTTTTTATTCCTCCCATAGCCTACTAGGAAAATTGTATTTCTTAATGTTTTTATACAATAACTATTATTTCATACTCTGACGCATTTTACTTGATTCAGTTTATAGAAATTAATATAGTAAATTAATGTTTAAAATAACTATGTGTGAAACTTTAATAAACAACACTTTACGCTTAGCTTTTTTGTTGTGAATTTCTACCGCTGCCAGTACATAATGAAACAATGAGTGACCTATATTGCATAACTAAAGTTGTTGAGAACTACGTACGTATTAAAGAGTGATATCACAGCTTTACAACGATCATATATAATTTATTACAGCTTAGTTCACCCATTGGTAGCCTTTGTTTCTATAAGTTTAATCGAACAAATTGACTATTAGAGAGCAAGTAATAATGTTGACGCCCTTGGTTACTACGTACCTGACCTAGTCTCGCCTTTACTGCTAGCACATCTCAGCATACACTCGTTGTTGTAGCTTTTTCCATCCGTACCACAAACCGGCCAGTATATTCGTGGACATATACAGGCATGTCTCCTTTTTGGTGATCTCTCTGCCCACGTAACAAGGACAAGTGTAAAGCACACGAGCAAACTGATTGATCTTCTCATAACGCTGGAAACGTTTTAAATAATAATTAACTTAACATCACAAACTACACCACCATTTATCAAAAATAGTAGTTCTTTTGTCTAAGGGTATAATAGAGGGGCATTTTGGAAAGATTTAGATAGGTCTGGCTTATTAAACTTTCAAACACACTACACACACACACACACTAAACACTAAACACACTACTTTTTTTTTTAATAATACCAAATTCATTATTCAGTGTAGGATATGAGACACTTGATTTGCTCAACAAGTTGACTTTAGTACTCGACCTGATTGAGCGATACTCACATTATAAAAGAGAGGCTATTTAATACATAGTATATTAAATCATCGTTTAGTGCTAGTTAATGATAAAGTGTGTCAAGATGAAATATTTAACATGTATGGAAAAGTACGAGTATGTAGGTTATGCTGTATTAAGATACAAAAATTATGAAAGATTGAAAATCTAACAATATTTATTTCATTTTCCACAAAAGAAAGAATATCAAAAAGGGTAGTCTAGTCTATTAGCAACCACTTTTACCCACTGCCATTTAGTTTTAATGGTTTCGTAACAAATTATTACTATACAAATGTTTATTAGTATTAAATTATTATTTGTTTATTATTATTATTATTAATTATAAAAAAATTAGTTCTTCTAGATGTGCCGGGATTGATGGAATTCCAAGCTTTATTGTTACAGGCTGTGCCAGCTTTTTCAGCCCTTTGTTAGCCTATATCTTTAACATTAGCCTGTCAAATGAAACGATTCCTCTTACATGGAAACAATCTGTTGTCATTACCTATTTATAAAAAAAAGGGGTAAAAACAAATGTTTGTAATTATAGACCAATTTTTCTCTAAAACACTTTTTCCAAAGTATTCGATATAATCATACATGAGCATACTTTCCACCACCTTAAAAATAAACTTTCAGATAGTCAACATGGCTTTATAAAAAAACAAATCTACTGTCACTAATTTAGTTTAATTTCTCGGGCATGTTGCCCCTCAAGTCTCTGCCCAAGGTCAGGTTGATGCTATTTATTTTGACCAAAGTAAGGCATTTGACTTATGTCAGCATAGTATTATTCTCTCTAAACTTGGTAATTTTAGACTTTCTCACTCATATGTAGATTGGTTCAGTAGTTATTTGCATGAAAGATAATTTACTATTAAATTTGATTCACACACCTCAAATACATTTTTAGCATCCTATGGCATACCACAGGGTTCTAATTTAGGTCCCCTTCTATTTAATGTGTTTATTGATGACATTGATAAATATGTGAACTCATCTAGTTATTTACTCTTTGCTGATGATGTAAAATTATTTAAAACTATCAAATCAATTGCAGATTGTATAGATCTACAAAATGATGTAAATGGTATTCTACAATGGTCTTTGGAAAATGGAATGTCTATTAATAAATCTAAGACCAAATCCATATCTTTTACTAGGAAAACTAATCCTTTTTTTTACTTATAAATTGGGCAGTGAAAATATAGTTCGCACCCTTTATATTAATGATCTTGGTGTTCTCCTGGATAACAAACTTTATTTCCACTATCATGTTGACCATGTATTTTCCCATTCATTGAAATTACTTGGACTTATTAAATTTATTACTTCATTGTTTAAGAAAGTTGACTGTTGTTTATGTCTGTATTACGCCCTGGTTAGATCTAAGTTAGAATATGCTACTGTTGCTTGGAATTCCATTACCTTAACTGACTCCCTTAGTTTGGTAAACGTTCAAAGAAAATTTGTCGCTGCGTGCCATGATAAATTCTTTAGTAACCGGATTTATTATAATTATGACAGAATTTGAAACCTCTTAGGACTCCAAACTCTCTTCTCGCGTAGACTTTATTGTGATGCCTTTTTGTTTTTAATATTTTCAATAACAACATTTCTTGCAAATTTGCCCTTGATCATGTAAGCGTTCATATCCCTTCTCGGGCTTCTCGTAAACCAAAATTATTTTTTATCAATAGCTCTTATAAGGTAAGCCCTATAGGTCGTTGTATCCATAGCGCCAATTCTAGATTTGTCGAATTCGACTTCTATCATAAAAGAAAAGCTAAACTCAGAGAGTTATTTAAGGAAATCCCATATCATATAGATGTTCTGCCTATAATATTTAAATTTACAATATTCTGATCTATTTTTTGCATATTGTTACTGCTTTTAACCATTCTTTAGTTATTTATGCTTTTTATTATTATCATTATTAATTACTACTTTTTTCTTTTCTTTTTTCGTAACTATTCATTAGTATATAACATTATTTAGCCATTTTTGTTTATCTTATTTTCTCATGTAAATATATGTATTTGTATGGTACTTGTGTACTTTTCAGTGCTGGCCTGTTATAGGTCTTACGACTGTTGGCCAGCACTATAATAAAGGAAATTGAAATTGAATTGAAATATATAATATATATTAATAATTAATAATATTATTATTATTATTATTAATTATTATTATTATTATTATTATTATTATTATTATTATTATTATTATTATTATTATTATTATTATTATTATTATTATTATTATTATTATTATTATTATTGGGGCTATGCAAAGTTTCGGATTTTGTGTGAAGTCATGGTTTGTTTTTAATCTATTTTTATATTTGTCAAAACCGGAGGTAACGTGATTTGTGGAGACGACTGAATTGTATCCATTCTGAATGTTATTCATTCATACATTTCTTAAACAAGCATCACAAATAAAAAGTCTGATTTGTATCCATTCTCATAATATCCACAAAATCCTGAATTGTATCCATTCTGAATGGTCTCCATTCAGACAGTTTTCAAATAAACGACTTTAACAAAAATCCTGATTTTATATTAAAAGAGAGATAGTGCTCTCTCTAGTAAGCACGGAATGAGTTAAGGAAAGTCTCTGATACTGCCATCTATCAGACAAGTGACACCGCAATTAAATGGATACAAATCAGAATGGATACAATTCAGGATTTTGTGGATATTGTGAAAATTGAT
The DNA here is from genome assembly GCA_033556935.1 of Timema podura. Taxonomy (NCBI): domain Eukaryota; kingdom Metazoa; phylum Arthropoda; class Insecta; order Phasmatodea; family Timematidae; genus Timema; species Timema podura. Next base: position 20,102,576 of record JAVRXN010000003.1, on the reverse strand, counting down.
ACAAATAATACTTTTTATTTGTGGTGCTTGTTTAATAAAATGTCTGAATGAAGACCATTCATAATGAATAGAATAATTCAGGATTTTGTGGATATAATGCAAATAATTACAGTGGATATAAATAAGGATTTTTGTTAAGGTCATTTATTTGAAAACTGTCTGAATGGATACAGTTCAGGATTTTGTGGATATTATGAGAATGGATACAAATCAGACTTTTTATTTGTGATGTTTGTTTAAGAAATGTCTGAATGGATACTATTCAGAATGGATACAATTCAGCTCCCCCGATTTGTATCTATGGTTCTGCCAGGTTATCAGGATTTATTTTTTTAAGGTTTCATATTTTGTCATAAATCTGGCATGTTCCATGTCACCATAACTAAGTCGGGACCAAATCTGCCTCCATTTATATAAGTGTCCTGGGTTCGATTCTTGGGAGGGTTATTTTTAAGTACCATGTCTTACTACCCATTAGGGTTGTACGCTTATGTGCTAGTGAAGCTAATGTATTAGGTACTACGAGGAAGGTTGAATTTAGAGGAAGTTTGGCGTAGTTAGCTAACGTGCTAGTTTCGTGTTGAGCTTGACTGCTGAGGATGGGGATATCGAGGTTCGAATCTTGCTCGGGTGAACCGAGGTGGTTTTCCTAAATGGTATTCCACTCTCCCTCCACGCAAATGCGGGTTCACTTCCTCTATATCAACCTTCCAAATTCCTAGCCCATTAGCGTAATTAGTACTTAAGCGTATAACCCGAACGGGTAGTAAGATGCGGTGTGAATTATTATTGTATCCACATTTGCGTGGAGTGAGATTGGAAAACAATTTAAGAAAACCATCCTCAGTACACCCAATCGAGATTCGAACCCCACTTTTCCCGTCATCGGCATTGGCATAATCACAAATCCATTCTTAGATAAAATTGGGCTTACCGTTTTGCAGTGAAGAATTAATAGTCACAGTGTTGGGTATATTTTAGAACTAAGTTGGTTTATAAGTCGTGTGATAATATAATCCATTGGCTTAGAACGTATATGTTACATACCTCATTTATAAAATAATAGCATTTTTGGTCTCAACACATCGGAGTAGCTCTTATATTATTTCTTAATTTTCATAGCAAACATTAAAAACTTCTACTTCGCAAGAGTAATATATCTTATTAGTCCAAGCCTCACAATTTAGTATTAAAATTACTCTCCTTCGGTCGTGCCTAATTTTGTCCAGATAGGTTTAAAATAGTGCATATGGGAGTGACACTATCTCACTTACTGACCTAGACTACTTTTACTGGCGCAATCTAAATTTGTGCCACATTTGTGCCAAATTTCATAAACATCCACTAAAATTTATAAACTTGAGGGAGAAATTGACTCACAATAAAAATGACTTAGCTTGATGCAAGACTTAAGAGTCTTCTTCCTTATAGAAAATCTTCCATAAGGTTTCCCTGATAATTGTATCAAATTTTATAAAAATAATTTTATAACAGTAAGCGTGATGAATATGACTTACTGACTGACCTTGAAGTTAGATGATGTATAGCTCCTTTTACAGTTGGAAAATATTTCTTCCGACAACAGATTTATACCTAGAGGCATAACGGACAAAACTTAATTTATCTTGATGCGAGATGAAAGTCTCTTTTCTCATTGAAAACTTCTCACTTTATCTGTCCCTATTTTTCGAATTTGTTTTTCATTTGTAAGCCCAATTTGCTTTTGCTATCAGTAAGCCGGTAACCACCCCATCGATGAGTGGACAAAGACCACAGTCCAAGCGTTTTTTAATCTGTTAATTTACGGCCAAACATCTCCAAAGTTTACATTTGTGCTCTGAGCGCTAGTGTATGGCCATTTCATTGAATACCTTATTTATCTTACTCCCAAATTGCCATCAAGTTTAAAGCCAACAGAGACTACATTTTATTGCAACCGACAACATTTTTGCTGAAAATTGCATCACAGCCATTGAGAGCTATTAGCCGAGAGTAGAGCACGCGCTTTATATTAGTGCGCAGTTACTGTGGATCAACTGACGTCATATAGAGAGAAAAGGTTGGTTGAGTCTAGGGGTTTTCAAAATGCGGACCACGACAGGTTTTATGTTTTCAGTACAATTGGGAGGGAAAAAAAAATGCTGGATTTGTAAATGATCTATGTTTCAAAGAACCCCAAGTACTATAATTCGTTTTATAATTATGTAAAATAAACATGTCTCTAATTTTAAGATAATAATGTAGGCTGTATGATTCTCTCTATAAAAATTACACAATATATTTCTTTAAAACTAAACATATGTTGGAGGGGCATGAAGCTCGCCAGCAGCTCTGTTTGGTTTTAGAATTTACCCTTCAAACTAAAACTTTTGAAGACCCTGCTCTGGAGTCTAGATTAAACTAGAATGTGTTTAGAAAATGTACGCTAGAGCAGAGGTTCCCAATTTTTTTTGCCCACGGAACCCTAATTGATCATACTTTTTTTGGCGGAACCCCATTTTGATAATAACAAAAGTGATTGTACCTTGTAGTGTAGTATGAATATTTTCATGTTTGACATGAAAAGAAAGAATAATTATAAATAAAAAATAATTATTATAAGTATTATAAAACATTTATCGTACAAAAAAAAGTAACTATTTAATGTGAAGAATGAAATTTTTTCACATATTTACTTATAATAGCACTAAAATTAGGCTTAATGTCTGACAATTGAACGCGAAGATCTGAACTCGGAACCCCTTTGACCCTTCCACGGAACCCCAGGGTTCCGCGGAACACCTTTTGGGAAACGCTGCGCTAGAGAGTCACATAACAATAACAATTTACAAATAATACTTACCGTGCATACTTAACAACTTAAATTATTTAGTTAAATATTTTTTTAAAAAGTATTGAGTATTATTGTTTAAATCCTCGAGTCTGTATTCGTAAATATTTGCACAAAACTGTTCTTGTGATGTCTTCGTGCTGACATGAATATTATCGTTGCTTGCGAAGATTACATTTTTTATAGTGCGGCCTTGTGAGGTGTGTACGCAAATTAGTTCTGTTTCTACATCACTTTGAGTTTTTGAAAGCTCTTCTTATTTTTTTATTCCCTCGCATCATAGCTCTCTGAATAGTAAATGTGTTCAAGTAAAGGTAGTCTATTGTCATCATGATCATCAACAACTGTTTCCATCATTTCAACATTCTTCTTCCTTTAATTACTTCCATTCTTCTCCTCTCACTTGCATACGTTCTGTTATCTGCTCTTCCCATCTATTTTTTGGCCTCCCTTGCGGTCTTTTTCCCACATAGGCTACTTCATTTTCATCATTTTATTTGGCATTCTAGCCTTGTCTATTGTAATTAACGTAAAAACAATATAGTAATACATGGAAATGATTACACTTACGTCATTTAATCAGCCACGTGTTCCAGTAAAAAGTAATCAAATCATAATTTTTCCTTGCTAATCATTAATACTTTTTTTTTGCTAAAATAGCAAAATTAAACAATGACACACTCTTTTAATTATTTCCAAAATTCATTTCTAGATTACACAACAATAAGGTCGTTTCAAGTCCGTAAAATTTGAAAGATAATATTATTTTATTTATTTTTTTACCACTGCGTCTTACTGCTAGTTCGTGCTACGTAAATGAACTAATTACGCTAATATATTAAGAATGAGTAAAATTTAATTTAGAGGAAGTGTAACAAAATTTGTTTGGAGGGAGAGTAGTAAACCATTAAGGAAAAATCATCCTCAGTACTCCCGACCTGGTTTCGAACCCCCAACTCCCGTGATTGACTATTGTGAGTGTGACGCCTCAGACCAAAACACCACTGATGAGTGCCAATAGACTGTTAGTAATATTGTTTACGTTTCTGTTTCGTCAATCTATATTAATAAAATGAAGAGTTTTTTTTCTGTCTGTTTGAAGCAAAGAAAAGCATTTAAAGGGGTAACCACGTAATCCATTGCGTGGTTACCCCGGACATCACCGGGTACTTCTGCTAGTTTAAAATATCCGAGGACTAAAGGGTTTATTTCCCAAGGCAGAATTACGTCAGCTAGAGTAGGTTTCGTCTGTGGCAATGTATAGAATATTGTGCATACCGTTTGCATATTTATTTCGTTTTTTAAGTTTAAGATTTATTTATAGCAATTGTTAACTTACAGTAACTTAGCTAATTTTTTTATAGAAATTTTCAAGAGTGAAATAAAAAAGCATTGGTGGCAGATTCTTTTGATTTCACCTAATGGCAGCCATTGTTATTGCGCTTATCACAAGCATTCTTTTCAAATGTATTAATTTTAGTAATAATGTCAGCTGTTTGATAACTCAAAACATGAAAAGAGTAGGCTTATTGGTGATATACTATTAGATGAATGATTATATTCCATCAAAAAATATAAATTAATCACTGATTTACCTACTTAGAACTCAAATTTCTTTTTGTTTTAATGGTAGTTAATTTAACACTTGAGAAAAGCTTTAAATCAACGCATCACTCTGTAATGAAATTGACATCAAACCGCAAAAATGTTGCCAACCACTTAAGCCTGAATAAAAAAAAAGGACCAAACAAACAGATTTTAGATCTTTTGGAGTCGAATTCAATAACAAAAATATTCTTACCTTGGAAGAAGTAAGTTTTCTTGAACTTTGGATGAAACTGCGCTGGCGGTAGCAATTGTTTTAATCAAGTGATGAGCCGCAGTTAATGCTTAACATCGCTTCAAATATCTGTTCCACATATCTTTATCTCGGGGGAAAGAGGGGGAATCGATCTAATTTTTTTTACTTTAAAAAAAGGTAATAGATAATGTTCGCAAGTCTAGATAACATTTTACAAAGCAAAGATTACTCACGTGTCCAAGTCAATGGCTTCAAATACTAATTTGTTTTCGTTCGTAAATCTTGCGTGTTCACTGAAAGATTGTAGGTTGCGTCACAGAAATATATATTTCATTATATTATTTCATGAGAACATTTCGTGACGCATACGTGATTGTATTATTTGTAAATCATGTGTGACGTTCCCAAGATTCCCCATTTCTGAAGTACTTGATCCCAAAACATGTTGAGTTAAGAATGGCGCAGTTTTGTATGCTATCTTACGCCTTGATTTTACTAAATTAAACATTACGTTTAAAATTAAGGTACAGGCGCCAAAGGATTTGATAATTTTTATATTTTTTGTGCTAAAGCTAGAATTCTGTAACTTTGTATAAATACCTTTAGACAGTTTAGATTGAAAGGATATAAAGTCTACATATTGAAGGATTAGGAAGCGACAAAGCAAAACTTAAAATCTAGCATGTGGGCCACCTTAGAAAGCCAAGGGTCCAAAGGTGGCCCTTCCAAATAAATACTAAACAATAGCTAAAAATTTGTTAATAAATATGTTATAGTTAAAAAATAAGTCTTTGGCACAACAGCTACAAATTTAAATTAAATAATAATTTTAGCTACTAAATGAAAAATAACCGATTTCACTTTTTAACTGTATGTGAATTTAGAATTTTAAGAAATCAATAGTATTTTAGTCAAATCCATAACAGTCTGAGCATACAAATTCGGGAAATTTTTCGTATGCACGAATGCCCTTACATTCTTCATGTACAGTATGTAATTTCTACCGACTGTACACAGAGTGATATAAGGAATTTTATCCAGTTTACACAAGTGGTAGTAACATCTTTACTATCGTTGGGTTTCCTCTTGAAGAGTACTAGTGCTAGCTTCAAGACCGTAGACAGCCAATAAATTCGGGGGTGGGAGATGGGGGTTAAGCAGGCACATACCACAATTGCCAGAGGCTGGAAAAATTCTAATGATAAACACCTATTTGAAGTGTTTTATAGTAACAAAGCCCCCTAACTACTGAAGGCAAGGAAACATTCTAAATAATAAACACCTCTAAAAGCTATCTGGAGTGGGTTTTTTTATGGCAACATAACCCCTAATTGCCGAAGGCTAGGAAAAATTATAAATATTAAACACCTATAGAAGCTCTTTGAGGTGCTTTTTATGGCAACACAGCCCCTTAATTTGTACTTGTACCTTAATTTTGATATTGTTTGAACCATAAATAAAACCATATATATTTTGTTCATAAATTTCAGGGGGGTTGAACCCCCAGCCCCCCTCCAGACTACGGCCTTGGCTAACTTGTTATTCGAAATACTCGAAATGCTGCTTATGTCTTCTTTGTTTTATCCTATGAGTATCTTGCTTATTTTTTGTCTCTATGGTTTTCTTTGCATCCCCATTTCTTCCAATTTATGTTTCTTTAAAAAGACATGTTGAACTTGATGATCTATGGATATTTTCCTGGTATGTCTGTTAATTTTTATTAGTTATTTTTGATGCACTTAGAAACTCTGAAAATTGTTTGTTCTCGACCTCATTGACAGTTTCATCAGCATATGATTTAGTAGTAAATGTATTTTTATCAATGTAAACTATATTGGAAGATAAACCACAATCTTGCAAATGAGTTGAGTATGGGACTTTTGTTGAGTTCAGGATTAATAACTTCATCATTTACATGATTCTATTCGTATCATCTATTCGCATCTAGATGGTAGATAGCTCCTTCGAAAATGAATAGAATTTTACCCAGGTGATGTGTGTGTGCCATTTAATGAATGTTGCCGTCATCACAACTCTCCGCGTTTCCACTGCTGTTTTGGGCGACAAATCATTGCGCCATTCAGGTTTACATCTTTTGAATTTGAACAAAATTACTGTAGGTATCATTGGGGTTACTGCAGATAACAATGGTCAAGTTCTCACCGTGTTCTAGGCCAACGAAAAACACCCTTTTGAACCCTTAAAGCTAGAACTAATTATTATTGTTTATGTTAGGAAATGTGGCAACCTTTTTCATCAATGTTAAGAGTCATTTGGGGTTCGCCGTGTTCTGTGCCAACGTGAAACATCCTTTTGAACCTTCCAAAGCTAGAACTAATTATTGTTGTTTATGTTAGGAAATGTGGCAACCTTCTTCATCAATGTTGAAAGTCATTTGGGGTTCGCCGTGTTCTGTGCCAACGTGAAACATCCTTTTGAACCTTCAAAGCTAGAACTAATTATTGTTGTTTATGTTAGGAAATGTGGCAACCTTCTTCATCAATGTTGAAAGTCAATTGGGGTTCCTGTATGACGTCTAGCTCTAACATAAATTCGAGTGGTTTATTAAAGAGCTATCTATAATGAATCTATCCAGCTTAGCAGCTCTGACCTAATTCAGATTCTGGGATTTCCTTATTGATAGTTTAGGATGAAATTTTTATAAACTATCCAAGCCACTTTTTCCCTGCTCTTTTTGTAACTTATATTGAAAGGGTTTGTTATACTATTCATTTCAAAATAGCAGTAAACACTATTCCTGACTACCTTTGCAGTGATAGGCATTCCAATGTTCTGTAACAGAACAATTCTAGCATACAGCTCATCTTCTTGTTCTAGATATAAAATTGGATGTCTCCGTTTACCTTTATACTGCCACTCTTAATGGGGTTGCGCAAACTCCTTCGTGGAGTGTTGAAATTATAAGCAACCTCCCTAACATAACTTCAGATAACCCAAATGGGTAATTAGATGCCATGAAAAATAAATGGAATTAAATTTAAAAAAAATAGATAAACGACTTAATGATGGGGTAGGTATGAGATAAAGGCTAAGAGGAAGTGCATCCATATAATAATAGAGAAATGTCGGGAAACCTATTGTAATAATTCTATGTGGAAAATACCCCCGAAGCATTCAACTGGGCTACAGCCGATGTTACTCAAATGTTCTGCTGTCAGAAATTAAAAATTTAACCAAGGGGAATAAGAAGAAAGAATCAATTAATTAAATCGAAGCCCACATCTATGAGTACACGAACTATATTGTCAGGCTCGTTTGATCTGGTTTCCCAGTGAGAGGAATGTCAAAGTTCGAATATTGATTGAGCTTGTAATTAGTTTGTATTTTCCTAAACATGTATCCAACTCTACCTACACACAGTTGAACATACATTTTATCTCAATTCTATCTTCTTCCACCTTAACCCATAAGTATGAATGCGCGGATAGCCCGAACGGGAAGTAAACATTAACGCCCAGAGGAAGGCCACCATCCTTTCCCCCCTCCGTGGATAATATTCACCATCAATGACGGTTGAGAATGAACCCAAGCTACAAGGTCAGCGTATTAACTACACGCCTACCCCCAATTGATACATATAGACAGTTTCAAACATTTACTAGATTAAATTGTCATTCACTCTAGTAGTCGAGAACATATTTTAATTGAAATAATGTTCCCTGCCACAGCTGTGAAAGCTGCGTCCACCAATAGTACCCAAAAAAACTCGACCGGTGTATGAGTGTAGGTCCTATAGCTAGAAATTAACTAGAAACAGTCATAATACACTTCATGTAAGATTATATTTTTGATAGGGTATATCCGGAATATTATATACTATGTATTATTCTATCATGTTTTCGCTTAGGAAATGCGGAATTAACAAATAGACAGCTGTTAATACTCGCAAAACAACAAACATAATTTATTTGTATCTTCAAACATGACTTGGAGGAGATAATGGCCCTCATTCGAAATGATACACTTATCTCAGTCACGTGACAGTAAACACGTCGAGCACGTTTCAGTGTCTCTGGTACCTGGCGTGGAGATAAGGTTCCTAATACCTGGTGTGGAGATAGGGTTTCTAGTATCTGGTGTGGAGATAAGGTCCCTAGTACCTGGCATGGAGACAGAGTCCCTAGTACCTGGTGTGGAGATAAGGTCCCTAGTACCTGGCATGGAGACAGAGTCCCTAGTACCTGGTGTGGAGATAGGGTCCCTAGTACCTGGTGTGGAGATAGGGTCCCTAGTACCTGGCATGGAGACAGAGTCCCTAGTACCTGGCATGAAGACAGAGTCCCTAGTACCTGGTGTGGAGATAAGGTCCCTAGTACCTGGCATGGAGACAGAGTCCCTAGTACCTGGTGTGGAGATAAGGTCCCTAGTACCTGGCATGGAGACAGGGTCCCTAGTACCTGGCATGAAGACCCTAGTACCTGGTGTGGAGATAAGGTCCCTAGTACCTGGCATGGAGACAGAGTCCCTAGTACCTGGTGTGGAGATAGGGTCCCTAGTACCTGGTGTGGAGATAGGGTCCCTAGTACCTGGCATGGAGACAGAGTCCCTAGTACCTGGTGTGGAGATAGGGTTTCTAGTATCTGGTGTGGAGATAGGGTCCCTAGTACCTGGCATGAAGACCCTAGTACCTGGTGTGGAGATAGGGTTTCTAGTATCTGGTGTGGAGCAGGGCCCCTAGTACCTGGTGTGGAGATAGGGTCCCTAGTACCTGGCATGGAGACAGAATCCCTAGTACCTGGTGTGGAGATAGGGTTTCTAGTATCTGGTGTGGAGCAGGGTCCCTAGTACCTGGTGTGGAGATAAGGTCCCTAGTACCTGGCATGGAGACAGGGCCCCTAGTACCTGGTGTGGAGATAGGGTTTCTAGTATCTGGTGTGGAGCAGGGCCCCTAGTACCTGGTGTGGAGATAGGGTCCCTAGTACCTGGTGTGGAGATAAGGTCCCTAGTACCTGGCATGGAGACAGAGTCCCTAGTACTTGGCATGGAGACAGAGTCCCTAGTACCTGGCATGGAGACAGAGACCCTAGTATCTGGTGTGGAGCAGGGCCCCTAGTACCTGGTGTGGAGATAGGGTTTCTAGTATCTGGTGTGGAGCAGGGCCCCTAGTACCTGGTGTGGAGATATGGTTTCTAGTACCTGGTGTGGAGATAAGGTCCCTAGTACCTGGTGTGGAGATAGGGTCCCTAGTACCTGGTGTGGAGATAGGGTTTCTAGTATCTGGTGTGGAGCAGGGCCCCTAGTACCTGGCATGGAGACAGAGACCCTAGTACCTGGCATGGAGACAGAGTCCCTAGTACCTGGTGTGGAGATAGGGTCCCTAGTACCTGGTGTGGAGATAGGGTTTCTAGTATCTGGTGTGGAGCAGGGCCCCTAGTACCTGGTGTGGAGATAGGGTCCCTAGTACCTGGTGTGGAGATAAGGTCCCTAGTACCTGGCATGGAGACAGAGTCCCTAGTACCTGGTGTGGAGATAAGGTCCCTAGTACCTGGCATGGAGACAGGGTCCCTAGTACCTGGCATGGAGACAGGGTCCCTAGTACCTGGCATGAAGACCCTAGTACCTGGTGTGGAGATAAGGTCCCTAGTACCTGGCATGGAGACAGAGTCCCTAGTACCTGGTGTGGAGATAGGGTCCCTAGTACCTGGTGTGGAGATAGGGTCCCTAGTACCTGGCATGGAGACAGAGACCCTAGTACCTGGTGTGGAGACAGAGTCCCTAGTACCTGGTGTGGAGACAGAGTCCCTAGTACCTGGTGTGGAGATAAGGTCCCTAGTACCTGGTGTGGAGATAGGGTTTCTAGTATCTGGTGTGGAGCAGGGTCCCTAGTACCTGGCATGAAGACCCTAGTACCTGGTGTGGAGATAAGGTCCCTAGTACCTGGCATGGAGACAGAGTCCCTAGTACCTGGCATGGAGACAGAGTCCCTAGTACCTGGTGTGGAGATAGGGTCCCTAGTACCTGGCATGGAGACAGAGACCCTAGTACCTGGTGTGGAGACAGAGTCCCTAGTACCTGGTGTGGAGACAGAGTCCCTAGTACCTGGTGTGGAGATAGGGTCCCTAGTACCTGGTGTGGAGATAAGGTCCCTAGTACCTGGTGTGGAGACAGAGTCCCTAGTACCTGGTGTGGAGATAAGGTCCCTAGTACCTGGCATGGAGACAGAGTCCCTAGTACCTGATGTGGAGATAGGGTTTCTAGTATCTGGTGTGGAGCAGGGCCCCTAGTACCTGGTGTGGAGATAGGGTTTCTAGTACCTGGTGTGGAGATAAGGTCCCTAGTACCTGGCATGGAGACAGAGTCCCTAGTACCTGGTGTGGAGATAGAGTCCCTAGTACCTGGCATGGAGACAGAGTCCCTAGTACCTGGTGTGGAGATAGGGTTTCTAGTATCTGGTGTGGAGCAGGGCCCCTAGTACCTGGTGTGGAGATAGGGTTTCTAGTACCTGGTGTGGAGATAAGGTCCCTAGTACCTGGTGTGGAGATAGGGTCCCTAGTACCTGGTGTGGAGATAGGGTTTCTAGTATCTGGTGTGGAGCAGGGCCCTAGTACCTGGCATGGAGACAGAGACCCTAGTACCTGGCATGGAGACAGAGTCCCTAGTACCTGGCATGGAGACAGAGACCCTAGTATCTGGTGTGGAGCAGGGCCCCTAGTACCTGGTGTGGAGACAGAGACCCTAGTACCTGGCATGGAGACAGAGTCCCTAGTACCTGGCATGGAGACAGAGACCCTAGTACCTGGTGTGGAGATAAGGTCCCTAGTACCTGGCATGGAGACAGGGCCCCTAGTACCTGGCATGGAGACAGAGTCCCTAGTACCTGGCATGAAGACCCTAGTACCTGGTGTGGAGATAAGGTCCCTAGTACCTGGCATGGAGACAGAGACCCTAGTACCTGGTGTGGAGATAAGGTCCCTAGTACCTGGCATGGAGACAGGGTCCCTAGTACCTGGCATGGAGACAGAGACCCTAGTACCTGGTGTGGAGATAAGGTCCCTAGTACCTGGCATGGAGACAGGGCCCCTAGTACCTGGCATGGAGACAGAGTCCCTAGTACCTGGCATGAAGACCCTAGTACCTGGTGTGGAGATAAGGTCCCTAGTACCTGGCATGGAGACAGAGACCCTAGTACCTGGTGTGGAGATAAGGTCCCTAGTACCTGGCATGGAGACAGGGTCCCTAGTACCTGGCATGGAGACAGAGTCCCTAGTACCTGGCATGAAGACCCTAGTACCTGGTGTGGAGATAGGGTCCCTAGTACCTGGCATGGAGACAGAGTCCCTAGTACCTGGCATGGAGACAGAGTCCCTAGTACCTGGCATGGAGACAGGGCCCCTAGTACCTGGTGTGGAGACAGAGTCCCTAGTACCTGGCATGAAGACCCTAGTACCTGGTGTGGAGATAGGGTCCCTAGTACCTGGCATGGAGACAGAGTCCCTAGTACCTGGTGTGGAGATAGAGTCCCTAGTACCTGGCATGGAGACAGAGTCCCTAGTACCTGGTGTGGAGATAGGGTTTCTAGTATCTGGTGTGGAGCAGGGCCCTAGTACCTGGTGTGGAGATAGGGTTTCTAGTACCTTGTGTGGAGATAAGGTCCCTAGTACCTGGTGTGGAGATAGGGTTTCTAGTATCTGGTGTGGAGCAGGGCCCCTAGTACCTGGTGTGGAGACAGAGTCCCTAGTACCTGGCATGGAGACAGAGACCCTAGTACCTGGTGTGGAGATAGGGTTTCTAGTACCTGGTGTGGAGACAGAGTCCCTAGTACCTGGCGTGGAGATAGGGTTTCTAGTACCTGGTGTGGAGACAGAGTCCCTAGTACCTGGCGTGGAGATAGGGTTTCTAGTACCTGGTTTGGAGACAGAGTCCCTAGTACCTGGCGTGGAGATAGGGTTTCTAGTACCTGGTGTGGAGACAGAGTCCCTAGTACCTGGCGTGGAGACAGAGTTCCTAGTACCTGGGATAGATACAGGGTTTCTAGTACCTAATGTGGAAACAGGTTCGCAAGCACCTGGGATGGAACCAGTGTCCCCCAAAATGAGATGACCTCCCTGACAAGAATTCCACGCAGCGGATAGCGTGCGTAACATATTGATATTGATCCGCTGTGAAGTCTCCATGGAAAATGCCGTGGCGGACACAGAAGGCCAAGGCGTCACGCAACCTTGAATGAGATATTGATTGTTCCGTGGTGTCCACAATCACTCGCTCGCTTTACCAACCTATTAGATAGTCTTATGAGGATAATAGGAGAACCAGGTGACATGTCTGCAAGTCTTATGGGAACGCAGGATTGTTAAATTACGCTGTAAATTGCCCGATCAAGGCTTATATTTTGTTATATTTATTTTTGCAGCCGCCTACCCATGAAAGTCACTGCCTAGGCGTGGGTTTTTTTAATTTTCAACACTTTATGTGTAAACTGCCTATACATGTAGTGATAGAAACTCTTAATGATGAGGTACCAAGCACCAATAGCTCAACTTGAGCTGCGTTTGTTCAATAGTTTATGTCTTCCTCGGTTAGAAAGATTGAAGGTATGTTCTGTCAAAAAATGAATTTCACCGTAATATTGACAGATGACATATATAATTTACATATGATAAGAAATAATGTTATTATTATTAGCACCGCGTCTTACTACCCGTTCGGGTTATACGCACTTACGCTAATATGCAATGGTAGAGTGATTGTGAGATGAAATGGAGGACCTACAGTTTAACGTGGAATCCGAACCACGGTGGAGGCCTGGCATTCCTCACATTCACAAGTTGTGATTAATACACGTCTTGTCAGAGGTGAAGGAAGGGTTTAGCAATCAGATAAATCTGTGCCGGGACCGAGGATTGAACCCCGGACCCTCAACACAGAAAGAAATAATGTTACCATCCAGACATTTTTCTCCCATCTGTCAGTTAAATTGTGAATAATATCAAAGTGAACTGAATCAATAAATCAATCATCTCATCATTTAGATTTAGACAAGTTTTTAACTATTTTTCTTAAATAAGAGTTTTGAAACTATATTAATTAGCTACTGATTTTAGATTGGTTTTAAATGTTTATTAAAAGGATTATGAAAGATCCAAACACCAAGGACTCTATCAGGGTAACAGGACTAGGGAGTGCATTGAATCTTGTGCCAGAGCCTAGGATGGAGCCAGGATATTATAAAGTGTCCATTTACATTATTTCAGATCGAACCAAACGAAAGGCTGGTCTTGTAATGTTGTATAACCAGTGGCGGATTAAATTTGTTGCTGCCTAGGGGCTACACAGATATTACCATCCGCTCCCTACCTCAACCCGGAAACCCCTTCAGAGACATTCTTACCCCTCAAACTCCCGTCCTTTGTAAACTATAGAGCAGCGGTTCCCAAACTTTTTGAATGGCGTACCACCCCAACAATTCTCGTAATTTGTGGTACCACCAAGATGATGCTCAATATTTACTATTTCGGTACAATTTTTAATGGTGGCCAGGGATATAAGAACACAGACTGCGTGGCTGCGCCGGCTATCTGAGCTTGAATCAGTGCTGCCCCCCTTCCAATCACTGCTTGGATATGTTTTACTTATGGTTGGACTGGGTCGTAATATAGTTCTAGTATTTGATGAGGCCCTATTTCTTGACGACTTTAATTTGCTTGTTTTGTTTGGCTTGCCACGGTGTACCACCGGGAATAATTGTATGTGCCGCTGATGGTACGCGTGCCACTATTTAGGAACCGCTGCTATAGACCATATAGAGAAGTCGTATATGAATGATAATGACTGATAAGGGACTTCCGGTATAATATAACCCTACATGTAGCCTATCCACGCGCTATACACATCCATCTCGGGAGGAAGCCTATGTGTTTATATAAAAAAAGTTTTATTTGTAGAATAACAAAGAGATGGATAATGTTAACTTTTTCAATATCAATAGGTTTTCCTTGTGTTTTTTTTTTTTCAAAATTTGCCGCCCCTCTGATTTTGCCGCCCTGGGCTATAGCCCTCTGAGCCCTCCTGTAAATCCAGCAGTGTTTGTCAACTGTCACGTTAGTTTGTAGAGGACTAAGGTCGAACTCTGATGACGTCACCAAGATATATCTCGTAGCTTTGCTCGTGTTTACAAACACAGGAACTAGGCTACAATGTAACTGGGTCCAAATTGACGCTTGGACCAAAGATTCCAATCTTAGATGATAGTTCAATGCTTTAACAAAGACCTTTCTCTGTAGTGGTTTTTGTATGAACAAACCTGTGTTCCAGCTCGTCAGTCTCGCAATTGAGTGGATTACCGGTGGCGCGTTGTTGAGGTTCGAATCTCGGTCGAGAGCGTTGGGGGTGGTTTTTAATGCGATCCGTCAATGTGATTTTCCCAATCTCTTCCGACGCTAATGCGGGTGCGTTTGATCTAAAATCAACTTTCTATATCTTTACTCGTTGGATTAAATCGTTATTTAAAAAAAGCTCGTCGTTTTATAACAAACATTGTTGCGGCACTTTCACCATTTTATAAACAACACTACTTTTGATATTTTTCTAAAATACGATTAATGTTCAATTAATATAATATGTAGAGGGTTCGTTGTTCTGACCATGTGACACACTTTGTCCGCATACGTCGGCACTATCTTCGCCGACAGACGGTGGCCGCTCGGTCGGTATAGTCCGATTGAGGACTGATTCCTTGGAGTTTATGTTATTTGTATAACAATTTAAAGCAATCATATTCTATACGTTGGTTTTGGTAGGAATTACTAAATTTACTGAAACTATTTTAATATATTCATACACCAAGTAATTTTATCTGCAGACTTTTGATAGATATTATCAATACCTATAAAATAACATTAATTGTATATTAAAATGTTATAAACTGTCCTTCCAACCAAAATTAGGGTCTAATTAGCAAAGAGATTGAGTCAGAAATAAATACCAGTGTTGGTATACGATTTATTATTATAGAATCTGCTGTCAAAATAATGATCCTATATATTATTTCCATTGTCAACATCCCTTTTTCTCAACTAATACAAAGCCTACAACGATGAATAAGGTATCAGTGGATAGGATTTTTTTTTTTTACCGAATTCTGACATAGCATATTCAGTTTACGTTAAAACACATTGTTTGTTTAAAATTTAAGTTAAAACAAAAATCTAACTTGGAATTCTGACATCAAATATTGTATACAAAGAGGTATTGTAAATTGTACGTTCACATTAATAAACTCGCTTTGCTATTTTGTGTGTTCACTTCGCTGAGTATTTAATTTCAACAACCCAACAAAAGACTAAATCAATTTTTTGGAGGGGAGGGAAAGGTTGAATGTACGAACGTTTCGTAAGGGTGTACTGGTATACCTATAATAGAATATTAATAGAACAGTATCAGAACATTGACAGAACAGTGGCCTAACACTGACAGAAGAGTGACCTAACATTGACAGAACAGTGACCTAACATTGACAGAATAGTAACATAGCACTAACAGAACAGTGGCCTAACACTGACAGAAGAGTGACCTAACATTGACAGAACAGTGACCTAACATTGACAGAATAGTAACATAGCACTAACAGAACAGTGGCCTAACACTGACAGAACAGTAACATAACACTAACAGAACAGTGGCCTAACACTGACAGAATAGTAACATAACACTAACAGAACAGTGGCCTAACACTGACAGAATAGTAACATAACACTAACAGAACAGTGGCCTAACACTGACAGAATAGTAACATAACACTAACAGAACAGTGGCCTAACACTGACAGAATAGTAACATAACACTAACAGAACAGTGGCCTAACACTGACAGAATAGTAACATAACACTAACAGAACAGTGGCCTAACACTGACAGAATAGTAACATAACACTAACAGAACAGTGGCCTAACACTGACAGAATAGTAACATAACACTAACAGAACAGTGGCCTAACACTGACAGAATAGTAACATAACACTAACAGAACAGTGGCCTAACACTGACAGAACAGTGACCTAACACTGACAAACAGTGACCTAACATGACAGAATAGTAAACATAACACTAACAGAACAGTGGCCTAACACTGACAGAACAGTGACCTAACACTGACAGAACAGTGACCTAAACACTGACAGAACAGTGACCTAACACTGACAGAACAGTGCCTAACACTGACAGAAAGTACAACATTGACAGAATAGTAACATAGCACTGACAGAACAGTGGCCTACACTGACAGGAAAGAGAATGTTCATACTCAGCTCTACTTGCTGAAATACAGTTACTGCTAATTCTGAGAACCACCTCTCTCTCTCTCTCTCTCTCTCTCTCTCTCCTTCCCCTGTTACCCGTGACCCAGTTCTCAGGCGTCTGCACTCTCTCAGAGCAGACACGTGACTTACCTTGCACACTCTCCTGCGCCGTGACTTGGCAAGAGAAGACTAAAGGTCTAGTACAGATCAATATTTATAAAATTATGTATCTTGATACAAATTAGATCAGTTATTATTATAAAGTTGAAGATTATTATTATTAGCACCGCGTCATACTACCCATTCGGGTTGTACGCACTTACACTAATGTGTAATGGTAGGGTGATTGTGAGATGAAATAGAGGACCTACAGTTTAACGTGGAATCCGAACCACGGTGGAGGCCTGCACTCCACACTTTCACAAGTTGTGATTAATACACGTTTTGTCAGAGGTGAAGGAAGGGTTTGGCAATCAGATGAATCTATGCGGGACCGAGGATTGAACCCTGGACCCCCAGCACAGAAGTCCGACACCTTACCTCTAGACCGCCAGGTCACCTTGAGGCTTATTAATTATTATAATAAGCATAAAGTTACAATACTTGTAAATATCAATTTTCTTAAAATTATTAAACAAAAAATCTCTTTTATTTTATTGAGTGAACATTGATTTTGTAAAAAGTGAATTCATAAATACTATTATTCATCTGTTCTCTGTTTTACACCTTACAGAGGTAGCAGACGCCAAGGGAAAAAATCGGCTGTCGGGCCAATACAATGCTAGCCTGGCTTTAGCGGAATCGCAGGTAAGGTAATAGATATAAAATACGTATAAAATAGTGTTTTCGGGCAACACTGACAAAATATTGTTAGGTAACTATTATAATTTTATAGTTATTAATACAACCAGTTCAAAAGTGATAGTTGCAGCTCTCGCTACTTGACGTGTGGACATTTGAAAATAGATTTAGCAACTTTTTGCAACTGACATATTCACCTTCATATGTCAATCTTAGAGTTAATATGTACTGTACAATATAAAATTCACACCAGTGGGCACGAGGACAAAGGCGTGAGTTTCATCCAGTCCAGTTTGTCGGCGACGGGGAGGTTCTAGGTTCGAATGCCAGTTGTTGTACTGTAATTTTTTTTCACCTAAGGACCTCCCACTTTCCTTCCACGCAGATTCTGGTATATTTGCTCTAAAATTCTACATTTCTTCTTTATACCCCATTAGTGTAAAAATGCATATAAGTGAAACGCGAAACTACCTAAAAAAAAATACAAATTTAGGCCTTAGTACTCTATAGATGCTTCATTTTATATCAATTGTTTCATACAACATGAATGTTCTGTAGGAAGACTCAACCTACACCTGCACCTACTAGTGATGTTACAAAGAAGGCTTCAATGTATTTGCTTATGGTTACCAACGCCCTGACTATCTCCTGGAAGTTAAGTTTATCAGAAGATAGTGCTTAGTCTGGTATTTTCACTGCCATAAACCTGGCTTTATTGTGTTGAAACGTCTTGAAATGTATCTTTATTATGTTAGTGTAAATGTAGATGAAGACTCCACTGCAACAAGATTTGCTCCATTTCTTGATCTTTTTTTTCAGGAGATAAATATAAGTGTGTATGGACTTTTGAAAAAAGTATGATATTTGTATGTTGTATTATCTGAAATAAAAAAAGAAAATGGAGCTGTCTCGTTGTTGCACTGGAGTACTCAATTATATTTACATTAAAAATGGTAGATATTGCGTCTTAATAAAATGAAGGTTTTATTAACCTTGACAAACAACTGCGCACTAAGATTAATTCAGCATTGGGTAAGTTCATTGTTTAAAAAAAAAATATATAATTAAAGAATAAAAATAATTTTTTTTCTTATAAATTAAAAATCAGAAAGTAATAAATGCTGTTATTTCATTTCCTTTTGATTTAAATCCAGGAAGGAAACTTTTAATAAGCAAATATTTAATGCAAGTCTTATACCTCGTCCACGCAGTTGTTTTTAACCTGGTTACAACGAGAATAAAGTTATTATATATAGAAACATTTGCTAAAGCAAAATATTTTTATAGCCTTTTATATAGTTCAACCGATATAAGATAACTAACAGTCTTACTAACCTTCAATAAAGCTCTAACATTATTGTACTCCTAGCCCAGAAGTCAACCATTTCCAGATAAGCAATATTTTTAATGTCCCCAAGCCTTATTACCCGTCACATCATATTTACACAAATAGATAAAGAGAATAAGTTTCCATTTAATAAGATACAGTTAGACCAACAAAACTAAGTTAATGACTTGAATAAGTAGCCCTAACGTCCATCACCATCCAACCAACTATATGTTATGACTGAGATACGAGTCCTAGCCATAACATTACCATCTAACCAGACTATATGATATGACTGAGATACGAGCACTTACCTCTCCATCACCAGCGGGTTTTTTTAGGCTGGAAAAATATTCAGTTAACGGTATTTTATGTAGTCCGGAATATGTGTAATAAAATATTAAATTGTGATTTAGATGTATTCATAAGTTGTATTTGTACGTTTGGTACAAGATTTATAACGACTTACTGTAAGGGGTATAGATAATGAAGACAATTTTGAGTTAGTGAATCCGGAGACCGGAATCCAAACCAAAACGCTCCATAACAGGAATGATTGGCCAAGCATCAAATTTGCATATCACACCTAAAATTACAAAAAATGAACAATCATACATTATATTTATTTTTTGTTTAAAACTCTTTTATTTAATCCGAACAAGTTAAGATATAACACCTTATCTTACACTTAACTAGATTAGCAAAAACAAAAAAAACTGATATTTTAAATTTAAAAGAAGCTACTTTTAAAACGAAAATATTATTTAATACAAAACAATTACAAAGTTAAGTTATTATTTAATAGTTTTAAATAGTTATTTTGAAGGCAGTTAACGTAGTCGAACTGTCAGTTGTGTGGTATACAGAGAACGGCTCACTTTTACATTATGCCGTTAATGTTTTAATAAAATGAAACAGGGATGAAAAATATTCGGTTGGAGATTAGCTAAGAATTTTTAAGACTAAAGTAAAAGAATGAAATGAGCGTTGTTCTATTAGCCGTAACCATTCAAGTTTTTTGAATTAACACACTGGTCCTGTTAGTGTTGGATCCGATTAACTACCAATTCCTTTATTAACTAACTTTATACACTGTTGACATAGTCAAAATTAGGCAGCACAAGACTTGGTACAAGTATAACATTAAGTTCACATGGTTTGAGAGTGTGTATTCGTATATCAGTGCAGCTTTTATTGTATATTATTATTAGCACCGCGTCTTACTACCCGTTCGGGTTATACGCACTTATGCTAATGTGTAATGGTAGTGTGATTGTGAGATAGAATGTAGGACCTACAGTTTAAAATGGGATCCAAACCACGGTGGAGGCCTGGCATTCCACACATTCACAAGTTGTGATGAATAGACGTCTTGTCAGAGTTGAAGGAAGTGTTTGGCAATCAGATAAATCTATGCGGGACCGAGGATTGAACCCCGACCCCCAGCACAGGATTCTGACACCTAACCTAACCTGACCACCAGGTGACCTGTGTTATTGTAAATGTCAGTCACAGGACTTGTCCAAGTCAAATTTTCTATCATTACTATGCCTATGATATTTGTTTCGTGAATGTTGAGGTATTACATTTATTTTTACATTCAATCGTTGATTTACAATCTATCCATATAGAGTCTAATATCAGTGACATTGATTAAAGCTGTACATGTGCTGTAGTACGGATGGTAGCTTTATATAAAATAATAGATCACGTTCAATGATAAACTTGTGAAGCTAACGATCGAAAAAGAACTCCAATCATTTGATAAGGTGGGAAGAATTGTATAGTCTTCAACACTCTTAATAATAATAATAATAATAATAATAATAATAATAATAATAATAATAATAATAATAACAATAATAATAATAAGCACCAGCGTCTTACTACCCGTTCGGGTTATACGCTTAAGTACTAATTACGCTAATGGATTAGAATCGAGAGGGTTGAATTTAGAGGAAGTGAACCCGTATTTGCGTGGAGGGAGAGTGGAAAACCATTTATGAAAAACCCCCCCAGTTCACCCGACCGAGATTCGAACCTCGATCTCCCCGTCCTCGGCGGTCGAGCTCAACACGACTAGCGCGTTAGCCAACTACGCCACCGAGGAGGGTTTCAACACTCTTAGGCTGAGACTTTTTTTGGTTGAGAGTATTACTATAGTTGGAAGTGAGCATACACTAAATAACTGTGCGGAAGATATGTGTTACTTACAATAGGGTGGATGCTAATTGCTACTTATATTTTGTTGTATTAACATAATAGAAATCTTACCATGGCCACGAGCTTTCGATTTTATGCGCCTGATAGTCTTTTGTAAGTCAGCAGAATAAATATAGAAAAAATTTAGTTTTAATGTTTTATGTGAGACATTTCAATATTAGATTCAAGTTAATGAGGTGTATGTAGTTTAAAAATATAAGGATTTTCTAAAGCCTTGCTTTAATGGCCAATCAAACCAGAATCCTCCATCCTAGCATTGAAACGACCAATATTTTGACACGATGAGACGCCAATGTTGGTGGATATCCCAACTAATTTTTACAATCTAATACAGTCATTGTCTGTTTCATGCAAGGAGATGTAATTTATAGGTTCACAAAATAATATAATAGACAACAAGGTGTCATGTCTTTGTGAGTCGTGCCATACGACAGTGTCCGCTGGGGTGCCTGCATCCATGATACAAAGCACCACTTTGAAGCAAAACAGAGGTGTTGGGTAGTTTTTTGGGGAGGAGGGGAAATGAAGGTAACTATATCTTAGTGCCTATCAATAAAATCAAAATATAGAATTTCTCCCTTTAAAAAATTCTCTAAAAATTGATTTTATTTCCTGCATTTGATAGTCTCTACTTTGGACTCAAAACTAGAATTGCGTAATCAGCTGTAAGATTTGAGTTGATTCGGAGTTCGCCAAACGTAACAGCCACCCTTGTGTTAAGTGAGTGTATAAATAATAACAGTTTATTTGTTTTCTAAAATAAACAGCGTTGAGTCCCGAAAGGTCCACAATCAATTTGAAGCGAGACAAATAGTGTGTGTTAATTTGTAATGTCCTCATGTTCCTATTTACCGCTTAGTTAGAACCACAGACTGATATAAAGATTACACCCCCCCCCCCCCCCCCACACACACACTTACCAGTAGAAGACATTCGGACATTCACAACATTGCCAGCATGACAAACAAGATCATCAAGTTTGTAAATCTTTAATTTGTCTCGGTTGTTTTTTTCCAGAGGGCAATAGCGCCAACCGTAAATATATCAGCATTTTGGAGATAGCCTGATGGAAGTATTGCTAAATCTTATCTGACTCTGAATGTGAAATCTGTCACCCGATGAATGAATCATTCAGAGTAAATCAATCAGCGCGTGTCAGTCTGTTACAACTGCCCCTATAACTGTTGGTTTCTCAAAAAGCGACACAAACTTATAGATAAGATCAGTTGGATTGTGTGAAAGTTATCTGAGATATTACAGCTCCATCATCGACGTGAAACATTAGAAATACCCGCATTGGTGACAACGTGGACAAAGGAGTTAGTCTCGACTGGTCTGGCTTTACAGGGACAGAAAGGTCGGTGTTCAACAAATCTCGTCTGGGTGTACAATCGATGTTTTTCCCAAATGCTATCCCACTCTAAATCCACGAAAATGCGAGTGCATTTCCTCTCAATTCCACTTCCCCGTATTCCATTATTGAAGTTAAATTCGGACAGCTCAGACAGGTAATAAATCTTACACCGCGATCAATCAAACTCGTGAATTACGCTGACCCGAAAGGCCGGCACTCAAATCTCGACCAGAAACAATGAGCTGTTTAGGTTTAGTAGTTTTTCAGTCTCTCCTAAATAAATGCTGGCGCATAACTCTCGGCGTCCTCATCTTTACCCGTGTTAGGTCAATTCTCAGGAGGCCCAAACGGACAGTGGGACGCGCTGCCTTGTAGGCCGACTTAGGACGGGGATGCCCGGGTTCAAGTCCAGACGGTGACTTCAAATAAGGTTGGGTTGTTTTGTGTCAAGGGGTGTTGCACTAGGCTAAGTCTATTTTTAAGTCTAGTCCTGTGTTTGGAAATCACTCAACACTAAGGTGGTTAACGATACAATCTAAATGGTAGTAATGAGAAGGCAGTTTAAAAAGTGCAATCTCATTAGTGTGGAGAAGGGAGGGGAAAACCACACTGGTAAATCACATGATAGGAAATCACCCCCAGTAGACCTGGCTGAAATTCGAACCTCTTCCTCCCGGTCACGGGCAATCTGGTATATTGCAAACCTGACGCTTTAGACCTCGTGACCACAGGCACGGGCCTGAAATAATCCTTTGTTGATTGCTCCTAAGAGCTGATTGCCCGCCCTTGTGTGAGTGTAAAAAAAATAGCAAAGTCCCAAATAAACTGCCTGGTGCAAGGGGCTTAATTTAGCCCCTCCTTCCCCCCTTACATTTCACAAACTCAGCGGCTCTGACAAAGACAGGACTGCCAAAATTGTTTGGGGTCAGATAGAGGGGAAACAAACAAAGTTTATTATCTCAACATCAGTTGCTGTTTCAACTTTCTACGCACTAACTAATGCCCTCGGACACAGACTTGTCTGTGCCCTCGATTATGTTTTCCCACTTAAAGGTTTTTGTGATCATTTTTTTTCCTTGCATTTTCGGGGACAGTTGTCCTAAAATCGCTGATGAGAGAGACGTACGTAATATATACGAGACCGTAGTGGCGCATGAGTATGCAAAACCTTTCGGACGCAGTTTCTCCTATTAAGATTTAAGAGGGCCTATTTAAGATGGCGGACGGGCTAGGTCCCATTGACATCATTATTTCAGTAACCGCTCATCCGATTTCAATAATTTTTTTTTACCAGGAATATCATAAAATAGTCTTTAAAAAATTTTTATTAACATTTTTTGAAATATACTTTTAGTTATCCTGTAAAAATTCAAAAATCATTATGCTTAATAAAAAACTAACAGTTTCACCTTCAAGTGGAATTACTCATTTCTTCACTAAATCTTTTATCACTTAAATAAACAGTTCCAAACCATTTCTAACACACATCATTCAGTCATTTAATAATATTACATGGTGGGAGTATTAAAATAATCTTAATCTTGCCACCGGTCATTTTGGGCCAAAGCATTTCTCACTGGAGCATTTGATTTTTATTTGAAATAATGAAAACAATAACTCTGTATAGTAATGAAGAATACCTATGGATTGTTCAGTAAAGACGTAAAAGAATTACACCCATACACTTTATTCAATAAAAAAGATTATTATTATATCCATCAATCAAGGGAGACATAAACTGATTCATTTTAAAGTCTTCGGCAAAACACGCACATCATGGAATCTTCAGTTCAGTTTTGTTTTTTTGCAAGCGCAACTAAATGTCATAGAATATTTCCTGCAATTACATGGTGGAATTAGGTCATATCGGGCACTGCTTTTCTTATGAAATATCTCAGCCTAAGTTCATTAATCTATTCTTCGTATCCAAAATCCCCTTAGAGTTTGATAGGAAAGTGATGTAGGATTCGAATGTCTAGACCTCGAATCATCTCACTTGTTATTGTTCGGAGATTTACAACCTGGTTAAAGTCATTGCTTTCTTGATACAAGTCCATTGCCATTACATGTGTTTTATTATTGCTACTCAAGGTTTCTTCCACAAAATCTTTGTTGTCAATGGCGCCATGTAAGAAGAGAGATGGATTCTTGTAGCATTACCGGAACTGGAACATTTTGAGATTGATTTTCCCAGATTACTTTACGCCAAAGCTCTTCATCTAAATCATGTAAGGCAGTATAATATGAAATGCAGTGGCCTGATTTGAACAACATTGTAATGATGCTTTGATCGAAGTAAGATAATGAACAGACTATGCCAAGGCTACATTGCCTCTAACAGAAAAATAAAAGTCAAGATAAATGTATGTATCATGACGTAACTTGTTATCACTTAGGTTTTTCATTGGCAAACAAATGGTTCATGAAGAAGGCCCACAATGGTGGAAGCTCAAGATTGTTTAATTTATTTTTACCACAATTTCGTCTTAGCACAACCTTCAGATCGTAATTTGTATTGTGATATTTATTCTTTAGCTGAATTGCAGTGTCTTTCAAGTTACCATGGAAATTATTTACTTCTCTAATTTTTTCAGCCATTTGTCCCATAGGAATGTTACTCATCAAAACAAAAGTGATTTAGATCCATCTGATGGATGCGTAAATAATAACTTTTCACCAAAATTATCAATTAGAAGATCTCTTGTAGTTCGTTTTCAATACAAATGCCTTTCTACTATTGAAATGTCAATAATCGATTGGTCAAATAAGTTAGTTCAAAAGCCTTAATTTCGAATTCATCCCCTATTTGTGTTAATAACTGATTTAGTGATTATTGTAGAAGTTCACGAGGAATTGTTTCGAGAGCCATCCACTCTTGTTTCCTGAATCCCTCCTAATGTAACTTAGTTTCCAAGGCATGGCTTATAGTGTCTTATTTCGTTGTTGAACAAATAGTCTGTTTCCACACAGTACTTTTTTGTTTTTTTGCAAATACACCATCAGCTTTAGTTTGAGCTACTTGTAGCAATTTC
Organism: Timema podura; assembly: GCA_033556935.1. NCBI lineage: Eukaryota > Metazoa > Arthropoda > Insecta > Phasmatodea > Timematidae > Timema > Timema podura. Next base: position 20,076,954 of record JAVRXN010000003.1, on the reverse strand, counting down.
TCAGCTTCTGGCCGCTCAGATGAAAGAAATAATTTATCTTCTTGTTCCTGTTTTTTTTAAAATAATACAACATTTATTTTTTCTTTATAATTTGAACATTTTCTGACCAGAATAGCGACGAAACTTTAGGAAAAGGTCATCAGTCGTCGTCACATTGTTCAACACTGTCTAACTGTTTTTGTAGTGTGATTTTCTTCCTAGAAATTTTTCTTCGTTAACATGTAACTTGCGAGACACACTTTGTGCCGCGATAATGATTGGTTTTGCTAATTCGGGTGAAACATTTAAAAAAATCGTTTTGAAACATCTTAACGCCGTTCTGATGCATGCTGGACGGTTAAATATGTTTCTGCTTTAGGCTTAAGTGTATTAGGTCTCCACCTCATTACAAAAAATACAAACGTTAAAGTTATTTGAATGTTTCCTTTTCACTGACACCACTGGAATAGACATATTAAATATTAATAGTAGGCCTACCGTACGCACACATAGCAAGATATTAAATTACACATTTGGACATAACACTACTTGACGTGAACGCTAAATGGTGACTGATGCGCTCACATGGAGAGGCCCCACAACTCAGTCATGGAAGGCGGTGGGGTTTCACTTCTGTCACAATAGCTCGGAATCGTAAAATTATGTTTGCCTACTTAGCTCAGCTTAATTCGTTATTATTACTAGCTCAACTTAAACAAATATTCGCGCAAAGTGAGTAATTCCGCTTGAGGTAATGATACATTTATTTTTTTACCTAAAATTAACGATTTTTTCATTTTTAAAGGATAACGAAAGGAGATATTCAAAAATTGATGATGACAAATTTTAAAGAATATTTTATTATATTTTTGGCAAAAAAAGAATTATTGAAATCTGATCAGCGGTTACTGAAATAATGAGATCAATGGAACCTGGCCCATCCGCCATCTTTAATGGCGGCCCAAGGGAAGCCCGACCACAAGAGTTGGTGGCAGCCTGTGTTTTTAACATTGTTTAAGGTGCCAATGAATACGAATCATAAGAGAAACTGCGCCCGAAAGGTTTTACATACTCATGCGCCATTACGGCCTGCTCTAATATACCTAAGAGCCATTTTTCTCTATATTATTAGTTTTTTCTTTAGCACCACGTCTTACTACCCTTTGGTTTATACTCTTATGTACTAACTACGCTTATGGTTTTAGGGATTAGGAAGGCTATATTTAGAAGAAGTGTACCCGCGTTTACGTGGAGGAAGAGTAAAAACCCATTTTTCTAGAAACCCCCCTCAGTAACCCAACCGAGACTCAACCTTGATCTCTCAATCATCGGAAGTCCAGTCTACTGCAAGAGTAGCTCCTTATACCATGCGGCCACCGAAGCTTGTATATTCGTATAATTGAATAGTCCATAAACTAAATACAGACCATTTTCCGTTTTAGGAAATTTATTGGAAAACATTTCAAAAAAATGTTTCATGAATTAAAAAATATATATATATTACAGCTTTTTTAAATGGAATAAATGCAATCGAGTTAAATTCATCCTAAAGACGAAAACACCAGTGCGATTATAAAAAGAGATGCAACAAAAGCAATACCAGCAATTCCAGTTATATTCTCATACTCACATATATTAATACTACAGCGCTTGGTGGTTGAATGTGTCACTAACGTCGGGTCTGCTTAGGATCAGATTATTTATTAATCCTTCAATATTGAACTATCCCCTTCCCCTCGAATTAAATATTCTAAAAATGTTACCGACAATTTTTCATCTCTAATAATTACTAATTATTAGTTTGCTTATAATATTTGCTAACAGATTTTACCCTTCAACCCAGTCCCAACTCGTCCCCTAGACACTATTTGATGTCTTTTATAGCCTCTGGGTGCTTCAATCCAACATCTTCCTTACTAAACATAGTAGCCGTAAGTACACGTACACAATTTACCAGAACATTTTCATCTCTTCCCGTACGGGCATTACACTAATGGATAAAAATGCGAAAATGTAATTTAAGATGAAGTGCATCTTCATTTATGCGAATTCGGGAACAATTCTTCTAACTAGCTTTGAATCTGGTTTCAAATCTTTACCGTACCTTACATCTAAAATCTAGGGTTCGATTCCCGGCATACCGAAAATGTTTTTATTAGGTGAAATGTGGGTCTCCCCTTTCACACTGATTAATTAACGACCGGGGGTCTGGGTGTTGTGTCTGCTCTAGCATGGCCACTCTGAGCAGACGTTGGGCCGAGGGCAAACTTTGTTTGTGGGACTCCTAGTTATCTGCCTCACCCCTCCACCCACCACCAAAATAATAATTTGTTGGAAAAAAAATTGTTGTTTAAGGTTATTACAGTAGTTTGCACGGTTATATACTAATTTTCAGCCGTATAAGGCATCAGGAAATGACCTAAAAGGTAAGTACATTGATAATTAATTAATGCTAAAAGCCGTGTTTTTATACATATAATGCTTTATTTCTCCCCACCCCTTGTTTCAATTTTCTTCCCCTAACAAACTTGATTGTGTATAGAGATGCAAAGAACAACTGTGCCAAGTTTGAATTAAATCGGTTAATGCGTTCAAAAGTTATTGTGAGACAAATCCACCACTGACAGATAAATACAAATCAGTGGAAATAAAACGGAGAACTCGTTTAATAAATCAAACCACATGATTATGCTTTTATTTGTTTTTACACTCTGACAATATTTGACAGATCGCCTATACAGGGAGCCTAATATACGAGCGCGCAGGCCAAATAATCCCACCCCAACTTGTAATTTCCCTCTGTCACCTAAGAGAGCTTGGCCCCCCGCCCCCCAAATCGTGAGGGGGTTGGGGTTTGAGGAGGGTAGGGCTGTGGCCACACCTTTCGCATACCTCTAAGGGCAGCCCTGTGTTTTAAATTTAAGTTATTTTATAAGTCGTGTGCTTATATAATCAGTCGGTACAGTAAGTGCACGTTAAATACCTCAAATAATAAAAACATAAATATCTTTTGCTATTTGAGTGTAAAACTGTGTCTGCTGATAGGCTAATTTTATGTTATTTTACTGCATCGCATTTACCTGGCCGTCTGGGGTATCCACATTGAATTACGTTAGTGGGGTAGGGATGATGAATTTAGAAATTAGAGGAAATATTTCCGGATTGGCGTGGGAAAGAGTGGAAGATAATTGAGGAATAAACACACTCAGTACACCCATCAGGATTCAAACCCTGGCCTCCGTTACAGACAAACGAGACTAGAGGAGCTTGGTGTTCAATCCGTTGTCCCATCTAAGCGGGCACCTATCTATTTACCTCTCAGGTGTTATATTACACGTACAATTAATTTAAATTTGTTGACAAATGTGAACTCCTTTACACGGACAGTGCCAAAATTACGTTTGCAGCCTATGTGTTGATATTCATTGAAATTTCATTTTAAAAATTACAATCTTGTATTTTAAGTTATACTTGGTAGCATAACAGCCCTCTCGAGTCGCAGATGACAGTGGTATTTGATAGATCGAGATACAATATTGGTCGCTCATATGTTGCTGACGATTCCACACGCCCATCACAGACTCAGCCTTAAAACTATGAGTGAAGAATGACCCTGAGCACGGGACGAATCCTAGATAGCTCAGTGGTAGGGCATTGGCACGCTGAGCCAGAGATCCCGGGCTATATTCCCGTGCCCAGGTGTTATTTTTCATCTAATTTAAATTAACTGAATGTGGATCCCTCCATACGGATTGTGACGTAATTACAATGATTTGTAGCCTGTGTGTTGATATTCATTTACACATATCATTGTTTCAATTAGTGTATCTTGGATGTAGTAAACTGTATATTAATATTATTTTTTTCAAATATGTATATTGAACTTTTACGAAATCTGACAGATTAAAAAAGTTTTCGTGCGAAATGTAGAGCTATGATTCTACCCAAATTACTAATAGTTAACTAAATGTTTTCAAGCGGCACAGAGAAAGAACTTCAACCTTTATCTGGATTATTGAAGTTACTTTAAGAGAAATTAATTTATAGTTTCTAATTCTCATTTACCGCACAGCCGTTGGAATGGGTCCGTAATCCAATTTCTGCTGCCGAAGCGCGTACCCGAAACAAAACAACATGCCGCAAAAATGTGTGGCTTTATAGCGGAACATTCCATTAGAGCGATCTAGTAAAGTACTGCGATAATCATTATGACAGCAAAGCATTCAAAACCATTAATGGAAAACCACTTTCAGTTTACCTAACTGGTATTTAAACCCAGTCCTCCAACGTCACAGTCAAACAGGTGAAATTATATTTGGGTGAATTAGGTACAACTCACAAACTCTCGCACTGGAATAGTTTTCACCCCTGCTTTGGGAATAGTTAATGTATCCATCAAAAATAACGTTAATTTCAAAAAATTATTTGCGTATTTTTAAATTAGAAGCTTACTTTTTGAAATATAAATACATTATGTAAATCATATTTAATGAAAAACGCTTCTCTCAAACACATTTTTATACAAAGATATTTCGTTCTACTTTTGTATGAAAGAGAAGGAAATCAAACTGCTGGTCTATTGGACCTGCACTACTACCAAATGACGTACAAGTTTTCATGATAGTTGGTCGTACACGCGGTAATAGTTGACTTGTACTGAATTCAGTATGGAAACATCGCCCGCGTGTTCAGGCAGGGTAAAAGGTGGGGTTCGCAGCGTTCACTGAACTAGAACAGAATTGCCGTAATCAATCTATGGGCCGATTTAGGCCACTGAAGCTGGTGCTACAAATATTACTCTGGGACTAGTTAATATATCCCTTTCCCCTCCAAGCAAATCTAAGGTAAAGCCTATTTTTTTTACAGGAAGCCCTTGAAAGTTACTAAAATTTGTTATTCTAAAAATATGTACTATTTGATTTTTTTAATTAGAAAGTTCATCCAAAAATTATCAAAAGCTTCCAATAATACTTCCTTATGTAAAATTTATCTTCAAATTATTAATTAAATGGACTAATAATGTAAATACAACTACCGTGTAGTATTTCCCCCCCATCATTGTGACAACACGATTTTTCAGATTTCAAATAAGCTTCCTATGAAAATTTTGTTGTTAATATAATATATATTAATTATCAATTTATCATCATACATATTGCTTTTACAGACACTAGACACACAACAAGAGATTGTGGATGTATTTTTAAAAATATAAATTTAAGGGTAGATTTTAAATAGTCAAAATGAAATCAAACAGTATTTTAAAAAATATAATGAAAACTACTTACTGAAAAGTAACAAATCAAAACCTAAGTCTGTCGTGACAAGGCCTCCACAAACGCCTGCTATAAAAAAAGTTGAATCATTATTTTTTGTCCTTAACAAGATTGTTTAAAAACAAACGAAATATTATAGTAGCATTTTTGTTTTAAACACATCTGATATATTGGGATGACAATATTCCCTTATTTAAATAGTATCTTTAACTTTGAGCCTTTAGAAGTTGGTCTTGTAAACAAAAAATAATGTCGAAAAGAACATTTGTTTACTGTTGGAGCCTCCAACTTTTACAGCCCCGGGGCCTCCACAAATATAAATCCACCTTTGATCACGGGTAATATTTATCAAGCTCTGCCTACCCTGGCAAGCAGTGGCGGATTCAGGATAGGCGTACCAGAGGTACATGCCCCCCTTGTCGATTTTAGGAATGTATACAGAAATGTTTCATTTCCCTCTAGCTTAAAAAAAATCATTGTTAACTGGTGAAGAGATACTGGATGCAGAAAAAAACACATACATCCGGTTTCTCAATCCACTAAAAAGGTACTTCGTGGATAGTTGGAATAAAGGAGGAATTCTTGCTACAGAAATTCAATAGAAGCTTCCAGATTTGCGTCCGTGTTTCCAAAGATCGTGTGCCTCTGGAAACTGTTTTTGTGCTACCAGTTACTACTTCAATAGCAGTTCGTTGAGATCAATAATGGGTCAGGAAAGATTCAAGGGTTTGGCCACTTAGTGATTATTTAATCCTTGACCCACTTCTGTGGCCACATAGTCTAAGGCTCTACTCTCGTAGTAAACTAGACTTTAGCTTACGGGAAGATTAAGGTTCGAATCTTATTTGGGTGTATTGAGGTCTAAAAAAAATGGTTTTACACTTTCCCTCCACGCACATTCGAGGGTACACTTCTTCTAAATATAAACTTACTAATCCCTAAAACCATTAGCGTAATTAGCACATTAGGCGTATAACCCGAACGGCTAAAAAGACACGATGCTAAAAAAAACCACGTAAGTTAGCAATGAAACCATCGTTCGTGACAAATATAGTGTGCAGTCGTAGGTGCTGTGTGAAAAGTGCTTAGGCAGAGCTTGTGAACAATCCATGGGACCAAGAAGTGGTACCATTTCTTGTGAAAGATTGGGTACAAGGAAATGTGTCGTGAGTACCGGGCTGCCATGAAGGGGCAAGGAAGCGTCTGATTGTTGAAAAAGATGTTTACATGAAATATGTTCATCCCATTTGTACACGTTGTGTGCGAACAGAGTGAGTGTGTGAGTTGGTAACCAGATGGTATAATTAGCGTCGCAAAGAATCATGGGTCAACATACACTTCAACGGGCAAGTCGTATCGTTTCGTCACACAAGATGATAATATCCGGTATACTCTTGTTCTTTTGTTCTAGAGACTGGATCACTCTGTCGTTAACCCTTCCTTAAAGATAGAAACATCGGAGGGAGCATGAAGAGGTTTTCATAAACAATCCGTTGTGGTAAAAAGTCAATATTTTTTAAACCTAATTTGTTGTGTTGAGGAACTATTTCAAAATACAGCTTATAAGTGTTTATTATAAGCTAGAACACTATGGGAAAGCGTAATAAATCAAACTCATTTAATATAAAATGAATGACCTTGCCTGAACACCCATTTTGACTGAAAATTAGGATTATGATAATTTTAGTAAGAAGAAATTTCAAAATTAAAAATGGAGCAGGACCCACAATCCAAGGACATGAGGAGTGAACATACATGACAGACAAGATTTCAATCCAAGGACATGTGGATTGTAGTGAGTTGAAAGAAAGGACTAAACAACAAGGGCATGAGGACTGTAGAGAGTTGAAGAAAGACTAAACAACAAGGGTATGAGGACTGTAGAGAGTTGAAAGGCTAAACAACAAGGGCATGAGGACTGTAGAGAGTTGAAAGAAAGGACTAAACAACAAGGGCATGAGGACTGTAGAGAGTTGAAAGAAAGGACTAAACAACAAGGCATGAGGACTGTAGAGAGTTGAAAGAAAGGACTAAACAACAAGTGAAAATGATGACTTGTAGAGAGTTGAAAGAAATGGACAACAACAAGGGCATGAGACTGTAGAGATTGAAGAAAGGACTAAACAACAAGAGCATGAGGACTGTAGAGAGTTGAATGAAAGGATCTAAACAACAAGGGCATGAGGACTGTAGAGAGTTGAAAGAAAGGACTAAACAACAAGGGCATGAGGACTGTAGAGAGTTGAAAGAAAGGACTAAACAACAAGGGCATGAGGACTGTAGAGAGTTGAAGGAAAGGACTAAACAACAAGGGCATGAGGACTGTAGAGAGTTGAAAGCTAAACAACAAGGCATGAGGACTGTAGAGAGTTGAAAGAAAGGACTAAACAACAAGGGCATGAGGACTGTAGAGAGTTGAAAGAAAGGACTAAACAACAAGGGCATGAGGACTGTAGAGAGTTGAAAGAAAGGACTAAACAACAAGGGCATGAGGACTGTAGAGAGTTGAAAGAAAGGACTAAACAACAAGGGCATGAGGACTGTAGAGAGTTGAAAGAAAGGACTAAACAATAAGGACATGAGGACTGTAGAGAGTTGAAAGAAAGGACTAAACAACAAGGGCATGAGGACTGTAGAGAGTTGAAAGAAAGGACTAAACAATAAGGACATGAGGACTGTAAGAGCTGACAAACAGGATTACAATCTCTTATGGAACAGAACAGATTTACAATTATTCGACTTGGGGAATTCTGATGTTGAAGTTTTATTGCGCAGTTCTTGAACCTTGGGATTATTTACTATCACTCCCTTCTCTCTTTTTATCTCATTCTCCTACCCCGAGATAACATGCAACGTCACAGCAGGTGATGGGTCGGTCACGTTGCAATTCCGCACGTGGTTCGGACCCTATCACAGACAAGATTAGCTCGCCTGACTCTTGCTCGGGCATTTTGAGATGTTCTACTTGTGGTACCTTTTGTTCAAAGTTTTACCTTGAGGTACAAAATATGAGACGTTCGTCAGATTGTCTCAAAATAACTGCTTCTATTAGCATTTCAACCAAATCTTTGTTCATGGGTGTCAACGTTCTTCCGGGAAATAACATCAATAAACATCATAGTAGAAATCCTCTTTTTATAAAAGTGACTGTCACTAGGCTATTTTCTGGATCAACACGTTCCAAAACTTATATTTAATATGTCCCCAGCTCCGTGAAGAAGCCACTTTACAAAGGACTATCAGCACGTTGATTAATTTAAGGGCGATTTAATTGGTCCGGTAGTGTCCTCCTAGCATAGGATGACGCAAGAAAACCAATGTCACTAAGGGTCTACTCTACTTACTCCCTTGCATACGGCCCAAGTACCAATAAATGTAGTACTCACAATAAAGTGAATAGGTGACCTGGTGGTCTAGGGGTAAGGTTCAGACTTCTGTGCTGAGGGTCCGGAGTTCAATCCTCGGTCCCGGCACAGATTTATCTGATTGCCAAACCCTTCCATCACCTCTGACAAGATGTGTATTAATCACGACTTAGGAATGTCCATGGTTCGAATTCCACGTTAAACTGTAGGTCCTCCATTTCATCTCACAATCAATCACGCCTAAACAACCATTGGCACAATTGTATGCGTTAAAGTGGTTATAACCCGAACGGGTAGGTATAAGACGCGGTGCTAATAATAATAATAAAGTAACATGCAAACTCGTCTCACAGTAGTTCAATTCTGGCACATATTATTACTTTTACTATAAGGGGTATTACCGGTTTAGTTTAAGAAAAACCTATGAGTAGGGTGATTTTTAAATGAAGTGCACTCGTATTCATGTTAAAACGTGATGGTAAACCCTTAGGATAAGGAACCACCTCTCAGTGTAATTAAGATTCAAACATTGATCTTCCTGTTAATATATTATGAGCCTGACGCCTTAGAACACGTTTCCACCAGTATGAACTCCATTATTTGTTCCTATATTATCTAGAGCTACATTCTTTTAACCCAGAAAACTCAAACCATCAACAGGAATGAAACATATTCTTAGGACATGTTTTCCTCAAGAAACATTACCCATGAAACACGCTCCAGGCCTGAAATTCACCTACATCTATTACTATTTCCAGCCTGTGACCTTGATCAGTTTTTTTTTATTTAAGCCATAATATATTTTCCACTCCCGGCTGGCTAGGCCTGACGTAGCTTCATATGCCTTATATTCTAACTTAAGACTAGGACAGGCACAACATACAGTTCCAGGCCGTTAATTTATCAATGTTAAAGGATAAACCCATATTTTCATCAATAATAAATTTTTCGGCCATGCCGGGAATCGAATCAGGGACCCTTAGCTCAATAGGCAGACACGCTACCGACTGAGATAAGGTGTCGGATCCAAACCCGAGTTGTTTATTTAAATATGTTAAAAAATAGTTTTAGTCTAAGCTAATGAAAACACAGTGCTTAAATTATTATATTTGAGTATTATTTTCAGTCCGATTCTAATACGAGAACTGCACCTAATGAGCGTCTGCCATATTAATCTTGGCTCAATTTGTCATCTTAGTTTTCCCGAAGGTCTGATTGTAATCAAGGTCATTGTAGCACGTGACGGTCACACAGTCAACAGATCAACGGTTCAATAGTGCTAAGGGGAAAAAGTGGAACAAGTAATTAGTTAATCGGGTGTTGGCTTTGAGAGGTTATTAGAGAGCCCTATGATAACGCAAGCAAACCCACGCTGGTGTCCACAAAGCATCCACTTAGTCAAGTTCTTGAATACAGCCCCTAGACTTTGTCTGGTAAACCCGCTTTAGCATGTATTTACTGTAGTGTAGGTTATTTCAGGGGACTAACACAATCCTATGGTTACAAGCGCCCGCCACAAATTGGCAGCATAAACTCAAATCAAAACTTCAAACCAATAAAAGAAAAGAGAAAAAACAATAAAATAGGGCTTGGATACGTGATGTTGAGGAGGAAGCAATGAATTATTATTATTATTATTATTATTATTGTTGTTGTTGTTGTTGTTGTTGTTGTTGGAGTTTCAACAGCGCGTTGACACAGTAAGGTCATAAAGCGCTGCAATGAATTAACAATGGAATGGGCCGTTATATGATTAAAGAAAAAATCCAGAAACCTTATCTCGCACTTAGTGAGCTTCTGAATGAGTCATGCGAAGGACACAGCATGGGGACAGCGGAAAAGGGATCCGCCAAAACTAGAAGATACCCACTTCCTCTTGTGGTCAACAAGTTGCGTCGTTCAAGGAGAAAGTTCCCGGCAGACTATCCCTGGATGGTCAATTGGTAAAGCTACGTTTTCCTAGCGTCGCAATACATGCGCGGCGCAGTACGCAATGCGTTGAGAGGAGCGTAGTACGTATCACGCCGCGCAATTGTGTTTTCCTAGACATATGTAGAGCGCTTCATCGTATTTAGTCGTCTCTCAGGTGAACGCGGAGCTCTCTAGTATTAAGCATATATTTTTTCTAATGAGTGAACTACCTAAGAGGAGAAGGGTGTTAGCGTTAATACTAATGAAAGAAAAACGGAATTTGGAGGATGATGTAGACATCTTAGCAGTCTTGAAGACTCGAAAAGGCTGTAGTGAAATGTATATGAGTAGGGACCAAATCTATCAATTCTTCGTCATCACTCCCAGAAAAGCGGGGCTGAGTAGCTTGTTTTTTTCTTAGGTCCCATTTTAAACACATTCACTATACAACTAATGACTGCAATAAACACACCAAAACGTCTTAATGCGCTGCGCAGGTCGCAATTGACTGCTCCAAAGGCAGTCGGGCTGTTGCGTCGCGCGCATCACGTTGGCGCACTACGCATCGCGTTGTATAGGAAAACACTCGTATTTAACCCCTACTATTCAAGTGTTCAGCGCATTGCATCCAACGCATTGCGTACTGCGCTACGCATGTATTGCGTCGCTAGGAAAACGTAGCTTTAGCGACATCTATACCAGAGTACGACTACCAACGATTGGGATTAGGGGTACGCCCATAAACACGAATAGTTTTATATGAAATCTTATAATATGTGAAGCATAATTTTAAAAAATTAGAGCAATGAAGAAATTTCGGATGAATAGGCCACATTTTAGGATCAGGATTATTGTTTGATATACAGAAGGTATTCACATTGAAAGTGCCACTAAAATTTCAAACTTTAAAAAATTATAGAATCGTATCGATACAATACATAATATACCCCCTCTCCCTTTTCCACCAAGTAAATTTAAGGGTGCACCATTTAATGGAGGTTACTTATAATGGACCAGACACTATTCACCCTTCTAATCCTGTACCACTTGGAGATGTATCGTCCCTAGGAGCTCTGTTATATTATAAGCGTTGCCCCATATGACCGGTGTGTGTCAACTAACTTTATAAACTAACAAGATTACTTACTTTCATGTTGTAGCTTGATTGCCAAATCGATACTCGACATTCTTTGCCCTCATTCTGTCCCACTGCACATCATAACTTCTACTAGAATCTACTGTGGTCCTAATAGGATCACGTTAAACCCAAGGTCAAACATGGCTGCTGTTGGCACGTTACAGTCAGAACTCGCTTGCAAAGTGGTAGAATACGAGATTTATTATTCCCGATTACCTGTTTCCTCGAGTTCAGATATTAAAACCCAAAAGATGGATGTTGTAACGACAGACAAAACGTTGGGCGTAACCATTTCATCGACGCGGCTCAAGTCCGTGAAATGTGTTACATCAAACTGTGGCCGTGAACTATACAATAAAGCTTGTCAGTTGCTATCAATCACCCAATAACTACAAGGGGTACGCTAATCACGCGAGTTAGGATGGGAGGGCGCGACTTCAAGGTCATGTAGGAGCTAGAATGGGCTGTGTGGCCGGGTCACAGACAAATAATGTACCCAGACACTCAACCTCCAGGTTAAAATGGTTGCGCTCCTTTTGGCAGCTTGAGTCCTTCAACACTAGGATCGCTGCGGTTAGTCCTATCATCACCCAGCAGTGACACTAGCGAAGCCCAGTGTTGAAGGACTCAAGCTGACAAAAGGAGCGCAGCGAAACCCTCGTAAGGTTGAGAGTATGTTTCTTACTTGTCTGTGGTCCGGGGTCCATTCTAAGAGCGATAACTACTGCTAGACGTGGCGATATATTTCGCAAAGTGAGATCTGTTCATCTATCATTTTTAAGGTTTTTACTCTCTTTTATTAATATAGAGTAATTTTACCGTGAACATAATTATAGATAGAGGTGCAGACATTTCCTTATTTACACAATACATTATTTAAAACACTTGTTTGGGTAAAGCTTAAGTATTTAATGAATAAGAACAACATTTCTCTTTGTTGACATTTCACTGATATTATGAAGAATCCCCAACTTCCTTCACCCTCTGTAATGGTGGGACCTTATTGTGTAGGCCTAATAGGTAGGGGGTTAGCAAACAAGAGACTTTTGAGAGGCAGGCTCACTAAAGCCAAAGAGGGGCCCGGGAGCCCTATCCCAGCAATTTGTTTTTAATTGGATACCTCTAGGAGCTATTTGGAATTTGATGCTAAACTCATTTTTCATCATCATATTTGGAGTGGAATAAACCTAAAGAGGTGCAATTGTATTCCAGGGAAGGGGTAAATTCTTACCGGAGGTGAGGGGAGGGCAGATGCTCCCTGTTCCACGATAACATTTACTGCTCGTTTGGTCCTAGCCTATGGGTCCCGGGTTCAATTCCAGGCATGACTTAAAAATGCATCGAGGATATTACCCCGAGCAACGCTGGGTACTTATGCTAGTCCTTGATTATAAACGTAATTTTTTTCAATTTATACCAGCTTCAGTGGTTGAAATGAACGGTCTAAGGGAAGAGCTCCCCAACTTTTTAGATCGAAGGAGCCCTTGCACCAGTAAATATATCCTACATGCTGTAGCCCCATAAAAATGTTTACACTGATATTACGAACATTCCATAACGATCCATAACGAAACTACCTGCCTCGGTGGTCACATGGTACAAGGCGTCACTCTCGTGTTAGACTAAGCTGCAGATGACAGGGAGACAGGGCTCGAATTCCGTTCATGTTTACGGTTTTTCCAAAATGGGTTTCCACTTTTCCTCTAAATTCAATCATCCTTATTCCCTACTAATTAACGTAACTAGTACGGTGCATGTGTGTATAACCTGAACAGGTAGTTAGACGCAGTGATACAAAAATAAAAAAAAATAACGAACTTATATACGGTCTGTTTTGTTTCAAATCCGCTACGTATCGTCCCTGTAGAAAATGTTAAGTCCATTTCTCCCCCTGTTATCTGACTTTTGTACAGCTAGACCGGAGCTCTACTTCAGACTGAGACATTGCTATAGTGCTCATAAGGGGATTTTGAGGATTTTGAGCTGGGGAGGCTTTTTAAATAATAATTTTCATAATTGCAACATTATATATTTCAATTACTGTAATATTTGGAAATTTGATTTGCAGTAGGGGATGAGAAAGATAATCATCGATGCCCCCTAAAAAGTGGGGTTCCGGTAAAAAAAAAAATATTTCAAAGAATGCTAGTGGTAATATTTAAGCTAATCTGTACCAAAATCGGATCCTTGGTCTACCCTCTGTCACTGTGTACTCCACTGGCTAACAAGTTTGTGTTTACACATTCTTCTTCACACCCAGGATTTGCAGTTGGTGAGGGAGGGGGCATATAATAATATCTCAACTGCCCCTTCCTCTCTTCCTGATACAATAGTGTTTACATATTTGCTTTAAAATAATAATTTCAATAACTGTAACCACTTCAAAACATTATGTACAAAGAGTAAATACTTTAACCATTTCTAGAAAATATTATGGTATCACAGCTCCAGTTTTCATTTAAGTGCCAATTTACAGTGAAATTAAAAATAAACAAAAAGTATTCCTTTGCATAAATTTAATCTCTTTTATAAAAAATAACTAAACAAAATATAATTGATTAATTGAAGGAACATAATGCTCATCATATTTTTGTAATATTCTTAATTTTCTGGGGAAGGCCTTCAGCTGGGGGACTTCTGCCCCCCAAACCCCCCCCCCCCATGGGTGCGCCCCTTGTGCTCATTCAACACTCTTTCAGTTTGTACATCTGTATATAATATATTTATTAATCATCAATAAAAGTAAATCAGATTTGTATTTGTAACTAAAGTGTAGGCCTGTAGCTTTGACATTCTGCATCAAATTAATACAATACCGAATTCAAATTGAAAGTTAATCAAAGAAAATCGTTAAAATAAGAGGCACAATAAAAAAAAGTTGGTTACTCTTTTAAATTGTTTTAATAATAATTCATAATGGTCCAAATTAAAACTTTTTTGGTAAAAATAATTTATTTTTACAATTACATTATATAAAAGAAATTTGCCTATAGTTTAAAACTAAGAAGGCTTGATTAGAGTAAATGCACCAACATTCTCCTGGCGAGGATGGAAAAAAAAAGAGTGAAATGTGAAACCCACGAGGTGGAAAACCACCCTCATTCAGCTTGACCACGTATACTCTGATTTTTGTAGGAATTTTGTAGGCATTTTACTTAATTATTAATGTTTTTTAAAGGTATTTATAAGCATAAAAGTATAAAATAAACGAAAAAATCACAGGTTTTGGCTGTGCCTTTTATCAAATCTCTTTTATTCATATTTAAAAATATTGGCAATCCTATAAATGATGCTATTTTATAGCGTGGAAAAAAAAAGGGAGTATTCTAAAATTACCTCGTGGAGCCTGAGATAACTATGACGGAGCCCAAGACTCGGTGCTAAAAGAAATAGTAATTAATTATTAATAATGATTGGTGAGCTGAGTTTGGTGTTACATAAGCAAAGCTCCCTGTTGAGGAGATGTTTGACAACAATCAGTGATGAATTACTCACTACTAATTCTTAGTACCACACTGTTTCACTCTATGACGTCACACAAACAGCTGACACTCTGGCAACGACACGTTGGGCCTTTTCTTGATAGCTTTTTGCTGAGCACCACGTCAGCATCCTTTCGAACTACCCGCATAATAACATTAATCGAGTGTGGATGAGGAAAGTAGAATTCAAGAGGCAGTTTACCCGCATTTGCATTAGGGGTGAAGAAGTAAACCAGTTAAGAAAAAAACACCTCAATTCAAGGGCGTGGAAACCTAATTTTTCTAGGGGGTTCACTAACAAATTCTAGAGGGTCAGACCACCCGAACCTGCCTTTCTTTAAAACTTTTCATAATTAGCAAATAATGCTTTGAGTAAGTAAGTATGTTGAGGTAATGGGTGGGGGGAAGGTAGTAAACCTACTTACATACGCTACAAAGTCCACTTCTGGGAGTTTTGTTATTTTAGCTTCTCTTTTCTTAGGGTGATTCCTCAAGTAGGACCTCACAGGTAATTGCAAAAATGTATGCCTCATTTTCTCGGTCGCCACGTATTCGGTTCATTCCGAGAAACGTCATTTGTTTTTCAATACCATGTGAATGTGTGAGTAAAGAAGTACAGTTTTTGAAATGTTGACAGAGCTAATTTTAAAATCTTAAGTTTTTTAAGGTGTATCTTGAAGGTGAATATTAAAATATTTATTAACTAATATTTGGTTGATGGTATACTACAATTTAAACTGTAGTAGAAGTAAAAAAACAACTTAAACATTAGGTTTTTATACGTTTTTCTGGACTTCCCCCCCCCCCCTTTAAGTAGGTGTCCAACAAATTCCACGGGGTCCAGTTAATCCCAGAGGGGTCCGGACCCCCACCTTTCTACACCCTTGCCTCAATTTAACCTGGTAGGAATTTGAGGCCTGCTCTTCTTATCCAATCAGTCAACGAGAAAGTAGCAATCGCTTTCAGGCTTAAAATACAATAAGCTGTATCGTTTTCTGGAACTACTTCTCTATTCTGTCTAAGCTTATAGGCCTATTCCCTTTCACCCTTCACAAAAAACCACCCTTTGTCATGTCAATAAGGAAAAGGGGAAAACAAACTACGAAACTTCTTTTCTCAAGGTAAAGAGCAAAGTTCGTTGCTAATTCTCAAATATCTTAAAATTTTCTACTGTGAATTAAAAAATGACTGTACATTTTGTTGAGCCTTGGCCACGGAGCTACTCAAATTAGACTCAAAACTGACGTGAGTAAAACCTAAATTACCAACCAGTAGCTTGAGCGTCACCGCTAATGTATTTCAATAACGGTCCGCTCACGAGGCTACACCTAATTTCATTGCTGAGGGAACTGCATGCTTACTATTGAGCAACAGCGTTGTCATTCTTTTGTTTTCCGTGATCAGTCTTCCTTCGAATGTGTATCAAATTTGGCAATGCTGGGCTGTCGTTGTTGCCACTAATTGGTGCTTCTTTCTCCAGCACAGTCGTAATGTTACAGTAGTCTGAGTCTCATGTTCCTAATAGCTAGCTCAAAAACATTAACTAAATAAACACTCATATTTTATTAGTATTCTGTGTAGAAAAATATTTGTTATTGATCACGTTAAGATTTGGTGTGTATCTGTATGTGTTGGTTGCGTGTTTTGTATTTTTACAGTAAGGTTGTGGAACTATAGTTTATATAATGTTTATATAAAATGCATGTTGTAAATAATTTGTTTGTATATTAATTATGAGGAAAAAAAGCTTTATACATAAAATATTTTAAGCATAACTACGGAGGGAATAGAGAAACGTTAATAAACTTCAATCTTGAAAAAATTACGATTGTGGAAATAGGCAATGTTTCTAGAAAAGGCTGTACACCGAGAGGAAATGCTTTTACCTGGCAATTGAACCCCCCAACAACCCCATGTCGCATTGTTTACAATGAGGTATTTCCAAGTAAACCCTCCCCCCTCACATTCCAACAACCGAAAACTAGAAAGTTTGGCAACTTGTACCAGAGAGAGAGCGAAGATAAATCTTTTCTCCATAAGACCTGCAGTTCCCTCAGCTATGAAATTAGGTGTACTGTTTGCTAACCGGTTCACGATGCGTCCGTGAATTTGCCCTTGATCGTGTAGGTATACATGTTCCTCTCGTTATCCAACATTATTTTCTCTCAACAGCTCTATTATATGCCTATAGGCCGTTGTATCCACAGCGCTAATTCCAGATTTGTCGAATTCGACTTCTCTCATAAAAGAAGAGCCAAACTCAGAGAGTTATTTAAAGAACGCCCTTATAACTAATTTACCCTCTGAGGCTCTACCTCGAATATTTAAATTTACTCAATTCTGATTTATTTTTTGTTTACTGTTATCCTTTTTAAATACTTACGCTTTTACTACTCTTAGTTTATTTATTTATTATTTTTATCATCTATCATTAATAATTATGTCTTTTTTGTAATTATTCATCAGTATGTATCATTATTTAGCTATTATTGTTTTTTTAAATTATTTTATTATATGTGCTTGTATGGTACTTGCGTACTTTTCAGTGCTGGCCTGTCATAGGCCTCACGACTGTTGACCAGCACTATAATAAACAAAATTGAGATTGAAATAATAATAATAAGTCTGCAGTCATGGGTGGACTAGGCCGAACAGACACCGGGACATATCCTTGTGGACCGGTTTGATTTGGGCTGCAGCAACTATTTTAAACCAAAATAAAGCTATTCATTCATTTCAAAACTATTATTTTTATTAAATTTTAGCTATAAGTTTAAATGGGCACGTCTGTGGTATCCAGAATACATCATTTGTGAATATTAATGATGGCATTAATTGTAAAGCCATCCTGTTTGTTGTTTCTTAGTGTTGTTTATAAACAATTTCTTAAGACAAACTTAAAAGCATCTGTGTAGTGATCTGCACAAATAGCGAGTGGAATAACATTTTACAAACTAAAATATATCAATAAGGACATCCAGATATTGTCTAAATATTTAGAAGCATTTTTTCTCATGTCAGTAGAAAGTAGAAACTGATCATGGATAATGTAGTTGAAATTGCCTCTGTATGGGTAGGGGGAATTTAATTTATGATCTGAGGCGGGGGGTCAAAATCGTAATATTGTGACATGCTGTTAAGACTTACTAGTAAACTCTAAGAAAGAAGAACATTGCTATTTTTGTAAGAGGGGAAGGGGTGCGGGACGTAATACAAGTGTTTAGGGACTTTGAACCCTCCTATACCTGTTATAAAATTGGATGCTCCTAGAAACTATTTATAGTATTCCTCGTTTGGAGAATTTTGAAAACTATACTCTTTTAAAAACTATTTAGAATAGTGCTTACCCCTAAATTTTCTCCTAGAGGTTATTTGGAGTAGTCCTCCTTAGAAATTTTTTTGAAAATCTTGAGTCTTCTAAAAGCTATTTTAAGAAATTGTCACCAGAATATTTTATAAATTAGATTCCCTAGAATCTATTCGAAGTGGTTCTCACCAGAATATTTTTTAAATTTCTAAATTGCCTAAAATGATTTTTAGAGTGATATTCGCCTGGAAATTTTTTAAAAAATTAAAAGCCTCAAGAAGCTATTTGGAGTGCAAAATTTTGAAAAATGAATGTCTCAAAAATTTATTTGAGGTTTAATACATGACTATCCCTAAACTTCATATTAAAAACTTTAGAAAATGTCGAGGGGGTGGGGAGGTCGAACCTCCTAACCACCCTTTCCCGATGCCCATGGGCCACCTTGGGATTAAGTAAACTAATACTAAAACTATAAATACTTCACTTCAGCTTACACTGAAACATAGCTTCAGTGGTGGATATTAATATATGCTAAGGGCCATAATATTTTGTTGTCCCGGGCTGCTTGGAATCTGCCAGTCCCCCCCTGTCTGAAGTTTATATTCTTTTCATTGTATGGTTAAATCAAAATATTCTTTGGTTACGTTCTTTTTATGTAAATAAAATAATAAAAAATATATAACTAATATAGTAATAATAATAATAATAATATAATAATAATAATAATAATAATAATAATAAAATAAAACCATAAAACCAATCCTCCTAGAGCCCTGTTGGAATATTTCAAATTTATTTTCACGTGAACCATATTTTGAAATAGTGCATCATTGAAATAAATATTGGGTGACCTGGCGGTCTAGGAGTAAGGTGTCGGACTTCTGTGCTGGGGGTCCGGGGCTCGATCCTCGGTCTCGGCACAGATTAATCTGATTGCCAAACCCTTCCTTCCCCTCTGACAAGACGTGTATTAATCACAACTTGTGAATGTGAGGAATGCCAGGCATTCACCGTGGTTCGGATCCCATGTTAAACCGTAGGTCCTCCATTTCATGTCACAATCACCCTACCATTCATTACACATTAGCGTAAGTGCGTACAAACCGAATGGGTAGTAGGACGTGGTGCTAATAATAATTGCGTTACAGCTTCACGTCTACGTGGCAATTTCTCGTTTACCGATGCGGCCCCCTTATAAAACGTGAGTGACCCCTTTATCAGCGCGCACAGCGGTTCCTTGCAGCTGTTGTTGAAGCTATAATATTATATATTTTTATTTATAATGTGGATCTGTGATAGGAGATGTTGGTCGTTGTAGACAACATGTTGATTATAAATACGGACGTTACTAGCGAGTATAGGCGCGAGAGCGCGTGAGAGGACATTTGTTCAGGAGCCGTAAGAGGTTATTAAAAGAGTTTTTTCATCATGCTAGAACTGACTTATCAACAACTGTCTACACTAACGCACCGGTGGGCACGTGGTCAGAGGCATCCTCGTCTAGTCTTGTTTGTAGGTGATGGGGAGGTCAAGGTTCGAATCATGATCGGGTTTTCTTGGATATTTTTTTTCTTCAATGACTTTTCAGTCTCCCTCCACGCAAATGCTAGTACACTTCTTCAAATTCTGCCTTCCGCATCCCTACTCCATTAGTGTAAATAATATGCTGATAGTCCGGACGAGTGGTGTGACGCATTACACAGAAAAAACTTTCCTCTTTTGTGCTTTCCATGCTTTTCTCTCTCTAACATTTCCTTTGCTGGCTTCTCGTAATCAAGAGAATCACGTGTCTTATGACGTCAGAGTGGAGGGAAGCAGAGAGAGGGGACAAATCACGTGTCATGGACATAAAGGGAGGGAGGAACACACAGACGCACAACTATTGATTGTGACGTCACCAACTCCGGCGCCGACGTCGTCTCTAGCTCAGTAGGCATCGAGTACAAACTGAACAAGTTTTTCTCATCCCTCGTAAAGGCCCATCGTAACCTACATGTTCGCGTGGATGGTGGACCTTTAATCCGCTAAGAAACGGGCCCCTTCCTCCTTTTATATTAACTGAAAATGTGTGCAGTGCAGTTCTTGTGGATTAGACAGTGAAATTGACATATTATATTGTTTGGACGGACAGGGGTAAGCTAGGGGCAGGGGAGGGGGGGACTGTGTGTGTACGTGTATGTGGTTTCCCCTCCACATTCTGGTTCAAGCCAGTTCTGTTCTCTATAAATACTAGTTCACACACACATAGATAAGTTAGTTCCTAAACGGGACATAAAGTGTACACCTACTACTTGATAGGAGGTGTTTAATTCCTTTTATTTTAATTCCAAGAGTTTCTGCCGTAAGGTCAACACACTTTTTGCTGCTAGGTGGTTCACCTTTTATGGGTAAGTTTAGTGAAGAGTTGAAGTTTTTTGTTATCTTTTCATGAAACGTCAGTTCATGTTATCTAAGTAATGTACAATGTTGGTTCTTATGTTACAAATGACCTGTTTGTCCATCTCCCATGCATGAAATGTTCATATGGTTGTCCAACTCACATGTCAGTTTGATACGTTAAAATAACGCTTTAGTCAAAATCAGATGTTGGAGTTGGTTCATAAATATGGTACAATGATCTCTCTGTCCAACTCACAACAGAATTTCTGCATATGTTACTACAGTCCTTTGTCCAAAGCCTTATGTCAAAATTACTTCATGTGTTACAATAAGCCTTTGTCCAACCCTCATCTGAGAATTGTTTTTATGCTAAAATCACTGTATGCACAACTCACATTTCACATTACCGTATTTCTAACTCGCATGTTACATTGACCCATATTTTACAACTACCTCCTATGTCTAACTTATCCTAAATGTAACAATGACCTATATATAACGCGCATGTTACAATGAGCCGTATGTCTTTGATAAATGTTGCCTCACATTCTATCTTACAAACCCAATCATCTGTTCCAGAGCGAGAGAAACTAGTGAAGAACACAGATCCCCCTGTCGAGCCAATCAGTGGCTACAGGGATGAATGTGGGTATGTGCCGACAGTCGGTCGCTGGGGCAGTGAGTGGCCGAGTTGACTCGAGACTCCAGAATGGGCTGAGCTAACAGGGCGGGGGGAATGGCCCCCGGGCCGCCCCTTGCCGCTCCCTGCTTGGGGAGACCCTAGACCTGCACTGCTGGTGGACACCGTGGAGCGCTATGAAGAGCTGGCGTCGCACGTTGAGCTAACTGTGCAGCAATTGTTGCAAGCACACCACTACAACAGTGTGGGCAACTTGATCAGGTCATTATTATAGCTTGGGGCAGAAGACTGATATAGTCTGGGTGGGGTTATTTTAGAAAAACAAGAAAAAAACAATTATTTTTTTTGTAGTCAACAATGAAAATATTTTGCAACCAATCATTATTATGATTATTTTTATTACTATCCATATTGCTATAATTATTAACATTATCTATCAAAAGCGACATATTATGAAGATCACATGAGTAACTTAGATGATATATGAAAATTGTTTTGGTAACTTTTGTAAATGTCAAATTTTTTATTTTATATCTGAATTTGAATGTAGCTTATGATGTGTACTTCTATCAGAACTGAACCGCTAAACACTCTCAACACAATTGATCAACCTGGGTAACAATGTTGAACCTGAGAAAGACTGCTTTTAGTCTAATTATGGTTCTTAAGCAGACGACTGACAATTCAGAGTTTTGTCCAAATATGGTTCTAATTGACAAAGTTAAAAGCAGAGTACAATCTTAATGTTGTGTGCCCCTGTGCACAACACTTTGTTCAACCTGTGCATTGTGATGTTGACAGGTTTTATCGGGGGTTCCAAGCCAGCGGTCTGACGAGCCTGACACAGTTCTTTCGAGAGTACTCCCCTCCTATCACTGCGGAACACTACACATGCGTGGGGCTGGCCTTAGAGCTTCTGCGGCGGTTGTCCAACCTGGAGACTAGCTTTCCTGGACTCACCGCCAGGCTGTACCTGGTTTCCTGTGAGGAGGTAAAGTTCATCCTTTGTTCTCTGGTGGAGGATATATTACTGGGACTGTTGAAAATGGAGGCTTAAAATGGTTATGTTGTCACACTTTTATATTTTTTCTCGCTGTATTTTACTACCCACCTGGGCTATACACTTTTAATTAAGTTAATGGGGTAAAGATGAACCAGGTGGAGTTTTAGAGAAAATGTACTCATAGTTGTGTGGAGGAAGTGGGAAAAACACCTTCATTACACCTGGCTGGATTCTGGACCTCATCACCAGCAAACCAGACTAAATGGTCTTTACATTCAGTCTGTGTGTCCACCAATGCAGGTACCACAAGCCATTATAAGTGTAAGGGTGTGCAAAACTTCTGAAGTTTGAGTTGGCTTTGAAACAAACATCAACTTTAACTTCACTTAAAAAATAATTATGGCCCCAAAGCCTCGTCAATAAAAATATAGAGAGCTAAAATACTCAATTTTTATTCACTTACTGCCCTTCTGAGCTGTTTTGTGCATTAAAAATTAATATTAATATGGAAAAAACGAAGTAATAAAAAGTAATAAATCTGATTGTAAGTTGGGATAGTAACTTGATTTATCAGATTAAAACAAAATATTACAAACAATTTTGCAATAAAACATCCAAGTGCAGGGCTGTTGACAGGATTTCCGGGCCCCTCTCCAAATAAGTCTTTGGGGCCCCATACCTCCCCCTTCCAACCCCTCCCATCTCTACAATGGTGGTGACATATTACCAAACCAAGTACCTTTCCAAACTGGTAGGGTGATTGAGTCATATATATAAAGCAGTGAGCCGGCCGGGTGAGTTCAAATTAATAAAGCAAGGGGAGGAGGTAGAGCCTACATGCCTAGGAATGACTCACCGTTCACCACCTGGCCCGCTGGTCCTCTCTCGCATTGCCTTCTCATCTTCCTGATGGTGAGAAATCTTAACTGTGTTAAGTAAAGATACTTTATTCCACACAAAAAAAAAATCCGACCGACGCCGGGCCCCTATAAATTTGCCCCCCCCCCCCTCCCCCCCCATTGACGCCCTGTCCAAGTGATTTTAGTGCATAAGAAATAAATATAATCACACTCTAATATTTATTCTCTCAATCTCATAAAACAACTATAAAACTCCAATTTGGCTTCAAGAATATTTCATATATTTGATTAGAGTTTGCTTTGAATTGAAAAAGTGGACTTGCACACCCCAAATAAATTATTTTCAACTATCTTTATTCAATATATTTTTGCAGGCTATTGATGACCTTGACTGTTACCACCATGAAGAAGAACCTGATGCAATGAATTCTGAGAAAGAGCATGTTATGGTAGCCCTGCGGGTGGAGGTCGCTGGAAGACCCGGGATACTCCTGTCCGACCCAGGCTACCACATCGCTCGAGTCGTCACCATCATGGCCGATAATCTCTATCCTCACACTGGTAGGTTACACATTGTAATCTGTCTGTTAGTACACTCTAGTGCCAATGTCCTGGTTACTAGCAGTTCAAACTGTCTAATCTAAAGAAACAGAATGAAGAGGGTGAATGTACTCGCATTCTCATGAGGAGAAGATTTGTAGTTTCACTTTGGGGGGAGTAAAAACCCTAAGTGCATCTGGAAAAGGATTAAACCCTGGTCTCCCGGTTTGTTAATTCCACCTCCACATCTGGTGACTAGTTTTATTTTTTTCAAATTTGTGTGGATGTTATCTCTTTAATTCAGGGCGCAGGCTCCATCTCCCACTCACATCTATATTGATTTAGCTGTTAGTCACTTTTTATATTCTTCACATAAAGATAAATTACACACTTATTATTTATAAATATTGGTATTTATCAAAATTGAAAACTTTTAGCACATCTTTATCAAATGTCAAATTAACATTTTAAATAACTAGGACTATCAAATGTTGAATGATAAATTGTAATGTTTCTTTGAACATTTGTAAAGGTTGGTTCACACAATCCGATGAGCCGCAGTGTCGCAAGGAGTATCACTACTCAGCCCTGTCTCCAGACAGTGACTACATTGTGTGGAGGGATCGTGAGACACGCCAAGGTCGTGAGAAGAACACACTTGGAGTGATATATGTGGCACGACCATACTTGACGCCCATCAACGTGACAGAGCGCCGAAACCTGGTGTATAATCTGTGCAGTCTACTAGCCAGGGATGCTAAGGGCCACCTCATAGCCGGAATCTACTTCAAGGTGACAACTGGGAGCAGGAGTTCAGCGAGACCAATGGACCCTTTTTCACAATGATCTACTGGTCTGGGGAGGAGAGCAAGAAGATCAAGGTTCCTTTCAGTAGGTTCTTATTCCAGCTACCAGGAGATGCTGACATAACCGCCAAGTTAGTAGCATTGTGCTGTCGACAGCTGGGATGGCCAGAGGGGAAACTAGAGGCAACACTTAATGGCCTCGCGACACTTCTGGCCGATAAAAACTTCCGAGAGCAGCTCTTGGATCTGAACCATGAGATTGAGACTGCTTGTGATGACTAGGGGTAGGGGAAAAAGCATTGCAATGTGGATTTGCCAACATCGGAGCCTGGAAAGTTGCACTTCTTTTGTTCAATGATACATTACAGTCCATCTATAGTCGGGCTAGTTATATTTTTGTTATTAAGTACTTCGGTTTATTTTAACTACAGTACTGATACAATTTGATAAGTTTTGAATGAGAGTTTATTTTCCATTTTTGCTTGTAAGAACAGTCTAGTTACGCTAATTCAAACCTAAAATTATATTTTATTTAATCTTTTAGTTTATTTTGGGAATCAAAACATTAATTTTGAAATAATGATTTTTGTTCATGGTAACACAGGAATAGTCTCTGACAAGTGATGGCTCATTGCACACATAATATAAAATGTTGGCAACTTTTTGGCAAGTGATGTTCACACAAAAATGCAATATATCAAGTACCGGCACTCATCCACATGGTGAAAAAATCTTTTATAAGTTTGATATGCTTTCGTATTTTTCAAATTACTTTTGTTTTTACTTTATTATGATTTATTATTAACTTTCTGCAGCAAAATGTATGATTATCTCTTTTTAAATTTTCTCCTTTATTAATGTTGTTCTTTGATTACTGTGTTTTACACAGAAGAACGCTTAGAAATAAGTAATAATAATAATAATAATAAAAAAATCTTATGTAATGTACTGTTTCTGTATTTCACTGACATAATCAAATAATATTTTAACTTTATTTTTTAAAGTACAGCGAGTGCAAGACCTATTTTCACTATCCAGGTTAAGTTTATCAAAAAAAAAAAATAATATATAATTTCATGAAAAATACTTTTAAAATAATAGCCCTTTGGCACCATTTTTCCTTTTCTTAAGATATGTAATTTTGACTCATTGACGATAACAATGTTTGAGCCTAGTATTGTTAAATACAATTTTTTTACAGTATATTATCATTTACATGTTCATAATACAAGAGTTGGGGACCACACTGGCAAGAAGAGCACTAAAATCACAAAATACCAACAAGTTTTGAATATTGTAGAGCAACAACAATATAATGTTTCTAGAATTAAACCACTTCCCACCCAAATCATTTATATGAGTTCTGAAATATGGAAACAGTAATTGTTTTGATTAATCATTAATTGAGAATATTTTTTTAATCAAAGTTTGAGAATCTCGAGTTTTGCACACACCCTCAAACTTTGTCTTTGTAGATTATTACTTTTCCTACTTTCCTATTAACACCCTTTGGGTGCTTATTTCTACATTGAAATACATTTATTTTACCACTAGGAATTTAGTTCATGTAATTTCTATGTGTTGTCTACTTCAAATACATTTATTTACTAAAGAATGCTTTGGCATTGCAATAGGTACCTAGTACCTAGTCTATGTAGCATTTTTTATATACTAAGATCAAAGTTTTCCAACTATGTTTATAGACATTTATTTTGGATTGTTAATTAATGTTTTTCTTTGCTATTAAAATATTTTTTACAGAAACTGATGTAATGGTGAAGGATGCCACTAAGAAATAAAATGAAAAACTGATAGAAAAATATTGTATTTTATTCATCCTTCCCAAACTTTTTTGCCAACAATTCATTTCCAAGATAGACGTACCTATATTTTGGGTTGGAAATATTGGTTTCCTAAATATTTAGCTCTGTGAACTAAAGATAAGGTAAGTTTTTTTAAGACTTTTTAAGCTATTTATTTTTAAAAACAAGCTAATTTTTCTTTTATCAGCCTTATTACCAGTTGGGTTTGGTTGAATACACACACAAATTAGGCTAATATAATAGGGAAGAAGAAGGTAGAATTTGGGGAAATATACCTGCATTTGTGTGAAAGGGAAGTGGGAAACCATTTAGGAAAAACCACTCTTGGTACATCCGACCGGGAACCCTGATCATCCTGTTGCAGAAAATATGATTTAACATGAGTGTGATGCTTTAAACCATTTGTCCACCAAGAAAGGTAATAAACTAGTTATTGTTCAAATAAATATAACACAGGCTAATTCTTCAAAAGCTTGCATTATCAATAAGTTATTTTGTGCAGGATATTTTGTTATATATAGGCTACCTAAATATAGGTTAGTTTCATTTACAATATTAATACTATTACATAACACATGTTAAAACATGACTACCAATAATAAAATGTTATACTGTATTTGGAAGAAGGTACAGGAATGGTGTAGAAAACATATAAAAGAGAAAGATAACAGTATGTCTTTTGCAATGAAAAGAAAAAAATAGTTCATATTTAACATTGCTACCTCTTGGAGAAAATCAATCATCACACCCGATCCTCTGACCTAGGTTTCATTTGATTGATCTAGGTTTCTTTCCATCGAAACTCATTATGAGGGTGTGAAACATGCAACACAACTTCCTAAAAGAGGAGAAAAAAAAAACGGGATGGAGGGGGGGGAAGGAAATTGGTATAAAGAATGGTTGGCTACTAAAATAAAGATTCACTTCTAGAGTTCCGTCAGAACGAAACCTAGGTCAGGGGATTGGGTGGTTACAATCGATTTTCTTCAAGAGGTAGCCATTACCAATTTGTACAGTGGCAGCAATTTTAAGTGTGAACTCTATTCTTTTCATTCCCTTAAATGTGTTTCCTATCCACCTTTCCTGTACCATCTTCCAAATACATATAACAAAATACTTCAAAAAGCGAAAAGAGGTTTTCCTTAAAGAGATATAATAATAAAGTGTTAAACAGTTAGTTGTGGATTTGCCGCAATCTATTGGCAATAATATGAACAACAATAAAAAAATCAAATACCTTATAGTACCAATACTAGAGTAAAATATTTGTAGAATTTATTCATTTAACTTATGTATTATTTGACTTATTAACAAGCAAATATTATATTATGTTAATTATAGATTGTTTTGTAGTAAAATACAATCCTTTTAAAACAAAATGTGGCTTTATGAAATAATACCTGTTGATTGGTTCAATATATGAGTTTGTTTGACCAGTAGATAATTTCATAATCTATTGTACCAATACTTTTCGCAGAGTGAGGGGGACTAATTATCTCCCACTTAGTGCATCTCTGAATCTGTTAAACACTGCTTTAAAACATCCTACTCCATTGTTGTCGA
This sequence comes from Timema podura, assembly GCA_033556935.1. Taxonomy (NCBI): domain Eukaryota; kingdom Metazoa; phylum Arthropoda; class Insecta; order Phasmatodea; family Timematidae; genus Timema; species Timema podura. The sequence goes on along the minus strand of JAVRXN010000003.1, from coordinate 20,048,882 downwards.
GGTTCCTGAAATTTAGTGGACACAAAACTGGTTCAATGTATCTTTACCTACAGCTCTTGTTAATACTAATACCAGTTATGCATTAAACCTATTTCTTAAAAATTATAATTGTTCAATGGCTTCCATGTATTAAAATCGGGGTGTATCAAGTGGCAGTGTTTGTGAGGTTAAGCCTCCTACCCTTATTCTGAAAGTGTAATTATTAATTTATATTTTTCACCTATGTCTAAGAGAGTAGCTTAGTAGTCTTAAGAAATGCATAACACATACAACTCCAATTAAGTTTCAAAAACTTGAAACATTTAAATAAATCCCTTACCATCTGTAGGATCTTGGCCCCTCCCCCTCCATCATTTTATACATTTCTGGGTAAGGTCACAGCTAAAATTATTCACAAACAAATAAAAGTGGACTTTCATTTGTATAGTGGATTCATTTTATCAAACCTAACGTACAGCTAAACATCATATCACTGCGTCTTACTACCTGGTCAGGTTATACGCTTATGTACTAACATGCTTAGTACTAACTACGCGAATGGTTTTAGGGATTAGGAAGGTTATATTTATAAGAAGTATACTTGCATTTGCATGACGGTAGAGTGGGAAACCATTTTGGAAAAAACCCTCAGCACACATGACCAAGATTTGAACCTCGATCTTGTCATCAGCAGTCTATTCTACTGCAAGAGTTGCACCTTAGACTGTGCAGCCACCAAAGCGGGTTATAATTAGTTAAATAAATTGTACAAAGGGGTATCAAAAAATTTCCGGACTGGTGCTGCCATCTGAACAACAGTTGTAGTAGCGCTATGCAACTTTAGACGGTAACAATAGCATGTCTTGGGAGTCAGTTTCACGCATCTGGGTGGTCGTGCTGAATTTTTCACGTCTGTTTTTTTGGAGTCATGCACGTGGCCTGTGGCGATTTTCATGATGAATCGAAAAATGAACAGCGCATGTGCGTCAAAATTTTGTGTGAATTTCGGGCAAGTGCAACGGAGACTCTAAAAATGATTCAACAATGGTTCAGGGAAGATAGCATGGGCCGTACACAAGTGTTTTTATGGCATGCCCGGTTCAAGGCTCGTCAGACATCCGTTGAGGACGACGAACACACAGGGAGGCCCAGCAGCTGCACAACACCTGCCATGGTTACCAAACTTTAACAGATCATTCGTCAGAATAGACGGCGGACCATTCAAGACCTTGCTGAGGAGATGGGAATTAGTTTTGGAACATGCCAACAAATTCTGACTTCTGAGTTGGGCATGCACCATGTCGCCGCCAAATTTGTACCTAGGATTCTGACAGCTAACCAAAAGCAGCAGCGCGTCGACTTCTGTAATGAGCTTCGCCAGGTCGCCTCCGTTGATGCGACCTTCTTGTCCAGGGTTATCACTGGTTATAACGGGGTTTACGGTTTGACCCCGAGACCAAGCAACAATCTACCCAATGGAAAAGCCCAACCTCACCAAAACCAAAAAAGGCCAGACAGATAAGAAGTAATTTTAAGATCATGCTTTTTTTTTTTTTGACATTAAGGGAATTGTGCACAAAGAATTTGTCCCAGCAGATCAAACAGTAATATTGCGTTATACTGTGACTTTTGCGGCGACCGCGTGAAAATGTGTGATGTCACCCTGAACTTTGGCGACAACAGAACTGGCTGTTGCACCACGACAATGCCCCATCTTATGCTTCTCTTTTCACCCAGCAGTTTTTGGCCAAAAACAGGATGGCTCTTGTCCCCCATCCTCCCTACTCCCCTGATGTAAACCCCCCCCCCCCCCCTGTGACTTCTATTTCCTAAAATTGAAGATCAAGCTGAAGTTTGACTCCATTGAGAAGATACAGGCAGAATTGCAGGCAGTACTGGACACACTCACAGAAAACGACTTCCAGGAAGCGTTCCAAAAATGGGAGAAACGCTGGGACTGGTGTATATGTTAATGGCAATATTTGTGGACCAGGCTTTCTATATAATTCCTAAGTGGTTTTAACAAAGTATGAAATAAATGAGTTTTGCTCTTGTATTACATACTTTTCGTAGGACATTTATAGAATAACCAGTCATTATAGAATTGATAACATATTCTGGGACGTCAAAAAGACAAAGAACTTGAAAATAAATAAGAAATACAACAGCAAAACTCGTTTATTTCATACTTTGCCAAAACCACTCTGACATTATATATAAAGCCTAGGCATTTTATAGAACACCTGGATTTCACACATTGCCGGTGACATTTACATGTGGAAGGGGACTACTTCAAGGGTGATGGCGGCCACTAGGCCCTATGTTAAGTTTTATGAGTTTTATAGCAACAGTCCGGAAAATTTGTTATATCACCTTGTATATTAGGAATTATAAGCTAACCCAATCTATATCAACCTTTCATGTTTGAGACAATTAAAGTTTAGACTGTGTGTTTAATGTGATTAATAACAATTAAAAGGGTTTTGTCATAATATATTTTATGGACATTTATATAGTTCATGGGATGTAAATGGTTATTTTAAATTATTTACAATTATAAATAGAATGTGTCTGAAAATGTTGAGGAATATGGCCAAACAATATCCAATGAAAACATAGGCCTACGTCAGAATTTAACATATTTGCCAGGTTAGGACCACTACATCTAGCTTCTAGAGGCAATTAATTTTCAAATATTCTCCTGGTTAAGACCATTTCTAATAACGTCTAGGTGCATCTAAATTAAACAAAAGAGATTCCTCCAATTAGCTCCTAGGGGCATTCAATTTTATGACTTCCTCCCTTCTGGTTGTATCTAATTAAAAACAATTTTGGGTGGTTCTTTAGAAGAAGTAGGAATAATATAGTTTGTTTGTACTCAAAATGAGTGTATGTGTGTGTTAAAATGATTCTTAGTAGCTTGGAATATAAGATTGATACAAAGGAAGTATTGGACTGTATTAAACTATAGAAGAATCTTAAAATGAAGGTTAAAAGTATATCAACAGGTTTGAACTACCTAGAAAGCTGGTTCATGCCAGGAAAGTGAGAAGTTAACTAAACTGTTTATTTTTTATCTTGGTTTGCATTTAGTTAATTCAGAATGGGAGTTGGCTTAACATTATCACCATCTCAAGCACCAAATACCATTTTTATATTTTAATTTCTTTCTACAATGCCCTAGTTTTGATTTGTTTTATATCATCAAGGAAAAACCACCCAACCAAAATTAGAATCTTGATTTTATCAATATAGGCAATAAAGTAAATTTCAAGAGTGATACCTCGGAAAATTGACATATAATATTGTAGCATGGTGAGCTGAAATTGTGGTCATAAATAGCTCAAAAGAATCTTCGTAAAATGTTTTATAATTATTGTGTTGTGTTCTAAACATAATCAATAATGGCAATAAATAAAGTCCACTGTTTAGGATTTAAATAACAATATGAAACATTGAATTAGGATTGATAACCCTCTATAACTCAAAAATATAATAGATTATTTCTCTTCAATGCACATTGTAGCCAGCATTCAAAATTGAAATCCTTGCATACGTCTCTTAAAACTCCCCTTATATATTATTAATTGTACCTATGTTAATGATATTTTTCACAAGGGTTATTTGGGTTTATTTTATATCTCAAGATTTAGTGGAATCACCAGATGATCACCATGTGATCAAATCTCACAAATTATGGTGGGTAGGGCAGAAGAGTTGATGGAAGAAACTTGAACTGTGTTCAAGGTATTCCCTAGTAAACTTAACATGAAGAGAATAGGGAAAAGACTTAAGACTTGATAAAGACTCCAAAACAAGAATGGGTGTTCATAAACTCAATTCACTAATTTATTATTATTAGCACCAGGTGTCTTACTAACTGTTCAGGTTATACACACACTAATGTGCAATGGTAGGGTGATTGTGAGATGAAATGGAGGACCTACAGTTTAACATGGGATCCGAACCACGGGGTGGAGGCCTGGCATTCCACACATTCACAAGTTATGATTAATACACATCTTGTCAGAGGTGAAGGAAGAGTTTGGCAATCAGATAAATCTGTGCCGGGACCGAGGATTGAACCTTGTATCCCCAGCACAGAAGTCCGACACCTTACCCCTAGACCACCAGGTCACCCCAATCCACTAATTGACTTTCTTAATCAAACTGGTAGTAAAATGAATTATTGCGTAATGGCTTCAAAATATATAAGACTGTATAAACACTGTACAATAAATGTAAAGTAAGTGATAATGAAGTATGCCAACCTGAAAAGATAGTAGTGTTAGGCCTAGATAGGAACAAACACTTGTATATTATTTTGATCCTGACAGGTCTAACCTAAATCTTCACTATCACTCACTTTACATTACTGTACAGTGTTTCTACACTGTCTTCTTATACTTTAGTTAAAATTGGAAAACTCAAATGTGGCTGTAGATAGTAATTATTTATAACTGCAACTGAAAGAGAAATGTCTTTAAATTTGAATTTGGAATAAAAGAGGCAAAATAGTGACACAAGAGTAAGAGAAGTGACAAAAGAAAGTGGTTCTTCTTGTCGTCGGCATATTTAAAATCACGAAAGAATTTTCCAGTAAATGAGGTCTCAAGAACACTCCCATTGATCAATGATTTTTAACATGGACTAATAGACCATCTTCTTGAACTTCTTGCCATTGTATCCTTGGCTGCTACATATTGATATCAGATGTGATATATATCTGTATCAATATGCATTGTTTGAGCTTAAAAACAGCCCGTTCTGTAGCATTTAAGGTCATCCGACTGGTAATTGATTACCATAAGTGATTCTTCTAAAGATATAACATTTTTGCTAATAATTGTGCAACATACCTTGTAAAGTTTTTTTTTTAAATCAAGCTTTTTTTCCAAACACAACCAATTACCTTGTGTTTTATCGGCATTGGGACATTCCTGAGTTAATAATAATTACTGCTAAGGATACAAACAAATAAAGCTGCATATCAGTAGAGAACTATTTTATTTACCATGTGCACAGTTACATTGCAAGTTTGAAACAATGTAGCATTATCTACATAGTTGAGGTTCACTTTCCTTGTATTAGCTGGTAGTTTTGCTGAGAAACTTAGAACTAACACATAACTATGCCCAAAAGCAGTGTAATTACAACAAATTAATTTCCCATAGACTTGGGTGTTTCTGGAATTTATTTGTATTTTATTTCTAATGGTTCAGTTCCATTAAGATTATTTTGATACGGGGATCTGTTTTTAGCCCACATTATATGTTTGGTTACACAATATTTATTTGAAAATATTTATATTTGTAACCACTAGAATCTGATTAATTATTTGGCCAGTTGGGAATAATGAGTGCATATAATGTCTAACATTAAAATGGAACTCTTTACTAGTAAAGCAAAACACATCAGTAGCGTCAAAATAAAAACCGATGTAGGTTTCCAATACACAACGATAATAAAATAGAATTCCTAGAAATAGTAAGGTAATATTCTATAAAAGGTTATTAAGAGAAACATCTGTTGTTGACAAAACAACTATATTATATTTTACCAAGATATACATACATATTTAGAAACAATGAATGGATAATGAATATCGAAATTCAACTTTGCTTAACACTTTAAATATTTTGAAATAGAAAATTAAACAACCCAAAATAAGTAATTACACTGTGTGTGCTATATTTAATTTGATTTAATGAAAACAGAACAACAAATTAGGTAAAGAATCGGAAACAAAAAAAATGAACCCATACATTTTGAAGTTGTAATTTTGATTTCAGTGGTGGTGAGGGGTCGAGAATTAGTGACGGCTCTCCTCTAGATATATCATTCCCCGCTAATATTCTTAAATGTAAAGATAAAAAGATAGCCTAGAATCAAACTTAAATTAGTATCTAAAAAATTTACAAGCAAAGAAAATACTCAAGAGTGGCTACAAAAACTTATATTATAAAATTAGACTTTAGATTTTACAAACAGCATTTAAAAAAATGCAAAATCTAACCTTTTTATGGGAATTTTCTATATACTACATTGATCACATATTCTTGAAAAATCCTAATCTAGCAAATATCAACATTCTTTTATGTTTTTTTCCCCCTAGTGTTTAATGTATTATTTGTCCCCCTATGTAAATGTGTTATAAAACAAACACCATACAACCATATCATGTTAGAATAAAATATATGGGCAATCAATTTTGTTACAAATGACAAACCAAATCTTTCACTTTTGTTTAAATGTTTAGGCTCAGAATCAGTCAAATATTTAAATTACCTAACTTTTCCTTATTTTTGATTATATTTCCTAACATTTCCTTGTTTTCTGTCATCAAAGCATTCCCTGTCTGCAGCCACCATGAATTAACTAGCTTCCAGTGTCAATAAAATTTCAAAAGTATGCTGGGAGAGGCATCCAGTTTTTTAAAAATTTCCAGGTGAGTATCATTCCAAATGCAAGAGGGATCCACTACAAATAGCTTCTAGGGTAATCCAGTTTCCAAAAATTTGGCAGGGTAAGACACCTAATGTAGTTTTAGATCACTAGATGAATAGAATACACATATTATAGTTTACTTCAATGTCCATACAAATAGCCTCCTGGATAACATAAAAAATATTCTTTGTTGCAAACATTGGCTGAAGGTCATTAATATCAACCCCTTCTAATAATACTTCAAGGATTTTTGTATAGTCGGCATTTTAATTACTAATTGAAAGAACCAAAAACATTAATAAATGCTTTGTTTCGTGGTTGTAGCAATGAGAAAATATTATAGTGCATGAAATGATACATTAATAAGTATTATATTCACACTTTCTTCTTATAAATGGCCATTCTATCTTAGATAAAAAGCTACATGAAATATTCATTTTAAAATAAAGTTTTTTTTATAAGGCAAGCACACAAATAGAAACTATCAACGTCATCTGACACTGCTTTCACCTGGTCTGGTTTGCCATCTTTATTAAGTGAAGGTAACTTTTTAAAAGAATGTGTTAGAAAATTACCATCACTTTTTTGTGAAAACCAAAAGTGACAGTTATTCAACATATAGGCTTGCAGATCATATGTTTTGGTGTATAGAGATATGAAATTAAATTTGCCAACTTTTCCTAGCTAAGGCTATTCATTAGAAAATATGGGTATAGATGGATTCAATATATATTTTAAAAAAAAGCAATCTGGAAAACACTAAAAATAGTTCAAAAGGAGTCTAATTATTAACAAAATTTCAGGAGAAATAGCTTCTTCAGTCATATAAATCAGTGGCGGAGGGTGATCTTTATTTTTGGTGGGGCCAGGTCAACGCTTACTGGAAATATTGTTTTTCACCATGTGATAGCATATTACATTAAATTCATTTAAGTTTTCCTAATATGTAAAAATCACTAAACAAATCTACAGACAGAAAGAATACCGGTTTTGAATTAAACTTAACAAGTGATATTACCTGTAAAAATAGTTTGGCGCCAGTGCATGGGTGCCAAATATTTTAAGAATTCTTTTAATCTGCCTAATATATGCCTATTTTTTGAAACCCATTCATTGTGTTTTTGGACTAAAATTTTGACCAAGGAATCTCTGATGTAATACTTATTATTCCAAATGAATTCCATATCCAAGTTTTTTAATTCTTTTACTTAAATGTTTAAGATTCTTACAACCAACCTTTGTCCACAACCCCTCACCACCAAATAATAAACAATAAAAACAAAATAAGATCCGTTTTTCTTGACATCCACCTACATAGATGTAAAGTCATTAGGCTGATGTGCTCCTTAGTGTTTAATTTACAATTTTTTCTTGCAATTTTCATAAAGAATTTACTTTATTCATTTTAATTAATTATTTTCACGCATTGGGTCTTATCAAACACATAAACGCAAAAACTGTAGACTACTTTTATCATATAGTGGGCCCACTGAGGCTGGCCCTATTTGCAAGTGTAAAGCTGGCACCAGAATGGTAGGGGGATTGACCTGAGACAGAGCTCACACTGGGTATGGCTTCTCTGAGGGGGCATCAGAGCTGGCCCTGCCCAGCATCTATAGTCAAGTCACGAGAACACTGTTAAAGTCCTCGCATGACGTTTGGAGCGATAAATGAATAATTTTGACTTTAGTACTGTATAACGAATTCAATAATTCAATGGGTGTAGAACATGGTGTTCCACTTTTTTCGTGGTTTTTCCAGAATATTTTATCAAAAAAAAAGAAATAATTAAAAAAATATCTTGTTAGGGGAATCTAATTTTCAAACATTTGCTGGAAAAAGATCCCCAGATCTCCCTTTATCCTTAGGGTCAAAGCCCCTCAAAGCTTCTTTTATTTTTGCTAAATGAACATATGGTCCTACCGTCACTGTCGAAGATTAGAGAAACAAGCTTGTTAAGCCCTTGCCACAAAACTTAACATGTTAATTGTGAGGATAAATTATCGCTACAACAAAATAGTTCTATAAATTTGACGTAGATTTAACTATTCATATCAAATCAAGAGTTGCTCATGTAAAAGATAGGACAAATTTTAGAAGCTACTAATAAACAATAATTCTGCTTCCTCACTCTATCCTCAACAGGTGACTCGTCTGTTTTGCTGGCCCATCAACAGAAACAACAGATGCAACTTGAGATAGCTGTTAAACTCACATGAACACTATGAGAGAGTAATGTTTTTGTTCTAGCTGTTTTAGAGAAATTGAGATGGGTATTTAAGATGGTTTTCCTATATGTGTTCCTCTTAGTTTTAGAATCAAACTAAACTGTTTAAAACATTGCAGTGTTGGATCAGTATAAATCTTAAGTTAGTGTATGTGTGTTCAAAAGTGTCAGCAATCTCCCATGTTCATAGACACCAGCCTTAAATAATGCGTAAAGAATTACTTGAACACAGAGAAACCATAACTATTGATATCTCAATGGTATTGGGTCGAGTTCCTATCTCAAAGTACCAAATATGCACTAAATAAATGTAAGGACAAAGCAAGTTGATAGGGATAAAAATCTAATATAAATGTACTAATTTAAATAAAATATAAAAGGTAGACCCGCACCAATAAATGTGTGTAATAAATGTCAGGAACATCTAATTTGGTTCACCGGTGACGGGGAGGTCAGAGATTGCCGGGTGTAATGATGCTTTATTTCTTCCTAATATGGTGTTCCAAACTTCCTGCACAAGAATGTGTGTATATTTCCTTTAGTTTCTACCATCCTAATCTTTTAGCCATAAGTGTAATCAAATATGGATAGCCTGGACAAGTAGTAATAAATAAGCAATTAAAGCTGTTGACCACAAATAACCCAACTTCCTTAATACATTTCAACTCATCTATATTCCAGAAACTATTCTCTTCAGTGAAATACCCTCTCACTCACACCAACAAGATCAAAGTTTATAGAGAGACTTATGGTAAAATACCAATCCCTAGATAGATCTTTTTTATCATAGCTACATCAAAACATTTAAAAGCAACAGTCAATTTTCTAAGAAACATACCCATACTCAACCATAAAATAAATGATATAACAATGAAATCACAAATAATTTAAGACACAAAATATGTACATAGGAAAATATACGTAGGAATTGAATACAACCGTTATCAAAAGTTCATGGTTGGTTCAATTCAAAGCATTTAATTTGTATTGCAATAAAGAAATTGTTGAAAATTATTTTAACTGAGAGTATTATTTTTTACACAATTCCATTCATAAAGAATTCAATCACAAATTATAAAATAAGTGTTTTAGCGTAGAATCAATGAAAAATATATTTATATACAATATTTACTATGGCCAGGTAATTTAGTTATTGAGATCCAAATATCCCACAGAAAAACTAGCCATAAAACAACAATAAATAATGTTAGTTCCACAAATACAATTTGAGGAATGTACAAGTTTTTGTAGTTTTACAGCACCAGATCTTAAGGTTTTTTTATTTTGAGAAATAAAATTGCTTGGAGAATTTGTAAAACATATAATATAGTAAAATATGTAGCAGAAATAAACTTTAATTAAACTCCCTCCTTTAGAAATGTCTGTTACAGTGAAACTATGCTACAAAATGAGAATAAAATGGAGTACAATGAAAGGCTTTCATATTTTATTGCTAAAAAATTAAATAGATACTTTTTATTTTTTATTTACTGTTGTAAGGGCATTGTTTGTTAAAGAGAGAATGTTTTCAATCATCTAATTTTATAATGACTTTAGTCTTGAGTCATAATAATTCTACTAGTCATGTTAAATACAACTTGTGATATAGGCCTACTCTCATGGTAACAACCTGTTTACCAATGCTAGCTAATGAAATAATCCTTGTTATTTCCCTACAAGGAAAACCTCTTTTCACTTTATGAGGTAATTGTATCATATTTGGAAGAAGGTACAGAAAAAGTAGATAGAAACAATTCCTGTAATCCTTGTTAGTAATCATCACCATATCCATTTCTGTATTACATATTACAAACTTGTTCATTTTTAAATGTGTCAACAACAATTGAAACAAACTATCAAATCAGATCAAACACTTATGAAAGTTCTCTCTTAAATTTGTGTTTAAATAATTATCATAACCAGAAGAGCAAACAAATAAAGTCCATCAAACTGTGACCATGTTTAAAATAAATTTAAATATATTGGTACCTATAGCAAATTATTATTTTATGAAGTGTTTATTTTTTAAACTTAGATAAGAAAAGTGAGAATATTTTGTAAGATTTTCTTAAGATAAAAGAATACACTAAAATAAATACAAAAAAGTGGTATCTACTGAGACGGCATTTAAACCATATAGGAAGTGTAAATTTTGTTTTTGTTTTAAAGTTGTTGAAAACACAGCCAAGTGGCAAAAATTCTACATACTATTTGACCTAAAATACATTTTTGCAGTTTTGTCCAAAAGCCCAAATATGAAACTCATATAACATTAATTAAAAGCACAAATAACTTTTAATTCATGCAAAGTGTGGGTCTTGAGCTACAAAAGTTCAGTTCTCAGAATCTGGACTCGTCTTCAAAGTCTTGTGAATCTTTTCGTCATCTGTTGGGTGCTCTCTCTTCCTGGCTCTCTCGCGATGTGTGATGTCATTGTTGTCATTGTTGTCAGTACTGGGGGAGAGACAGAGACAAACAATAGACACATTTAGTTTCCAGAGATCTTCTATACACCCAATATTAGTATGCAGTAGAAACAATTTAGAATAGTTTGGTTGATAATAATTGTCCACTCCAAGGACATCTCCCACTATATTTTATATAAATTTATTATGTTTATTTTCCGAAAAGGTTATTTCACTAAGTGATATGTTTCTATCTGATATTGTACATGATTCACGATTTTTTGGCTACTGTTTTCAACATTTAAAATTCATTAAAAGCTACCAAATAAAATTTTCAACAATTATTGATTAATTTCTCATTATCATACATTAAGAGTGCTAATTATTTTGGGTATATATAAACAAATTACAGTCCCTTAGACATCCGGCCATGTTACCTTCCCACTAAGATACAAGGGAAAACAAAGTTCACAATTATTTTCATACTTTTCTTTCACCAGCTTTTTTTACTTTAGCAATTATTTTGAACACATTTTATAACATTTTATCTAGATTTTAAGAACACACACTAGGTTAAGGACTTTCACAGCCTATTAGGACAAAGGGCAGTATGGAAGAACGAGGCTGAGTGTGGTATGAGGCTAATGTAAATAGCGGAGAAATTATGTCAGAAAATGATTCCCTTAGTGGTGGGCTAGAGATGGACAGTAACACTACACAACCCTCAAAACACTCAGTCTTGTTCTTGAAAACTACTCTGATCAGAATTAGATCCAAGAGTCTTCCGAGTGTGAAACATAGTGGATCTGTGGCAAGGCCTGAGAGATACGATGTTTCAGAGCATGTTTATATTTTACAGAATATATTTGATGAAATTTGGTGATAATATTAGTCCTTGTCGCACTAATACAAGATCAAGACTGACTAAACTATACAAAACGAAAAAACAAAACTCAGTGGATGGTTTTTGGTAGATACATATGGAAAGGCTTAAAGCCTAAACAAAGGTTTTCAAAGCTTTTTGATGATGTTCCAATTCATTTTTCATAGATTTCAATATAATTATAAAACATTCATTTTGATAAGATTCCAATTTAAGCATTGAGTTAATTTGTAATAATAAACAACATAGATAGCAAACTTTACAAACATAAAAATTGTTGTAGGCTACACTTCAGCAACACTTGCTTTAAAAAAGGTGCAATAATTATTTTGTAAGAATATTGTGTATGTGTAATGGGGTGGGTAAAATTCTCAATGAACTAAATGGAATTTTATGTATTGTTTAACTTTTAATTAAATATCTGTTTTATAGTAAACATCTTACTTGTGTTACAGGCAGTGATGATCGAGACAAAACAATATTTAGATGTAGGCCTACCAGAAGATAATTGAAAACAGGGACAGGAAAAGTGGTGAAAGTGTTAAGTTACATTATATAATTCTAACATCAAATTTGGTACAAATATACAAGAGACTCAAATTAAGATACTTTTATGCGGAAGAAGAACGGGTGGAAGAAGGTGGAAGAGACAACACAAATTTATACTAACTGTAGTGTGTTTGATGAATCTTTAATACTCAGACAGCAACTCTTACAATATGGCTAGACTTTAACCCAAAGTGACAGACTCATTATATAGACTGATAGTTCATTTGAATCAATATGAGTATCTGCACAGACTTGTTCAAACAAGACAAACCAAACTCTTTAGCACCCTTAACGTCAATCAATATTGAGCTGTGTCAGCTATGTTCACACCATCCTCCCGTAAAACAGGATACACGTCAACATGCTCAATTTGTGACAAGCTTTTGGCAGACATTTAATTAAAGTTCAATTCATCTTGCCATTGTTAATTGAAAGGGTTAGAGTACTATATTTTTTTTAAATAACTATCTGATCTCAAATGTTGTAACCAAACATACTGTGAAAAACTCTTGGAAAACTATTTTTAGGACATGTTACAGTTCTTTGAACCATAGTTTGTTGACGGAGTTGAATCTAGTTTCATTCTAGTGTATTTGGAAATAATAATTTCTCCTTTAGTATTATACTCTTTTTATTATCACTAATAAAACAAACTTGGATAAAATTAGAGTATAAAAATGCCTATAATGTAACTAATGTGAGACCCATATCAGTGTCACACCCTTAGGGATGTGCTAACGATGCAGCCGCACAGGGCACCATAATGTGGGGGGGCTTGCTGAGGGGACAGAGGGAAACAAATAGTTGGGATGGGATAGGCGAACCATCAGAGAGCCATGTTCATATTTTGTATGTTTTGTTTCACCCAGTATGTTTATTGTTCTGTAGAGAGAGTTTCGCTGCAAATAATTTAAGTAGTGCGGAAGCATTATCCTTGACAATAGTAAAGGGACCTACCACAACCCCAGAACAAGGGTGTAACTCAATAACCTGTAAGGACTAGGAAACAGCAGTAAATAAGTAGTTTCAGCTTGAACCTCTTTGTGTATACTGTGCATATTTGTAAACATCGAATAAAGCTCTGTTATAGTTCCAGGTTCATGGTTGTCTGTTGTAAATTGAAGTTTACTTAAAAGCAAACTTTAAATGTGTAGTGATGGTTTGTGTTAGTGTTAAAAGTGCCAAAAGTGAATTATCTATTTACTGTTTTGTTCAAAATTTTACATGTAGAATGGTGGTAATTTAATTCAGTGGCATGTAGTATTTAATTAGTGTTTGTAGTAATGTCTCGTGAGCGCGACAGTTTCGTAAGTACAAATTGGGCGCACGAAAAACCAAGGAAAAATACAATGTGAAAAGTTTTTTCCAGCCAGAGAGGAGCTTTTGAAAAATGTCTAAAAACCATCATCTTCTGGTCTGTCTTTGACTCATTAGTTAAGTCAAAAGATGATAATAATCCATGCTCATCTTATGATTTACTATCTGATATAATTAATAATTATGAAGTTAAAGATATAACACTTCAAACAAATAAAACATGATTTACCAAACACACATGGGCGTGAGTCTAGGCCTAGCACTTTGCATTTGGACTTTGATCCAGGCACTTGGTCCTTCTCTATTAAATTTAAATATGTTAGATATCGACACAATAGTACAAACAGGCCTTACTAAGGTAGTTAATTATGAATACCCTTTAAATGAGGGAAAAATCCCACAAAGAACTGATTGGATTTTTTGTTAACTTTTTTAAGTGATCACCACCCTAGCATAGTTAGCTAGCAGCGTGCAAATTTTGTGTTGAGCTAGATTGCCGAGAACAAGGAGATAGAAGTTCGAAATCTCGCTTGGGTGAACTGGGGTGGTTTTTTCCACCCTCCCTCCACACAAATGTTGGTTTACTTCCTCTATATTCAACCTTTCCAATTCCTAACCCATTAGAGAATTATACTTAAGCGAATAACCAACGGTTAGTAAGCGATGTTAATTATTATTATTATTATTACTATTTAAGTGATCCAACCTGGGGTGTAAATTATCTAATGAGGAATATTGTGACTGGAGGCATTTAGGAACAAGACTTAGGGAACATGAACAGTCTGTAAGTCACGTAGAATGTGTTAAAAGGTGGAGTGAATGTGAACTATGGCTGTCCAGGCAGTGGAGTATAAACCAAGCTCATTTATCATTAATAAAAATAGAAAAAGAGCTTTGGCGGGATGTTTTTAAGAGAATCCTGCATGTGATTCAGTATTAGGTAGCAAGAATACACTTAACAGAACATAATGGTAGTTTTTGGGGTTGATAGTGATAATAGCTAAATTGATCCTGTTCTACAAAAACACATTCACCCGAATAAAAAGTCAGGAAATACATGATCATTATTTAGGCCCTAGAGTTCAAAATAAGATAATAAGCTTGGCTTCAAAGGCAACAAACAGAATTGTGTGATGTGTGAAACAGTAAGTATTTTTCAGTTATTCTTGACTGTACACCCGATGTAAGTCACATGGAACCAATGTTTCTTATCATACATTACATTAACATTAACCAACAAAATGTGACTGCTAAAAAGAATTTTGTAGTGTTTTTGAATGTTGTTTCCTCTACAGGTGAAAATCTTTTACACTCTTTTGGACTGAATTGGATCAACTTGGCTTGGCTATAAAAGATTGTCTCGGCCAGGGATATGACAATGGTGCCAACATGAAGGCAGTACAGGCACATATTCTTCATCTTAATCCAAGCGATGCGATGCAAAGCCATGCGATTGCCATATCCTTAATATGATTTTTTCGGATGCGGCAGGATCCACACCAAAAGCATCATCTTGTTTGGCGTTATTGGGAGAATATACGCTTTATTTTCTACTTTCCCTCAAAGATGGGATATTTTACTTAAATCTATTCTCAGCCTGACACTAAAAAAAAAAAAATTAAAAAATTGTGAAGCAGCGTAGAAAGTGTTAAGGCCATTAGGTACCAAACAAAATAAATCTGAGATGCTCTTCTTGAAGTCCATGAACAAACAAATTACCCTACGGAAAGAGTGAAGCGTATGATTCCCTTGCAATTCAAGACCTAGAGATTATGGATTCATTCTTGGAGCTGTAATATGGTATATCTCCTAGTGGCTTCAATTACTTGATGGACTGATAAGTTTCTTAAGTAGTTCCATGAATGAAGTTTATTTCTGTATGATTACTGGCCAAGGCGATTGCTGGACAGCTAGAGATAGATTATTATTATTAGCACAGCGTCTTACTAACCCGTTTCGGTTATACGCACTTACGCTAATGTGCAATGTAGGGTGATTGTGAGATGAAAATGGAGGACCTACAGTTTAACGTGGATCCGAACCACGTGGAGGCCTGGCATTCCTCACATTCACAAGTTGTGAAGCTAGAGATAGAGCAAAAGTTTAAAGAAAAAGGTGTGTGGAAGAAAAAGGCAACTATTTGAATATAAAGGGAGATGGTCTAGGAAAAGATATTTCTGCAGAGGAAAAATTCAAGATTGAGTATTTTTACCCAATTGTTGATATGGCTTTACAAAGAATAAATTAAAGATTCACATAGCTAGCTGAATATGGAAAAACTGTTTGGTTTCTTGAATTCTGTCGAAAAGTTGAAAGACATTAAAGATAATTTGAGGAAAAGTTGTTCTGAGCTAGAAAAGGAGTTAGTGTGATTGAGAATGATTCAAGAGATTTAAGTAGAGATATATTTTTTACAGAAATACAAGATTTTTGTTTTAATGAAATTCAGAACCCATTTCCAAATGTTTTTATTGCATAAAGGATTTTGTTAACAGTGACAGTGACAAGTGCAGAGAGGTTTTCCCATTTAAAACTTCTGAGGTCTAATATGACAAGAGAGACTCACGTTGCTTGCAACCTTGTCAATAGAGCATGACACTGCATCAAAGATGAATTTTGATTATGTAAATTGTGACTTCCCCAGAAAGAGCCATTTTTTTATGACAGATACATTGCTAACTCCTTTATTGCATTAATTAGTTCTTGTAAGATTGTTATGTTACATTATTTTTCCTTATTCTCTTTAGGTGTAGTGTACTTAAACGTGCAGGAAACTTTAAAATTGATCTAGCCAATATTGTCAAAGTGTACCAAAAATCATGTGGTTTGATTTATTGATTTGCATTCACCTTTCTGTCTGTGGTGGATATGTTATACAATGAAAATTTTGAAGATATTTACTGATTTAATTCAAACTTATCAGTTGTTCTTTGTATATCTATACAGATCACTTTCATTGGAGAAGAAAATCTAACAAAGGTTTAAGAGGAGTCAACTCTTATATGTATAAAAACACGGCTTCTAAAATAAATTATTAAATGTATTTACCTTTTAAGGCATTTCCTAATCCCTTATAATGGTAAAGTTTTTTTTATAAATTTTTTTACCCGCTTCGATGACCGCATGGTCTAAGGCATCACTCTCGCTATAAACTTGCTATCAATGACAGGGAGATCAGGGTTCGATCCCAGTTGGGTGATTTTACCCTAAATGGTTTTCCATGCTCTCTCTCCACGTGAATACAGGCACAATTCCTATAAATTAAACCAAACTTATCCCCAACCCACTAGCATAATTAGTGCATTAACGTATAACCCGAACGGGCAATAATACGCGGTACTAAAAAAAATCTTTTGAGGGGGAAGGTGGGGGAAGGCAGGCGGCAGATAATCGGGGGCCCCACAAACGAGGTTTGCCCAGGTTCCCGCGTCTGCTAAGGGCGGGCCTAAGTGTAAATGCAGATTAAATATCAATATCATCTAGCCTCTTATGCTACTAATGAAACAGTTCATTAACTTGATCTAAAAAAAAAAAGTTCAGTTATAATTATGAACAGTGTTAGTAGCCATGCACCAACTCTCTTTAAAAGTTTAACCAAAATTATGTACCAGCATTTACAAGTAGTAGTTTGTAGTTCCCCACCCCCCAAAAGGAAATTAAATAGAGCAAAGACGCAACTGATATCTTCTTGCAATTTTACTACACATTATCAATTAATAAATAGATTTATAAACTATAAAATGGTTTTCTAAAAAAACAAACAAAAAAAAGTGCTTTATTAAATTAAAAGGGTATATAATTTGAGTTAATTATACTTAAGTGGTCAAGGGAGGCCAGTTATATGACAGCACAATGTGCAAACTTATTAACTCATAACATAATTTTCCCGCACAAACTAAGTGTAAAATGAACGTAATAATACATTAGCTATTGGTGTATATTTATTATATTTAAGTCAATTTTCTGATATCACTTCAAGACTTAAAATATTAAATTGGTTCATTTTAAACTAAATATTTCTCTGCTATTCCACCATTATATTTATATTCCATATGCAGTGAATCCCATTATTAATTACTTTGTGGCATAGGTTTCATGCTTATAATGATCACAAAATCTTTGTGGTAACGTTATGTTATTTAATACAATTTTCTACTTTATTAGCAAAGCTAACATGGTGAGAATTTGCTGTGCAACTCAAGATTCCACACACATACCACAGGGTCTCCACACTTGAGTGAATACTACAGGTTCCCACAGGCCACCACCAAAACCCACCCATGACCCTAACAAAAGCAAAATACAAAAGCGACCAATCACACGCCTGCTACAAAGCTGCCAAGGGCTACTTACATCAAGGGGTCCCGATCTCTCTCTCTGGACAAATCAAAACCTGTTTATGAATAATTTCTGGTGTACCTGAAAGTGACAAAACCACACACGTGACAAGCTTTTCTTGTCTGCGTATAGGAGTTTGAAGGGGATGGGAGGGCCATAGAAACAATCATAGGGCACCCAGCACTCGCACATTACTTAAAGATTTCTCTAGTATTTCAGAAATCAAATTTTAATCTTGAAAATATTTTTAAAATTTTTATATTTCCAAACATTTGACCAATTAAAAGAGAAAAATAATTTTCATTTAAATCTTATCCGTTTTACAAAATGCTGGGTACTCGGGACCAGTACTTGAAACAGAAAAAAAGCATGACAGTACCCAGATAATTATAGTAGATATATTGTGTCAATTTTACTTATGTCATAGGCCGAGGCTGAGGAATATTTTAATCTAATGAAAACTGCATAGAGCAGGAGTCCTAGGAGTAATTTTCTATTGGTCAAATATGCAGAGAGAAAATAAAAATTAAAACAATTATTTTGGTCACAATCAATGTAAATAGAATAGAAGGTAGCACCATATGGAGAATAACATCTGATTGGCTGAACGTGTGATGTCACTCAGTACACATACCAGAGCATTACATATACAAAGCTAAATAGAACACACTAAATTGTTAAAAATCATCTAATATTGGAACTTTAAATAATATATAAACCTTTAAAATCTACACCAATGTCCAATTAGGTAATTACTCTATTTTTTTAAATTATGTATGTTGGATGTATTTGTGTTAAAATATTGCTGAAGTAAGCAATAACATAATCAAATTCCTCAAAGTAGTGCTACCTCTATATTCTCTTTACATTGGTCACAATCTGGAAATACTAATGTGACTGTTCCGTTTCGAGCACTGGTTATTATGCAAGATAGCCGTGTCCAATGGATGTGAAATATGCACGGAGACATGACACCAGAATTAAAGGGGAAATATTAAAATATGTTTGTCATGGAAATTATTAATAATAGCCATCACCCTATAATAAAACATATATTTGATGGTTAGTAATGATTTAAGTAGCGGTAGCATATATATTTATGCCCCCATTCCATTCTAGTACTTAGAAAGGAATAAAACTAAGATTTGAACTGAAATTTCTCCAAGGTGTTTTAAGAAGAAATAAGTTATGTTTTATATATCTAATACCACCAAGGCCAGCAAACAAATGTTACTTCAAGATAGACTAAATCTCTGATCCATTAGTTGTTTGTTACTTTTGTTTAGTTTCGAGTAAAAATGTATATTGAACCAAATCAATGGTCTAAGGTAGGGATATTTCGATTAGTTATCAAAGTCTAAAAAAATCATAATATTTTAGAGTCCAGACATTTAATTCAGCCTGGCCATAGTTTTGAATGTTATTAGATATACTTTTGTAGTTTAAAAGGGAATAAAAAGTGGAACATAGTACATTTGGCTATACATTTTATTGATGAATTTCAATAACATTAAATTTAAAAGTTATAATAATGATGAAAATGTAAATCATTTCTAAATCATTTAAAGTCAATCGTTATAATTTAAATATAAATCATTAATGGGAAAGTAACACTTCCGGTCTCTTACCAACTTGGAAATATTTGGTTCATAAATTGTCAGAGTACTTCATAGAAAGTCTTTCAGTAACTTATTTCCCAGAGAGGTCAAGGTGTTCGACTTAAAAATGTTCATAAGCGAAAAGAATGATTCCCAAGCATGCGTAGACATAGTTTAGGAACAAAGCAAGCTTTTTTACATTTGGAAACATGTTTGAACCACTGCCAATCCAAAACTGCAACAACCATACATCTTGAGCGTGATCACTTAATGCCGGTGCAGATCTCAGATCAATTAGTTTTAACTGAAAAGACCCTTAGTCAATTGGAGGTAGAAGTTGTGAACATTTTCCCACAAAAATTTGTCCTTCAAACTCAAATGAATTTCTAACAGATTTAAACATTTATTTAACAATGTTGAAGTCCCTAATTTAGTCCTCAAAGTTTTTCTCAAAATTACTCAAGAAATTAATCATAACAGCGCTAAAAATCTTTGACAACATAATTAATTTCAAGCAATTTCAGAAAATGAAGTAATTTTCCTGATGTCCAGTACAAAGAAAATCTTGAGCAAGTTTTCTTAAAATGCATTTAGCTTTTCAACCAGATCCATTATACATTTGTCTTTTCCTTTACATTTGCTATTCAACACATAAATGTGATAAAATACATCGCATAATAACCCAACTATTTATAACATCTTCATCCTGAAGCTCCTCTTAGAGTTGAAGATCCAAGAAACATGATTATCTCGGTTTTGAGCTCAATAAACCTCTCCAGAGCTTTACCCTTACTTAACTAACAAGTATCATTATGAATCAGAAGATATTGATGTCCTGCTGATATATCTACTAATAGTTTGTGGAACAGCCGGTGCTGAAGGCTTGACTTTGATCTAATACAGTTAACAAATTTCACAAGTGCCTCCGTTACATACTTAAAGTCACTTGAAAGTATGAAACACAAGTCACATGGGTGAATAATGCAGTGTAAGGACTGCATTTTAGTGGATAAAACTATCAATCTTGCCATCAACCACTCTTTCTTCCATTCCTGGAGGGAGTACCATTCGATACAAAAAGTAAAATCTTCTGTGGATCTATTATGTTTTCAGTGAGAAGGTTTTGAATTTTTTTTGAAGATAGCTGTCTAGTAAATCTTTCTTCCAGAGAAATTAGTGCAAACAATTCTTCAAGAAAACAGCTACCATCAAAATAGTGCGCTAGTATGCTTAAATTAGTAATGTGTGGTATCTGTCAACTCATCAGCTACCATTGAAATCCTTTTTGCCCATTCCAAGTCTGTGCAGATTATGTAAAATGTTTCTAACCCCAGAAGTTTGATTCCATTAAATATAGTTGTGTTTAATACTAGGACTTGTTCAATAGAAGAAATTGCACATAATTTAGTTTTTTATTCAGTAATAGATTTTTTGGTACTGCTAACATACAGTATTTAATCATTTCGGAATCTGTAAGGGACTTTTTCTTTTTAGTTAATAGCCAGGCTACTTGCAAGGACACCCCAGTAACTATCTCTTGTCGTGACAAGGTCTGCACGAGAACTCTACTTTCTCTTCGATAAGATGCTGTTAGTGATTCAACTTTTGAGATATGCAATGCCGAATTGTTGGTTGTTGATTTTTCAAAAGATTTAGGTTTACTTTCATTATGTATTTTAAAATTGTACTCCTTGATCACAACCACGCACCATGACACAAAAGACATGAAAGTTTAGTGTTAGGATTCTTTGGCAATATAAATACGTACTTATTAGTCCACTCAGCTTTAAAACAACAATCTTCATCAATAAGCTTCCTTCTCTTACTGTTCAAAGTATAAAATGCAATTTTAGAGAGAAAACGAACAAACTTACAATATAAGTTGTAAGTAGAACCTGGATTTACATGCACAATCAAACAGTAAAATATGCACCATAATATGCAAAAACAAATTAATCAAAATCAAATAAACTATTTGTTTTGTGGAAAATCTTGCCTCATTCATGATTGTTACAGTGTGTAAGGTAAGTCATACTGTGATTTTCTTCTGTGAAGCTCCTATGTTTGTCACTGAAGATGTTTTATACAATGAAAATGTCCTTTTGACATCGCATGATGCCACATGTGCATGTGAAAAACACCACAATTTTTCTTCAGTGAGCTCCTCTTGTATTTCAGTTTTTTCACCAGACAACTTTTTGCTAATTTGACAGATTAGTGTAACCAGGATTTTTATTTTATACCTGACCAAGCTCATCGAATGCAATTTTAGCAACAGTGAGTTTCTGAAAACAAAGGTACTGGGATTTGATCTATCAGAGAAAGTAAGTACTGCAAGTAGGGATGTGGTATCGAAAGAAATGTAGGGATACCGTACTAGTATCGAAAGGAAAGTATTTATAACAGTATCAAACCACATATAAGCTTTTCTGCTTTGTCTGCTTGGGGACTTTTGAGTTGACTACAAAAGCTTTTGTTTAGTTTTTGATGAATGTGCTCAATGATAAACGGGTCATCACAAAAAAGTTGTTTCTTTCGATACCGGAGTGTGAGTACTAATATCTGTAAAAGTATCAGGGAAAAAGTACTGAGTATAAAAATACTAGTATCAAAAGGAAAATATCGATATTAGTAATGTATTGATATTTTTATCACATCCCTAACTGCAAGGAATTACCTTGAGCCTCCAAGTGTGTTATAATTTCAGGTAATTTAGAGAAGCAGTTTTGGATCTTTTTCTTGATGCCATCTTCACAACAAACACACACATACACACATTTTATTTTATACCCATTTAACTGGAGAGATTTTATTATTTATTTAGTAACTAACCTATGACAGAACGGGGACAAATGATAGTTTAATATGACCGTTGTGAGTGAAATATGCATTTTTACCTTAAAAATATGAGTAAAATATGCGTTTTTACCTTAGGAATTTAAAATATGCATGCCAAATATGTAAAAAAGAACATGCATTTTGAAATACAAATCTGGGCTCTAGTTATAAGGCTTACAAGTAGAGCACTTGCTACTACTATAATGAATGTACGAATAAGATGGCAAATATCAACTGGCGAGACAAAGTAACAATGTTAGGACACAGAGCAAAGTCTTTATCTTACATTGAAATAACAATGTTAGAACAGAGTTTATGCCTTGTACTGAAGTAACAATGTAAGAACAGAGTTTATGACTTGTACTGAAGTAACAATGTAAGAACAGAGTTTATGCCTTGTACTGAAGTAACAATGTTAGAACAGAGTGCTATCCATCCCTTCGACTTCGGGGGTAAATGGTTGATGTAGATGACAATTCCGGCAACGTTATTCGTGGTGGAATGGAAGGATGTTCCGGCAACGTTAGTCGCGGTGGAACGGAAGGATGTTCCGGCAACGTTAGTCGCGGTGGAACGGAAGGATGTTCCGGCAACGTTAGTCGCGGTGGAACGGAAGGATGTTCCGGCAACGTTAGTCGCGGTGGAACGGAAGGATGTTCCGGCAACGTTAGTCGCGGTGGAACGGAAGGATGTTCCGGCAATGCTAGTCGCGGTGGAACGAAAGGAAGTTCCGGCCACATGAGTCGCGGTGGAACATGAGGAAGTCCCGGCAACGTGAGTCGCGGTGGAACATGAGGAAGTCCCGGCAATGTGAGTCGCGGTGGGAGGTAAGGTGATGGTGGAGAGAGAGAGGGTTAAACAAATTGCTCTTTCTTAACAAAGACAATTTATAAGCTCTTTCGTATGGGTGGTGTACCCAGGTGGGTCACCATTGATTGGCCGAGGCTGACAGACAGGTTGACTGGCCGGGACTGGCCGAGTGACCAAGGAATTACCGTGTTAAATACCCTTCACTGCTGCCTGGCCTTGTCCAATGGGAGTAACAGGGGCTTCCCATTGATGTGTGCAAACTGGAGGGATAGTGCCCATCACGCGAGCCAATAGAGGCAGGAGTTCTCTTTGGCGCTGTGTATAGAGGTGAACTCGTCACGGACGGCTTCGAGAACATGGACTGTGGAGCGGTCCAGGCAGTAGAGAGGGTGGGTGGCGCGGCCTTTGTAAATGCGGAGGAAAGAGACAAGGGCCGACTGAACAGTGAGGCACAACAAGAGTTCTTGCCTTGTATTGAGGTAACACTGTTAGAACAGAGTTCTTGCCCAGTATTGAAGTAACAATGTTAGAACAGAGTTCTTGCCCAGTATTGAAGTAACAATGTTAGAACAGAGTTCTTGCCCAGTATTGAAGTAACAATGTTAGAACAGAGTTCTTGCCCAGTATTGAAGTAACAGTGTTAGAACAGAGTTCTTGTCCAGTATAGAAGTAACAATGTTAGAACAGAGTTCTTGTCCAGTATAGAAGTAACAATGTTAGAACACAAGACAGTGGTCTTGCCTCATAATGAAGTAAAAATTTCGGAACACAAGAGAGATTCCTTGCCTTGTATTTAAGTGACAATGTTAGAACACAAGGCAGTATTCTTACTCATATTGAAGTAAGAATGTTAGAACACAGTGGAGAGTCCTTGCCTTTTATTAAAGTAACAATGCAAATACCTGTTTCAGTGGACAAACGGTCTAAGGCATCACTCACATGTTAAACTAGACTGCTGATGATAAAAAATAAAAGAAACATTTCCTAAACAAATTATCCAGCGGAAATTAAACCATTTACACTCCATTTACTCTGAAAGATTTCATGCTTATATTGACTATGGAGTAGCTTATTAGATGTGTAATCAGTCACAGTAGAACTGATATATTAATGCACTGTACATATATTGTGGAAAAGTATCTGATAAAATTATGTTGCATTAATTACAAATCATAAAATAGTTCAATTTCTAATCATTGAACTTCTTAGTGGCCATAAAGGGCTTAATACAGGGATTTATAAATACAAAGAATGCTTAAGATGTTAAGAAATAAATCACACTCATTAGTTCTCTATTTATTAGGGGGCGGCCAGACTGAGCGCGCGAGTGAGCGAGCGAGCGACTAAAATATAAAATAGAATACATGGGTTGTAATGAGAGGTGGCCAGACTGGAGTGCGCGAGCGAGCGACTGAGCGCGCGCGCTTGAAAGATAGAACTGGTTCTATTTTTCAAGCGCGCACGCTCGACCTGGTACAGTCTAGTTTACAGGCGCTAGGCAATATTATTGTGTGTTGGTTCATCGAGTGCTAGGAAAACTTCTCATTTTGACATTTTTATTAATTTTTTATTACTATCGATAGGTTTAGCACACTTTCTGGAAATTGAAAAATCACACCTGGACACGGGAATCAAACCCGGTACTTTTGGCTTAGTACGTCAATGCTCTAAATACTGAGCTATCCAGGATTCGTCCCGTGCCCAGGGTCATTCTTCACTCATATTTTAAAGCAGAGCCTATGATGGAGTGCGGAAATCGTCAGCTACAAGTATGTGATTATATTAATATCACGAGCTATCTATCAGATAACGCAGCCATCTTCGACTCGGTAGTTGGCTTATTGCTGCCATTTGTACAATTATTATAATTGTACGGGATTTCATACTAAGAATTAAATAGCCAAAGCTATTATTTATGCTTTTAGTGAGGATTACTCCATCTAGATATCATATTCTGAAAAGTGAAAAATGACACCTGGATAGCTCAGTGGTTAGAGCCTTGGCGTACAAAGCCAAAGGTCCCGGGTTCGATTCCCGTGTCCAGGTGTCAATTTTCAATTTTCAGAATATGATAGCTAGATGGAGTAATCCTCACTAAAAGCATAAATAATAGCTTTGACTATTTATTATTATTATTATTATTATTATTATTATTATTATTATTAGCACCGCGTCTTACTACCCGATCGGGTTATACGCACTTACGCTAATTTGCAATGGTAGGGTGATTGTGAGATGAAATGGAGGACCTACAGTTTAACGTGGAATCCGAACCTCGGTGGAGGCCTGGCATTCCTCACATTCACAAGTTGTGATTAATACACGTCTTTTCAGAGGTGAAGGAAGGGTTTGGCAATCAGATAAATCTGTGCCGGGACCGAGGATTTAGCCCCGAACCCTCAGCAAAGAGGTCAGACACCTTACCCCTTTACCACCAGGTCACCGTTTGACTATTCAATTCTTATTATTAGCACACTTGCTATTAACGGCCTAATTTAATTGCTAAGATCATAAACCATGTATATATTTATATAAAACTGATATGTTAAAATACTTCAATATTATCAAAGTAGGCCTTTACAAATAAGAATCACCATTATGTGGAGAGAGGAGGAGAAAACCACAACAATAAATCACTTGTTAAAACCACCCTCAACTCACTCAGCCAAAATTCGGAGCCTCCTCGTCAACAAATAACGAGAGGTATCAGCTAATCACGCGCTCGCTCGCGCGCTCACCAGTGTGGCCACCTAGTCGCTTACGCGCTCGCGCACTCGCTCGCACGCTTGTCAGTCTGGCCGAACCCTTAGATTAGTTTAGACCTATTTAAGTATTAAAATGCTGGCCATGTCAATGTACAACAAAATAATATTTATGAAAGAACTAGCTATAAATTCTAGAATGAATCATCTATTGGCGACCTAGTTATTACACAAATTTCAAGGGATGAACCCTAAAATATTTTGCTAAAACTGATTATTAATGTTAATGTATGCTTTATTACAAGTTTGCTGACTTATCAAATTCATCTCATCTGGGGGAAAAGGATGATATTGAATTTTAAGTTTGTGCATCTTTCACTAAACTGGCCGAATAAAGTAAAAATGTGTTTACATTGAGTTAAATAAAATATCAAATAAAATCTATTCTTTTAATGAGCATCCCCCAATACATCATTTAGGTGATGTGTTTGTGGGTTCTATATTTGTACCAGTTCTGGTGCTGATTATATTATTTCGTTTCAAAGTTCCAAATTCCACATAATAACCTAAACCAATCTTAAACCATTTGGTCTCAATTGTTTTCATCGTTAAGTAATGTGAGTAGCTACAAAATCCAACTTCCAACGAGCCAGTTAAAGGTGCAAATTAATTGAACATTAAAAATTAACAATCTTTATGTCAACTGTGTTCATTAAATTGTATTGATTTATTAAGATTATTTTTAAACTTCTATTACTAACAAATAACTTTATAGAAATCAAAACCAGTCCTCAACTAGAGAACCGGGCAAACCAAGGTACATACTAAAAGGTAATTATTTACTTATGAAAATATGATTGAAAATTTTAGGCGAATTTCTAATTTGTTGCCTTCTAATAATTTATATACAAGGGGCTGTGGGCTAACTACTATATAACTGAGTTAATGAATTATAGCATCATAGAAAATAATTTTAGTCTATCTAGAGGATAAATAATATACTTTATTTAGAGTTTGCACAACAAATTAGTTTGAAATGAGGGAGGGGGGGAATTAAAAAATTGACTCATTCTATTATTTATACTAAACAACTAACTATTCATTCTAATTTGATATATCAACCTAGTTTGTTCAATAAAATAAAATGTTAGTGTTAGTGTACAGATGAGTAACACAAATTATGTATGCTAGGGAATTAATTTTACACACAACAAAGCCACGCAATGTTCAACCAAGCATACAATAAAATGGGCACACACCCTCACTGCATGTCACTCACGGAAGCTCAATAACCCCTCATATACAATGGTAAGAGTGCAAGAACTAGGGTACATCCAAGTGGACCCACTTGAAAAAAATCCACCTGGGTTTTTTAGAGTTGGCCCACTTGGAAAATAAACCACTTGGTGAACTAAGTTTTTTTTCCTTCAAAATTTCCTATTTTCAGTAGGTACTGTAAAATTACAGGATCATATAACCAGCCAAAGTGTGTGAGTTACTCATAATAAATGAACAGGAAGAGAGTCATTCAGATGCAGCATAAGGGGATTCCCTTCTCTAGCCACACAGCTGATTGGTCCAACAGTATTGTAGGTAGCTAACTAAACAGTTTTCCATCTGTTCATTCTGTGTACACCAAGGCAATATCACAACATAAATAGGAAGTGTGCTCCTATATCATAGCTTGTGCAGTCAAGTTGTAACAGAGAGTTTATATGGTTCAGGAAAATTAGATAACAAGGAAAAAATTCCAAAGTGGATGAAAATCTACATATTTTAATAATATATCGAAAATACAACTAGGCCTAATGTATTTTGACTATATGTATTTATATACTCTTAGTAGTTCTATAAAAACTTATAAAAATATGAAAGTTTGTTATAATATGATTTAATAATGAGCTTAGTAGGACATATAACTTTTTTAATTACAAAAAAAAAGTCTAATTGTTTCACCAATAAAAGATTAATTTAGACACAACATGTTTGTGGAAAACAAAGTTTAAAAGTTTCCTGAAAGAACCCATTAAAAAACTAGCGAGCTGGGTTTAAAAAAAAAAGAAAAGATTTTTTTATAACCCCGCCAAGCATGCGAGATGGAAATTAAAGTTTATTACAGAGTATTAATTTTAAATTAATTTACAATTTTAGTCAAAAATATTTTAAATTAAAATTCAAAACCATATAAGTGTAAGCTGGTTAAAATAATGCTATTTATTTTTATATACATAAAAAAGTATAATTGTCTCAAATTAAAAACTGTAGCCTTGGCAAAAAATAAATTTTGATCTTTATCATTATTATCATCATCATCATCATTGTATTTGAACAATAAGCTTGATTTTGTGAATTGAAAAATGACACCAAGACACAAGCATCGAACCCAGCAACCTTGCATAAAAGTAAATTTTCTAATTTACATGTAAAAAAAAAAGCCATGTATATGTGAAGTAGGTCACAAAAGCTAGAAATAAAGAACATGATGGAAATGGTGTGGCAACCTTTATTTCCAAGTTGCAATTTATATCAAGAAAACATTCAACTACTATTTCAGACTATACCCACAGAGGCTATCTCAAGAGCAAAACCAGGAGCCAGCCACCAAAGCCTAATTACTTTCTTCCTCTTTTTTTTTTCTTTCTTTCATAAACAATAAAATGTATTTAACTGTTGCTAAACAGCACAGTATTTTAGGGGTTTGAGCATTACATAATTAGTTTACATTTATTTTGGCAAAGAAATAAACATCACAAACTTTGGAAACTGAAATGTAAAAAATAAAGCGACACAAATCACATTTAACAGCTCCACTTGATTGGCTATTAAAGTGTCCATGATTGATTTAAAACACTACAGTAAAAATAAGAGATGTTGAGCTGATGGCTGCTAGCCCAAAATATACTGTACAGGCCCAAATATAGTGTGAGGTTTTATCCTAAAATTGTACTTCCAAAAACTGTACTCGTATTATTTTTTGACAGAAAATAACTGTCAGATTTCTACAAATGTCTATTATGTAGCGTACTCTTAACTGTACTGGCCAGCCTGAAATAATCAGCACCCACAAGATAATAAACTCAAGGTCAAAAACAAAGTGAAAAACCAGTTTGAGTGTAGGAACTACCACACTTATGTTTGTCTAATAATAAACTCATGTTCAAAATGGAGAGCGGGAGGATTTTCACCCTTCAGTGTCAGTACAGTGGTAAATCAGTAGGTCGGTGTTAGTTGCTGGAAGTGTGCTTGCTGTGTTTCTGATATTAAAAAATGTTAGGCTGCCTGCGTATCAAGACCAACTTCCAGAGGGCCTAGTTAAACTGTGTTAAAGTTTAAAGTTTTCAACATGTGTATTAAAGATATTTTATTTTTCAAGTAGGACACCTTCAAAACATTAGGTTCATAATATGTGAAGCCGTACTATATTAAGGCCAATACAGTATTCACTGACAACATAAAACCAAGCATATTTTTTCTGTAAGAGCAGTCTACCCACAAATAAAGAAGACCAAGTCTTCATGCCTCAAAAACTCTTACCTAGGAGAAGCCTTTATGGCTGTGCGACTCCTTCGACCATGAATATTTGTGCCATAGCCTCGAGATCTCACATGACTGCTACAGTTGAAACAAAATAATAGCAAAAAAAGTAAAAAATAAAGAAAAATAAAGAAACTCAGGTAAAAGAGGCAAAGTATAGAAACAAATTAAAACCTAAGCACTGTACATAGAACCAATACATATTAGTTTTGTTTTTATTGTCATATGACTAAATGAGCAATAGGTTCATCTTCCATCGAGTGAAGGATTCAATATGTTGACTCAAACCAGTCACTCACTTAGACCAAACACAAAAACAGTACTTGAAGAGAGCCACTCCTGGGAAGAGATACTTTTATCTTAGGCATATATTGTTTTACAAGTTTATGTGTATAGGATTTTTTAATTCTTTGTCACTATGCCTAACATAATCCAATTTAATTGATTAAAAGCAAAGCTGAATTGAAAAGTATCCCCAAAGTTTAATTGAATTCTCATACATTTTTTTTATGTTGAAAAACCAAACAAACAAAAAAACACAAACAAACAAGGTAAGCTTCATGGTAAACAAAGTGTAACCATGATGGCCACATCTTAAAAAAGAAAATTTCCTGATCTGAAAATTCAAATTTCTTTGACAAAAACATGATTTATAAAGCTTAAAAAAAATATACAAACACTAAATTTGTTATAAATAATTATGTTTGAATACACTAAAAAATAAATATAGGCCTAAAGTAATAGACTTTGATAAAAACAATGTTTGGATAGTATGCAATTTAATTCTCAAGCGTGACTCTCTTCAAATGCAGAAATCTAGCCATTTAAGTTGTCTTTGTGTTAGGGGCCTAAATGCTTTGATTTTCTAAAAAATTTTTTAGCTTCATCTTCAACAGAAATTCCCTCAAACAATACACTAAACACTTTCCACAATCTGATTCACTCCTACTTTTGTTGTTACTTTCATCCGAAATACGAGGCACATCCACAAAGTAAGGTTTGTTGAGATATGACCACCAAAATAGACTTGTAGGCGGGGTCCCACATGCACAGTAGCATTGATTGACTCATTAGCTTTCTGTTGATCCCTTTACTTCAGTATTATACTCATCTGATGTTCTGTGAAAGTTATTTAAAATGAGTGCTGTCATAAATAATCCCGCCAGTTTTGAGGTTCGTAATGTCATATGATTTTTGTTAGCAGAAAACCTTAACAATGAAGAAATTTATCATCGGATATTAAAGTTTTACGGGCCTGATGTCTTGAGTGAGAGTAAGGTGAGACAATAGGTCCATCTTTTTAAAGAAGGTCGCACCAATGTTCATGATGAGGACAGCAGTGGCTGACCAAGTGTGGTGAATGACAATTTAGTGGAACGTGTGGACACGAAAATTCGTGAGAACTGTCGTTTCACACTTACGGAACTTTATTTTGAATTTCCAAAAGTTTCATGGTCACTCAGCCATGCAATTGTGACAGAAAAGCTAGGCTACAAGAAACTTTGTGCCAGATGGGTCCCTAAAACGCTGACTGAAGCACACAAACAAAAATGTGTGGAGTCAGCTCAAATGTTTGCAGCAGCGTTTTGAAAAGAAGAGGAACTTTTTTCTCAAATCATAATCAGTGCCAAGACTTGGATTTCGTATACGAATGTTGAAACAAAACAACAATCAATGCAGTGGTGTCAATCAACACCCCCAAAGGCAAAATAATTAAAAAAGGAACGAACGTTCTGTCAAAAAAATCATGGCTTCTGTTTTTTGGGACCAGAAGGGTGTCTTGCTTGTTGATTTTCTTGAACGAGGAAGAACCATTAATGCTGCATGATATTGTGAAACCTTATAAAGACTCAGACGTGCAATTCAGAACAAAAGACGTGGCATGCTGACATCAGGATTCTTCTTTTGTATGACAATGCTCAAACCCACACTGCAGCTCAAATTGTTTAACTGATTCAGTAGTTTGGACGGGAACTGGCCCTAGACTAGTGACTATCACTTGATTTTGAACATGAAGCAGTGGCTGCCCTCTGAGTGTTTTGTAGAAGACAAGACTGAAGAATGGTGTGACTCACTGGCTCAAATCACTGGCGGCAGATTTTTTTTTGAAAGGGGTATAAAGAAGTTGGTGCCATGATATAAAAAAATCTCGAAATCAATGGGAACTAGGTGGGAAAATAAAGGAGGTATGCATGTATTATTTTAGTCCTTTATAAAAAACTTTTCCATCCCTACTATTTTTTTTATTAATTTATCAGGCCTTACTTTGTGGACGTGCCTAGTAATTACAAATATCCATGTCATTCAAAAACCCTGAGCTCATTCTGTCATTAAGAAACAGCCGATATAAGAACACTTGCAAAACCTAGATGTCAAATAGTTTAGATATGGTCATAAAATTCCAAAACTAGCTGGGAAAAAAAAACTAGCAAATTTTTCCCTTGCCTGCAATCTATAGGTCAGTGCTTAAACTTTATGCAAAAACTTTTAAATGCAATACAAATTACTAGACAAATGCTGTCAAACACACTGGGAATACTTTACAAGCTAACGATGAGTGACATATTGCAAGCCAAATATACCAAATCAAAGTTTTTGAAATTTTGCACATTGTAAAGTGGATATTACATTTGCTCCAACAATTTGGACTGTATGAAAGTTGTAAAGCAAAATTCTTGCTAAAGATGTGTATAAATAATTGTCTACTTGAAGAATTTGTTGGCTATTTGCAAGGAATTAAAATTAATAAGTTTGAAGACATGCAAACACAAAATATTTTACTATTAGTATTGTAAACACAAATGAAAACTTAAAATTAATTAAAGAAAAGTATGGTAAGATGTGGGATGAACCAAGATGAAAAGTAATTATTTATTGCATTCCTCTAATACAAATAAGCCTTCTCCCCAGTAGTACACTCCCTAAACAGATATTCTTATTTAAATATAGGACAAAGAACAGCCCCTAACCAGTTTGTCACCTACGAGAATGGATCAAACTTGTTTTTCTAAGTAATACATTTTTGTTTCTCTCGTAAATCAGGCCCATCTCTTAGTAGGCCTCAACATTTCTATTTGGATTTGCTCTCTCAGAGAGGAGTAAAAGTATACATTTACAATGTGTATTGGAATCAATAAACAATCAAATCTACTTGATGGAAAACTTCCTTCGACCTGTTATTTTAAGCAAATGAAATTTATCTTCTTTACTTTTCTTCCTTTTACTGCTAATGTCATTTTATATAAAACAACTTTTTGGAAGACAACTCATAGCTAACAGTTATGTAAAAACAAAGTACAAATTTAAAGAGCATTCAAAACAGAATGTTATTTGTCAATTTAAAATACCCATTGTTAACAGCTTTCAAAATAGCTTGTTAAGTTTGGCAGATTGTTAAAAGTGGGATGTATATCATCATTCTTACCTGACTTATTCTGGAGTACACAATGTTCTTGAGTCTATCCACGTGTGATTTTCATTTGTAAACAACTAATTTCGATACATTAGCATTTAAGTTATTTTTCAAGTTCATTTGAGAAGTTTAATTTAAGGTTGATAGTTTGAAAGAATTGGTACAAGCCAAATTTAATAAAGCTAAAAACTATTTAGTCCAGCATTCTGTGGTCCAAAACAATTTGAATCTGCCGCCATTAGTTTGTGGGGTGGCCAATAGGACGGTGGTATTAGCAATACAAAGGTGCCAAAGTTGTTTACATACGTGGTCGAATATTTTGGTTATACATTATTGTTCTGACTTGTATTCTAGCTGTATTTTAGCCCTTATTTATGTCTTCTAAGATACCAAGCGTTGTGAAAGATTGTGTATTATTTCATTTTTTAAGCTATATTCTATCTTGTATGACATAGCAATCAGTATGTATATGGCAAGCCCAGGGCCTAGGCATAAGGATTCTTAGGAGTCAAATTCTGTGGTCCAGTACTTGTCAGATCTCTAGGATGACAGACTAAAAGAGTTTCAACTGTAAATGGTTTAGAATCCATAAATAATATTCATGCTGAATTTTGTTAACTAGGGTTATATTCTAAAATTTTAAACTCCACTTTTCGATTCTTAATTCTAATTTGTTA
Source organism: Timema podura (assembly GCA_033556935.1). Classification (NCBI taxonomy): domain Eukaryota; kingdom Metazoa; phylum Arthropoda; class Insecta; order Phasmatodea; family Timematidae; genus Timema; species Timema podura. The sequence continues at coordinate 20,015,166 of JAVRXN010000003.1, read as the reverse complement.
TTTATTTATGTATAAAAACTGTACACCTTTCATACATCTAACTTTTTACCCCTTTCATAGTTACCATGCATGTGCGAATCAATGGTTTTCAATTTTGAATCAAATCTGAATCTTGGCTGACTTACTCTAATCAAATCAGAATCTTTGCTAACTTACTCTAATCAAATCAGAATCAAATCTCATGCCTAGAAAAATGTTGAGTAGAATCCAAATCGAATCCCACACTTTACAAAATTTGAATTGAATATTTTATTTTAAAAATAGGCTCAGATCTGAATTTAATGATTTATTCTAGGCTTACCATGATATTGTTTCAAATCAAATCTGTGTTGAATATTTTAATATGTTAAGTTTTTCCAAATCAAATCCAATATCAAAAGATATAACAAAATATATAAAAAAATGTTGATTAACATTTAAGGTTTAGTTTAAAAAAATAGTAGTAAATAACAATCTCAAAAGGTGAAAAATCAAATAAAGATAAAACCACTTTTTTAATTATAGTGCAAGGATCTACTAAAAGTTGGGCCTAGCTGCTTTTTTTTTTTAAAAAAAAGATATACATTGACACAAATAACTGCCACCTACATCATTCCTTAATGACCTGGAACTCAAATTAATTTTTCTATTCACTCTACCACGCAAATGATTTTTGGTCTGATATCAATTTGTTAAGTAAATATGAATTATAGATTCAAATTTTGAGCTAAGCCAATCAAATCTGATTCTAAGACTTATTTATATTCAATTTGAAACAAATTTGAATCTTTCACTATTAAAATTCAAAATTTTGAATCGAATCCAAATCTCAGTAAGATTCGAAATTCGAATAATTTGAAATTTTGAAGGTTCGCACACAGGCTTAATAGCTTCATGATAAAATATATAGCTGGACTGATGCTGATCACCAATCTGATGATCTGCCAATTATGGCATAGTTGGTTAAGTCGATGATGGACCATTCTTTCACCAAATGATCACTATAATAGTGATCATTTGATCTGCACTTTAGTGTGAAAGTACTGGAGACTATATTGTTATGTTGGCAATGGCAGAAAAGTCTTTTTCTTCATACCTTTGTTCTAATTACTTGGTGACAGGGTAGGGCAGTAAGGGGGGTGTCAGGTGGAAGGGGGTGATGTGGTGTAGGCTTCAGCTTGGCAGAAAAAAAAAGAAAGCTAAATAGGACAGGCAATGGTGGGATGACCGACTCTCCACACCTGGATGCTTAAGTAAACACTAGCACAGGGAAATCAAAGCTACATGAATCTGTGCAACCACCCTTTTTTTGCATCCATTGTTTCCAGCCTGTAGCCTGGGCCAGTTTGTTATTCAACCCATATATTTTCTACTACTGGCTGGCTAGGCCTGTTGTAGCTTCATATGCCTTATATATTCTAACTTAAGACTAGGGCAGGCACAACTTCCAGTCCTCGGACATCAATTCATCACTGTGAAAGGATAAACCCACATTTCAACAATGATAAATTTCTCAGCTAAGCCGGGAATTGAACCCGGGACCCGTAGCTCAGTAAACAGACATGCTTGAGTGAGAAAATGAGTAAGATTAATCTGTGCAACCCGCAAACCTTTTATTGACCCTGCAGCCCAAATCATATTTTTATATCATAGAAATAAATATACCATTTGGGTAACATTTAGAAAGTGATAATTATTTTGGCAACTCTAACATGAGTGAGGTTGGTGTATTATATTAGCTCTTTACATACCAGAGATAGATTCCTAAATTTACATACCAAATATGTGCAATGTTTGGCAACATATAAGTGTGTTAACAACAAAAACTATCAGAGAAATCACAGTTTGTGGACACTCATTTATCAATGATTATGAAAGTGACGTCAATTGAAGATCTAAAGCCTAGAATTCTCGCCCTTGCTCCTACAAAATAAAGTTTCAAATTTCTGTGAATGTAGGAAGTCTTAAAATTTTACATAATCTTAATTTACTTTTTATAATATTGGAGTATTTTCAATTTTCCATGTGGCCCTTATGATCCAATCGGGTTTGACACACCTGCACTAGCAGTATGTATATCTTTTATCCTCCTAAAAGGATGGCAGGAAGTTAGAATGAAAGAACCTGCGAGAGAGGAAGAGTGAAATATAAATATTGTGAGCAGTAGATTTCAAGGTCAAGCTCTTGTATTGAACTGCTCATGGTGGTTGTGGGGGAGACTTGAAGTTAAGGAATTTTTTTTAAGTTGAGGGAAATGTCAGGGAATTTTATCAAAAATAAGGAAAAGTCAGGGAATTTAAATATTGAATAAAATTTATAAAACAATTTTGATGTTTAGCAGCCGTTAGGATTGTTTTCAAAAATATGTAATCAATGTAACAAACAGAAAAATTATCATCCATTAAGTATAACTGTAAAAAGGTTCAGGTAGGAAATCTTTTTAAATGTTGTCTGAGAAACCTGGACAAGTCAGGAAAGTTTGTAAGTGTAATTCATTCATGACCTTAGTTTACTTGGATGATAGCTCAAAATGTTACTAGAAGTAGTCCCTAATATATCACTACGCCAACAGCTGACATCTATCACTTTGGATAACTGTAATGAAAACAGATGGTAATATATGAATGTGATAGTTAACCACAGTAATTTAGGTCAATATTATTTATAAATTTATTTGAGGTCGGACACAAAGCTTATTTATCGTTTTATTCCACTTTAAAAAAAATTCATATCACTTTCACAAAAACTTTTAGCGAACATATATTCAAAATGGTGACCGACGAATTTAAACCATGACAGTAAACAAGTTTTTTACAATGATGCAACCACACAGTTGATGAAAATATTATATTTATTCGGTTAAATATTTTGAAATATGATAAAATAATCATAGAATCATTTATTATATATAAAAAATGACAAGTAGTTTCTCTTTTCCAAGTAAATACAATGCTTGTTTTAAAAAGTATTATTGTTAGCAATATATTACACATTCTCGACAACATTCCAAAATGAAGAATAAGTACTTCTAATTGTGTTTAAAATATTCTTTAGGAGTGGATAAAAATTTTTTTACTAAAAGTAATGAAATAGTGTGAGAAAACTTAAGTTTAGATTATTTTAAATGTAAAATATTACAACTTATTTTTTATAACAAAACGGTGATCTTTTATAAGTTTTGGCAACACAAAACCTAAATATATGATTTTTCAACTGTTATTCAGGTAAAAAGCTATGATGAACATACTGTACAAATTTTAATTATTTCAGTCGTATAGATGTTAAAATTGTATAATATTTAAAGTTTATGTTGACATACACACCCTAAAGGTGTAATAAACCTTTACTCAAATGTTAACATGTGCTGCCATCTCTTATTGCAATAACAAATGAAACTCAAGAGACCAGAACTATGATTATTATTTTGGAGTTAGGATTTTGTTATTCATGTTATTCATTAAATAAATAAATCATAAATAAGAATTTTGTTTATCAAAAAGGTGAAAAAGTGCCATTTGTTTTTTTAAATTTTCATTATTTCTTAGGGTAAATATGACAATATAATGAAAAAATGTTTATTAGAACTGGCCGGCACATTTTAACTATTAAAATGTTGAAAAAATCATTATAGATCTTAATATATTTTTTTACATCAACAAAGTCGGCTTTTATATATATATATATATATTTACAAAACATAAAAGCCTACTTTGTTGTTAATATATTTTTTTACATGAACAAAGTAGGCTTTTATTTTTTTGTAAATAAATATATATAAAAGCCTACTTTGTTGATGTAAAAAAATATATTAAGATCTATAATACTTTTTTTCAACATTTTAATAATTAAAATGTGCCGGCCAGTTCTAATAAACATTTTTTCATTATATTATCATATTTACCCTAAGAAATAATAAAGATTTTTTAAAAAAATGCCACTTTTTCACCTTTTTAATAAACAAAATTCTTATTTATGATTTATTTATTTAATGAATAATATGAATAACAAAATCCTAGCTCCAAAATAATAATCATAGTTCTGGTCTCTTGAGTTTCATTTGTTATTGCAATAAGAGATGACAGCACATGTTAACATTTGAGTAAAGGTTTATTACACCTTTAGGATGTGTATGTCAACATAAACTTTAAATATTATACAATTTTAACATCTATACGACTGAAATAATTAAAATTTGTACAGTATGTTCACCATAGCTTTTTACCTGAATGACAGTTGAAAAATCATATATTTAGGTTTTGTGTTGCCAAAACTTATAAAAGATCACCGTTTTGTTATAAAAAATAAGTTGTTATATTTTACATTTAAAATAATCTAAACTTAAGTTTTCTCACACAAGCATTGTATTTACTTGGAAAAGAGAAAATACTTGTAATTTTTTATATATAATAAATGATTCTATGATTATTTTATCATATTTCAAAATATTTAACTGAATAAATATAATATTTTCATCAACTGTGTGGGTGCATCATTGTAAAAAACTTGTTTACTGTCATGGTTTAAATTCGTCGGTCACCATTTTGAATATAGGTTCGCTAAAAGTTTTTGTGAAAGTGATATGAATTTTTTTTAAAGTGGAATAAAACGATAAATAAGCTTTGTGTCCGACCTCAAATAAATTTATAAATAATATTGACCTAAATTACTGTGGTTAACTATCACATTCATATATTACCATCTGTTTTCATTACAGTTATCCAAAGTGATAGATGTCAGCTGTTGGCGTAGTGATATATTAGGGACTACTTCTAGTAACATTTTGAGCTATCATCCAAGTAAACTAAGGTCATGAATGAATTACACTTACAAACTTTCCTGACTTGTCCAGGTTTCTCAGACAACATTTAAAAAGATTTCCTACCTGAACCTTTTTACAGTTATACTTAATGGATGATAATTTTTCTGTTTGTTACATTGATTACATATTTTTGAAAACAATCCTAACAGCTGCTAAACATCAAAATTGTTTTATAAATTTTATTCAATATTTAAATTCCCTGACTTTTCCTTATTTTTGATAAAATTCCCTGACATTTCCCTCACCTTAAAAAAAATTCCCTAACTTCTTCAAGTCTCCCCTACAATCACCATGAGCAGTTCAATACAAGAGCTGGCCGGCTGTTATTGTGATTTAACAGCAGTGGAGGGTATCTATTTCCAGGCCCAGAGTATACAGTAGACTCTGATAAAATAGTACCATCCAACAAATACTTTCGAAAGATAATTATTGTCAAGGATTTAAGTTGGTAACAACGCATGATTGAAGATAACAACTCAACTCGAGTAACATGTAGGGCTCTGCGAGAAATCGAACTTCAAGCTTCAAGTCGAGCTCGTCAATTTAGCTCAAGACCGTGAGTTTTGTAGGCTCGTCATTTTCAAGCTTCCACTTGATGTACATAATAATCCATTTTTAAAACCCATTGGTAAACATAGGCTATTTACTTTAGATAATATTGGCATTTCCACTTATAAATAATTCAATTACTTAAATTGTTCAAGTTAATATCAATTTTCACATTAATAACATAAAGTATTTTTACAACTACTTTCGATTAGTAAACTTATTCAATATTACCGCCCGTCCATTTTGAATTATCCTTGATTGAAGTTTTATACTTGTATTGCCATGACAAAACAATGAAAATTAAAATAGCTAAATAGATTAATAATAATTGAATAGTGATTATTTTTCTATTTTACCTCTGGTATCTTTCTAAAATAAAATTTAAAAGCGGGAATATTTTACATTGAATGTTCTCGAACTCTTGATATTTAAAACTTGTATTAATTAATACATTTAAATACAAAACTAGTACTAGTTTGGTTACTATTTTATTGAATTACGTTGGTTAACCTGCCTAAAATCATTGTTGATCATAATTATTGCAATAAATATTTTAGCAAACTTACCACATTTAAATGAAAAAAGCAATGACTATTTCATAATGTTTATTAGAAATATCATTTTAACCATCTTATTTTTCATTTTAAATTATGAACAAAAGTCCTTTCAGGTTGGCTTCTTTCACAATCACTTTAATTTATTGTTGGTACAGTGTTTCTACACTGTCTTGTAATATATTTCCAAGCCATCAGGCAATTATTCATTTTATTAGCTTTTTTTTTATAATTGTTAGTGTAGTTTTAATGTCCTTAAAGACACGAATGTTGAAGCCTTTTTCTATTTACCAGACAAGCAAGTGATGTTAGCTCTCTATACCCAATAGGCTTCATGACACCTGTTGCCAGGACGCTTTCGATTTGTTGGTTTTGACACTGCTCACGAGAGGTCCAAGGGGTAAGGGGTAAGGGGTAGGTCATATATAAGCTGTTTTTGAGTATGAATACACAGATTGCCGGTGACATAAACCTAAAGAACGTGTAATATCACGACAGGGGTACTAACTTAAATATAGAGAGTAGTCACATAAATCTACACAGTGCTGATAACATAAATCTACAGAACCGTTGAAATAAACCAGTGCCATGATCTAAATAAATCGTGTGCAATATTAAAGGTTTTATTTATTTAATTACATATCTCACAAACATTCTGTACCGCTTTATTTAGTGCTCGATCACGGGGCAATTATCAGCTGATTAAACGGTATAACTTAAACCGGCGCCCCAAGAAAACGTGGGGCATAATAATAATTCCGTATCATAATTGACACTCGATCATGGGGCTATAAATACAAATTATCTCACAATCAATTCAAGAACGTTGTAATTGGCTCCAATCGCAGGAAAATTATATCACCATAAACATTATCGTTTGAATTGGCTCCCAATCGCGGGACAATTATATCTCAATAATATCGTAATATAGCAATTGGCGTCCAATGCGCAACCGTAACGTTTTAATAGGCCTACTATTTTACTTTGAAAACAAACAAATACATACTCTTTAAAATTATTAATATACTCGAACTCGGGAGCTTTTAGAAATACTCAACTCGAATGAAAAAACCCAAGCTCACAGACCCCTATTAATGTGTTATTGTTAGAGTGAAATATATTTAGCATGTGTTCTCATCAGTAAAATTTAATGTGCCACAGTTCTTAGTTCCAGGCTGTATACAGCTTACATTTATTCAAGGAGATATGCACGAACAACTCTCCCTCCTATCCTTTCTCATTGAATCCTCTCTACTTCCACCTTTCTCCTCATTACCATCACTTCACACTTTGCCATGCTAAATTTCATTCCACACTCTAACTTCCTCATTCTACTCTTGAAGTTGTTCCTGTACTTCCTCTACTTCTCCCCCCATAATGAAATAGACAGAGGGAAAATTTAAAATAAATATATGAACATCTACCTAATGAAAGAATGTGAGCCTGCCTCTCCAGTGCACTCACCCAGATCTAACAAACTTCATTGTTCACAGCAGCCTAATATGCCAAATGTGAATGACTAAAACTGGTGGTGTAAATGTGTGTTGTTCTCCAACTTAAGGTAAGCTAGTTTTATAAACGTGCTCTCCCCAAGCCGTTGCCCCACCACTCACCTGGATGGCAGGGCAGGCAGAGCATCCTGGTGGCGCCGATGAGCTCCATGACGGCTGGGATAGGTGATGGCATCCAGAGCCTGCCTCGTCTTTTGTTCAAACTCACGGTTAAAGTCCTCTGTCTCGTCTGCACACAAACATATACAGGGTTCCTACAGTATTTGTAAAAATATTCTCCCTGACTTTTCCCTGACTTTCCCTGACTATTTTCCCAAGTTCCCTGACCAATTTCTCATAAAATTTCCATTATAACTTTACGGTACTATACACGTGAAAATATTAATTTAAATAAATTTATTTCGGCCTCCTCCCCCCTTACAGCCGACCTTGCCTCACCTCTCATGGAAGAATAAGAAAGCAGACATCTTGCCAATCAGTTGAGGGAAAATGATGGAAAAATAATCCCTATCAAAAATTTGTAACAAACTTGATTCCCTTTGGTATCATGTGCAGAAATACGTATTAAATAACAGGCCACTAAGAACATACTAAAGAGTTTGGTATCATTACAGTTTTATTTTACCTAAACTGTACATTTCCTGAACTGAATAGCTTACAACAGGAACTCTGTCCGCTTTCATATTATTCATGTCTCAAGTCAATTTTATTTTTATTAAAATTATCACTATAGTCATACAATAAGAAACTATGTTATATTTAATAAAGTGAAGCTTGCTTCTTCTTCAGTTCTTGCAACTCCACGTCTATTGCTTCTCGTTTCTCTTCAGTTGCCATCATTAATTTTTTTCTTTCTCCTTCTAAATCTTTAACTTGTATATCTAATTTCCTCTTTTCTGCCTTCTTCTTGTCTTTTTCACTTTTTTCTTGCTTCTTCATCTCTAAGTATTCATGATGGTGTTTCCGAGAACCTCTCACGTAATCCAACATCTTTTTGCTAATGTGTATATTTTTAATCCCTCCTGCTTCTTGTATCTCATCATGAATGTGACGCTGTGCAATGACTGTCTTTTCATGCATGTTTTCAACCAGTAAAGATTTATTGACTGAAAAACCACCTTCAACAGTTGCATTCCCATGCGACAAGACAAGGCAAATCTTTATTACTTCCCAAAGATGTTTGTAGTTTGCTTCTCCTATTAGAAAGCTACCATAAATAGTGTCAAGTCCTACTTCATCACTAAACTGATCACAAGGACGAAATATTTCTTGAAGCTCAGATTTTTTGAGGTTGCAAAAATGCAAGTATTCTTTCTTGGCATTTTCAGCCAGAACATCATTTATGATGTTGGCATGGTTGAGTTCCTCCAAAAGAAAAGAAAATCTCTTCTGGGCCAGTTGAGGTGAATGTTGAATAACACAAGGATCCAATGAAGACAAACCTCTCACAGCTTTCTGTTTTAAGGGACTTTTTTCTTGTAGTTTTGCAATCATGGTGGTTAACATACTGCGGCACTCATGTATAAATTCTAATTTTTGTCTTTCTGTTACTGTGATCGCAGTTTCTCCTAACAAACGTTTTGTTGCAAATCCTATATCAATATTTTTGCTAAGGATCAAATTTTCTGATTTTTTTGTGTCAATAGACAGTAACTTTGGACCCGTGCACTTCATAAGATCAGGTTTCACACAACGATTCATAAGGTATCTTAGAAGTTTCTCTACAGCTTCAAAAAGATATGGAGTCATTGGTTTTGATGTCTGGAACCGTTGCAGGAAAGGCTGACATTCATCTGCAATTGTCTTGCAGAACGCTAGTTTACACTTTAGGAATGGATCACAGGCTGCTCTTTTCAGTGTCTCTACAGGTTTTGTTTTAGGAAGTTTTGCTTCTTTGAGAAACTTAATAACATGGTCCCAAATTTGTAATGCCCTTTGAAAGCACTTCGCATTCTCTAACCAACGCACACCACAGAACTTCAATGGAAAAGTTGTACACCCTGTCAACTGGGTGAACAATGCTCGACGAGCTGGAGAGTCAGTGAACAGGTAGTACATGTGACGTAATAAGCTACTTATATCCCAATCAACAGACTCTACTCCTGTTCTCAAGGAACCATGAACAACATGAAGCCCACATGTTCCCAGATTTAGCAAACTACATACTTCATTGTCTGTTACAGATTTGAGGTGTTCCTGAAGAAGTGTTATAAACTTTAAATTGACATTTGGGCCATCCATTGACACTTGTATCAACTTAGAGAGTGGAAGAGGAGAAATACCATCCAGAAAATGCTTCAGTAATTCTTCAGCAGTGCTCCTATCGAAAAACACACTGTTTAAGTAACGACTGATGACTTTATGATTTTCCTTGTCCCAGAATCTAATTACAATGTCCATCTGTCCTCTTTGAATAACTTTATTCAATGCCTCATCAAAACAAATTACAAAGTTGTTACATGATTTTAGGTGGTCCAGTAAATTGTTCTGAAATAATGGAGCCAAGCCATGCATAATGAAGTATGCAGCCTTGTCTCCACCAAGGGTAAAGGCATTGGCAATGGAACACTCGGGAAACATCAATTGAAAAATTGTACTTAAATTATTGCACGAATTGAAAGACATTTTTTTGTCAACAACTTGCATAGCCCAAATGACTTCCGCCTTAGTTATATCATCTTTTATAACAAAAGTGTTATGGTTTCTTTGAGGCACTACACTAATTTCACTTTTAGCAACAGCTTCCTTCTGCGACGTTACGATTTTCGATGAAACAGAAAAACTCTTCGAGCAACCAGCAGAATCATCACTAGGTAGAATGTCTTTGTGTGCCAGAGATTCTCTTGAAACTGGGGAGCTCGATGAACCTGAATCACTTGACTTTTTTGAAAAAAAAAGTCAACAGAGAGCGTTGATTTGTCAAAGTTTCAAGAGTTTTGATATGAGTTGGTCCTTTTGCATGGGAAGCTAATGCTTGCTTTCCCATATTACTTAAGTTTATAATTTTTTTGCACACTTTACAAAATGCCTGCAGCTTATTACTTTCAACACCACTTATCCAGTATGAGAATTCAGGAAAATGGTCTGGGCTTAGCCAGAGCTGGTTAAAAACGGTTTTTTTGTTAGACATTGCTGGTGTAGTCTAATCAGTCCTGGTGCACTGTATCAAACTATAACGATGACAAACCTTGAACAAGAACAAAAACAAGTGATCACTAAAGTTAAAAGAATTGTCATGTGCAGGCTAGGAGACCTCTGCGTTCACATTCTGAAATAAAATGCTACCAAAACTTGTGTTAGGGCAAGTTTGAGCATGGTAAGTGCCCCTCAGCTTTCTTCATTGGGGCAGTGGCTTATGACGCAGTAAATAGAAAAAATATTTTCTTTGTTTTTTCTAAGTGTGACATGAAGACATGAATTGTCATTTCCCTGACTTTCCCTGACCTTTTTAAAGCTTCCCTGACTATTATTTTTTTCCCTGACTTTCCCTGACTTTCCCTGACTTTCCAGAGCGTAGGAACCCTGATATATGAACAATAGACCAATTCAGATACTTTGGAATAGATTTAGAGATCAACTTCTAAGACCCCAAGCAGGGTCTAGAAACTGTCAAGTCTTCGTACCAACAGCATAAGGGGAAAAGATTAATACATAATTTTAAATATAGGTTTATATATTCTCTTGGATAGTTTTGATTTACACCTAAACTCTATTTTTTGCCAATTTATAATTGTTATCCTTCAAAGTCATATTATAATAATTATGAACAGTAGAGAATTTTTTTTTAAATTTGGCCTTAATTTAGGAATGTTAAGATCCTCTCAATTTACTTGCTTAAGTGGCAAGTGTGCACAAGTGATCTAGATGACCCTGATTAGCTTCCTACACTACTTTTATTTTAGAATTTTGGTACTTTTCTAACTTTAGAGCAGAATGCTTATGAATTTACTTATAACTAACATTTTTTTACCCATTTCTTAAGTCTGGCTAGATGGCAAGTTCTGGCATCAGTAGGCACACATTAAATTGTAGGCCTATAAAAGCCCTCTAAGGAGTATAACAACAGCGAGACCCACCGTCGTCAAGGTTGATGAGCTCTTGGCGCTCCTCGCGGTCTCCAGACCGTAGGTTCTGCTCACGCTCCAAGATGTGTGCACGTTCACCAATATGGTGGCCAATTGCCATCTTCTTGGTGCCGCTGCGGCTGTCACAGACAGTCTTCTTAGTCTCCTTGACCCCACCAGGGGCTGTACGGGTAGAAGAGGAGGCTTGGTACACCTGGGGAACCACCATTAGATTAGTATCAGCGTTAAGACTTTTAGGCACCTTGGATTGCATCACTAGTGAACACTAATCCTCTAAGCTTGCTTTCAGAAAATATTAAGACTAAAATGTGTCCCAACCAGGATTTGAACACTAATTTCTCAAATCTGATAAATCAGTCTCAATTAAAATTCTCTACATTTGTTTTGTGCATATGCCAAAAGGTTTCCTCCAGATGGCAATTTGACCCCAAGTGTTTTCTTCGAGTAGTAACCTAAAACTAAACCTTGATTTTTATGGGAGTCCCACTTTCGACCAACATTGATTGAAAGTTACTTAAATATGGCATTCTGTAATTAAGTTTTATTCAATTAAGTGAATTTCGATCATCTCGAAAAAGCCTTATTCCACTTTTTTCCATTTGTGAATACTTCTGTAGAGGTACTATGGTGCATATTTCAAGCAAAAATTCTATTTTCCGAGCCTTCTATATACTATATATTCTAGAATTCCTTTCTAAAGGCCAGCCTCCAACATATAATTTTCTCTCCTGTAACGTTTGTGGAATTATGACAGTTTTGAAATAATAAATTTAAATTTAAACTTATAAATAGCATCCAATAATACTTCATTTTGAAGTAGTGTATCATTTCTCTTTACATTATTAAATAAACTAAGAAAATAAATACAATTTTAATTTTTTTATTAATATTTACATAATTGTGGCAACATGAGTGAGCAGTTTCCTATAACGAGCTTCCAATGAATATCAGACTATCTACTTGCGTCAATGGGTACACAGACTTAATATTAAGCTTGTGTAGTTAAGTTTGCCACTGATAAAGAGGTCGAGGTTTGAATTTGGGATGGGTTTATTGAGAGTTGTTTTTCCTAAATGGTTTCCCACTTTCTTAAAGCAAATGTAGCCTCTAAATTCTAGCTTTCTAATTCTCTATCACACGAGTATAGTTAAACAAGGATGTCCTATTGGGTAGACACAGAGCCAATTAAAAAAAAAAACTTATGTGAGCATTGAATCAACTCAATCATTCTTCAAAAGTTACCAATTTTTTTTTTTTGTGTCATGTGAATGAACCGCACAGGCAGAAGTGAGCTGTGTGTCATTGAATTTGCAAAATGAGTGATAGCTTGCGGTTTTCTTTTAACTATAAGTCAAATACAATGATGAACTAGTAGTTCACTTGTATTCACACAACAGTATAGGAAAAAACCATGAATGTATGCAGTCACGATAACATTTACATGCGAATCTTACCTGAGGTTGGCCATCAGGGCCATTGGTCATTGTCATGACACTACTGCTACTGAAAGAGTGGACGTTCGGGTTGTTGCCCATGTGGTCCTGTAAGGTGAAACCAATATGGCAGTTATGAAGTTTTGAGTGTTTAACAATAATATTGTTTTTACAAGTAAATGTAAGATTCTTAATGCTCATCACTTACAAATCTCGGGAAAAGACGGCCCATACTCATGTTCATGTTAGGGAAACCAAAAGGCATGAGATCGTGTCTGGGAGAAGGGGCGATTGCCCCCATAAGGGGGCCACCTAGGGCAGGAGGGCCCATGCCTCCCATGAAGCCAAACGGGTCAGGAAACATCGAGTTCATCATGCTATTCATCTGATGCATTGTGCGCATCTGGGACCTGCACACACAAAATGTATTTAAAAAAAATCTATACCAAATTCCTATTTTGAATGCTATCTCTTCTCGCTTATTAGATGTTCTCAGTTGAATAATTTAAGAATATGTCAAATTTAGAATCTAAGAAACAAAGGGGAAATCACCTTTAGTATAATATGAATATTCATCAAGTCATATACTCATATTTCCTAGTGAAATATTGTGCAGTTTATGAAGTTTAGTGGCAGAGTGTGGATGTGTTGGATATTTAAGTTCAACAATTCAATGTGACTGGACAAAATGTGATTTTATTTGGCTTTGATTAAGTTAAAAAGGAATAGAGGAAAGGTGTGAGGATGAAATGCAAAAAATTTAACTATCAACTAAAGGGTCAAGTCATCAGAATGGAAAATTACCTACTAAAATGTGAATGTGAACATAAAAATTAAAGTTGAAGACAGTGAAGAAGATGCATGTAAGATGTTTAGTGAGTTCATTATTATAAGTTTTTAAAATGCATAAACACATGTTAATAAACATGAATGTACTTGCTCTTTGAATTGAAACTGGGCCATTATAAATCAACAAATAATGGTCACTACACGATTTTTGAAGGCTGCTTGTGTATACATTCTAGATAGCTTTTTTAAATTTAAAAGATATTATTTTATTTAATATAGATACTTAATGTGGACTTCTTAAACCAACCAATTATATCAGCACACAAGAATTATTACGAGCGAAAATAAAAGGGCCTACAAATTTTGCCAGGAAAGGTACTTTCATATACCTTCCAGGGTTATTTGCATGCCACAATTGACATACAAAGGCTTTACTTCCCCTTCAAATGAAGTTGTGCTATGGAATTTTATTGCTCAAGAAAAATTTGTCGACCCCACCCACCTAGTTGGCCTATATTCACTCAAGTTTTAGCTATTATCGCTCCATCGTCTTCTAATGAGATAAATGATTCTAAATCAGAATACTCTCAGGGCAAGAAGAAAAAGTTGAAACATCATTGGATCTATATATAGTTAGATCAACACCAATGCAGACAAAGTCTTTGGATCATCAACTAGCTCATTTTATATTCACTACCAATATTGTTGAACATCCTCAATTTGTGCGACTTATGCAACAACTTTTCTATTGGTAACTATTTATGATGAGGAAAAGAATACTTGTGCCCTATTCTGAAAAATCAAAGTGTTTATCTTGCATTTGATGGTTGGGCAAATGTCCACAATGAACCAATAATATGCCTTAGAGTTAACAACAAGATAGCCAATGTTAAACTAGTTGACACAATTGACACTTCTGGTCATGCCTACAATGTCGCTTATCTGGTAGAAGTGGCTGTTAGCAGCATTAAAAAAAATTGAGGAGAACTTAAGAGTGCAAGGTTTGTTCTGTTGTTACATATAATACTGCCAACGTTGCAAAACTTTGTCTTCTCCTTGGAAAATTTGAAGATTTGGATGTCATCACTTATGGATGCTCAGCACATGTACTAAATCTGCTAGCATGTGACTTTCAGTTTTCAAATGTGAAATAACATATGTTCTAAATACATAATAATGTACTTCAGAAACAACCACTTTGTTAATGCATGTCACAGAAAATCAAATCTAGTGCCCCAAAACTCGTTCTCGCAAGTAAAGTGCGCTGGAATACCAAGGAGGATTGTTTGGAAACATATCTTAAGAGCTGGGAAACTTTGTTACACATTTGTGAAGAAAATCGTAAAACTAGTGATAAAGCAGTGAAAACACAGGTTTCAAGTTTGTGTTAAAACAGAATGTAAAGGACACACTTAAATCATTTAAAGCCTATTGCAAAATTTCCATTGATGATGATGACACAAAATTCAAAAACAGATATAACATGGCTCTAACAACAGCTAATTTTTTAGCTTGCATGATAAATCCAAAAGAAAGGAATTCATCAATCGACTTTACTGAAGAGAAGATCATTCATCATCAAGTTCACTTCTTCTATTAATTGTCAAGTTTCAATCAAAAACCTCACCTTTTCAAGAGTTACCTTTTGAGAATGAAGTGACATAGCCTATGAATGGTGTAGAAATAAAAAGAATGACATTGATACATTTAATGACAACATTTTCCTCATTATTGAACAGTTACATACAGTAAAAGAACAACCACTTTGTATCTAATCTATCCTCACTAACTTTCTCCACACGTCCCTATCCTTGGGATAGGCCTACTCCCTTCACTTCAACATCATCCATACACAGAGGTATGCATGTTCTTTTAATTTATAAACTTATAATGCTTCTTTTTTTCACACATTCCTCTACAACATTTAGCCACATCGTACATGGCCTACCCCTTCCTTTTGATCCACAAACTTTATCTTCATATATTTGCTTCGTCACTTGATTCCCATTCATGCTCTAAACATGCCCAAATCAACGTAGCACGCTTATTTCACATTGACCTATTGGATTCCCTTTCAAACCATACTCCTTCAACAACCATTCATTATTGACTCTGTCCGTACGAGTTTTTCCACAAACATTTCTTAGATAGACCTATCTCATAACAGCGTTCTCCTTGCTCTTGTGTTTCTCCTGACAGCCCCATGCTTCACATCCATAAAACCATATTGGCACTAACACATTCTTACTGTCATCTTTGCAATAGTCCGCATACATCCAACTACTCTACAATACGTATTCACTCGTAGGTCAATTTCACTACCATCTATACTTCCATTTTTACAGAACATTATGGCCAGATACACAAAATCATTCACTTGTTCTAACAATTTTCCATTTATAATAATCTGACAATTATTTCTTAATATGTCCTTACCAAAAACTATCACCTTAGTTTTAGAGATCTTTATAAGATGATCCATTCTGCCTGTCGCCACATTCAAACGATTTAATGCATTATGCCAAGTCACTTTCACTCTCCGTCATTAATACGGCATCATCTGCATTTAATTAAGCAACCGTGTAACTTATTATTTACCTCACTGAGTTGAGAATGTATATAATAGTTAAATAAGAAGCCACAAATGGCTTAAATTAATTTAAATAACATATATAAAATTAAACCTAGTTAAATTAAAGAGTTTTCAGGGTTCGTACACAAAATCATGAAAATTTGTCCCAAGACATTTCAAGAATTTTCTACTGTTCCTCCAGGACAAGTGTATAAAGTAATCATGGCAAACATCCTTACACATTTTCTTTTATTTAAACGCAGGCTCCCAACTCTCCTGCACCTGCACCTTTCCACACAGTTTATTATTTTTTAATGCATTTCATTTCATGATGCAACAAGTTAATCAAATAATAATAATAATAATAATAATATAATAACAACAACAACAATAATTATTATTATTATTAGCACCGCGTCTTACTACCCGTTCAGGTTATACGCACTTACCCTAATGTGTAATGGTAGGGTGATTAAGGGATGAAATGGAGGACCTACAGTTTAACGTGGAATCCGAACCACGGTGGAGGCCTGGCATTCCTCACATTCACAAGTTGTGATTAATACATGTCTTGTCAGAGGTGAAGGAAGGGTTTGGCAATCAGATAAATCTGTGCATGGACCAAGGATTGAACCCCTGACCCCCAGCACAGAAGTATGACACCTTACCCCTAGAGTGCCAGGTCGGGATTTGAATCTAGGTGGGGTTTAGTGAGGGGAGAACATACCTAGGTATGTTCTAATTACGCTAATGAGTTAGGAATGAGGAAAGTTGAATCTAGAGGAAGTGTACCACAATTTGTGTGAAGGGAGAGTGGAAAACCATTTTTTGGGATAACCCCCCTCACTAAACCCCACCTAGATTCAAATCCCCATTTTCCTATCATTGGCAGTCTAGTCTATTGCGAATGTGATTTCTTCGGAGGATGTAGGTAGGGGTAGGTTTTCCCAACAGTGATTACTATGATTAACTATAATAGCTATCTTAAATTGGCAATTCTGTGTAGATAATGATTCATAATGTAGTAGGCCTAGTTGTGTAATTTAAATGGGTTTGTGTAGGAAGGTTAAATAAAGTTATAAGTGTGAAAGTTTGATTAATGGTAATTCAATAAGGGATCTAAAATCTTGTGTTGGGAAAAGGAAATTAATAATATCCCATTTTCATGATTTGAATTTGCTATGGTAAAAAGATTTTTAAGGCAAGATTACTGTAGACTTTTCCGTTAATGTGAAATAAGTAGAGCAAATATTTTCTAAATTATTAATTCAAGTCTTAGTATAAGAACGGCCAACTTTTTTTGTGTCTAGTATTAATTATAAAGTTTTGAGTAAAAAATTACAGGCCTATTTGTTTAAAAAAAAAAATGGAAGCATAAACATCCTTGACCCAATTTGTCAAAAGTGCTACTACTAGTAAATGGTATTTGTGTGTGGCCTGGCTATAACAAGCCCGCTCTCATTCAATCTATCAATACTAAACTTGCATCTCCCTTAACCAGCATAAGCAAAGATTTTAAAGGTTAAAAGAGTCACAGTGTTTGCCCTCACTCTCTCCTTAGCCTTCTTTTCAAGTGATGTTTAGAAATAAGACCACCAAATGATAAAACTACAGACACCTGCTGGTAAACATAGTATACCTCAGTTTTAGCTTATGTGGTGCTGACTGACAGCTCACAGCTGACTTCTGACGGCTTTAAAAAGCTACCAGAACAAATTATGTATCCCTACGCCGAACCATATGATCTGCAAAAAACATGTCTTTGGCAGTTGTCACTTCTGACAGTCAAAATTTAGGTATATACCTAAATGTTGACTGTCAGAAGTCAGCTGTGAACTGTCAGTCAGCACCACATAAGCTAAAACTGAGGTATAGCAATGAGATTACCCATGACCACCACGCTCTACCGTGTTAGCTCAAAGATAGTTCTATTGGAAATACCTTAATCTTGGTGTAAAATGTAAATGTTAGGCCTAATGTATCTGGGTAGCTCGTATTAAATTGAAGATAAACCAAGTTTCTTGCATTTGAGTATGCCCTAAACATACACTTCTTAATTCTAATAGACCTTGGTCCAATTATACCATCGGCTAGAGGTTTCATGCTTCCAGCAACACCAGTCGAATTTAAAAAAACGTTAAGGTAAATTATTTTATCATCAATTAAACTTTACAATAAAAATCTGTCTGTAAATATTCAATTAAAATAAATTTAAAATATAGAGGATTCACAGAAAATAGTTTGCAAATTTTAAAGAAGCTAACTTTGATAAAAAATAAATTAAATATAAACTTTGAAAGTGCAGCAAAAAAATTAAATGAGAAATCAATGAATACATTGACAGATGCTTATTATTCTCTTTATATAGAAACAAAATTGATCTTAGCTTGTAAAAATAAATAGAATAATAGAAGAGCTCACCCAAAAAATGGATCGTCATCAAAATCACCAAATAAAGACATTTTGAAAGTGTGAAATTGTTGAGATGGCAATTATCCAGATAATTTTAAGTTTAATATCACTGACGTATACTTTAAAAAATCTAATCTGATATTAGACAAATGGCGACGTTTCTAGAAAATTAACAACATTGCCAAGTAGAAAATTAACAGCATTGCCAAGTTTCTACAACGTTGTATATTATCCATTGCCTCTATAATATAACAGGATGGACATTTGTGACTGAAATTTTCGAGTTGTCGTCTGCAAACCATTGTGTAAGAGAGAAAAAACTTTCGGATATCTCTTTCTCTCTTACACCCATACAAGGCAATGTGGTATTTTGACATTGTTCATTAATTTGATTTTATATATGAGATACATCGATGTGAGGGTAGTTAAATTAAATAAATATGTTAGTAAAAGCCTTGAAGAGGATAACAAAGCTTAAAACTGACTAGTTTTTTCTTTAAATAAGTTGATGTAGAATACAATGATTTTTGAAGGAAGCAAGCTTTTAAGGCTTTATCTCGTACCAAATTCCTACCCTATAGTTGTCTTTATGTAGGATAAAGGACCTTCAGGAAGGAAATTTCTACTTCTGTTCTAAATGGCCGTCTATCCTACTAAATATTATATATATATGATAGTATGCTGGTACGAAATAAAGCCTTACAGATTGAGATTATTACTAAAATCAGGGTTTAGTAGATACTGTACTTCTTACAAGCCTATAACCTAAATTATCATTTGAACGTAAGACTTCTACACAAAGTATGTCATTCACAAAAATGTAATACAGTTTTTGGCTAGCTTGTTTCATTATAGTTATTGAACTTTCAACAAAATATGATTTCTGAAAGCATTATACAATATATGAGCCAACTTTTTTTTCAATGGTAACATAATAATACTTTTATAAGCCTATAACCTAAGTGATGGTTTGAATGTATGGCAACTACACAAAGTTTGTCATTTAAACAAATGTAATCAAGTTTTAAGATACTGTACCTTATTTGTTATATTTATCGAACTTTAAATATATTATGGTTTCTGAAACCAATATACCAGCTAATAACCAACTTTAAATATAAGTGTAGTCTTGGCATACTGTAAACCACATTGATGATAACTGCATATTTAAATATGTTAAAGATTTTATTCGTATTTCTACATTACCTGTAAAACTGAAATGTATATTCTATAGTGTAAATGTCTCTTCGGGAAAGTATGGTATAATACTCCACTATTTTCAAACAATAACGCTTTTATTCATCAGAGATATGATTTCGCATAAGAACATTGAAAGAAACCGTTAAATCTGTCCCCCCACAGTGTAGCAGACGATAAACTTGAGCGTCACGCTTTGGTCCTTGGCAATGTGTATATGTATGTCCATCCAATTATATTACATAGATCAATAGGGCACCCCTATGACACTCTACTCAAAACCCTATGTAAAAGTTGATCATTCTTTGAAGCCTTTTAGTTGAACGATTTGCCGCTATATGAGAAAGCGTTGTGATCGTTGCGGATCGTTGTGACGTTTTACAACAGATGTTCAAACAGACAAAGATATACTGTTCAGATCTATAATATTTTATTCCTGCATAATGGCCTTACAAGTCAAAAATAAAGATAAATATAAATTTCTGGATTGTTTTAAAACTGACGTGTCATTGTTTACTACGCCCTCAAATTTCGAGAGACGTGAATTGTGGGAGAATAATATAAGGATGATTTCTGGTCAAGAGAACTTTAGTATAAAATCTAATGATAGATTTTCTGAAAAACATTTTTGGCCAAAAGATATTCTACGAGAGTAATAGATAGTGACGGAAGAATTTTGCAAAAGGTTAGTGTGCAATAGCTTTTATAATTTAAGGTTAGTTGTCTCTTAATTATTTACACATTGGTTGACCAATGTGTGCAATAAAAGATATTTCTGCTATGGTTGGCTGTATATTGATTTTTACCAGTGCTTTTTCTAATGCCTTAACCTCTAGACATTATTTATAAACCAAAAATGTAAAAGTGTATTTTTTTTGGAATGGTGCTCTAGAACCGATAAAAACGCTTTATTTCCTCAAAACAGCAAATCATGAAGACATTTTTATTAGGCCCTTACAATTTATACTTGCAAGGAAACAGAAAATCAAATAATATCTTACTATATTCATATTTAAGTCTATTTAATATAATTCTATTTTTTATTATTCAAACATCTCACTAAAATCAAAATCCAAACATAGGGCCTTAAATGACAAGTTGTTTATATGAGCACTATTGTTAGAAATTTTAATTTATTTGCGCATGAAAGTAAGAAAGGGACGATGCTAAAAAATGATATGAAACTTTTTTGTTAAATATTTAAAAATTCATAATTTATTACATCAATACACTCACAAAGATATGGAGAATCAATAGAAACTAAAATTATAAATATTGACTTTTATATATAATAAATAGTTGAAAACCAAACTCAACAAATTCAAGGTGTAGGTAGTCTACCGCTTGGCCATATCAAAATATTATAAAGAATAAAACACTTAACAAAAGCATTCAAACTTTGATTCTGTTTCAAGAATGTTTCATCCCCTACCCTCCAATTCACGTGACCAAGATTCAAACTCACCGTCCCCGGCAGTCTAGCTCAACATAAAACTAGCGTGTTTGCTAACTACGCCACCGAGGTGGGTATTAGTACACATTATTAGAGCCACATATCACTAAGCAAGCCGCCTACACTAGAAATCAAAATAGTTTAAAGGTAAAATTGAATTGTATTAAAACTAGGGATGAATCCTTCAAGTCCTGAAAGATGTTCAAGATGAAAGGATATGAAAATTTAACAGAATCAAGATTTAATAATAATAATAATAATAATAATAATAATAATAATAATAATAATAATAATAATAATAATAATAATAATAATAATAATAATAATAGCCTACCAGTTTGGATGAAAGCTATTTATATAACTAGTGATTTAACTTTCCGATTTAATTTTCATGGGCAAGAAATTGACATTTCACATTTAGGAACAATACAAAAATATATTGTGGTTGAGAATGCACACTCTTATAGAATATGTAAATATGCTTAACTTATGCCAGGGAGCAATGAAAAGTAAAAAATACTCTCATGATAGTTCTGTTAAATATGGCAGTGTAGATAATGATGTATGGAGTGTAAATAATTGTCTAATTTTATGTACTAGTGGTGTAGAAAACATTAAATGCTTGCAGTGTAGAAAATCGCGAAGATGCTTACTTTAAAAAAATGAGAACAAAAAAGAAAAATACACCTACTGTGGTTAGATTGTGTCATCTGACACCTCGATCAAAACTTTAGGTTAGAAATTTACGACATAAGGTACACACAAGCCAAGTTGTAGGTAAATAAACGAATTTTAAATAAGACATCATTCGTGACTAAAAAATTGGAAAAAAACAAAAGCAGTGTTAAAGCCATATCAGAAGATGTGTCTGAAAAAAAAAGCAAGATTTAAATATTTCAATTTCTGAAAAAATAGTTACGAAAGAGATTTTTAAGTCCTCAAAGGTAAAGAGCAAACAAGGTAATTGCTACTCTGAGGATTGTATTTTGCTACATATTAGATTACCCAGTACTTACAAGTTTGTCTGTGAAAGCATTGTTCTTCTTTTACCATGTATTCGTACTAAAAGGCGATACTTTGGTCTTGTAAAATCTTAATGTGGCTTTGATGAAGAATTTTTTCAAGTTCTAAGAAGGACACAAGATAGCCAACCAATACAGCAACGACATGGCATACTAATGCTGGATGAAATTTCTTAAAGATAAAATGCTTCTGTATGTAGTCAAACACTAACTTATAAAGGTTTGATAGATTTTGGCAATGAGGCCAAAGGGGTACCCCATTGAGTGACAAAGCTAACCATGGTCTTATGTTAATGTTTCAGATGTTTGCAGATTCTTTCAGATAAGCTGTGTTGGTATTTGCTTCTAGAAGACCAACTACCAGCTTAGTCCTAACTAAAATTGTTTTAAAAGTAGTCGTGCTACTATAAAATTCAGGAGTATGTGTAGATGCTATTGTGATAGATGCTGCATCAACAAACAGAAAGATGTGGAAAGAACTAGGTGTCAGTGGCACACTTGGAGAGGTAAATACTTCTTCTTACATCCGTATGATGACACACAAGAAATATTTGTATCTTCTGACACACTGCATTTAATTAAATGTGTCCGTAATAGACATGCCAGTGATGTGTCTTCAGAAGGACTAAAGGTAATTTCACTAAATATAATATAATAAAACTTAGGGATTTTATGCTTTGAGTGCTATAAAATAATATTAACTTGTATTATATTTATTGTGCATAGTGGATGTTACCTTTTTTAAATTCAATTTGAAGCCTATAATCTATATTATATATTATTATGAATATATAGATTAGTTCACAATTGAACTAGGCTTATATTTATTTATATTTATTTTAGGTTGACCCTGCCAAGAATTTAGTGAAGTGTAATCATCTTTGAATATTGTATGAAGCTGATTGTAAGCACCCTTCAGCTTTACGTGTGTATTCAAAATTATCGAATGTTCATATTAATTTGACAAACACAAACAAGATGAGAGTACGTCTTGCAACAC
The DNA here is from genome assembly GCA_033556935.1 of Timema podura. Classification (NCBI taxonomy): domain Eukaryota; kingdom Metazoa; phylum Arthropoda; class Insecta; order Phasmatodea; family Timematidae; genus Timema; species Timema podura. The sequence goes on along the minus strand of JAVRXN010000003.1, from coordinate 19,991,791 downwards.
AGGTAATCTATAACTTAAAGACACGAGCCAACATATTGGCTCATCCATTAATGTGAGCATCTACTGAACTAAGGATCCTGAGTTTTATGTCTTGTTTAGTTATTTTTTGTTGTGTTTTAATTCAGTATTCATTTAGTTTAAACTCTTATAATATTCATAATAAAATATAGTTAATTTACTTATTAGCACCCCATTTTACTACCTTTATGGGTTATATATGTATGTGTAATTTATGACTATCAATATTATTTATTGGAGTTGAGTCGAACACAAATCTTTATTTTACTTTTGAATCCCTACTCTAGAATTTGAATTTGAATTTGAATATTGAAAAAATCATAAACCTTAGAGTAAATAGAAATATAATATAATAGTAGAAAATAGAAATATTAGATAAGTGTCAATTTTTTCCATAAGCCATTCATTATCACATTAATGTGCTTAGTTACGTGTTAAATTATTGGTCTAAGATCTGATTTTTGAGTTTGTTTTATAATTATGTTTGTTATAAGCAACCAACAGGCAGTATCAAAGCTTTAAAACAAATTTCAATTAAAAAATTGAGGGAAAAAAATTTTTTTTTAAAGGATTTGAATCTCAAATTCAATATTTTCTTGAATAATCAAATATCCTTAAGGATTTGAGGTATTCGATGGTCACCTCTGTTATTTGTTGTATATATGATATCGGTAGGCCTATATTTAATCTTTTTAATATATTTCAAGTTTTCAGTAATTCTGTTGCTACTGGATTAGAATTTTACCGGCATTATAAAACCAAAGGACTAGGAAACTGCCAAGATACACAATACTTAAGAATAGATGGTTCTGACTTTAAGGTAAGCAAGCACATTGTTAATAATGAAAAAACTAGAAGTGTGATTAATCTCTAACCTTATGTTAATGATATTAATAATTTATAATTTGATTTATAAGAACTAAACATATATTGCAGTGTGCTATATATTTCAACATTGACATACATGTAGTCTACTGCGAGAGAGGCACCTCAGCACTATTTTATTTACTCATTTGTATTTTAAGGTATTAGCAGACTCATTATACTGGTTAAATGAATGGGAAACAAAAGTACACGCAGGGAAAATAGGAAAGGAACAATTTCTTATCAAAGTCAGAGTAGACGGACTGAGAGTGACAATTCTGTCTGCGATGCAGTTAGCAACATACCTTTTGAATGAATGCCATTTTTTATATGTACTAACTGCAAAGATGAACCAAGATCCACTCGAGGTAAATAAATATTCTATTATTTTATTATTTACTTCTACTACAGGCATCAGGTCTGTAGCCGAGAGGGGGTTTGGGGAAAAAAGAAAATATTTTTTTATTAACAAATTTAATTATTACCTCCCCTTTATGTTTCTTTCCTATCCTTCAACTTCCCCTTCTCCTTGGCTTATGAAGTTTAAAAGGGGTGTGTGCATCAATACCCGCTGGCCTCATAGGTCCAACACTAATGATGGCTAGCAAACACTTGCTAGGCAAAGTTATCTGTATTTGATACTTAAATATCTTTTCCCAAACACTAAACAGAATATCAAAACAAATATAAATATTTTTCAAAATATAAACATTCACACTAAAATAAGCTATAAAGTTGTTTGTTGAAGTACATATGAGCAAATTTTACATATTTTAACCTATTCTGTAACATTTTACGTTTCCAGAACTTCTTTAGTACGATATGCCAACTTGCAGGTTCTAACGATCGCCCATATACACAAACATTCCTTCAATTGTATAAAATTTTATCAATTTTCAGCATTTTGAAACCACCAAAGTATGGAAATTGTTTTGCCTCAGAAGAAACGTCCCCGTTGTTGTCTAACTGTGATTTTAAGAAAATCTTTCAAGAGGGCAAGAATTCAAGGCAAGAAAAAGAAGAGTTGAAATCACGTTTGAATGGGTTGGTTCTTACAGATTAATGGGACTATGACATAAATAATTAAGAACACAACTATTCCGGAGTTCCAATCGTAGACCGCATAGTTTATTATGTAACTGGATATTTATGTAGGCAGTTACTAAAAAAAGTTAAATGTGAAATTTGTCGTTTTGCTTTAGTTAATTCAGACACTCAGGAAGGATTGTGTCATGAACTAGTAGGCCATTTGGTCAATTTGAAAACCAGAAGTAAACTGATCCATCCTAACATTCGCTTTTATCATATATCTTAGACCAGAGGTTCCCAATTTTTTTTTGCCACGGAACCCTAATTGATCATACTTTTTTTTGGCGGAACCCCATTTTGATAATAACAAAAGTGATTGTACCTTGTAGTGTAGTTTGAATATTTTCATGTTTGACATGAAAAGAAAGAATAATTATAAATAAAAAATAATTAATATAAGTATTATAAAACATTTATCGTACAAAAATAAGTAACTATTTAATGTGAAGAATGAAATTTTTTCACATATTTACTTATAATAGCACTAAAATTAGGCTTAATGTCTGACAATTGAACGCGAAGATCTGAACTCGGAACCCCTTTGACCCTTCCACGGAACCCCAGGGTTCCGCGGAACACCTTTTGGGAAACGCTGTCTTAGACAATTGGCTGGGGCCACACGAGCGTACTGTTGAAGTACTTTTGAACGGAAGTGCATTTTTCGACACCACACGTGCTCAACGATTGTAGTAACGTTGATAGTCATGCATCAGTTGTGTCGTAATACTCTCTTATCTATGAGCTGCGTCAAGAATGGCATATAGAATGGAGCCTAGTTAAGTTGTAGCGTTTAATAATGTCCTTACCAATATATGAAATGAAGGAAAGAAAAATGTTATGGGTTCATCCGATAAATTTGCAAAGACACCGACATGCTCATTTTTTCATTCTATACAAACAACTACGGGAAGACCCTTTGAAATTTTATAACTATTTTAGGATGTCAGCGAGCACTTTTGATGAACTGTTATCTTGCCCGAAAGATCACGTAATTACAGCTTTAAACCTGCAGAGGAGATGTTAGTTGTAACATTAAGGTAAGCACATTTTTAACACAGTATAAAAACCAACTATTCATTCTGAAAATTCAATGTATTTAATTATAAAGTACAACATCTATATAATTACAATAGGGTAAAGTCAGAAATTTGAGAATAGCTAGGCGATCCCATGTCAGGTGAAAAATGCTATAAATATGAAACAGCAGATGCTGGATTATGTTGACCGTGGTCGCGTATCAGGCTTTGGGAAGTTCTGAGGGTATGACTGAACTTCTCTTGCTTCATTAATATGTTACAGAAGTTTCTTGGTTTGCATTCTGAAAATAAATTTTTCATGAGGCTTTAACTGGGTAGAAGTGAGTAGAAAAATGACAGCTCGCCATCTACTTCGAGTGGGTACCTTTTTGGTTTGTGAGCCTCCATAAAATCAATGAAGGACCTTTCTACGTCAGATATATTCCGTTTTATAGAAGCTGTAGGTTTTATGACAGTAGTGTGGGTTTCATTGTTTTCATAATCATTCTGACCGTGTGCCAAGACATCAGTTTTATACTCCATGCGACTTTCCATAGCCCTTAGTTCCAAACTCTTTTTAAGGATGGTCAATTACTGTCCGTAGATATACATTTTCATTTTATTTGACCCTGAAGAAGATTTATTATATTCGGCTTGTTTTCTCAGGTTTAAAACTTAGTTATCCCGTACTGTTCTCCGCTTCGTTATCACATCTTGTACTGAAACAATATAAATACAACAATATGATTTAACTTTTCTAAATATGTTTTACGATGTGGTTATGTTGATACTATACAATCAATATAGGTGTAATATTGGTTTTTCAAGTTTTTCAAGTATCTTTCCAGTGGATGCAGTTTCAGAGATATCATCTACAGTTACAGAATCGGTAGATCTGCAAGTAAAATGGTACAAAAAGTGTGTAAAATTATTTAGAGTGTAATGAAAGAGAAATATATTCCTATGCCGGATGAAAGCAAATGGGTCAGCATAGCTGAAGGATTTGAAAACCAAGCAAATTTTCCAAACTGCTTGGGAGCCGAAGATGGAAAGCACATTCGAGTGGTAAAACCAGTGAGAAGTGGGTCTTTGTATATGAATTGCAAGCTTTTTTGCTCTCATTGGGTTGTTGGCTGTAGCTGATTTGAATTATAGGTTTACGTATATAGATGTGAGATCATGCGGTAAAGACTTTGACTCCATCATACTGAGGAATTCAATGCTTTGGGAACAAATGGAGAGTAAAACTCTCCACATTCCTAAACGATTGTCTGGAAGTGAAATAGCTGTACCATTTGCTTTCGTTGGAGATGAAGCATTTGGATTGACCACGAATTTACTTTGACCATATTTTGGCTCACACTTGCCAGTAGAGAAAAAAGTTTTCAACCACTGATTATCGCGAGCTAGACGCTATGTTGAATGCACATTTGGCATTCTAACAAATAAATTGAGAATTTTTTATTTATATTTTTGTCCTTATAATCTTGGTGAGCAGTGTCCACAAAACTGGATGTGGCTGAACTTCAATAATCAGATTTTTTTTGTTGGCATTTTATCTCACCCAGTAATAAATACCGGCTTGTGACTGACGTTAACTGTGAGTTGGCCAACTGCACTCAAGTCTAAATAAAGCTGCGCGTGTATAGGCATGTCTTGGCGTCCACTCTAGCTAAAATGCATCGATGAAAAATCAACGTCCATTTAAATAAGAGGACGTTCATCGTTTGTGGGCTCAAATACAAACCTGTATACTTCTAAATCGTACATCCTGACGTGCGTTAGCAATTTACGTCAACAGTACACTCACGTGGCCAAAGCCAACATACTCTATGAATACCATTGATCTTTAAAATATAATTGGACGGACATCTGTGGCTAAAATTTTAGAGCTGTCGTCTGCGCACTATTGTCTGAGAGAAGTGAACTTTCGATTGTCTCTTTCTCTCTTACAAACATACAAGACAATGTGGCATTTTGAAATCGTTAGATTATTCGATTGAATATAAAATGAGATACGTCAAGGTGTAATTAGTTAAATTAAAAAAACATGTTTCAAAATTAATAATCTTCATATTTATTTAGTAATGAGTAATAAGTGATAAAATAAATCTTCTTTGTTATTATTTTATTCCCTTCTCTTTAGTTGAGCTTTAATCTTCTATGACGACATGTTTCGGTGTTATATGTTACATCATGCTCAGGTCTTATTTATGATGACAATGATTTATTTTAAATGCATATTGTCGGAAGGTTTGTGAGAATTTTTTCGTGAGATGTGCAACAGAGTAGTTAGAATCACCTATTGTTGCACATCTCATGAAATAATTAGAACCACTTATTGTTGTTCATCTTACAAAAAAGTTTCTTACATAGTAATACTTCAAAATTTCACTTTTATGGTGAGATGAACAATAATAAGTGGTGCTCATCTCACAAAAACATTTCTTACATAATACTACTTCAAAATTTCACATTCCTCCGACAATATGGCTTAAAATAAATCATCGTCATCATAAATAAGACCTGAAGATGGTTTAACATATAACACCAAAACATGTCGTCATAGAAGACTAAAGCTCAAATAAGAAGAAGGAAATAAAAGAATTTTAAAAAATGTAGTTTTATTAAAATACATGTGTTAATAAAATGTTTGAAGAGCATAACAAATTTTGAAAATGGTGACTTTCTTCTTTAAATAAGTCGATGAAGGCTAATAATTATAATAATACTTCCTACAGGCTTGTAACCTAAATGACCCTTTGAACAATTGTAATTAAGTTTAAGCTTCCTTATTTCATTAGTTTTCCAACTGTCAATATTCTATTAGTTCGGAAACCATTTACAAACCAATACATTGTAATATAGTAATACTGCTTACAATCCTAAAACTTAATGATTGTTTGAACAAAACTTTTACGCAAAGTCTGTTGTTCAAACAAATGTAATACAGTTTTTATCTACATGGTTTCATTATAGCTCTCGAACTTTCTATATACTAATTATGGTTTCTTAACGAAATGTATACGCTAAGAGCCAACGTTAAGTACATTGTAATACCGTAAAACACTTTGCACCACTTATTCACTTTTTATTGTGATATTAGAAAAAATATATTTTAAAGAGCGAAAAAAATATGAGCCCACTTATTTATTGTTCTTTAGTCTTTTTCGAAGCAGTTTAATCCATAATTTGAATGAAGTTAGTTTTCTGTTATCAGTGGCGCGAGAACGGGAGGAGGGTACGGGGGTAACTGTTACCGCCCAAAATGGAAGGGGTTAAAAAGTATCATTTTTACCCCCTCTTCTGCTCCCCAAAAATAATATAGTAAAACATTTAGATAATATAAAGATCTTGTTGAAGCAAGATACAAAGTTCACACTAAGTCAACATAATAAAAATAAAATGTGCTTGGAGCACACATTGAAGAGATTTTGAAAACTCTGATAGTGATAACAGCTACATCAGCTACTAGAGAAATAATTTTTTTGTATGCTTGTACGAATAAAAAACTATCTTTGCTCCACGATGAGGCAACGTAGACTATATCACCTGTGTCTGCTTAATGGATACCCGGAGAGATTCGACAAAATTGAAATTGCAAAACTAGTTAGTGATAGGTGTATGGAAACCTACTTTAATTTTTAGTGTTTCATAATTTTTAATCGAGCCGCATCAAATAAAATTTTTTAAATTTGTTTCGTGTGTCTTAATGCTAATGTTTGGTATGACTAAAATAAATGAGAAAAATGCACAATGGAAATGTTAAATATAGGTATCTCTTGTTGTACGCGAACTCACGTTAAAAAATAATAAAGCAAACAGTTTTATCAAGGTAATAACAAAAAAGGTTATATAATTGAGGATAGTTTTAATGTTTTTTAAACTTTTGAACTGCCAATTTCATAACACTAATACCGTAGCATTAGAATATTTTCCTTTAGGTAGCCAGCGCCTTTAATTTAATATTATGAAGATTTTAAACAAACATATCAACATTCACCTGGAACTATAGTTTAAAATATCACTGTGAAAACCCCTAACCTATAGAATCGTAACTATTAATTTTCAAATAGTTGACAACCATGTTATTAAATGAGAAACTGATCACTATTTGGATATTATAACGCGATTCAAACAAAAAAATATTGCTTGGTCAGCTGTAATTTCGCACGCACATTCTAGTGAGGACAATGATCTTTACTGTACAGTTTGGTGTAAGGGGTGGTATTGACAACATTGGAAATGCAGAAGCAGAAGTTAAATAGTCCTATATGAAGGGAGTTTTGGAAAAATATTAGGCCTGAAGTTTCTAATTCTCATGATTTTGATCCTGAGCACATGCTTTCCAATTCAAGAATGACATAGTTGACATATCAATATGATGGATTTAAGGACAGGACCAGGAAAATGTGGATGAATTGCTCCAATCCCATTCAACAGAACTCACCAATAAAGATCTTTTAGAAATAGAGAGTGGCATAAAGGATGAGGAGAAAGAGCCTTATGTTGTTGAACCTATCAAACAACTTTCAACAAAACAATTTGCTGATTTCTTTTAAGCACAGTGCATTAGAATCATTGAAGATAATGACCCTAACATGGATAGTAGCGTGAAAGTTGCCAGAGAGATTCAGAGTTCTTTGCCTTGCTACAAAGAACTCTATATAGAGAGACAAAGAATGCTGCCCGTCAGCTGAGTCTTGACCATTTCATCAAAAAAGTTGAAAATCGTCAGTCTAACGACCCAGGGCCCCTTTACGACAGCAAGAGCTTACCATCCCAGGGCCTTCAAGTGAGCAAGAGCTTACCATCCCAGTGCATTCAAGAGATCAAAAGCCTACCGTCCAAGGACCTTCAATAGAGTAAGAGCCTACCATCCAAGGGCCTTCAAGAGAGCAAGAGCTTACCATCCCAGGGCCAAGAGAGCAAGAGCTTAGTATCCCAGGGCCAAGAAAGCAATAGCTCACCGTCCAAGGGCCGTCAGAAGAGCAAGAGCCTACCATCCAAGGGCCTTCAAGAGAGAAATAGCCTACCATCCAAGCGCCTTCAAGAGAGCAAGAGCCTACCGTCCAGGAGCCTTCAAGAGAGAAAGAGCCTACCATTTAAGGGCCTTCAAGATAGCAAAAGCATACCGTCCAAGAATCTTCAAGAGAGCAAGAGCCTACCATCCAAGGGCCATCAAGAGAGAAAGATCCTACTGTCCAAGGGTCTTCAATAGATCAAGAGCCCACCGCCCAAGGGCCTTCAAGAGAACAAGAGCCTACCGTCCAAGAGTCATCAAGAGAGCAGGAGCCTACCGTCCAAGGGTCATCAAGAGACCAAGATCCTACCGTCCAAGGGTCTTCAATAGATCAAGAGCCCACCGCCCAAGGGCGTTCAAGAGAGCAAGAGCCTACCATCCAAGGGTCTTCAAAAAAGAAAGAGTGATAATCCAAATTTTCCAGATCCAATTAATTTATCATGCGATTGAAGATTAACAGTAAGTATACTTGTATCATTGTGTTAGATAATTTAAATAAAAATTGCATTTGTTTACAAATTCCAGGGATTGAAGATTGACAATAGGTGTAGGCTACCCATAGTATTGTACTAGTTAGATACATTAATAAAAATGGCATTCATTTACATATTTAGATTTTTATTTACTTTTTCCCTATCCCACCAATGTTAAAATCAATTCCCTTTAAGTGTTTTCGTGTTATGTGATTATTTATCAGAACCAATCACATTATTACATTTTTCTGTTTTTTTTATCTCAAAAATGTTATTCCCTATAAAAGCACATGATTATTTCCCCCCTCCCCCAAATAAAAATGTTCCTGCGCCACTGTCTTTATGTATAAATACATTATTATAGTTTGGTGCAAAGTTACCATATTGGTTAGAATACTTTGCACCACCACATTATTTGTATCTTAACTGACTGATAGATGGAAAAGGTGCCAAGTAAAACACATAAAAGATAATTGGCACACATAATTTATTTATTAAAGCTGAAATTTAGCTATTTTTATCCCCAAATAGCAAGTGAAAATTTAAAAACTGCTTAAAACCAAACAAGAATAAAATAATCAAAATAGCCAACCCAACTTTTCCAGTTCTGGAACCCGGTACAATCCTCTTTTATTTAAAAGAGTAGGTGGTTTCATGTGGCTAATAACATCCTCCCAATTGTAGTTTGATACGTCTAGGCTGGCAGGCCACTTCCATGACTGGATAGACTTCACCATAGAAATTATTACCACCTCTTCATCGTTCAATTCTACTATTTTTCCAGGGAATAATTCCCCCACGTATTGGAAAATCACGTGTTCTCCTACAAACCTCTGGACAGCAGTTAGGTTGAGGATATCTGTTTGAGATTTTGTCCCATCGATCAATGAAAAAGCTACTTCTTCTTCCTCTTCTTCTTGCAAAGTTGATCAGTGAATGTTTTGAGAGTATAAGATTCATCTGAAGAATTTTGAAACATTGGACCATCATTTTCTTCTTCACTGGAATATCTTTGTCTTTTTGATTTTTCACATCTTTTTTCTTCGGTCTCTCCTCTTGAGTTGTAGTAGATGGTTTGGGCTGTGCTGCAACAATGTCCTCATTTGTTATACCTTTTCAGGTTCTATAGCAACTTTTTTCCTCCAAGCAACTTTTCACACCTCAGTGAATTGCAACCTCTGATTCTCCAAGTGCTCCAAAAAATAATTCTCAATCGCACCCATGTTGACATCTGCTGGAGGGTGCCTGGATATTAATTGGTCTGCATTGACCAGGTGTATGCCACATTTTCTGAATCCAGAAATAAGATTTTGCTTCTTGGTGGCCTTTGATTGCTCTACAAGTCAATTTAGGAAAAGAAGAAACTCCTGTTTTGACAGAACAGTACTTTTTCTTCCTGCCTCACTGTCTTTTCATTGTCCTAAAATTTTTCGTCCAGATGCCTTAAGAGGTCTAAAAACAGCAAAAACTAGAGGTTGCATTAGATGTGTGCTATAAGGGGGTAAGCATATTAAGCTAATGTTGTTATTTTCACATAGCTTAATGACGTTTTCAGACAAATGAGAAGACAAGCTATCAATTGATTACTTTTTTTCTTTGCTCTTATTCAGCCGGGGTGGTAATAGATATTCAAACCAGTAATCAAACGTCTGGGAATAAAACCATCCATTTGACGTGTTATTGTAAAGGGCTCGTTTTGGTCCATTTTCAGTCCAAGTGGTCCACACGCAAGTTGATTTATAGATAACATAGGGGGGTAGTAGCTCACCAACCGTATTTCCCACAAACATTACAGAAATACTTGTCTTAGAGGAATTCCTGACTTTTTCTGGGTATTTGATGCCCTTCTTCGTTAAAACTTTTTATATTCCCAGGGTCATCTGTTAGATTAGTTTCATCAAAATTCGACATTTGGTATGGTTCAACTCCTGTCAACTCCTCCTTAATGTTGGCAATGTACGCCGTCAGAATTTGTGGAGGGATAGCTGCACGACTTATTTTAATGTTTAAAGCGAACCTAACAGTCAATTCAGAGTGGCACTGAAAAAAATTGAGAGCCCATTCTCGCCCGGGTAAATTTTATTTAAAGATGACAATAATTCTCCCAATTCTATTTAAATATGACCTAATAATGACCCTTAGGTCAAAGTAACACTGGAAAATCAAACTCACTAAGTTTTATAACGGAGTCTACGAAACCGAATTCTTCTTCGGCATTAAATATGGGTGATCTTCCGGGGGTTAAAGAATTTTTTTTTTAAATTGTTGTTGATTGTCCTTCTAGGGATCCCATACTTTTCGCAAGCTGCCCGTTGCGTTAAGGAACCCCTTTGGATTTCATTCAGACAATCATTTACCTTTTATGCAGAGTAGTCCTTGTACTTTCGAAAACCAAACCTCCGTTGATATGACCGCGGCATCCTGTATCTTAGAAAAAAAAATTACATAAAAAAAGTAATATTATACTTTTAAATAAAGGCTTATTTTTTAATTATTTATTTAAAAATATTTTAGTAGGTATCTATTTATTATTTATTTAAAAACCTGTTTTAGTACGTTATGATGCTGATGCAAACTTTCCCCATATTATGGTGCAAAATCACCCCATGTTGTGAAATCTTCAACAAGTACTTATCATATGATTTTAAATATTGTAACGTTACAAGGGTGTAATGTTACATCAAAACCCCATCCCTATCAATACTGCTGAACAGTCATACTACCCGCTCCAAGAAACGTCAGTAAATAGTTAATTCACCTACAATAGTAAGCTTCTCTATTGTAGTTCCTAATAGAACCAAGCCATAATAAAAACAATATCTTTCTTTATTATCCCCCTTTCAACTTCTACAAGTAATTCTGTTGGCGTACGTACCCTCTGGATATACTGACCTGGACAACCAAGAAACCTAGCTGGCTGCAAAACGTCCTAAATCGGCGAGTAGGGCAACCTTGCTGAATGCACCCGCACTAGATGTGAATACCGTACCGACACGAAAGTAACTGGCGAGCGCATTTTTTCTAATCACGAGCCAGGTGAAGATGACGTAGCTGACCTCTTCCGGATATCTCTACAAGCCTCTGACGTCGCTGACCAATCAATCAGAGAAAATTCAAAATACGATACAAGAAACCGTTGGCTGGAGCGGCGCGACCAACCAGAGACCTTCACGCTGGATTACCCAAGAATATGGCGTGATTACCACCCCCTTCACGTCACCGACCAAGTAGTGAACTTTCCCCTTTTTTTGTGCTACGCAATTAGATCACTATATAACATGTGTCTTTGTAAAATAACATGGTCTTTTTAAATCCGTCACCATGAGGGCCGGACCTCTATATATTTCATCAACCAAGGACTTTTGAACTCTGTATATTATATCAACCAACAACTTTTGAACCAGCCAGCGTCGAGATGGATCTCCGCTACCATGTAGTGAAACTTCAAAACTCGTCACCATATTTTACGGACGGTGCTAATTGTTCCATATCGTCTGGAGACGATATCTTGGGACAATGGACTCTGTGAAAGGGAAGTTATCACACAATGTAAATATTCGTCGATTGGGTTTTGGGAACTTTAACAATTGAACTTAATGGCATTATTTTGGATATTTATGGGGTTATATGATGATAGTGTTGGTGTTTATGTAGTCGTGTTAAATTGTTAAAGGAGTTCACGAATCTATTATATTGATTATTTGGTTTACCATTGTATTCAAATAATTGTCTAAAGTAAATTTGAATGTTCATTGTTTATTCTCAAACGTTCATCAATCTCAAGTCAATAGTTTAAATTAGTTCGAGTTCGATTGATGACGATTCAAATAGTCCAGCGTGAGTTATCATTAGGTTTGTTATGGGTAACTCACGTGTTATATAACGTCATTTGTAAAGTTTATTGTATATTTGTTTAGAGTACTGGTGTATTTTCTGTTTACATAACGTGTAGATTCTTTATTTACATTAACTGTAAAACTGTGGGGGTTACTATTTAATATAACTAAAGAAAGTTTTGATGTTTATCCAGTCCATTTTGTTAGGACACTTTCGTAACCATTTAGATTGGTTCATAAAGCCTTTTACAACTAATAGTATTATTATTTATTTTGTTTATTCTAAAAGAATGTTTTCCAACGATCAACGTTTATCATGTTTGCTTCTAGGATGGTCAAGGCCACCTTATTTATTGTCTGCTGTTTTGATTACATTAAATTTAAATTACTATTTACTCTTAATTCTCTCTGCGCTTGCTTTCTTATTTATTATTTCATGTCCTTTAGATTATGCCCTTTCTTCCTCGTAATATTTTTTACAGTGGCCTATTACTACGAGGTAGATAGAGAGGGTGAAACAATATTAACTAACTAACAGCATTGCTTTACAAATAAATTTTGAAGATAATGAAATGATGACTTATCTGGTCAAATGATTCTTTAATCGTTATAAACACACAATTTTGTAGCACAAAAAAAACCCCGACAATCCTCAATACTTCCAGAGATAGGTAGGTTACATAAAGCAAGTAAATGAAGTAAATGGCTACCAGTCATTATTAAACTGGTGTCCAGAGATACCATCTTAATTTGTGACCAGAATTTTTGACTGCTCAAACGATACGGATCAAGATGGCAAAACAATTGATCTTTGTTAAATTTTGGTGAAAGATGGACCTTAGGTGCAAAGTAACCTCGTTTTACCGTACAATAATACTTCCAACAATCTTATAACCTCAATTAACGTTTGAACTATAGACAACTACACAAAGTTAGTCATTTAAATAAATATAATCACGTTTTAAAATACCTTATTTCATTATAGTTATCGAACTTTCAATATAATATGGTTTCTGAAACCAATATACAAGGTAATAGCCAACTTTAAATATATTAAAGATTGTATTTGGAATTGTACAATATTAACTGTAAAACTGAATTGAATATCATTTAATGTAAATGTTTCTACAGTCAAGTGTGGTATAGTACTTCAATATTGTAAACATTTTAATTAGTTCTATTTATTTATTTTGTTCGTCTATTATAGATTTATTTAAAGTTTTATTATATGAGTTGTGTTGTCAAGAATTCTGCTGGATAGAGGTAACAAACAGTTGGCTAGCCTGCTTTCAATAACCATAGGCTCCTTAATATGCAAAGGACATTCTCATTTCTTTGAAATAATTACTTTGACGACGATTTCGACAATCCAAAATATAATACCTTCTTTTGATTTTTTATTGTGCACCGAGGAAGCATTTAAACATTGTTTTTTGGATCGGGTTTTGTATGTGACATGCAATTCTATGGTGCTGTCATCTAGAGAGGCCAACAAGAACCCCAAATATCTTCGCGAAAAAGAAAATGAAAAGCCAACTATTTTAACTAGTTTCTTACTAGTTTAATATTAAAGGAAGCGTACTATAACAAATTTTAATTATCTTCTGTGAAGCTTCTATTTTCTAATTATGATTTCCACATTTTTACCCACATTAAAAGAACTAATTATTTTTCGAGTCTAATGAACTACTTTAACCTCGATTGGCGTTTTGCTCAGATTTTAAAAGAGCCGCACTATGTTTACAGAGTAATATTTTCAAAGGAAGAACACTCTTTCTTTCCGAGTCTCCGACGCCTGACAAAGATTTTTAGTTCAAAAATGTAAGTGTGGTGGAATTAAAGTTAAATATTATGACTAAAAGCCTTATACAAGGGTCAATGACACCCAAAAAGGCTAAACCTGAGCTGAAAATTACGTGTGAGACTGCAAGACACCTGACCAATGTATTAATAAAAAATGAGTTTTTTTTACCTGGAGATCCAGACATTTTGGTGAGAGCAATCCAAGATATTTTTATTTACAATCATCCAATTGAATTCATTTTTACTACACACTACACTACAAAAATATTTTCAAGGCACATTTTCGGGCCAATTGAATAACTGCAAGATTTGCTACTAAATTGATTATTTTCCGCACTTAAGACTGACATTCAAATAATAATAATAATAATAATAATAATAATAATAATAATAATAATAATAATAATAATAATAATAATAATAATAATAATAAATATTTTTTACAAATGCAATGGAGGCCATTTGAAACAACTATAAAAATGTCTTACTTAGTAATTGTTATTTTATGTTTTAGCTGTCGATATTTAACTTCATTTTGTTTCAAGAATACATTATATTTAAATATTTTATATCAAATTTGTGATCATAAAAGGAATCAAGGTAATCATTTTTCACCTAATTTTGACTCTAATATCTTTTCGGTAATCAGTATTTTGTTTTACCCACGGGAAGAGTCGTAACTAAACACATCAAATTGTGAAAAGTATTGGTGTTAGAGGAATAAGTCTTATATCAACATAAAATTCAGTTCATGATGATCATTTCGTACACTTATACTACCCATCTATTTCAATTTGGAAAAAACTTTTAAACAGAATGAAAATATGTTTTCAGTAAATATCTCATTATAGTTCTTTCATTAGAAAACTTTTTTTTAAAAACAAACCAAACCGTTAAATCTTTCCCCCCACAATGTAGCAAACGATAAACTTGAGCGTCACTTTTTGGTCCTTGGCAATGTGTATGTGTATGTCCATCCAGTTATATTATAGAGATCAATGTTCAGAACCTACTGATACAAAAACAATGTGAAGGGAAGAACATCTCTGTCTACCAAAGAGCATAACAATTTTCGATTTTAAAGTCCCACATAAAGAAATATAAATATATATTTATAGCTTGAAAATAATATTTTTTATTGAGATATATATCAAATAAAAGATTTATATTTTTAATAATCCTATATTTTTGTAATTATAAGTAATTTGGTATCTCAAAGAGTTACGGTGATTTGATAAAAATTTGAAAGTCTCGTATCGCCGTCAAGTAAACTACTCTTAATTTTAGCGTTAGACAAACAGACGTATGGTATTGCAAAAATGAACACCCTCTTTAGTTTGGAAATAAATGCACCCGCATTAACGTGAAGAAAAGATGGGAAAGCACTCTTCAGTACACACGACCTAAATTCGAACCTTGACTTCCAGGTACTTCCAATACAGTATTTTGAGGATCTTACACTGCTTACACCTAATACCCTAGGACCATTAGTGAGGTTGTATCAGTAGTCAGCACATGACTTACAAACTCACTTTACTATAGAACTAACTGCAAACAAAACACCCAGTTATACACCCATCAATTCAACATCATGGGGGGAGAAAGCCGCTACAATACCTTTAACAATACCAATCAAAATGTAATACGTATTTATTCACTCCGGAAATCGAACCCAGGAGACCTAGCTCATTAGAATTGGTCAAGTTCATTCAGCGTAGGAATTGTTTTCTGAAAGGCCTTTTTCCCTACCAGAAAGCTATTATATAGTAGGATATTGATAAGAAAAAAGACCTTTCAGAGAGTAATTCCTACCGTGAATGGAGTATACCTAAGGTTACCAGACAACATTTTAAGCCGATTATTTGATTCGACTATTAAATAATATCTGTAGAGTTAATCAATTAGCTCGGTTAATCGTAATCTACTAATCTGTAAAAATAATCGATTACTCGCATCAAAATAATCGACTACTCGATTATAATCGCCTATCCTTAGGACTTTCATACAAGTGACAGTGGCTACTGCGAAACACGTCATCACCATATATTGCAAACAAATATATAATTCCTGCTTAATTTTTCTTTTTTCCTGTTATTTAAATAACATGATTTGTTTATTTCCTTTCATTATATTAATTCCTCAATTTCGATAGTGACAATTTTTGAAATAAATGTGTGTAATTTGTTAGGTTTGTAGGACAATGCTCTAACCTCAATTGGGAGTCTCGTTTCAAAAAAAGGTACTAAGGGTGAACACACAAATTGTAGGGACGTGTGAAATCAAAATATCCCGCACATTATAGGTAGGTCACACCCAATTTTTATCTAACATGTCACTATTCAATAGTTCTTTTTGAATTAAAAAACGAGAGAACCTTAGTTTTAGAACTTAAAAAGTTTTTTTAGCACCGCGTATTACAACTCTTTCGGATTATACGCTTATCTATAAGTTATTCCCTTTTCCGTGACCGAGTAGGGGCAAAAGGTCCATTCTTCCGCAAGTAACACAAAATATTTTGTGTATGGCCCCCTACTTGGTGCTAGGCACTAATAACCCATATATTGGTCCTTTAAACCTGAAGTAATATTATTCATTAGAACAGGTTGTTTAATAGATTCTAGTTTGTATTATTATCTTAGGCAAATTATATTTTGTCATTTTGCCAGTATAATCCTGTGTATGTGTTCTTTCTGATACCCTGTTTCCGTACAAAATATCTGGCCCGGGTCAATGAATTTAGTGCTGAATGTAGATGTTTAAGTTTAAGATTAAGCTTAGCCTACTTCATTTCTAAATTGTGTACTGAACTGTAATAAATCACTATTTTTAAATGTTTATGCTTGTCTTTGTGGTTAAAAACAAACTCTAAATACAGAATTATTATTTGTAGGTTACTTCTTTCAAAATGGGTAGCAGGAATACCAACAACATGCCAAAGGAAAATCTGACAGAGGCCGACCAACCTAAACTAATGAAGCTGTCGTCTTACTTGCTGGCCCTACGCCCTTGGTCCCTGAGTGCCTCTCTTATTCCTTCGCTGTTGGGCAGCGCCATAGCTTACAAGTTCAGCTCAGCCACCGGCGGTTCCGACTTCAGCTGGTTAACATTCCTTCTGACGCTGTTCACAGTAGTGTCTGTTCATGGTGCAG
Organism: Timema podura; assembly: GCA_033556935.1. Taxonomy (NCBI): domain Eukaryota; kingdom Metazoa; phylum Arthropoda; class Insecta; order Phasmatodea; family Timematidae; genus Timema; species Timema podura. The sequence goes on along the minus strand of JAVRXN010000003.1, from coordinate 19,974,520 downwards.
GGAACCTTGTCAACACATACTTTGACTTTGTGAAAGGTATTGATGGAAGGAAAAGTGATGATCGCACTCTTATCGACCACATTGTATCCAAAGATGAAGTTGTCTCTCTTGGTGCTATCCTATATGCTGCTGGTTGTGTAGGGTTCATACTTCTTGTCGCAATATCACCTGCCAAGATGGAACACTTGGCCCTTGTGTATTTTGGAGGATTGTCAAGTTCCTTCTTGTACACTGGTGGCATTGGTTTCAAATATATAGCGCTGGGAGATGTTCTTATCCTTGTTATTTTTGGACCAGTGTCAGTTTTATTTGCCTTCATGTCTCAGACAGGAAGGATCGAGTGGGCAACAGTTTACTATGCAATACCGCTGGCTCTCAACACAGAGGCCATTTTGCACAGTAACAACACACGTGACTTGGAGAGTGACAAAGGTGCGGGAATCGTGACTTTAGCCATTGTCATCGGACACACCGCTTCTCGTGTCTTGTACGCCTGTCTTGTATTTACACCATACATTATGTTTGTGGTGCTGGGCCTCCGGCATTCCATGTGGTTCTTCCTCCCGTTAATTACCCTTCCTTCCGCGTTCCGTATAGAGAAACATTTCCGCTCAGCAGATTTGATTCAGGAGGTGCCAAAGAAAACGGCAAAACTTAATTTGTTTTTTGGTATTCTTTATGTTCTTGCTGTCAGCCTCGCAGATCGAAATAGTTTGCCGTTTATTCATTAAGGTGTAAATATAAGCTGTTTTTGTCATAAACATGTTCATATCATCAGACTCATGTGTTTTAACTCATATTATTACCGTAATTTACTCATAAATGCTAAAATGAGTTTACTTATTTATTTGTAGAATATGATCGCGATTAACCAATTAACTTATATTACCGTACTTTACTCATAAATGCTAAAATGAGTTTACTTAATTTATTTGTAGAATATGATCACGATTAACCAATGTTATTGCAAATGTTAAACTTATTCATTACATACAGATTAACAAGAGCATTGTTCCATGGCAGCACAGTTGGTGTTTTCTGTACCATACAGTTCTTATCCAAAGTTTAAAACACAACTATGTGCAAAGCAGTAATTTCTAAGAAATGTAGGCTAAGTAAATAATATTTTTTGTAATTTATAATCTACAGTGGAATAATCCAATAAAAGCTGGAACTCAGGATTAATAGAATGACATGTGTTTATCATTATGTCTAACAATTATAACACATGCTTTTATATCATTTTATAATCAAGTCGCAAGGCAATTTTTTTTTAATGAACGGATGCACTGGTATTTAGGCACTTTAAAGTTTTATGGATGATCTGCAGTCATCTTGTGGGTTAACTGTCTAGAAAATTAAATATTCCAAAAAGTGTCAAGTCATAAGTTAAAACACACACAAAAAAAGGTTGAGGGAAATATAATCACACACAAAGAAAAATATATAACTATCATTTGTTGAGAATCTAATCAGTTACCTTTTCCTTAACTTGGTGAGGCACAGGGTTTACCGACAGAGCTATTCTGTTAGAAAGGTAGTTTGAGGAAGTTGGGAGAGTCTAAACACAAATTGTAAAATAAACGCGTGCAAGGCTGAAATACAACAAATATGTTATACAAATGGCAGCATATGACCCCATGAACAGGGCACACCTGGATATCCCATTGGTAAAGCAAGTGCTAATTTAAAGTTCTCAGGTTTGATTTTTGTGTCCAGGTGTCATTTAACATAAATTTAAATAAATGTATTTTGGTTGACAAGTTTACAGAACTATAATAAGCAGATAGGTAAGGTTGTTAAGACTTCCCAGTAGATTTGTCGGTGTACCCAGGACAGTAACTCGTGGGATCATACAAGACCTGCAAAGAACATTAACCTGTTTCTTTCATCTTGTGTAGTCAGGGTTTAAAATAATAGCATGTATTGGCTCCAATCATGCTGGTTGGGTCGTTTATTGACATCTTCTGACTGGCTTGATAGAAGGAAGGACGAGAACTTGGCTACAAGTGTGATCCAAGGCAATAATAGCTAAATGGTATGGTACAAGTTTGTCAGAAAACGTTTTAATAAAGTAACAGTTTTATTTTACATCAATATTTTCTCTCTGCCTCAACCACGCTGGTCACATGGTCATAGTGAGGATGAATGCTCAAAGTTATCATTATAAAGTGCCGAGATGTGATACTGCATATGAGGGTCCCAGAATGGTTATCATATCCGTTTCATGCTTGCTGAGAAAAAGAGTGATATTTTATCAAAGAGTGCTACTGGTGCTGTAGATAACATGCTAAAGAAGACTACATCAAATAGTAATAATAAAGAAAGCATGATCTATCACTAAATAATATTGTATGCATTCTTTCAATAAACTGGAATGTCATAGACGAGATCAAAGTTCTAATTCTAGTCAAGTGTACTGAGGATAGTTTTTCCCAAACGATTTTCCACTCTACCTTCACATGAATGCAAGCATATTTCCACTAAATTATACTTTCAACTCTACCCTATATGTGTAAATATGTGGATATCTTGTACTGGTACTGGTAGTAGAACACGATGAGCGAAAAAAGTATTTTATGTTTAAAAAACTATTATACGACCTATATTAGCTATGATTTTTATGGCCCGATATAACTGGGGCCTAAGGACTGAATTTGTGGATTCCTGCAAATATATGTGTTGCCCCCAGTCACTAAACAGTATGAAGTCATATTTCTTCACAAGTTTGCTTCCCTAACTCTTCAACTTTTGTTTAGCTAATAGTTAGTTTACTATGCTAAATAGCCAAATAAGGAAATATTTCTTTTCTAGCTAGTGTGTCATTTATGAACAAAATACTTTACAAGTAATCTGATAGGTAGACTTTAACTAATTATTTTTGTCTCCAAATTAACTAGTTATGAAATGTGAAAACTATTTTTATGTGCATAATTTATATGAGTGTTTAGATGCAGCTTTAGACTATTATGAGAGTTAAGTGTGTTGTACTTATACGCATAGAATAATATTTTTCAAAGTCTGCAAGGTTTGGATTATGTGTTTATTCAATGAGCATAAAAACTGCCTTTGATGTGTCAATATATTTATATTTCATTTATATAATTATGTAACAAGGTGTTTTGACAATAATGGCTCTTCCGCGATTGGTTGGACATGTATTTGCAAGAGATGTTTTGTGTTTTTGCTTAAACAAGGACTGTATACAATAAAATGTCAGGAGACATAATTTCAACCATTATGATTACATCATCAAAGTAATATTAAAGTTTACAAATAAGAATTAAATAGAATCAAATTAATTTATAAAAAGTTATTAAATTATTACTATTACTAAATAATTTAAAATTCAATACCTTTATATATATATTTTTTTCTCACAAACTCTTATCCTTTACCATATAACTATTCTTTAGTTGCATTCAGTAGTACTTCTATTTTTGATTCTAATTGGCTGAATGCAAGTCAACTTAACTACATAAATGTAAAAGAATGACAGTGTTAATCTCCTCTAGATAAGGGGGTGCGATACGACTGATTGTTAGACAGGCCTTAACCAGGAATTTTGTTGATATGTCAAACTTCTTGATTGCCTAATTACCCAGAAAAAGAGGTTATCTTGATCTATGAATGGTTTTATAATTATTTATTCACATGCAAGAAATATAACTGGAACTTTAGACTTAAGTTATTAAACTGTTTATAAAATAAGCTATTTCTATTGTTAATTATTATACACACCTTAGCAGGTGTGTGTTTGAGAGCTACTAATTTTTAACATGTGAGCTTGTTTCATGGAAGGTTCTTATTTATATATAGAAATTGACTTTGAAGAATCTACATTTCAAGGAACTGATATAGACTAGAGTCCTTTTGTTTTCAAACTAGGTACAGATATTAAAAAAAAGTATGCCACTTACCTCGTGCTTCAGTTTTCAAGTTTTCATCAAATAGTATTTTTTATCTAATGCCTTCAAACTGAATTTTAGGTTAAAGTGAACATTATTTGCAAAATTAATAATTAAATAATCCTATAACACTAATATTTTGTTTTTAACTAGAACAATCAAATTTAAAAGATTTCTATTTTTTTGTATTTCCTTACTGCTAAGCTAATTGACACACAACATACAAACTAGCTTACACTAAAACTGGCAACATTACACACCCTAACCTCCCTGTCACCGAGCAATAGTTTTCACACACAAATTAAATACCCTATCAATGGGTTACAACCAAATATTGGACTTTGAGTGCCTTAGATCTGACTAATTGGACATACAAATTTAAATTACCAGCTCTATAAGGTAACTAATATTTTAATTACTTTTTACGCTGTGCTTCTTAAATATACCAAAAGTTATAAAAACATTAGTTGTTACAATTGTTTTAAAACACTTAAATTATTATTTTTAAATAGATTTAGCTCGCATTATTTAAAAAAAATATCAGATGCTCCTGCATCAGATGGCAAGCAAGCTGCACCCTTCAATATGGACGGCTGGTACTATAGATGGGTTTCAAGTGAATCACCTCAAATAATATGTTATAAAAAAATGTAATCTATTATTCTACACAAATTTCTTGATTGGAAAGTTTATCCATAGTAATTTTGCTATAGGTTAATTACTAGTGAAGCAAATATTTGTAATTTTATCTTCCATTTTTTCATTTTAGGTAAGAATTTGCCTCTCATATACCACACATATATAAAGTACACTCTTTTTGCCCTGAAATGTAGCAAGTTACTCTATCTTGGTTCCAAAATAATGTAGCTTATAAGATAGGCTCATAGTTTAATTAATCAAGGAAGATAAATGGTAGTGTAAATGGAGTGTAGATTCTGCTTTGTAATCAATTTTTACTCTATGAAGAAGTACAAAATATTTAAAGTTGTAATGAATTGTTTGCTTTTGATAACTTAGGAAAAATGTTGAAAATCTAAATAATATTGCAAATTTGAATTGGTTCTAGAAAATAACAGCACATTGAAAATGGCCTATATTTTTAGACTTAAGTTTGTTTGCGCTTATTTAGGAATGGCACATTTCTATGTCATTTCCAAGAATCTCTCTCATTTATACGATGATGACGCTGACGAGTACTTCACACATTATGTACGGTTTACTTAAAATTGTGTCTTTGAAGACATGTAATACAACATATTGTATTTATTAACTAAATATTTAAAAAATGTAAATTATTCAGAAGAATCAAATGTATATGAATACAAAGAAAGTTTTTTTATGTATTAAAATAAGCTTTGGTTGTGAATATTGGAATAAAATTTAATAGTAATTTTGAAGTTGATTAATTGTATGACTGGTTTCTTTCCAAGCTTTGTTCAATGTTGTTAACTTTCTCATCGACAGTATTGCACCAAGCATTTTAACCTCGAGATTAATGGATCTTTTATGTGCCCTTGAACTCAAAAAGTGGATTTTGTTCAAACCTGTAATTTTGATATTATTGTTCAGATCTTTAGACCAAATTGTGATTTTAATTCTAACTCTAGAATTAAGGGCAGTTTACTAATGACTTATTTAAAAAAAATTCAAATTAAAAAAAGTTTCAAAACAATTTTGTTCAAAAAGGGTATTTGGGGAATGCTTTACATGAAAAAATAATTTAATAGTAAACTGATAATCAATTTTTGAAAATTTTGTTCCAAACTATGGTATATAAATTGAGAAGGTATATGTACAATTGTGTTTTATCATTTATTGAATCATCAACAACAATGCAACCTTCTTCTGTGACAGTATAGTCTAAGGGTGTCTCTCTCATATTAAACTAGATTGCCAATTACGGCGAGATCACGGTTCGAATCCCGGTTAAGTGTAGTGAAGGTGGGTCTCCAAAATGATTTTCCACTTTAGCTCCATTAAAATTCGGGTACAAATCTAAATTCAACCTACCTCATTAACGTAAGTAGTCACATGCACTACTTACGTTGATGAGTTAGGGATGAGTCATATGACTATAACCTGAACAGGTAGTAAAACATGTTACTTAAATAAAACGTCATTCTATAAAGCCCCCAAGGATATCTGCCATCTCTCTTTTCCAGCAATATACAGGCTCTGATTGCGTTGTTTCCCACATCTACAAACTTTAACTATATACGATACATTTCTTCTTGTGTGTGTACTTTGTATAGAAGCTGAGTCTGACGGAAAGAACAAAGATCTAGTCATTTGCATTACTCTAAAGGGAATGAATTAAACTCATTACTTTTTTTTTATGTAAGAAGGCAAATGGGAGAACTCCAGTATGCTGCCCATTAGTGAAAAACCAAGTTTATTTTACTTCTAAAAAAAAAGATGCTTTAAAATCTTGCAAGTAAAAACTATTTAATATATAGCATTTAATTTCAGGATTGGTTATGGCCTTATTTTACTACGGCATTATTATAAATATAGTAATCACTTCTGTTTCTGATTAATTTCAAATTTTCCCAAAATAACATCCATGGATATCAAAAAACCAAGAGTTTGTGCCAAGTAGGCTATACTCGCAGTCGTTAGCTCATTATTTTGAGTATATATGTTTATGGCGATATGTGTAAACCAGGCATTCTATAAAATGCCTATGTTTTCTATATAATTCTAAGTGGTTTTAGCAAAGTATGAAATAAACTAGTTTTTCTGTTGCATTTCATACTTTCATAGGAAATATATAGAATAACCAGTCATTATTTATATTGAGAACAATAAAAACCTAACCTGACCAACTAAATCTAGGATATTAGGAAACCTGCAAACAAAAAAAAATAAAAAAAAAAAAAAGGCGCAAGACTTACATAAAATTGGATAAAAGAATTGATAACATATTCCGGGACTTGAAAATAAATATGAAATACAACAGCAAAACTCATTTATTTCATACTTTGCCAAAACCACTCTGGCTTTATATAGAACGCCTGGATTTCACACATTGCTGGTGACATATATTGCTAAAAGTTATTTTACTTTAACAGGTTGTTTTAACACCATGGCATTTTCTGTATTTTTTGAAACGGTTTAATAAAATAAGGGAAAATCACTACACACAAGTGTTTCGGTTAGTGTTATGCTTTAAGTAAAATTAGAAAATACAACAAATTGTGTTTAATAAAATATTTAATTTCTAATATTGTATTATACCAAAGATTTAGATGATAAATTTCAACATCACTTTGTAAACTTTGTGCTTTGCCAGATTTTAAAATGTGTAAAATAATTTGTAACCAAACTAAATACATAGATAAAGCTCATCTGTTGAACATTCTTAAGACATATGTATGATGTGCTTGAATGCCGGCCGGGCATGCAAAATGGTTTTACAATCTTCCTCATTGCTAATGTTGATACATTTTCTTTAAAATTCCAACTTATTCATACAACACTGGTGTATTTAGTATATATGCATATAACCAATATGAGTACTGAGACAAAATGAAAAATAAACCACTCTAAGATCGATTTCCCTTAGCGGTGCAGCAGAGCCTGTTGAGTTGGATGATGATCAACCAGCTATGAGAGTCATTGGGTTCAAATCCTGATGCAAAAGCAGGAACTGTACAAAGTGACTGCTTGGAATTAGGACGTAAAACTAAACAATCTGCAGCTGATCCATAGTAAATATTGGCACAGCAAGCAGTTAGCCTGCGGTCAAATGGCTTTATATTTCTCATTTCAAGTGCAATGCTAACACACGGTAAGCACAGTCATCATCTAGGGCCGTTTGCAAGAATGATGCTAAGCAAGGCTAAAGTACAATTAAAGTTGAAGATGCATGGACTTGTTTGCTAAGATGATCAAGGGCTCTCTACCAAGAAATGACGCAATTAAGTTAGTTGCCGAGAATTATGACCAAAGTCTGGTCCCGAGCAAGCTTCGGCTGTACTTTAACAATACTTCGACGATCTTCTTAAAGATGGCGTGGCATGCATGGACTATCAAGATGACACTTATTTTGATAATGCTTTGTTTTCTGACAGAATATGGTGGGCCTAAATTTTAATAATTCAACTACTCAATTAATAAACCCTATACATTGACCCGCTTCGGTGGCCATATGATCTAAGGCACTTCTCTCGCAATGGACTAGACTGCCGAAGATGAGATCGGAGTTCGATCCTAGTCGGGTGTACTGAGGCTGATTTTCCCTAAATGGTTTTCTGCTTTCCCTCCACACAAATATATAATCCAAACAGGTAGTGAGATGCGGTGCAAAAAAAAGTACATCGGTAAAATATGAAAGGCCTATGAAATTATCTACTGACCAAACCATACTCACATTTGGAAATTACCGGTAGAGTTAAAATTCTAGATTATTTCGTCCCACACTTTTTTCTTCACTGCCATAGTCCAAACTTTGGTTTTTACATTTTTTATAATCATATGATTCTTGATCTGTTCCCAAAAAAATTGATTTGCTCTTCCACAATAAAAACAGTGTTTTTCACGTTTCCTGCCATTTTAACAAATTTTTGTTCGTTTATAATCAGTTTTGTTAACTTTATGAGAAAAATCATCCCTATAGAAGGCAGTGGATGTAGATAATTTTATCTACCAGGGGTACCTCTGTTAAGATTTAATCACATGACTGCTAGCTGGACGTTCTAGCAAGGCATCTGATAGACTTGACTTGGACTTTTCTTTGACACTACTTGTATTTGACTGTACTTTGGCCGGCTTATAATTGTTCTTGACATACCATCCTGAGTGTGGTCTCTGCCATAATTGTGGAAGCTGACCCTCTCCTCTGAAAGTGTCTGATTTGATCCCACAGTTTGATTGGGAATAAATCATATTTGAAATTTAGTGGAAGAAATTTGAACTTTTGTTTAAAATCTACAACTTTTTTTTTGTTACAAGATTGATATATTTACAATTATTTTATCGAACATGAGTTTGACCTTTTCATGTCTAATTAAGTTAATTAATGTCTTAATTTAGTTAAGTTTGGGATGCCCAAAAAACTTGTTAGATAATTGACTGATACATGTGGCAGCGTACTTGTTGGCTGTTACTTATAAGATACTTTCGAAATACATAATGGGTTGAAACAAAGAGATGCACTTTCCCCGTTACTTTTATTCTAACCTTACCTAGCGTATGCTATTAGGGCAGTAATACAAAATAGTAAGAAAGGGTTGACATAAGTGGTAAATACAGCTATTAGGATAAGCAGATGATTTAGCTTTGTTGGGCAATAGTAAGGAAGCTGTTGCTAGAAATGTAGACATTTTATTAAAGGCTAGTAAGGAAATAAGTTTAGAAGTGAACGTTGAGAAACTAAGTATATGATCACACAGAGAACACAGATTGGGGACGATAATTTAGAGATGACTGCAAACAACATATTATTTGGCAGGGTTAACGAGTTTAAATATTTAGGAATAATTTTAAATAGCAATAACTATTAGATTGGAAATTAGGAAAATAATACAGTCAGGAAATGTATGCTATTACTTGGTCATTATGTTGTCGATATCTCGCCTGCTGTAAAGGAATGTAAAACTCAGAATATACAAAACAATAATTTTACCGGTTCTCTATGGGTTTGAAACATGGTTTTTACCTTACATGATAATTTTTTTAGGGTGCTCAAAACAAAACAAAACAAAAACGTGCTTAGGAAGATATTTGGTTCAATTAGGAATGGAATACTGAGGAGTGGAGGATGTTAAATAATGATGAATTACATAACCTGTACCCAGCACAAGACACTGTTAGGATAATGAAGTCTCACAGATTATGGTAGGCAGGACATGGAACACGAATGGGAGAATCTAGAACCTTGTTCAAAGTACTGACTGGCAACCCCATTGGGAAGACCTAGACGCAGATGGGAGGATAACGTTAAAATGGACCTGAAAGAGAGGGTGTAATGAGGAGGACTAGATAGAATTAGCTCACGCTAGGGAAAGGTGGGATATTTTTGTAAGTGCAGCAATGAACTTTCAAGTATCCTAATGCTTATAGTAAGTAAGTGCTTAATTTAAGGGGAGGAAGGCAATTAGAGGAAATACACCCTGATTAGCAAGGAGGATGAAAAAACTACCCCATTACACAGGTTTGACAAACTCTTGATTCTGCCAAATGTTTTATACAACATTGAAAGTTTGGCCTACCGCTGCACCTATTCATCATGTTAAAAGCGCCATAAACAGTGAAAAATAAAAACTTTGTAGTAGCACCACCTCATATGATACCACAAATAATGCAAAAAATCTACAAACTTATTTTGTTTATTTGAAACTAAGTTTGAGGGAGAGTGGAATTATACATGTATGTACAAAACACACACACACACACTCACATATCAAAAAGGATTTTGTTTCTTACATAATTTATATAAACTCTAAATCACTTTCAAAATGTTTCATAATGTTAGTTAACTAACTCATTCAGTCAGTAAAAAAGTTTACACCTCTCAAGTTTACTTATAATTAATCTAGACGAACAGAAATTAATTTTTCTGAATAGCTGAACTCAACTCTATTAAGAAATATAACCCTAAGCCATATATTTATTTTAAAAATATATTCATCTAAACAAAAATTTACATCTAAGAATAAACAATTATTTTCTTTGAATGAATAAAAAAGAATAAACCATACAACACAACAAAAATGTTATATCGACCCCACCGCAAGAAAGGCTTATCTGCCAAGCCAACGTGGAATAGATAATATAATAATTGTAAAATTTTGTTTAATGTATTTACAAGAAGGGAGATCAACAAATGATTTTATACAGAGAAAAATCTCCAACAATACAAAACACCCAAAAACTCTTTGTTAGACAATATCTTCAAACATTAGTGTACTAAAGCTAGTCAAATTGAAATTACATATATTAAAACAAATCACACACATTACCAAAACATGTTAAAATAATTGGTAGATGTGATTTTAGTAGCCGAGACAAATCATATTCACTTTAAGTTGACAAAATGTGAGAAAAGAGATATATTTATTAATTTAGGCCTGTGCGATACTTTAAATTTCAGATCCAAATCTGAAATAACTTTTTATTTTTATTTGATTATAAATTCTAAATTTCAATATTTATGTATGAAATAAAGTGCATTAAGCATGTTATGATATGTAACTAAATAAATAGAGTTTTAGAAATAAGCACAAATAAAAATACTAATATATTTACAATTACCTCAATATCTTAAATCAAATTCAAAATTTCAAATCAAAATAGATCCTAGATTCAGATTTGGTGGAAATTAGTTCCAATCTTTATGCTAAACTTTTGAATGATTTAACTTTTAACAGGAAAAAAACATCAATCAACATTTCAAATAAGTTTATATTTTATTTTTACAGATTAGTTCTCATTATTTGACCTGAGCAAAGAAATGTAAAGATTTCATAATATTAATAATTAATTTAATGTTTGGACAGGGTTTTTATGGTTTAGTTTTATTGAACTCTATTAACAATATAAATAATAAAGTAATATTTTAAATATTTGTTTCAAAAAGTGATAATAAAATATTTTATTCAAAATTGAAAATCTTTTATTTGCATACACTTAATTTACGTGCATTTTTGGACTAATGTTAAATAAAACACCTTTGTAATTGAATAAATCCTACAAATTAACTATCACAGACATGAACATGAAACATCAGAAAAAAGAATTTGTCAAGATAATATAAATATAAAATTTCTATACTAATTGCATATCTAAAATTATCATATTTCATCAATTCAAAGTGAAAAGGACATGTCTAACAATATGAATTACCAGTTTGTCTCTGGTCACTTAGTTTGAATAAGTATGTCCTCCTTTCCCTCTCCTTGCAATGGTGGAAATACTACAGGCAAATATTTATCAGTTGTTACTGCCCTGGGAAAATCAAGTGGCAATAAATGTTAGGGGATCCAAACAATGACGACTTAATATCAATTTGCTATATCAAATACACAAGTGTGTATTTTTGTATACCCACGTATATTAATTTGTGCCACCGATGACGTGTCCAAATGTCAAACTCTTGTTACTGCCTAAATACTTGAACTGGTTTTTATTTTGGGAATTTTTTACATTTTTGGGGTATGTACATAATTTGTTCTTGAGTTAATATCACAATTCAGTTGACTGGATTGTATCTCTGAATTAATTACAGACCATTTTGGTACTTCTGCTTATAACAGGACCTGTACTGAGCATGACAGTGCACACTCTGTTTACCCTGAAAGGTAGCAGACTTACCTTGATCAATTAGAGTATGGTCCTATCTTATAAGATGTGTGTAGGGCCAGTTTCAGTCAGACTTAGCATGCCTCAATTGCAGCTCGATAATAAATAATTACAACCACCTCCTAACTAGACCAAAATGGAGTGGAGCAATTTCATATGCGAAACTGGCTGATTCCTTTCAAATTTAGCAGGTGTTGTCTTGTATTTAGTATTGAGGTGTACTTGAGACGTGCTTAGTCTATGAAACTGGCCCTATATACAACTTTAAAATATGGCCACACTCTAATCGATCCAAGCTAAGACTGTAACATCGAAAAGTAAAATAAGGAATTAAATGGGTTTTAATATATTTCAAGGAAATTTTAATTTTTTTATTACTAAGGTTAATTTTTTTTGTATCCACTCTGATACCTTTAATTATGTGTGCATTCTTAGTAAAGTTACTAAAACAATTTTCAAATATTTCATACATCAAGTCATGTGATCTGAAGTTGTCACTTTTGATATTATCAATAACTTTAACACAAATAAAATAGTTAAATATTATCAATGTTGGCTGCAAATAAATATGTCTGAATTTTCCAAACTGTTCTTTCTTCAAACCAAAATAAGGGTAGATAATTATTGGGATAAGTGAAGCATTGCTCTGAGTATAAAACAATCCAGTTATTCATCAGTATGAACACTGACACTAAACTAAATGTCTTGGGGTCTATCTATACCTGAGCAGAAATATTAATTATTTTCTACGTATTGAAGTAGGACCTGTTATGCTTACAGTTATTTTTGAAAGCCAGATTAGTGTAGTGGCTTGAACTTAAAACTCTGGCCCAAGAAGTCAAGGTTCAATCCTAATTGAGTCCACTACTTTTTTTTCCCTCCAATAATGCTTTTCCATTCACTCTTAAAGCAAATACAAGTGCATGTCTTGAAAATTTGCCTAATAAGTGTAACCTCTGGACAACCTTAAGTAGGCAGTGAAATGTTTAGTTCTAATAATATACACATTTCATTTTGTATTTAATTGTGAAGAAATTTCAAATCCCCCCTTCTATAATAGAACTTCTTGGTTAATGTCATCAGATGGTTATTTAAGTTTGTTACAAGCAGGTAATCAGACTATTAACTAAACTGATTGCAAAACAAAATTTAAAATAATAATGATTCAGATAAGAAATTTAAAATAATAATGATTCAGATAAGAGGTTCAAAGACATTAAACTTAAAATTGTTGTTTTAAGGGCATTTTACACATTCAAAATTCTTCTTTACCAGAGTAAAAGAAAATGTTTTTATAAAGTTTCAAAATCTTGAGAATATATGTGTCCGAAACTATCACTCAATAGTTTTTTTATTTAATCATCCACTTAAGATTTATTTTTTTGTAATATGTTTAGGGGGAAATTACTTAAAGATGGTTTTCCTAAAACCAGTGTTATTATTTTATTAATTTAAATTAGAATTTAGATTTTCAGTATTTGAAAAAATAAATTTAGCTTGTCATATGTTTTATAGTAATATTTTGTTTTGATCTCAAATCCCTTAGTTAAATGTTGTCAGCCCGCCCAAGTGCATTATGGTACACAAATCTTCAAACGGTGGTATTTTGAAGCAATAATCTTTTTTTTATCAAGATGAACCAAAACATATGGTAAATCGGGTTAAAAAGAATACAAAGTAAAGAACTTTGTTTTTGTTTTTGTGCAGTTTTCATAAACTCATAAACCACCATGTTGAATGCAAATTGAGACATTATAAATACAAATTGCATACCTAGGAGATGGGGTAGGGGTTGTTTTCATCACTTCAGCCCCAAGAGATGTGCATGTTTCATAAATACTTTATAGGAACTTAAAAAATATATTGTTGTTATTCATATTGTGCCTAATGCTCTGGTATTTCAATTAGGAGGCAGTGGTAACCAGAGTTATAGCGCTTTTGGCCAAGGAAAGACCTCACTTTGTGTTTACATGATAGCACACAGAATGTCAGCTAGAATGATCTCACAGTACACCTCCAGAATATTACCACAACTTTGTTTGGATTGACTATGAATTAGGCCTGTGCAGGAATTACATTTTGACTTCGGGGACTATACAAGTGGGAAATAACCATTTCCCACGTGAACTGGAATTTTTTTTTTGCCAAAGGGTATGTGGGAGTTTTTTTTTTGCGTTGGGTCAGGAAAACGGACAAAACCTTTAGTTCGATTTGGAATTGAAAAAAAAAGTTTGCAGCTTGTATGTTTTTTGGAAGGGGGAAAAAAATTGTTCAACCAAACCTAGCTTTATGTTATTAATTGTAAATTGTGAGTTTTACATATGAAAATTGAATAATATTTTGCCTAACATATGTTTATTAAATTTTTGTAGTGGGGGAAAGTAAAAAAACATGGGACCTTATGCTACTATTGTTCTTGTGCATACTCCTATTGTTTTTGGTATGACTATAAATAAATTCTAAAAATAACTTTTAAGACTGGCTTAAAATATATTAACTGTGGAAATGATGAGAGCTGCAGGAGAATCAGGAATAAAATGGTATTTAAGGTGCTGAGAGTGATATGACAGAAGAGGGTACTGGTAGAAGAAAATTATAGTATCGACTTTTAAGAAAGGTGACAAGAAGAGGTGTAAAAATTAAAGGGGAATAGCGCTAATGTGCCACTGTAGCGAAATATATGAAAAGATATTGGAAAAGAGAATAAAAAATAAAATGAAAGGAAGGTGGCGAGAGAAACAGGATGCATTTAGGGAACAAAGGTCAACAAAAGATTTGATCTTTGCTATACAACAGCTTATGGACAGAAGGTAAGAATTTAGTAAGGACTTAATAATTGTATTTATGGATGTGGCAAAGGATATATTATTATTATTATTATTAGCACCGCGTCTTACTACCCGTTCGGGTTGTACGCACTTACGCTTATGTGCAATGGTAGGGTTATTGTGAGATGAAATGGAGGACCTACAGTTTAACGTGGGATCCGAACCACGGTGGAGGCCTGGCATTCCTCACATTAAAGGATATGATAGTGTGGGTGGAAATAAATTCTGGACATTTATGGAAGCTAGAGTGGAAAGAGGAGTTAGAAGGAAGAGTATGTAAAAGGATAACATGAGTTGTGTTAATACCGAGAAGAGGTGGACGAAATGCTCTCTCGCCACTACCATTTGTAATGGTAATTAATGATAATGGAAATAGTTATGAATAAAGTTGCAAGGAAACTTGCAGCTGAAAAAGAAAGCTATCATGTTTACTGATGACTTGATGGTATAGGAGAAGAAGGAAGAGGAAATACAGGAACAGCTACAGAAATGGAATGAGGAAGTGAAAGCGTGTGGAATAAAATCTAGCAAAGCAAAGTGATATTAATGACAAGGAAAAGAATAAGGCCTAGTAAAGTTATAAAGTTGGATGGAGTAGAACTAGGAAAGGTACAGAGTGTAAAATATTTTGGAAGCATAAATGATGTGCAAGGTGGGAGTACATAGAGTCTAATAAGTAGAAAGAAGCTATGGAAGTTGTTCTATAGGTGTTTAAGAGACCTGCTACGGAGAAGAGAAGTGCCCTTGAAGTGTAAGAAAGTGCTGTATATAGCATACTTTGTACCCATATTCACATATGGAGCAGAAACATAGACAGTGAATGTAAGAGAGACTAGGAAAGTGGAGACTATGGGAATGAAGTTATCTGGGAAAGAGTTGAGGTACAGGGAATACATGAAATGAGGATGTAAAAGGAGTGAATACCAAAGAGAATGATGGAGATAAAGTATGTAGGAAAAAGACCACAAGGGAGGTTAAAAAAAAGATGGGAGGAACAGATAAGAGAAAGTGTGTAAATAAGTGGAGAAGATTGGTAGCGATTAAAGGAGGAAGACTGGTGAAAGGATAGAGGAAAATGGAGGCTTTTTACTAAACTGACCCAATTACAGGCTAGAAACAGTTGATGTAGATTACAACGATAGAAAATCATTAATTACTTCAGAAAAATGTGAAAAATATTTTTTTCCTGACCATGGACATTCCCATTTTCGCGAAGTTCTGGATCCTGCACAAGCCTAATATGAATACAATTTACCAACTTTATTATTTGATAGCTCATAGTTTTAGTCCTGAAAATGTGGAAGTTTAAGGTGTAACAAATAATCCATAAAATTTACATATTTCCAACAGATAAGTTGCTTAAAACAACACCAAATAAAATTTTGATAAACAAAACCACTAATAAACCATGCTTAAAATATATCTTACACATCGGCAGTGGTTTTAAACCTGTGGTATGCATACCCCAAGAGTATGCGAATATAGTTTATAAGCAGTGGACTTCATTTTTATTGCTCCAAGTTAACTTACTATAAAAAACAGTGTTCTTTGAAACATGTAAAGTGTACAGGACTCTCATCAGCTAGTTTATATATTTTCATCAAAAATGAGTTTTGAATTTTCATAGATGTGTTCTTTCTCTTTTAATACCCAAGCAATGAATACATTTTACTTAAATGACAAGTGAAATTTGTAAAAGTTTTTCCTGACTAAAGTATGTTTATTAATTTTTGTATTAATTTATGACATGTAAAATATTTTTAATTATGCTTTAAGAAGTGTTTTAATTAAAATAATACACTTTATTACTAAGTTTTTGTATAAAACAAGCACTTGTTTGACCAGGTAGAAATGTTTAAATCAGTTAATTGAGATATGTTTATAAATTAAGGGATATGCAACCAAAAAGAGGTTGAAAACCACTGACTTTTGACAACATAGGCCATCAACGATTAAGAGTCAATTCAATTAATTTTGAGTCAGGAAAACTTTTATCATCAATATACCTCATTCTGGTTTCTGATCAATAAATTACTCCAAAATTATTTTAAGAAAGATGGGTAAAATATAAAAATCTCACAGTCGATGGTTGGCTTCAACCATTCAAAAAAATAAATAAACAATTAAACATCTTTCAGAAAATGTGTGATCCTGTAAAGACTAACATGGGCAGTTATATGAGCAAACAAACTAGAAAATTCAACCTTTAAATAAAGTATCAGTTCTTACATTTGTAATCTATGTAATTTAAGTTTGTTTTGAGAAAACTGGTATTATAAAATACCTCATTTTATATAGTTCAATTCCAACTATTGCCTCGGTACTGTCTGGTCGATGCACTTGCGACACTGTCAGATTATTGTTCAATCAAAACAAGAGCATGAAGATGCCTCACATAGATGCAGCCGCTTTCTTCTTCTCACGCTTCCAAGCCTCGATGCGTTCCCTCAATTCAACAGCTGCCAACACCCGAAGAGTAAGGTTATTTATTTATTTATTGGTTTTATAACATGTTTCTTAACTACATTAGACAGTAATAATGGCACTGGCATCTTGAGACACCGATTGGGGGAAGGGGGGGGGGGGAAGAAAAACTAGGTGCAAATAAGAAATATATGTTTTACAGGACTTAACAGTGTTTTACATAGCTGCTAACACTTTAAGGAAAAAATTAGTAGTAAATATATTTATGAGAGGAAAAATTCATACTATTTTATTTATTTCGGATATTTAACATGCACTTTCTGAACTGACTGATTATATTAGCACAAGCTTTATAAGCTAACGTAAATCGCCCAGCTTCCGGCCGTTATTTCAGCATTGTGGAAAGGGAAACCCACAATTCATCAATGACACATTTTTTGGTCATGCTGGGAATCGAACCCAGAACCTTTAGATTACTAGGCAGACATGCTACTGACTAAACTAAGGAAAGAATATTACTAAATAGCTTATATTCTCTTTTACTTTTATCAGTTACGGTGAAATATGCTAGTCAGTCTATTTAAGCAGGCCTACTTACACCAGTCGGACATTTATATATAAATAATAAATAGCTAGAAACATGCAAAAGATGAGATTATTTTTATGTGAAAAGTGGTGTTATTTTTCTCAAAAAGGGATGATATTTTATGCTGAAAGCAATGTTATTATTTACATCAATACATGTTAAATTAGTTTTCATTAAAAAAAATTATGGCTTAAGTTCATGTAACAGTAGCACGCTTCTGGATACAAAGCAATTTAAACACGATATTAGGTCACTAGCATATTATGGTGAGCACACAGTGTTGTTTAATTTTATTGCCATAAAGTATATAAATGGCTCCAATATTAATCAAAGTGATGTTTTGTATTCTGGAACTGTCCCAACATGAGTACTGTATTTAATATTAATTTCTCCATGCCATGCTAATTGTAAAATAAACTCTTCTTACACTCTCATATGAAAACATTGTTGTGCATCACAAGAAATCTTAGAGTCAACTTTTGCATATGGTAACCAAACTGTCTTCTCACACATTTTTTGCCAATTCATATGACAAATTTCCCTTTGCCGTATTCAAGAGAGTGATTACCTATGCCTGGGGTTCAGTAATTCCTAAATTCTAGACACTCTCCTATTTATGTTTTTCTGATTTGATGTGTTTCACGCAGGAATACCTGTGGTTCCATGATATGGTAACGTTACAGAACTCATATAAAACTGTCTAAATTTTTTGTTCATATTGTGTATTTTGCTATTTATTTACATATTCAGAGAAAAATCAAAAATAAATAAGCATTAAATAATTCAAGCTCAGTAATGTCAAACTTGATATCTGGATACTTTTGATGTTTACAAAAAGCAATATAAAAATATTTGATTGTCAATATGTGTTTACACCAAACATAACCGCCGGTGGAAAGGTCCATAGATATAATATTAATGTCCATGCTTAGACATAGCGTGAAGTCTTTTAAAGGCTGAAAACCAAAAATTTATATATAGAAATTGAAATTAAAGTATTAAAATGGCTAAAAGTAGAAATTGTGATTTTTAAAGTTATCATTTTAAGAAAAACCTAAAAAACTAAATATCCGTGGCCGCAAAAACGGATACTATCTGTGTAAACGGCAGCTGTGGCATAGTGCCGCTATCGCCAGTGTTACCACATTGAAAATTATAGTGCATGACATGGTATATGCCAACTACAAAGAAATTGTGTTTATTTTAAAAAACAAAACAAATGAATTGGTGTTATTCGTGCGAAAACTGTAAAATTTGCGCTATCACAAATACAAATTTTGCAAGTCCCTACACATCACACATTATTACAGATGGATAATCCTTACACATTATTAAGTGCCACAGCAGCAATAAAACTTTCAAATAATAAAGTTATATTATGTTTGGAAGAAGGTATATCCACCTTTCCTATACCTTCTTCCAAACATAATACAATTACCTCATAAAGCGAAAAGAGGTTTTCCTTATAGAGATAAATAGAAAAGTTAGTATTTGGTTAATAGTAAAATAACCTGCTCTGGTGGTTGCATGGTCTAAGGCATCATTCTCATGTTAAAATAGACTGCCGGTGATAGGGAGATTGTGGTTTAAATCCAGATCAGGTGTACTAAGGTTTTTTTCTAAAATTATTTTCCACTCTTCCTCCATGCAAGTGCGAGTGCACTTCCTCTAAATTCAGCCTTATCAATTTATAATTCATTGACCTAAATATGCATATAATCTGATCAGGTAGGACGCAGTGTTAAAAAAATAAAAGAGTAAAATAATTAAAATATTATTGGTAATTTTGCACATATTACGGCAAATTCAAGAGAGTTTGCAGCTAAGGTTTTATAAAACAGTTTACAGTTTAGGTATTAGAACCTGTGTGAAGATTTATCAGAGCTTAATAAAGAGTGTATTCACGTATTCACCAAGTAAAGTGTCCTAGGTAAGGAAGTCAAATTTGATTCCTTGATTCTTAAAGCCTTACTAGTATCGAAAGAAACAGAGCTTGAAGTTGTCCGAATTAAAAAAATAGCCTATACAATAAAATTATATCTATTCCTATTATACATATTATCTCTATACAGTTAAAACAGACTGTACAAAAAAAACTTTTTTTTTACATCTAAGGTAATACATATGAAAAATAATCTGTAGGAAAGAAATTAATATTTACTGTACATTTCTGTTTAGTTTGCATTCATGCTCCTGTAAGCCAGCCTTTTCATCAGAGTTTATTAATGGATTATTTTGGGAAATGGTCTGGATTAAGAAAAGTATTGTTTAGTTGGGTCCAGATTAATGAGGTATAAGAGGATTTTGGTAAGAGAAAGGACCTTCCAGACGTTACTTCCTACCACGCACACACAAGATGTATCGTTCTTTAAAGGATATTTCTTTTACACTTTTTAAGGTATGTTTTGTTTCAAATAAAGAAGGTATAAGAAAAGTAGGTAGAAATATACCGGGTGTTCATTTGAAAACTGTCCACCAAAATATCTTGAAAACAACGCATTGCAGAAAAAAAGTTTGGTTCTGAGGGGGAAGTAAGGTGGCACGGCTGGTATAACTTTGGGTGACTTTAAGGTCACTTTGATTTTTTTTATATGAGACTCCATATTTTTTATTGCATTTTCTTGTAGATCACGCTGTGCCATTTCCAAAATGGTGGTTTTAAGTTTTTAAAATTAAAAGCCATCATGAAAAATGAGCCTCACAAGTTTATGGGTTGCCGGCACCATGCGCAGCATTAGAATTTGGCCTAGTCAAACATAACTTGGGAAGATACAAGTGTTTGTGTGCTGTGTGCTTGCACACGTATATTTGTTCACGTTTATATGTATTTGTAAAATAATTATTGAGAAAAACACTTTTTTAATTTTAACTTTAAAGGAGGTTTTCAAAATGATCTCCATTTTGAGATAAACAGTGAGTCTATTTTAGAATTCACTTCTGACATTTCGTGGGGTTATTTTGTAATAGTTCTACATGCCATTGTTATTCTATTTTTAACTCTTCGATATTTGCTGGTTTAGTGCCATAATAGTAGACTTTAAATGTCCCTGTAGAAAAAATCTAGGGGTATTAAATCAAATGAGCTTACTGGCCACTTAATTGGTCCTTTTCTGCCAATCCATTGTCCTTTAAATCTGTTGTCTAACTAATGACAAACGAGTATTGTATGGTGAGTGGGGGGGTGGGGGGGTGGAAGGGGGGGGGGCTCCATCCTACTAAAAATGTAAAATATATTCATCAAACTCCATGTTTACATGGTTGTCTAATTGATTTTCTAGGGAGTACACTATGAGATGATGAATAGCTTCTTCAAGCATTTTTCCCCTGTCAAATTTCGGTCAATAAATATCAGACTGATAATTGTGTCACCTAATATACCTGCCCACACGTTTCTGACCAATGAGTATGTCCATCAGTAAAAAAATTAAAAAATACGAGGATTTTGATCACTCCAATAACAACAGTTGTGTTTATTTACAAAACCACTTAAGAAAAAAGTGCACTTATCAAAAAAGCAGACATATTCTAATAACAATGGATTCACATTCAATAATTTGATAATTTCTCCACAAAATTATACTCACCTATCAGGATCATCTTCGCTTAATGTTTGATGTACCTGCATTTTATACCGATGAAACTTATTTAATTTTAATGTATTATGAACCAAATCAGTTTATACACCAGAAGCTTTAGAAACTTCCTCTACTGAACTTTTGGGATTTGCCATATAAGTGCACAAAATTTCCACTTGAGTTAATTCACTCAATACTGTACGCACAGTTTGTTTTTTGTTTGCAACAGATCCAGTTTCTTTAAATTTTGAAACAAGATCCAAAGCATAACTATGTGATATGTTTTTATCCTATCTTTGGTTTAATGTTGTCGTTCTTTGAGCACATCGAGCCTCGGCTCTACACAGAAAAAACAATTCTGCTTATTCTTCCAGACTGTAAACCATTTTCCAAGATTAGATGTTAACAGTAGAAGTCAAACAAGACCAATAATGGATTTGTGGTTGGTATTTATAGTAAAAACAATGTTTTATTTACCATCTTACACACCAACACTCCTACCTTCCTGAGTTATGTTTGAATAGGCCAAATTCTATTGCCACGCCTGGTGCCAGCGACTCAGAAACTTGTGAGGCTCAGTTACTGTGATAGCTTTTAATTTAAAAAGTTTGAAACCACCATTTTGAAAATGCCACAACGTTATCTACAAGAATATGTAAAAAATAAAAAATAAAATAGTGAGTCTCATTTAATGAAATCAAAGTGACCTTAACGTCATCTTAGAAACTGCACCCAAGGTCATACCAGCCTTACCATCATAATTCCCCTCAGAACCAAACAGCCTTTGCTTTAAAACATTTTTTTCTGCAATGGGTTGTTTTCAAGATATTTTGGTGCTAAGTTTTTAAATGAACATCCTTTTTAAAATGGAACAGACACAATATGGCTTTTACAATGATAAGAAGAATACAGTTCACACTTTACATTCAATCCTTTGACCTAGGTTTGATTTTATTAGAACTCATCAGAAGGGTGGTACAGCACACAATGCAACTGCCTATAAGAGGAAACAAAAAACCAACTCAAAAAGGGGGGTAAAAAAGGAAATTAGTACAGAATGAAAGGACACTTAGATAGGAACCATTTCCTATTACTTATTTCCATCTAAGCGTCCTACCATTCTTTATCAATTTCCTTTCTCTCCCTTTCATGATTGGACACTTAAACAGGAGCAAGTTCTTATACTTTATCCTATCTAGTTGTCCTATCATTATTTACCTATTTTTCTTTTGCTCCCTTGTATCCCTTCCCCTCTCTTATTTTATAAGTTGCTTTGTACAGTTCACACTCCCTCCTGATGAGTTTAGAGAGAATGAAATCCAGGTTGGTTGGTGTGAATGGGCACGGTAGATATTGGGGGGGAAGAGTTCAGCGGGGGGAAGAAACAACCCCCTCACCCTATCTCCTAGATGACCTAATCAATAACTATTTCAACTTAGCTCTAATGTACAGAAATGCAAGTGGCTTCAAACAAAACTCTCCAGTAATTAGAATGCTAAGTTTAGTGATAACCAGTTATTTGTATTAAAATACATATTTTTTCTATCAGTATCTTCTAAAAAAGTTTAGACCCATGAAGATATTTATTACTTTTAGTGTGACAGTTACTTTTTTTGTTTTATGTTTTTTTGAACTAAAATTACAAATTTGTTAATCGAATTTTTTTCCCCTACAAGTCCTCTTTTTATTATTCAAATTATTATAAATTAAAATCTTGGTTAGTTAAAATTATTACGTTTATACTTGATGAAGCTTTATGAAAACCAATATCCACTCTTGATTGGGCGGTAACAATCGATATTCTTCAAGAGGTACCCATAACCTTTTTGTCCAGTGGAAGCCGTGTAAAGTGTGAATGTGTTGTTCTTTTTATTGTGAAAGCTATATTTTTTTGAGTTCCTTTTATAGCTTTCTATTCACCCTTCTTGTACCTTCTTCTATGTATAACAAATCTTAGTAAATGTTTTGTCGTATTTGGAAGAAGGTAGGCCTACAGGAAAGATGAATATAAAGAAATCTTAGTAAATGAAATTTTCTAGTATTCAAACATATCAGCAATATTCAAAATTTAGTAAGTTTTTGTATTGAATGTTATTAGTTATTGTGCTGTTTCACTTTAGTCCCTGTAAATTTACACAGTTCAAAGATGGTCATTATTTTTCGTTATGTTATTTTATTTTACTATTTACAGCATTAAAGTGAAAAAAAATTAATACATTGCTGTTAAGTATATACATAAATAAAATATTTTTAATATAGGGTTGGAAGAACAGAAAATGATTTAAGCTGTGAGTGTTGAGGAATCCAATATGAGAAATGAAAAACTGAGATTACAATTTAAGAATTGGAATCGAGAAAAACCGGGAGCATAACATCTCTAGTCCTAAGCAAAATATGATGTGCCAATTCAATAAATATATATAAAAACTAGCGGACCTGACAGACGTTGTCCTGCCCGAACGTTGGCTTTTCGTTTGGGTGGCATAATTGATTTCGATAATAAAACAAATACTATGTGATCATCACAATTACAAATTCACAATGAACTCCAATTAGTGAGTTACACAAATATTACAAATTCAGTGTTTGTCAAGACAACATACAAAATAAAACATCTTTTCATTTTTGGCATTTCACCCACAGCTCCACAAATATCAGCTGTATCGAAAAACAAACACAACTTTGAATTATTCTCAGAAGTTCAATCATTCATGAACTTTTCAGAAGGTTTTAACGGTCAATTATTGATGAACTTATGATTTTTTTAACGGTCAATTATTAATATTATATTCATTATTATAAATATTGGAAGGTGGTGGTGGGGTGAAATTTTTGAGGCTACATGTTCTGATATGCAAAAAATCTATAAAAAACAAAAAAAAAAACCCACAAAAAAATTTTCCTAAGAAATAAAAATAAATTCCTATAATCCGATTGCAGCGCCACTTACTGGGTCCAATTGTGGATCTAAACCATCCACGGACCCACTCAAACACACACAAAAAATTTCATCAAAATCGGTCCAGCCGTTTAGGAGGAGTTCAGTGACATACACACGTATAGAAGAATTATATATATTAAGATAGTCTCAAAATAATATACATAAAATTGGCAAGAGAGCTGACATAAAAAGATATATGGGCTGGTTCCCTTCTATTTCAGCCAGTTTTACACTGTTTTCATCTACTGATTAAATAAATATAATTCACAAATGTAAACAAGAACATAAACACTTTATATTTTGCTGTTTAATAGACAGTCTGATTGGGAATATTGAGCTTAGAATCTTAGCTAGGTGCACATATGATTCACCATCCCCTCTCCAAGCTAATGTGGCTGCATATGGCCTAAGCAGCCTTCTCAACTCCATCCCTTCTCCAAGCAAATGTGGGGGCATTTGCTCTAAGCATACTCCTTATAATAAGAAGGATAAGAAGTAGCATGAGGATCTCAATCCATCATGAGCCTTATCAGCTGCCTACTTAGGCTTGGTAACCCCACACTTATTTTTGTGAATTGACTAACGGAGGGTAGTAATTATCTTCTCAATTAGTAGACTCCATATTTGACTAGAGAAATACTTAGCAATTTAAGTTTCACCACCTAGCTCCTGTCAGTTTGTCAGTGCTCTCACCTGGCCGGAGCATGTCCTCAGAGAGTGTCTGTCGACTGAAAGGATCTGTCGAGGAATTGAGCAAGTGTCTCATTATGACGGATCGGTCCATCACCTTGCCCGAGGGAAGCTCCACAGGATCCTCCATCAATGTGTCCATCAGGGGGTCTGCAACAACATCAATCATCTCAAGACTGACTGGTTCATCATTACCCATCGTGAAAATTATTAATAATGTTTGTGTTTTTAGATTTATTTCATTAAATGAAATATTTAGTTGGCAATTTTATTGATTGTTAAGAAAAGCCCTAGCTTAAATAATTGGGATTGAAAGGATAAGAGCCAAGCTTACCTTTGTGGAGGTTCACTGGTGCTAACAAATCCAAACAATTCCAAATAAAAAATTATATCAATGTGGAAAGATGACCTCGTATATTTTCCATATTTTTTAAAATTTGAATATGACCCATTTCTAAAAATCAAACACAAGAATCACCTCTGAATTCATCCGGAGCATCGCTGTAGTCGACCTCCCTCTTGATGTTCTGGATGGCGATCTCGCTGGCCTTCAATGCTAGGCTTCGAAATTGATCAATTTGAGTCGACGTCTTTATCAAAGCACGCTCCATGCGTGCAGCTGCATCTTCAAACAATTCTCGCTTGAATGACCGCTGGACAAGCACAAATAGCAGAAAAGATTTTACCAACAGTTTATTTTCATAAAAAAGAAAAGAAAAAAAAAGTTGTAAGCTTTGAAAATGTAAAGGGCCTGCTGAATTTTTTCTTTGCAAAGGTTATGATATGAACAATGATGTATTAACTATTTAACATATGTAACATAAAATTTTGAAGTATAGATTGGTCCCAAACATGTTTTCTCAGAGTGAATTTTAATTTTGCCTATAAATATTGAATTTAGAATCCAAATTTTATAAAATAGGATGAGCATAGTAGGTTATCTATCCCACATGGGTTGGATTTATTTTCAATTTCGTTTTAATTTTGTGGTAGAGTTAATGGTTTGGTTTCTAGGTTTGTCCTCTGATGCTGGGCTAAACCTATACTAAACATTAGGATAACTCTAATATATATATTGCAGATTCAAAATGTTGAATTTTTTTATTACGATTTTTTTAAAAAGGGATCCGAGGAATTTAATGATTCAAAAACCACATCCTTGGTTTAAAGTTATTCTCAACAATTAATGAATCTATTAGTAGGATACCTTTATTTTTAAAAGGGATGGGCC
This sequence comes from Timema podura, assembly GCA_033556935.1. NCBI lineage: Eukaryota > Metazoa > Arthropoda > Insecta > Phasmatodea > Timematidae > Timema > Timema podura. The sequence continues at coordinate 19,948,036 of JAVRXN010000003.1, read as the reverse complement.
TTATAATCCATAAGGATATTCAGGGATTCGTGACTCATATACTTAATTTTTTTTTTCCAGTTTTTCAAGTGAAATAATTTCTTAAGCTCTAATAGTGCTTATTGGGGGTTCAGAACCAGTTATAATTATAGGATGAACTTAACAACCAGGCCCCAGACCAGTAATTTAACACTAAACTGTATGTATGAATGTTATAAATTAAAAGTCTACAAGAAAGAATATTAACATTTAGATACTAATTGTATTTTATATTATTCTATTATATTTATATTTCATTTCTGATAATAATTTTTTCCAAGATTTGGATTTGAGATCCAGGATTCAAAGGTAAATTGTAGATTTGAATTCATAAAATTGTGGATTCGACCCAATTATAATTTCTTACATAGCGTATTTAGAGTTGGGTCAAATCCACTATTTTACGAATCAAATCTCCAATTACCTTTGAATCCCGAATCTGAATCCAAATCATAAATGTAATAGAATAAGAGCAAATACAAATAGTAACTAAATGTTAATATTCTTTCTTGTAATCCATCCATTATAACATTCATATATACAGTTTAGTGTTAAATTACTGGTCAGGGGCCTGGACGTTAAGTTAATACTAAGATAATTATAAATGGTTCTGAACCACTAATAAGAAGTTTTAAAGCTCTAAAACAAATCTCACTCAAAAATGGATTTTTTTAAAGGATTGAGTCTCAAATCCAACATTTTCTCAAATCCTCTAATCGCAAATATCCTCAAGGATTTTTGAGAACAAATATTACTTATTTAATTTTTTTAATTATTCAAGCATGTAGTCCCATATATCTTTCTTTATGTTTTATCAACACCATCCTCAAGAATGGCTACAACTTTCTTATTTCTTTCATTCAGACACAAAACCTTCTCAGCTCTCCCCCAAGAATCTCTTTCAAACAACCACCTAACCTTCACAACAGTCTAATACTACTTGACAAAGTAAAAATTGCACGTGGAAAGAATGTCAACTACTTAAAGAATGATGGGTGAGACCAATGATTCATGTCATCAGTCGTTATCTTAACGTTCTGGTGTACACTCTGGTCAGCTTACTGAGGGAGACACATAAGTTCGATAGTTTAGGACTTTCAGTAGTTTTGTGTAGAATGTTTTAACTTTATTTTTACCGCTTTCGACAGACATTACAGATACCTAATCAACTTTAAACATAAGGTATTCAAAGTGTTTTTAAAATAGCTTCAAATAAGCATGATAAACCAACTATTCACAGTGAAGGACGCAAAATTATTGCAAACGTAGTTTTTTTTAGTGAAAAACTATCGAGACCCTATCATCCTGTTGAAAGAGTTACAAAATGTACAGCAGAAGCTACAGGAAAATGAGATCATACTATTTGTCAAATTCGAAAGAAAAGAAGTATGGCAAGTGGGACACAAACAAAACTTTCAACGTCAGGAAAAAAGCACAAACCCAGCAGCAGAAAAATTGTACTTGCTGATTTTGACTTGTGTGTCATTCAATGACTTATATAGAGGTTCTACATTGTTAAATAGGAAGTACCAACTTTAAATAAATTATTATCAGTAGTAAAAGAAGAAATCAATTTCGCTGGGAGCAAAGAAACTTTAAGAAAAACATTGAAAAAAATGAGGTTTAAGTTTAAAAAGTGTAAAAATAAAAGATCAATTTTAATGGAGAAAAACGAAGTATCATGGAGGACTAGATATTTAAGAAGAATGAGAGAAAATTATAAATTAGGGGACCAAAACTTCCTGTGGTATATAAACTTACCCCCAACCTTTCTCAAAATAGCCTAATCATAATGGACAATGCACTGTATTATACTGTTCAAATAAATAACCATCAACAATGGGATCACAATCATACTAGCCAAGTATCACCACTTATGTCCCATTTACCATTTGGTACTGACTGTACTAGAGCGCTATGGTTATCTCCTCTCACCCCTTTGCCTTTCATACTCTAGAGTGATTGCTGTGCTTGACCACGAGATGCAATGTTTTCTGTGTTGTGTAGTACATCCAAAATTGCCTGACCAATACAACATTTTTACCTCAATCAATACAGCAAAAGATTCACACCCGTGTATGAAACAACGCTGCAACACCTGCAAGATCCACCCACCCAGAAATACCTTCAATAATAAGAATACGAAAAAGCAATACCTCATTCAAGGACATTTTGACTAAAACACATCCATCTTAATCTACTAGCTTCAATGTAATTTTTGTGAGCTTGAATATATTGGACTCACAACAAGACCTCTGAGAATTCTTTTGTGCCTCACTGTTCAGTTGGTCCTTGTCTCTTTCCTCCGCACTTGCACAGGCCGCGCCACCCACCCTCTCTACTGCCTGGACCGCTCCACAGTCCATGTTCTCTAAGCCGTCCGTGATGAGCTCACCTCTATACTCAGCGCCAAAGAGAACTCTTGCCTCTATTGGCTCACATGATGGACACTATCCCTCAAATTTGCACGCGCCAATGGGAAGCCCCTGTTTCTCCCATTGGACAAGGCCAGGCAGCAGTGGAGGGTATTTAATACGGTGATTCCTTGGTCTCTAGGCCAGTCAGACTCAGCCAGTCAGCCTCGGCCAATCAGTGGTGACCCACCTGGGTGCACCACCCATACGAAAGAGCTTATTCAAATTGTCTTATGTTACGAAAGAGCAATTTGTTTAACCCTCTCTCCCTCTCCACCATCACCATACCTCCCACCGCGGCTCACGCTGCCAGGACTTCCTCATGTTCCACCGCGACTCATGTTGCTGGAACTTCCTTTCGTTCCACCGCGACTAGCGTTGCCGGAACACACTCGCCGACCTTTTTCCTACCTATGCGTGTCTGACCACGACGTCACCGACGTCGTGACCTCAACAAGTTACCCCCGAAGCCGAAGGGATGGATAACATATGCATGAACAATTAATGTTTCGACACCAACCACAAAAATCCAGATAAACCAGTTCCTTCCCATGCTAACACCAACAATAGGGACTTTGACTCCTGCTACACCACAAGAGTACTCAGAGCATTCCTTACAGCTACTTTCAATAGCTCTCAGCTCAGGCAATGGGAACTTGCACATCAATGGGTATCCAAAACCAGACTACCCCAGGCTTTAAATATGAGATAAAGAAAACTTTTATTATTTACTTATTTATTATTTCAATTAGAGTCTTTGTTAATCTTATAGATATTTTTAGTTATTAATCTTTCAGAAATCTATCTATCTAGTCAAGCCTCCATTATGTTGCATCAATTGGCAACACTGCAAGTTTTCAGTTATATTTCAAATTATTCACGAAGCGTGTCGTTTCATATAACTTTCTTAGTGTTTTGTGTTTTTTAAATGTGTCACTTTATATGAAAAATAAATATTTCCAAAAATTCAAAACAATGCCTAACTGTGGGAGTTAGAAGAAGTGGAAAGTGTAAAAGTGTAATAAGAAATGAAGAGAGAAGTGTGTTTGTTTTTATCTAGGTCTAACCTAACTATCCTTTCAGGTTGGCTTCCTTCACTATCACATACTTTACATTTTTGTTCAGTATTTCTACAATATTTTATTTAACATTTTTGTTTTATGTGTTATTTATGTATGTCTCTCTCTACATTAAAAAGGAATATTTCTGAATATTTAAAAACAATGTGTAACAGTGAAAGTGAAAAGAAGTTGGAAGTGTTAAAAATGTAAGAAGAAATTAAGAGAGGAGAAGTGTTTTTGTCACCCTCCTAGCCTAGCCTGTACAGTGTTTATTCACTGTGTGGGTGTAATGATCCTGTTATATTGCCGTGCTTTCTGACTTATTTACATTTAGGTTGTGTAAATTTTATTAGTCAGTGATTGTATTGTCGGTAATTTACTTCCGTACACGTGAAGCTAGCAATTGGTCATGAACATTTAGTTTGCTTGTTTCCAGCCCTCACAATATTTCAAGGTCAAACCTCATAGGGTAGGTGCAAAAGAAAGAGCAATATATTTCACTAGTAAACTTGAGTGTTTTTATTTTATTTTCTTAAAGAAGTTTTTGCTTTTGCTCGCTAGAGCTCAGCAGCTCTCAGTGATAAATTAAAAAAAAAAGCCAGGTAATTAGTTTTTGGTTGTTTTTCTCTGAGCTGTTAACTCTGAGTTCTTACTGAGATTTGATGTGTCGAAGAACGCGTGGGCCACCATGGCAGTTTCTGTATTGATTAATGTGATAAGATACAATGTATTAAATGTGCTAAAAATAAACAATGTTTAACTTACTAATCTAAATCCATTGTTATATATAAAGTTCGTATCGCAACAATTAGTTATATAAATAAATATAAATATCATATCACGACATGGGTCTGCAAGGCTTTGATGATATTAATTCGAATTTAATAGGGATGGGACTTCAATTCCTTAAGTCTATTCGAGATTCAAGGATTTAGGAAAATTTCAGATTCGAGACTCAATTCCACAAATAAAAAAATATCCAATTTTCAAAGTAAAATTTGTTTTAGAGCTCTAAAACTGCTTATTGGCAAAAATATTTATAATTATAGGATCAACTTTACAATCATACCTCATACTAGTAATTTAACAATTAACTGAATGTATGAATGTTGTGATTTATGTTAGAAGAAAGAATGTTAACATTTAGTTACTATTTTTATTTTCTATTATTCCATCTTATTTCTGTTTTCTCTTATGTTCATAATTTTTTCCAAGATTTAAATTTGAAATTTTGGATTTGAAGGTAAATTTTAGATTCAGATTCATCAAATAGTGGGTTCGACCCATCTCTAATATTTTAGGCCGATGCAAATCCCACAATGTGGTTAAAATATGTTAACATATTTTAATAATAACTCTTGTATGGTAAAGTAAATGCATATTAAATTATCCTATTGACCAATCACACCTGAATACGGGAATGGAACCCGGGACTTTTGGCTTTGTATGCCAATGCTCTAACCATTGAGATATCTAGGAATCGTCCCGTGCCCAGGGTCATTTGTCAATCGTATTTTAAGGCAGTCTGATGGATGTGCAGAAATTGTCAGCTACATCTGTGTAATCAACTAAAATCATAAGCTATCAGATAACGTAACCACCTTCGATTCAATAAGGCTTTAAGCTTCCATATGTACAACGACAATTGTACGAGTGCGCATATCAAGATGGATTAAATATCTGAGCTAAGCCACCACAGATTCTGACTTAAAATGTGAGTGACGAATGACCCCGGGTATGGAATGATTCTTGGATAGCTTAGTGGTTAAAGCATTGGCATACTAAGCCAAAGATCACAAGTTCGATTCTCATGTCCAGATGTCATTTTTCAATTTAGAGAATATATTATGTAGATGTGGCTATAACAGTAATAATTAAAATATATAATTGCTTAGCTATTTAATATCATAGTATGCACAGTTGTACAAATTATCATTGTCATTGTACATTTGGCAGCATAAAGCCTTGCGGAGTCGAAGGTGGCTGCATTATACGATTGCTCGTTATCTTAATTGATCACACATATGTAAGTGACGATTTACACATGTCCATCAGAGACTCTGCCTTAAAATGTCAGTGACGAATGACCCTGGATATGGGATGATTCCTGGATAGCTCAGTGGTTAGCACATTGGTGTAGTAAGCCAAAGGTTCTGGGTTCGATTCTCGTGTCCAGGTATCATTTTTCAATTAAAAAAAATATATTGACATAGTTTATAATCACCAAAGAAGATGGTGCTCTTCACTGCTTAACTTTGACAAGGTGAACTATTGTTGCATGAACATGTTAAAGCACTTACACTTATACATGATTACTTATAGGACGAGGGTCCAACCAAAACTAATCTAAGTTTTTTTATACATAATGTAAACCTCTTTTTATTTATCATCATAATTTTAGTATATTTAAACAGGATACGATTCGCTTTGATAGTTATTAAAAATTTGCCTAAAATATTCGCTTCGATTCGAGATTCAATTTGAATTCAAAAACCCTGCTTCGCAGATGTCTAATACACTATCTTATATTTTTTAGCACCACATCTTATTTACCTGTTCAGGTTATATGCTCACTGTCTTATTATATATTTAATTTGGAGATATCCCTAAATAGTGAAACCAGTTCGAAGCTTGTCTGTCTTAATAGAACACACACTGAGGAGTACAATTATAAGTCCCACATACCTCGTCTCCAGCAAGAGCGGCTGCAAACCCATCGCAGTCAAGGTGGAGGTAAATGTCAGCAAGTTGGCTCAGTAGTCTGCGTGGCTCCCAACCGTATTTCTCAGGGTTCCGCACCTTCAAGTTTTTACCTAGAGTATAAAATACGTATATTTATATTTTAAATAGATAGGATGCTATAATCCTTAATTCCTATAATATTAGGCCCCTACTTGTTACTGTGGATTGACTGGATTCACACATTTTTTGAAGAGAAATGTGGTCACACAGCAAGTTCCAAGTCAATCACAGGATGTTAGTGCATTCCACATAGCCTGTTTTAGAAATAGTATTAACTTTGTTCAATGTGTATAGCACAATCTGCTTATGGAAGCCAGTTTACGTTCACTACCAACTAACAACAGATTTTTATTTTATTTATTTACTATTACGTCTCACTAGCACAATCTGCTTATGGAGGCCAGTTTATGTTCACAACCAACCAACAACCAATTTTATTTTATTTATTTACTATCGCGTCTCACTAACGGTTCAGGTTGTATGCAAACAACTGCTATGGTGAGTGCATGTACTGTGTGACTATAGACAGGCCAACAGCCGCGTCTAGTGAGTTGAAGCAATCTGAATCAACTCGTTAAATGAAAAGAGCACGAGTCAATCTGTGTTTAGCTGTGGGTTGACATAACACTAAATATTTTACTTTACATGCATTATTGTTTCAGGCCTATGGCCTTGGTCAGTTTTTTATTCAAGTCATATATTTTTTCACTACTGGCTTGCTAGGCCTGTCCTAGCTTCATAAGCTTTATAATTTATATTAAAACTAGGACAAACACAACATCCAGTCCCTGGACATCAATTTATCAATGTGACAGGGTGAACCCATATTTTCATCAATGACACAACACTAAATTATATTTCCTTAGAGATTCTATCAATTTTTAGCAAATATGTGAATAAAGATTTAATATATAAGAAGAGTGCAGGCTTTACATTTGGGGCCGCAAAGCTGCTGGAGATTGAAGTTCAACATGGCTGCCAACCTGTCGACCAGCTCTGGCCTCAGGAAAGGTTCTTTGATGTCGACAGTGAGGTAGTGGAACATGTCCACCGTCTCCTTGGCCAGTGTCAAATATGACCTGTGAAGACATTAGCTATAAAGTAATATCTGTGGTCAACTTTGGTCAAGGGCTAACGCAATGAGGGGACCACTTTTGGAATACTGGTTGAATGGAGGTCTACAGGGGATTAATGTTGGAATAGTGGCTGAATAGAGGTCTACAGAAGAGTACTGTTGGAATATTGACTGACTGGAGATCTACAATGGATTACTGTTGGAATAATGGCTGACTGGAGGTCTACAGGGGATTACTGTTGGAATAATGGCTGACTGGAGGTCTACAGGGGATTACTGTTGGAATAATGGTTGAATGGAGGTCTACAGGAGATTATTGTTGGAATAATGGCTGAATAGAGGTCTACAGGGGATTATTGTTGGAATAGTGGCTCAATGGAGGTTTACAGGGGATTACTGTTGGAATAATGGCTGAATAGAGGTTTACAGGGGATTACTGTTGGAATAATGGCTGAATAGAGGTTTACAGGGGATTACTGTTGGAATAATGGCTGAATAGAGGTCTACAGGGGATTACTGTTGGAATATTAACTGACTGGAGATCTACAATGGATTACTGTTGAAATAAAGGTTAACTGGAGGTCTATAGGGGATGATTACTGTTGGAATAATGGGTGATTGGAGGTCTACAGGGGATTACTGTTGGAATAGTGACTGAATGGAGGTTTACAGGGGATTACTGTTGGAATAGTGACTGAATGGAGGTTTACAGGGATTACTGTTGGAATAGTGACTGAATGGAGGTTTACAGGGGATTACTGTTGGAATAATGGCTGAATAGAGGTCTACAGGGGATTACTGTTGGAATAATGGCTGACTGGATGTTTCCAGGGGATGATTATTGTTGGAATAGTGACTGAATGGAGGTTTACAGGGGATTACTGTTGGAATAGTGACTGAATGGAGGTTTACAGGGGATCACTATTGGAATAATGGCTGACTGGAGATCTACAATGGATTACTGTTGGAATAATGGCTGACTGGATGTTTAAAGGGGATGATTACTGTTGAAATAATGGGTGACTGGAGGTCTACAGGGGATTACTGTTGGATTAGTGACTGAATGGAGGTTTACAGGGGATTACTGTTGGAATAGTGACTGAATGGAGGTTTACAGGGGATTACTGTTGGAATAGTGACTGAATGGAGGTTTACAGGGGATTACTGTTGGAATAATGGCTGAATAGAGGTCTACAGGGGATTACTGTTGGAATAATGGCTGACTGGATGTTTCCAGGGGATGATTATTGTTGGAATAGTGACTGAATGGAGGTTTACAGGGGATCACTATTGGAATAATGGCTGACTGGAGATCTACAATGGATTACTGTTGGAATAATGGCTGAATGGAGGTCTACAGGGGATTACTGTTGGAATAGTGACTGAATGGAGGTCTACAGGGGATTACTGTTGGAATAGTGACTGAATGGAGGTCTACAGGGGATTACTGTTGGAATAGTGACTGAATGGAGGTCTACAGGGGATTACTGTTGGAATAGTGGCTGAATGGAGGTCTACAGGGGATTACTGTTGGAATAGTGGCTGAATGGAGGTCTACAGGGGATGATTACTGTTGGAATAGTGGCTGAATTGAGGTCTACAGGGGATTACTGTTGGAATAGTGACTGAATGGAGGTCTACAGGGGATTACTGTTGGAATAGTGACTGAATGGAGGTCTACAGGGGATTACTGTTGGAATAGTGGCTGAATGGAGGTCTACAGGGGATGATTACTGTTGGAATAGTGGGTAAATGAAGGTCTACAGGGGGTGATTACTGTTGGAGTAATGTGTGACTGAAGGTCTTAAGGGGATTACTACTTTTGGAATAATGGATGACTAGGAATTTTAAGTGGAGTCAAGGTTCACACTACACCTCCATCAAGAATTCCTAAGGTAAAAATGGTATGATGAATTACTTGACCTTACCTTAGGGATTGGGCTGAGGAGATTATTGGTCCCCAAGTAGTATGTTGTGTATAAGACATGACGAAGGTCAACCTACCTGCACTGTCTCTCATCAGCAGTGAGCTGTCGTTGTCTGATTTGCTGCTGATCCTGCGGAGTCTGTGTCCATGTGTCTGTGTCAGCCATCAGCTCTTGTACCTCATGGATTCGCTAAATGTAACACAATACATACATACCATACTTGAAACACTTGTTTAGAACTCTTAGAGAAATGCCAGCATGCGTGTAGCCATATAAGATGAAAATGTATGAATACACAATATTTTTATATCATGTTTTGAATGTCAATTGGCTAGTAGCGGTGTAAGCTAACTAATCTGTAGAAATAGGATGAGGAAGGTGAAGTAAGTTCACCAGCATCTAAATAAAATGACTAAACTGTCCCAGGTCGGATTGACTGGGGTTAAATCTCTACTCTCAGATTCAGGAGTGTAAACTACATCAGAGATTATTACTCTAGTGATTTTCTATAGTTTTGTCAAACCTTGAGACTCTCTAAGCTCTCATCCAGCAGAAAGGTGGTATCGTTCATCAACATGTTGATGAATTTGACAAACTGCTTGCCCGACTTGGACTCATTGACGATGGCCTGCCTGTGGACGGGGTTGTCCCACATGCCCTTCAGAATCAGGCTGATGTGGTAACGGATGGTGAACTTGTCATAGAACTCGGAGCTAGAACCCGTGGTCTCGACGTCTGCGACGGTGAGAGAAACCAAAATAAATATCCACCAAGATATATTTTCCATGAAAAGAAGGCATGACAAGTTAGGTTTTTTAATGGAATACATTTTTACTAATTCATTATAATCCCAAACAGTGATGGATGAGAAATCAAAGATCTCATACTTGTATTATACTTGGTCGTCAATGACCGGTTCTTAGTTTGAATCCTGACCAGACACACTGAGATCATTTTCTACATGTGATTTTTCCATACTTATGTGAGTGCATATACTTTAAGATTCCAGTTTCATGAGAATACAAGGAAAATGGTCTCCCTTTTCCCCACCTGTGTAGAATTTCATGAGGCAGGAGGGAAGCTGTGTCTCAGAAATAGGGTGTGCCATGATGCGGGCATGAAGTTGTTCTGTGCGGGGTTGGATCCCCGGATTCACGACAAACAACACCTCAATAATCTTGGCGATTAAGTAGGGGTTCCTGAAGTAGTGTGGGGAGCAAACTCCCACCAGCAACCAAGTCACTAGCGAGTCCTCGACGCTGTCTGCTACCACAGATGGGCAAAACCTGCGGAAGAAAAAGTACACATTTTGAAATATTTAAATTTGGATATAAAGTGGTGTTACATGCCAGACTAATGTAAAGTTGCGAGTGACTTTTCATATTAATATAAAGTTGTGACTTTTTAGACTGCTGTCAAATGGTGTTAAGTGGTGAGCTATCTGCCAGACTGGTATCAAATGGTGTAGGAACAGCCTGCCAGATTGGCATCAAGTGTTGTGTGAACAGCCTGCCAGAATGGTGTAAAGTGTTGTGTGAACAGCCTGCCAGATTGGCATCAAGTGTTGTGTGAACAGCCTGCCAGAATGGTGTAAAGTGTTGTGTGAACAGCCTGCCAGAATGGTGTAAAGTGTTGTGTGAACAGCCTGCCAGATTGGCATCAAGTGTTGTGTGAACAGCCTGCCAGAATGGTGTAAAGTGTTGTGTGAACAGCCTGCCAGATTGGCATCAAGTGTTGTGTGAACAGCCTGCCAGAATGGTGTAAAGTGTTGTGTGAACAGCCTGCCAGATTGGCATCAAGTGTTGTGTGAACAGCCTGCCAGAATGGTGTAAAGTGTTGTGTGAACAGCCTGCCAGATTGGCATCAAGTGTTGTGTGAACAGCCTGCCAGAATGGTGTAAAGTGTTGTGTGAACAGCCTGCCAGAATGGTGTAAAGTGTTGTGTGAACAGCCTGCCAGAATGGTGTAAAGTGTTGTGTGAACAGCCTGCCAGAATGGTGTAAAGTGTTGTGTGAACAGCCTGCCAGAATGGTGTAAAGTGTTGTGTGAACAGCCTGCCAGATTGGCATCAAGTGTTGTGTGAACAGCCTGCCAGAATGGTGTAAAGTGTTGTGTGAACAGCCTGCCAGATTGGCATCAAGTGTTGTGTGAACAGCCTGCCAGAATGGTGTAAAGTGTTGTGTGAACAGCCTGCCAGATTGGCATCAAGTGTTGTGTGAACAGCCTGCCAGAATGGTGTAAAGTGTTGTGTGAACAGCCTGCCAGATTGGCATCAAGTGTTGTGTGAACAGCCTGCCAGAATGGTGTAAAGTGTTGTGTGAACAGCCTGCCAGATTGGCATCAAGTGTTGTGTGAACAGCCTGCCAGAATGGTGTAAAGTGTTGTGTGAACAGCCTGCCAGAATGGTGTAAAGTGTTGTGTGAACAGCCTGCCAGAATGGTGTAAAGTGTTGTGTGAACAGCCTGCCAGAATGGTGTAAAGTGTTGTGTGAACAGCCTGCCAGAATGGTGTAAAGTGTTGTGTGAACAGCCTGCCAGAATGGTGTAAAGTGTTGTGTGAACAGCCTGCCAGAATGGTGTAAAGTGTTGTGTGAACAGCCTGCCAGAATGGTGTAAAGTGTTGTGTGAACAGCCTGCCAGAATGGTGTAAAGTGTTGTGTGAACAGCCTGCTAGAATGGTGTAAAGTGTTGTGTGAACAGCCTGCCAGAATGGTGTAAAGTGTTGTGTGAACAGCCTGCCAGAATGGTGTAAAGTGTTGTGTGAACAGCCTGCCAGAATGGTGTAAAGTGTTGTGTGACCAATCCTCCATACTGGTGTCAAGTGTTGTGTAACCAACTCGCCAGACTAGTGTCAAGTAGTGAGGAAGCAGCCTTCTCAAGAATATACTCACTGCAGGGCAAAGAGCAGAAACTCTGCTATGTCCTCCACATACCACTCGGGCAGTGCCGAGAAAATGGGAGGCCCCTCGCCAGGGAGCGGCAGCGAAGAAGGAGACCCTGCACCAGGTACCGCTAGAGCTGCAAGGAGAAACTCTGCCACTGACGTGTAAAATTGCAGTGAGCGACGCAAGAGGTTCTCATCCAACAAACCAGCATCAGCGCAAGCCTTAGAACGAGTCAGTTTCTTGATTTGCTGTTTCCAGTGCTTGATAAGTTCTTTGTTGCGTGCTGCAAAATGCATCTCCTTCCATTGGGCCTCAGTTGCTTGCATCTCATCAACCTGCCAAAGGAATATTGTCATTATAGTTAGACATCTCACTATTCCATGTTACTGTTACCAAATATAGTAATATGTTCTTGCAAGTGGTCAATGAATTGCTCACCATAATAAAGAGTATTCAGTACTTAAATAGGAACGACTCCTTCAAATTTTTGAATCATTAAGAATACTTGAAATTACAGGATTAAATAAAAATCAGTTTAGATTCAATCTTTTTCTTCAGATTTTGAATATAATCATTTTTCAATATTATGATGATTACTTGAGGTCTATCCAGCTTTTACTTGGCCATAAAAATTAAGTCTAAGGGGAGCATGTTAGCTGTCACGAGAAGAAACAGGATTAGGAATGAAGTTATCCGGGCAAGAGTAGGGGGATACGGAGAGTATATGAGACACCACATTAACTCGAAAATAGACTGCACTGTTTTTCCCCCAAAAAACAATATTTATACTACCTTAGTGTGGCCTATAATCGCACCCTTAGATAATATGTAACAAATGTTGGACCACATATAGTTATATCGATATATATCGAAATAGTTCATAATTGCCAAAACATATATTATTATTTACTGCTTAACTGTAAAAATGTTATTTAAAAATAGATGTACCTTGACTCTAATAATAAAAATTTAGCTTCAGGCCAAAATGGCAGAAGAATTGAAGGTGTCAAACATTCTATAGTTTCTACTACTTCTTTTCACACGTGTATTTAGAGTCTTCTTGTTTCAGTCTGTTGGTTAGTGTTATTCTATTGTGACAAGAATTTATAGTAAAATTGTTTACTAAGTTAAAAATACTATACAGTAAAACCTTGGATTGCGAGCATAATTCGTTTCGTAAGCGTGTTCGTAATACAAAGCACTCATATATCAAAGCGAATCTCCCCCATAAGAAATAATGGAAACTCAGATGATTCGTCCCACAACCCAAAAATATTTATTCTAAAATATTAATAACAAAAAAATTACTTTTTTTATTTTCGTTATTTAAATTTAACTGTACTGTAATCAAATTTATTAATTAAATTTAATCGTGGCTGGTGTGAGGTAGACGAGAGAGTGGAGAGAAGGAGGTGTGTTATTGTTTAGGACGACTTTTACTGTCACTAACGAAATCACTGGTATCTGTTGGCTCACTGGAATCTTTTTCTTTTTGTGCGACTTTAACAAGGAACCGATCCAATGACACTTGCTTTTGAGGATTTCGTGGAAGTGTAGCATTGCATTGTCGTTAAACAGATTCATCGCTTGCACTGCTACAGCCTTATTCAGGCAGTGCTTTTCTACAAAATTTTTCACTGTTTCCCACATTTTACACATCTTCCTAATCTCATTTGAAGTGAGGGATTCCTTCATATTTTTCTCCTCCTCCTACTCCTCCTCCTCAAATGAGATCTCCATAACTTCTTGCAGTTGCTCGCCACTGGTGGCTCCTGTTCATGAGAAATCACCTTGACGCAATCAGACCACAGTTTTCTCCAAGCAGAATTGAGGGTTTTATTGGTGACACCATCCCAGGCTTTACTAATGATCTTGAGGCAGTTTACGATGTGAAAATGCTTTTTCCAAAACTATCGGAGGGTAAGGTGTTGCTCCTTCGGTCACCTCGAAGCATCGCTGAAATAGTGCTTTGGTGTAAAGCTGTTTAAAGTTCAAAATTACCTTCTGATCCATGGGCTTGAGTAATGGAGTGGTGTTAGGATGAAGGAATTTGACCTTAATAAACTTTAATTCCTCCAGTTAGTCGTCCTTAAGGCCTGGAGGATGAGCAGGAGCATTATCCATAACCCGCAAGACTGTGAGTGGCCAACTCTTTTCTAAAAGGTTTTTTTTTTTCACTGCAAGACCGAGTACCTCGTTGATCCACTCAACAAGAAACAGGTGACACAAGCCTTTCTGTTGGACCTCTAAATAACGTTTAACTGGCTCTTCTGCACCTTGAATTTCTTGAAGGCTCGTGGATTCTCGGAATGATACACGAGAAGGGGCTTGACTTTGAAATCATCGCTTGTATGAGCACACAAGAGAGTGAAATGGTCTTTCGTGGGCTTGTGACCGGGCATTGCACTCTCTTCTGCTGTAATGTAGGTCCTCTTTGGCATCTTTTTCCGAAATAGCCCTGTCTCATTTCAGTAAAAAATTTGCTGTGGCAGATAGCACTCGGAAACCATGAGCTTCTGGAATTTGGCAACAAACGCCTCAGCTACCTTAGCGTCCGAACTCGCAGCCACTACGTGCCTCAAAACACTATGGATACCACTTCTTCTCTTAAAGTTATCAAACCATCCCCTGCTTGCCTTGAAGACTTCTTCATTTTCTGTCGACGTACCTGGCAGTTTAATTATGAGGTCCGCGTACAAAGTCTTTGCCTTCTCGCAGATAAAGTTCTTGGTCACAGTATCACCTGCTAGTTGCTTCTCGTTTAACCATACGAGAGCAACTTTTCTACATCTTAGAGAACACATGGACGTTGCTTTGGTACTCTAGTGACTTCTTTTGCTGCATCTAGCCCCCTTATTTCTTCTTTCTTCTTTAATACTTTACAAATCATCGATGTAGACTTAGTACTACTCGTATTGCAAGACATTGCTCGTTATCAAGTTAAAATTTATTGAAAATTTTTGCTCGTCTTACAAAACACTCGCAGACCAAGTTACTCGCAATCCAAGGTTTTACTGTATATCATTTATTGTTATAATTTGCTTTTAAAATATTATTAAATAAATATTTTATTGTTTTCATTGATTTTTTTTCCCAAGAACATATGACTTTTAAAGCTGAACTTTATTTTTACAAACTATATAATTTGAAAAGAAAATAAAAAATTTTTTAGCAACGCATCTTACTACCCGTTTTGGTTGGATTTTTAACAATAGAGTAAATTGTATCTCTGGCTGAAGAAAAGCCTAACATATCAGTAACCTTTCAATGGCCATCCTACCTCACTTTTGAGGTCAGAATGAATTTTCTGTGTTTAAATTAGAGATGGGTCGTTGAATCCTTGAGGATATTTGAGATTCGAGGATTAAAGACTCAAATTCTATTTTTTTTTTACCTTCAGTTTTTCAAGTGAAATTTGTTTTAGAACTCTAATAATGCTTATTGGTGGAACAGAACAAATTATAATTATAAGATCACCTTAACAACCGGGCCCCAGACCAGTAATTTAACACTTTGTACTTTATATTATTATATTATATTTCCTCTCATGTTCATAGTTTTTTACAAGATTCATATTCAAGATTTGAAAGTAAATTAGCGATTTAGAATCGTAAAATAGTGGATCCGGCCGAACTGTAGTGTTAATATATAATAAGTAATACATTGTAGATTATTATTATAAAAGCAGCTCTCCAACAATGATTAAACCTTTGAGTGCCAAGAGAAATTACAAAAAAATGTGCTAAAAGTGCCAAGCTATTTTGGTGAGAAATACAGGATTTTGTTTAAATGTTAATAACTTATTAGTCTTTGAACTTCTTGCACTCAAATTTTCACATAAACTAGCTAACATGCTTGCCCTTCCGACTATATAATTATACATATACTTTTTTAATTTTTAAATATAATAAAAATATCACTAGCCAAGATATTTAAAAAAAAACTGTTTTATTTAACATTAATTTTTAAGCTTTGAAAATTTAAATAGCTTGAAATGGAATAAATCACTGAAAAGAACATAAAAAACTAGTAAATAACAAAGTTACAAAAAAACTAACTTTAGATTTATACTAAAATTGGGTTATGCATAGCAGCTGTTTCAGTGACCATCAATTTTAGCAGGGTTATAGTAAAATAAGGTCTAAAATAAATAATTGGCTTGGAATCAGAAGGGGGAGGAGGGGACTTCAAACCTGATACTTCTGCATAAATATGAAGAGGTTGGGGTGGATTATCCTGAACTTCAAGATTTATTTCATCCCTATAGGAATCACTCGTATTCACACTCGCCTTATCAATGTCAGCTGTCACTCCTACTTGTTCCTATCTTTCACTTTCACTAGAATATATCTCAATAAGGAAAACCTCTTTTTGCTTTCTTTCACTTTCACTAGAATATAATTCCTGTTCAGTTTCATTATTTACAAATTCAGAATCAATACTTTCATAATCACTAACAAATTGATCACTCTCACTTGAGCTATCAATAAATATTGCAAGTATTTCTGTGTCTTGAATCACAGCTTTCCTGTTAGTAACCATGTTTACAAACAAGGTAAAAAATAAAACTCATAAAGTAAAAAGTTATAAAATAATTTTCATGCTCGATATATCGAAACTTTAAGTGCAAAGACAAATAAAAGTAGCTCGAACATACGAGAATGCAGTGGAAATAAAATCTACCCGATCTGTTGACTTAATACTGAACTAAGAGCTCAAAAACGTGGGATCGCTGTGAGTGATGCTGGCAATTTTAGCAAATATTTCATGCATCACTCTGAGCAATGTTGGCACTTAAAGGCTTAAGACATAGTTATAACAAAAATAAATATTATATATATATATATATTCTTAGGAATAAAACATGTAAACACTATGGACCCTAAGCCTAGTATGCACATGAAAACATTTTCCTGGAAACATTGTTTGCTAACATGTTGCTCTTGTTTTGGAAACAGCTGGGCAACATTTTTTTGTGTTTCCCAGTGAGGAAAACATATTTCCTGAGATCTATTTATAATGGGTTGTAAGTAAGGGTGTGCAAAGTCCTCTTTTTTAATTCAAATCGAATATATGAAATATTCTCAAAGCCGGATTGAAGTTTGAATATTTTTTGGTGGTTGTTTTATGCTTTGAAAATATTATATATTTTTTTATTTATTTCATGTTCTAAAATCACTTGGAAAATGTTTTATTGCACAATTTTTATAATACATCATTTTATTCTGATAAATACAATTATTAGCACAAATTAGATTTCAATTACGGTATTTAAGATTTTTTTGGGGTATATATCTTAATCTTTAACAGATAAAAAGGGCAATAACTAACCATAAATTAAGTATTTTAGATGTCAATATTTTTATTGGTGAAGCCTCGCAATAATTGTTAAAGCCAGAATTTTTTCCGAAGTGAAGTCAATATGTTCCCAAGCCAAGTCAAAGTTTCAAAACTTTGCACACTTCTAATTACTAAGAAACGATATTTGCTAGTCTGGACATGTTTGCCAACATTTCAGGTAACAAGCAACATGGGCCAGTCTGATTGATATCCACAGTGAGTATTTCAGTTCCTGATATTTATTTTTGTCATGTCGTAGACAGCTGAAAAAACTCTGGAAATGATTGAAATCTTTCATACAACTATACTGTAGTTAGATGCGATATCCGAGGACTATAAAAATTGTATCATAAAACAGGATGTTTTGAATAAAATAAGTGAAAAGTTTTTCGTTAATGTAAATGAACTGGAAATAAATTAAAGGCCTTTCATGTGCAATTTTGTAGAGAGCATAAGAATTTATTTAAAATCCTTGGTAGACATCGTGCACTCAAGTGAACTCTGGAGAGAAACAATGTTTCTTGATTGAAGTCTGGACAAGAAACAATGTTTTATTAATGTTTGCCAATAATCTATTAACTATGTTGGCCCACGGTTAGGAAACAATGTTTCCAAATGTGTACTAGGCTTTAAGAAAGATAAAGAAAATAGGGTAGCATATATTTGATTATTCTCAAAGTTGACTCATTTTTAGACATTAATTTTATTTTTTTCCTTTCAAAGTAATCATATTTTTAGGGTGTGGCTTATAATTGAGGGCGGCTTATTTTAGGGTCAATATGGTAGTAAGGCTGAGATGGTATGAACATGTGATGAGGATGAAAAATGAAATAATACCAAAAAGAATGATGGAGAAGAAGTATACATGGAAAAGACTGCATGGAAGACCAAGAAAAAGATGGGAGGAACATATAAAAACAAGTGTGTGAGTGAGAGGAGAAGAATGGAAGCAAATAAAGTAGGAAGAACGGTGGAAAGAAAGCAGAAGATGGAGGCAGTTTACTAAACTGATCTGGCCACAGGGTGGAAACAGTTGATGATGATGACTTGTAGTTTATCCTAACATAGTTAATAAGATTCTGATTTGAGATTTTTTGGTAAAATTAAGATTTGAATTAGAAAAAAGTTGAGTCAATCCATCAACTTTTGTTGAATGATGAACAAAGCTGTCACTAGTTTGTGTGGGCTTTTTGAACCCTAAGGTTAAGGTGAGAAAGGGGAGAGGGGTTTTAGTTTATTTTTATTTAATATCATGTTTTCCTTGCTAAAAAAATCACTAAACTATAGGGGCGTGCCAAGTTCACTTTTTCAATTCGAAGCGAACTAGAATCGAATATATGCAAACTATTCTCAAAGCCAAATCAAAGAAATATTTTCTTTTAGTAGTTTTATGCTTAAAAAAAATATTATATTGGGTTATTTATCTACTTTATGCACTAAAATTAATTGGAAAATATTTTATTGTACAATTGTTTGTAATATTTTGTGTTAATATGACAAATTAAGTTATTATCATAACATGCAATTCAATTACTTCAGATTTTTTCAATGTGAATATTAATTTGTAATGTAAAAAAGAGTGCAGAATGGTTATAAATGAACATAATTGGAGTATTTTGGCTGTCAATATTTTTAACAGCAAAGCTTCGAAGCCGGAATTTGTTTCAAAGCAAAGTTGAAGCTGAAGTTTGTTTCGAAGCGAAGTCAAAGTTTTGCACACACCTACTAAACTACAAACAGTAAACCATGGTGTAGAAAGAAGGTGATCTCACAAGTTTTTGTAGGTCCCTGAGAGCACGCAGGCGTCGTTGATATTTCTGACAGGCGGGGAGCAGTGAAGTGTGGTGCAGGTGCAACGTCAAAAACCAGCACTGGGTTGGGAACTTGGGTTCCCTCCACTTGTGGGTCTTAGATCGGTCTGTGACAGATATTACATTACAACACTGATAGTGATATGACAGAAATTGTACAACTGTATTTGGTAGTGTTGTAAGGTTGTATAAGGCTGAATTCATTCAAATCATGCAGTCAGAGGCGACACATCACACATGATGGTCATTGAAATATGTTGTTGTACAGGAGAAAAAGTGCACACACATTTATTTAAATCAATATAATGAAATACTTACAATCTCTAAGCATGTTTTAAAATTATAGGATGGTAACACATTTTCTGTGAAATTGACTGCAATCTTAGCTTGACAACCCTGCCATTCTGAACATTTTTTTAGATTTGAAGTTGGCTTTTTTCTAATTTTATCAAGCTTTGTTCACTCTTCTTAAACAAATGAAAAAATCTATTATATATTTAAAAAAAATCCATCCACCTATGTTCAAGAGTCAAGATACAAGTATGAACCTCTAGCCATAATCAGGTACTGTGGTTACTATCAAAACGGTGACCATTCATTCACTGTCTGAAAGTTTCTGTGGCGGGAACAATATATTCAGCAATGCAGTTATTACATTGTAACTAGTTAATGATATTTTCTGTAGAGATGACATAGTGTAGGATACTCCTTCTGTGTTAGCTTGCTATTGAATAAGGTGGAAGGTTGGTGAATCTTTCAGGTACTGGATTTTTGTTTGTTTCATTGGTAGAAACCTTTGGTCTGATGTGGATTGTTGCTATTAGTGGCTGAGTTGAGCGATTTAGGGTGAACCAAAATGTTGTGGAGATTAGAGGGGGATGTAAATTTGATAAATGGAACACCGTAGAAAATATTTTGTGTGAGAAGTGATGAAGTTCATATTAAATATTTACTGAATAAAGCTTATAGCACTCCTTAGCTTTTGAATAAAAAATACAAGTGGTTGAATATATGTTTATGTCAGTTTGAATTATCGACAGGAATAAAATGGTTATGGACAAATTGTAAATGTTAATCTTTTTACAAGTATGACTGAAGTCCAACTTGAACTATTCAGCCTTGAGCAAATGGTAGGTCTAACACTTTAGCTTAGTCAGTAGTGTGTCTATATAGTGAGTTAAGAGTCCCGGGTTTGATTCCTGACATGGCTGAAAAATGTATCATTGGTGAAATGTGGGTTTACTCTTTCACAGTGATGACACAACGGCCGGGGTCCAGGTGTTGTGTCTGTTCTAGTTTTAAGTAAATTTATAAGTTGTGTGCTGATATAATCAGTTTGTTCAAAAAGTGTATGTTAAATACCTTAAATGAAATTGATATGAAAACAAATGGTAATCATTGAATTGGTTTGTAATCAGCTTTATTAGAACATCTTATAGTATTATGGATGTGGTTCTTTTAATAAAATACAAATACTGCTTCAAGTTCAAATTATAGTATTCCTGACTATCTGAATTCTCCCATTACTCTGTCCCTCAGAGTGGCGGAGAATTACAATGCTACCAAATGTTAATTCTCTTGTCACTGCACTTCCCCATGATTAGGGAACAAATGTTTTTTTTAATATGATTAAATTAATGTTACTAATGAAACCATCTGATTAAATAACTTATCCCTTTTATTTGTATTTAGTAGTTGCAAATTCCCTACACCACCTAAAATAATCCGTGTGAACATCTATCAGTGTGTGGCCGGTATGTGCCACAACTGTTTGTGGTTACTGGCCAAGAGGAGATGACGTCCACCTTACTTTGTTCAACTACCTATTGCACCAGGGCAAGCGGGGTTTCATCAGCTTCCACTATGCATTAACTCACTAACAGATTCTAGAGCATCCTAGTTTATATATTATGGAAAAGTACTGGACTTTTAATAAATGTCCATCATTAATATAGCACAAGGGATAAAGAGATGCGCAGAATGTTATTTAAGTAAAAACAAAATAAAAATATTTAGTAAATGGCTAGAATTATATATGGCTACTCAAAACTAAAATATAACTTATTTAAATTAAAAATAAATAAAGTGAAACAAATGAGAATCAAAAGACATATTGTGTTCGTCCTTTTTATATGTTTCTATCCACCTTTCCTATAAGTTATTTCAAATATAATACCATCCGTAAATGTAATACATAATTAAGGGTGTGCGAGTATGTATTTTTAACTTACGAGTTGAGTTTGAATCAAGCTTGAATGAAAACATCGAGTTTATTTCAAGTTCGAGTAATATGGAAAAATGTTCATATGATAAATATTTCAAACTGAGTTTTTGTAATAGATTCATGCATACATAATAAGCACTAACACAGAATTTCTGAAGAGTGAAATTTTATGCCAAACAAGTTATGATCAAAAAAGTGCAAGTAAGGATTTTTTCACTTTGAGTTGAGTTTGAATGAAAACAAGTTTTTTTTTAGTTTGAGTGGTATAGAGAAATATTTATACAGGAAATATTTCAAGTTAAATTTCTGTGATAGATCCATGCATAAACCATAAATATGTACAAGCGTAATTTGTTTAGAATTAAACATTTTTTTTGTGAAAAAATATTTAGTCACGTAAATTCAAATTTTTAAATAGCTCTAATAAAATCGTACAATTTTTTTTAAACTAGACAAATGGAAATAATAAGGTACTATATTTACTATTAAATTATATGTTAAGATTTAATAAAATTAATTAAACTAGGAATTTTTAGGAAAAGATTTAAAACTCTTGGGTACTCAAATTTTTTGAGTTTTGTCAAAATATTCGAGTCAAGTTTAAGCAGCTTCTAAAACTCAACTCAAACTCAAATTTTCGAGTACTTGCACACCCTTATAAATAATAATATGGTTAAATTAACTGTTTCAGTCAAAGTTAACTTACTCAACTCATCGACCCAGGTGGCAACCTCCTGTGATGTGAATTTTAAGCGAGTTTCATTCTTGATGTCTATTGTACTGGATGGATGGAAAGGGTAGAACATGTCTACTTTGTCCAACTTCACCTGGAAAGAGAAAAAGTCTTTACATTAGACACATTGAGAAGGCATAGGAACTCATGTTG
The DNA here is from genome assembly GCA_033556935.1 of Timema podura. Lineage (NCBI taxonomy): Eukaryota > Metazoa > Arthropoda > Insecta > Phasmatodea > Timematidae > Timema > Timema podura. The sequence goes on along the minus strand of JAVRXN010000003.1, from coordinate 19,925,654 downwards.
AAATAATTGTTGTTTAAATTGATAATATTTTATTATTTGCATATGATTTGGTCCGCCCACATGTGATATTTTATGGTGTATTGGGAATACATTTAATAAAAAAAAATCACCTTGATGGCAAGCATCTGCATGACGGACAGGAGATTGAGCATGAACCCATCGCCCGCCACTAACCGCTCATCAATTTGAATCTGTGCACGTTTCTCATTGTTGCGCAGTAGCATCGCCAAGTAGGACAATGTGGCTTCGCGTGATGAGCCGTTCACAAGAATGTCATGGAACACTTTGTGGAGAAGAATCTGGTACAAGAGATTGAACAATTACTTTTAAAATGCTAATTTAACTAATTTAATTAAAGTTATAATTTTAACAAAAAGAATTAGTTAAAAGTTGGTGGGATGACAAGCTCACTTACATGGGTTAGGTTGGAGAGTCATTCACCTGGACAAGGCTGGTGAGTCACTCATCTAGATGAAGCCAGTGAGTCACCCATATAGACGAGGGAAGTTTCTTACCAGTATGAGGCTGGCAAGTTTATCACGTGAACAAGGTTGGCAAGTTACTTACCTGGATGAAGCTGGAAAGTTAATTACCTGGATCGAGCTGGCAAGTTACTTACCTGGATGGAGCTGGCAAGTTACTTACCTGGATGAAGCTGGCAAGTTACTTACCTGGATGAAGCTGGCAAGTTACTTACCTGGATGAAGCTGGAAAGTTACTTACCTGGATGAAGCTGGAAAGTTAATTACCTGGATGAAGCTGGAAAGTTAATTACCTGGATGGAGCTGGCAAGTTACTTACCTGGATGGAGCTGGCAAGTTACTTACCTGGATGAAGCTGCAAAGTTACTTACCTGGATGGAGCTGGCAAGTTACTTACCTGGATGGAGCTGGCAAGTTACTTACCTGGATGGAGCTGGCAAGTTACTTACCTGGATGGAGCTGCAAAGTTACTTACCTGGATGGAGCTGGCAAGTTACTTACCTGGATGGAGCTGGCAAGTTACTTACCTGGATGGAGCTGGCAAGTTACTTACCTGGATGGAGCTGGCAAGTTACTTATCTGGATGAAGCTGCAAAGTTACTTACCTGGATGGAGCTGGCAAGTTACTCACCCTAGTGTTCTCCAGTTCCTGCCGCAGAGTCTGGTTCAGAGACTTGTCCGAGGCTGTGTTCCCAGAGAAGAACTTTTCTGCAACCTTGGGCTCATCTTCCGCAAACACAGAGACAGACAAGAAGGGCCCCAAAAATGAAGTACGGGCCAACTCTCGACCCACAGCCAAGGTCACAGTGTCTGGAAGGAATTGCACCTGTGGTGTGGAGAATAATTGCAGCTTCAATATGACAGTTATCGGAGATTGAGACCTTACTTTTAACAAACTCTTATCATTTATACTATTCTAACTTATAAATTATAACAATCATGAAATATGATTGGGATTCAAGTTCAACTTTTTAGAAGCTGAGTATCATAATTTGGAGTATTACATTATGGTAAATGAACCTTTGAAATTAAATCCTAAAAACAAGTATCTGTTTAGTTCTCAAATAAGCATAAACAATATTTTATAGTAGTTGAAAAAAATCTCAAATACATCTTCAGAAGGCAGTCCTTACCTCTTTGTCCAGTGGCAGCAATGTAAAGTGTGAATTGTGTTCTCTTTTTCATTGTAAAAGCCATATTGTGTTTGTTCCCTTTTGTGTGTTTTCTATCCACCTTTCTTGTAACTTCTTCCAAATACATATTACAAATACTTCAAGAAAACATTTCACAAAAATATTTTCCCCCTTTTATAAAGTAAAAACAAATTCCAAATTCGCTAGCAAATTACTTCTCTTAATCAAATATGTTTGATATTTTTGGCATTTTTAGCTAAGTACCTAGGCTATCAAATAAATGCATATGAGAATGATATCTCATTAGAACATCCTGCCATTCAAATAAAACTAAAATAAATTCCCAAAGGGAAATAAAAGTATCCAGAATTTCAACAATCATAAACAAATGGAGAAAATACAACAAATGACATTCAATAAGGTGATTTTTTCATCCGAAGACAAACATTTGAACTATATTATTTCTAGTAACTGTCAAATAAAATATTTATAACCAATGTTTCAATTTTACAAATAAATTTATATATTTTTTTCTCTACATTAACATTATCAGCTAGTAAAACAAACAGGTGGTTAAATACACTTATTCAAGTAAATAGTATGTTAGTGCAATTAAGATTATAGTAAAATCTTTGCGATACAACCATCTTTTTATATATCGATTAAGTAAATAAACATCGACGGCAGTGATTATGGAGTTAATGTATTTTGTTAATGCTATCCAAAGATTATATTAAGAAACTCCTTTAAAAATAATAATGATGCTTACTGCATATATATATATATATATAGTGTTTATGCACGCTATTACATAGTATACATCCATCACCTTAGCTCCGTCAATAGCGTGTTTATCTACTGAGCTAAGGGTCCCAGGTTCGATTCCCGGCATAGCCGAAAAATTTATCACCCGTGAAATATGAATTTACCCTTTCACAGTGATGAATTAACGCCGTGGACTGGATGTCGTGCCTGTCCTAGTCTTAAGTTAGATTGTTAGGCAATAGAAGCTAAGACAGGCCTAGCAAGCCGGTAGTGGAAAATATATGGCTTGAATAAAAAACTGACCAAGGTCACAGGATGGAAAGTAAAATTACATAGTAAATGCATAATTTGCTTAAAAACATGAAAATTTGTTAAAAAAAACTTGGAATCTCACATATAAATAAATACCTCAATTGTTTTATTTCGTGAATTCAAAAATAAGTAAGAATAATTACTTTGAACTTGAAACAAGTTTTGTGTTTTGAAATTAAATCTTTTACATGTTTCATGAAAACCCAATTCGCAAAAAGTAGGTATCCTTAAACATAACATTTCTAAAGATTGATAGAAAGAGTAGTTATTTTATTACTATAGGAAATATTACCAAAATTTGTTATCTCAAGCCACAAACTTAAAACTTGAAATAGGTTGAATCTACAACATACATTTTATGACTCCAAAGCTCGAATTTAAATCTTCATTTTAATTACAAATCCTTAATTTGAGTCTGAATCCAAATCTTAGAAGACATTGTAAACATAAAAGGTAAAAGGTTTGTTTCCTACATTCATTCTTTAGTTGCGTTGTAAAATTAAAATTAGGGTGGTCGGGCACACGAAATTTCGGTTAATAAATCAGATATCTAAAAATCCTGGAAGGTTGGGTGAGTATTTTTTATGCCCCTATTTCGATCTGGCATCTCAAGAACTTGGTAAGTATATAATTCCATGTTAGCACTAATCTCTAATTCAAACTTTGGAAAAAATAGTTTTTAACTAATATTCATAGTTGAATTATTTCAATTCAACTAATACTAAACAAAGGTATGTATTAATTTTTATTAATTCATAAATTATTATGTTTGCTTTCAAAAAGAACTACGATAACCGTTTCTCACAGGTTACAAGTCTACAAACATAGCAAATCAAGATTCCTACGATTTAATTTTCTCTGTCAATACCAACAACATAACAAATTCAACATTTCCACGTTGAGATTTTTAGGCCCTATGCTTGCGAAAAATTAATTTAAATTAGTTTTCTTTACATTTCTTTAATTTATATTAGCCAGATTTGTTTGGATGTAAATAGAAAAGTACGCGTCAAATAACCATTTAATAGGAAACAGCCATTTTGCTTCAAGTAAATAAGTTTTTGATTTCAATTTATTATGTTCCAAGTTTCGTGCATACTGTAGCCTTTCAATTTTTTAAATATTTATTTGTAGTTATGTTGTTGATAAATTATAAATTGTGCTTTAAAGTAAATAAATACCAATTTATTAAATTGTAAATACTAAATAACATTCATTTAAATTCACACACACACACATATATATATGGCTTCATATATTTAAAACTTTAAATATTTGTCTTTTAGTTAAATAATTTTGTTTGCGAGTGCTTATTAATAGTGTAATTTAATGTTTATACAAATGTAAGTGAAAAAGAAGCTAATATGTCTGATGAAGAAATGTTGATGAGCCTATACCTCAACTAAACTTGCAGGCAAGATGTTGCAGTATTTCTACAGAAATGACTGCGACTCTGCAAAATAGGCATAGTGATGCTTATTTTGAAATTGAATAAGTGACAAAGTTGTTTCTATCTTTTTTTAAATTAAATCAGACTGTTAAACTTATAATTCGAAATTGTATAGGCCTGTGACAAAATCGCTTGCAAAATTAAATGCCCGCCCGGATCTGCTCATGCCCGAGTGTAATTTTTAATGCCCACCCAATACAAATATATGCTGCCCAACCACCCCTAAATAAAATAGTGATGAATGTTAACACGCTCTATTCAATATAGTTTTTAGAGCTAAAATTCACTTGGTTTAGATTATACCCAACATTCATTATAATATTCATAAAATCATTTATGGTTGATAAGTTTGAATAAGCTATTTTGGGCTTACCAGCTTAAGGGTTGTAAACCAATTTCAATATAACATTTTGGAATAATAACACTTTTTTACAAGCTTGAAACCCATATTATCTCGAATTTTCAAAAGTCCCATCCCTACTGAAAATATGAATTTTGTATAATAATTTGTATTTCAGTGCAAATAACAATATCAAGCCAGGATTAGTTGTCATAAAGTGATGGTGTTTCATTGATATCTATATTTATTTTCCTAAGCTTTACTTTGAATATGCGTGTGAACTTAGCCCCAGTTTTGAGAAACTAATTTACAGCTGTGCAAGTCACCTGGTGGGTGAGGAGTTGGCAGATCGGCCGGATGTTCCCAGAAGGTCCACAACGGATGTCCAACAATTCACTGAGGGACTGGATTGGTTCCCTGTGCTTGTTCCCGATGATGGACGCTGAGTGCATGGTGAAGAACAGGCCTTGAAGAAGTGGACTGAAAACCTGTGTACAACCAACACTTTATACATTTGGCTATCCCATTGGTATTATGCTGAGTAACAGCATTATATACTTTTCCCAATAAATATATTTTATATAAGAATCGTGTTTTATTAATAACTTTTACTATCTATCTATTTTGTGGAAGAATGATAGCTTTCTTCATTAGACTAAGTGTGGCGTCCTTTTACTAACTTTGATGTGATGAGTAGAAGGTAGTGTTATCATGATCAAGTGGCAACGTATAAAAGCTTTCAATTGTATCTTGAGTTTTGGTAGTTGCTATGTGGACATTACTTTGTTTTTATCATAATAGGTAAGTTTATCTCATGTCAAAATATTTTCATTAGCTAATTATTAGAGCGCACCAAGACCCCATATTGTGTCATTGTGTTACCTGTTAATTATGTCTCTAGTGCAATGTATCTCGTTTTCTATTTATAGTTTACTTTTGTTGATGAATATCCCCCACCTTCAGAAGAAAGATCTCCATGTTATAATGGTTCCTTTTTCTAACTGTTCCAGATAACTATCCTGTGTGGTAACGTTCCAAATTTTCTCCCTTAAATCTTATTATATTTGGAAGTAGATACAGGAAAGGTGGATAGAAACATATAAAGGAACGAACCCAATATGGCTTTTACAATAAAAATAACAAAGACCCTTTTATATAAGTTTCTACCCACCTTTCCTGTACTTTCTTCCAAATATAATACAACTACCTCATAAAGCAAAAAGAAGTTTTCCTCATAGAGATATATTAAAATTACTCCCTTAAATTTTATGTGTTGGGGTGTTTTCTCTCTCAGTTTCATAATGTAGTTTATTAACGATTTGTTTCTTCTCTTAATATGGGGTAGGACTAAGTCTACAAAAAATTATTTTCCATTTCATCAGAATAATGTAACCTCTAATATGAAGATTATGTTAATTTCTAACATGTAGCGTCTTTAATTTTTCCTCACAAACTTACCCTTACGTACTTAGATCGAATTTCACAGTTTTGGCTAGAGATGCCCCCCCCCCCTTTTACTTTATATTATTTTATTGTGTATCCATAAATTATTGTTTTTATTTAGGTACTCAATATTGTTTTTGGCTCAGACAAATTTGTCACCGTTTATATTTTCTGATTTTTGTTATTTTATTTTAAACAACCATTCTCTTAGATTGTTCCACTAAGTAATATTTGTCATTTTAATTTCTAAATATCCTTTATGACTTATAGTGATTTAAATAAACATTTTTAACAAGAGTTTCCACCTTCCTCCTTCTTCACATCTCTCTAAACTTTTGTGGTGAAAAGAATCAGGGACCTTGCTTTTGTGCCTGCTTTATATTTATTTGGGTTTTTTCAGTCTAATATTTTGATGCACACTTTGTTTTGTTTTTAATTTTACATTTAGTCAAATCTAATTTTTCTTCCCTTCAGTAAATAATTAATAATTAATAATAATAATAATAATAATAATAATCATCATCATCATAATAATTATTATTATTAATACTGTATTAATAATAATAACATCATTATCATTATAATTATTATTATAATTATTATAATTATAATAATTATAATTATTGTTATAGTTATTATTATTGTTATATTTATTATTATTGTTATAATTATTATTATTGTTGTAGTTATTATTATTGTTGTAGTTATTATTATTGTTGTTGTTGTTATTATTTTTATGGTTGTTATTACAGGGTTCCTACAGTATTTGTAAAAATATTCTCCCTGACTTTTCCCTGACTTTCCCTGACTATTTTCCCAAGTTCCCTGACCAATTTCTCATAAAATTTCCATTATAACTTTACGGTACTATACACGTGAAAATATTAATTTAAATAAATTTATTTCGGCCTCCTCCCCCCTTACAGCCGACCTTGCCTCACCTCTCATGGAAGAATAAGAAAGCAGACATCTTGCCAATCAGTTGAGGGAAAATGATGGAAAAATAATCCCTATCAAAAATTTGTAACAAACTTGATTCCCTTTGGTATCATGTGCAGAAATACGTATTAAATAACAGGCCACTAAGAACATACTAAAGAGTTTGGTATCATTACAGTTTTATTTTACCTAAACTGTACATTTCCTGAACTGAATAGCTTACAACAGGAACTCTGTCTGCTTTCATATTATTCATGTCTCAAGTCAATTTTATTTTTATTAAAATTATCACTATAGTCATACAATAAGAAACTATGTTATATTTAATAAAGTGAAGCTTGCTTCTTCTTCAGTTCTTGCAACTCCACGTCTATTGCTTCTCGTTTCTCTTCAGTTGCCATCATTAATTTTTTTCTTTCTCCTTCTAAATCTTTAACTTGTATATCTAATTTCCTCTTTTCTGCCTTCTTCTTGTCTTTTTCACTTTTTTCTTGCTTCTTCATCTCTAAGTATTCATGATAGCGTTTCCGAGCACCTCTCACGTAATCCAACATCTTTTTGCTAATGTGTATATTTTTAATCCCTCCTGCTTCTTGTATCTCATCATGAATGTGACGCTGTGCAATGACTGTCTTTTCATGCATGTTTTCAACCAGTAAAGATTTATTGACTGAAAAACCACCTTCAACAGTTGCATTCCCATGCGACAAGACAAGGCAAATCTTTATTACTTCCCAAAGATGTTTGTAGTTTGCTTCTCCTATTAGAAAGCTACCATAAATAGTGTCAACCTACTTCATCACTAAACTGATCACAAGGACGAAATATTTCTTGAAGCTCAGATTTTTTGAGGTTGCAAAAATGCAAGTATTCTTTCTTGGCATTTTCAGCCAGAACATCATTTATGATGTTGGCATGGTTGAGTTCCTCCAAAAGAAAAGAAAATCTCTTCTGGGCCAGTTGAGGTGAATGTTGAATAACACAAGGATCCAATGAAGACAAACCTCTCACAGCTTTCTGTTTTAAGGGACTTTTTTCTTGTAGTTTTGCAATCATGGTGGTTAACATACTGCGGCACTCATGTATAAATTCTAATTTTTGTCTTTCTGTTACTGTGATCGCAGTTTCTCCTAACAAACGTTTTGTTGCAAATCATATATCAATATTTTTGCTAAGGATCAAATTTTCTGATTTTTTTGTGTCAATAGACAGTAACTTTGGACCCGTGCACTTCATAAGATCAGGTTTCACACAACGATTCATAAGGTATCTTAGAAGTTTCTCTACAGCTTCAAAAAGATATGGAGTCATTGGTTTTGATGTCTGGAACTGTTGCAGGAAAGGCTGACATTCATCTGCAATTGTCTTGCAGAACGCTAGTTTACACTTTAGGAATGGATCACAGGCTGCTCTTTTCAGTGTCTCTACAGGTTTTGTTTTAGGAAGTTTTGCTTCTTTGAGAAACTTAATAACATGGTCCCAAATTTGTAATGCCCTTTGAAAGCACTTCGCATTCTCTAACCAACGCACACCACAGAACTTCAATGGAAAAGTTGTACACCCTGTCAACTGGGTGAACAATGCTCGACGAGCTGGAGAGTCAGTGAACAGGTAGTACATGTGACGTAATAAGCTACTTATATCCCAATCAACAGACTCTACTCCTGTTCTCAAGGAACCATGAACAACATGAAGCCCACATGTTCCCAGATTTAGCAAACTACATACTTCATTGTCTGTTACAGATTTGAGGTGTTCCTGAAGAAGTGTTATAAACTTTAAATTGACATTTGGGCCATCCATTGACACTTGTATCAACTTAGAGAGTGGAAGAGGAGAAATACCATCCAGAAAATGCTTCAGTAATTCTTCAGCAGTGCTCCTATCGAAAAACACACTGTTTAAGTAACGACTGATGACTTTATGATTTTCCTTGTCCAAGAATCTGAATACAATGTCCATTTGCCCTCTTTGAATAACTTTATTCAATGCCTCATCAAAACAAATTACAAAGTTGTTACATGATTTTAGGTGGTCCAGTAAATTATTATGAAAGAATGGAGCCAAGCCATGCACAATGAAGTATGCAGCCTTGTCTCCACCAAGAGTAAAGGCATTGGCAATGGAACACTCGGGAAACATCAATTGAAAAATTGTACTTAAATTATTGCACGAATTGAAAGACATTTTTTTGTCAACAACTTGCATAGCCCAAATGACTTCCGCCTTAGTTATATCATCTTTTATAACAAAAGTGTTATGGTTTCTTTGAGGCACTACACTAATTTCACTTTTAGCAACAGCTTCCTTCTGCGACGTTACGATTTTCGATGAAACAGAAAAACTCTTCGAGCAACCAGCAGAATCATCACTAGGTAGAATGTCTTTGTGTGCCAGAGATTCTCTTGAAACTGGGGAGCTCGATGAACCTGAATCACTTGACTTTTTTGAAAAAAAAGTCAACAGAGAGCGTTGATTTGTCAAAGTTTCAAGAGTTTTGATATGAGTTGGTCCTTTTGCATGGGAAGCTAATGCTTGCTTTCCCATATTACTTAAGTTTATAATTTTTTTGCACACTTTACAAAATGCCTGCAGCTTATTACTTTCAACACCACTTATCCAGTATGAGAATTCAGGAAAATGGTCTGGGCTTAGCCAGAGCTGGTTAAAAACGGTTTTTTTGTTAGACATTGCTGGTGTAGTCTAATCAGTCCTGGTGCACTGTATCAAACTATAACGATGACAAACCTTGAACAAGAACAAAAACAAGTGATCACTAAAGTTAAAAGAATTGTCATGTGCAGGCTAGGAGACCTATGCGTTCACATTCTGAAATAAAATGCTACCAAAACTTGTGTTAGGGCAAGTTTGAGCATGGTAAGTGCCCCTCAGCTTTCTTCATTGGGGCAGTGGCTTATGACGCAGTAAATAGAAAAAATATTTTCTTTGTTTTTTCTAAGTGTGACATGAAGACATGAATTGTCATTTCCCTGACTTTCCCTGACCTTTTTAAAGCTTCCCTGACTTTCCCTGACTATTATTTTTTTCCCTGACTTTCCCTGACTTTCCAGAGCGTAGGAACCCTGTATTATTTTTGTTGTTATTATTATTGTTGTGGTTGCTGTTATTGTTGTCGTTGCTGTTGTTATTGTTATTATTATTATTATTATTATTATTATTATTATTATTATTATTATTATTATTATTATTATTATAGAAATGGATGGGGGAGGGAGGGAGAAGGAAGTTGCTGTCGGTTCAGTACACACAAAAATTAAAGTTTTATTTAAACAGAATCGATCACAAGGTAAACTTAGATTTCCAACTTTTAATAGGTTTATTATTACCTATACCAAAGAGAATGATGGATTTGAAGTATGTAGGAAAAAGACCACAAGAGAGACTAAAGGCCAATTTCATAGTCAAACTTAGCACAACTCAAGTGCAGCGCTATACTAAATACGAGATGACACCTACCTAAACTCAAATGGAATGAGCCAGTTTCACATAGGTGTGGTCTTACTGTATTTAGTATAGTGCAGCACTTGACTCATGCTAAAGTCTGTTCATGATAGGTTTTTACGTGGATGACAGTTCAAAAATCATATGTTTGGGTTTTGGGTTGCCAACACTTGTAAAAGATCAATGTTTTGTTATAAATGTTAAGTTTTTTAATTACCTGTTATATTTAAAATTTAAAATAATGTTAACTTAAGTTTTAGCATACTATTTCATTAATTTTAATAATTTCCTTTTATCCAACTTGAAACAATATTGTAAACCTAATTAAAAGTACTTATTCTTAGTTTTGGAATGTTATTGACTATATGTAATATAATGCATACATCAATACCTTTTAATACAGGCATCGTATTTACTTGGAAAAGAGAAAATACTTGTCATTTTTTTATATAATAAATTATTTTATGATCATTTTATCATATTTCAAAATATTTAACTGAATAAAATATTTTTATCCAGTGCATGGTTGCATATTGTAAAAAAACATGTTTCCGTCATGTTCAACCACATGCTTAAATTCATCGATCGCCATTTTGAAGCTATTTTCGTTAGACCTTTTGTGGAAGTATTGTGAATAATAATATTTTTAAGTGGAATAAAACAATAAATAAACTTTGTAACTGACCTCAAATAAATATATAAATAATATTGGCCTAAATTAGTGTGGTTAACTATCACATTACCATAAGTTTCCATTACAGTTATCCAAAGTGATAGATGTTAGCTGTTAGCGTAGGGATATATTAGGGACTATTTCTAGTAACTTTTTGTGCTGTTATCCAAGTAAACTAAGGTCATGAATGAATTATAAGTATGTCTATGAAATTATCCCTAAGTAAGTGATGGGAGGAGCAGATAACATAAAGTGTGCAAGTGAGAGGAGAAGAATGAAAGCAATTAAAGAAGGAAGAATGGTGGACTAAACTGATGACCCATCCATGACAAAAGTTGGACTAAATTTAAAACCATAATTTTTTTTTAAATTTATCTGAGAGCAAAAATTTAAGATTCAGTGGGTTATAAATAATTATAAACTGCATTTTAGTTATTAAGTCTGCCACATGATTCCGAGCATTAGAAATTATTTTCTACATGTGGATTTCTTGTCAATGAGGAGAAATTAAAGAAAATTTCTAGACCAAAAGAAGCCATTAAGAATTAGGGAGAAGAAAACTGCCAACACCATCTCCCGCAAAGGATCAATTTGTGGGGTTGAAATATAAAACAAACAGCATCAACCAATAGTTTGCAATAGCTTTGTGTGTTTCAACTTCAGCTGCATTAAAATAATAAATAGTACAAACAATACAATATTAATAGTAACATAAATCTTTAAAAGGTATTAGTAGGGATCTGCGGAGTATTCAATTTTTGAGTTGAGGCTGAAATATATACTTGAATTCTGGTTGGGATTGAGATCAATATATTTATGGGCTCGCAATTTCTTTGAGCTTCTTGAAAAGGTTATTTCTTTGTCTTGTTTTGGGTGTCTGATAATGAATGACTCATTGTTTACTCTTCTTTCTGCTTGTTGTGAAAAAGAATGTTGATGGCCATTGGAATGTAAATTCCAGCAACTGAGTAAATTGATTGTTGAATGGAGGGTTTGTAGATAAGATAAGGAAGAAATAGAAAAGGCTTCTTTCTGTAGGGGTATTAGAACACATTAGCTTATGGCAAAACAGTATCAAGTAAATCTTAATGCAAAAATGTACTATATACATCTTAAAAATCATTAATGCTCTAACTTTTCTTTCAGGGAGGTGAACAGTTGTGCTCCAAACAGCCAGGGAATTGAAAAGGGGGGGGAGGGGGAATTTTTACATTATATATTATATACATTGCTAAATCTACACTTCCAAAACTACTTTCACTAATACTTTTTTAAAACTCTAATCAGGAATGTTGAATTGTATCATGATATTAAAGTTTCTGTTACCATTTAAAGTTTATTTAAAAGTAAATTATAAAAATTTTTCTGTGGCTTGATATTTTTAAACTATTTAAAAACTAGTCTAAAATATTTTATTTTAAATATTTGTTTCTTATTAAGATAATTAAGTTTTAAAATTATGTATTTATTCAACCCAAGATTGATTCAAAACTTGGGAGCTTTATGAAAAGTTCACTTGAGTTTGACTCAAATAAAAAAAAAACTCGTACTCGCAGATCCATAGAATGTATGTTATAGTTAATACAGTGGGAATGTTGCAAGTTGTAAGGAATCCTAATGGTTTTTAAATTATTTAAATTAGTATGTTTAATTTTATAGACTATGATAAAAATCGTAGCAATGTTATTTTGTAATAACTAATAAGTTTCTATAATGATGATAGTGATAGTAGGGTCTTAACGAAAGGGATAGATTAGTTTTGATTGAAATATTTTGTTTATCTGACAAGTAAAGTAGATCCACACCAATTTTTAAAATGGCATAACATTTATGAAACAAACAAATTTGGCTCTTACTCTGCAAATCTACTTAGAATTTTCCAGCCATATTTGTCCGTTAGTGTCATCAATAGTTTTGTTCTAGTACAACAGATCTAGATTATTAAATCACTTTTATGAAAAGAAACAAAAGTCATCTATTGATATATTTTCTGTCCTGGCAAGGAAGTGAATCTTGAGATAACTACTAACATTGTTAGACTGAATATGAGATAACCATAATCTTCGGTAAGGCTGAATGAAGACAACTACATGCCGGAACTACCGTTCGGAACAATTGCCCACCTTGTGAAAGGCGTCGTTGTTGGCGTAGGTCCTAGCAACCAGTTCCGGCAGAAAACCTCGGGGCAGCTGCTGCTGTTGTGTATTGAGTAGAAGCCCCAGGAGTGGAGTCTCATGAGGTGGTTGGTCCTCAAACATTACACCTTGTAATATAAGTGCAGAAAACTGCACGCACTGCGCCCGGATGTCAGACAGGATGTCACTCAAGGGTGGAATACTACTCCGCTACAACACATACACACTTGGCTGTTGATGTATAGAAGTGTGTGAAGATGTTAGAGGTCTACTCCAATGATGTCAAATTTAATTTTTTGATATTCAATACTAATCCTGACCCATACCTTGGGGTGGTTTCTCTCCTCCACGTGACTCGAGAGTAACAGTTGACGAGGTAGCTCAGACTGAGTGTGTATGCATCCTGGGGCTGCTGCAAAGCTGGCACCAGAAGGGGCTCATGGGGCAGGGTCACAACAGGGCTGGCGGGTGTTGGGCTCACCCCTGGACTGTCAAGGTTACCCACCGCCGGGCAGGGAGGTACGGGGGCAATGTCTGTCATTGGATTCTCTCCCCGCTTGAACAGTGCTAGCACCTCCATTAGCGCTTGTGATACCAGGTCCTGATACAGAGGGATAAATAGTATGGGTTCCTAATACAAACTGAGACGATATTACAGAGTCCTGATACAGACTGATAAATTAATACAAGGTCCTAATACAGACTGAGACAATAGTACATGGTTTTGATACAGACTGATATGATAGCACATGGTCCTGATACAGATTGATACAATAGTGCATGATCCTGACGCAATAGTACAGGGTCCTGATACAGATCGATAAATTAATACAATGTCCTGATACAGACTGATAAATTAATACAAGGTCCTGATACAGATTGATAAATTAATAAAAGGTCTTGATACAGATTGATAAATTAATACAAGGTCCTAATATAGACTGAGGCAACAGTATAGGGTCCTGATACACAATGAGACAATAGAACATGGACCTGATACAGACTGGGCCAACAGTACAGGGTCCTGATACAGATTGATACAATAAAACTTGGTCCTGATACAGAATGAGACATAGAATAGAGTACTGATACAGACTGATAAATTAATATGGGATCCTGATACAGACTGAAGCAAAAGAATATAGTCTTGATCCAATAGTACAGGGTTCTGATACAAACTGATTCAATAGTACACGGTCCTAATATATAATTATATAATATTACATGGTCCTGATACAGACTGATTCAAGCATAAAAGATCCTGATACAGATTGCTAAATTAATACAAGGTCCTGATACAGACTGATAAATTAATATAAGGTCCTGATACAGACTTATAGATTAATATGGGATCCTGATATAGACTGAGATGATAGTACAGGGTATCAATACAGGTTTAGATAATATAGTGTCCTGATACAGTAGTAACGGGTCCTGACAAATCTTGGCAAAGAAGAACAAAACAATACCGCTAGAGAGAAAATAATTAGCTATATGAGAAATTGTCCAAAAGATAAGTTTTGCTATAATTTTTACCTTAAAAGAGAAAGATATTAGCTAAATTGAATAAAAAAACATTGTATTTTAATTTTATAATTTAGTTATCTGTATATTTATTTTATATAAGAAATCTTATCAGAAACAGGTGTGTATTCCAATTCTCTATAGTGGTCTGTTAAAATCCAAACTAGCTTCCAGCTAGTGACTTACTTTTGACCTTTAGGTTAGGGTGGAAGAAGACCCGAGTTTATGGCAGTATTTTTGCAGTTTTATAGCAAAAATAATTTTTTCGCCAAATTAAATTAATTGTTTTTAACACTGCACTTTACTACCCGTTTGGGTTATATGCCTATGTACTAATTACACTAATGGTTTAGGGGTTGAGAAAAATTAGTTGAGAGGAAGTACATCCACATTTGTATGGAAGGAGAGTAGAAAACCATTTAGGAAAAACCACCCTCAGTGCACCCGACCGGGATCGAACCCCAATCTCCCTGTTTTCGGCAGTCTAGTCCAACATGAGAGTAGTGCGTTAGACCACGCAGCCCCCGAAGCGGGTTAAATTTAATATTTCTTCAGTAGATATGATTAGTTTAGTTTTTGATATAGAGTTTGCACAATAGTTCTTGAATGTTTGTCATTAGCATTGTGGCATTTGGACATAACTTTTTTAATGAAGAGTAAAAGTCCTGGTCAAATTTCAAGATGCTCAAGACAATTATTCAAGAATTGTTAAGATTACTTCATGTCGAAAATTAAACTAAACATTATCTATTGAAGAAAATTTTTATTTATTTTGGTCAAAATGGATTTTTGTTACAATATCTTAAAGAAATACTGACCTTAACTTGTGTTTGCTTATTTCTCCCCCTTAGTAAAATTATGATTAAAAACTAATTAAAAAAAAAACCTTACTTGAACGTCAAGACTATAGGCTCCTTCTTCTAGGGCAGCCCTGTAAGCCGCAGCTGTCTCTGGGAGAAAGAACACCCCTTCCGCCCTCTCAAGCCAAGACACACCCAAGACTCGGATGACACCCGACACCACGTGCTCTTCCGTCACCTCCGTGCTTGAGCTGAACGTCTGAGATGATATGGAATGAAGAACACCATACACGTTAAGAATAACAAGGACAAGACACTAAATACAGTGCATTCCTTATAAGTTAATTTTAATTCTTTTATTCTAATTGGCATTTTCTTGTTTCTCTACTTGACTAAGATAGGGAAGTCTGGTATTGAGTGTCCTGGTTTGATTCCATGCAGTGCCTCGACAAAGCTAGGCTTTGAACTAGACCTACAAAAAAGTGCCAATGAGTATTAAAAACTAATATTTTTAATTGTGAGTAAACTTAAATAAAGCTTAGTTAGTGCCATGATTTATAAATCAAAATAAAGTTAAAAAATCATTTTGTTTTCAAATTAGTAAAACAATTTGGTAGCCTTTCAATTATGACCCATTAAGACTACCTAAAGATTCTGGTGTAACCTTTGTTTTCCAAGTCAGAGTTAGTTATGTTATAGCGTCGCAATCCCTATGAAGATGTATTTTTCAAATCTTGAACATGCTCGCCAGTTATAGTTTGGCTGCGTTTAATACAAGTAAAGTAGTTCACACTGAGTTCTTTGTTATTATCTACATAAAACATGTTATTAGTGCATCATAATTAAATAAAATGTACCTATCCAATTATTATTTGATCATCCATAATGTTCTAAGTGTTGTCATTTTGAGTAGACTTTATGGACATGTATCATATTTCTACCGAACAGGCTGGTCCAAAGATACCTTTGAAACATATGTTCTATAATCAAGTGCCTTCAAGGAAGGGTTATAAAGAAGCTCCTCTTTTAGCTGAAGTTATTTTTACTTTAAAGAACATTTGATCCTGCTAGATGCCTTGTGTTGTTAATGCACAGTAGAGAGGAATCTTGTCCTAGGTCATTTTACAGTATTATTCAAGGAGGATGTGACTTACTCGGTTTCTATCCTTTCTGTCTCCCTCCTCCACCTCCATGTTCTCTATCCCAGAGTCGACGTCAACCTGAGACACAGAGCTTTTCTCATCTACCTCCATCTGTGAGCTGGTGTCTTCAGCACCTCTCAAGTCACTCAAGGGGGCTTCCGTTGCTGGTGGACCTGCAATCACACACTCATAAACTAGAGGATCCTTTATAAAACCACACACATTATCTTATTGGTAGTGTGTCCGAGACCAAAGCGACTAATTCAATTTAAATTAATGGTTTCTAAAATTTTAAATAAAGACAGATACTAAATTTTCACAGCATCAGTTTGAGTTATAAAGTTAATTATATATATCTCCTGTCTGTCAGAGCCAAATGTCTAGCAGCTCACCCTGTCAATTTTAGATTTTTATTATGATTGTAATTGTAACCATGTAATTGATGTAATAATGGAAATGGCTTTGGCTGGGTGAGCTTGTACGCCTTTAGCTGTCCCTCCTTTGACCTTCCTGCTTTCCACTGCCACAAGGCTATAAAAGGCGAAGGCAGGAAGGACTCAGTATTTAAGAAAAATTAGCCTATTATTTTGTGGTACATACTATCATGTATTATGTTGCTACTGTTAACTTGAGTAAAGCGTTTCTGGTGGATTTGTAATGTCACCTCTCAGGTAAAATCTAAACTTTTGTTTGTGACCTCTTTTCAAACAATTTTGGAAATGTTGTCATTTGGTGCTTGCCATTTTATTTACTTCATGAATTCATATGAGAATAAAGTTATTTTTCATTTTAAATACCAAAGTTGAGTAAAAAGACAGTCAAATTTGTTTAGAAGTTTAATCATTCGTGCAAGTTAACAAAGCCAAATTATGTTGGATACTTTGTGTAGTATAAGTGTACAGTGAAAAGACAGTCATATATATTTAAAAGTTTAACCAACCTTGTAAGTCAATATCACAGCACCAAGTTTCATTGGATACTTTGTGTAAGTAAAACTATAATATTCATCCTCAACCATCATTGATAATCTATTTGAGTTAATCAACAGAAGTTTAAAGTTTGATCTCAAAAACTATCACCAATGGCTATTTAAAGTCTGGTGTGCCCTTCAAGTCAAATCGGTTTTTGGCTTTGCTAACAGAACGGTTGTGAACCAAACAAAGAGGTGGGAAAGCAAAAAGTATTGGATGAATGGAACCGTTAAGATTCAAACACGATGTTTATTCTGATATCATCTATGGACTTTTCAAATCACGCTAATTGAGAGCTGTGAATAAGCTAACAAAATATTTAAAAATTTTGATTCAGTATAATGTCAAATGTCTGAATCAAAACCGTTAGTGGTAATAAAGCGGTTTCACAGTTACCAGATGGAAACAAAACACTGAGTAGTTCAATATACAGTAAAGGTGGAAAATCTAAGTTGGTGAAACCATAAGTGGTGTCGCAATAATGTCTAAGATAATTGGTACCTTACCTATAAAATTACTTGGTGGAAGGCAAAGTTGGTTTTCTGCCCCAAAATAACAGCAAGCTATATTGAATTTAATTGCTCGGTTGATGGAAAAGGAGGCTAGTTTAACTTAAATGGAAGATCGTCTAAGACCTTGCTGCTGAAAACCAAAGTATGGCAATTGCTAGAAATAATCTAATAACACCAGTTTTAACAAAGCTAAAGTAAAGTGTTACAACTGTCACTATAAAGGCCCCTCCCTATACTCACGACTGTCACATGTTAAAGAAGCCAAACAAAAATTGCAGTGGTGGAATTAAAACCGAGAAGAAGTCTTCAAAAAATAAGAATTTTTTTCCCCCGTTCAACACCTTTGAGAACAAAAACTTTTATCAGGGAATGCTATGCTTGGATATTGAACAGCAGAGCTTCTTCACATATGATGGGGGACCAAGAATATTTTTCTACCTTGGAGCAGTTGGACGATAAATTGTCTGTAGTGCTAGGTACTGACGTCAGGTTAACTGTTACTGTAAGGGGTACCATCAAAATTAAAAAAATTAATCTTTGGTTGTTGATTCAACTCCATCATTGAAAATGTACTGTTTGTGCCTGAACTTTAAAGGAACTTGTTTTCCGAAGATATACTCACCAAAAAAGGGATTGTATGCAATCAAAGAAGAGATAAAAATCAATAAGAGTTTATCATAACAACAAGATAGTAGCAGAAGGACTGAGGGGTTCCAACAACTTGTATTTTTCAGTAAAGTTCCCACTTCCTGAATCCAATTTTATTTAATCTGGATCTAATATTAGACTTTGGCATGAACGACTTGGCAAGTCGGATTTTGGTGCTTGTAACCTAGGCAATTTTATATCAAAGTTTGCTTGAAAAGGGGTAAACCTTTGTTAAATTTTAAACTTTTGACTGGGAATAATGTAAATTAAAATTACTTAAGTTTCAACTATTTTAAATGATGAACCATCTCAATTGACAAAATGATTATTACGTCTGTACTTTTAATTTTTGGAACAACCTTCATATTTTGTATCTACATTGAATTGATACACCTAGAGACAATCTCGCACATTTTATTGGTTGTCAAAGTGGATTTACACGTTCGCTGAAAAACAAGCACAGAACATAAACATGATCACATGACGAGCTCTAAACCAATCACAAGATTTCAGCCTTATTGGCGCGAGTTATTCTGCTCGAGTTCAACTCCTCTCTACTTTGTCCGCTCTGCTCGAGATCTATGGCACGGTAGTACCAATCAAATCTTAAAACCAACCATCTCAAATCAGTGTGCATGCACATTTGAAAGCCCATGGATTAAAAAGCTAGAAGCAAGCAGACAGCTTCGTTAATTTCTGTGAGGAGATTTGAAATAACCTGTTAATGGAAAGTGTGTATATCAATGAAATGGATTGTGCCACAGCACAGCATTATAATGTGAAAACATCCATCATGACAATAATCTAAAATATATGTATCCACTAAAAAATAAAATGATGATAGTAGGCTGTTTAAAGTTTACTTTGTAATGCATCATGGGTAAACACACAGCATGTGAATCAATGGGTCACTCAAGCATATTCTACTCTTTATTTTAAACTAACATAATATGAATCAAGCTTTGTCACTAAATGACAAAGAGAGTGAAGCATGTATTTCTTGGTTCAAAAGTGCTGTGGCTTTATTTGTAGAGTGGTAGTAAATAGTGAATAAGTGTGTTATATTTTAATACCTTTTAAATAACACTGGCAAGCTACATTTTCATATTTTAGTTTTATAATTTACTGTGTTGACCGAGATTGACCTAGCATAAAATTTTGTATGGATATAGTAAAAATTACAAAATTGGTTATGTCCAAAATATAATAAATTTGAGTAAAATTTAGAGTTAATTGTTGAAATAGATCAATGTTCCAAAGCAGTTCTGCAGTACCATGTGTCAATCAGAAGATTTCAATGGTGGCATTCATAAGCCTAGCTCTACAGATGAAAGAACCACATTCGCAGAAAACTGCAGTTAATTTTTTTGACATTCTACCATTGCTTTACATATTCTTTGTAGCTTGACGTTACGATGCTACAAGATCATTGAAAATAAATTACAATGAAATCCATGCAGCAGTGGGTAATTTCTCAGAATATGAAAAAAGAAACTTACAGTTGTTAATGAAGCAAAGGCTTCAAGGTAAAATAATATCTAAATAGCTTTTAAATGACATTCATTTAGGAAAATAATCTGAAGAACATTGAGAATAAATAAAGCACTCCAAGAACCTGAAATTAAGTTGTGTGCACTTGAGAAATTATATTATTCTCTTCTGGATTTTAGTTGATGTCCAAGACAAAAACTAATATTAAGATTTTGAAAAATAGCAAAATAACTTAGCTAAAAATTCTGATTAGAGATAATTAAAAGGGTGAACAAGGAAAAGAAAGGGACAATATAAAGAAACACCAGAGGAATTGGTAAGTTACTCACATATAAGTATAAAAGATGCATTTCAGATTCAATTTGTTTATCATATTGCAGACATAATAGTTACTAATTAAAAAAAAAAAGACATACATCATGTTACATGATACCTTTAGTTTTCTTGCACACAAATCTTTATCAAAAGATAAAGTTCAACCCAAAGCCAAAAAGTTAGTCAACATGTATTTGTCAGACTTAGTAGGCTTTGGTGATGAGTTTGTGATGTTTTCTGCATAGAACAGAAACTATAAATTTTCAAATAAAAGATAAACTCATTACAAGTTTTTCAAATATTAATATTAATTTGAGGATTTATCTTTTGATAAATGGATCAAATGCAGAAAATGTATAATTTTCTAAACTTAAGTAAATCAAGAACTTTTACTTTATATCCATTACTGTTTCCAGTCAGTGGTCTGAGTCAGTTTTTTATTCAAGCCATATAATATTTTTCCCTACTGGCTTGATAGGACTGTCATAGCTTAATATGCCTTATAATGTAACTTAAGACTAAGACAGAAACAACATCCAGTTTCCAGCCATTAATTCATCATTGTGAAAGGCTAAACCCACATTTCACCCATGATAAATTTTCGGCCATGCCGGGAATCAAACCCCTTAGCCCTTAGCTCAGTAGACAGACAAGCTACCGAATGAGCTAAGGTGTCGGATTAAATTAAGAACTTTATGTGATTAACTATGAACCAAGATCGCCTTTCGTCTGAGGCCCTTACGTGCATTGAGAAAAATACTACTTTTGAGGATGTTATCAGACTTCCCTGCAACAAGAAATCAATAAATATATAATATAAGTAGTCTAGATTATGGATTTTTTTAATATACTTTTTTTAATTGCATATTTTTTCTGCATAAAAATCTTTTTTCCTTATTTTTCAAAGAAGATTTCTAATTTATTTTTAGAAATTCTTACTGTGATAGGCCCTAAAAATTCATAAACCCTAAGCACTGTGCCTATGGTGTATAATGAGCGCATAGGCCATCTGAATATGAGAATGGCATCTAAAGAATTAACATGTGATTTAGATATAAAAGGGAGTGAAGAATCTTTTTGTGAACCATGGGCCTTAGGCAAACAACACAAATTTGAGTTTCCAAAGTCAACATGTAGAGCTACTAAGGTTGGTGAACAAATTTTTAGTGACCTTTGTGGTCCGATGTCTGAACCACCAATTATTGGAGGTGCCAGGTACTTTGTGTCATTAAAAGATGACTATTCTGGTTACTAATTTGTTTTCTTTCTGATACACAAATCTGACACCTCTATTGCCTTTAAAAGTTATTTTAATATTCATAAACACAAATATAATTGCAGAATGAATATATTACATACTGACAATGAAGGGGAGTAGGTAACTGAAAAGTTGCATGGTTTAGCTCATAATGATGAAATTTAAATCTAAAGAACAGCCATGTATGGTCCGGAGCAAACTTCTCGTCAAGAATGTGACACGAGGACCATCATGGAGATGGCAAGGTACATGCACGGAAGAGGCCTTCCTACATATCTGTGGGCTGAAGCAGTGAATACGTCTATGTACACCCTGAATTTGACAGGTACATCAAAGGTACCCAAATCAACTCCATATTAAGTACGGGCACAAAAGAAGTCTACTATGTACTACAGTGAAACCTAGGTAATTCAAACTTGAAGGGTCCAGGAAAAAATTCAAATTATCCAAAAATTTGAATTAAATAAGTTTCCTAAAAGGAATTTAAATGAAACACAGTAAAGTTTGCAACCAAGACCAAAAACTTAATTGGACATAATGCATTTGGACATAATCTTTTCACAATTTCTTTAAAAAGTCAGAGATTTTAATCTGTTTTCCTGATTTAAGTCTCTCAATTATAGTGTATGATTCTAATTGATTTATTGACTGGAAAATTGAATCACTTATATTGTTGCGACTTTTAAAAAAAACCACCCGAGTTCTTGGATATGGTCCATGACTTCTGCTACACTCGGTCGGGATAGGCCATTCCTGAACTACTGAAGAATTGTCCTCTTCATCACCAGATGCTCCATCCTCATCCTGGATGTTATTGTTTGTTATTGTTGAGGACTTCGGCGACGATGTCCACATCAGTAACTTGACCCACGCTGACAAAGTCCACATAGGAGACAGCAGGATCAGGAGTAACCTCCTCCCAGTTGTCAATAGCTGGCATCATTTTCTTTCTTGATAAAGCCAGCTTTTTTAAAACAATTCTTAATGGTCTCAACTTTCACTTGGTCCCACACTTGCTAACACATTCTTGAGCCTTGAAGAACATAAAGTGAAATTTCCTGAGTAGACAAATTTCCAGCAAGAACTCTTTCAACCAACAATCGTCTGTAGAAATGTTTTAGGTTCTTAATTATTCCTTGGTTCATAAGTTGAATAAACGATGTCATATTTGGTGGGAAAAAAATAACCTTTACATTTTCCAAAAGGGGAACTCTGTTACAATCAGTGCAATTGTCAATGAATAAAAGGATTGTCTGATTTTGTTTGCCAAACTGTTTGTCGATCTTTAAAATACATTTTTCAACCAGGTTACCTTTCATCCATGCTTTTATATTTGACACATATTCCACTGGCTTCGATTTTACATTTTTGAAGAAATATGGGTTAGCCGATTTTCAAATCATTAACAACGGCAGCTTTTCAGAACCATCCATATTGGCTCCAACTAACAGTGTTTATTTGATATTTACTAAGCTTTCCCCCACTGCACCGTTCACCTTTAAATGCAAGAGTTTTGTCAGGAGTACACTTGTAAAAAAGTCCCATCTCATCGACGTTAAATTTTGTTTTTTCGGTTTTATGTCCTGGATCATTTTTTTCAAGTCTTCCTTCCAATTATCAGATAAACGCACATCAACAGCACCACTTTCACCATATACAGCTCTGAAGGAAATTCCGTTTCGTTGTTTGAATCTTGTTTTTCCTAATTCAGATGTGAAATGTTCAGCCTTTGTTCTAAGAAGAGGGCTGCTCACTGGGACTTTCTTGTCTCGCGCTTGTTTGAACCACTTCAGTACACAGTTGTCCACATATGGGTTTACCGGTCCTCTTAATCTTTTCCTATCTTGTCCACTCTCATTTTCATTGCTCAAATTTTTTGTTTGTTTTTCAAAAATGTTGAAAGTGTATTAGGTTGAATTCCGAAGGCCTTTGCAATTTCTGATTTCTTTTTAAGTCCTTTTTCAACTTCCTCTATCACCGTTACTTTTTCGGCCAAAGTTAATGAATTATAGGACTGTGGCTTGGACAGTGACATCATGACACACACACGCACACACGCGCACACACACACCACACACACACACACAAGCCCTACTGTACAGTATGTACTAAACAAAAACTAAACAACAAAACAAAATAAACTCGCACATCACAAAAATATCACTACGACCGAATCACTAAGAACAGCGCACATAATCGTTCAAGAGGTTTGACCTTGACAAACGGAGTACAGAACTTTATGTGTAAACAAAGACATATGGGTGAGCGGGGGAGGGGTGTTAAGAAGGGTACTGACCACATTCCAACGTCGCCTCCCCTGTTTTCATAAATATAACAACATGGCGCAGCAACTAGAAATAGGAAAACAATGCTGCATAGTACATTACAACTTAAGAAAAGTTCGAATTAATCAAAACAAAATTCAAATAATCCACAATTTTTTAACATTGTTTTAATACAAAATTCACAGCACCAGGCAAAAAATTCAAATCAAAGACAATTTTGAATTACGGAAGTTTGAATAAGTAATTTTGTTGAAACTATGACTCTCTATACTGAGGTGAATGTACCATCTACTTTACAAGAGTCTAGAGGATGCCCTGATGCTGTATAGTGGGAAGAAGCTATACATGAAGAGCTAAATGCACGAGCAAAAATCAAACTTTGTACATAATCCCTAAACCAAAGTTGATTACTGTACTATGAGATCTTTTCTCCTAATGCAAAATAAGGTATGACAAAAGATGTGTATTATTTGAAAAATCTGCAAAACATGATTGGAAAGTGGTTCAAATTTGACGTGAAAACAGCTTTGCTTCAAAGTAAATTGGATGAAGAAATATTCATGGAACCTCCTGAATGCTTAATCGTTGAACCAGGAAAGGTGTGTAGACTAAATAAGTATGGACTAGAGCACGATGCCCAAACCGAAAATTCCCCATGTTTCTGAAAACCCAATGGATCTGATCAAACTGATGCTGACAGCTGTGTATATATTGTAGAATGTCAAGGAGCAAACTTCTCCTTGCACTTTATGTAGATGATAAACTTATTTTTATTGAAGTCAAACACTCTGAAGTTTGTATTAAAAATCAAATTAAAAGACAAATTTGAAATAACTACTTTTAAGATAAACAGCTTCCAATGATTTTCTTCTGTTTGTTGACTTGGAAATAAGAGAGAAAATTCAATGTTTAGTCATCAGATAAATTAGGTAAACAAAATAACTAAGCATCTCAAACTTGAGGATACCAACTCTATGGCCATACCTACATATTTATTGAGCGACTTGAGCCATTAACCAATGAGTAACAATCAGTTGATGTGCCACTCAGAGAGGCAGTTAGATCTATGAATTTTTCCACTATTGTAGTTCGATCCGATATAATTTTTACAGTTAACACTGTCAGAAAATATCTTAACAACCACAGTAAAGATCATGTTTGGCCATGCCGAGAATCAAATCCGGGACCCCTAGCTTGGTAGGTAGACACACTAGGTACCGACTAAGCTAATGTGTATGATAGTAATTGAACTAAGGCTTGAATTAACAGCAGGGGGACTGGATATTGTTTCTGTTAAAATTACATGGGATAGCTAAGTTTCCAAGTTGTGTGCTGATATAAACAATCAGTTCAGAAAGTGCATATTAAATACACCAAATGAATAAATGGCGATAGTACATAAAGAGGGTGAAATCTGTATGTTTTTTTATTTAGCACCGCTTCTTACTACCCGTTCAGGTTATACACTTAAGTACTAATTACGCTAATGGGTTAGGAATTGGGAAGGTTGAATATAGGGGAAGTGAACCCACATTTGCGTGGAGGGAGAGTGGAAAAACATTTAGGTAAAACCACCCCCAGTTCACCCGACCGAGATTCGAACCTCGATCTCCCCGTCCTCGGCAGTCGAGCTCAACACGACTAGCGCGTTAGCTAACTATGCCACCAAGGCAGGTAGGGTGAAATCCTTAGGCTACACTTTTTCTGTGTCATATTAAAGTAAAAAAATAGTAATTTTATCATCAATACACACAACAAGAGAAAGTTTCCAATAGGTCCGAGTAACAAAATAAATATTGCAATAATATTTATATATATATATATATTTTTAAAACTATAACAAAAACTCACCTAAATCACACAAAAACCTTGTTGGTGTATATTCCCTCTATTACAACCGTGAACCTCGCAATGGCGTCAAAAGATATTTAAGCACACATCTGTATTTAGGCCTGTATAGTAAATAGTATGTTTAGAATGAAAACCATCCCAAACTAACTCAACCTAAGCTTTCATGTGTCAATTAATTAAAAATTTGATTAAGTTCTAATCAGAAGGCTAGAATTTGCTAGGTTGTGATAGCTAAAATAATAAAAATTATTAACTATTGCTTATAAAAATAATTTTGGTGTCTTCTTGTAACAATTATATCCAGTTAATATTTACATTCTTATATGATTTAGGTGAATTTTGCTTTAATTTTATAGCTATACTCAATTTTTTAACATTATTAATAATTTTGATATTAGGGATTGGAAACTTGCTATTCTTGTTGTGTGTATTGATGATAAAAAAATAGTTTAGTTGAAAAATATGACAAAGAAAAAGTGTTGAGAATCCCAACCGTTTTTCACACTCCTATTCCCAAATAAAAAAAACCTAGAGCCAAAAATAGAGGCAAGCAGATGAGTAGTTGGAAAGTTGACTAAGATCCAAAAAATACCAGGTCCATATTTGTGCTTGAAAGAATAATTTTGTTGACTTGTTTGTGTTGGGATTTTCTTGTTACCATGGTAGATCTGCTAAATACCTAGCATGGTTTGAGGGCTGAACTATCAATCTTAGTTTATTTAGCAACAATGTGTTGATATATTGACAAGAATTTGCAAGCATTGGACTGACCTGTCTCTATGTTCACATGTGAGGGCCCTGGCGTGGATGGGGAGAGCGGGACCATGGCGATGCTGGGTGAGGGTAGGGACTCCTGGCCAATTACAGTCGGGGACACATTCATGTCCAGGGCTGCCAATCTGGCCAAGCGTCGACGACGTATCTTTAACACCAAACATAAAATACTAATTTACAAAATAAAATTTACAAAATGGCAATTTTTAAACTAAAAATAAGATTTAATTTTTTTAAACATTTAGAATATGATTTTTAAATTGAACAAAAGAAACATTCACAATACAACAGCATTAAAATGGACCCATTTAACTCTCGCACAGTAATGGAATATAAACATGTATTAAATAATTATATCAGTTTTTGATAAGAACAGGCCTAATGAATAATTTGCTTTGTAGTAGGCCTATCCATAGGTTAGAAACTAAAATGTGACTTAAGAATATTTTTTTATACAATTGACACTTTCATGGTAAAATAAACTAATTATATTTTGGTGTACTTGCAAAACCCATTCAAAAATAATATATTAGTAAGCGTAAAACAGCTTAAAAGAATTAGTTTTAAATTCTATTTGTTTAGCTCCACACCAAGCTGAAACAAATAATGCGCTTCCCTACCTCCTCCTGACTTAGTTCACTCATTTTATGAAAGGATTTAATTATTTTGAATTTTATTTTTAATATGATTATTGAGAGTTTTGAAATGAAAATTACTAGAGTATAAATGTATAAAACAAATGGCCTTCTTTACACAAGTATACGTCAAGTCACTCTTGTTCTGTTTGGCGACAGTCTTTCGTGACGTCACAAAAACCAGCTGTTTAAAGTACATCTAACTGTCAACAGATGGTGCTAGTGACATTTTAGATAAAATTATTATGCTTGACCAACTTATAATTCCTGCTTGACTGACATTTAGCTTTTACCTATTGGCAAACCTGCTCTTGATTTGTTGTGTTTTTTTAGAAGTGGTTTAAAGGGGGGCTGCGGTTTATACAAAAAAAAACACAGATCAACTGATTATTTTTCACCTTTTACTTTTGAAAGAAAGATAAGGTATCTATGAGTTGATAATTATCTGGGAACCGATGTTAATTTATCGTTGATTCAACATTTTAACCACATAACTGTTTCATTATGTCAACTGGTAATATTGTGCAATTTTCTTCTTTGGGTAAGTTTCATTAGAATTGTTATTGGTAAGCTATTTTGAAAGTGAAATTTAATAATTATATAATTTATCCCTGTGAAGAATTGACGGTTACTATCTGGATAAGTCACGCATTTCTTCATAAAGGCTGCACTGATTCTCTTACTATTAAGATTGTCAAAGATTAGTTACTGGTCTAGGGCTTTGTGATTTGCTCTTCTGATTGATCCTGGAGCCTTCATTTCCATTCTTACCCAATATCCATGGCCAGAATGAAATTTAAGGGAAGAGACTAGGTAAATTAATAGGGAGAGAAGACATATAGAGAATTTATAAGATTTTTTAACCAAAATATCAATATTTTATTATGATTTGTGATCACCTAATAAAATTGAACCATTAATAGTAAACAAAATAAAAATTCACTCAAGTCACATGATATCAGTCAGTCATATTGTTTAAAAAGGACTGAAATGCGCTGATCTTAGATTTGGCATGAATGCCCATCCACATTTTTTCGTTTTTCTTAGCAAACCCAACTCTTGCAATTTAATTACTATTAGGCCTATTCTTATATATATTCTTTAAAAACATCTTGAACATTTTCTAATGAAATTAAACAAAGTTAACTGTCACATAAAGAATCTTAACTCTAGAAAATTATATCTAGGATACTTTTTTTAAACAAGAATTTATTTATAGATATAATGTTATTGTATGCTTAACTGGCTAACTTAACCTAACCTTTCATTTGCAAATAAATTAAATGTATATTAATATTGACAAAATAAACAATTTAAAACATAAAATAAAATTAGCCGTCATATTTGACTTAGCTTGTTAGTAAATATTTACCCTCCTATGTGATTTTGGTGAGTTTCAACTGTATGACTAAGCAACATTTTTGTAATTTTACAAATATTATATTATTAGATTTGCCATCTTAAGTGTGCAATAATAACGTTGTAATGTCGTATAGTGGAAAAAAAATGTACAGTCTTATTTTCATAGGAAGTTCATTATTTGAAAACTGTAAACTCATTTTTCCATAATTGTGGCAATAAAAATATTATAATCATATTTACATTCTTAGTCCACTTATTTAATAATATAAGGACACATTATACAGTAGGTAAGCTAGTCCATAAGAAAGTATTAACAATCTTTTGATAACTCTTTAGATGAAATATATATAAATTAATAAATCAAATTAAAAAAAATTTAAAAGCCAAATTTTAGCAACTTTCAATCAGTGGTGGTTGAAAGTGGGCTTCCTATAAAAATCAAGTTATATAATAAAGCGTAGGCTATAACATAATCTATGAATATTAAATGCATCTTTTATTTATTATGAAATATTTTTATGGTAGGTCTAATTTAATTTACCTATTTAAACTATCTAAGGTCAGTAAATTGTATAGAACAATATTTTTAGTAGGGGTCACAACAAGTCACTTTTTTTAAATCGAATGACCAAAAGTCTTCATAAAATTTACTAACAAGTAGGCCTACTATGTGTACACAAAACCAAATATAGAAAAAAAATTATACTCTGGAAATATAAGTTTATATTTTATTAATAATTTATATGGATCTATATAAAAAGCTACCTGTAGGCCTAAATAAGTTTTTTTTATGTATGGTCTACCACTAAATTAAAACACAACTTAACTATCCAAAATTGTTTTTCCTTTTTTTTTTTTGAATTTATTGAGGTAGGCCTATGCTGAAATAGCATATAATTGTTTTGACAAAATATATACAGTAATACAATTTTGTTTTAAGTAGCCGTAGCTACTTTTTATTTTTTACTTTTTATTTGTATTATTCCCTAAATAGCCATAAATGACACATTTTGGAATTAGGCTTATGAGTATAGTTCTTATAATTACTTAAAATTTAAATATTATAAATTGTATCTTTCTGCCTTTTACTCTTTTACAGCTCTTGATAAAATGCTAGTGGTTCAACTAAGGATTTAAAAAAATAATTGGTCTAGTTTAATTTATATATAAATAACAACTTTTGATTTGTGTTAGAGAAAGGTTTTTTCACTGTTTTTGGTTAACTATTTACAAATCAGCTATATTTTTTTTTTACAAAATTGAACACTAGCTCAACTTATTTGTAATACTTGTGTTTTGTTGTGACACCTGAGTAGGAACTGTATGCAACTCAACTCAAATATGTTTACAGTGCTCTTTCGTTCAATAATAAGGGTGAAGAAAATTTATAACATTTTTAAAAACACAGATTTATTTCAAACTTGAGAACTATTTTGATACCCGCTTTGGTGGCCACATGGTCTAAAGTGTTACTCTTGTAGTAGACTAGCCTGCCAGTGAGGGGAGGATCGAGGTTTTAATCTTGTTAATGTGTACTGGGGGTGGTGGTTTTCATAAATTGTTTTTCACTCTCTCTCCACACAAATGCAGGTACACTTCCTCTAATTATAACCTTCCTAATCCATAAAACTACTAGCGTAATCAATACATAAGCCTAGATATATAACCTGAACGGATAGTAAGACACTTGCTAAAAATCTATTTGATAACATTTGTTATTGTATTTACAAATTAGCCTGTGATAGCGCCTAAAAAGACGAAAAAAGTGATCCCTGGTCGATTAAAATCGGTTCACAACTTTTTTCAATAAAAAATCAAAACCACGAAAGATGGCCATTTTTGACATTTAATTACAGAGGTTGTAATTGTCGTAGAAACTTGTTTCGGGGATTAAATTGTAGCTCTTGTTAGTGCCTAAATACAATAAAAATTTTGTGCAAAAATACTCATAACTTTTTGCTG
Organism: Timema podura; assembly: GCA_033556935.1. Classification (NCBI taxonomy): domain Eukaryota; kingdom Metazoa; phylum Arthropoda; class Insecta; order Phasmatodea; family Timematidae; genus Timema; species Timema podura. The sequence goes on along the minus strand of JAVRXN010000003.1, from coordinate 19,894,990 downwards.
AAATCACGAATATGTAAAAACAGGTGTTCCCGAAAAACAGCTTGGAAGCTGCCAATAATGGTCATAGAGTGATTTTTCAATGCGCTATTTGTTCACGAAGAGTATCTACAACCCCCATATAATGAAATGTAAGCAGGGTCCGATTTAGTACCTAAAAAAGCGTCTGAAAAGCGGGTGTGTTTGTTGCTTCGGGCGCTCAGGTGTGCGAGCGGAGGAGAAGTGACAATTACAACCTCTGTAATTAAATGTCAAAAAATGGCCATATTTTGTGGTTGTGATTTTTTATTGAAAAAAGTTGTGAACCAATTTCAATTGACCAGGGCTCATTTTTTTCGTCTTTTTAGGCGCTATCACGGACTATTTTTTTATTTTTTGAAAAAAAAAATTTTTTTTTCACACCTTAAAAGTTAAAATACCAGTTTTCGGCACTTTTATGAATTTTTTAAACGTAAAATCTACAAGCTAATTTATTCCAAAGTGTATACATTCAATTTCTACAATTTTCCCCCTAATTATCACGTTTAGAAAGTGGATGGTTAATATATTTTAAGAAATAAATATTTTTCCGCTATCTTACCTAGACTATGACTAAAACTTTCATTTCTCTTAGGTGGCATTAGAGAAACTCTTATTTATATTTCTTTGGAAGTGCTCTTTTAAACAAGCATGTCAGCTTTATATTTGTGTTACTATTGGTTTTGTGTACAGCATAAACGTTGTATTGTTGCTTTTTTTCCAAGCAAGCTCACTAATTAGCATACCTCTTGTTCAATTCCTTGCTTCAACTTCAAGTAATATAGCCCTACAGCGTCAGGGAGAAATATGTTTTGGGTACCTACCTACATCGAATATTTCTGTGAAAAATTGTTTGGTACAGACCATGGAATTTGTTCAGGGCATAAAACTCTGCTTTATGCAAACCATGTGCTACTAATGATTATGTCTAGTTGTAATATGTAATTTATGGCTGTGATTTACAACATTGTTCAAGCTGATGTCTCAATTTTTGTGTTGTAAAGCTTGTATTGGGAAAGTGTGATTTAAAAGAATTCATTTTAACTGTCAGCTGTCACAGGTGCAATTGTTGATGAATAAACTTTAATATTTTATTTGAACATATTTTGTCATTTAATATTCAAAATTTATAAAATGCAAATAAAACTTTTTTTTTTCTTTTACTCCTAGTCTCTTCTCTAGCCCAACAAACGTTACATCAAATATAATGGAATAAAACCCACCAACCCCTTTTTAATATCCCCAATTCACCCTTTTTATTATCCCCAATTCATGTAATAAAGCTTGGTTATAATTGGTATGGAAGTAAAGTTATTACGATAGGCCTAGCAAATAAATTATACTATTTTGTACTGTAAATTTAATTATTATTATTAATTTAGTAACTTCCCAGATCCTTCTTTTTGCATTGAAAATTTACATTTAACATAAATACAAGATCTTAGATATGGACAAACTTTGAACAAGTTTTTAAACATTTGCTTGAACACTAGATTGTGCAATATTTTTTAATGGAATTAATTAGACTTGAAAGAAGGGTTTAAAAATTTTTTTCACAGAATTTTTTTTTTTAAATTCAAAATTAAAACTTTCTTCAATTAGCTGTGCAGTGCATTATAGATGACAATCTCTTCTTTTCTTTAAGTATTACTCATAAGTTTTACTGGAAATTAGCATATAATATAGACCTAATACTAACTTGCAGCAAATTAATTCAATTGATATAACTTAAAAATATTTGTAAAACATGCTATATTGTCATATTGGTCATAATTATTTTCTTGCCTCTTATTGAAGTAACAATGCTAGGGCACTGAGTATAATCCTTGTCTCTTAATTAAGACACAATATTAGGACACTGAGTAGATTCCTTGCCTCTTAATTAAGTAACAATATTAGGACACTGAGTAGATTCCTTGCCTCTTAATTAAGTAACAATACTAGGACACTGAGTAAATTCCTTGCCTCTTAATTAAGTAACAATACTATGACATTGAGCAGATTCCTTGCTTCTTAATTAAGCAACAATACTATGACATTGAGCAGATTCCTTGCTTCTTAATTAAGCAACAATACCAGGACATTGAGCAGATTCCTTGCCTCTTAATTAAGCAATAATACTAGGACATTAAGGAGATTCCTTGCCTCTTAATTAAGCAACAATACTAGGACATTGAGCAGATTCCTCCTCTTAATTAAGTAACAATACTAGGACACTGAGCATATTCCTTGCCTCTTAATTAAGTAACAATACTAGGACACTGAGCAGATTCCTTGCCTTGTAATGAAGCAATAATTATTTATTGTCATTGTTTCATTCAATCCAGGTGGTCCTATTTAAAAAAAATTGAATCTTTGTTTGAACTAGTATTATCTAAAGAAATGAATACTTATACTAAGTTATACTAGCTCTACACAAATACATGTTTTATCAATGAACATAATAAGTTTTGATCATCATACCATAATATTGTAGTTTTTAATACAGTTTCAAATTTATTAAACTATTACCAGGATGTATGACAGTTGAGGAACATGTGTGGTTTGTAAAAAAATGTTATTATATTTTTACTTTAAAGACCCAAACATCAAACAACTTATAAGAGAGAGCGTGTCTGCTCGGGAAATGGCTTATGCCCCCTACAGCAAGTTCAAGGTTGGGGCAGCCTTGCTCTGTGAAGATGGAGAGGTAGTTACCGGCTGCAACGTGGAGAACATCTCGTACGGCGCCAGCATTTGCGCTGAGAGGACGGCACTGGTGAAGGCTGTGAGCTGTGGCCAGATAAAGTTCAGAGCCATCGCCGTGACAGCTGATGCCAGTGACGGTTTTGTGCCACCTTGCGGCGTATGCAGACAATTTATAGTGGAGTTTTCTGCGAACGTGGCTGTTTATTTGGCCAAGCCAGATTTCTCTACAGTTCTGGTCTCTAGTATAAATGAACTACTGCCTCTTAGCTTCACACATTTTTAAATAAGGTATTCTATGTTGATGCTTTCTCTCCATCGGCACACTTGGCCACATGGAACAAAATGTGTTTCATGAGGCCTATAGGGTTTAATCCCAGCCCAGGTACAATGGGGATGAGCTTTCCCTAACTTTCTTTGGTACATTTTCTCAAAATACACGGGTTTTTTTTTTTTTTGCTTGTATTAACTAAGTTGTTGCTGATAGCCATTATTGGCACTAAAGCATTTTAGTAAAAAATAAATAACATCACAAAACTTTGGCTTATTTTACAAAAGAAAATGTAGAGACTAAAAATGTCTCCAACTCCTATTAAAACTTACTCGGCACTAAAACTGTCTACTTATTGGGTAGAGGCATGGCCAGCTTTAGTAACAGGACGGATTACTCGCAACACCGTGCCGGGGGTCTGGTCAACTACATAGCCATGGCTTGGCAGCCATTTTATATTTTTTAGTTTTTTGCCATGCTGGATTTTTTTTTCTTATGTGATTTATCTGTTTGATTAGATAAATTTGAGTGTATTTGTCATGTATAGTATTACTGAAAAACTATTTAGGCTATAGAAATAATTATGATAACAATAACAATGTTATGGCAGCTAAACAAAATGCCAAGAAAATGTTTTGTTCTGAGCTGTAATAGGGATTAAATTTCCAATAAGTCTTCAGGGTGTGTAAAGGTTTTAAATTCTTCCCCTCGGTGAAGAATTTAAATCAAAATTTATTTAAATATTCCAGATGGTCACAGTCATCAGAATATTTGGTGCGCCTAAAACATTCAAAAGAATATGACATATCAAAGGCTAAAGTAATAATAAGAACAGCTTTGTGTGAGAATACACCAGAGATCGTCTCATTTTAAATCCTTGAGTATTTATTTCTTGACTCTTTGATTTGATTGTAAAAAATGAAATCGCCAAATTACTATTGACACATTCAATGATTTGTACATGTTGATTTTTTGACATTAATCTACAAACCGATAACCTAGAACAGTGGTTACCAAACTCCATGGTTTATGGCCTCCACTAATGGACACACTTTAGCAGAAGAGCTTAATTTTCACTTTTATTTTGATTAACAATTAATTTGAAACATATTTTAGAAACCAATAACACACTCAAATATCGTATTATAACTTTTTATAAAATGATTTTGAAATATTTCATCCCAGTCTTTAAATTAAGAATATTATTACCAATACCAAATATGTTCTGAAATAACTCAAAACTCGTTATTTTCTTTGATTCTGTCAACCCTTGAAAATATACTTATAAACAATTACAAGTCAGAGCTATTCTAATACAAAAAAAAAATGTATCTTACTAGCCCCAAACATTGGGGCTAAAGTAATACAACTGTATTTCTCAACAGCTATTAACAAAAAAGATATTTTGCCTGGTGTTTAATGTATCAATAAAATATTATTTCAAAACTACCAAAAGGTTTCTACGATATAATGGATTATGAAGTTAGAGTTTAAAGTAGTAAAAAAAATCCTAATTTACACCAACAAAATTTGTGACTATTATATTATTATCTAGCCTAGCCTACATTGGTTAAAAATTTAATTTAGACCTCATTGCCATCATCTACAACAATTTTAAATAATTTAAATCCATTTTCGATAAGTAAGAATATGATTCTTTCAAAGGCACTTTTTAGGATAAAGGCAAATATTTGTTTGATATATTAAAATACAATAAATCCAGGCTATTGGATTATGTATAAGGCAAAGACAAAATAATACTACTCACCAATTACGGTAGATGTAATAGTAATATCCAAAGGATTAAAAAATAATCTCTTTAGATTAATAAAGTTACTAACAAAATTATAGATAGGTACTATTGGTTTAGTTTAAATACATTAAAAACTGGAGAAATTGAACAGGAAAACATCATATCACCTATGTGGTAAAAGTATTCACTCTCAATTATTTACATCCAATATTAATCATGTCATATTTCAGTTAAAATAAGTCACATTCAAGATTTAAAAAAAAATAGACTAGTTTTCTTATGCTTCAAACACATTTACTATTTTTTCAAAGCAATATTTGAAGTGCCCTTACATATTTGGGACAGGTATGTCATTTGGTATTTTAATACATAATTTTCTACTTTTTGAAAAGTTTTTTTACATCAGCCTTAAAATATATGACAGCAACCTTTCTATTTAGAAACCCTTGAAGAACATTAACCATGTATCTACAAATGGTAATTGTTTTTTGGCACCTTTAAAACTAACAAGAAATCATCACACATTTTTGAAGCTCCCCATAGTCATCTATCACAGGCTCAAGAAGATTTACATCTTGGAGACTATCATCAAATTTGTGAAATTCATCCACCATTTCATCCTCACTGTCGAATTGTTTCCTTTTCTTTCACTTTTTCAGCCTTTGTTCAGTTTTCAGATGTTTTCACTTTTGCGCCTGGATCCAAACACTCTTTTTTTTTTTTTTCTTTGATGCATCAGTTTTTCACATTCTTTTTAACAAGAAGTTTTCAAATGACTCTGGAGAAAGAATTGCAGAGCTTATATTTCTCTACAGGTACAGGATTTCCAACTGAAGTACTATTTGAGCTGAATGTGGATATCTTGATACAAGGTTTTAGAACTTCATTTAAATGAAAGGACTTGGTTCTTGATGCTTAGAATATATATTTGAATGTGTCATGAGGTATTGTGTATATTTTTATGGGTTAAAGCGGAACACAAGATGCTTATTTTGAAGATTATTATTTCGGTCGACTGGGTATATTCCCGTGGATCTGGAGCCTGATTTGATAACAGGTTTTAAACCATTATTCCAAACTACATGGATAATGTTGACGAATTCTTTTGCATATTTCTCTGGTTTCCTCTATACCACTGAAGTAGATTTTGGTCCCAGGTTTATTTCAATATTTTGAAACATTTATCCATTGGCTGTAAAATATATATCTATTATGTACTGGAAAGTTAATGAATGTCATATTATTTTCTCTGGCAAAGGCCATCACAAATAAGAACTGTCCTTTCAGTTACATCATGACAAAATTTAACCAAATACCCTTAATCTCGCCCAATAATTTTTGCTTCACCTATAGTTCCTGGTAAGTAAATCTTTATCCCCCCTCCAGCTGGGTCACAAGTTATTTGCTTTAAAAATAATCAAAAGGGATAAGGCTTAATCTTCTGTGGAACAACATGCCAAGACCATATTGTTTTCTCTTACAGAGCCCTCTTGAAGTAGGTCTGACCATTGGCTTACACCTGAACTTCTTATCATGGCGTGTTTAGAACACAATTGTATATTTAATCTGACTTTTCTTGCAGCTCAAGCATAGCTACTTGAGAGTTTCCACCAAATCATAAAAGTTATATATAAGGAAAATATCACTAGTGGTTGATAGTCATTGTCGCACCTTCTCAAGGGGTTCCATTGTTTTCAAACTTAAGTTACGTTGGTGGGTGACATTTTTGTGCCAGTCATGATCTTGCCTATTCATTTTGAATGGCACTGTCAATGTGTTTTGCTCTACAAAGTATTCAACAACCTCCAATATTTTAGATATACATAAGTTAAAGCCCCATTTAGCTTTCAGGTGATTGGCTATTTCATCCTCTCTTTCATTTGGTAGGGTTAACTGGTGACCGAGGTTTGTCAAGGTCTACAGTAGACTTTTTTCGGATATTGAAACAACATTTTTTCTATTTTAAGCTCGTGGGATACAGATAAAAATGATTTTCCATTGGAAATTACCTTTACAGTTATATCTAGTAATGCATGGTGGTTATAGACAGGGAAAACCTGGAAAAGTCAGGAAATTCTTTGATTTCAGGGAAAACGGAGAAATATCGTTTAATTGAAAATCAAGTAAATTCAAGGAATATAATTTCTTGACTTATTTTGCACCTAATCGTTTAGACAAAAGTGATACATTTTGTTAACATTGAAAAACAAAATCTGTTTTCCAAGATATAGTAATCTAACATTAGATGATTGTACAGTGTTTTATAACACATTTACACACGGACACAAATAATATCTAAAACTATAACTACTAAAAAAAATTACTTATAAGAATGATGATGATTAATTATTAGTGTAGGACTTATTGAAAGTATGTGATCAATGTAATAAATGAAAAAATTCTCATTCACCAAAAAAAACCTAAAAAGGTTAAGTAGGGACAATTTTTTTAATGTTGTCTAGAAATTCCAAAAAATTTTGGGAATTTTATAATAAAAGGTTTGTAACCACCCTTTAATTGGTTTTGAAAAGGTTTTCCTAGTGCCTTAAGACTTTTACTGGTGAATCATCTTTACAATTAATTCTCATGTTGGCTAAGAAATCCTTTTAGCTCACTTCTATTTTGAATATAAGATAATATTTGGACTTCAAAAGATAAGTTTATAAATTATAACGCTCCTTACTACAATTAGAGTTTTAGAATGTTTTCTAAAATGTTGTCACAAATATTTTAATTATTTTGATTGAAACCACTATTCTCCAGCTGATTATAAACATGGAAATAAAATGGACCCAACCACTGATCATAAGCATGGGAATAAAATGGAACACAAACTACTGATCATAAACATAGGAACGAAATGGACCAAACCACTGATCATAAATATGGGAACAAAATGGACCAAACTGCTGATCATAAATATGGGAACAAAATGGACCAAACCGCTGATCATAAGTATGGGAACGAAATGGACCAACCGCTGATCATAAACATGGGAATGAAATGGACCAAACTGCTAATCATAAACATGGGAATGAAATGGACCAAACCACTGATAATAAACATTGGAATGAAATGGATCAAACCACTGATCATAAACATGGACATAAAATTGACATAATAATTAATCATAAACATGGGAATAAAATGTACAAAATAGCTGATCACACAATTGAAATATCTTATTGACATGAAGGTTCTCATATCTCCTAAATTTTGAATAGGTAGTAATAACTAATTGTACCTTAGAGTATATTTTAAATTTACAAAGAGCAAAGGTACCCCAGTTCTTTCTGAATACAACAGAATTTTCAGAAATGCAATACCAATATATACATTTAAATTATTACAAAACTACAGGATCCAAAAATAAAAGTTTTGAGAAGGGGAAAAACACTACAATTTTGGTAAATGTTTTTACATTTTACTATAAAATAATTTTTTTATACATATAGCTCCATAAAAGTAGATAAATGCCTTGCATTCCAACTTTTATTTATATTTTATTTTAATTTTGGCAACGGTTTTTGAAAACTTAATCACATTAGCCTAACTATTTTTAACACCATATAACAAGATCCATGACTGGCCTTATGAATGATAAGCTTTGTAGAAAACAATTATTCCACAGAAAAAAAATTGTTGTAAAACTATGAGAAATCTAATTAAAACAAATGATGAGCACAAATTTATACTATATTCGAACGGACCAATGGTTTCCAAACATTTTTGTTCACTGACCCCTTTGGGCATTGTAAGTATTCACGGATCCTCACAACCTTGCTCACACATGTATAGTTTGTCCGGATGATAGGTACCCAAAATTAAGAATGTATATTACAATAAATTATTTTTTCTAGACTAACACAAAAACTATACATTCAAAAGTATACAAAATTATATATTCATTCTTACTCTATAGACTACTAGTGTGAATAATTGTGTTGTTTCTTCGTATCACAAAGTTCTTTAAAATTCGGGAGTGATCGAGACGACTGAATTCTCATGTCGGGTGCAATTTCCAGTCCGCAATTATATTTAGATTTTGTTGCTGCATACCTTGAAAATCCACCGTCGCACAGAAGTTTAGGTACTGCACATTTAAACACTTGCAGGTATTCTTGAAAAAGACTGCACCAGAATTTAACCAGAGGAAATTCACTAAATTTATGTTTCAAGCTAGTATCAAATGACATTCCATCCGATATCTCTGAAGCTAATATGGATTTCGTAAACACTTGTTGCAAACCACCTAAATGTTGGACGATGCTACCAAAAATAGTTTCTCCCAGGATATATTCTGTTTTTATCAAGAAGTAATTCAAAGTTGGAAAGCTTTCATACTGTATTTTTTCTACACATCACTTTCAAAATTTAAGTTTACGATCTAAAGATACTATTCTGTCACTTGTTGTAAATACTAGCACACTCTTTCCTTGACATGACATACTTAGTTCATTAATTTTTGTAAAAATGTCTGACAAGTAAGCCAATTTCTGAAGCCAAGAGGTATTTACCAAACAGGGAGAAAGATAAAATTTGTGATCAATAAAAAAAAAATCCTTGCGAAGTTCAAAAGCTCTAACAAGAACTTTTACCCCAGATAGGCATCTTATTTCAGTATAAAACAGCAGCGCTGTGTGTTTGCTGCCCATTTATTCTCAAATTAATTTAAACATTCTGGCATAAAGTGACCTTGGTTTAATATAGTTCACTATCTTGACAACTTTATCCAACAGTTTTTAGGGGTCTCTTTTTATAATTGGTGACAAGCGCATGTCGATGAAGCACACAGTGACTATTCAAACAAGACGGTGCCAACTCTTTGATAGATGCCACGACCCCTGCCGTTTTTCCTGTCATTGACCCCTGCCGTTTTTCCTGTCATCGCTCTGGCTTCATCAATGCACATATCAACACACTTTTCCCAACCAATTTCATGTTCTATCATGTAACTATTTATGACTTTAATGATTTTTTTTCTCCAGTCGTATGACTTTCAAGAGATTTACAGAAAAACAAATCTTATTTGATTTTATTCTTGAACAAGTAACACATAAATATAAGCAATACTGCTAGCTAGCCCTGACATATGTTGTTTTTGTCAAGTTGCAATGTAAAATCAAAGCTACATTTAAGTCATGACACCAATCCTTTTTCTCTATCTCTAATAATACTATTAAACGTCGCATTCAATATCTGTCATTATAACATGTTGTTTAAAGACATTTTATGACATAGTCATCCACATAAAACATACTTTACCAGTTTAATGTCTTCAACACTCTCTCCCATTGAATCTTATAAACTTTCAATTTTAGGATAGTTATACAATTGTCAAACAAAATTATCATAAATCTTTCAAATATTACAATGGCATTAATTTGTTACTTATTAGTGACTTATAATTAGCAAACTTGTTTATCAGCTTAAAATTATTTTCAAATTCATATATTTATTATTTAAAATATTACTTGTTGTCTAATTTTAACTATCATATTTCAGATATAACCTGTATCATCATATTGTTTTCTATTTGTATATATTGTAATCTTTGATATTCTCTTTATTTGACTATCATTATATAAATTTGTTATCCTGTTATAATATTAATTTATCAACACATCATATGACTACTTGATGCGGAGCTGTCCACACAAAATGTAGCATTTGGCTACAATTAAAGAAGATACAAGTCAGAGGGAAATAAATAACTTACCCCATTTCACTGTCCCAGCACCTCTTGACAACAGTTCAGCGAGACAATGAAAACACAACCGAGCATAACTGTGCCGTGTGATGGACTAACCAAGCCCACCTAGGTTCAAACGGCGGCCACTTGAGGTCGCGGAATATCAATACTTTCCAAAGAGCTTAAGAAAGGAATTGATGCCTGTTCCACTCTATCAGAGAACATTCCAGTGCTTTGGAGTTTGTTATCAAAGCTAAGTTTGTCACGCACAACCCCCCTTTGTGATCCTAATATGTTCCCCCACATCTTTCCTTCCCTTCCGTGTTTCTCTGGGTTTTCAAGCATATATAATGCCGGTATGGCAATATGTCCGGCACTCTTGGACTTGACTCTAAATTGAGGAGTCCGTAACCGTGGCTACAATATTTAAAATGTAAGAACAAATTTCTTTTCGGCTTAATTTTTTTTATGTAACCTTTTCTAATTTCAATTTTCAGCCTTTTACAGCTAATTTTTTTTTATGGATAAATTAATATGCTTTGAAATCATAGACTAAAATTAAATTTGATGATATTTGTGAAATTATTTAAAGACTATGATATTGAGACTTATGTTTATTTTGATGAGATCAATATATGTCTAAATTTAAATATTACTGTTTGGTTTGGAAGATAGACGAAAGAAATCATGGTAATAAGGTCTAATTTTGTGATTTGTTAATGAGTATTACTTTAATGAATTTTCATTCTTTCTTATACAATAATGGGAAAGGTTATCTTGTTATTTGAAATTACTCTTGCGAGTTATCTAGTCTTTTCATTATATTACATATTTTATTTTCTTGTTAAATGGGAATATGAAATGAAGTCTTTAAATGACTGATGATAGAAGTCTTGATGAATTTTTTTAATCCTGCATGGTTTAAATAATTGTTTATTTACATATATGCGACTTGTGGAGATTGATATAAATTTGTAAATAGTTTTTTAAGGGGCTATTTAAATTAACTTAACAAGCAAGTTTTTTAAAAAATGGAAAGTGGTGGTTAAAATAAAGTTATGAATATTCTCTTGCAAATTTTCAAATGTAATCTCTTTGCCTTTCATATACATGATTAATCTTATACATTCACACACTCCAAGACTATTGTTATTTATTTTTATACCATCATATATGGTGTGATCTGTTGAAATACATATATTTAATTATATTTTTTATGAATAAATCTCAAAAAAGGCATTTATGGTTTTTTCCTTAATGTTATCAATAGTTGAGCATACCCTGAGGATATTTGTTTGTTTACATATTTGTTTATTTACTCTCTATTATTTTTTGGGAATTTATACATTTTTGAGGATGGCTGTCTAACATTTATCTCCGCAACCAGATGAGTTGTGTGCTCTGAGTTTCAGGTGTCTGTACTCAGACAATTGAAATAATTACTCAAACGACTCACTCTTATTGTGTTAATAATTTTTTGTTGGCGTTTTGAGCCTTCTATTGTGATTGGTTAGGTAAAGGAGGTTTCAAAAACATCAAATTACTAATATATATTATAAAATTCAAATTTTTCCTTCTAAAATATTTTCTCTTAAATTATTCCTTACCAAAAATGTATGAACATTATTAAAAGTGTTATTAGATAAATGAATTGCTTCGAATTTCTTTTTTTTGCTCCTCAAGCATACAAGATGCTATTTCAATCGCACAAGGCTTAATTAGGGTTTCAGCGATTGTATGGGTTCTGTAAGCACAATATGGTAACTCACTCTGTAGAAGGCCTCGATAGTGCTTTGTCAGTTTTTGAATGTTTCACCATAAGAGACTGACATTTAATGGCCCAAGATTGTTCTTGAATATTTATCCTGATTAGTATCATGATGACTACAACGTTTGGCAGGTTACACAGATCTGTTTAATAACACTTGGTTGCACAAGATGCATAGTGCATCATGGGCAATTTCATCACCTGTATATGTAAAACCCAGGGGCAAATAGGAATCATTGTACTTCCATTTTTAACTACTCTATGTAGTTCTAGAACTTCTGATACTAGATAGTGACATAAAATGTTGAGATTCACTGACATGTCAGCTATCCTGATACTTGTGGTAGTAGCACTTAGTTATCTACTTAAATTACTTTTGTTTAGCCACTGTAAATACATATAAAAGAATTGATTGATAGTAATTAATATATAAATAACACAAGCACACAGTACCTAACGAAGTACCATATTGAGCAGAAGCGAGAAAAAGAATTATAGAGCACATTACCAAACTGTGATCTGGTGCGATCTGCATTGATAGACGTTTCTAAAAAATAGAACAACGGCCAGTCCCGATAGCAGGTGATCAGGAAATAACCATTTCACTACAACTACTTTACTAGCGAGTATGATTTTGGGCCTAGTGAGAACCTAGAAATTGGCAAGAAAGTATTGCATCAAAGAGTGTAAACTGCGGCGGTTCAATTGGACAATAAAGAGATATTCAACAAGGGATTCTTAGCTATATATTCTAACGGCCATATGAAATAAACATATATTCAATTAAAGAAGTTTTGCAATTATTTTTATCAAAATATTCCTTTTAAAAGAAAAGAAAAAATCAAAGTAGCCATTATATAAATTAATCCATGGATCCCCTGGGTATTGTTCATGGATCCCTTGGGACCCGCAAAGCAAAGTTTTCTGAACCGTTGAAATAGACTATGTAAATAACCTATACATATAAATAGAACCCCAGGACCCAATGATTAGATATTTAAAAAAATGTTTATGCTAGGCTTTGAAACAAAATACCCTTACATTTTTTATAATTATCTTTGTGAATGGAACATCATCCATGACCAGATATTAATTTATAATTCTTATTTTAATTTTTTGCTATTTTTCCACCTTTGATTGAATTACCTTTATTTAGATTACATATGTAAAACCAACTTAGATAAAAAAAATCATTCAAAAGCAATATTGTTCAAAATACCAAATAAGGTTTTAAATAAAATAAAATCGGAAATATTTTCATAACCCTCAATAAGATGTAGCAGATTGCTAGGACTTGTGACGAACGAAGTTGTCACAGTTAACATTACTAACATTACTAACATTACAGTTAATATTACTAAAGATGGCCGTGTTAGAGGCAGAGTTAATAAATGATAAAACAAAATTGTAAATATTCTTATTTGCTCTATTATGATTTGGAACAAAATGTTGGTATCGTTAAATTACCCGTGAATAATTTTTTTCCAAAAAACCAAAATACACTTACAATTTAGAATGTAAAACATACCCCATAATTATATCAATTTTGAACAAATTCACTATAAACATTTTCTAAAATTTTAGAATTTTCTAAAATTGCTCATCATTAAAATACCCCCAACTTCATAGATAAAACTAAAGAAATCATTATTTCACCTAAAGCTATGACCAAATAAGAACTAAATATCATGTTTGAACAAAATCCATCAAACCTTTTCGGCTGTATCCCTAGGTATGGTCAGAGTTGTAAATTCCACTTGAGTTTGGGTGCACATAAAACATCAAGAAATATCATAACCTCAAGATCAAAGATATTAACATTTATAATACTTTCTCTATATAATAAAGTAAAAATTAATTCTGAACCTTTTAAATTTAATTATTTCATGTGTATCAATCATATTTGGGGGTAATTGCTTTGTCTTAGGTGGACACATCAAATAGTGTGAAACTTGCTTGGTCTTTGGTCGACTTATCAAATAGTGAGAAACTTGATTTTTCTTTGGAGTACTCATCAAATATTGTGAAATTTGCTTTATCTTGGGTGTACTCATCAAATAGTGTGGAACTAGTTTTTTCTTTGGTGGATCCATAAAATATTGTGGAACCTGCTTTGTCTTTGGTGGAATCATATTTTGTGGAACTTGCTTTATCTTTGTTGGACTCATTGAATAGTGTGGAACTTGCTTTGTCTTGGATGGACCCATTAAATTGTGAAAAAATTGCTTTGTCATGTGCAGACCCATAAAATAAATCCTCAATGGTGACAGAAGATGATGTGTGTGTTGAATCAATCAACATTAAAAGTCAGAAAGAATAAAAGCCACTTTCTCGAAAGTTGAATATTTTGTTGAGTGGATCTACCTTCTTCCACTTGTGGTTGTTTTTGTAGTAGTTAAGTTTTCAAATCACATGTTGCAGAGTAAATATCCAAGCGATTCTTTGCAATAAATTAATAACTTTAAGTTATTTGTGGAAGACTTTAATTTATGTTTTTATTATTATTTTTTTTTAAAGATTCAGATATCCAGCAACTCGTTAGGGACAGCGTTGCTGCTCGCAATTTGGCATATTGCCCTTACAGCAAGTTCCAAGTCGGGGCTGCCTTGATCACTACAGACGGCGAGACTTTCACAGGGTGTAATGTGGAGAACATAGCATATGGTGGGACTATTTGTGCTGAGCGTACGGCCATTGTCAAGGCTGTCAGCTCAGGCAAGCAGAAGTTCAAAGCTATTGCGGTCGCTACAGTCAATATCAAGACGGATTCCTTTACGTCACCTTGCGGGCCATGCCGCCAGTTCATTGTAGAGTTTGGTTCTGATACAAATGTCTATCTTGCAAAGGTAAATGACCTTGCTACTGTACTAGTCACTGATATCAAAGAGTTGTTGCCATTGAGTTTCACTGATTTTTAGATCAAATATGATTAACTTTATTTAAAAGAATGGGTTGTGGTTATCTTTTTATTTACAGGGAAATTATAATATGAGGTGCAGATGGTTTGTTTGTCCCATCCTCCCCTACACCCTACTTAACCCCCACTTACCTTAAATAATAAATAACAGGAGTTCTTAGCCTATACTTTAACAAACACAGCTGTAATATATCTCGGAGCAAGGTTGTTAGATTTTGTTTCAACCTATAATTTTTTTTTTCATGGAGTTTAAGTATAGAATTTAACATCAAAGCTTATTAATACCTAATAACAAATATGTAAGAAACTGAATAAAACTAATGTTTCAGTCTACAAAATATTCAGCAAAATATAACTAAAGTTTTTTTTTTCATAGCACAGATCTATAATCACAGCTTTATGATTTTTGGTATTTAAAAAAAACA
Organism: Timema podura; assembly: GCA_033556935.1. Lineage (NCBI taxonomy): Eukaryota > Metazoa > Arthropoda > Insecta > Phasmatodea > Timematidae > Timema > Timema podura. The sequence goes on along the minus strand of JAVRXN010000003.1, from coordinate 19,879,464 downwards.
TAATTATATGAAGGAATGGATTACTATAGGATTTAAATTCATCCAATAGTATTCCCCTTCTGATATAACTTCCATGGTGTATAGGATTGGATTGGACCTTCATTAGGATGTCTTTTAAATATGTTACTGAGTGAACATATTACATTGGTGGCTACCATAACATGTTACTGAGTGAACATATTAAATTGGTGGCTACCATAACATGTTCCTGAGTGAACATATTACATTGGTGGCTACCATAACATGTTACTGAGTGAACATATTACATTGGTGGCTAACATAACATGTTACTGAGTGAACATATTACATTGGTGGCTAACATAACATGTTACTGAGTGAACATATTACATTGGTGGCTACCATAAAATGTTAATGAGTGAACATATTACATTGGTGGCTACCATAACACGTTACTGAGTGAACATATTAAATTGGTGGCGACCATAACATGTTACTGAGTGAACATATAACATTGGTGGTTTTATTAACTTAACTAAGCTTGTGCAAGTATACGTTTTTCAATTTGAATTTTAATATGAATCTTTGCTTATAAATCATTATTTAAAAATGAAAATGTTTCAAATTTATAAGTTTGTAATGAAGTTTTTCAAATTGAATCCAAACAGAATATAAAGCAAAATGAGGATCAATTTTTTTTTTTGTAAAAAGTTCAATAACAAAATTAAGGCTTTAATATTATGAACTTGACATGTTTCTTTGATCAAATCAAATTATGAGTAAATTTATTAAAATAAAATGAAACATTATAGCCAAGTTTGCAGAGACATAATAGTACCAAACTAACATTAAAATCAATCCATGCAAATTTTTGCATGCAAGTAGGGTTTTGTGCATACTTTTAAATAAAAAAAAAGTTTGCAAAGGCCTTAGCTGCAAATTCGCAAAATGTTGGCTTAAAGTTGATAAAACAAAGCTTTTTGAAAATATCTTTGTAAATATGACAGATATGAAAAAATGTTATGCAAAAAAAAAAAAAAAAAGATCGGAATATTCTATACAATAAAAGATTCATACTCATCTTTACATATCTGCAACGATTTCCATGTAACGTATTACCGAAAATGTATCAATTTGTGCACAACTACAGTAAGCCCTCAAATGCTCACATAGAGTTGCGTAAACTTCAATAACTTCCAAACAAATTATTGTATCGAAAATTAAAACAAAGTAATTTAAAGAGAAATAAAGTGGCTTTCTATTGCATCTATTTGTTTACAGTTTTAATTAGGGTACTATAATGAAAAAAAAGTTAATAAATTAGGTTTTTTTTGTTGAAAATTATCACATATTTACTACATATGTTAAAAAATGTTTTCTTAAAAAAAATTTTTATCGTGAAAATCTTTGCTTACCTACAATCTTTAATCATGACAATATGCTAAAAGTTGAAGTTCATTGCATTATAGAAAAATATTGGTTTATTGCTGAATTTAGGTTTTTTCTGTCAAATTTAAAAATAATATTAATGTATTTTTAAATTGACTATTGCAGTAAAATTATATGAGGGGATTAAAATTGTGGTTTGAACAAACATTTAAAAAATAATTATTTATTTAAGTACAGAATGTTACAGTAATAATAAAAAAGAAAAGCAAATTTCAGCAATTTTATGTTTCTTCTTCTTTTATTTATTATTATTATTATTACACCCACCAGATAAATCATTTTTGCAACATTCGCTTTGGCAGAAACCTTTTATGGAATTACAAAATACTATATTCAGAAGTTTCTTTTGGAGCAGGTAAATTAGTCATTGTTATAGGTGTAAATATTTCTATGCGAGAGCGGCCCCAGTGATAATGTGGCAAATCGATTGATATCTATTTTTGAACTTTCTAATATTACCTATAAAAGTATTCTGAAAATTGAAAAATGACACCTGGACACGGGAATCAAACCCGGGACCTACGGCTAGTATGCCAATGCTCTACCACATAGCTACCCAGGGTCATTCTCCACTCATATTTTAAGGCAGAGCCGGCGTCCCCGGTTTGATTCCCGTGTCCAGGTGTCAATTTTAAATTTTCAGAATATGATATCTAGATGGAATATTCCTCTCTAAAAGCACAAATAATAGCTTCGGCTATTTGATTCTTAATATAAAATTATTGTTTTGTGGCATCTGAGGTAGGTAGTGCAATGGATTTGAAAGGTTAGACATGTAGGACATGGTTATGTAGCAGCAAGCTTCAGCCCTTCTTTTATTTGGTATAATAAGTTATAAACAAAATATCATAATGTGTACTCAATGTTGTAATTTCTATTGATGTTTTGTTACTATAACAACAAAGTGTCTGTCAGAGAGACAGGTCTTGTAGTCAGTAAGATAGTTTGATGTTTGTGCCAATCCTCATTCAACATCAGCATTTCCATGAGGTAACACAAGAATATCTTTAACAAGCCTTTTAATTTAGCCTATTCTGGTTGGAAATAGTGCTTTATAACACTATCTACAAACAAAAAATTTACAATCATTGAATTTCAAAGACATTGTACAAGCTTTCGGGCATACAATTCAAATTTATTCAAAGAGCTTGACACATTATGATGCGATAATTTGTTTTGCTAACCTACCAGCAAAAAGGCAGATCCACACTTCAACACCTACAAACCAAACAATTTCTTTCTTCTGGAGGTCGAAAAGTAGGAGTTTTTCCTCGAAAGTAGGAAAAGTAGGACAAAAATGAGCCCTGCAATTGTGAGACACCACTAAAATTGATTTAGGGCTCGAGTGAAATAAAAAGCTTCATCTAAAGCCACAAATATATAGATATGAGAATCTATGTGTGATGTATTTTACCATTTATTTTTACAAATTGTTTAGATCAAGTTAATGCATATAAGCCAAGCTGCTTGCTTAGTAAAAAAATGATATCTATTTACTAACAAATATGGAAACTAATGTAAGGGGTGGGTTCTTTAAATCTTTGAGTAGATTTGAAAAAAAATTATAAAATATATTCGAGATTTTTAAAGGTGGGTTTTTTCCCCACAAATTTGGAATCTTAATATTTTTTAGCGTTATGCTTATTAGATGATATTCCAACAAGAACTTAGAAGATTGAATGTTAATTCACATTCAGCAAAGTAATAAATTAAACAGCAAGTGTTATTATTTAGTTATGATTCATACTTTATATACTAATTTAATAATGAATGTAAATTGTACTAAGTTATTTTCTTTCAATTCCTAATAAACTTTACATAGTGGTGCTTTGCTCTTTCAAGTCAATTTAAGTTGGAGCCAATCAAATAAGAGTATATTTTGGCTTGCCATTGAAAGTAAGACGATTTTCCTAATTTGATTTTTCCTAACTCAAAACCTCTAATACCCAAATGGATTTAAAGGACCTATCCCAAATGTAAATTGCTAAAATGTATCAATACACTTCTAATTTATTCAATCATACCTTTAATACACAAGATCTCAATAAATTGTGTTTTTTTTTATAGTGCAATCCAACAAATATCCACATACTACTGCAACACTATTTAATTATTTACAAAACCTGTATAACATTCACACTGTTATAAGGGAAATAAACACAGCCTTATGACTAATAGAACAATAGGTATAGGCTTCTACTGTGGCCAATGTTGCTTTGCTTTGGATAATGTTCAACCTATGCTGAAAGACTGGTATTTTCTCAGCTGAGTTTCCAACCAGAGTCATCTTGTGGAGAAAAATCAAGCAGGCTACAAGTGATATGGGGTCCACAGTTGTTAAACAGTATATTAATATTACAATAAAAACATTATAACAAACTGCTTACTAAATGTATGAAATAAAGTGCCTAAATAAACAAAGATAGAAAATACAAGTAAAAAAACTGAGAAGCATTAGCATGCACTCTATCATTCTATTATGTTTATTTTAGGACACATTATAAATTGGTGACTGCATTTGTAATATTTTTCAACTCTTCTTGCTGTTGTCAATACCAGCATTTTACCGCACAATGGTACACTCACAAGTTACCAAAATGGACACCTGAAACAATAAAGTTTAAAAACCGTTTTAATGTTTTTGGCAAAATGAAACTAGATATTCATATTAGTTTAATATTGTAAAAAGACGAGCTCTTAGATGAAATAATTAACACAAACCCATTTAAGCACTACCTTCAACAGAGAGAATGAACTGTTGAAGGTCTGTATCTAGGTAGCAGCACTGATAAGGTTCTTAAGCCTGTCACACGGTGGCAGTAATAGTTCAAATGAAGTGATATTATTTTAACATTAAAATAGGTTGGTTATCCCTTTTGAGCATGATCTAAATTAGTGCTCTATCACTAACAAGTTGGATTAATATTATTGCTAAATAGAACAATGAATAGAATACCATCATTTCTAATAAATTATTTAACCTATGAAACTCCCTTGTAGGGGTATACTGATGCGGATACTGATGAATCGTTATTGGGCGATTATTAGTGCATCAGCAATTAATCGTTATCTGCGATTATGTTGATTAATCGGTGATTTAAATTAATCAAAATTTTCTTGGTGGAAATTTAGTGATCAACATTGCAAAAAAAAAAAAAAAAAAAAAACGCATATACACATATACACACCGAATCCGGGTTTCTGGGGTTAGGCAAAGATTACATAACCAAATAAAGAAATATAAGTTCATAACGTTGATAAAACTAACAATCTAGTTCCAACTTTCACCGGTTATGCAAAGATTAATCAAAAATTAAAATTATCAAAGCTTTAACTGTTGATTTTGAATAAACATTTTTTTATTAATTACATTAACTGTTATCATTCTCTTAAGCATATTTCCCAAGAGTTTTTAATAAATAATCGGCAATCGTAGCATGAACAATTATTTTAAATTATCAGTAATTGGTTTTACTGAATCGGTACACCTCTACTGCCTTGCATCATGAAATGCCTTGCACCTCATTGCACGATCAGTTATTTATTTACACCTTGTTCATGAAACAGAATTAACACTTATTAACATTGTGAATACAAAGTTGTCTTGCTCACAACCAAGCCATATCTCAAGTACCACGATGCCTCGAGAGTCCCCCCCCGCCTCGCAGCTGTGGTGGCCAGTTCAGAAACTATACAGTGCTGTGCCCGACAACTGCGTAATGACCCTTCAGATAAAAAGGGGTAGGGAGGTATTGCGACGGTACTGCTACACTCAATGCCTTTCTCATCCCTACATTTATAGTATAAATATTGAACCCAAATGTGTACTGAAACCCAGAGAAATTTTTCTTGTCTTTTGACACATTCATTACCCAGCGAGATGAGTGTATGACTAGTTCACCCCTAGGGTGTTTTGTTTCAGGATAAAGCATAATAAATGACTTTTGGACAATGAAAAAGACAAAGCACCTAATAATAAATATAATTTGAAATAGTCTCGAATTTGTATTGAAATTACAATATTTTTTGTTGTTTTATGCTTTAAAAAAATATGATGTTCTTTATACAACTCAATGCACTAAAATTATTTGGAAAATGTTATATTGCACAAATGATCACAACTAATAATTCAATTACTTCAGAGACTTTTCATATGTATATTTATTTATAATGTATACAACAGCTAAGAATGAAAATAAATGAACATAAATTGAATACCTTAGCCGTCAATATTTTTATTGGCGAATTCTTAAATCAGGAATTTTTTTCGAAGCCAAGTTAAAGGTGATATTTGTTTTGAAGCCAAGTCTGAAGTTTCAAAACTTTGCACAACCCTAATTAAAAAAACCAGTTGTTTCTAAAAAGGGTGATATTGTGAACGACTCACCATCCTATGTAGCACTGACAGAGGTTCTCATTGGAAGTGGCCTGTTGTATTAACAGGTCTACCTGCCTCTGAATAGTCAGCGTCTCCTCATGAAGGAAGTCTCGCCCCGTTAACTTTTCCCTCACTCTGGTGATGATGGCCAGGGCTTTCTTGTTCAAGGCTTCTGGCTGACTGCCATCACCTGCCAGGGACACTTTACATTTATTTAGGTCTCAGATGAGTGACACTAGTCAGCTAATGTCAAATGCATTGGGGCGTTCTATTTACATCCAAATTTGGAAGCAATTGAAATTCCTCTAAATGATTAGCATCATATACTAAAGGTCATATTTAATTTTAAGAAAACAGTTATACTAATTTAGGGCATCCAGATGATGAATAAACTGATGGGAGGAATGTAATATAAAGTAAGTATAAAATAATATAAAGTGTTAGTCAATTACATTTGTTTCGAGTTATTACCTTTCCACTTCCATTTTTCTTAATAAAATAAATGACCGAAATATCTGCCTTAAATAAAACAACACTCAGAGCTCACAAATTCATTAATAGATGACAAACCATCTGCTTGGTGCAAGTTTACAAAGAACCTTAAATTCCTTTCTGCATTCACCTGAAATTTTTTGTTCATGTCGCTACAATATTTCATTATTTAGGACAATCCTTCATTATTTTTAACTTGATATGTTAAAAACGCATTTATAATCAGATTCTTATTTAATATGCTTTATGCATATAACCCGAACGGGTAGTAAGATGCAGTACTAATAATAAAGGTAATAATATGCTTTAGCAGTTTTCTCTAAGTCAACAACTTCTATTCTTAGTGAATAAACGCTTTTTTATATATATATATATATATATATATATATATATATATATTTTTTTTTAAGTATTAATTCGGAGATTAAAAATGTGCTTAACATTAAATACTCTAGCTCTAGTCTCTGGAACTTTACACCCAAGTAACAGACTGTACACACCAGAGTGCTAGATTACCCGAACATTCCATCACCTGAGTTGGAATCATGGTTTCTGAGCTCTGCAATAAGTGTGCTGAGCTTTTGAGGTTGGAGGGAGGTGGTAGAAGTAACTGACCTCCATTCTCAACGCTGCTAGGTGCTCCCTTCTTGGGGAGCGTGGCGCTGAGACTGCCCGCACTGTCTAAAATGTCTCCATGCTCTTGAGAGGACGAAGAGATGGATGCATCTCCCTGTGTTTTGGAACGCTTCACCTTGGGTGCAGCATTATCCATGAGGCGCCAGTTGAGGAGCGGGTCATACACGAATGCCTCCAGCACAGCCATCAAACTGTCCTTGTTGCGATGAAGGACAGACATAACACTCTCGCACGTCCTGCGGTATGTGCCTTCAATACCTGTCACCTGAACAAACACATTTGTAATGATAATTTTAATTTAAATAAATAAATGAAAAATGGTACCAAACAGAATTGGGGATATAGAAAAACAATGTAATCTGAAATAGAAGTCCTTTTTATGGATTTCAAACTCAATTTATTGATAACATTGATTATTACTGGTATCAAGAGAATTGATCTTATTATTAATACTTTCAATATCATAATTTTTAGCACTCAATTCAAGTACATGAAAGTTCTTGCATTGAAGCAATACAACAAAATTAAGAATGAGGTAATATGCTATTATGTTGATTTTAATTTTTCATTGTGCTCTATTTCCTTTTTCTCCCTTTTGTTTTATCAATTTTCTCTTTTATGAAGTTGCGTTGCGCTCTTCACCTTCCCTCTAACAGAGTTTCGATAAAATTTAAAATTCAACCTAGGTTGTGATGTGTAAAGTGTGAACTGAACTCTTCCCTCTTTTCATTGTAAAAGCCCTATTGTTTTTTTTATTAATTATTATGCCTGTTTCCCATACCTTTGTCTATATATGACTTGCTGTGTCCAACATTGGTTTTTTTGACTTTTCATTTCAATGCTGACAAATTGTAAATGTAGTCGACATGACACTCGTGTTCTTGCATAGATCAAACAGGGCCATTTGTTTTGGTGTGTTTTTACTATTTACATTTTTTAAGTATCTTACAAGATATTGCTTTCACTTTTTCAAGAAATCTTAATTTTGTAAAACTTTATTTGTGGAAACATGTGGATGATATATATGACCTAGAGTTACCTCCATTGCATTTATGAGCATTCTGGTTAGCCTGAAGGGAATTTTCTCCGGGAACTTCTCACGGGTCATTGCAACCTCGAAGCAGTCACCAAAATCAATGTGCAGAATCTTTCCGCTCAAACGATCTAGCATCAGGTTTGAAGGATGTCTGCAATGATAAAAAATAATCCAATGATAATTTTGAGAGTGAAATACTTTAACACCACCTACTAACTTCTTAACTTCCATACTAAGTTAATTATTTTGCATATGTCTGTCCCAAATTTCTCATTTTTCTAATATAAAAATTGAATGTATATACATGGCGTAACAAATTGGGTAAAATTACAATGATTCACTGAAACTTGAAACATAAAATATTATATTCAGGCTGTACTAAAAACCTCGACTATATAATGAAGTAAAAAAAATTAACAAAGATATTTTTAATTTCAAATTACATGCTTCATAGCATTGATTATTGAAATTTCTCCAATAAAAAATATCTTTATGCTAAACATGTAACCCTTTTCAAATGTGTATCACGGTGTGAAAGGCTTCGAAGCAAGGAACAATACAAAGAGTTACATAACATTCTTCACAGATGTGCTTTGACTCCCTTCTGACTTTATTGCCCTTTGAATCACGAACATGGCTGCACATACCACAAAGTCTTGTGGGGTGTAGTTTCTTTGCTGTAGCAGGAATCATGGACGGAAATGTCGGCCAGTGAGACATTGGGTTGGTGCTGCTGGATGGACGACCCGGAGCTATGGAGAAAATTATTCTTCCTTATGTTTATAAATCATCTTTTCTACAGTAACAATGTAAAAATAAAGCACATTTTTTTGTCCACCAATTTTATTGTGTATTACAAATACTTTCCACATTCCAAGTTGCACCGGATTTGTAGCCAAATGCTGGTCGATTTTGTCCACTCCACCTTTTGTTCAGTTGTATTCCACTACTGCAATTGGCTTTATTTTTTGTATGGCTTTGTTCTGAAAAGTCATGACCTTGGTATTATGAATCGTGGTAAACATACAAACATATTTTTTGTCCTTCCATTTCAGCACTGTCACTTTCCCTCTTTGAAAGGCTACTACTTCACCGTTTTTAGTTGTTTGCTGTGAAATGCTGGAGGCATGCCTTTTCTTGTCTGATTCAGAGTACCATGAACATCAGTCCGGTTAGCAACCAGGTCAGCGAGTTGTGAAAAACTGTAAAGCTTGATTCACACGTTTGCCAAAAATAGAAAGCAGAATTTGCTCGAGTAGAGCAGCTATGTACATGTAGTATGTTGACCCATGATGCATTGCAACGCAAACTTAAAATATCTGACTATAGACATATTTTATTTTCTAGTGGATAGACATCTATTTTAGATCATTCTCCTGATGGATGTTTTCAAATTATAATGCTGTGCCGTGGCATAATCCAATACATCGATACACACACTTTCCATTAATGGGTTATTTCAAATCTCCTCACAAAGCCAACATAGCTGTCTGCTTTTTTCTTGCTGTGGAGCGCATGCCCACTGATTTGAGGTAGTAGCCTTTGTTGAGGGGTTTCATGAATGTCATAACTCGCTGGGTTGACTGAGGCATGTTTTCAAATTCTTGATCAAAATCGGTACCCTTTCCTGTGTATATCATTATATAACACAAGTAACTACCTAGCAATTCATAAATCATGAATGTCTTGATTCCAAATCTAGCCCTTTTGAGCGGCATATATTTATACTCTTATAGATCATCAAACTATAATCAATGGTGATATCACAGTCTGGAGTACAGACACTGCTAAATTTTTTATTCAAGTAATCTAATATGGGCCAGATTTTTTTTCAGCTTCGGTTGTGGGTGGTTTTCAGAGCTGTAGACAGAATTAACAAAAACATGGAAACATTTCTTTAGTTCCAGAAACGTTTATAATTATTAATAGCATGGCAGCAAAAAATGGAGTTGCAAGTGAAGACTGTTTACTCAAAATACATCTAATAGTTAGGTTTCTTCACAATACTCTGAAGTAGAATAACACACATAAGTGTAGTATGTATATAAATGAGGTGGCCCAATGGCTAAATAATTTTATAGTAAAGGAAATTGATAGAACTAAAGAAAAAGGAAAAATAAACATAAGTGTAGGCATCTCATCATTCGAAGTGTCGTTCTACTGTGAGATGTATTTTTCTCTCACATACCTGTTTGTCTCAGTCACAACAATATTTACAACTCATCAAGAAACAGTTGATGTACTGGTACTGAGTAATATTTTCACTAGGACTTAATTCAAATTGAATTGCAGGCTCACCTAAAAAAGGAAGCCTCGGTGGAGCAGGTGGAAGCTCATAAGAAGTGTTTATTTGTATTCATTGTTGGATACTCGCCAGGCTGTCCTCAGAAGAACTTGAACCTTCATCTTCTGATAATAAATAACTGTTCAACTCACTTTCCGATTCATTGAAATCATTATCTACTTGCTTTCAATTTCCTTTTTATTTTAAAGAAAACAATCAAAACAATGGTACTCTAAGCACATCACAAGGTTTGGCTACGATCTACTTTCTAGCGAAGTAAAAAATATTCAGGCAAAAAAACTTCACTGCTCCTTGGCGTCACATGTGTGGTTTCATTTCATCTGTGAAGTCTAAGCTGTTACCTAGTGCTTTAAATGCCAACCAAATGAGTAACTGTTATAAATGCTTTCTAGCAGTCGACTGAATAGTTACAAGTGATCAACAAATAGATTTGCGTAAAAAAGATATTTTCTGGTCGCTAGAGATATGGCTGAATATATACAAGGTTTTAATATATTTCTCAAATTAAATTCTCGAATATATTCAGGTTTTTCATTTATGAGGTTAATAGATTCTGTACAAATCCTATCAATGATTATTTTACAAAGTGATGCCACAAAGATGGTCAAACCACAACATAGGAGATGAAACTAGAGACCAGTAAACTTGTGTACCTGTCCCCAAGACCCAAGATGTACCCAACCATAGACATGACGGCCAGCGAGCGTGTATAGTTGGTTCGTCGGTCGAACCACACTTCCGAAGAGGGCGACTTGAGCCAGAGAAGTCTGGATAGATCATCTCCTTGGGTTGTGTCCAGGGCGTGTTCAAAAACCTCCACTTTCTGCATTAGTGTCAGGTGGTCATAGTCGGGCGCCATCTGTTATACACACCACAGTACAGGATATCAACTTTTTCTCTATTTGAGTTAAATGAAGCAATTCATTCAATTTATATGTTCTAACAAAATATTATATTTTACTAAACTTTAAAGCTTAAAAATTAAAATATTAAGTCAATTTTTAAACATCTTGATAAAATGTCTGTGTATGTAGCCAATACTCTGCATTCTGTAAACCATAAAGCTAGTTCATTCAGCCCAACACTAGAAATGGATTGTAATAGTAAAGTTCAAGAGGCTGTTTGAATGCTACAAACATAAGAATTTCTGACAGTTGTATAAGTTTTCTTTACTTATAGGTAGTCAAGATTTATTTCTGAAGAAGCAACCAAAAATATGGACGGTGAAAGGAATGGGTGTAGTCTTACGCCTATTTAAAGCTTGCATACCCCTAGTGACTGACAAATATGACCACAATATGGACCTCTACTAACCCTCAACATGATTCGGTGTTCAATGTTAAGCAGGATCTTCTTTTTTTCGCGGTAGTCTCGGATGAGGGTGTGTAGTGTGTCACAGTGAGGCACCCAACCAATTAGGCCACTGTTGGTGGACAACGGTATCACTGCATATCTCTGATAGAAACAAAAACACTCAACAGCATGACATCATGACATGTGGTCCAATTATTCTTAGTGATTTTTAAACAGTGTTTCCCGTTTTGTTGGTTCTATCCACATCTAAAGACAAAAGATAAGAAGGACCATTTTAATGGAAAAATCACCGTGTTTGCCAGAAAAACAATTTAAATTCATTTAAAATTAAGAGAGGAAGATGATTTCTGCTTTAATGCATAGTTGAAATAACTTTTTTTAAGAGAACGTCTTTATAAATAGGCCTAAAACTTTTTAAACATCTAAATAACAAAATGCATAAAAAGTTTGGCAATGAGGTGGTCCAATGGCTAAATTTTTTTTTGTTCCATGCACTTTTTTCATACATATTGTATAAATAATTTTATAATAATGAAAATTAAGATAAATGTGGGAAGAATCTAATGCACAAAGGTGACATCTTTTTTCTTTCTTCTATAATAGAAATAGTGCCTTTAAGACAACAATGCCAAAATATTAATTAATTTGTGTTAAATTGTGTGACTATTTATACTATAGAAAGAAGATTGCCACCTTTGTGCATTGAATTCTTCACATATTTTTCTTCTTTCCGTAGGTGAGCTTCTTCATTAAATTTACACTTGTTAGTTTATTTTTCTCTTTTCTTTATATCAATTTCCAAGTGCTATTATAAAAATATATAGTTGCTAAACAATGGCACACAGCTAAAAATATAATGTAAATTATGAATAAACATGTTACGAAAATTTAAGAAAATTCATTACCTCATAGTTATTTTCTAGTGGTAATTTTAATGGTTGATTTTAAAGTGTACTCAGCCAATTGAGGTTAGTGGTATCAGGGAAAGTTTTCAGGCCAATTGAAGAACAGAGTATATACCTCTATGAAAATTCAAACCAGTGTTTCTCAAAAGAAGGGTTTTTGCTGAAGCGGTAGTAATAACCTGAATAGTGAGGTTGCGCCTGAAGGTGTCAGGGTCGTTAAGGAGCAAGGTGTTGACCAGACCAAACAGCTGCATCACTCGCTCATCTTGGCGCAGGTCCTCATGACCTTTCAGTAGAAACATGTAGTCCCGACCATTACTTCCTACGTAGACAAATACACTATTAGTTTGGCTGTAACTTTATTATACAAACATTAAATTGATCACCTACAAAACCTTTACTTGATTGTTTGGTGACAGAAGTGCTAAGTGTGAACTGTGTTTATATTTTCAGTATGAAATCAATCTTAACAGTTCTTTATGGGTGTGAAACATGGTCTATTACCTTACATGATGAAAACTAAATTAGGGTGTTCAAAAACAAGGAACTTAGGAAGATATATGGTCCAAATATGATTGAGGCTACTGGGGAGTGGAGGAAGTTACATGATGAGTTACATACCCTGTATTCATCACAAGACATTGTTAAAAGTTAAGACAATCAAGTCTAGTATAGTAAGGTGGGCAGGACATGCAGAGCGAATGGGAAATTTTAAAGCCATGTTCAGGGTAGTTACTAGCAAGCCCAATGGTAAGAGACCATTGGGAAGACCTAGATGCAGATGGGAAGATAGCAATAGAATGAACCTGAAAGAGATAAGGGGTAATGAGGTAGACTGGATAAAACTAGCTCAAGATAGCAATAGATGGCATATTTTTGTAAGTGAGGCAATGGACTATCAAGTTCCTAATGCCATGGAGTAAGTAAGTAATTACTCTATTCTGATACTTTATATATAATCAAAATCTTACTATATCTTACTGGGCCAATTTAGTTCCAAAGTGCCATTTTCAATATTTTTCAACTTAACTTATTAGGGGTGTATGAAGTCTACTTTTTTATTTTAAAACATTATTCAATTACTACACATTGACATTACTACCTTGACAGATTACACTTTGACTCTATCTATACTAGCTATACCAGAGATCCTCAAAGTGGGGTCCCCAAGGATTGTCTAGAGGGTCCGTGATATACCTTTATATAGTTTGTAGATCTTATAAAATTTTATATAAAAGGGTAAGTCGCTGGTATGAACAAAGCACAATGGAGATGCCTTCCCATATTAAATCCCAGTGAGAAAGTGCGGGGTTGGTCATGCCCCTTGTGCCCACATCTTTGAGAGGATCATTTGGAAATTCAATGTTATATTTTTCTCGTCAGCAAGTAAAAAGAACTTTCAGGAAAAGCACCGAAACATTTTATGCCTTTTCCAACAACTTATTTGTGCCGGCAAGCCTTCTCTGCTCTTTGTGGTGTGAAAAAATGTGAAATGAAATTGTATTAGTTTGGAATGAGACTTAAGGAAATGGTCACTAAAATTGCCAGATTTAAATGATATTTTAAAGTCGCACAAGCAGTTCCATTCCCCGCATAAATTATTAATGTACAAATATAATACATTTTATATTTTATTTTCATTTTTATTGTAATTCTTATTTACATGTATTTAAAAAAATTAGTATGTCTAAAAATGCACAAATATAATATGTACCTACAACTTATTTTTACTAATTTTGTAATTATATTTATTTACATTAAAAATATATACTAAGAGTAATTTACTCTTATAATAATATACTATAAATTTATCATAATTTTTTAAATCATTTATCCTACAATAAGGGGTCCACGAATCAGCTATTTCCTGATTAGAGAGTCCACGTGACTAAGAGGTTTGAGAACCAATGAGCTATACTATAGTGGTAGCTTGCTACCTTACAGGGTAAATAAAGGATACATTACATTAAATGAAAAAAATAAATAAAAAAAATTGAACAACATTTATATATTGGATGTCAATAAATTTACTGGCAAAGCTGACATTTTTTCAAGCAAAGTTGAAGTTTTAATATATTCACACACTCCTTTAATCCATTTATAGTAAAATATGAAAAATTGCCCACACAGAAGTATTTGGAATAGTTGTACTGATAACAAAAGTAATAAAAAGCAAACAAAACAGTTCAATTTAAGAAAACACAGAGACTCATGTTTCATAGTAAATATTTAATCTGTGTAATTTATTTTGATCAAAGAGTGGGTTGATATATTTTAGGTCACTTTATAAACACTATTATTACATATTTAGATGCATCACAAATTTCAATCATTAATCAAATGAAATTAAGCTCATGTGCTGAAGAGTGCTTGTAAATATATTTGTATTCCATAAATAGTTTCTGTGCAGTTAGTTTTATTTAACAATTTGCTTATAAAGGACAAGTATTGTTCATGAAAATATGCTGTGTGTGATTGTGAGGATTGCCAAAACCAACCTCGCACGCAGAGCTTGCGTGGCCGCTGCTTGGAGGTTATGACTTGCAGCGAGCTCTGAATGTGGGCTATCCGCACCACAGGCTGGCCGGGGATATAAGAACCTGGCACTGCCAGCTCCAGGTCTCGGCACATGAGCAGCTTGGGGCTGACATACTGCAGCTCCAGGCTTGTCAACTGCGGGAGTTGGCGGGAGATGCGCCGGAACACGTGGTAGTATAGGTCCCATGCCTGGTTCAGGTCCCTTACATTACCAGATACCTTGTACCTGTGGCACCACTCCTGCGCTTCCATTAGATCTCGTCCATATGCCTGCAAAACGCAAGGGTTCATCTCTTACTTAGTTCATATTCCAGCTGGGGTAGTAAGCAACAATAGGACAGTCTGTTGTAATTAATGAAGGTCTCCAGATTATTGAAGTTGGAATAACAAGCTGAACAAGGGTCTTCAGAGCATTAATATTGGAATAACAACTGACTTTATGACCTCCAGAGTATTAATGATTGAATAACAGTTGTCTGATGGCTCCAGATGATTAATGTTGAAATAACATCTGAACGAGGGCTCCAGCTAATTAATGTTGGAATCACAGCTTAGTGAAGGTCTCCAGAGTATTAATGTTGGAATAATAGCTGACTGAGGGCTCCAGATGATTAATTTTGAAATAACAGCTGAACAAGGGCTCCAGATAATTAATGTTGGAATAACAGCTGACTGAGGGCTCCAGATGATTAGTGTTGAAATAACAGCTGACTGAGGGCTCCAGATAATTAATGTTGGAATAACAGCCGACCAGGATCTTCCAAGTAGTGTGTTATCAGACAAGGTCGACAAAGACATTGGTTCACATTACACTAAAATCAGGAGATTCCAGGGGGAGGGGTAAATGAATAACTAACTTTGAATCCCCAACAAGTTAAACTTAAGTGTATCTGTGTTTAGGAAGCACCTTGTGTAGTGATTGCTATACCTGGTTGAATGAGGTCTCCTTGAGTGTCTGGGGCCCCCTTTCCAGCATCTCGTGCAGTGGCCCAAGTGTGTCGAACATTCCTTTCACGTTCCTCTCACCGAAGTAGAGTCGGCTCGCCTCCTCCAGACCCTCGTGCCACAGCTCATGCCACAAGATAGCCACCCGGATCAACTCATCACTCACCTGTCGATAAAGGTCGTCATTTCAAATAGTTTGCTTTCCTATCCACGAACTCGTGTCAAAACTGTATTTCAACAATCTAACCTAGCAAAGAGGATGCCTAGATATGGCAGTCTTTACATTAGATGGTTGTAAGGTGTTTGTTTTATAACACATTTACACAGACACACAAATTTTACCTAATTAAATATTATAAAATGAACAATAAATATTGATGTTTAGTAGCTTAAGAATTTTTGAAAAAATGTGATCAATGTAATAAATGAAAAAATTCCCATCCACCAAGAAAAACTATAAAAAGGTTAGGTCTAGAGAAATAAAAATGTAGTACAACTTCCTTTGGAGGGGAATTAAAGCTGTCAGTCCCATGTCAAGTGAGACAATTTGATGGGGTTTCAGAACTTTATAATACTTAAGAGGCGTCAAACATATATATTATTTAGGAGGTTTCAAAACTAGAAAACATTCAAAGGATTTTAAACATAGATATTGTTTAAAGGTTTTCAAACGTATCTAACTTTTAAGCGATTTCAAATCTAGAGGAAATTTAAGGGGTGTTGAGACGTAAAAAACCTCTAAGGGGTGTCAAACTTTGGTAAAAATTTTGAGGGTCTTAAGCTGAGATAACATTCTAGGGGTTTAAATTTTGACTCATTTTCCATCCCGCTGTAAAAATGTAATTCCTGTCAATTCCTAGTTTAATTAATGTGAATAAATTCATTGATGTGAAAAAGTTAACCACTTAGTTTTAACATATTTTAAAAGTTTATAACCAAGGATTTTTTTTTAAAGTGAGTTGGCCCAACTTTGATTGAAAGGCTCACCATGTATGCCTGGTTCACCAACACAGGGCTGTGCTCACACATACTGTTGAGTATCTTGTTGGCCGCACTGCGTCGGGCTGAACTCGCGGACTTCCTGGCCACAGTGAGGGGGTATACAAGAGCCTGGGGATGGTGCTTACCGATGTCTATGAGCAGGTGGTGGATCAACTGCCCCACTAACATGCGCGGGGTGTCAATACGGGCTATCAGCTGTGGGATCACCTGCAAACAAACAACACAGCTTTATTGTATTTTAGTTTCCATGGCTGTGGAGTCGGTACGACAAGCCTTCCACTCCTCTATTTTTTTAATGTCCGACTCAGACTCCAACTTCTACTCCGACTCATTCAGAAATCAATTAGTAAATAACAAATTGACTGCAGTAAAATGTTTCAATACAGATGACATCATAGGAAGCTTCTTTGACATTGTGAAATTACATTTGAATAAAATTGTCAAACCAAATTACAAATTTCAGTCCTAAATAATTTAAAAAATATTAAATATTGATATAGTATTATGAGTTTTATTTTGAAGCCAGAGTTGGAGTATGTACATTTTTACCAACTCTGACTCAACCCAAATTTGCTTTTGACTCCACAGCCCTGTAGGATTCTTGTTAGTATAGTTTCATTTTTAAAGAAAATTTTGATGATTTAGTAAGGAACATATTATATTAATTGGGAAATTTTAATTCAGAGTGAATTAATTGAAACTGTGTATATAAATGAAAATAATAATTTAGTTGTGTACAATACATAAAACAGTGACTTAGTGAGATGTGTTATAGCAAAAAAATTAAATTAAATATTGGCATGACAACAACATAAAATATTCAAGTTTTATGACCTTACAATAAATATGAAACTAAGGAAACATTTAATATGTTAAAATACAACATATAAAAAATATAAAAATGCTTGAAACTTAGCTCATATGTATGTAATTTAAGAAAACCTCAAAATGTGTCACAAAGTAATCGTACATACTTGGTACACATAAAATTAATAATTTCCTTTTTTAAATGTTAAAGTCATATACATTTTTTTATGCAATATAATGTACACAATATAAAATTACATGTAGGTAAAAATTGGATGATGCTGGACATTTATAATGTTATAGAGAGTGGTAATAAAGTTTATGAAAATTAAAGAGAATTATATTCCTTATCTGAGTTAAGATTCCTTATTCCTTGTATCTGGCAGCCAATTTCATATTTATTGTTTTTTGCTTTCTTCTTTTAGGAAGTTGTGTTGTGCGTTTCACACTCCCTCCTGATGAGTTCTGATAGAATGAAACCTAAGTCGGGTGATTGGGCAGTAATGATTAATTTTCTTAACTGTGTTCTTCTTTTCAATGTAAAAGACATATCATGGTTGTTCCCTTTTATATGTTTTCTATCCACCTTCTTCTAAATATGTACCCATAGCATATTTATTGTAAGGTCATACAACTTTTATATTATTTCTTGTTGTCGTGCAAATACTTCACTTAAATCTTTTGTTGTAACACATCTCAATAAGTCACTGTTTTATATATTGTATGCAAATTACCTAGCTATTTTCAATCATATTATACATTTTTACTTAATTTATTCTGAATTATAATTCCCTAAATAGTCTTATATCACGTTCTTTACTAAACTATCAAAATGTTCTTTAAAAATATTATTGCTGCCCTAACAATGAAATGTAGAAAATATACCAACATTAAAATTAAACTTAAAAAGACCACCACCAACCTAAGGTTCAATCATCAGTGCATTGCCAATAAAGTGACTTCTTATTTTGCTAAAACTAACTTCAAATTTAAAAGTTTCAGACATATCAAATTTAATAATTCTGCTCAACATGCTAGAATCAAAAATGAACTATCCTACCTACACAAAAAAGAATAACTTCTTAATCGGCTAGCTTATTAACTACATATTGAACTCCCTCAATCAATCTATCCTCTTATCTGGTAAAGCATATCACTTCATGTTGAGGATAAAATCTGTACAATCCTACATAAAAACATTTTGCTTTCAAAACTAAACCTACTAACTTGATCAAACAACAGAAAACCAGGTCAATTACTCACTAATAAAGATCATTCATACATCATAGACAGTGAAGAAGCCATAAAATACCCGGTATATAAACTCTGAACCAAAAAATCAACCCAGATAACTTAATGCTAATTAAATACATGAAATTATTCAAAACAATCTTGTCAAAAAGCCAAACATAAATAACACCAAAATCCTCAATCAACTTAACACTAGATTTTAAAAAAAATTTCTAAATGTCAAGGCAAATAAAGGCAATACTATAGTTCTAATTAATCAAGCCAAATCTATTTAAAAAAACAATTGATTTCATAAACAGAAAAAACCTATTTCTTGAACAAAAAAAGATCCTACCTCCAAATACCAAAAAACAATAAAAACTTCACTTAACAAAACTCCATCAATCTTTCCTCCTAAATTAAATTAGCTATTGAAACGAGGAGAGATGGGCAAGGCTAAACACTTATCAGAAAATTTTAGGTCTCAAGTTCACAACTAATTATTTAAGTAGAAGAGAATAAAATATACACTGCTGAAGAAGGGGACAGATGTACCCCGAAAATTACATAATTATGTGTTTGTTTGTGTTTTAATTGCGATTGAGGCCTATAATTTTCTGGTAAGTGTTTAGGCCTTGACCTTCTATCCTCCTTTCAATGTTTAATTTAATATAGCCGTTTGGCACAATTTTTCTTTTATTTCCTTCTAAATATATTAACTAATTCATTAATATGAAACCTAAAGCACTCAATTTCAATTCTTTACCAAAAATTCATAAATCTAATATTCCCATAAGACCACTATTCAATTATCAAAATGTGTCAGTCTAAAAAACAGCCAAATATCTGAATTAAATTCAACAACACAACTTCCAGCTTACTTATTCTTACAACACCAAAAGTTCATAAGATTTAACTGATCAACTGAAAAACATTCTTAAATACACAATTCAAATTTCTATCTCTTGATATCTCTAGCCATTACATCAATGTTGCTGTAAAATAAACTATTTATTCACCAAAATCATTCTAACCGATAACAACGCTTGCCCTGAATATAAAGAACAGATAACTTAAGTACTCCAATCTGTTTCTGATCAAAATTACATTCAATTTAATAAGGAAAACCTCTTTTCACTTTATGAGGTAATTGTTTTATATTTGGAAGAAGGTATAGGAAAGGTAGATAGAAACATATGAAAAGAACGAACGCAATATGGCTTTTACCATGAAAAGAAGAATAGTTCACACTTTACATTGCTGCCATTGGACAAAGATGTATGGGGATTGGGGAGGGTAGCAATCGATTTTCTTCAAGAGGCAGCCAGCCATTACCACTTTGTCTAATGGCAGCAATGTAAAGTGTGAAGTGTATTCTTTTTTTCACTGTAAAAACCATATTGTGTTTGTTCCTGTTATATATTTCTATCCACCTTTCCTGTACCTTCTTCCAGATATAATACAAATATAATTTAATAATAAATTACATTCCCAAAATTAAGGCCTAGAGAGAATAGTAAACTATGAGTCATTCATCACAAGAGACACAATACAGCACAGAAATAACCTTGTACAAGAAAGAATTTGTGAGCTTATAAATCTGTCAAGCTTGAGCCCTTCCTCTATTGAAAGCTGAGTTGGCTCAAAATTTCAAGTACTTGCAGATCCCTAATGTGCAGTGGTGAACGCGAATCTGGCAGAAACTGGAGTATATTACACCTAAGAAATTTGGAGACCAGCGATATCAGTCAATTTCAAACCCTTATTTTGTATTTTCCTCCTTGGTAAACAACAGAGATAATAAATGATTGTTCTTGCCTGTAGCCACGTGTCGATCTCAATGGTGCGAATTCCCTCCACAATGGCATCGTACACCTCTGGCCATTGTCCATAGTCAAACCAGAGGGTTAGCAGTCGCAGTGTGTCCTGCAGAGAGCTACCGTGGGACAGAGCAATGGAGCGGAAGAAGCCGTCCACTGCTGGGACTGTAAACTGCGAGATGTAGATCGAACTTGGCTACGAACAAGACAAGATAAGACCTTTATTGAAATAAATAATGTGTAATGTTTTGTGTATGCTACAACATCCACCTGACTGAATAATAATGTGCAAGGATTATAGGATGAGAGACATGCTTCATCAGGACATAATACCACCATTCTTAAATACTCTAACAGTCAGCCAGACCCTTTAGCATACAAGATGCTACACAAGTCACATTTGTACTAGAGCAATACTTTTTAAATACATACTAACCAATATAAAACCAAGTTCTTATAGATTTGTACCTTGTTGTCACTTAATCAATTTTTTTTATTTTATGAAACTAAAAGTAGTACTTACCACTCCTGGCCTAGGATTGGTAAGGTCTGCGGCCGCTCTCTGTGCAGCGGTGCTCCCCGTCTCGCCACCAGTAGCAAGTTGTTGCTGCTGCTGGTGCTTATAAAACAGCACTGTCTCAAAGTTCATGTAGGCCCAGGCATGCCAGGCCTTGTACCAGGTGCCGTCATGGTCTGTCGCAGCAGCGTAGTACTGTAGCACTGCTGGTATGGAGTTCTCATTGATACCTTGCAGGCTTTCCTGCCACTGGCCCAGCTTAAGGTAGCATCTGACAAAACAGTCTCTCCTCATGAGAACATGGGGCTAAGGACTTGAGGAGGTAAAAGGAGTGGTTCAGCATTCGTAAACAGGTGAAAACAATCTATCACTAATAATTTGCTATTTTAATTTACTTTTTTCCTTTTTTTTTTTTTAGCATCGCTTGCTACTACATGTTCGGGTTATACATTTTAAAGGTACTTAGAGTAATTGGGTGTTTGTTACGCTTGAGACTTTACTTATTAGAGCTGGTTCAAAGCCACGAGTCTGTATTTTACCTAAGAATCCCAAATCTCAAATTGAGTTCATAAGAGGTTTGCTTTACTATATTAATTTTCAAGATGGTATAGAGAAAAATAAAAGTAATAACTGAATGGTAACAATTTTGCTATAATACATTCATTTAAGTGGTAAATTATATATTTGGGTTCTGATTGTTAAGTTTCTCTTATACTTAAATTGGGCTAAGCCACCAGAAGCAGATTAGTGCCTCACCAGTCTTAACAACAGTGCATGGCTCTATCTAAGATGGTCGCAAAGCTTCTGAAGCTCAGCGCCTCAATACTCTCGACCACAGTAAAGGTTTACAAACTCTAATAGCTCAGTAAGTTTAGCATCTGAGAAGCATCAATTCATGTTTGTGTTTTACAGAGCCTAGAGTCCCTATATCCTGACACCTACTGATAGAACATTCAAGGTAACCTTGCCAAGAGCCTTCTCCTTAGTTCCTGTTGCTTCTCATCATCCTGTCCCATCAGCTGGATGGTTTGCGGCTGGAGGGATGTCTGGATGAACCTGTGGAGCTGGCTGGAACAACACAAAGGTGGACATTTACAGATCAGGTGAATTCATTTATACCATCTTCATTTTCTAAATATCAGGAATTTAAATATTTTACTTTGTCTACAAATTAATATTAATTTTATATGAAGGCAATTGGGTTGAAATTTGTGCAGTAAAGTTGACAGGTGTGATTTGAATATGATGTTTATATCATGAGGCTGACTAATGATTCCTACAGATATCGATTTAAAAAATTTACACTTTGTTTAGTGTGAAGGGTCTCATTCTTTCCTTGACTTATTACAATATTGTTCTATCTTATAATTTATAAGCCACATCATAGTGTAACCAATAAAAATAAGATTGCTAAATTATATTGGATGATATTGGGAAGGGAAAATTTTAAATCCATAATTTTGATTCACTTAGAATGCTGTCTACAAAAGTGTTTTTAATTTGTGATTGTTGGCAAGTATCAAGGATGGACAGGAGTGGTGAAACGCGTTTTTCTTTCTTTCTTTCTTTTTTTTTTGTAAAAAAAAATCGAATAAAGTGTGTTTTGTGTTGTTATTATTATTAAATATGACCAGAGTTGTTTGTTCAAAATTTATCTGAAGACCTAACATATTTTACATGTATGTTTTACCTGTAGGCCTCTTCTCTCCGTCCAGCCATCCACATGTGCTTGGTGTAGGCGAAGGTCACCTGGGGATGGTGAGCTGGGAGTGCCTGGTCTGGAGTCTGGGTAGGGTCCATGCCCATCAGCATCACTAAGGTCTTGTGAGAAAGCATCTAGAAACATTCCCATAACCTCAGGGTAATGCAATTTCATCGTTTTTATTAAAGTTTTAAGGCTTCAATTATGATATAGAAGGAGAATAGGGTACCAAGAAGAAGTAATAAGACTGATGTGCCACTGTGCAAAAATATATCAAAAGATACTGGAAAAGAAATACAACATTCATTGCGAGTAACTTGGTCTGCGAGTGTTTTGTAGGACGAGCAAACATTTTCAATAAATTTTAACTTGATAAACGAGCGATATCTTGCAATACGAGTAGTACTATGGTTACGCTTTGTCTGCCGAGCAGTGTCATTGGATAGGTTCTTTGTTAAAGTCGCACAAAAAGAAAAATATTTGAGTGAGCCAACATATAGCAGTGATTCCGTTAGTGACAGTGGAAGTCGTCCTAAACAATAACACACCTCCTCCTCTCCTCTCTCTCGTCCACCTCACACCAGCCACCATTAAATTTAATAAATAAATTTGATTACAGTACAGTTACATTTAAATAATGAAAATAAAAAAGGTATTAATCATTCTTAGATTAAATATTTTTGGGTTGTGGGACGAATCATCTGAGTTTCCATTATTTCTTATGGGGGAAATTCGCTTTGATATACGAGTGCTTTGTATTACGAACACGTTTACGAAACGAATTATGCTCGCAATCCAAGGTTTTACTGTATAGGTATAAATTATTTAAACCATCCATTGTTTAGACATGAGAATATAAACGGTTACAGTAATAAAGGAGCATCAGGTGTGAAGCACCCAGGTACAACCTATAACCCACACATATTGGTCATAGGTGTAAATAAGAAAAGCTTGTAACTCGTTAAAGCAGGACAATTACTATGTCATCAAATATGAGGAAAGGGAGCAACTCTAAGGCAATATAAATAAGTGGCGGTAATCAAATCAAATTACAAAATTATCATAAGATAATTCTACTCCACTCAGCTGACTGTGAGGCTTCCAACTACAACACATAATTTCAAATATAAAGAACCAAGCCACATAAATATAGTCCCAGTTTAAGGAGCTACAAGGGTGGTAATTAACATGAGCTAGCTAGCTTGGGTAAACTCCATAGAGAGTTAGACATTACAATGTTATAAGCTCCTAGAAGAGAAACTATTATTTTACAACTAGTAAAAGACGAACTACCAGGAATCTAGATGCTAGAGATACGGAAGAAAAGGAGAGAAGTTTATTTGAATTTGAGACCGGGGGGTGCCTGGATTTGGTTATATATTGGTGCGCAAGTTCCCACCTACAAAGCTGGGAAGCATTGCAATTATTGGGAGGGTGGGTGGGTGGGGGGAGCTCATAATAATCTAGTACTATAGCTTGAGTCAAAATCTGAATTATGTGTTTGGGCATGAAGTACTACTGGTTTGTCAGGGTTGTTGTGGTTGGTATCAAAATTATGACCATTCATTTGTTTTTTTAGTGTTCCTGTGGTGAGGCCAATGTATTCAGCAATGCAATATTTGCATTGTAATTGGTGTATAAGATTTTTTGTGGAGCAGTTTTAGTTTCCTTTCATAGGATATTCCATTTGTGTGAGTCTGCTGTTGAATGAGGTGGAAGGTTGGTGAATTTGCACCTCAGTTTGTTGCAAGGGTAGTAACCTTTGGCTTGATTTTGTTTGTTGTTGTTTGTGGCTGGGTTGGTCAATTTAGGGTGAACAAGAATGTTGCAGAGATTGGGGGGGGGGGATGTAAATGTGATTCTTGGAACACTGTTGAAAATATTTTGTATGTTAGGTGATGAGGTTAGAATGTTTTAGCCTGAGTTTGTCTAGTCCTTCATAATACTGAGTGGTGAGTGGTATGTCATTTGAAGGGTTTTTTTTCTTAGAGGTTCTTGATTGTATAGGGCTATTTTTAATTGAGTGTTGATTGTGTGTTTAGGGTATCCTCGGGCTGTGAAAGCCTTGAAGAGTTGTTGACAATGCTTGTCTTCTTCCTTAGAACATATGTGTTTTGCTTTGGTAGCTAGGCTATAAGGTGGAGAGCATTTTACACGAATAGGATGATAGCTTTGGAAATAGCGGTACTGATGATGTTTAGTGGCTTTGGTGTAGACTGTGGTGTTTATGTTTATGTTCAGTTCCAGATCCAAGAATATGGAATGGTGTTGTGAATGTGAAATGTTCGAGGTGAATCTGAGGGTGCGGATTATCTAACCTGTTAAGGAAATGTAGTAAATTAGTTTCAGAATCTGTCCAAATCATGATAGTGTTGTCAATAAATCTCATCCAGCAGAGCAGTTGCAAGGGTTTGAATCGTAAAAAGTTGGGTCTCCAGTTTGCCCATACTTGTACTCATTGTCGTCCCTCAGATTTGAAGGTAGTGTCTGTCCAGGAAGTGGAGATTGTTCTTTTCAAGTATGAGGCACGCGGATTCCACAAGAAAGGCTGTGGATGGCTTAAAATTGGGCAGAAAGTTATTGGGTGTGGAAGTTGGTGTGGAGCAAATTAACATCCATGCATCAGTGGGAATTTCATTCTTAATGTTTTATTATATTTGGAAGAACGTATAGGAAAGATGGATAGAAACATATAAAAGAGACCTTCTTCCAAATATAATACAATTACCTCATAAAGTGAAAAGAGGTTTTCCTTGTAGAGATATATGTTCTTAATGTTTTGTAAGGGCCCAGATCTTGAAGATAAGAGACGACCAGCACTGAAATACGTTTGATGGGGTCCTACAGAAAGTGACAATGGGTGGAGGCCTTTCATTTATGTGAATTTTGGGCAGGAGATAAGAGTGTGGGTGTCCGGAGCGCTAAATATTTGGAAAAGGGGCCCTGATGTGGTCCATGTATTTGTAATAAATTCTTGATGAGACTGTTGTGTTCTCTTGTAGGGTCATGGTCTAGGTTCTTGTAAGTATTTTCCTCTACAAGCGGTCATTGTGTTTCTGTGCTAGAGATGGATTTGTTAAGGATCACCGGGGTGAATCCTTTGTCAGTAGGGAGGATCATCATTTATTGGTTGTTTTTAAGCCTGAAAGGACCTCTCTCTCATCAGTATTGAGGTTATGGTATGCGGGTAATGAAGGGGGATCCCAGTTGGATGGTGGAGTGAACTTCAATGCTGGGTCTGCCACCTTGTCCTGTATTTGAGCCTCAAGTTGCTGGTATAGGTAATAACATCTTCCCCAAGAGCGAAGTGATCAAAGGTGGTTGACAGTGAAAATGTTAGGCCTCTGGCTTAGATATAAATCTCAACCTCCTCCAACCGGCAAACCAGATTAGATGATCTTGACATTTTGTCCATGTGCCCACTATTGTTCCTTCCCTTACCCCTTTCGTTATTAACGGTCCCTTCAGTCTACCCAAAGATGCTAACATAACCAGACGGAGTAGTAAGCGTTTGCTTGAGTTGCCTAGGACTCACCAGTCTCCCAGACTTCCTGCAGAGGGATGCATACTTGAGCCAAGTATACATGTCTTCCTGGGGGGTCACCACAAGTGTCCTCACCTGGATGATACGTTGCCAGTCTTCTACCACACGTTGGCAACCCTGTACACACAAATATACTACTGACAAAACAAAAATCTGCCTATTAAACACTTAATGGAATACTATGCTCTTTTTAAATACACACTTTTTTGTCATCACATCTAACTACCCATTTGAGCTATACGCTGATACATGTTTTTGGGAGAGAGGGAGTTCTTTAACATGTACTTTTTAATGTACTGATTATATCAGCAATCGATTGAGCATAGGTGTTGAATATGAGGGTGGAAAATTGATTTAGAACAACCAATGCTCAAAAGCTGATACATAGCTCTAGAACACTGTAGTGTGACTATCCTGGTTATTTAAGTCTGAAAGTATCTAAACAAGGATATGAGGTGGTCTAATTGAGAATAATACACCAACATTTGCATATAAAAATGGTTGGAAAGCATGATAGAGGATAAAACTGACCATAGAATATCCGAGAGATTTTCAAACCCTACTTCCTTGGTTAGAACAAAGTATAGTTTAGCACACCTAATTCTGTCAGTAGTCACCTGCAAGCGATCCCACCACATCTTGCGGATGGTCGGCCTTCGCTCCGGCACTAACTTGTATTGCACTACTCCTCCAGTTCGGCCAACATTTGTACGGACACCATGGCCCCGTATGCTCGCTGGTAGCTCTCCCCGGCCATTGCTGTCAATTCTGTGTCCAAAAGATCCCTGGCAGAGTCGATCAGCTAAGAACAACAATCATACCCAGATTATAAGAACCCGAAACTTCCTAACTTCCATGGTATCTAACAAAAAAAAAAAAACTGTGTCAGTGGTTGCAGTTTCTCTCACAATACAATAGACTGCCGATGACAGGGAGATCGGGGCTCGAATCTCTAAGGAAATGCACCAGTTTTTGCCAAGAGCCTGATCCTAAAAACTTGCCTGCTGAGCTGTGCTGTACTGCTCGCGGTGGACAGACAATACAGCCCGGTAGAATGCTCCATCTTGGGTGTCCCTTGGGATGCAGTTGACATACTGCTCCATGGAATCCCACTGACCCAACCCCCAAGCCGCAGCGGCTGCCATCCGAGACATGCGCTGCCTTCCATCGTCCTTTAGCTGGTTCCAATGCTGATTGGCCACAGAGTGAAGCTGACCCCTGGGACATTAACAACCAAAAATATATTCTCTGGAAAGTTCAGAACTAGTTTGTTATAGGTCAGTTCAGAGAAAGCATCTCACCACTCCCCAAGTGCCTCCAGGCACCTCATCTGCCCCAGTGACAGCTCAATGTCATCAAGGTTGGTCTCAAGTCGCTCCTGGTACAGCTTGAGAGCTACCTCCCAGTTGTGGAGTTTCTCGTACCAGCGCTCCTGAACCTTCAGATCGGATGCCTGGTGACTCATCACATACTCCAGCAGGCCTGACAACATTATATATCTCTTGCATTTCAACAATATCATTTTTAACTGAGAAATTACTAATTATCTTGAAAGATCTAAATAATTGTAAACTGAGTCAGACGTTCCTAGAATAGGCCCATTCACATATTTTACTACAAATTTACAGGTGAGCAAACATTTACATTAAAATACTTATAAAATAAAAAAATGTGACGGTTACCCACTGTAGGGGTATTTCTTACTGATTGGCTTAATATTATTAGACATTAATTTTCATTCATTACACCTTTTCTTTGTTGTTGCGTCTAACTCACTACCTGTTTGAGTTATATGCAATGTGTTAATTTAGAGGAAGTGTACCTACAATTGCATGAAGGGAGAGTGGTAAACCATTTAGAACCCCCCCTCCCCCATACACTTGACCGGGATTCAAATCCCAATCTCCCGGTCATCAGCAGTTAAGTTTATTACGAGAGTGACATCTTAGACCACATATACACATATTCAAGTCAAACTAAATCAACTGTTTTATTGTATTAACTATAAAAACACTGAAATGTTGTGAGATGTGTTTTATTAACTTTTGCTTATTTCGATGGCTATCAAAACATATTTTAAAGTTCATTATAGCATTGATAAATCTATAATATATATGCAAAATAATTTTTTTTTTTTTTTGTAATTGACTTCTTTGCCATTTAAACCAGGAAATCAAACCAAAATACTTCTCGGTTCTGTTTCCTGTTCTGACTCTTCAAACAAAATTTTTAAGATTCTGGTTCTGATTCTAGAAAAATAAAAGTTTCTGTTCTTTTCAGTTATTAATTAGGTTTTGGTTCTGGTTCTTAAAAATGTATATTTACTAGCTTTAGTTTCATTAACTTATTTGTAAGACAAGGTAAACTAGACTTAATTTCGCCAAAATGTTTAAAAATAAAGACAATAAATAAATAAAACATAATATACTACAAAACCAAGTTGTTTGTATGTAAAATACAAATAATTCAGGAGCTTGATAACTGCATAATGTATTTAAAATTCCGGGTTCCATTTGAGGAGGAGATTATTTTATTTTATTTTTGTTTGCTAGATCTCTAAAAAAATAATAAAAATATGGCCTCTGTGGTTTAGTGATCAAATTTCTGGCTACAGATCCAGAAGTCCCGGGTTAGATCCCCAGCACTTCCAGACTTTTCTGTGATTTTGTAGGTCTAGAACGAGGTCAAAATCAGCTTCATGAGAATAAATAAGGTGATACTTGAATAAAATAAAGGATCCGGTCTAGAAAACTGAGATTAATGGTGAAAGGGTTTGGTCGTGCTAAACACATGGCACCCTATATCAGCAGAAGTTGGCACTATCTTCACCAACATATGGAGGCTGCTTGTTTGGTATGGCTCAATTGCGGGCTGATTCCATAGAAATTACTTTATAATTTTTAAAAATAATTTCATTTTATTTTTGAATTAATATACAAAAAACTTTATTATATGTGTATTTTCAATTGGAAAAGCTGGTTTTATACAACCAAACCAGTTACCATTTCAGAACGAAAAGGAAATAATGTAGACCTATCCAATTTTAGTGAATTTGTCTAAAAAACTTAAATCAGCTATAGTGTGTCTATCAACTCTTTTTATGTATAAAACATTATTTTAAACTTTATTAACAAATACTAAAATAATGTTGCAGCAATATACGTGATTTCAATTCAAACCTTTTAAATTTTCAATATTAATACTACTACCCGCCTCGGTGGCGTAGTTGGCTAACGCGCTAGTCGTGTTGAGCTCGAACGCCGAGGACGGGGAGATCGAGGTTCGAATCTCGGTCGGGTGAACTGGGGGTGGTTTTTCCTAAATGGTTTTCCACTCTCCCTCCACGCAAATGCGGGTTCACTTCCTCTAAATTCAACCCTCCCAATTCCTAATCCATTAGAGTAATTAGTACTTAAGCGTATAACCCGAACGGGTAGTAAGACGCGGTGCTAAATAAAAAAAAAAATATATTAATACTTTTTTGCCCTTAATTTGTAGACATATCAAAATAATGAATGAGTTTGCAGGTTTACAATATATAAATTTTTATAATTTATCTTAAGAACCATCTTAATAATATCCTTGATGTGTCACTCACTCTTTTATGTCATCTAAAGAAATTCCACACTGAATAATATTTATTTCGCCTCATCTATTAAATAATTCAAATAATCAACTATTAATAAAACTATGAAAGCCTGTATGAACTACACACAATGGACATAAACTCTGGATGACTTTTTACTTGATATGTGAAGGCATTGTGAAAGATTAACAATTTTTGACTCCCCAACTTTACCCTTACAAGCAATCTGCCTGTCCAACAACCACTTAAAATTGTTCAACTTTTAAGAATAGCCCTTTTAAATAAATTTCTTCATATTTAGTTTAGATTTCTTGTACAACTGAAATGGGCTCTCTCTCATTTCTTGGTACTCAGCCTTCTTAGATGTGTTTTATGTCATTCAAAGATAAATAAATACATCTTACTAAGCTCATAACCTAAAGAGTAAATTGAGAAAACCCTACATAACCCGAAAATAATCATTCCTAACAAATTTGAACTCATTAGTGCTTACTTCTATGTGCTCACTGATACTTCTATAATCCCTTGGAAAATAAATGTTTAAGTTTCAGAAAGAAGGGTATAAAAATGCAACTATACTTTTTTAATATATATAAAACATAAGAACCAATAAGAACCTTTATTAATGTGTACAAATGTTTTATTTGTCATTTTTTTCTTCTAAAAATTTGAAAAAAAAAAGTTTTATGTAGAAAAACTACCACAAAGTTTTTTTTTTTATTCTGCTTCTATAAAACAAAATAAAGTCCATACAAAATCTTAAAGATCATACATGACTCCATAATAAACACACACACAAAGTGTTTTATGTCAAAAATTATTCTCATAGTAAAGATTCAAAATATCATAAATTTGGCCGATATCTAACACTTCACCATGTAATTTCATGCCGGTGTGCAATGTGTTAAAATTATAACAATTAAATTTGTAATACAATTTATTTACTGAGTTGTTATATCGAAATCAAACTTTCTATTTAACAAAATCCAATAATTTATTTAACCAAATATCAGGATGACTAACTATCTAACATTATTCAAATTGCTTTGTCTTAAGTTTAAAGTAAAGTCACTAGCATTAGTGAAGAGGACATAATTCAGAAGAACTATGTCAGCATTTAATTCGAGAAATATATTAAAAAACCAATTCTTTAAGCAGACATTTAGGATTAAGCCACAATTCCCTAGCTCAATGTTGGATACCTTGAAGATGTTTAGAACGACAACAGTACCTGCTGCGGCCTCCTTCTGTTGCAGTTTGTTGTTGATAGAGATGAGAGACTCGAACACTTGAGAGTTAGGGCCCTTATGGAATTCATCTTCCTTGTAATGCAGGGCCTTAGCATAGGCTCTGCAATGCATTGCTCTCTCTCCCAGCAGCTGCGGGTCCAAAGGGAGGGGGCCCTACAACACAGAAAAAAGTTAATAATATGGAGAATGAATTTGATTATTTGACACCTCCACCTCGGCCCAGTGACTAAATAATTTTATAGTAAAGGAAATTGATAAAACTAAAGAAAAAGGAAAAATAAACTACTAATAGTAAATATGATGAAGAAAGCCCACCTAGAGAAAGAGTTTTATCAATTTCCTTTATTATAAAATTATTTGACACTAAGTTTTTTTAAACTGAATTTGAATCTTAGTGAATATGGTAAACATTAGAATGATCAGTCAAGTTTACGGTGTTTTTTTACTCGTAAAAAACTATGAAAAACTAAAAAAAATTAAGTAATAATTTGAACATCAAAAGTTAAAAGCTTAGAAACAATATTGTATTAGAATATTGAGTGTATTTTGTGTTCAAATTTGTTATGTTTATGAATGAGGCCTAGCCCCAATAACAGCCCTGTGGTACCTTGTCGCAGTGCTCCATGAACTCGGCAAGGTTAAGGATGGTCTGGGTAATCTCTGGGAGATCTGGAACAAGAAGGGCCTGCTCCAAACTTTGGATCAGTTCCTTTTGAAGGGCCTCACTAAGTTCTGTCCAGCACGATACAAACGCTGCATTGAACAGGTCCCGCGGCAGCTGAGAGTATGTCTGGGCCAACGCCCAGCATGACCTAAGTGTAAAAAAAGCAGTTTGGATCGGAATTAGCCAAAGTATAAAGGAGTCACAGACTAATGCTATGCTCCAAAATGAAAAATATTAGTCACTTGTTGGAACTTGGCAAGTGCCTTCTTCTTACCCAGATAATTTAAATCCTGGTGCTAGAGTTGGTGTACAAAGTACTATAATTCTATGTCCAAGCTAGTATGCATGTCACATGCTAACTCTCTGTTCAGAAAGTTCATTTAATATTTTTTTAAAAGTCCACACAAACCCAACCAATTTATGACTTTACATTATATATTCTAGCCGTCCTGTATCCTTTATGTTCCATTTTTGGAAGCAAGTTATATAATCACTACTAGTTTGCTAGACCTATAATAGCTTCACAGCTCCATTAGCTGTCATTTTTCAAGGTTCCTGCCGAGCCTTCGCGGCGACCGTAGCCACTGAAGTTAGCCTGATGATCCACTGTGCAATAGTGTATGGAAAGATACTACAGAAAAGAATTAGGAGAACAGTGAAAGAAGGATTTAGGAGAGAACAGTGTGGCTTCAGACCAGAAAGGTCCACAGTAGATCTCATATTTGTGGTATGGTAACTGCAAATGAGAGACTTTGAGTATGGGAAGGATCTACTGACGGCTTTCCTGGATGTTAAAAAAGCCAATGACAGTATAAACAGATGTAGAGTATGAGAAGCACTGAAGAAGAAAGGAATGAGGGATAAGATGGTAAGTATAGTGAGAAATATGAACAAAGGGAGTGTGAGCTGTGTTAAAGTGGGAGGGAAGAGGACAGAGAGGTTTGAGTTGAGAAATGGCCTGAAGCAAAGAAGTGAACTCTTCCCAATAACTGTTCATTGTAGTGATGAATGAAATAATGAAGGAAGTGATAGAAATAATCTCGGAGTAAAGTATGGAAACAATGGTGTTTGTAGATGACATGATGGTATGGAGCAAAGAGGAGAGAGAAGTTCAGGAGCAGTTGGATAGGTGGGATGAAGTAGTGGAGCGGTATGGAATGAGGTTTAATGTAAGGAAGAATGAGATGCTATGACAAGGAAGAGGGACAGGTGCATGACTGGTGTGACAGTAGGAGGGGAGAGGTTGAAGATAGTGTAAGGCATTAAATACCTGAGAGGAACGTGGAAGAAACAAAAGAGAAATCTGTGAGAGAAGGAGGTAAGTAGAAGCTTTTTTCGGAAGTGTGAGAAGTATAATTTGGAAAGCAGGGATGTGCCGAGGAAGTGTGAAGGAGAGATCTACAGGACGTACTATGTATCAATATTGACATATGCAGCGAATACATGGATAATGAAGGAGCAGAGTAAAAGCAGAATTCAAGCCTGTGAAATGAAATTTTTGAGAAGTACTAGAGGAGTGACAAGGATTGATTGGTTGAGAAATGAAAATGTAGGAAGAATAGTTAAGGAGGAGCCAGTGAAGAACAGGATAGAGAAACACAACTAAGGTGGTACGATTATGTAAGGAGAATGGAGGAGAAGATACCAAAGAAGATGCTGGATATTGAAGTGGGGAGCAGGAGGCCAAGAGAAAGAAGTGTGGAGGAGCGAGGAGAAGACTGGGTCATTGTGGAGGCGGAGAGGTGGTGGGGAGAAAGGATACATTGTAAAGGCTTATGTTCCAAACAGACCCTGCAAGTGGCTGCAAGCTGTTCATGATGATGATCTAGCCTTGCTCTTATACATTTTTTCTATATATTATGTAATTTGTAGATTCCTTCTCTAACAGTACTCTATTTGGTTTTCTTTTCGTTGCTTGTTTTACACTTACTCCTGGGGAGTTAATATAGAATAAAGCTAAGGTTAAACCGAGCATTAAAGATGAAGTTTCCTAGAAACTGGCGACTCACTCAACCAGCGGTAGTAACCAGTTGTAACGGCAGACCTTGCACTGGTTCTTCTAGTTGTGGGTGGAGCTGTTTTCCTAGTGACTGCTAACTGCACTTGCAAGATTTGGGTTATAGCTGTTGGCTGTAAAAGCTCCTCTTTGGGCCAGTCAAGTCACGGTTGTGTCGCTTCACATTTTTATAATTTGTCTATGTGTTATAGAAGACACCATTCAGAAATATTATCATAAGAATAACATGGACTGACACAGAACATGATGATTTGGATAAAGAAGACTTTGTTTGGTAATTCAAATCAAGGCTGTGGTCAAGGTGTGTTGGTTTGTTTTATATCCCTAGCTTAGCTTATGGCGTGCAATGGCACAATGAAAGAAAATTGAAAAATTAATAGAGATGATTAAGACATATCTGCTTTATATGATCATGGGCAAAAAGATTGCAAAAACAGACAAATAAAGAACATTTGGAAAATTATTTAATGAATGGGTTTTTCTTTTTTTACTTATGTTGTTCAACCAATTTTTCTGTTTTTATTTTTCAGTGGATCTTAGTACCTATTTGAGTTGCACGCAAACTTCTCCATCCCCCTCCCTTTAAATTCAAAATTAAATTTGCGTATTTTTTTATGATTATATTAAATTAAATCACAATTAGTTCAGACACGTATAACCTGAATGGGTTTAGTAAGATGTTGTGATGAAAAAGAGGAAGTTATTCTGTATTCTCGACGTGATGCTTATTATATGAACAACTATAAACCGGGTAGTCTTGTAAAACACTGGCTAGTAGAAACGACAGGTCACGCCAGTCAACAGTTCCTGGGAAACTCCACCTTAACAGTTTATTTTCTTAAAAGAAACAACTATTACATCATATTCGTCCAGTGGCAGCATTGAAATATATGAACTGTGTATCTATCAGATGGCAGTAGTGTAAAGTGCTGTTCATTATAGAATCATTGCCAGGAGTGTTGGATAAGGGTGTAAATACCGCAATGCAGGTGACGGAGACTCCTTCAAAAGCTCGATGCTGAGTCTCCGCAGCCACTCCAACCAATCATCTTTAGAGACCCTCCTGGTAGCTGTCCATGCCCTCTGAAGGTTCCCAGCAGACACGTGGAGCTGGAAGGAAACAAACCTCTTTCAATAAGAGTCCTCTTTATCATGGTTTATTGGACAAGAGAGATTAAATTGCTGATTGTAAGCACTGACATTATTTCCCCTCCTGATCATGTCCCCCCATGCTAGATAATTAAAGTCACCCTCTTGATAGTGGTGGTGTCCGAGGACGTCAAGGCCAGGTCTCTGTTCTTGTGTCGAGACAATCTGTGTCTCATCAGCAAGTAGTCCTCCTCCTCTGCGATGGTGGTCTCCTGGAAACATTCGTAGGATTAACTCAAACACTGTGGGAACATATGCAGGATTAAACAAGGTAGGGTGGAAACATTTGCAGGTAACACATCTACAAGGTAAAATCATATATTGTGGAAACAACTGCAAGATTAACTTAGGTACTGAGTAAACAAGGCTAGAATTATATTCATGCATAATACATAACTAATAGTGAATAGTGTACAAGAAGCTGAAAACACTATTTTCAATGATAGTCTTCAAAAGTGATACATAGTGAATAGGAGACAATGCATGAAGTTAATTTAATTTAAACTTTTTATGTATTATTCACATAGTTGAACATAAACAACCCTTTAACTTGAAACATTTTAGCCAAGGAAAACGAGAGGAGAGGCTTTAGCCAATTAAAGACCAGTATACACACCAGATGAAAAATAAATTCAGTTTATGTTTGAAAAACCTTGTAGTAGACAGGCTTGTTTTGTTACTAACAAATGTTCTTTGTTTTAGCATCAATGATTAAGATAGTAGATATGATTCAAAATAAAGGGAAAATATTACATTTTTTGTTTTGTTTGTAGCACCGCATCTTATTACCTATTCAGGTTATACACATATATACTAATTACAATACTGAATTAGGAATGATGAAGGTTTAATTTAGAGGACGTTTACCCGAATTTGTGTAGAGAGAAAGTGGAAAATCATTTTAAAAAAGCCATCCTCCGTACACCTGATCGGGATTCTAACCCCGATCTTCCTGTCATTGGCAGTCTAGTTGATATTATATTTTTGATTATGTTAATGACAATTAAGTCTAGCATAATATGCATTCCTAACACACTAGAGTACATAGGTGTATAACCGGAGTGAGTAATAAGACCCGGTGCTTAAAAGAACATTGCTAAAAGTAATAAAAACAATAAAAAATAAATAGGAGTGTGCGCAAATAGCATTTTTTTTATTAAATCAAATAAAAAAATTGAATTAATATCAAATAATATAATTAATAAAATAGTTTATTTGATTACATTTTTGATGGAAATTATTTTTATTAGTTAATTTCTTTTGAAAATTGTGTTTTATATTTAATTATTTGCATAGGGAAAAAAAAATACTACAAAACATAATGTTTGGCATCTCTTCAGTGTGCTCTAATTATGGAACTGCAAACTATTATCTAGGTTTAAAAGTTACTTTTCTTAAAGGTTCTCTCTAGATTTGACACCCCTTATACTCTACTCCCTGTCTGGCTCATCAACAACAGACACGCTGAACTCTCATAAATGGGTGACATTGGCAAGATACTTCCTTTCCCCCTTTCCTTACATTTTCACACCCTGACCGGTAGTAGAATATATCTGTCCTCCTCTAAATCTTACAAGCTCTTTCACTTGCTGAACCCAACAAATCACTGTTGATAGACAGAGCACAATAAGTCATGCGCCTCTTAACTTGTTTGTCTCTCTACAAGTGGTAAAATAACCCCATCCCAGCCACCAAGTTTGCTAAATAACAAAGAAGAAGACTGTCTACAAAAGAGATTAACAGTGATGAGTCAGCAGTAACTGCTAGAACATGAGCACCACCCTTTGTTTTGTTTCTTGGAGCATTATGTTTTGTTTCCCCGCCCTAAACTTTTTGGTAAAGGGTCAATCCTGCCCGCGGGAATAGATAAATTCCCGACATTTTCCATTTTCCCAAGGGTTCGGGATCCCTTCCACCCCTATTTTGAACTAAATTATGTAATTGTTTTATTACTTTGTCGAAAACAGTATAATTTTCTCGGCTCACCATATTTTATCCCTCACTATAATTATTGTCTCATCTATAACTTTATCTCATCAGTCACAGTGAGTATTTTGTTTATCATTGTGACTGTCTTGTCTATTACTGTGATTGTCTCATATATTACCGTGATTACCGTATATCATTGTGATTGGTCAATCTCTCACTATGAGTGTCTCATCTCTCAGTATAATTGTGTCTCTTAATGTATCTCATCACTCACTGTGAGTATCTTGCAGCTAAGAACCTCATATCTCTGGCAATTGATCTTGTGTTTGGTGACCACTCTGTGTACCAGCGGTATGAATATCTGGTACTTCCTGCCCAGCTGCACCACCAGCGCACACAGGGTCTCCATGCCAGTGGCCCTGAGCTCAGGACAGGAGTCCAAGGTTCGTACTAGCGGGTGGATGATTCGAGATGCCATGTCTGTGAAGTCAAGCGTGTCTGCTAGGTGGTCCACTGTTTCAAGAGCTACACGGCACACCGGCACGGGACAATCAGCTGCATCGAACAGTCGTACAATAGGGGGAAGCACTAGATGCAGGTAGTCATCTAGATTATTGCCGAACTTCTGCAGAGCCAACAGCAGCTGAAACATAAATACTAGAGTTACTTTGGCACAGTCAAGAGAGTGAGAACAATGGTCTTAAAACAATGACCTACAACATCCTGACAAGTAATGGTGGCTCATATTTAAATCTTGGTCATGAATATCAAGCAATGACTTATTCCAAAATGGATAGAAGACAGGAAGATGTCACCTTTGTGCATTGGATTCTTATCACATTTTTCCTCTTCCCTAGGTGGGCTTTCTTCATTAAATTTACATTTATCAGTTTATTTTTCCTTTTTCTTTATTTACATCAATTTCAATTTTATAAGATTATTTAGCCATTGGGCCACCTCATTTTTGAACAATTCAATTACTTCAGAATTTTTCCATTTGAATATTAATTTGTAATGCATAGAACAGCTCAGAATGACAATAAATGACCATAAATTAAGTATTTTAGCTGTAAATATATTTATTGTAGAAGCTTTGATTTTTTTATAAGTAAAGTCAAAGCCAAGTGGAAGTTTCGAAGCTTCACACACCCCTATGAAGCACAATATCAGTGGTTCATGATTCACTATTATATTCCAAGTCCCAAATATTAATAGCCCGAGTGTTTTAAATGAGTGTGAAAAAATTCAAACATATATAAACTCAAAGCAGAACAAAATAAGTTACAAGACTTTGTTTAGCAACTAGAGTTAGAGATTTTTGCACACAAACCAGAGCCAACCCCACAAATATATAAACATTAGATTGAAAATCCTGGCAGATTTAGATGTACATTAGTGTTTCTGGTTTTGAGTTGAGAGACTGGAGGTTGATACCCAACTAAGTACATTAAGGTTGTTTATTTTGCTAATTGGTTCAACATCTTTTTTATTTAAAAATATACCACTTGAAGCTAATTTATGTTTCCGAACATCTAGTTCGGTTTTTAAGTGAGTAAAAGCCTCTTGGAACTGATTACCTTGACAGTGACAATTCTATCCTTGCTAGTGTCATGCATGAGGACCCTCAATATCTGTGGCATGAGTTGAGGTAGGTATATCTTGAACTCCGCCCCTAGAGCAACGGCAATATGCTCCACCAAAAGTATCAGTGTACTCTGCAGGGGACTATTGATAGTCCAAAACTCCTGGAAAAACATAACCAACAAACACACTAATGATGCAGCACAGAACATCAATTAAGGGTGTTAGATATATAATGGACACTTTTAATAGCACAACTAAATATGTTGAGTCCCAAAAGATGTGTTTGAAGATAATCTGTAGCAAGACACAAAGAATCACTGCTCAAATTTAAATATTTTAATTTGAAGTCAAAAATGTACATATCTATAATTCTAAAGGGAGAGAGCTTTAAATAAAACCTCGTGGCATATGAATAAATTAAAGTAGAAGTGTTGGACCCTTAAGCTGTTGATTTGAGTGTCATGCGTGTAACAAGGAAATGCTAGTTATTTCATTACTAAGTGAGCATTTAACTAAATAAATGGTACGGCACACCGCACAGACTTTCTCTCTCTTTCTATAAACTCCTAAGATTTCTGAATGGAATAATGTACATTGTATCATCACCACTCCACATAAGAACACGCATAAAAAAATATACAATGATATAGAATCAATGAGAAAAGAGGCGCATCTTTGTCCACCTAAGAGCATTTCAAACAGTTTAATGTCTTCCACAAGGGTCAACACTTCGTATTAAAATTTCGATTTCTGGTTAAAATTTTAACATTTTATAAGGTGTTGCAGATCTTCAAGTCATCGCATTGATATTTAATTATTCATTTATACATTTTGACCAATAAAAAATGTAAATATTGACTATTGAGTCTAAAATGGAGATAGATCATTGCTATGCAAACATTTCTCCTAAGAGATTTAAGGAAAAATAACATACTTTTTTAGATACTTATATTTAATTACTCTATGGCATTGGAGAATTATTGCGTTAAGACTTAAGTAGTATATGTTTACAACTAAAGCTCACAAAATTGTATTAATATATTTGCAAATATCTCAGAAACTGCTGCTTTTATAAAAATATATGTCAAATAAATTTTTTTTATTTCTGATAGTCCTACAATTTTGCAATGATAAGTTGTTTAGTTTCTCCAATAGTTGTGGAGATACGGAAATTAACGCTTCTGTAAAGTACAATAAAAATCATTTTCATAGGAAAATGAAAATAGCCAGTTTATTTATAATCTTAATCAACGCCTAGATACGAATTTTAATCAAAATCGTTTGAGTAGATTTTGAGAAAACCAAATTTTTCTCTTTTCGCCCTTCAGTAAACTACCCTTAATTTTAAGTTTTTATAGACACACAGACAGACGGCATTTCAAAGACTATTTTTTAGGGTTCGGGGGGTCATGATACGTCGACATCCATCAACATTTCAGGTTAGTTTTTTTTTACGGTCGCAATACTTAAACTTTAATGTCCAAAAAGTTAAAAAAATTCATATAATTGCGTATAGATTGAAAGTTATTGATTTTATAAAAATAT
This sequence comes from Timema podura, assembly GCA_033556935.1. NCBI lineage: Eukaryota > Metazoa > Arthropoda > Insecta > Phasmatodea > Timematidae > Timema > Timema podura. The sequence goes on along the minus strand of JAVRXN010000003.1, from coordinate 19,839,162 downwards.
GTTTCGGATAAAATATCTGTATTATAAATATATATACATATTTGTAATGCTAAGTAATTTCATATCTCAAATAGTTTCGGAGCTATTTAAAAAAATGTTAATTGACGCATCAGACCGGAGCCCTTAAAGCCATTTTGCCGAAATATTGAGGGTAGCCATTTTGTTTGGAATATTTATTAATGTTCATAAATGAAATTTAATCAAAATCGTTGGAGCCGATTTTGAGAAAATCGACTTTTTCTCTTTTTGCCCTTCAGTAAACTACCCTTAATTTTAAGTTTTAATAGACACACAGACAGACGGCATTGCAAAGACTATTTTTTAGGGTTCGGGGGGTCATGATACGTCGAAATCCATCAACATTTCAGGTTAGTTTTTTTTACGATCGCAATACTTAAGCTTTAATGTCCAAAAAGCTAAAAATATATATATAATTGCGTATAGATTAAAAATTATTGATTTTATAAAAATATGTTTCGAATAAAATATTTGTATTATAAATATATATACATATTTGTAATGCTAAGTAATTTCATATCTCAAATAGTTTCGGAGCTATTTAAAAAAATGTTAATTGACGCATCAGACCGGAGCCCTTAAAGCCATTTTGCCGAAATATTGAGGGTAGCCATTTTGTTTGGAATATTTATTAATGTTCATAAATGAAATTTAATCAAAATCGTTGGAGCCGATTTTGAGAAAATCGACTTTTTTTCTTTTTGCCCTTCGGTAAACTACCCTTAATTTTAAGTTTTAATAGACACACAGACAGACGGCATTGCAAAGACTATTTTTTAGGGTTCGGGGGGTCATGAGACGTCGAAATCCATCAACATTTCAGGTTAGTTTTTTTTACGATCGCAATACTTAAGCTTTAATGTCCAAAAAGCTAAAAATATATATATAATTGCGTATAGATTAAAAATTATTGATTTTATAAAAATATGTTTCGAATAAAATATTTGTATTATAAATATATATACATATTTGTAATGCTAAGTAATTTCATATCTCAAATAGTTTCGGAGCTATTATAAAAAATGTTAATTTACGCATCAGACCGGAGCCCTTAAAGCGATTTTGCCGAAATATTGAGGGTAGCCATTTTGTTTGGAATATTTATTAATGTTCATAAATGAAATTTAATCAAAATCGTTAGAGCCGATTTTGAGAAAATCGACTTTTTCTCTTTTTTCCCTTCAGTAAACTACCCTTAATTTTAGGGGTAGATGTCCAATTCCAAAAACCCCTCGGGGCAACCCTATGAAAACCCAAGATATCAAGTTTCAGCTCAATCGGTAAAATAGTTTAGGCTCTAGTTGGAGGTACAGACAGACAGACAGACAGACAGACAGACAGACAGACAGACAGACAGACAGACAGACAGACAGACAGACAGACGGAAATTCAAAAACCACTTTTTCGGATTCAGGAAGTCATGAAACGTCAAAATTCATCAAAATCTCGACTTCGATTTTTTTGACGATCACAATACTTTCTCTACCTGTAAGATAGAGAGAAAGTAAAAATGAAAACTAGTACTTAATTAAATTTGTCACCAATGTGTTTATTAAAAAATCAAATGTTACAAATTTATTCAGAGTTCATGTACAAACCTTTATCAGTGTAAATATATCATCCAGATAGTTTCGGATGTGCTGCTTGACAATGGCTATCAGTACTGCCAACTGTTGGAAGAGGAACTCCCTGAAGTTAACGTCCGCCGAACGCACCACATTCAGAAAGCTGGGCATCACTTGGGAGATATATGGGACACACTTGATACCCAGAGACTTGAATATAAATGTCACGGCCTAAAACAACAGAGAAAAACCAAATATGTAATTTAAAATATTTGTTGGTATCAAGAGAACCAAAATATGAGCTTAGCTAAAGAAAAAAAAATTGTTGTGTGAAAAAAGATTTTATCTACCAACATTATAAATCAAAAAAAACCTTGAATTCTTAACGAAATTTGAGAAAAAAAAAATATATCGCTTACAAATTTATAATTCAAATTTTTAAAGTTCCTTAGACCGTATATTGGTGGCTCAGCACAGCACAATTATAGGATACACTTAGACCCTAAAATATTAATTTGCCACTTAATTGAAGGTATTAATGTTAAAAAAAAGTTAACATTTAATTACTATTCATAGTTTTAGAGCAACTTGCATCCATGTTGTTTTTTATTTGGATTTGAGAGTCAGGACAAAACAATGATTTTGAATCGAGATTTGGATTTTTAAAATAGTGGATTTGACTCATCTCTATATATTAACAAAAACTAATGAGCTAATAGGTTATGGATGAGAAATGTTAAATTTAGAAGAAGTGACCCGCATTTGCGTGGAGAGAGAGAGTGGGGAAACCTAGAGGAAAAAAAACACCTAAATTTACCAGACCCGGATCGAACCAAGATTTCACTGTATTCAGCAGTCTAGTCTATTGCGAGAATAGCACCTTAGACCACACAGCCACTGAAGCAAGTAATTCTTTAGTTGCTATATAAAATCTATATAGTAAATGTATTTTATTAATATTTTGTTTTAATGTAAATTCATATTTACTTAAGTGGTAGATTAGTGGTTTGGGATCTGGTTAATATTGACCCATAATGATGTTAGTTTAAATCCCTAGAAAGTGTAATCTAGCTTTAAAAAATTTTAAATTCCAAAATTGAAACAAAAAAATTCTTTTAAATTTTGCTTTAACTTTTTTTTAAATATATTTAATATCATAATTAATAATTCAAGAGCTTCGAAGTACCCAGTCCTAAAATGACCTTACCAATAGCAAAGTAACTCTTTGCTAGATGGTTGGTGGCCACTGGTAGCATACAATCTTGGCCTCTAGCCACGAAGACAAATTAGATTTGTGAAGGGGCAAAAAATCACCCATTAGTTTCCTTTAATCCTATTTCTTCTTAATTTACCTATCACCCTCTTTGTTTTTGTACCCATTTGGGTTATATGTTAAGAGAGTAGGAATGGGAGATAACATTTGAGAAAAAATGTGTATGCATTTGTGTGTGTGTGTGTGTGGGGGGGGGGGGTAGGAAAACCACTTAGGAAAAACCAAATGCAGTACACTCAATCAGGATCAAGCAATCTCATATCAAGAGAAAGTATTGACATAGTGAACATTTTATACCTCAAGATTATGATGAATCTTTACATTCTATGTGTGACCAAGCACAAAAAGTGGATTTTACAGTTCTATTTGTCCCTAGTCACAGATATGAAACAGTTTGATGGCTGATTTTTTTAAATTCAAACATTTTGAAAAAAACTTTAACGATTTTGTTTAATATGTATATCTACAGAGTGTTTGACATCACATATAAAGCCATATTTTTTTTGGTGAAGATTTGAGGTGGTTTACTGCTAAATGAAAACTTTTTTTTTAATCTTACTATTTTAAAAAATGGCTCTAGTTATTTGGTTTATAATAGGTATTTATTAACACACACACATACAAAACCAGTTTTTTTTAAACATTTTAGTTTAGTTAGCTCATGATTTATTTTTGTAAAATTTGAATTTAAAAAAATAGTCCATGAGAACAATAACATTTTAAAAATTATCACCCCCTTTAGGCTTATGTTTATATTTCAGATTCATAACTTTAGTCTAAACGTAGCCTTTACATTCATTCCAATAAAAAAATAATTTTATGATAAAATTAAAATCCTGTATACTTAACAGAAGACAGTGTTAATTTAACTTTAGAAAATTAATATCAATAATGAACATTAAATACAAATGTGACATTGACATCTTTAATTGTAACTTTTTTATATTAGTTTGTTTACAAAAAAATCCTGGGAAATAACTTTTCCTGCCAGAATTTCGAGGACATCCAATTTCCCAAAGTTCAGAATCTCGCACATGCCTAGTATGTGGGAATAGTTTTTCATGATAAATAATGTTTTTATTTTTACAAATTAAAAATGATTTTAGGGTGGTTTATAAACACACTTATTTTTAAAATTTGTTAAAATATTTGAAAATTTTGTTTAAAATACATTAACAGGGAATGTTTATTCTGATTAACAAGATTCATCATGATCATCTGTTTCCAGTCTGTGGCTAGATCAGTTTAGTAAAATGCCTCAAGAATACATGTTTGTTTTTATGAGGAAAACTTATTTAAGGGTAGTTTATTGAAAACCTATTTTTGAAAATTGTCTTCCAATTCAATATCCCACTATCCATAATGACTTAAACAAATTACTAGACATAAAATTGTATTGCAGATATGTTGATGACATCCTAATTGTATATGATAACAACTCTAACCCATCTGAAATTTCCACAATTGTCAATAATATTCACCCTAATCTTTCTTTCACCATTGAATACGAAAACAATCACAGTATCAACTACCTCGACCTCAACATTTCCAAGAACCCCAACAATCAATTCATATATAAAATATACAGGAAACCTACACATACTGATACCATTATTACCAAAAATTCTAATCACCCCACCTCTCACAAACTCTCCGCCTTCAACAGCTTGGTATACCGACTATTAAATATACCATTAAATAAATCCAACTTTAGAACTGAGCTCAATAACATTAAAACAATAGCCACTAACAATGGTTATTCCCACTCCCTTATTTACAAAATAATAAATAAACAAAACAAAAAAACACACAACTTTTCGCCGACCCTTATTAGTGACAACCATAACACCTCTAAAGAAAAAAAGAAATGGGTAAAATTTGTTTACACTGGCCCAGAAACGCATCGCATTACAAATATCATTAAAAAATATAATCCTAATATAGCTTTTTCCACTAACAACAGTATTATTATTATTATTATTATTAGCACCGCGTCTTACTACCTGTTCGGGTTATACGCACTTACGCTAATGTGTAATGGTAGGGTGATTGTGAGATGAAATGGAGGACCTACAGTTTAACGTGGGATCCGAACCACGGTGGAGGCCTGGCATTCCTCACATTCACAAGCTGTGATTAATACACACCTTGTCAGAGGTGAAGGAAGGGTATGGCAATCAGATAAATCTGTGCCAGTACCGAGGATTGAACCCCGGACCCTCAGCACAGAAGTCTGACACCTTACCCTAACAACAGTAAAAAGAAAAATCTTAGCAACAACAATCTAAACAACACCGATAAATATAACAAAAACGGTGTTTACAAACTTTCATGTGACTGTAATAGCATATATATTGGCAAAACTGGACGCAGCTTTAAAGTTCGCTATAAGGAACACATCTCAGATTTCATACATAATAGAACAAAATCAAAATTTGCTGATCATCTCAAACATTCTAACCATCATCCTAAGCCTATCGAACAATGCATGGAACCCCTCCACTTAGCACATAAGGGAACTAAATTGAACACAGCAGAAAACTTTTTTATTCAAGCTGCTGAAATTCAAAATAAATCCATCATCAATGAACAACTACAACAACCTAACCAAATCCTCATAAACTCAATAACACATCTCCCCAAACATATTAAAATCCTATAACCTTCGTTTCCCTGCTCAACCCCTCCAGCGTAGCTAATGACCTGATCGAGCCGGTGTCAAGAAGATTTGTTTACCTTTCATTCCTTTTTCATCCCTAATTTTCCATCCCATCTCTATACTACTCTCTTCTCATGTTTTTAACCCCCCCCCCTTTTACACCAGATTATATTCGGTTTTGTTTACTTCTATCACCATGGCAACATATACTTTCTTACTCTATTCAGCATGTCGCATTTCACACACACTCAGTCCCCATATTCCACTCAGGACACCAACATCGCTCTCGCAATACGACCTTGGTAAGCTTGCTTGTTTATATTCTATACATCTCTATTAATTCACACAATGGTAACATATTCTCTTTAACCTTTTCGATTTTCTATCTGGTTTATAAACTATATTCCTAAAATTTCGTTTTCAGCGCGATGATTATGATACCATGTATCGAAACATGTCGGCAATAATTCAATCGACGTAACACGCAGATGCCAACCAAGGAGGAAGGGAACCCAATACATGTTAAGACTTCGTATCACCGTTTAGATTGATTTTCAATAAGTTATTAATTTGTAAACCACTTATGTATACTGAATAATTCCATTACTCAATACTGTCAAATTTAATTACACCTACCCGTTTCGTTCCATGGTTTTTATTATTTTTATCCAATGTTATTTATGATTATTTATATCAATTGATGGTTTTCTCCAAAGATATTTAAATTTTAATTTGATATCACATAATTTTAAACATGTACAAGGAGTAGAAGTGTACTATTATATTTTAATTGTCATTTTGTCAAATGTTCATTGTTTTTATCTTGCTTTATTATACACCCTACCACACTTTTAATTTTTAACTTAAAAAAAGTGGTCTGCTGTCTTAACTACGAATGAATACTTAGCTAATGTTTATGAGATAACAAAATGTGTATAAAAACACAAGATATTTGGAAGAATATCCACATTTTTTTAAATTCTTACCTGATAGCTACCACAATCATTTCCTTAGGTTGGATGCGGTTCCTCATGTTTGTGTTTTGAAGTAAGGAGTGCCTGTAATTTATTGTGTAATTCTTCCAAGGATGAAATTGACATTCAGAAAAAATTAAAAACTTTTTTTCATCATTCTTAAGTTCTCATAAAGAGTAGCAAAGACACCATGCTCATCACACTTTTGAAGCAATGGTTGTACCCAAATTGTCCTGTTTTATTTTTTATTTTTTATTACGTCTCCTACGAAAGTACCACATGGCAATAAGAATACCTCGATCCATGTTCAAAATCAGACCGAGAGCTCTCTCAGAATTTGGGAAGAAAACACATGTTTAAACCGGACCTGATGAAAACCTGATAGAAATCTGATGCTACTTACTTCTTCAGGTTTTAAACTGGTCCGGCGAAACCTGATAGTGTGAAAGCGCTGTTAGGCAGGCCACAACCTCTTGCTTTCTGCTAACATCAGTATTCCCCCCTCCCCTCGTATTGAACAAAGGACAAGAGTATTTTTAACTCTATGTCACCAGACTATCTGGCTATCCGCTTGTCTCCCTCCCGCCGTAAACATACTTGTCTGGACAGGACTTCTAAGAGATTTATGACAGAGCTATTCAATCTTGCTCTATTTGTAGGGTCTTTTCAGAGTTTCGAATCAAATATTTGGTTGTTAATTATTCGAAATTTCGAATTTTCGCACACCCCTACTACATTTCCTGTACCTTCTTCCAAATATAATACAATTACCTCATAAAGCAGAAAGAAGTTTTCCTTATAGAGATACTAGGGAATATGAGAAAGTTTGTGTGATTGTATCATACTATTTTTTGCCCATATACTGGCTGTTAGTGAGTCAAGGTCATACACATCAACCAATCCTTCCACCGTTTGTTAACTTACCGTTGAGTGAAAGGAAACAAACCCCATTTAACAATAATACATTTTCAACCCTACAGAGAGTATTAAACCAGTAGATAGAGGCATAATGACTTGGCTAAGCTGTCTGACTATGTGCCTATTTGGCATGTGATTACTAAACACAAGATTAATTCAGAAAAATAACTTGAGAAATAACTTAGTAGATAAAAGCCACATAAGCCACTTAGCATTTTAACCTTCAACTTTGGACCTGTACCTCAACTAGAACACCTAGGTGTAGATACACACCTGCACGACCATGGTGTGGTACTGCGCCAGCGTCTGGTCACGTATTATCCTCATGAGAGTGGCGATGGCGATGGCTGGGAAATATTCCTCCAGAGTGGATGAGCTCATGTTGACAAGCATCTCACTAGTTGTCAGGTCTGACAAATACCCAACAAAAACTTTTTATAACACGGAAAAAGAAACAATAATAATAAATAATAATATGAGAAAGTGTTCGTCGTAGCTGTCCCCTCCCCCAAATTTCCACCTCATTCCTTCCTCATGGTTCAAGGTGCTATAATCTTATATATTTACTTAATTACTCACTGGCATTAGGAACTCGAAAGTTCATTGCCACACTTACAAACGTACGCTACCCATCCATACCTTGAGCTAGTTCCGTCTAATGCACCTCATTACACTGTGCCGAGCTAATGGATTTTAGCTCGCACAATCATGTGATTTTTTTCCCCCTTTCAAGAGATGGCTACGTTTCATGAACTATCCTGCAGTTTGGTCTCCCCTTGACCTAAATGTCTATGTGATTGCGTTTCGAGGTCATCGTCTACAAGCTTCATCTAGTTCAAATTGCAGTAGTTAACCACCTCAAGAAAATGCAATGTTAGGGCTTCACAGGCTTTGTATTGCCTCTCTCTCTTTGCTCTCACTGCGCATGCGCTTACCCCCCTTGATGACCGCTCTGCCCTGCACCGTATGATGTGATTGGCTGTCACCTGTTCTCCCCTTTCTTTTTCCCTTTCATTCAGGAAATTGATTTACTATACCGCTCGAGCAGAATAATAAACACAACTTGTAATAATTTACGACTGATCGGGTCTCTAACTGTATCTTCTCTACTGCAGCAGTCCATCTGAGTAGGCCCTGGCCGGAATGGAGTCCAGTGGAGTCATCGTAGGGGCTACCTGAAGGTATCGTCCTGCCACACCTGGATCATCAACACCATTATAGTCTACCGCTGGTGCACAAGATGTGCGCCGCCTGCCCTACCACTGGGGCTACAATCACGCTGCACTCTCTCAGCTGATTTCTACATTCAAGTCGGCCCACGCTCTGACTGTTTTGTGGCCAGACTGGCTAATATCCATCTAAGTACGGTTTGTACTGTTACTCGCTGAGCAGTGTATCTTTTACTATGTAATTCCAAATGTATAGTGATGAGTCATGAGAAGGCTAAGCATCGGCTCAGAATATTTGAAAGTCATGAAGCGCTTGTCTCCTTCTAAGTCTATCGCCTGGATAGGTGATGTAAATTAGTATTGAGCGAGTTTAGCCGACATAAAGTTGCTACAAGAGTCAATTAGGGCAAGATAGTTCAATGAGCAGATATAGTTTCATGTTGACATGTACTACTTGTGTTGTTTATCATGATAAGCGGCTTAACCACACCAGTTAGAGTTATGTTGTAATTATGTTTATATACAGTCGTCAGTATGGCTAATTGGCTAATTAACATTAGATTGGTTGTTTGGCAATGTTCCTGTATTATTAGGAAGGGAACGTCCCAAGTCACTAGTGGGGAGTGGCAGATATGTTTTGATGACCTAATTAGGTCTGTTGGCCTTGGTCATGTTGTCTTGTATTCTATTATTTTGGGATCCTGTATTTTACTACTTATTGTTGGCTCTGCCCTTGGACGGCCTTTATATCACTCAAGTAAGTTTATTTGAAGCCCAGTAGACAGCCTCCTTATGTCGAGTTCTCGTTGTAGTTGGACTTGTTGGATACACCTTGTAGTCAAGTTTTGTTAGTGAGTGTGGCCACTATAGCCCTCGGCTGTATCTATGTTGCCTTAACTGGGGCTAATTATCCCCGTATTTGAGGGACTTGGTTGGCACCTCCTCATTGTGACTGTGATGTTAACTCACTATAAGTTGCCTTAGAAAGAGTGTTTAGTTATTTAATTGATAGATACCTAAGTAGAATGGCTTCTAAAGAGCCTAATTGAGCAAAGCTAATGGGTTAAGGATCATGTGCATTGGGCTACCAGCATTTAATCGCATGACCTCTTCCTTAGGGTCAGTTCAAGGGATGTTCTTAAATGTTTATACTAACAGACCTGCTGCTCCAGTTCGTAGTGGTCAGGGAGTTGTAGGGATTGTCTTCTTGTGAGCTATTAAGATCCTGGATATGGAAACCCAATTGTAATTTGCTTTAGTAAACTACTCTTACTTCATTTGCCTGTGCTTATGGGGCTCATTATACTGGATGTTTTGTTTTCAGTTTATTAAGTATTTTTCTATTTACTAGTTGTGATTCTATACTCTACAATCAAAATATATTTATATGAGAAGACAAGGAAACCTGTTGTGCCTCACTGTTCAGTTGACCCTTGTATCTTTCCTCCGCACTTGCACAGGCCGCGCCACCCACCCTCTCTACTGCCTGGACTGTTCCACAGTACATGTTCTCTGAGCCGTCCATAATGATTTCCCCACTGTACTCAGCGCTTGGCGGCCACTATCGCTCACGTTTTCCCGCACCAATGGGAAGCTCCCTTTTCTCCCATTGAACAAGGCCAGGCAGGAGTGGAGGGTATTTACCACGGTGGTTCCTCGGTCAGAAACTAGTCGGAGAGTGGCTACCCAAGCCGGGCACGCCACCTATTTAAAAGAGCTATTAAATTGTCTCATGTTAGGAAAGAGCAATAGTGTTTATCCCCCTCCCCCCTCCTCTCCCTCTCTCTCTCTCTCTCCTTCTGTTCCACCGCGACTAACGTTGCCGGAACACTCTCGCCAACATTTTTCCAACCCCTACCCACACGTGTCTGAACACAACGTTGCCGTTGTCGTGACATCAACCAGTTACCCTCGAAGCTGCAGCGAGGGATAACAAACCAAATGAACTAACTCTTATGTCTAAAACTGTACTCTTGTTTAAATGACTCTTTAATAAAACTTTGTAATCATTATATTTCTTTCTTTATGTGTTTGTTACCTTCTCTAAACCTTTAGGGAGGGTACAACACCCTATAACTTTCAGGCCATCATCTTTCATACAAATAAAAATGTATTCAAGTCCATTAATATTAGGATGTTCAAAACAATATAATAAATAGAGTGAGTTAAGTATTCAGACAAAACAATATGGGTGTGCGAAGTCCACTTATCCTACTTGAAAGGAAACTAAGCCAAATTAACTTTTTAGGCCTTGCCCTTCTATCCTCTTTTCAATGTTTATATTTACATAGGATGTTGTCTTGAAGTTGCTAAGTTACGGTATTAACATGTTATGTAATTCAATTTTTTTTTAAATTGTTATGTGAACATTACTTTGTAATTAACATAACATCACAGAATGAGAAAAATTGAATATTTGAATTTTTTTCTGTCAATATTTTTATCGGAAAAGATTTGTATTGTCTAATCAATTTTTTTTTCGAAGCACTGTTAAAGTTTTTTGAAGCTTCACACACATCCCTAAGAAATCATAACCTCACCATGACTGGCCTCTGCCTCAGTCTTGTTGTCCGACATGGAGAGTAGCGCTGTGGAGTCGACCTGAGAGTCGATCTGACCCAGATTCATCTTGTGCTTGTACGGGTCCAATGCGCCCAGCAAGCCAAGGACTCGGATAGTCTCACGCCTACAAACATAAAGAGGCAAGTTAGTAGTATGATCCTCACTTATATGTGACTTAGTAAGCAGGGGAATCAGAAGAATGGGACTGAGATAGTTAGCAAAGTGCTAACACAGCTGACTCTAGCCTGGGAGATTGGGGTCCAAATCCCAGTTGGCTGTGAAGTGGGAGGTGTTATTTTCCTTCCCATCCTTGGTTAGGGCAAGTTTTGAAAAGACCAAACAGGCAGTAAAACATGTAGCAGTAGAATAAAAATTATTAGACAGGATAGGGCCAGTAATGGCTATCAGCAACTTAAACTATCAAACCTATGAAACAGGATGAGATGATTTTAATTTTTAAAGAGATAAGCCTGAAAAAAAGGGCAAGAAACAATCGACCCTAGAGCGAAGGAATATTACTCAAGTAACAAGACATGTGTGTACATGAATACTATTATTTTTGTATCCAAGCACTATGGGATCGTGATTTCTTAAGCCAGGGATCAGTATTTTGAATAAATATTACATGCTTAGAATTGTTGTTAGCTTGTTAATTTCTATATAAGTTCGTTCAACACAAAGGCTAATAACTTTATTTACAGTGTTTATAATGAAAGAGTAAATGCACCTGCAAACCCTTGATTAGGGATTGAAAGGATGGAAGCCCATCTCACCTTTGTGGGGGCTCACTGGTCTTGGAACTCTAAGAGAACACACAATACTTACATAAACATGTCTTCAAGCTTTCAGTGGCACAGGGAGCTTGCCATTTAGTTAATACATTAATAAGCATAGTAATCAGTCATGATATTGTGACCAAGATCAAGAAGGAAGGTGTGTTAGCGGTGTTGGAAAGTACCTAGTGTCTACAATTGGCTCTCTAGAAACTCCAAGACAGGTTAGTGAAGAAAAGGGTAGGATGGACTTTGAAGGCAAGCCTGCAAGATAAACAATCAGGATTAGAGGAGACATGTAAAACAAGGTCAAGTACAAGGAATGGACATTTACAAGTTTAAGACCATTCAAAGATAAAATAAAAATTATTTTATCTTAATTTGGCCATTTTTAAGACTTTTAAGAATTCTTAGAAAAAAGCTTGGTTTGATGATCTTTAAAAACAGTCTTCAAGAGAAGCTATATCCTTGTGCGACATGAGTGAAATTCTTAGATAAGTAATATATCAGTGTTTGGTTTTTAATATTCTATTAAAATTAGTATAAAGATTTTTAAAAATTAAATCAAACAGGAAAACATGATATTCTAATTCCCTTGTATAAAAAATCACAAAATGATTACAAATTCAGATAAAAATAATTAATTCACTAATAAAAGTGTCCTCTGGTACATAATATGCCCAGTACAGTATCCTTTATCATTTAAATTACACTTCTTTTTAGCCAAATTAAATCTCACACGTACCTGTAAAATGCATCTTCTTTCTAATCCCTGTCTACTATTTCCTTCTCCTTATGTATTTTCATAAATTCTTGAAACTTCCCGCTTGTTTCAGCTCTACTCCATCTATTTCAATACCCTTACTTACTCTGGTACTATTCATTGTTGAAATGAATTCCAGAAAGTGTGCAAGTGAGAAGAGAAGAATGAAAGTGATCAAAGGAGAAAGAATGGTGGAAGTATATAGGAAGAAGGCATTTTACTAAACTTACCCGGCCACAGGCTGGAAACAGTTGATAGTTGTTTTTTTTAGCATCACACCATACTAACCGTTAGGGCTTGTGCACTAATTAAGCTAATGGGTTAGGGATAAGAAAGGTTGAATTTAGAAAAAGTGTACCCACATTTGCATGGAGAAATAAAGTTGGAAAAAACAGTATTTAGCTCTCTTGTACTAAACTTCAAACCTCACTTCCTTGCTTCAGCACTCCAAACATATAGTAGTAGTACCTGCACAGTGTGGTCTTTATCACCTCACACCATCAGATCATCTGCAAATAGCATTTCTTTTAATTTCGCTTATCCTACTTTTTCTTCTATATTAATATGTAGCATAGCAAAACACTACACAAAAGAAGTTGGTATTTACTCAGTAATAACCATTACCTCTCTTTCGAACCACGTTACTATATCAATATGTCCAGACATATTGATGCACCTTAGATAAGGCATGGTTCCGGCCACCGAACTTGATATGGCCCAGCTTGCTCGAACCTTCTACAATCAAGCGACGGGACCGCGTGACCTTCTTGAACCTGTGATTAGCTTTTGCTAGCATCTAGAACGATCCATGATGGTGTGGAACATTTTGAACATTTTGTCCATGGGGTGCACACAGATTCAGTGCTTCATCAGGTAATTTGTTCTCATCGAACCTTCTGTGGGAGACACACATTGTAATTGGAAGTGCAGTAGCCCCAAGAGGGTATTCTTGGTGGGATATTGAAAATATTATTAATGTGTAAGGTCACTACTTTTCTTTGGGTGCCCGGTAGCCAACACTAACTACAGCACTACTGCGGCACTGTAGGGACCTACATGGTTGGAATGGACCCCGAGCGGTAGGAGTTGGAATGGTTGGTTTGTGGGGAGTGAGACTTGAGTGTTAGTCCAATAATATATATTTATTAATAGATTCAGATGACTAAACTACTACATAGGTAACCGGGTAGATCTCCCGTGATGAGGGAGAAGGCGCAATAGTGGGACTCGCAAACCTTCCTCTACACCCACGATCGACCCTCGGGTGGGGTAAACCACCAGATCACATTTTATTCTGTTGTTAGTCAGTCGTTGCTAGATACCGACCCACATGCACCCAGCATGGCTTCAAACACTCAACTAAAGTCTTATTCTATCGCGTAAACTTGCTGATATTGATATTCCACCAGCTAGGAAGGTCCATCAGTCGCACCATGCTCGCTCGTCAACAGGATGCAAGCTATATGACATATATGCTATTCTCAGCAGGATGGCAACCCAACACTCTCGACTTCCAAGGAAATGTACAAGCGTAGGTTAACCTCTTGCCAGAATAAACCTTAAAATAATCATGCTCTTACAAATGTAAACTAAATTTACTTTTTTAATCTAACTTTTGTCAGATCAAAATTATGTATCAGCCATCTAACAAATATAAAGAGGGGGAGGGGCAGTCTGTAAAATGTTTTAAAATAATTATAGAGTTTTTATCAAGAGACGTTCTGGAAGTATTTTGGTTAATAGTCAATTATAGTAAAATTACTAAATTTAAAAATATTATATATTTCATGGTGTACTTTCTACTCAGTCATAAATGCAGCAGACGCATGGACAATGAATGTAAGAGCGACTAAAAGAGTGGAGGCTGTGGGAATGAATTTTGTGAAGACCATGTTAGCTGTCACGAGAAGAAAAAGGATTATGAATGAAGTTATTCGGGAAAGAGTGGGGGTACAAGGAGTACATGAGATAGAAGAGGAAGCAAGACTGAGATGGTATGGTCATGTAATGAGTATGGCAAAGGTGATAGCACCAAAGAGAATAATGGAAATAAAGTATGAAGGGAAAAGACTGCAAGGGAGACCAAGAACGAGATGGGGGGAGCTAATAACAGAAAGTGTGGAAGTGAGAGGAGAAGAATAAAAGTGATCAAAAGAGGAAGAATGGTGGAAGGATATAGGAAGAAGGCATTTTACTAAACTTACCCGGCCACAGGCTGGAAACAGTTGATAGTTGGTTTTTTTTAGCATTACACCTTACTACCTGTAAGGGCTCATGCACTAGTTAAGCTAATGGGTTAGGGACAATAAAAGTTGAATTTAGAAGAAGTGTACCCACATTTCATGGAGAAATAAAGTGAGAAACCATTTACGGAAAACCAAACACAGTACACCCCTCCGGCATCAAGCTACGTTCTCCTGATCATCAGCAGTCTAGTCTATTGCGAGTGTGATACCTTAAGCCATGTAGCCAATAACACGGGTAGATGATGTTGATGATGATGATGGTAGTGATAATGGTGGTGATAATGGTGGTGATAATGGTGGTGGTAGTGGTGGTGGCGGCGGCGGTTATGAAGAAGATGATGATAATGTATGCATATAAATCACTGTAGGATTTATATGAGAGACATTCTAGAAGTATTATGGTTGACAATTAATTATTGTAAAGTTACTAAATTGAGATGACTTAGTTCTCTGATATTTGTATATAACTCAATGTATAGAAAATATTTTGGGGAATTACCTCGATCAGTATTTTGGTAGGTAGTCCATTATTGTAAAATTACTATTACATAAAATGATTAATTTCTTTATATTGTGTGTTCTCTATGTAAAGTTTATGTAAGAGACACAGCTAACCTAATGTTTTAGTTGAAAGCTGATTATTGTATTATTAAAATATTGGGAATTTACAACCAATAATATATAGTATATTCACGACTTTAGTTTACTGTGATGACAACTCAAAAAGGTTACTAAAATATTTAAAAAATGACAAGTAGGACTATTTTCTCTTTTCCAAGTAAAGAGGATGCCTGTATTAAATAAAAGGTATTAATGTATGCACTATATTACACATATAGAGGATATTCTAAAACGGAGAATAAGTAATTAAAATTATGTTTAAAATATTGTTTTGGATTGGGTAAAAGAAATGATTAAAAGTAATGAAATAATGTGAGAGAACTTAAGTTTATGTTATTTTTAATGTAAAATATAACATGTGATTAAAAAACTTAACACTTATAACAAAACAGTGATCTTTACAAGTGTTAGCAACCTAAACATATGTCATACTTCAGAGAAGCTGGGAAGTCTTAGGAAGTGTTAGCAACCTAAACATATTCAACTTCAGAGAAGCTGGGAAGTCTTTAAAGTCAATAATTGTTCTGTGTATTGACTGTACCGATTGTCTACTCTGAGTTATCTTGATCCTTTAAAAATGTAATTTTATCTTTACAGTTATTGTTTCTTTACTGTGAGGGATAGGTAGCACACATGATCCTCTCCAACAATATAATAAACAGCAGAGGGGTAAATGCACCCCTTGTTTCCCTCCATTTCTTTGTTGGAATCATTCCCGTCATCCCTCTTTCAGTTCTAACCCTCATTATGTTAACTATATACATACTCTTTACCCTCCTTAATACTACCCTGTCTACTTATGCTTCTTCCAGTACTTCCCACACTTTTGCTCTCTTTACACTAGCTGCCTTCTCCACATCCATTGAAATTAATATTTTATCCATGAATATAATAAATTGTATAAGTTATAATATTAAAAATTAAATAATATTTTACTTTTCTTTCTGGCTATGAGAGTTCAAGCTATTGCAACACCACTCCTCTGATCTTTTCCTGCCCAGACAAGCTGTAGTCCCCTTCAAAAGCAAACAAGGATTTGGAGGTGAAGGAAGAGAGCAGTACTGTGGCAAGTATAAAGTACGAGAACATTTGAATAAAAAAATATTCTGTTAGGTACATCTTTTTCAATGGTATCTCACCCCCAGTTTCTGTGGAGATGTGGTAACATGCTTAATCCGCATAAGGTATTTTAATTAATCTAATTCACCTCCCAGTCATCATTGAAAATTTTCATGGGTAGCATGTACAGCCCGCGTCAGGCACTTTTATATAAATTTTATATAAATTACACCTAGTCATTAAGCAGACTTCACAGAGGCGCACTAATAATCTGCATCAAGTATTTTAATCAGACTTTTATTAAATTTAATTTACCAGAATAACTTGAGCAACCCGCATCTACTGTCTTGTGTGATATTAGATCGCATGATCCATGTATTCCTATTTATATTGGCTGGATTTATTAATGTTCTTGAATAAAAGGTTTATTTACAGTGTATGAGCAGATTTTAATAACATGATTAGTTGTATTATACTTGGAAGACGATACAGGAATGGTGGATAGAAACATTCAGGGTGTTTTGGTGAAAGCGTGCAAAAATTAAACAGGACATAAGGGATGCTCTACCGAACATTTTGAGATAGGGAACGTGTGGTCTGCGATCCAGCAAAGGGGGATATGGGCCTAGACCATGGGGGAGAGCCTGAAAGCTATTTCGTATGGGGATATCTCAAATCACTTGTGTATGAGACCCCGGTGGAACATACTTGGGCTTGAGGCCAGGATTGTTGTCGCCTGTGATGTGATTCGCAACACATATGAAATATTTGAATAGGTGTGGAAAAATCTCATACGCTGATGTCATGCCTGCATTGAGGTTGGTGGCCGTCATTTTGAGCAACTGTCGTGAGGTACAAAATGGTAGGTTTCCTCCGGTTTGTCAATGATATGGTATACTGTACAGTACTACCTGTAAGTAATGTTACAACTAAATGTAAATACATTACATGTAATAATTAGCTGTAAATAAACTGGACATTAGTAATAGTGTTAGACATGTTTAAGCCCATATCCCACTTAGCTGGCTTCGCAGACCCACGTTCCCTATCTCAAAATGTTCGGTAGAGCATCCCCTATGTCCTGTTTAATTTTTGCACGCTTTAATTGAAACAACCTGTATAAAAGGAACAAGCACAATATGGCTTTACGATGAAAAGAAGAACACAGTTCACATTTTACTTTGCTGCCAATGGACAAAGACGTAATGGGTGCCTCTTGAAGAAAATCAATTGTTACCATGTTACCACCTAATCCTGGCCCCCACCCGCCTTTTTGTGATTTTTGGTTTTTTTCTTTTAGGAAGTTGCGTTGCGCACTTAACACCCTCTCCTGATGAGTTCTGATGGAATAAAACCTAGGTCTAGGGATTGGGTGGTAATGATCGATTTTATTCAGGAGGCAGCCATCTCTTTATCCAATGGTAGCAATGTAAGGTGTGAACTTGATATTCTTTTCATTGTAAAAACAACAACAACGCCATCACCATTGTCATTATTATAGTAAGGTACAGTATAGGAAGGAATAATTTCAAGGTAATCCACCAAAAAATTGCCTAAAGAAAGGAGTATCTACCACTACAAGAATGCTCCTTTTCTCCCTCTGGATCCAAACAAACCTGATGATGGGTTGCTGTTCTGTCTTGAGGAAGTTGATGAGTGTATCAAGAAGCTGTGGATACTGGGTGTAGGGCTTGACAACATGCCCAGTTGATCCCACTAGCTGTCCCAGGGTCCAAAGAGCTACACCCCTCTTCTCGGGAGAACTGGCATCACTCAACATCTCAAGTAGGATGGAGAGAAGCTCTGCCATCCACTGCTGCATCTCGGACCCGTTCACCTGAAGATAAGGGTCTATTATCAAAACACAACTTATGAACTTTGTTGAAAACAGTTAAAAAGAGATGTGCGAAGTTTAATTTTATAATTTGAAGAGAAATTGAATCAAATATATTAAATAGTTAATATTCCCTAAGCTTGTAATGATATTATTTTGGACCCCTCTAAAATATTCAAAAAGTCATGAATGAAATGTAATTTTCTTTAAAGTGCTATAAGCAAATTATCCTTTTCCTACTTCATCCATGGAAAATCAAGCGTTACAAAAATAGTGTTAATGTAATATGCTTTAAACTTTTTTTTATCAACTCTGTAGTATTGAAAAGATCTTATGATGCTGGCTCTCTATACCCAATAGGAAGCCAGCCTTCACAACATCGTATTCCCAGGAGTCTTTCTATTAGTTGGTTTTGACACTGGTGACAAGGGGTCCAAAGCCGCTTGTGCGTATGAACACACACATTGCCGGTAACATATATCTAGAATAGAGTAATATCACATGAGAGAATGCCACTAACTTAAATCCATAGAGTGGTAGTTCAACGAAAATTGTATCATTTCATATAATATTTTTGTACCGAAGGTATAATCATCTTAATAAACCATGTGCAATATCAAAAGTCTTGTTTACTTAATAACGTTATAAATAGTGTTCAATCACAGGGCATTATCACGATAACAATCCGTACTACTTTAATTAGTGCTCGATCACGGGCAAATATCAGCTAATTAAATGGTAACAATTTTAATTGGCGCTCGATCACGGGGCTATAAATACCAATATTAAACTGTATCATCTTAATAGGCTAATCGCGGCCCAAACAATCTTAAGCAGGCTCCCAATCGCGAGGGCAATTATATCTCAATAAATACGTCATCATGATAAATTGGGGCCCATCGCTCTGCTCGATATCACATTATAAATTCATATCACGATAAGCTTAATCAAACAATCATTATTTTAACGATTTATGCATTTACATAACTTTGAACATATTTTATTGCTTATAAGTCAAGTAGCTGTCACAACACACAAATCAATTACTAAAAATGTTTGTCATTTGTAGCATACAGCAACAAAGAATGACAAAAACTGATGGTAAAATATGTATATTTTAGCTTAGTTTTATAATAATTCAAAATTATATTTGGAAGAAGGAATAGGAGAGGTGGATGGAAACATTTAAAAGGAATGAACAGAATGTGGCTTTTACAATGAAAAGGAAAACACAGTTTACACTTTACACCCTGCCATTGGCCAAAGAGGAAGAAAATTAATTGTTTTCGCCCAATCCCCCAACCTAGGTTTCATTCTATTAGAACTCATCAGGGAGGAGTGTGAAACGCCCAACGCAACTTCTTAAAAGATGAAACCAAAAACAAAAAAAGGAAGAAAAATGAAAATAGTAAAGAATAACACTTAGGTAGGAAGAAGATCTAGGGGAGGTGGATAGAAACATATAAAAGGTGAACACAAGAGGCAGCCATTAACTCTTTGTCCAATTGCAGTGATGTAAAGTTGTAATGAACCTATTCTGGGCCCCTATCATTTATTTGAAAAGTCATAAATGAAGTATATTTTTCTTTAAAGAAAATATGTAAATTTTTCCTTTTAACAGTTCATCCATGGATGACCAGGCAAAATTCAACGATTTAATTTTTGTACAAGATTCTTAATTCAAATTATATATATATATAAATTAAAATCATTTTAATTAATTATTATTTATTCTACTGAGTTTCAAACCCATAAAGTATTTTCAGAAACCCGCTTCGGTGGTGTAGTTGGCTAACGCGCCAGTCGTGTTGAGCCAAACCACCAAGGACGGAGAGATCGAGGTTCGAATCTCGGTCAGGTGGACTGGGGGTGGTTTTTCCTAAATGGTTTTCCACGCAAATACGGGTTCACTTCCTCTAAATTCAACCTTCCCAATTCCTAATCGATTATTGTACTTAGTACTTAAGTGTATACCCCGAACGGGTAGTAAGACGCGTTGTTATTATTGTTGTTGTTATTGTTATTTTGTTGTTGATATTGTTGTTATTGTTATTGTTGTTATTATTATTGTTGGTGTTGTTGTTGGTATTGTTATTGTTGTTGCTGCTGCTGTTGTTATATTGTTATTGTTATTATTGTTGTTATTGTTATTATCATTATTATTATTGTTGTTATTGTTATTATCATTATCATTATTGTTATTATTATTATTATTATTATTATTATTATTATTATTATTATTATTATTATTATTATTATTATTATTATTATTAATTTATATATTTTTTCAGAAGTAAATTCAAATATATTATGTATTAAACCTTTCTTTGTTAAAAGTTTCTTCGGTTCCATTTAAAAGTGCAGTGATGAGTTGACCACCTTTTAAGTCAAACAGTATTAGGACAGCCAATAATTACATTACATCAGACCGTCCAGAGCTCTCTTATTGGTTGGTTTTAACACTAAAGACAAGGGGTCCAAGAAGCAAGGGGTAGGTCAGATATAAGGGGCTAGAGAAGCTCTGGCTACCTCTCCGCGTCAGTTTGTCATACAAGAAAGATCTATGTCAGTGTAGTATTAAATTTCACCATAAAAGTGTGATTTTAACTCAATAAATAGTGCACTCATGTTGAACTCAACTAGCTTGGGAATTTATTTGAACAAAATCCCTAAAAAAAACTATAGTGGATGGTGTATAACATAATCATAATTATCACCCAACCATGTGCTAACTGCATAGTATAATAATCAGCACCCCAATATGGACGAATAGGGCCAGTTAGGAGTATTGCCATAAAGTGTGAATTGTGTTCTCCTTTTCAATGTAAAAGCCATTTAGTGTTTGTTCCTTTTACCCACCTCTCCTATAACTTCTTCTAAATATTATACAATTACCTCAAAAAGTGAAAAGACGTTTTCCTCAAAGAGATAAATCATTTAAAATTGTAATTTTTATATTGAACTTAAAGGTTACAAATGTTTTAAACAATATCTTAGTTACCTAAGTCTTGCACACTCAAAGTCAAAAACTTATTTCTGCTTGATAAGCTCCTAATTAAAGTGTGTAATTAGTATTTGGAAATGAATGTTCCAATAATAGCTAGACAAATGTAAAAAGAAAGAAAATTAATTAATTAATTATTCATCATGGGGTGTGGTGTAGTGGCATACATTCTTAACTATAACCATAATTAGACTATGCTAAAATCCCAGTAAGGTGTATTAGGGGATGATTTTTATAATCTTTTTAACGTCCTCCATCCTCCCTCCAACTGAAAGTTGTGCATTTCCTTTTAAAAACACTAATCATTTCTGTCTCTTTGGGTTAAGTTATCAAAAACTCTAGTCAAACTACAACCCTATTTTCCCAAATCATTTGAAGTTTTTTTAAACTATTTCTACACCAAAAAAATGTTTATTTAGTAATCCTTAGTGCTGAAATAAACGATTAATTTTTTTTAAATATCCAGGTGTGTGAAGTTTTGAAAAATTCTACTTCACTTTGACTTCTCTTCTATGAATGTTGGCTTTCACAATCACGAAGCTTCACCAGTAAAAATATTGACATCCAAAATATGCATACAATGTTAAGTTATTTTCATTTCCTGTTGTTATTTACATGACAAAAATGTATTGTGATTAAATAGAATGTTATATTAGTAACATAATTTATCAATTTTGTAGGAGATCAATATATTTTTGCAATAAAATTCTTTTTTACATTATTTTGAATCTTAAGTTAAATAAATATGTAAAATGTAATATTGTTTTCATCATAAAACAATTTTTCTTAAAGATTTAGGTTTCAATTCAGCTTTGGGAATATTTTATATATTTGATTAAACTTTATTTTGAATTCAAAAAGTGTAATTCGCACACCCCTAATGAGATCCAACCATTTTAACGATCCCAAATTCTCGTATTTAGCTAGTAAGAACCTAACCCAAAGAAACAAAATGTTAAGGGTGAATAAAACCAGAATAGAAAATTTTAAAATAACTATAAAAATTATAAAAATATAAGAGCTATTTTTTAAGAAATTCAGATTCTCATGGGAAGAGGATAAGAAAGCCTCTCTGTGCACCCTATCCCTATGGATAAGTTTAGCAATATCCTAGTGCAGTGTTTCAAAAATGGTGTGCTGCGGCAGCATGTATGGTGTGCTGTGCGGCCATACACCTGAGCATCCCCTGTTCAATAAGAACAGGAACAAAGTTGGTATGAGTGGCGGTCATGAGTCGTCTGTATTTTGTACTTAATTGTGGCTCACTTTAAGAAAGTCATTTGCGTGTATGAATACATGCATACTGTAATGGTACTGTTTTGGACCCCTCTCATTTATTTAAAAGGTCATGGATAAAGTGTATTTTTCTTTATAAAGAACTGTATGTAAAATTTCCTTTTAATACTTCATCCATGGATGATCAGGTGTTTTCAGAAGTAATTTCAATATAATAGGTTTTAAAACTTTCTTTCTTTAAAAAAAACCTCCTTCGTTCTATTTGGCTGCCTTTACCCAATAGGAAGCTAGCCTTCACAACATCAGGTTGCCAGGAGTTCTCTCATTAGTTAGTTTTAACATTGGCGACAAGGGGTCCAAGAAGCAAGGGGTAGATCATATATAAGCAGCTTGTGCATGTAGTAATAGAGAGAAACATAGTAATATCACAGAAAAATAGTAATCTCGACAGAAAAATAGTAATCTCCAGAGAAAATCTCAGTCTGTAACAAGCACTAGCTAAGGCTCTCTGCATCAATTAAAAAATGAATAAAAACTATCATTTAAATGTTAAGTTTACAATACTGAAAGTGAAATTAATAAAATAAATCATATACTACATTAATTTTCTACTAATTTCAATAATTAAACAATAAGTAATCCTACAGTAAGAAATAGATATAATCAGATCATCATAGCCGTGTGATACTAAGTGCGCAGTAAGGCATGTGCGGGTCATCGACATCATCATTATCATCATAAAAACTGCAATCAGTATAATACATTGAGTCATTCATTTACAAACTTCACAACTCTATAGACACTATTAATCCTTTATGAGGTTTAAATTCAGCATTTACCAGTCAAAGAGCAAGAGAAAATTATGGAGTTTAGGATAGTTCGATCTCTGAAATTAAAATTTGCTGACATTGGACTGGACATGTTTAGGGTGAATATATACGATGAATACCCACTCCTCTTTAAACATACCATAGCCATACTTTTACCATTTGCAGCAATATATATGTGAGAGTAGGGTTTTTCAAATCATCCTATATTCTAAACTACAAAGGAAGCAAGTCAAGAGTTTACCTGGGCAGCAAGAGACACATATTTAAACCAAAACAATGTGCCACAAAAGTTTTAGCTTGTGAAATTTAA
This sequence comes from Timema podura, assembly GCA_033556935.1. Lineage (NCBI taxonomy): Eukaryota > Metazoa > Arthropoda > Insecta > Phasmatodea > Timematidae > Timema > Timema podura. The sequence goes on along the minus strand of JAVRXN010000003.1, from coordinate 19,815,348 downwards.
AGTGAACTAAAAAAGTTTGCATAAGATGGTTCTAGTGCACACCTTGCTATCCAAGGGTAGAGCTTTCAGTAATTGCATACTACTAAGCTTGTTATGACTGACCTCTGCGAGGTCTCCAATGGCAGTGAGCACGCTGACCACAACACCTGGATTGGGTTCCTGCTCGCGCAGTTTGGGGACTAACACCTTCAAGACAGGCTCCATGTAGGGCCTCACAAGTCGTGGGGCATTCACAACAAGATGATCCAGCATGCGCGCACTCTGCTCCTTGTTACGGCCCATGCCACTGTGCTCCAGTTCGGTTAGAAACTGATAACAAATCAGAATCAGTGAAATGGATATCAGGCTTCTGTCAAGATCGAACATTCCTCTTTATTGTTTGAATAAAAAACATTGATTTAGTGATTTAGTTCATAAAGTATTGTATTTTATTAACTGTCAATTATTAAGTTTATATGTCATGTTGTCCCACCTGAATTAGTGTCTTCCTGAGCGAAGGCATAACGTACGCTGGGTTCATGGAACTTAGCCGGCCGATGGTGCAGAGCGCCAGTTCCCGTATCTCAAACACCTCATCATTCATGGCCACAAACAATGCACTGAGGTTCTCAGCTTGTGCGAGGTGACTATCGAAACTGTCGTCGAGCGACTCCAGGACGCAGTAGCGTACATCAGCATCTTTGACAAGAGAAAAGTTTCATCAAGACATTATAGGTTTCTTTAATTAGTTGTTAAACGCGGAGTAAATACTGCACCAAGTTAGAACCAAAGAACATTTGATCAGTTTCCAGATACTCCACCAAATGAGCTAAGTCATTTGGGGTGTGCAAGCACACTTTTTCAATTAGAAGCAAACTCAAATCAAATATATTAAATATTCTCAAAGCTGAAAGTCAAAATATATTTTTTGTTAGTTGTTTTATGAAATATTATATTGTGCTTATTCATATAATTTTTTCACACCTTAGAATTCAATTAGTTCGGGTTTTTCCATGAGAATTTTAATTTATATTGTATCTAGAGTTGGGTCAAATCCACTATTTTATAATCTGAATAGTGAATCCGAATCTTGGAAAAAATTAAGAACATAAGAGGGAATAATTAATATAATAGCATAATATACAATACAAAGAGTACCTAAATGTTAACATTATTTCTTATAATCCAATCATTATAGCATTCATACATTTGATTAAGTGTTACATTACTTGTCTGGGTCCTGGTTATTAAGTTCGTCCTATAGTTATAATTGGTTTTGAACCACCAATAGGCAGTATCAGAGCTTTAAAACAAAAATTATTTTTAAGGATTTGAGTCTCGAATCTTAAGTTTCCTCAAATCCTTGATTCTTAAATATCTTTAAGGATTTGTGGGCCCATCCCAAATTATAACATTTATATATTCAGCTAACTGTTAAATTACTGGTCTGGGGCCTGGTTGTTAAGTTCATCCTATACCGTATTGACCCAAAAATAAGCTACACTGTTTTCTCAAGAACATCCTTTATAAAACCATAGTGTGGCCTAAAATCACACCTTTAGATTGTTACGTGACATCTGCTAGTGACCAATCAAGGACACCCTTCTGTCTGTTTGTGGGTAGCCTAGATGGATAATAAGGCATGAATTATGAGGAAAAAACTCATGTATGATTAAAAATCTCTTTAAGGAAAACTTCTAATTCACTTTTTGAGGTTGAGGTATCCCCCTTCCATCCCTCTTTCCTGTATGTACTTCTATTTATAATAAGTAAGAATATGTTTCAAATAAATACAGCAAAATACATTGCTAGGTTATATGCAGCCAACATCCCAGACCCTGATGACAAACCTGTATCAGTGATGCCAACCACAAGCAGTTTTCCCAGAACATCAGCCACGGTGGAGGTAACAGTGTCAGAGTGACGGTTGGTGGCACTCTGAAGGGCCAGCCGTAATAGCCGACTGCAAGTCCTCACTGCTTCGAGTCTCACCTCCTGCTGCTCGTAGTTCAGAAAGTGGTCTGCACAGCGGCGTACAAACTGTAGGAGAGAGTGGCCTGCACACACAGACACATATATCCCCTTTTAATAAATTATATTTAGTAAAGTTTATAAAATACACCCTATTGGGCATATCAGCTAGAGTTGACGTAGATAATTTATAGTAATCAATAAATAATTCAACTTTATTCAAATTTACTATTTTCAGGAATAATATATATATTGCTATACGTTAGAAATGCTCTGGTCCAACAGGGTGGTCACTCAAACTCTAGAATAAAATTTCACCATATAATTCACAATTTTACTAGAGCTGGGCCGATCAGCTATTTTGCCGATTAGTCCGATGCCGATCATTTGTTGCCGATTAGGCCGATCACCGATGCCGATTATTTTTGTTTTCAATTTTAATAAGTGTATAAAGTAAAATGACCTTTAAAGCAAAAAAAAAAAAATACTTTTACTAGTTTTATAATGTCCAATATAGTTTTGTTTTAATAACATTCAAATATAAACTTTTAAAATGTAATGGTTGTTTAGTTATTATTTTATATTGTTATTGTTAGGACAAGTGAACCTGTCACTAAACAAAAACAAATCACATTAATAAATAACAAATATACCGATACATGTTAGATAATTAAAATATGATTTCACATTTATGATTAAATAGGCCTACTGACCCTTTCATTAGACAAAGACAAATCATAATCAGCAAATTTAAATTTAATTTTTATGATAAAAAATAATCAAGGCACACATATTTTTTCACACAAGGAGAATAGGCCTACTCTATTTTGTTTTTAAATGAACTAGGAATTTTTACATCCAATGTCTATTAAAATATGGCTTCAATACTAAACAATTTTTAACAATCGTAATATTTTTGTGAATTGTGATTTAGATATATCATAACATAGGTTTTTGTGATTCTACAAAGCATTCCATCATAATTTAACTACTAAATATTAATATCGTATAGAAATAAGTGGTTTCTTAAAAAAAGTATAATAAAAAGGCATCACCATTTTTAAACAGTAATCCGATCTTTTTATTAACAATTTAAATAATCTTAATGAAAAATAACATTTTTAACTACATTTAAATAAAAACTACCTTTAGAAAATCGAATGAACGGTGAACGGGTCAAAATGACTGGATCATTGAACTGAACCAGATACAATGAATCGTTCATTTAAAAGAACGATTTTGCCCCTCTCTACTTCAATATGATATAATAAATAATAAATTATATAATGTGCAACGAAAGTTATTTGCGTGTTTTTTTAAGAAATACTTTAAAACTTATTTTAATTTACTTTTAACTATTAAAGAAAATGTAAAATTTAAATATTAATATATATTAATTAAATTCATATTGAAATATGAGCGAAACAAATTCCATGCCAGTGGAAAGTTTTGTACTTGCATTAAAAGAAAAACGGTTTCCATTTAAAACAAAATGTGCTCATGTGCGAGATTATTACGTCCGATGTTTCATTTTTTTGGCATCTTTAACAAATCGAAATAAAACAATACCAATCTGCTAATACTTTATTTTATGATTATTAGATTTGTTACTTGTGAGTATTTTTATTTCTATTAACGTGCATAAATTTGAAAAAGACCTATTGTAAATATATTTATTTTGATATATTTTGTTTGGAATGTTGGATGTGCTGTTTATTTCAAACCTATGTCGCTAAGAACAAGCTAATTATTCAAAGATCACATACGAGAGAGCAGAGATAAAATATTATTTTTTTAGGACTTAAAATATATCCACACATTTTGAATAATCGGCATAAATAATCGGAGATTCAAACACCGATCATCGGAATCGTCGGTTATGCAATAATCGGCCGATGATCGGATTAATAATCGGCATCGGCCCAGCCCTAAATTTTACTCTAAGGAAAAATTATTTTCCTGATTTTTAATAGGCTTTTCCTCCTGTTGTGAGACTGTGAACAAATGATCCTGGATGAAAAAGTTTTGTAAAAGATGTGCTAAGCACACAGCAAAATCTTGATACCTGAGCATGTATTTCTAATAAGTATTTTCACCCAATGCCTATGCTTAGGAGTTTTTGACACTTCACTACCCTACAACCTAAATTATGTTTTGAAACACTATGAGCTATCATAGCCAGGCCTCCTTAAAACCATATCCACGGTACAACCATGGAATTACTTTACATCCTTTTCACGCTTTATTTTAAAGGTATGGATCAAATAGCAATGATTATTCCAATTGGGATGTGTTAGGGTGTGAAAAGTCCCCTTTTTCAATTTGAAGTGAACTCAAATAGAATATATGAAATATTCTTCAAGTTGAATCGAAGTTTGAATATTTTTGTTAGTTGTTTTCATCTTGTAAAAAAATATTATATTGTGGTTTTATAAACTATTTTACGCACTAAAATTACTTGGGAAATGTTTTATTGCAAAAATGTTCATAATATTTTAATTATCACAACAGGCAATTCACTTACTTCAGATGTTTTCCATATTAATATTAATTTGTAATATACAAAACAAATAAGACTGGTAGTAAATGAATATAAATTGAGTATTTTAGCTGTCAATATTTTTAGTGGCAAAGCTTCGAAGCCAGAATTTTTTTCAAGCGAAGTCGAAGCTAATGTTTGTTTCGAAGCCAAGTCAAAGTTTTGACGCTTCACACACCCCTATGATGTGTACTTAGCCACACTAGTAGATATATGGTAAAGAGTAGTATGTATAAAAATATACTACACCCAGTGGCGGCAAAATTATGTTTGTGTATAGAAGGTAGAAAATTTAGCATGATAAAAACAAAGTTAAAAAAAGAAGCTTGTCTCTCCAGCCTAGTGTCTGATATTTGTATTCCTTGAGGAGCTATTTAGAATTCTCAACAAGAAGTTTGTTTGAAAATTAGATTATCCCCGTACCCCCCTCTTCCCCAATTCTTTCAAATTTGGATACACTTAAAGATATTTAGAGTGGTCCTTACTAGAAAATTATCTAACAATTAGATTCAAGAAGCCATGTGAATAGCTACTCCCCCATAAAATTTTGGAAATTTGGATATCCTTAGAAGCTATTTAAAGTGGTCCTCGCCTGGAAATGTTTTGAAAATTAGCTGCCTAAAAGATATTTAGCATAGTCTTCACTTTTTTCTTATTTATTATTTTATGAATATCTCTAGAAGCTATTTGGAGTGGTCACCTCCCAGCTAATCTTTAAAAATGGAATGTCTTAAATAATAGAAGATGCTTTTAAATGTATTTACCAAGATATTTTTTGAAAATTAAATTCCTCTAGGAACCAATTGAAGTGGTCCTTCCCTGGTCAATTTTTTTTTTTTTAATTGAAAGCCTCTATTTATTTAGTGTGGTCTCCATCTAAATTTTTGTTAATATTTTGATCACAACCTTGAATATATTTTTTCAGGGTTTTTTACCAAATGCTCAAAATGTTTGCATAATTTCCACTTTTTGGGATAGTGGCCACCCTGTCTAAGCAATAATGAATTTGAAAGATTTTTTTTTTAATATTTAAAATATTTTATTGGAACATATAAAAAAACTGGATATTGATTGATAATAATTTGATTTGGTAATATTATATAAAAAAGGTCCAAGAAAGAGTGATAGAAACACACGAAAGGGAACTAACATAGTTTGGCTTTTACAATGATATAAGAACACAATCCACGCTTTACATTGCTGCCACTGGACAAGGAGGAAATAATTTGATCTATTCACCTTTATTTGAAGTTTCACCTCTCCTTCACACTCTCAATTTAATATTTTCCCTCTCACCATCAAAATTGAAGCTCCCAAGAGTCCTGAGAGCTAGCACAATGCTAGGGACATCTTGCACCTCCAAGGACTGATTGTGGGACAAGGATGACCCAGGTGGAGGACGAGGCATGCCAGGATGGCGCAGTGGCTTGTGCATCAGGACGTAGGACAGCATCCGAAGAAGTCCTGCAAAGAGATCCCACACAATCAATAGGTTAAGGTTGCACTAGATGTTGATTATGGTTAGTACTACGGTTCACAACTCTCAGGTAGTAGGTTCAGCCATGGCCAAGATTGTTGAGGTATAGCGATTCAGATTATATCCAACCAACTATGAAAGATGGATGTATGAATCTTTGTGGGGTACAAGTTCATTGTTCGCTTAAGTGCATCCCAGGCCATATTTAGGTTTGAATAATAAATATTAATATTGTCATAGATTTTGAGGATGAAATAACAAATTAAATTAATCCCCATTTCACAGAAAAGGTTTTATTTTAATAACATATCTTATATTAACCACCTTATTGTTAAGAGAACTCTCCTGGAGAACTTTGCACTTTAAACTTTGAACTTTGTCCCACAATATTTTAGTACAGTGGGTCCCTGATTGTCTGTCACTCGTGAGAGTGGGACTACAGAATTATCATGTTCAGTGTCCCTCTTCAGATTCTTAAAACTTTCTACTTTAGGTAAAAGCTCATCTCTCCAATTTGGTTTAAGCTGGCACAACCAATCTCACTCTAACCAGGCCTTAGACACTGAATTATCTGTCACAATTAAACAGTAGTTATATTCACAATTATTGAAAAATACATAAGCATATAGCTGACCTCTAATTATAATAAACTCCCCATTCACAGAGTTTAACCTAATCATACATTTCTCTATAGGCACATTAAGAAAATATTTTGTGTATAGTCTCCAAGGTAATATAGAAACCGAAGCACCACAGTCTATTTCAAATTTGATCTCCTTAAAATTTACAGGTAATATGCATACCTGCCAGTCTTGCCAACTTGTTACTTTCACAATTCTCTCGACATAAAATGTATTTCAGACAACCCAACATAACAATAAGATAAAGTATAAGCCAAGGAAACTAACTATATTTCCAGGAAGGAATTGTCAAATTCAATAGGAATGAAGCCTGACATCGATAGATAAATGTGTTTTATTTATTATAAAGCAAAAGCAGTACAAGAATAACATGTAATGTAACTAATGGATACATATAAATATATATATATTAGAAACAACTCGAAAGTTAAGTAACAATATTAACTCTGGTGGTCAACAATAGTGACCAATTCATTACTTTAGTCAAGAAGGACAATAACTAAGATCTACTGATCAATATTATATAAATACCCCTAATTTCCTAAGTCTGATGAGAGAAAAGGGGGGTACTTGGGGGAAGGGGAATATGTGATGTGATGGCCCCGGAAAAATCTAGACTAGGCACCTTGGTATTTCTGCTTGCAAGTAGAATGTTTGAGCACAGGGTGCACCACTAGCCTTTTGTAGTGGCAAAAGTCTCAACTTAATGTTGGCCTAGTCAGTCTAATTGTGCTCTATGCGAGACCACACCTACACAATGGTGGGTTGTCAGACGTGGTAGATAGTCAGTTTGGAACAAACACAGTGAAATGGGCACATGGTGACCCTAGGATATCATCACATTATTTAGTTAAACTTGTTCTTTGATTTTACTATCGTCTTTTACTATTATTAAGATGTTGTAGCTAAGGATAACACTACAAGAAGAGACAGTAGTTTCTTAAATTCCTAGTAAACATTTTTTTATGTTCCTCAATTAAATGTAATTAAATTGTAATGTTTTGTCAATACTTTTTTTATTTGCATTATTCTTTACATTGTTGGTTGAGCCACGATTTGCCCAAAGAAGATCAGTCAGATCTTGATTTGCCCTGGCACATCACAAAATATCAAGATACATCGGCCTTTACCAAAATATATCGGGCTTTGCCTGAAACTGGTAGACAGATCGCGATGCGCTCGGGATTCAGCCTTGCCCATAACATATATATTAAAAAAGTGTGGGTGATAAGAAACACCCTTGTTTGACTCCTTGGTTTATAGTCATCTCTTCCGATATTTTAAAATTGTGTTTCACTGCTATTTTTGTTGTGTCTTGGAGATTTTGAAATGTTCTTATAATCTGCTGTAGATATCCTCTTCTCTAAAGTATCTGCCCTAACAGTTTTCTGTTGAAATGATTGAATGCTTTTTTAGAAGTTAATAAGTTAGGCTTGTTATCAATTTATGGCTATATTATATTCCAAATAGCTAAGATTATTAATTTGATATAAATGTGTTATTAGTACTGTACCATCAGAGATCTCTTTCTTGAGCTGCGGGATGCTAGCAGCCAATTCTCTGAGCGCAGTAGTGAGAGCAGGACTGAGCCCTGTGGCCAACATTGGCTCCAGCAGGTCCTTCACTTCACTACGTATCATGAGCTTGACAGCATGGCCCAAAAGTGTGATACACACAAACACAGCGGGTTCAAGAGATGTTCCTCTCTTCTTGCTCGGGGTCTCCTAGATTACAACATCAGTTAAGTAGGGGTAATATGGATTATGACACAACTTAACTTTGGGTTTTTTAACTAAAATTAATTCCTCATTCTTAAACAAGTTTTGTATGTCAATGGTTGCCAAACTACGGGAAGCACTATACCACCAGTTCTTCCTTCCCACTCCAAGTGTCCTAACGGGGGGCCCAAATAGTATATTTAGTTAAGTACAAACACTAGTTCTATGATAAGTTCAAAAAAACACATCAAAAAAATTGTGTACTTGACTGTCAATTTTTAAAATACTTGTTCATTGTGAATCTGAGGAGAGAAAACAGTGAGTGACACCCAAGTTTAGTAGAAGGGAGGTTGTCTCGATTGAACACGCATTGTTCTGAGCATGAAAGGGCTGTCATTGAACTTACTTACTGCAAATTTTTTATGTTAGATTACAATAGGAAGAATTTTCTAATTTGTAAACTTAATGTTTAGACCAGTGTTTCTCAACCGCCAGGCCGTAGTCCGGTACCGGTACCCCACAAGGGGTTCTCCAGAAATTTCTCATTTTAGTTTTATAAGCATTTTTCACAGTGCATAAATACATTTTGCACTAACGTTTCTTTTTTCAAACCAACACCATTAAATTCAATTTAATAATACAATAATCAATTTTAAACTGAATAATATTATTAATTTTTGGTGATTAGATTGGGATATGTTACAAATTAATTAAAGCACAAATTAATTTAATTTATTAATTTAATGTTGGCCTGAGGAAACTACAATAGGCTAGACGATTTCATCAGTCCGGTGATTGAAAAGTAATTAGAATATCATTTTATATTTGTAAACATGCCACACCATATACATAAGTATACTAGTACTCTTTAAGATTATGCCATAGTCATTTAGTAATAGTTTAATTATTATTAGTTAAATTTATGAACATTTCAAAAAATTGAAAAGGTATTGAATTAAGAATAAATTTGTTGGGACCAGGCCCTCGTCTTACAAAAAAAAGAATTTACTGGCCGCTCTCACAAAAGTTGAGAAACAATGGTTTAGACTGATAGTTCATAGTTATAAAACTAGTTTGTAATTTATGTTTTACCTTGCACTTAAAAAAAGTTTAGTTAATGATTTCATATCATTATCATATGGCTTCAGATATAAATATATAAATGCTCATCACTATCGTTTGTGGCTTAGTCTTTTTTATCTTACGAAGTTTGAGTTTAATAATAATTAAAGGTTATCAATGTAAGTGATAATATTTCTCTGCTGTGTAAATTAATTAATTGCTAATACATTCGTAGTCTTTCTTCTGTAACCTTTCTAAAAGGTAGTTTCAGAGCTTATTCCAAAATTATATAGTTTACAGTGGCATAGCCAGCGAGGTGCCCTGGGGGTCCTGATCCCCCCTCGAAACGTGGATCCATTTAATTTAAAATTCTAACAGTATTTAAATTCCTGCCCTTAGTGACCATTAAAAGTGCTCCAGATAGCTTTCAGAGGCATTTAATTTGACAGTTTTTCTAAAAGTATATAAATTCCTGTCCATGGCTACCATTAAAAAAGCACCAGATGGCTTTTAGAAGCATTTAATATTGGAACACTTTCTTCGCCTCGGGCAGTTGGGTGCCAGCGCCCCCCAGACACCCCTCCCCGGAACCTTTTGCTGACTACGCCCCTGATAGTTTACAGTAGTGATGGTTCAGATTAACTTGGAATTTATATGCTATTGCCAATGTGGCCTACCGTGGTTTGAGTGTACTGAAGGTGGATTTTACTATATGGTTTCCCACTCTCCCTCAACACAAATGTGGGAACACTTTCTAAAATTCAACCTTCCTCATCCCTAATATTAGTGCATAAGAGGATAGCTCGAACGGGTAGTAAGACATGGTGCTTATAAAACCAATTAGATTTGATTCTAAATTAACTGTGATGTACATAAGTTATGTTTACGCAACATAATTGTAATTTTTTTGTTAACACAAACTAATAAGTTTTTAAATCAAGTTTTTTTTAAAAAAAAAAGCCCTGATTACCTGTTTTTTTGACTGGCCTATAAACTCAAATAATTATAATAATAAGTCTTCAAAATGTAATCTCTTTTACAGGTTACTTCTTATCATAGCTCATAATGCCTGGTACAACGTGCACAGTTGCTGTGTGCACGAACAGCCTGGATAAAAAAAAATTCTAGAGACTAGTCATATCAAATATTACGGATTTCCTAAAAACGAGAATCTCAGGAAACAATGGCTTCAAAGTTGTCGCATGGAAGGTAAATGGAATGCAAGTAAATCATTTGTTTTCTTGGAACACTTCAATGATGTAGATTATGAAAGAGACCTAAAAGCCGAATTATTAAAAACAGCTACTAAGAAAAAAAACTCAAGCCGTCTGCAATACCATATGTGAAGTTAGGAAAGGCTTTGATAGAAGAAACTAAAGTGAGTAATTATGAGCGTGAATGTCACCAAAAAGGAAGAGAGAACAAAGAATTAGCAATGGAACTAATTGCCGATGATCCAATGGAAGGAAATATTGACGAGCACCTACCACAGACTGAGTGTGTAATAATAGAACTCAGAAAATAAATTCAGAAATTGTGTTCAAAGATGTTATTGTTTGAAAGAAAATTAACCCAGGACACAACACTGAACAAAAGATTGAAAAAGAAACTACTACATTTTAAAAGAAAACATGCAAAGTTGTCAGAAGTGAATACACCAGTTCGTACAATATTGTCAAGTGTTTTTTTCTGAAAATAAAATTAACGTTTTGTTGAACAAAAAGAAACGAGTTAGGGGGACTAACGATGAAGTGTCTCTTGCGTTTACTCTGAGTTATCTCAGCAAACACTCATAAATATTCATAAAAAACAAAATGAAAATCCCACTACCTGGATTGTCAACTTTAGTGGACATCTACAATCGACATGAGACAAGGAGTTTTGAGTAGTATATTTAGTTTTCTGGAAGTAGCTAGATCCTCTTTAAATAAAATAGAAACAATTGTCATTCTCCAGTTTGATGAAGTAAAAATAAAAACCACACTAAAATATCATAAGGGTGTGCAAATATTCAAAATTTCGAATAATTAACGGCCGAATATTTGATTTGAAACTGCGAATAGCAACTCTGAATACTAAGATTGATTAGTTAAGAAGGAGCTTTACAGTTGAAAGGGCAACCCGCAACCTACATTTCACCCATTTACCCAAAGGTTATTCTTATTCTGATGATATCTCAACTATCATGAATGATAGTAACATATTTATTGTGTCAAATTTAAGATCAATATGCCAAACGATTGTGCCAAACCCAAAATTTAATAAAACCATGGAATAATTAGATAAAAAGTTAAATAGAAATTAATAATGTGTTTGAGCTTCAAACCATTAACTGAGAAGAAAATTTAATTTTTTAACTTGGCGTTAATAATCGCAAATAGCTTACACTTGCAACAGTATGATTATAATTGGGTGTTTATATATAAAAAAACTGAATAAATAAAAAAAACTCATGGATTTTCTATTTAATATTCCAATGGAGATAGGTCACTTTTCTTGTCAAACCCCCATTAAGTACGCCTGGTTGGATGTGGAAGGGGTGAAGAGGGAGGGGGAGGTTATCTTTAAATGATCTTTTAAAGACCTGAAAGGTTTCTAACAAGCCAGCACGGACACAAAGTTCAGGTGCTAGGGCTGTATTGGTTGGCACGGGTGTTTTACAGTAGTATCATAATTTGTTACAATCTTTTTTTAATGGAGAAAAAGGATAAGAGAAAGCATCCTTCTGATTAAAAAAAAAAGCACAGAGGTTTGAATTTGTATTGAGATGCTCAAAAGAGAGAATCCATAGAAGTAGAGCAAATATTTTGTGTAAAGCAAGAAACTTGTGACAACAATCAATTTACAATCTCAATGAATACAAATTAGTAGGGGGGAGGTGTAGTGTTACTTGAACAAGTCAAATTAGAACGTTGAAAACTTTGGATATAGACCAAGGGTAAAATATGAAATCTCAACTTTTCAACATGGTTTCTGAAAATGGGGGGAGGGCGGATGTTACTTGAACAAGTCAAATTAGAACGTTGAAAATTGGCATATGGATAGTACTTTGGAAATAGACCAAGGGTAAAATACGAAATCTTAACTTTTTAACATGGATCCCCAAAATGTGTGGGGGGGGAGGGGAATGAAGGTTTACTTGAACCAATCAACATAGAATTGAGAATGAAAATTAAAATTGGCATAGAAGAAGTACTTGGAATATCAACTTTTCAACATGTTTCCAAAATATACCAAATATTTTCCTCAAATCCATTCTAGTTTTAATAGAACTCTCTCATCTTTCCACCTATTTGTTGCACCACATGACTTTAGTAAGAAGTGAGCACATGCCTCCTGATGGTACCTACTTAAATAAACATATTCTTATACATGTAAAAAAGTACCAAGTTCTACACTACAAAACTTCTTATTCATCCTCAAAAAAAAGTGAGATCTAAAGAGTGCCAAGTTCAACTTCCAATACATTTCCAAAGAACTTGTCACTTCTCGTCTATTTGCGCTCTTAGATAGACTGGCATACCGGATTATTTCATTTATGTTTACCCATAGATCTTAATATAGATGAAACTAAATAATTGAAATTATTGCAGAAACAGAATGTAAAAAAGAAGTGAAAAGTTATTTTGAAAGCCATTGCAAGTTTAACTTGGCACTATTAGATATCACTTCTTTCCAAGGATGAAAGAGAATTTTTGTAGTGTAGAACTTGGAGCATTTTTTACATGAATGTGTTAGCGAGATTATTTTTACAGCCACAATCCCATTATAATTATAAATTAAAATCATACTATGTAGAATTTATTCAAAATTATGTATTGTTTCTTGAATTAATGGGACATTCCTACAAATGTATTACAATAACTGTCACATTTTAAGTAGGCTTATATATGCCATTGTTTTAGTTTTATGTAGAAGGATTGCATAATTTAACAGTACATGATATTGAATTCACATGTGTGTTTTAAACTAAAATATGCTCTACATGATATATGCATATGAATATAAATTATATATGTATGTATTACATGATATATGCATTTGAATATAAATTATATATGTATTTATTACACGAAATATGCATATGAATCTAAATTATATATGTATTAATATATATAGTTATGTATGTATACATATATATATATATTTGTATATATGTATGTATATATATAAGATTTTGCTGTGTATTGACAAGGTAAGCAACTAAAGCAACAACCGCGTATGTGTGTTTTATAATTACGAGACAATTTGTTTGTCATAACCAAACTTGGCACACTTATAGCCACTTTTTCAGATACTTTTGGCAATGTTTTTGATATTCATTCATACAGCCATTTTCTGTTAAAGGTGTTGAAGTCTCGGAACTTTTTACAGAAATTGGACTGTTGGCTCCAAATAACAGATTCTGGCTGTGTTATGATATATTAAAAAAATGTAATTATTAACATTTTATAATTTGATCAAATTGATGCTTTAGTTAAAGGAATTAGACTAGTAGGTATCTCAAAAACTATTAATTTTAAGTAGTAGATATTTTGTAATTGTCATAATGACTTGCTATAGATGATCTTGTAAAGATTACAATTTGATCACCTTATTACTTTATAAAATATTTAATATTTATTATTACATCTAAAAATTACATTTTTATATAGCCCTTTGTAATGATTTATTTTCTTTTGATCTTACTCTTTACAATTTTTTAATGTATTTCAAACATATGGTGAATCAGTTTAGAGCCGTTAGGTACTTGATTTTTGCCTCTTCGAGGAAGGTTTTTTTTATTACCTAATTTTCAAACTCATGCTGTCCACAGCTTTGAATCATTACCTCGCTTAACACACTTTAGCGGGCATTAGCTGTTCACCTTGACTATCCTTTAGCGAACTCTTACAGGACTTTTGCGTACTGTCTCCTTCCCCCCCTCCATCCACTTCCGCTGGAATACTCCAAACTCTCATTCTCTCAACAATCCCTTCTCCTTACTCACCCAAAACCAGCAACATAATTATCTCTCTGTCGGTTTGTACATTGACAACTTGGAATAGGGAATGGGAAGCGGAGGGCATGTCATTAGTAACAGAGAGGAGAGTTATTGCATAAAGTGCGGTACCTACTGTAAAATGTTTTCTTCTTTTCGCAGGTCTTTGATAGAAGGGTTCACTTAGCCGTTTTAGTAACGTAGATATACTTGGTTGCTCTATAAAAGTCCACCTTTTATGGCAAATTATTTCTTAAGGGAGTTCGGTTTTCATTATTAATGCTACAAATTTATGGCAAATTTGCCATCACCGCTAACGTTTACAAATACTTGTTTGATTTTAAATGGCTAAAATGACTACACCGAGTCAAGCTCACAAGAGCAATAAGCTGCAAAAGTTATGGCTGCTATATGGAAAAGAAGAAAGCTGAAAAATAAGTATTTGTCAATAAGTATCTATGTGGAATTTCCTATTATTGTTTTATAAAAGTAATTTTACTTGTTATTATAAAACCATGAATTAATTTTATTGTTACAGAAAAATAAGGAGGGCTAATGGAAACCAAACGATCACTCGACAGTATATTTTGTCCCTGGAAATGATAGTAGAATGATAATAGCCTGGTGATTTGATGGGAAGAAATATGTTATTAAAAGTAAATCCAGAAATTCTAGATTAGTCTCTTGATTGCTAATTGGCAAACTAGAAGATTAAAACTTGTTATCAAACATTTTATGTGTTAAATAAAATTTGAAATTCCAGTGGGATAAAGTACACCCCTTGCTCGTTACTGCGGGTGCCCATGGTAGTAAGCACAATTAATTATTATGAGTAACTAAAATACTAAACATAAATCTTGCCACACTAATTTACAGTACAGGAGTCTTTGTAAATATGATAATAAGAGGGTATTTTTGCTTATATTGAAACATAACTATTCAACACACTTCCCCAAGGTAAATCCTCAAATTTAGGTAACTGGAAGGTATATAAAAGGAAGAAAATGTTCCTTACTAAAATGTGTCTAGGCCAATAAAAAACCACACACACACAAAATTTACAATCCATATTGAATATTTACCCACAACACTTGTATTTATATAACTAACCAAATCAATAACTAAGCAATCAAAAATTACTTGGGTTTTTTAGAGCTACAAAGGTTTTTTTTTTTGCTTGTGAATATTAGAAAATTAAATGTCATTAATGATAAATAAATTAGTCATACATTAATTATGCCCTTGCATAGGGCAATATCATAAAATATAAGTCTGTTGTGAAATGTTTGAGTTCTGTGAAACTAACACATTATATAATTCTAAATGAGGCCAACTGCTTCTAACAATGAGAGGAATGACTACTCATTTATCTTTGGTTAATAAATACTACCTATCTGATATAACTTCAAATTATGGCGTGAGCAAATTTATTTAAAAGGGGGGCGCCAGGAAGGTCATTTATTTTCCCACCGCGTCCAAATATCTGATTGGGCTATAAGTATATATTTCTGTTGCATTAGTGAAGAAGGATTTTGATTAAATACACTTGCTTTTGCGTGGAGGAATAGTGGGAAACTGTTTAGGAAAATCAATCTTAGTACCACTAGTTTAGCTAGGCTTTATGACACCTCGGTCGAACGAAAGAACGATTCTCCCCCTTTTCTACAGTACAAAAGTAAAATAAACTCAACCCATTATACAATGTGTATTTTTGATCAGTTACACAACTCAAATGTAACCTCTCCAGCTATACACAGAGACCTTGGGTAACAATGACAAATATTTATTTATTTATTAGCACTGTCTTACTACCTGTTTGGGCTACACGCATATGTATTAATTACACTATATGACAATACAAATATTATAAGATTTTTCTAAAAATTGTATGCGATTATTTTTTTAGATTACATGAATCAAACAATCTCGATAGCTTGGGAGATAATTCTAATGCCCTTTCAGAAAGAGGTACTAAAGCACACCTCTAAGATGGGGATGAAAATTACTTGAGACATAGTGCAGATGACATAGAAGATGATCTACCAGGTCTTCTTGTTGAAAAAGTTGAAAATGTCACATCACTTGAAACATTAATTCCAGGGAATATGATAGTCAACATATCACATGTATTGTGACATATAAAAAAAAACCTGGAGAAGCACTGTAGTGAGTGTACCATGGGGGAGTTTGTGTTTCAATATGAAACACGGTATGGGCTTTCTTCGAGATGGACATTCATGTACAAATCATTTGATAATAAATATGTTGTCACATCTAGGGGAATCCCAGGAATTTGAGCTGGGGGCTTTTTACATAATAATTTTCATGATTGCACCATTATATATTTCAATTACTGTAATATTTGGAAATTTGATTCAAAGTAGGGGGATAAGAAAGATATAGAATCAGTGATGCCCCCTAAAAAGTGTTGGTCCAGGAAAAAATGTTATTTCAAAGGATGTGAATGGTAATATTTAAGCTAATTTGTACCAAAATTGAATCCTCTGCCTCATTGTGTACGCCACTGGTTAACAGGTCTGTGTTCACACATTCTTCTTCACACCCAGGATTTGCAGTTGGTGGGGGTGGACACATGTGATCAACTGCCCCTTCCATTCTTCAACTATTCGCTCTTGCTATTTCTCTTGCTATTCGGAGTTTTGAATGAATATTCAGCCGTTAACTATTCGAAATTTCGAATACTCGCACACCCCTACTCTTTAACTGAGAATTTAATATTACATCTAAACTTTGTAAATCTTTTTTATCTTAAATTTTATGATTTCATCATTACCTTATTAGAAGCCATAAGCTAAAATTAAATAAAATAGTATTTAATGTTGTAGCGTTTATTGAAATAACCACTACAAGAAAAGATTAAAACATCAACGAAGCACTGGTGAAGTAATACAAAGTGGACTTACCATGCCCCATCGTCCTATGTTATTGTATTACGTCTCCCGAGCCGGCCTCCCGAATTACACTCCACTATAAACTTTGTGCTAAGACTGACTGAATGAAGCACGGAGTTCAAGTTGGCGCAAGATGTTATGGGAAAGGTCGTGTGACGTATGATGCCCGAGACGTCAGTGAGCGATAGAAACTTTTAGTCTGGATCGCTCTCCATGCTCCACCACGCTTCTCGAACCTTCCTCTCGCGTCTAGATGTTCCGTCCCTCTTATGTCATGTGTTGTGTTTCTCCTTTGTTTTGGCGTTCCCCCTCTTTCCCCTCTCTGAGCTAAAATATTGGCATAAATACTGGTGTAGAATAGATGAATAATTACTCTTGTCTAGACTTCCTCCAGAAACATGTTGGTGATAAGGATGAACACTAAAGGTATAAAATTCTCTTTCGGCAATTGTGTATCAAAATTCCCTTTTGGCTAACATTTGAAATTTAATGAACAAGTCCAATCTTTCAAATAGAAACATAGCATTATTGTTGTTGTCTTGTAGACACGGAGGCCCCTTCCGGGTTGTGTCTAGCAACATTTGGTAATATCATGGAAATGTCGAATTTTTTATGGTTAAATTTACAGCCTGTTTGGCTTAAGAAAATTTAAATCTACTTAGAATAATTTTGCGGGAATTAATGTTCCTTTGTAGAATGTAGGCTAAAAATCCCCTTTTGGGTTTTTGTCAACATTTATAAATATTGTAGAAAAGCTAACCTTTTATTCAAAAGACAAAATTATAGTCTGTGCGACTAAGAAAAATGTAATTTGTATCTTTAAATATTGATTTGGTTCTTTTCTCTACGTAATTGTTTTTGATAATTTGTGAGTAAGAGATAGTTGAGTTACTGCTAGATTAAAGCAGAGCGTTGCCTTTTCGCAACTTGACCATTGTTGACTTAGAGCCTTCAGCTCACTTGTTAGATTTAGTCTTTTTTGGTAAAGTCTTTAATACTTTAAAAGTTTACATTTGTCGTTTTTACGACTTGAACTATTGATGATTGAGCCGATCATTGAAGATTTAGATTATTATGAGTTTATAATATAATGTTCACATATATATATATCCCTTTGTACCATATTTAAAATATCCACCTTTTTATATATAAATAAAATACCTAATACTGTTACCTATTCTTTATGTTGCATACATACCCTTGTTTTACCTAATGATGGGAGGTTTATTAATGGCAAATATTTGAAATATTTCTAATAATAAATATTTGTAGAGCGGGTTCGCGGAGACAGAACTCAAATGGACCTGTGTATTGTCCATTTATTTTATGTTGGTCCTATCGGCTCCTCTGAAATATTTGTCTTTTTTTATCTTTTGAATTTTCTACAAAAGATATTGTTTTTGTTGTTGTGCACTAGCCTTAATTCGTCGTTGAAATAAGGGGGTGTTTACAAACTAGAAGAGCATAGAAATTACCAAGGTTTTCCCTAATGTTTCATGAGAAAATAAACTGGCAAGGGGCTACCAGTGACGTCACACCTCCATTCTTAGCTGTCTACACAGGCCTTATGTGAATGAGACAACCTCCTTTCTAGGAACCTTGAGCGGCACCCACCTCCATGGTCTAGTGGTTAAGGTACTGTCCACATGATTCTCACTGATGCAGGTACATAATCCCTTTTTAGTTTTATTAAAAATTGTCTAAAATTAAATTACTTAAATTAAGAACAAATTATTTTCACAATTTCTTAATAAAGCTGATTTATTACACTTTGATTTTTTTTTTTCAATTCATTTAAAAAGAGGGGGAGAGGTGCAAAATTCATAAAGTATAACTATGGGGAGTGCAGTGTCAAATTTGAGCCTTTGTTCTAGAAAAATTCTGGAGATTGTCCTTGAAACTCTCTCATCCCTTTTTTTCCGCCCACTCACCTCTCACACTTGATGTAAAGGTAGGTCGAGTTTTATTTCTGTCAAATCTAAAACTAACATTTTGTTTCAAACCTCAAATCCAAATGTGAATCTTCAAATCTTAAAAATTGAACAATTTTAGCAAAACGTAGATAACAGAAATAGAAAGTTTGTTTTGTTTAGGAAATTATTAGAGGTGTGAGACACTTCAAAACTTTGATTTGTCTTCAAAAAAGTATATTAGCTTTGACTTTGCATTGAAAAAAAATTTGCGACTTCAACAAATATAGAGCTTCACCGATAAAAATATTGACAGTTAAAATTCTCAATTTATTTTTAAACTTTAATTATTACCGTTCTGTACTGTAATATACATTGTGTATTAAATACTTGAAGTAATTGAATTACATATTGTTATAATAACTTTATTTATCATTCAAACTTTAATTAGATTTTGAGATATTTCATATATTTGATTAGTTTGATTTGAATTAAAAAGATTTGACAATACACCATCCCAGAAATTAGTGTTGCACACAAAACAAATTTCTTGGTATTAATGTGATGACATTACAAATAAGAACAAAGACGACACTTTTTCCAAAGTAATTTTGAACCTAATTTGTGGTTCTGTTTCTTTTAAATTTTAACTTAAGTAAACTAAAATGTGTTTTCACAATTACACATGTCAATAATTGGGCCAATATATCTACCATGTCTTTTTGGATTCAAGATCTATAGGTTAACTAACAATTAAAATTCATGATTTGAATTTGACTCATCTCTAATTTTAATATTTTCCTTGTGTGAGAGTACACCCACCTTAGAGGGAAGGGAGACCCTGATGACCTCCATGATGCGAGGCAGATACGGCTTTATGTCATCTTCCACGGCAACTGCGATGAGCCCAATAGTGGTGAAGGCAGTGCACCGATCCTTCTCTCGGCCTCGCAGACTTCCCAGAGGTACTGCATGGAGGCAGCCAAGTGCCTGGTGGGAACCAAAGAACAATGGCTTTAATTTATTTTACAGGAATACTTTGTTGTGGGTACTTGCAGTTCCTAACATATTATGTTTTAATTGTTACACTTAACACCAAGGCTCTATATTTTTAAGGGATAGGTGGTGGAAGAGAAAAGGCACCAGCATTAATGTATAGAAGATAGAAAACCCATAATTTGATCGTACATCCTAATGATGCTGGTGTATAACATTTAGGGAAATTTAAATTGATAAAAATAAAGAAAAAGAAAAATAAATAACTAGTATTTTTTCTTTCCTTTTTTTATATATAATTTCTATTATTATAAAATTATTTAGCCATTGGACCACCTCATTATTAAACATCTAAGAAATTGTGGCAGAATTCATCTGGATAGCAAGGGAAGATCTCAATGCAGAAAATAATTACACTCAGTATCCTTATTCAGTGATTGAATCAAAGTTACATATGTCAGAGTCAGCTCCATTCTTTGTTTGTCCGAAAGTGACTTTAAAATGATGTTACTAACATTTTGACAAAGGTTTCCTTGTTGAACGCTGCAGTCGTGGTAGGATGGTGAGCAGTGTGTGCTGGATGTACGAGCTGCGAGCGGGACGTTGGTTCAGAACATCTCTGCAATGTCCTCAAAGTGTTCAGTCATCAGCTGGCGGCAGGCTGCGCTCTCATACAGAGCAAGGTGGTTACCAACAGGGGATATCACCACTGCCAAGTTACCTTTGACATGCTGCGACTTGGCCGTCAGTGGGGATTTCAGCCGGGGCATCAGCTGATAGCATCCTGAAAGACCAAAGAATGACTCTGGGGCTGTTAGGTTACATTTAAAATAAGTAATCTACAGTCCAATTTTTATTGGAAGAATTTCCTTCTGAGTGTAAATTGGATTGTATCTGTTGTGTTAATGATGTAAACCATTAGTGAGGACTTAGTCACTAAACATTCAAATATATAAAAGTTATTTTTTTCTGTTAAAGCCATAGTTTAAACCAGGCATGTAAAACTCCCAACCTTATCCATTATTTTGTGTTCTTACGGGCATTATGATGAACCATTATGCAATGCGACCTTATTCTTCTCTTTGTTAACATTAAGGAAATGCAATATTTTGTAAATGTGATATTTGAGAATTTAACATAATTTGGAGAACTATGGCATGTGAGTTGGTGTACCAAATCTCTAGTATTTCTTCAGCATGGATCAATTCTCAAAAATGATTGAATTTGCACACCCTATATGTGCTGTGTTTGGCAGCACATACATATGTTAACAGATGTTTACTTACATGAAACATAACCAAACATCAGAAAGGTCCCATCTTACGGACACACATTTGTAAACAATTATGAAATTGACTTTAGCATAAGATTTATATAAAAAAATAAAAGGTTGGAGGGCCCTGCAAGAGTTCAGCTTTGGTCCTACTATTTTAATTTGATTTTTTTTATATAGAATCAAAAACTCAATTGTGTCTATAAAATCAAAGTATAATCCAGTGCTAGTTGCTTCACTTCCCAAGATATATTTATAGCCTTACTTTGAACCAGCAAACAAAAATTAAATCACTGGTAACTACTAGTTAAAGACTTGACCTACTACGTACGGTGGCCTGCTGGTTCTGCTGGTACTGTAGTTTCTCCATCAGGTCTTCATAGTTTCGCTCCCACTCGACATTGCCACATCTCAGAAGCTCATTCAGCACAAGCATGGAACCATGAACACGGTCATCACGATTCACACCCTTCTCACGGGTGTAAATTTCATCAAAACCATTGTTGGCTTCATCGTAGCACTGTTTGTACCTGAAGAGAGAGAAACCTTAACTTTCAGTGACAGAGAGGCAAATCAATGTTATAAACGTGCTTTTACTTGACTACAGTTTGTTTTATTACCTACTATCACATTTAGAATATAAAAAATTGTATGTTACATACAAATATAATTGAGATTCATATTTGAGAAGAAGAAAATTAACAGCAAAACTAATATTAGCTGTAGAAAGGTAAACAGGGACAGTGAAGCAAATGAGAGAGAAGGACTCCAAGATGATACGCAAGAGGAGCTGCACCAAACTATCACTTAGAAAGAGGAAGAATTGTTGGAGCAGAAAGATGAGAATGAACTTCAAGTTAAGTTTTGGATCAGAGACAAGAACAATATCCTCCATGCTCTGTACAGTAACCAAATTCACTTCCCGCAAATGAGAGCTCTCACCATTGGGGTTTCTGCGTCTGTTTGGCAGTCTCCCGCTGGGCCGTAACCACAAGGGCAGCTCTAAGCGCCTCAACAGCACCCTCCCTTATCACCGGCTTGGGATCCCTCACCGCGTTGAAGATCATCTCAAAGAACTGCTGCACTTGTTGGAAGAAGTATGTGGGCATGGACACTGCCAGCTCCCGCAGTACCAACACCTGGGAATCAAAATATATTAGGGGTTACAAACTTCCTTTAAGTGGTGATAGAATGCGAGTAATACCTTAAAATGCACAACCATTGGTAAGGGCAAGGTATCAATTCAAAACATATCTTAATAATAAAGAAAATCCACTACATATGGCAAATTACTAAGGCATCAGTCTAATCTGAGTTGATTTGCTGATGATGAAAATGTAAGGGTTCAAATCTTGGCCGAGTAATGAGGTGGTATTTTCTAAACGGATTTCTCTTCTCCTGCCACACAAATCCTGGGGCACTTCCTTTAAAATTGTATTTTCTTCCTCGCTACCTCATCAGTGTAAACATGTGGATAGCCTGCGAGAGTAGTAAGAAGTAGTGACATATACTAATGTATTTATTTTTAGTATTATTGGGGGTTTTAAAGTGCTTTTTTAAGCAACTGATTATATAAGGAAATAATTTAAGCTAACTTACTCTTGGCTATTGATTTAACAATTTGTGAAAGAGGAAGCTTCCAATTTCATAAATGATAAATTTGTTGTTTATGTCAAAAACAAACTTGGCATTCTTAACCCAGTAGGCAGGCTGGCTACTGACTGAACTAAGGTGTCATATCATAATAATCTGAAACATGAACAGATTAAAGAGCGCAAATTCATACACAATGGTTTATAAGAGTACCCCAGTTAGGTTTGACTCAGAACTTACAGCTGCATGTCTCTTGCCCTCGTTGCGATCTCCACCGAGCCACTCAAAGGCCCGCTTCACCTCAAACTCAACGTACTCGGCGGCATAAGTCCCAGACACAAGGGCAAGCTTGCCAACTGTCTTGGCCGCCAGCTCCATTACGCCTGTGTCATTGGAAGGAAGTAGGTTGCGCAAGTAGTTGGCAAACCTACTGATACGAGTATTGATGTTGCCAACGTCAGCCCCAATCAGACAAACTGTAACACAACAAATTATGTATATTACTATTATTAATGTGGGGTAATTAACATGGATTATATGGACAGGTTGTTTTTATCAGACCATGAATTACAAACCAACTCCGAAACAACATCCAATCCCTCAGCCATTAATTCATCAATGTGAAGAGGAGGTTCTAACGAGGTAGTGAAGCGCAATACAAAGAGTCTACCTAATAGGCCCAGCCAACAGACTTGATCTCACCGCCAAATGGTGTAACCGGGCCTTAACAAACTGGTCGAGGTTGTGTTGAATACCAGCAGAGGCCAGGTGAGGTGCATATGAAAGACAGGAAACTGGTCAGGGCCAAAACGACCAAGCATGGAACAAGGCCTGGTGAGTTGGCTCCCAGCTTTGTGAGCTGGGAGTGTGAGGGTTGGTGACGATGAACTAAGTCATCATCAGCACCCGTAGCCTCAGAAAGGTTACCACCAAAATAGGTTTGCCTGAAGACCTAAAGGTGGCAACCCCGCTACCCAGGTGTAGGCCATGAAATGCTTAATAATTCGATGGCCAAAACAAATACTCGAGTAAATAAAGTGAAATGTAAAAGTGAACAGAAAGTGTGCAAGTGTGAGAAAAATAATGGAAGTTATTAACGGCAGAAAAATGGTGGAAGAATAGAGGAAGATGGAGGAATTTTACTACTTAACTGACCCAGTCACAGGCTGGAAACAGTTTATGATTATGCTTATCTGAAATAAAAAAAACCAAATTCCCCCATAATTTATTTTTCGGTTGCGAGGAATTGAGCCTGCGATCACTAGCTCACTCGTTAGGCATGCTACCAACTGAGCTAAGGTGTCGGACAAACAGATGATTTAAACTCAAGACATGAATTGCATATAAAATGTTCATAAAAACTAATAATAATAAGTACCTACTATCTAAGGATGCTGCCTCAGCGTGGATGTGTCAAGTTACACCAAGCAGACAATTTACTTGGCCTCAATTTCAAGAAAACCTTTTATAATTTAAGACTTTAGTGTTAACAAGATTGAAAATAAAACTCCTATTTTGTTTGGTATTTCCATCCCTATTTTAATTAGATGTTATTGTTCTAAGGAAATATTTGCTATTTTAAGAACCAAACAAAAACAAAGTACTTTCATAAATAGGTCTATTTGTTGATAAGGGGCAAGTTTGTCACCAAATGCAAGATAAATAACAAGAAATGTGAGAATTAAATCTGTTAAATCTGTTAAATAATAATCAATTTTATGATCATCTAAAAGAGAGTAGTTAAATTTACATAAATTATATTCAGTTTTGTCAAGCTGGCACATAATATATATTGCATATATTCCAACCCAATATGGTTTGGATGGTTCAATATATAGACTCAATTAGCTCAAGCTTGTTTTATACTTTTGCCTTTGGTAAAATAAAATTATATTACAAACTGCTTTCAGAAAAGTATGTATGTAAATATTATAATCCTTAAAATTTTTAATTAGAACTGACAATTCATAAAGTAGACTGAATACTTTAAAACATTTGCTAAAAATATTTTGAGTCCAACATACCGATGGCCAAAATCCCCCCCTTCTTCTCATTGACATCAGAGCCAGACACCATCTCAAAGATGTGGTGGTTGAATTCATCCATAAATGACGTCAGCTCTTCAACAGAGACTTCCCGTAGTTCTGTCTTTACCTGTGCATAAACAGTTTAAAGTATCAAAAACAAGCGTTAGTAATGTTGTATTTCAAGTCTCCAGTCAACTGTTTGTCTAGAAAAGTAATACTTTGGAGACACTAAGTTCTCCAGATTAGCATCTGCGGTATTCTGGTTCTATTGTAATGTGGACCAGTTGTAGTCCCCATTCATTTAGTATTCTCTCAGTGCTCCAGACTAGCACCTAGAACCTCCTGATTCCAGTGTTATGTGTACCTTTCAACAATAATCGCTAAGAGACATTTAGTCAGCAATATTAATCACAAGGGGACCCAGAGTGCTCCAGAATGGCACCGGGGACCTCGTGATTCTAGTGCACTGTGGGTCTTGTCTCCAATTGAAGTCCCCAGTCAGCCAACAGTAATTCCCTGGAAACATCAAGAATTAAGACTAGTGCCGTGTTATTAAACCCAACATAATAGCAAATTAAGTGGCTTTATAGATATTGCACTATAAATCGCTCATGAGCTTTAGGACTATATTAGTATCTAAACAAGGTCATGCTTACATAGTGATACAAATCTCTTGCAGCCTTGGAACGAACTTCTGCATGACGAGACTTAAGTCCCGTCACAAACTGCTGCATCAAGAGGTTGGTCATGATTGTGACCATTCACTGCCACCAACTGAAAGAAAACAAAAAACATGTTTGCTCACTGGCTTGGTCTTCATCTGTACAGGTTTTATTTTTAAAGGGAAGGTGGGGAGGGGAGGTCTAATTATATTCTGGGAATACATATTTTGGAAAGGGACAATGTGACAGGAGGATTGTCAAATAATTTAACAAATCAGATGGTTACTTTCTGAAAAGAAACTTAAGTATGGTGCAAGTCACTAACCACCAAGCCAAAGGTTTAACTACAAGTAAGCTTTTGTATTATACATTTGACTAAACACTATGTAATGTTAAGATTTGAACACCACAGAGAGATGTCAACATACAATTTAGAGTACGCAAATAGTTTTAACCTATGGCAAAATATCGCATACAGCACATCCTAGTGAATAAAATGATGGGCATGAGTTAAGCCAAACTTGTTAGGGCCCCTACAACTTGACACAAACCTGTACCTGTTTTAAACTCTAGCCAATGCCCAATTAGTCAAAGATTAATAATTTTACCTAAAATTTACTAACTCGTAGATACGTACGTCACTACAAAAGGCACCTATTTCACTTTGATGATTTCACAAAACATTGACCTTAAGTTACAAATCTCATTACAAATTATGAGAAATATATATAATACGCTGTTTATGAAATTTCGTATTCATTAGTAAACATTACTTTTCACTGCCACTTAGACTAAAGCCATAGATAAGGGAGACAAGCAAGATCGTGCGTACCAGAACAGTTTTTTGGTCATCTACTATGCCGTGTTCTTAGGAATGTAAACAAGCATTAGTGTCAATTAATGTTAATCAAGAATTTACAAAATAACTATTCAACAATATAACTTTAGATAATGACAAGTATTCATACAATACCGCTATTGTTTTTAAATCTTGGAGGGGAAATGATGTATATTTTAGATCAACGTTTACAGGCTCAAAAAATACCCAAAGACAAATCTATGAAAGGTAAGTTTTTAAAAAAAATATCCTTGTATTGACAGTCTGTTTCCCACACGCCTGAATAGAATATGGAAAACAAATATTTCAAAATATCAACCGTATCAAAATTAATTTAGATTCGAACTTCCCCCTAGCCCACTGTATCTTACCACCCGTCTGGGCTATTCACATTTAAATACATTAATGAGGTGGAAGGTAGAATTTATAGGAAATGTCGGTCTACCCGAATTTGCGTGAAGAGATAAGGGTAAATTACCATTGTTATGCTCGGCTGGGATTCGAATCCCGACTTTGTCACTGGAAAACAAGACTAATGAGCTTGATGTTTTGTACATGTGCACATTTATTTGTGTATTTGCCAGTCCGCGTGGTATTATTTGTTTGTATGTATAAGCTTTGTGAGTAGGCCTATTTTAAAATGTATTATTATTAGCACCACGTCTTACTACCCGTTCGGTTTATACGCACTTACGCTAATGTGTAATGGTAGGGTGATTGTGAGATGAAATGGAGGACCTACAGTTTAACGTGGAATCCGAACCACGGTGGAGGCCTGGCATTCCTCACATTCACAAGTTGTGATTAATACACATCTTGTCAGAGGTGAAGGAAGGGTTTGGAAATCAGATAAATCTGTGCCGGGACCGAGGATTGAACCCCGGACCCTCAGCACAGAAGTCTGACACCTTACCCCTAGACCACCAGGTCACCGCTTTTAAAATGTAGTTCATAATAATGGTCTAAAATCTAAATAAGCTGTTGGTCATTAAGTTGTTGACATCTCGCATACTGTCAAGAAATTTAGACTTCAAAATATACCAAACAATTAATATACACCAGTTCTCAGTGTGAAACATGATCTCTTACCTTACATGACAAACAAAAAAAATGGCGTTCAAAAAAAGGTGCTCGGGAAGATATTTGATCCAAAATTAGATGAGGCTACTGGGAAATGGAGCAGGTTACATAATTATTTATTTACTCTAGGTATTAAACGTGCACTTTCTGAACCAGTTGATTATATCAGCATGCGACCATTTCTATGAGCAAGAGCGAAAGGGCCTACCAATTTTACCATGAAAGGTAGTTTTATATACCCTCCTGGGTTCTTACATGCCACAATCAACATGGGACCGACAGCTTTACTTCCCCTCTGAAGAAAGTTGTACTATGAATTTTTATCGCTCAGGATAAATCTGTCGACCCCGGCTGGGTTCAAACCCACAAACATTGGGTCCTGAGGCAAGCTCTTTACCCTAGGCCACCGAAGTTGACAGGTTACATAACCTGTAGTTGACTTCCGTGGTCTTGGGGTAAAGTGATCACCTCAAGACCCAATGCTCGTGGGTTCAAATCCGGCCAGTGTTGACATATTTTTCTTGAGCGATAAAAATCTGTAGTACAACTTTCTTTAAAGGCAAAGTAAATCCAGCGGTCCCATGTTTCTTGTGACGTGTAAAAGAACCCTGGGAGGTATGTGAAAACACCTTTCCCGGCAAAATCTGTAGGCCCTTTCGCTCTCGCTCATAAATATTCTCCTGCGCTGATATAATCAGTCAGTTGAGAAATCGCACGTTAAGTAGGCCTACCTCAAATAAATACGATTAAATACACAACCTGTACTCATCACAGGACATTGTTAGGATAATTAACGGTGGGCAGGACATGCAGGGCGAATGGGAAAATCTAGACTCATATTCAAAGTATTGAATGGCAAACCCAATCTTAATAGGCCATTGGGAAGACCTAGACACAGATGAGAGAATAACATTAGAATGGACCTTAAAGAGATGTGGTGTAAAGAGGGGGACTGGATAGAGCTAGCTCGTGTTTGTTAGGGAAAGGTAGCATACTTTTGTAAGTGCGGCATTGAACTTTGGAGTTCCTAACGCCATAGAGTAAGTAATATAAATATTAAATAATTTGCGTTTTGCATTTTTTGTATTTCCTCGGAATCAAACAACGCTGAGATTATTAGGAAGATTAAGTCTAGGTGTTGGACCCCTTGTGTTAAAGCGTTTGTGAAAAGAGTGTCTTCCTTTTATTCAAGTAATGAATGACATCACCTCAATAATGCTAAACGAGAAGTTTCTTGGAGAACTGTTCAAACCGCAGGAGGTATACAACAAACAGGCTCTCCGTAAACTGTTTGAAGACCTTGCCCACGGGTCCATTATGAGACTCAACTCGGCGAGTATGGACAAGCTCTATGATCTGATGACCATGGTGTTCAAGTACCAAGTCTTCAACGCTCAGAGTCCCAACGATGTCGTCTTGATCACATTGAACCATTTGGACTCTATAAGAAACTTTGTGAATTGCTTGGCAATTCAAAAACAGGTTGATATGGCTCATTCAATGGTTATGAAGGTAAGGGGTGTTTTACTATCATCTAGTTAGAGGGCTTAGTAATTTGGCTATTAGTTTAGCTAGCCAGCCACTATTGTGGCTATTCACAAAACTAACCACTCTGAGTAAAAATAATATGGAGGTGGTTTGGGTTCTATATCATATCTTAAGCATATTTACTCAACTTAATTTAAAAAATATTTTGAAAGCCCTAAGTCAGTAGCCTAACTAATAAAAGCAAAATATTTATGACTTGAGTGTAAAATAAATAAATACTTATTCACTATTTGTAAAAAAATTAATTTCTCAATCTATAATATTAATAATAGTATTTAAAGGTAACTATTTTGATGTGTCCTCCAATTGTCCAGATGTATGGCAATATGTCCCCGGGAGAACTGCAGACTATTCGATACAGTCTGCTCAACTTCTTCCAAGATCTCAAAGTACGAGTGTCTGTGCTGTTAAGGGTTGGGGTTCAAAACTCACATGGAGACTTCATTATTCATACATCAGGGGCCGTACCTCCAGGTAATCTGGGCTTCCCTTGTCAAAGATGTTTACATCCAACCAAATAAATTGTAGTGGTTGGTGTTATTTTCTTTCAAACAATACTAAACAACAAAACTGATCTTGCTTTTCAATTTGAAACAAACCATAGAAGAAACATCTAATCTAGAGAATTTGAAGAAAGTTATCAGCAGGGTTGGTGAAGAGGTTTCCATTCCTGACTCTGACCTGAAAGCTTTGGATTTGACTTGGTTTAAAGCATGGCTGATTGCAGCACATTGTGATTCCCCATTCTATGTCCAGGCAAATGTTGGAGTATTCCCACTTGCCTCCTCATCCCTTTCTCCTAAGATTAAATTGTCAATGCCCTTGTGTTAAACAAACCAAAATACTGTAAAATAAGAAAAGTTAATAATATAAATAAATCATAGTATTTGCTTAGTGTGAATATTACTAAACAGTTGAAGAATAAATAACAACCCCACTGGATTTCAAAGCCAAGTTTATTTTCTTTTTTGACAATATTGACCTGGGTTAAGGACACTCTTAATTCTCTCCCATGTTTATTCACACCATAAATTACCCTAATGCGTGTTGTGAAGTGATGGCAAAATGATGTTTGTAAGGTTGTGAAGTACCTGGTTTCATTCGACTGTTTGATCAGTATGGTGCAGTGGCAAAGGTGAAACATTTCAATGCCGACGGTGACTACACTGCGGCCAGAGAGGTTGGCTCTATGGAGCTGATTGGAGACAGGATCATAGAGCTTGGTTGCAACATGTAAGACAGCTTGTCACAATCATGGTATAGTAAATAACATTTTAAAAATGAAATGGTTTTGTGAAACCTTGTAAAATATATTTATTTTTACATTCACATAGCACGTCAGGTTTTCAGTACCTGGAACCTCCTGATTATAGTGATGTTGAGCCTTGTGTCCCAACTGTTATATCCATACAATAAAAAAATAAAGGTATTTAGCTATATACTTGAGCTTATGTAGCTATAGGACATAAACTACATTATGTATGTCTACTGTAGTAACATGACATTATTATCATTATTATTAGGTGTTATGTCATACAACAGACCCATTCCTTTTTTGAACTAAGATCGCCAATGCGCCCTCTCCTCTGCCACTTCCTTCAGCTCCCAGAATTTTCTTCTTTCCCAAAACCCATTTGATATTTGAATCATCCTTCTTCCTAAACTCCTCTTTCCCTCAACCTTGCCTACTATGAATCGTGCAGAAGACAGTTCCTCCTAAGGATGTGTCTGATCCAGTTTGCTTTGTACCGAAGAATCATATCCAAAATGGCTCTCTTCAAACCCACTCTTCTTAGGAATTTATTTGTCATCTTGTCTGTCCACCTGATCTTCTCAAGTCTTATCCAGCACCACATTTCAAAGCTCTCCAAGTATTTCTTTTACATCTTTCTGAGAGTTCATGTTTCTGTTTCATACAGTGCAATGCTCCAAATGTAGCATTTCAATAGTTTCTTCCTCCGTTTCAAACTCAACTTGCTGATCAGCAGTAACCTCTTCTTGTTGAAAGCTTCCTTGGCCATGACGATCCTTGACTTAATAAATTGTTCTTATTATTTATGTCTCCTATAGCTACAAAACTTACACACATGGAAGCAACTCTCCCCTCTACGAGCGCTCAAGCCTGAATGCACCCCCTCCACCTCATTATCTGAACACCCCTCTTCAGGAGGAGACAAAGATCAATGAATTGCTGGTAGGTCGGGAAGAACTCAACCTGCTTCTAACTCAGCTTCTGGGCCACAGAGTACAGCACCAATCAGATAGCAGGGACATAATTAGACTGAATCTCTTCAGCTGTGACCTCGAGGAAGAGTGAGTTAAACAATTTACAAAGATATTACAGTACTTACATTGCCATTTATTGATGAGTTTTTAATATTCAATTGAAAAAATAAGCTACTTAATTTTCAATCATTTTCAAGACAACTCATGGTTGCATGGGTAGTGGGGAGAATAAGTCCATTTTTCCCCTTTGAAGTTAAGCTAAATTGAAGATAGAAAATTTTTGTTGTTAGTTTATATAAGAAAAAATAAAAATAAATTAATTTATATAAGTTTAGACACCAAATATAATAATTGACAATTTATTACTATGACATGTAAGTTGATTTCTATATTTTTTACATGTTAAGTGTAATGTAAATAGCATCAGACAAATTAATGTTTTTTTTATTAAATTTTTTTTACAAAGCTTTATCAGTGTTGAATCCAGAATTTAGTTTTCAAAACTAAGTTGAAGCTGACAAATATTCGAAGCTATGTCAGTTATTTAAGTTTCCCATAACCCGAATAGTTTATAGCTATAACTGGCCCATGATTTATTGGCACTCATCTGACATCTACTAAATATATTTTTATTTATTAAATAAGCATAGCCCAAATTGGTAGTAAGGCGCGATGCTAAAAAAAATTATTAATATAAATATTTCAAAGGGTGTGTTTTGCATCTGTCCCTTTTGATAGATGTGTCAGTTTTGAAATTGGTAAAATAAATATAATGAACTTCTGTTAGTACTGATTATTTTACATTTATTGTATGTATTCTAAAAGTGTCAACTCAGTATGGACTTAAGTGTATGTGTGTACTGTTTCTATAAGTTCTGAAAATTCTTTAATATTGTTCTTGAAATGTACTATACATAATTTTGTGAGCATATGTTTCATACTGATTTCTCAGCGATATTGTTGCTCAACAAAACGAACCCAGCTTTGTGAATTTTGATGCTCGAAGTCCGAGTCGTTCAGCCGAGCTGGACAAGATTTACAGCGAGATGACGCTAACTGACTCAACTGTTGAATCTCCAAGTTATCAGTCACAATTTCAACAAGAAGAGGAAGATCTGCTGGATCTATTGGAGAATTCATAGTCGCCTTCAGAGTAACTTTAGTCAAGGAAATGAAAATTAATATACACCAAAAAGTTAATTTTTTTTTTAACTTTATTTTCAGAATTGTGAAAGTAATTTTATTTTCACTATTAGTAGATTTGAGGGAAGTAAGTTATATATGATAGGGATGCTTGATCTTGGATCGATCTTTTTAAAAATAAAAGACTAATTGGTATTTTAGATCAATTCAAGGGTCTCAATCTCATTATAACATTCATACACTCAGTTGATGTTAAATTAATGGTCTGGAGTCTGGTTGTTAATTTTTTCCTATAATTATTTTGTAGTTGAACCACCAATAAGTATCATAGCTCTAAAGCAAATTCTAATTAAAAATTTTGGGAGAAAAAAATGTTTATTGAAGCTTGAAATCAATATTTTATCAAATATTTAAATCACAAATATCCATAAGGATTTGAGGTATTCGAGGATCCAACCCTTTAAAAAAAAAAGTAAGTAGTAATGATATTTCTATCACGGTCAAAGCATCGTATTCTAAACACTTATGAAATGACCTCACAAGTCACTTTTATGAAAAATAAAACTTAATTCCTCTATATTACTTTTTAAAGTGTCTGGAAAAATGGGAATTCTTTCTATGAAAACTTGAAAGTGCAAGAAATTTTGTTTTAAGGAAAGAGTGGCACCCCCTCTGGTGGGTTGATCGCAAACAACTATTGTTTGAGGCCTGTGATGTCACGGATCATATATATACTACTGTATGAGCGGTATGCAAGAACGATTCTAAGCACGGCCAAAATACCAAATACAAGTAAAGTCGAAGAAGAAAATCCATGTCAAGTTTATCAGATGCCTTGCTAGAATGTCTAGATAGCAGTCATGTGATGAAATTTGACACAGAGATACCACCCCTGGCGGGAAATAGGATTGTCTCTGTCCACTGGTTTCTATAGTGACAAATTTGCTCATAAAGTTAACAAAACTGATTACAAACAAAGATTTGTTAAAATGGTATAAAAGGTAAAAAAAAATTTATTTTTTTGTGAAAGAGTGAATATATTTATTGGCGCATATTATAAATCATACAATTTTTAAAAATATATCAAATATATGTTGGGACTCTGGCAGTGAAAAACAGGGTGTGGGAAGAAATAACCAGGGATTTTAACTCTACACTACAGGTAATTTTCATAAGGTGAGTGTGTGTTTGATTAGTAGATAATTTCATAAGCCTTTCATTTGGAATTATACTATAATGATGTACATTGAGTAGTTGGCTTATCAAAATCTAGATAACCTAGGCCTGCTATATTCTCTCACAAAACCAAAGCAATATTAAAATATGTGCTGTCTCAATAGTCCACCATCGCTAAAGTACAGTGAAAGCCTGCTCGATACTAGATTTAAGTATGACTAACTTTATTGTGTCATTTCTTGGAATTGAGCCTCACAATAATCCTAGCAAGCAAATTCACACGTCTTCAACTTTACTTGTACTTCGAGCTTGACAAGTCTTGTTCTTGTATACAGCATTATGCATTATGTGTTCATTTAAAAGCAGAAAAACTTTTTTTCCCCTTTACCCCCCCCCCTCCCCCCCAATTTGTCTTAATGCTGATCCTGTTGCCCATATTTGCATGGAGGTAAAGTGGGAAACCTTTAGGAAAATACCTCATTATATCCAACTGGGTTTTGTACCCTGACCTCATTACCTCCAAGTTTGATGAGACATAACTTTTCCTGGGTGCCCACTGTGGCAGGTAAGCAAAAATTATAGTTAAACATTGTTAAAGGTCTGATTAAGCCTCCCCCCATTTTCCCTTGAATTGAATCCAATCCCTGATATACGCCTGATCAAAGTGGTAATTAATAATAAGTTATTAGGTCGCATTGTAAGGAATCGGTCAAAAATGGACCTACCACATTGTATTAACAACCAAATGTATCAAAGATTGTGTTATAATGTAATAGAAATATTTGAATGCAGGCTTGATTTACCCTATAAAAATATTATTCATATTATGACTAGTAATAGATTAATAATTGAATATCAACAGTTGATTAATAAAGCATAATCTGAAATATACACATTTCATAATATGGTCAATCTTATATTTTTAATAGATGTCAATTTACAATTAAGAGATAGTTAAAGCAATCTTATTTTATATTAATTGTTGAATTGATTTTTTATCTAAATTGATACAGGACCTCTTGACTTAGATCAATTTGGAGAATTATTCAAGGTGTATGAATCGAGCATCCTTAATGTATGACCTTGAACATTTTTTTAAACCCATCATTTGAAAATGATACAAGTTCTATCTTGAAATTGAAATCGATATAAGAATAATTAAGATTTAATTTGTAAAGAAGACACAACTATTGGTTGTAAAATACTAAAAAGATTTCATAGAGATCAAATAAACAACTTATAGTAGGCCTGGACAAATCTTTCATTAAATTATATAGACAACATAAAAGATAAGTAAATAATTCTCCAATATAACCTAACTTAGCTAGATGAATGTAATTTTGTCTCATCTTTTGTCATTTCTTTAATGTAGATTGTAAATTTAGTAGTTGAGATTCTTAAAACTGCTGGTAAATGTTCATTGGTGATGCTTGATCGTAAGAAATTTTATTGATATCATAGAAAATGTTTGTTCACACATAATTATATATAGGTTGATCAAAAAATAACAAGCATATTTTGAGTAAAATCTTTAATTTTTGTGAATTTGTAATAAACATAATTTTAAAATGTGTATAATTCTTCACAATGATGTAATTCTCTTAAATCTGGATACACTGCATGTCTATTTTCTTAAGTTGTTGAAGTTCACTCGTTGATTTATGTTGAATATAAATTATATATATTTCCATAATTTTAACTCGGTTATTTTTAAACAATTTTTTTTTTTCGTGGATAGATAGCTAGAGCTTACGGCAGTATTAAACAAGTGACTGGCCGTAATTTTCTCTGGGCTTAGAGGAATCTAAAGAGGGTGCTCAGAAATGTCTCAAGATTATGTTGAAGTGCTAGGGAGTTGTTTTCCCTCGGGTAAGCCTTTTCTTTTTACATCCAAGTAGTTTTTTTTTAAATTATTTTTTCCTATTAAAAATCCATTAAATGATTACTTAGTTTTTGATCACTTTTTAAGAGTTTGAGTTGTAAGATTGATTGGAAAAACATATTTGCATGCACTTCATTACAATAATAAATAGGAATCAATACCCGCAATTGCTGTGCAGTTTGTAATTAGCTTCACATTAGGCAGTTTAGGCAGAGAGGGTTTGTGTTCAAATCCAAGCAGTTGCGCTAGGGATGATTTCACTTTCTCTTCCCAGGATATTGCAGATGTGTTCCCTCCAAGTTACCCTCACTATCCCTATGCTTTAGTTGTTCATAGCAAATAAAGTTGAAATCTACTTTTTTTTAAAGGTTTATGCTAAAATTTAATTTTGTCTTATTTTGGCGTTTGCAGGTGTTTGCATTCTTAGGCTATCATTTACTTAAATTGAATTTTATTATTATTGAATTTCAGCCAATCAGGTAAGTTTTTGTACCTTAAAAATGTAATACTTGAATAATGTGAAGAGAAAGTTTAACTCAAATATTAACTTTTTGTTTGAGCTTTAATTTGTACTATTTATTTATTGCAACTAAATTAAGGGAATGTTGAATAAAAAACCAACCAGACATGACAAAGAATTTGACTTTATTTAACTTTAGAGAAGTAAAAGATAACTTTTTAAGGCCTCATCCAAATTGTTCGATGGTTAATATACATGATCAAATAGAAGATTGCATGTTAACTCAAAAATAAAAATAAATAAAAGTTTAAAATGTTTTGACAAATTTTTAAAAAATTATCAACTTGTTCAAGTTTATTGTTCTGTTAAAACATATGTGGGATATAATGGATAGCATCGGAATCTTTGAAGATATAAAAAGGAAGTTGTAGCATTGTACATTCCTATATTTTTGTACTTATTACTGCAAAAACATTTGGTTTTAAAGCGTAATTTTTTTTTAGAACAGCAGACAGGCAACTTTACATAAATAGATTGTACATGTATAAAAGCAATTCTCACAACAAACTGATTGTATACATAACAAAGAATTATATAATAAGCAAGACTATAAAATAATATCCATTTATCACTATAAAGCGTTCCCTTTTCATGACCTAGCATTTTTCATCACAGATTGAATTTGACAAGCAAGACTCTTTAGTGCATGCTCTTATCACAATATCTTATTTCTGAAAGATGCCTATAACTACAAAACAAATCTCAAATTAATATATATTTCCTACCTGAACATAATCTTCAAAACAATCTAATATTTGTTACAGTATGACTGACCTTAATCACAGGAATGTTTACAGAAATATAATTAGTGGTATCAAATACATTTCCTAGGCTATTGAATTATTGCTACCAGATTTTTTTTTTGTGCACTGCCTCATGCAACCCATCTGGACTATTCACATAATTACAATAGTAGGATAGAAAGGAGGAAAGTAGAATTTAAAGTGAGTTTATTCATATTTGCATGGAGGGAGAATGGAAAACCCGCCCTAGCTACAGCCAGCTGAGAATCCAACCCCAATCTCTCTATCACAAGCAAACCAGACAAGGTTGATGACTTAGCCTGCTTCACTATCAATATGGGCTTATATCTTTTAAACTTCCGAGCAGTTCAATGCATGCTTAGGGAATTTAAGTATCTTAAGATTATTATGGGCATGCCACACAATAAAGCCTCTGTAGATATGAATAGGTGTTCTAATAAATTAAGCATTTGATAAGATTCAAGCTTTTTTTATAGATTTAACATTTAACCTAAAGAAAATTCGATAAAAAACAAAATGGTTATACATTTTGGAGAGTTAAGTTTTTTTTTGTGCCAGGACTCCACTAAAATAAATATTTAAACTTTTACAATGAATCAAATTTCCTAATTTGACTTTCATTGTGGACTTACGTTGATGAATCCAAGCCTTGAAAATCAAAAATATATTTGAGTCCTGTGAAACCTTTAGCATTCAAAGTGTTCTTGATCGCCTCCTGGTAGAGTCTCAGCGGCAAAAGTTTATGAACGGGAGCCCTCAATTTCCCATCAATAAGCAGTTGAGCAATGTCCCTTTGCATAATTTCCTGTTCCTGGGTCCCCTGGTGCTCCTTAGTCCATCTCGACATCCAGAACCCTCGGGCACTGATGTCTTTGAAGATGAGCGCAGAAGTGGGGAGTGTCACAGGCTCCCGAGACATCCCTCCATACGTCACCATGACACCCTTGTGATCTAGTTGGCGCAGAATCTCCACAGCACTCTTTCCCCCCACACAGTTGAGTGCCAACTTTGCCTTTGAGACTGCTTTACTCTTGAAGATGTCAGTCTTGCTATTGAAATACAAAATGACTAGTCTAAATCTGGTAAATTCTCTCAAATAGGTAAATATTTCTGATGTCATTTATGCATTTTAACTAGCAAAACTGCAAAAGAAATATAAACTGTGGTTTCTTTTTTACCACCAGTTCAGATTGTACACCTATATACTAATTACACTAGGTTGAATTTAGAGTGGGTATACTTGAACATTTGCATGGAGGGAGAGTGGAAAAACTACCCTCTAGGTACACCCAAACAGGATCAAACCCCATCATCACCCCATCTTCAGTTTAGTCTATTGTGAGAGTAGCGGCTTAGACCATGAAGCCACCAAAGCGGGCTACACTGTAGTTAATCAAAATATGATAAGTTTAGTATTTATTAGAGTTCAATCTTGCTTTTTTTTATCTTATATATAAATCCAAATTTTAAAGAAGACATGCCAGGTGCGAGAGGTTAGTTGTTTCTGCATTCTTTCAGAACTATTCACATCCTTTTTTAAGTTGCTATGAAAATAACATTCATTGGAACAAAGATAATTTACATTAAGTTATGTATTAGGAATCATTAATGTTTTAAGTCTTATTTGTTAAGTTTGTCCTATAAGTGAGTTGATATGAACTGCTAGAAGCTGGATTACTCACACTACCACTAAAGTAGGGCTTTGCAGGTACTCCGATTTTGAGCTTCAAGCAGAGCTTGTCATTAAAGGTCAGGGTTCAAGATCAAAAATTTTGTATGCTCATCATTTTCGAGCTTGCTCTTGATGTAATCATATTTTGAAACACAATGGTAAGTATAGGCTATTTAATTTAGATTATATCGGCAGTTTCACTCCTAAACCATTTGTTAACTTATAAATTGTTAAAATTAGTATCAAATTTCACATTTATTACATGATAGAGCTCTAAAACTACTTTCAACAGCTAAACTAATTCAATATTTTCATCCATTTTGAATTATTCTCGACTGAAGTTGCTTTGCCATACATAACAAGCCAATGAAAATAAAGATGGTTAAATATATCACTAAATACTTGAGTAATCATTATTTATTACAATTTCTATATGGTTCCTTTCTTAAACTATAATTTCAGTTATATTAAAAATTTAACAATGATAATACATATTGATTGTTTTTGATTTTAAGATATTTAAAACTTGTCTAATATATGTTCAACTACAAAACTAGGATTTAGTTACTATTTAGTTATAGAATTATGTTGGTTAACCTGTCTAAAATCAGTGTTGATCAAAATTTCAATAAAAACCTTACCAATCTTGCCACATTTAGATAAAAAAAAGCATTTAGAGCCAAGAAGTTACTACCCAGGTAAAAAATGAACACACTAATAGTAGGTCTAATTATTTAGATACCAGCCTTTGGGATGAAACAAAGGTTCATTTCCTTAGCAAATAGCCTATCTATTTTTTTTAATTACATCCATTACTGTTTCCAACCTGTGGCCTGAGTCAATTTTTTAGTCCAGCCATACATTTTCTACTAAAGTCTGTTCACCGTAGGAATTGTTTTCTGAAAGGCTTTTTTCCCTACCATAAAGCTATTATATAGTAGGATATTGGTAGGTAAAAAGACCTTTCTGAGAGTAATTCCTACCGTGAATGGAGTATACCAGCTGGCTAGGTCTGTTGTAGCTTCATATGCCTTGTAATCTAGATTAAGACTAGAATAGGCACAACATCTAGTGCCCAGCCATTTATTCAGCACTGTGAAAGGGTAAACCCACATTTCACCAATGATAAATTTTTCGGCCATGCCAGGAATCAAACCCAGGACCCTTAGCTCAGTTGACAGACAAGCTACTGACTGAGCTAAGGAGTCGCCTATATATTTAATGATTTATGGAAATTAGTAAATTTATAATTTAAATAGAATGAATTTTTTCTAAACTACAATTTTATTTTTGCACCACACCTCACTACCCATCCAGGCTATTTACATTAATAGGATAGGGATAAGAATAGTAGGATTTAGAGGAAGTGTACCCGTATTTGTGTGCAGGGAGAGTAGGAAATCAATTTTAAAAAACACCCTCACTACATCTGACCAGGATCTAAATCCTAACCTCATCTAAGCATAACCAGACAATACTAAACCGAAGCCTTTAGATGTGCACCCACTGATGGGATGAGACCATTTCACTATAAATTTAAACAGGCGCAATAATTTGAGTGAGCATACCTAAGCTCTTGCTCTGTGAGAATGTGAGTCGCACCGAGATTCTTCAGGAATATCTTGAGCTCATCAATGTTAGGCCTGTCTCGTACGATATTGACAGAAATGAGTCCCCACACCTTGCACAGCTGTATAACGTTCTGCCCCGCAGCGCTATTGGCTCCATTCTGTATGACTGTGTCGCCTGCCGACAGTTGGACAAAGTCTTTCAACATTCTGTATGCGGTGGATGGATTCACAGACATTGTTGCCGCTTCCACAACACCAATCTCTTTCGGAATCTGACAAAAAATAATTAAAGTAGTTTTCTTAAGAATAAGATCATTCATACAAACATTTTTTATATATAGATAGTATAGTAAATTATTAAAAAGAAAAAGTTTATTTAAGAATTTAAAAAAACAAAGAATTCGAAATAGTTTTTTTTAATGTAAAAATAATTGTATGCCTGCAATTCTCAACCAAGTTGTACAAATTGCAAACGGTTCTAAGGGAAGGTTTAAAATATTACCAGGAAGAAAAAACTTTTTCTTACTTATTATCAAACTCTAACTACGATATTCATATATTTGCTCTATTTAACTTCTGTTTCTCATATATTTTTAGTTAATTTTCTAATGGTCTTCTTTAATATTATTTCTAGCTTTCCTGATGATGGTG
The DNA here is from genome assembly GCA_033556935.1 of Timema podura. NCBI lineage: Eukaryota > Metazoa > Arthropoda > Insecta > Phasmatodea > Timematidae > Timema > Timema podura. The sequence goes on along the minus strand of JAVRXN010000003.1, from coordinate 19,774,536 downwards.
CTTGTCACTGAAATATATCGATTGACCACTTTCGGGCCTAGGGGCAAGGATTTTAACTAGGACATAAGATTTAATTTTTGAATAACTATTCACTACATACTCATCAATTTATTTTATCAATTTCAATATAGGCATGAACAATACTTTATACTATTTGATTGTCATTATCTTTGATATTTATATGCTCATAATCCACTTCAACTGATTTAACCAATACTTTTATAATTATTATTAGTTTTATCATATTTATACATTTTTTTAATGTTTTATTCTTTATATCAAGTTGCATGACATTGACAATGCATTAATTTTCAATCTTTCGGTTTTATGTTGTGTAGTCTTTGTTTGACCGGTTTTCTGAACCTTGTACCAATTATTTTAGTAAATGTGTTATATAATTATTACAAATGCTCGAATTGGGAAATTTTAACAACCAGAACGGTAACAACTAACCATTAATAATTCCTTCATCTATTTTACAGCATGAAACTATTACAATGGTAGAAGCTATTGCATTGTCTATACACATTTCAATAAGTTGCAAGCTAAGCCATGCCAGTTTAATTGAATTTTAGTCCAACATACTGGGATTTCACTTATGTCTTTGCTTCAGGGTTTCTACACAAAATCATTAAATTTTTTCCAGGACATTTCAAGGATTTTCTACAATTCCTCCAGGACATGTGTATAAAGTAATTTTGGCAAAATACACATCAGTACATAGTTTCTTTTATTTAAATATATATATGTGTATATATACACATTTTTTAACGCAGGCTCCCAACTCCCCTAAGCCTGCATCTTTCCAAACCTTTTGTTATTTTTTTAATGTATTCCATGACGCAACGAGTTATTTAAATACTTAAACATAACATAACCTTACTTACAAATAATTCTGGGTGAAATGTGGGGTTCCCCTTTCACAGTGATGAGTTTAAAGGTCAGGGGCTGGATGCTGTGTCTGTTCTAGATATATATAAGTTAGTGTATAAGTCGTGTGCAGATATTATAATCAATAAGTTTAGAAAGTGCATGTTAAATATCACAAATAAATAAATCACTTGCAAATAGTTGTTATATTAACTATGTTTTAATTACTTTTTATTTCTTAGGTACAAATATAATAAAGGTTATCTAATTTTTACAATAATAATTTAATGTCATGTTTAAAAAAGTGTACAATCTGATGAATAGGGGTATGTTATGGAATGTTCTTAAAGAGTATGGTGCGGATGCATGGTTAGTAAATTTGCAATTAAGTGGTTGTATGATGGAAATAAAGCGTGCATTAGGGTGGATGGAGCTTTGAGCGAATGGTTTGACATTGAATAGGGTGTTATACAAGGTTGTGTTATGTCTCCATGGTTGTTTAGTGTCTTCATGGATAAGTGTATGAGGGATGCTTGTGAGGACGCAATTGGTGTACAATTGGACAATGTGAGTATGAGAATGCTGTTATATGCAGATGATGCTGTATTAATGACTGAGAAGGAAAGTGACTTGCAGAATGCATTAAATCATGAGTGTGGCAACAGACAGAATGGATCTTCGTATAAATGTCTCTAAAATTAAGGCATTTGTTTTTGATAAGGACAGATCAGGAAATGATTGTCAACTTAGTATAAATGGAAAACTGTTAGAACAAGTGAATAGTCTTGTGTATCTGGACAGAATGTTCTGTAAAAGTGGAAGGATGGATGATGAAATCGACACATGGGTGAATGCATCTCAGAGAGAATAGTTGTATGTCTGTGGACTATTGCAAAGAATGAAGTAGTATCAAGAGTCAAAGAGGGCAGTTTATAAAAGTGTGTTGATGCCAACATTGTTTTATGGATGTGAAGCATGAGTTTGTCAGTCAAAACACAAGAGCAAGGTAAATGCAAATGGTGTGAGATATCTAAGAAATATATGTGGAAAGACTTGTATGGACAGTCAGTAATGAGTGGGTGCTGAAGGAGTGCATTTTGAAAGGGAATCCAATAAGACAATGAGAGAGAATCATCTTATGTTGGTTTGGACATGTTCATAGGATGAGTGTGGATCAAATGAAGAAGCAAATATGAAGGTAGAGTGTATGGATCAAAAGGGGTTAGCCACATAAAATGTGGCTAAATGTTGTAGACGAATGTGTGAAAAAGATGAACATTAAGCGTTTTAAGAATAAAAGAGCATGTATGACTCAGTGTAAGGAAGTTGTTGAAACAAAGGAAGTATGCAAGTATAGGGAAGTGTGGAGAAAGTTAGCGAGAATTGGTTAAGTATGGAGTTGTTTTTGAGCTATATTCGCAGTCTCTTGCCTACCCTGTAAGGAAGCAGGATGATTATGTATGTATAGGGCTATGTATTAAAAAATGGACAAAGGAATTTCTAGAATAACCTAGAAAATTCCAGGAAAAGATTGGAAAAATGATACATTCCATAACATTTCTAGGCCTGGAAGAAATATTTTAAAATTCCAGATTTTCCAGGACGCGTAGGAACCCTGCTTTGCTTAAATCAGATTTTCTTACAAATTCTGCGTTTGTTCCTATTTCTTTCGGTGTCTTCCTTTAATCCTGATTATTAATATTGACTTTAATTAACCAGTTTTTCAAACTCATAGCTGGTTGAAAGGTGGGGGTGGGGGTGAAGGATACCTATAATTTGTGGGGAAAATATTAGACTGAAATTAAATGAATTACAATGAGAGAGATATACATGCTAGAATACTTCACAATCACTTCTTGTGAAGTAAAAAGGAGTTTCATCCTACAAAATGGTGCTACAGAAGAAGCAAAATATGGCACAAGAAAATGTGAAAAATTCTTATTTTTACATTGCTATGAAAAATTATGAGAATGTTTAGTAGTAGTGGTGGTGGTAGTGGTAGAGGTATTATTATTATTTATTATTATTATTATTATTATTATTAAAGGCATATGAAAATTTTGTTTCAATGTAAAATGTATTGTAACAAACACTGCTCATTAAATTGGAAAAAACAAAAGGATATTCTACTTTTTAATGTAAAGCCCTTTCTAATACGTGGAAATTTTAATCTATTCATGTATTATTTTGGACCACACTACGACAGTGTTTTTTTTAAACAAATATTGGCAGTATTACCTGTGTGGTGGAATTGTGTTTATATTTGCATATTTCAGACATCACATAGGTCTATAATGGGACCTTAAATTGCTTGTAAATTCTGACTCTACTGATCAGGCTTTTTATTAAATATGCTTAGCATTTGGTTAGTTATAAAACCTTTGCAGCAAGGAAATATTGTAGCTAACTGGCTCAATTATTACTTATATTTTGTTTATTTAACCACACACTTTAAATCTTATTTTCTTGAATATATTCTAAAGCTGTGTTTTAATATATTTATTTATTATGTATTTAGTCCACAAACATTTTTATTACAGATAAAGTATTTGTGAAGAGATTGGCTGGATTGAACTTCTTTAAGAAGAGACAGGTAAATAAATTATAAACTAGGCGTATGAGGTGAAGTATAAAGTTTACCTTGAAGAGTCGCTGAGCGTCGGAGACTGCATGTGACCGCCATGTTCCCCAAGCCGATGCCTCCTTGGGGATAACATGATCTCCTGGGTGGAGGTTCTTCACATTGGAACCTACGCTCAGTATTTCTCCCACCCCCTCATTGCCAGGGACGGCAGGCAATGGTGGTTTCGCTGGATAAACACCCTGTATTGTGTTAATGTCAGCAGGATTCAAGGGGGCTGCCAGCATTCTAACTAGCACCTGTGGAGACAAATATTCGGTATAGAATGTCTTGTTTACAATTAACAGCTAACATATTAATTAGGAATAATCCCATTTGTTTTGTTATTTATAGGATCTACACCAACATTACTAACAACTGAATTCAAAGAGTTAAAATTGATGCTAATTAAATTCTTTATTATTGGTCAAGAGTATGGAATTCATTAAGTATTTTACTACTCTGAATAATAGTCCATCTATATGCTATGCTATCAAGACTTAGTCCTTAACTCTGTATTTGTCTTTTGCTCCTTAGTGATTTTATAAATTTTAATTGAATCTACACAATTCATATCATTAGTCACATGACCAAGTCAACAAATGGGAATGTCATAGACTATAAAACTTGGGAAGAAAATTGTTTACAACAAGGAGCAAGAAGATGAAACTTTAGGTAGGCCCCTTAATCAATTATTTAGTAGAGAAGAAACTATAAAACACAAGCTCCTTTTGATGAAACTTAGAAGGTAAGCTTGAAATGTAGGTTAAGTGCAGTCACAATAAATATATTAAAAATATGAGTTTAACTTTCAAACTTATAACTTTATAATTAGTTTATCAAACTTAGAGCTTAATAATTAGTTTGTCAATCTTATAACTTAATGGTGACCTTGAAGGGCTCATCACAATCAGGAACCCTCTTGTTGACCAAGTGCTGTGATACACAACTTTGAACAAAAGATTAAACTTGTCTTATTATTAGGGCTAAGATTTTTATGATTTTGCATATTTTTTATGGAAAACCTAGAATGTTGCTCAAGTGTATACCAATGTATTTCATAAGAAATTAAGCTAATTTAAGTAGCCTTGTTAAGGTATATTTTAGTATATTTCTACATAATATGATATAAGTTTTCCAGTAATTTTAAGGCATTTTTTTGTTATTTTTAAGTCATTATTTTGCATATTTAGGTATTTTCAAAATAAAGGATATTTTATATAATTTTCCCTGAAAGCCAGAAGCAAGACTAAAAGAAAGGGGGGGGGGGTTGTGTTTAGAACATCTGTACATGCGTCATAGCAAACGGTGGTGCCACCACGATGGTAAGAATACTTCCAACCCTCTAGTTTTATTTTATATGGCATATTTTTTGTTTAAAGACATTCAGTTTGGCACAGAAACTGAAAAAGTTGTATTGTATTTTAAGAGGTTTTTACCTCTCATATAGGACTTGTTTTTAGGCAATACATTTTTACTGAAAATTGAAAAATGACACCTGGACACGGGAATCGAACCCGGGACCTCTGGATTAGTACGCCAATGCTCTAACCACTGAGCTATCCAGGATTCGTCTCGTGCCCTGGGTCATTCTTCACTCATATTTTAAGGCAGAGTCTATGATGGACTTAGCGGAAATCGTCGGCTACAAATATGTGATTATATTAATATCACGAGCCATCGGATAACGCAGCCATCTGCGACTCGGTAGTTGGCATTATGCTGCCATTTGCACAATTATTAAATTGTACGGGATCGCACATATTAAGAATTAATAGCCAGAGCTATTATTTATGCTTATTAGTGGGGATTACTCCACCTAGATATCATATTCTGAAAATTGAAAAATGACACCTGGACACAGGTCTTCAATTGAAGAAATCTGTGAAGACGACTTATAATCTTATCATCTGTCCCTGGCTAGCTCAGCTTCTTTTATCAACGCGATTATCATATAAGGAAATTCCCACTTATTCAATAAATATAAGTTGATCACTTTTAAAATATTAAAATTGCAGTCTCATCCTTCCTTTTCGAAACAACATAGGGGTTTACAAGTTGGAACATTACAATTTGTACCAAAAACGCGATGTATTTGTAACGCAACGTAATGGTAGTCCCCCATCGGCAACAGGTCAATCTCGCAGCAATTTTCAGTTGATCATGTAAGAAAACTACTTTGTCATTAAATCAATCTTTAAGTTTTCTAAACTCACAAATAGGCTATATCAAATCCTTTCAAATAAAATTTAATGGAACCAATCAAAATTGATAATGTTATAAATAAGAAATTTATATTATTTAGTATGAAAATGTAAGTTTTATCTTTATTCTATATTTTTTCTAGAAAGGTGAGTACATAAGTATCTGAGGAAAGATTGAATTTAAGGAATAAATATAAGCTGCATAGAAGAGGCGAATCAAAAGTAGAGTAGAGAAACAATGGATGATTGCGGGACCTAAAATAACTGTACAAGCGTCAGTCATATAGTTTTACAGATTTTTCAACAATATTTGTTTATGCATCAATTAAAGGTGAGTTTGGCTTTGAATTGTTGAAGTGAATGGAGTATGTAAGCCTAAGAATAGGAAAGAGTGGAGAAAGTTAGTGAGGATAGATTAGGTACAAAGTTGTTTTTTTAGCTAGGCCTTTATGGACAGTTTCTTGCATACGCCGTATGGGAACAGTGTGATGAGGTATGTATGTATGGTTTGTTATAACCAGGGCCTGGATTTTGATGACTTAAAAAAAAAGATGATCTATTAAAACATAAATGATTCTAAAAAATGACCTAAAAATATGAACAAAGAGTCATTATAGATACACACGACTAAATCAAACATATGCTTTACAAAGTAGGCCTATATTAGAAAATATATTGGCAATAAAAAGACTTTAACAACTAAACTCTTGCATTCTGCTAAATATAAAAGGCTAATGATTTACAAATATTTGCTTCAAAAGTAATAACTACCCCTTCCCAATGCAACCTACTCCAACTTAGTTGCAGTCTCACCAGGAATTAATATGTATTTTACAACCAGGCAAGCAAAGAGGACACAAGGTTCATGGCCTGCATTATCTTATCATTCCAACAACTGTGGGTTGAAACTATTAATACATTTGTAAAATATCAAGTCGTATTAAAAAAATATATATCTGTTCAACATGAATGCCTTAAAATGTCTCAAAAATGCCTACAATTGATTCAAAAATTCCTAAAAATGACTTTAAAAGGAAATAAACTATGAAAATATGACCTAAAATCCCAACGTGACATAAAATGACCAAAAAAAAATACATTTTAAATTTACATTTCCATCATAAACAAAGTTTATCTGCTCATGTGTCATGAGCATTGTCACTATGTGAGGAACCAATAAAAAGATGACATGCAATCAAAATCTGGGCCCTGGTTATAATGAAGTTTTTTTAATAACCTTTAATTAAATATCATTGGATTCCCCCACATTTTAGTGGGTGTAGTGGTAGTAAAAATTTAGTGAATTTCAGTGGTTTTTTGAAATTGGCCTAACATGTACTGTTTTGTGATTATAAAATTACTATTAAATGTACAATTCGCCTTTGTCTCACATGCCTCGCACATACAATTTAATAAGCAACCATGACAAAATTATATAGGCTACATAATTGACAACTTAGGCCTACACAATCTTTCTCCCAGAGTAAAATACTAAATTGCTTACAAGCTAGGCATGTTTAAGTTTAAATGTTATTTAAGATACTATTTTAATTCTTTAAATGAATCTAGTGAAGTGCTGTACATATTTGTGGAAGTTGAATTCTTAGACAAAACTGTTGTGGTGCTTTCAGATAAAATAAAATAGTGAAGATAGTATGAGTCGATTCTTAGGGTTTTTTCCTCTGTCGAATTATTAAAAGCGTAATGTTTTCTAGCACTTACAGGCCTATATACAGCAACATTAGCAAATCTCCAATAATAACAAAATAAATGTTATGATAAAAATTATAAAAAAAAAATATTAGAAAACTCACCTAATCTACCCAATAATTTTTTGCCAAGCAACTTCTAGGAAACCCGCTTTAGTGGCCGCATGGTCTATTCTCGCAGTAGACTAGATTGCCAATGATGGGGAAATGTAGGTTTGAATCTCCAAAATGGCTTTCCGCTCTCCCTCCAGCCAAATGCAGGCCCACTTCCAAAAATGTAAACTACCTCATCCCTAAAACCATTAGTGTACCGTAATTAATACGTAAGCATGTAACCCAAATGGGTAGTAAGACGCTGTGCTGAAAGAAAAAAACTTCCAGTTACAAATTTTATTAAAAAAGTGATAGCATTGAATAACCAAAGCTCTGAATATATTAAATAATCTCTTCACAGCACAACTTGATACTTGGAAAAACCATAATAATATAAGATTAAAAAACTTTGAATACCTTTTAAGTAAACAATCAAAAGTATATCGTCAGATATCTTAACTGCGCATGAGCAGATCGTCAAACATCTCTACTGCGTAAGAAGCATTATATCGTAGTGCATGATTTTTTTGGTGACAATATTTATAATGTTTTATACATTAATAGCTAACCTAACCTTTTAAGTGTATGTAAATAAATAAAAATTGCTGAGCTTAACCTAAAGCTTTGTGTGAAAAAATAAAATTTTTGACTAACTCTCTATAAGACCAAGCTTAATAATAGAAAGTAAATGAGTTTTCTAAGAATTTTTTTAACTATTTACAAATGTTTCACATTTGTTTTGTTACCAATGGAAATTTGCTTATGTTATATTTTTTTAATGTGCAAAACATTAATTCATTCTGTCAAACTAAGAAAAATTTAAAGAATCCCACCCTCGGATCACACAAGGGCCTATAATCAAAATAGTTAAAATATATTTGCTATCATAAGCCATTTAAAATTGTGTACCAACTGTACCTTAAATACACATAATGCTGCATATAGGCTAATTAATACTTGTCACCAATTTAGATTGCTTACTTTAACGATAACAACAACAACAATAATTCAAAGAAGAGTTCTATGTTATATTCCTACCTCATTTGATTTAGGAGCGGGCAACTCCTCGGTTTCTAACCTAACAACTTTTGCCGGGTCTCCGAATTCGCTGAAGACCAACTTCTGGGATGATATAGACCTAGCTTGGCAGCTTCCTAGATCGTCCATGTTTAACGCGGAACTATGTAAGATAGTTGACTTGTACGAATATATACATATCTGTGGAATAATTTTAAAAGAGTGTGTCAAAATATTTGTGAAAGACGCCATTGTTTCTGTCTCTGAGGCTGAGCCATAGATAATAGCTGATCACTTAAATCACAGATTACACTACTCTCGAAATAAAGAGAGCACACATCACCATAATATTAATCTTGAAAGCTAGAGAATAAACATATGCATTCTCGAGTATGATCTGTGATTTGTACTATTTGTAAAGTAATGATTGTGAATGTTTACAGTTTTCAATTGATATAATAAATATCTATTACTAAACGTTTTTGATAAATTTAACTTTCCTATTTTAGTTTAATTATTTTGTTTCAATGTCTGATCACTAGAACTTAAGCTAAAGCTTAAATCTTGGTAATAATACCAACAAATTAATTACGGTACTAAATAGCCCTGTAGATGTCACTCGCATAATGATTGGCTGGCTATATCACGTGATACCCATCATGTTGTAACGTTCACCTTCCAGGACATCTCTTACGTTAAGTTAACTGCATCGTGATCGCTTCCAATTAAAAACACGTGGAGATCCTTTACCTTAATTTAACTTTAATTTAACGTTAAGTTGATCATGATCCCGGCATAAGGGAATGTTAGTTGCTACTCATCATTAGTGTCTTAAATGAAAATATTCTAACTCATAGTAAAATAAAATAATTAAAGAGAGAGGCTTGGTTAATATTAATAGGTAATGCATAGTTAGCTAAGGGTTTTGGGAGAAAAACTCTTTTAGAAAATTTAAACATATTTTCCTGTAGTCAACAAAGATATTATTTTAGGCTGTGTTTATATTCATACATAGAGCATAATTAATATCAAATAGTACATATCGCATAATGTGCAATACATTGAAACTTTTTCTCAATGATGTCATCCAAAATAAAATTGACACATAAAGCATAGTATAAAAAGATGTTAGCTGCTAGAACAACTGAATTATTTTGTGTATCTTGACAGAATGTTCTGTAAAAATGGAAGGAGAGTAGTTAGAGTAGAGGACTAAAAGGCCGTAGTCGGGGGGGGGGGTTCGGGGTTCAACCCTCTCCCTTCAAACAATATCAAAATTAATGTACAAGTACAAATTAAGTGGCTGTGTTACCATAGAAAGCACTTCAGAAAACTTCTGGAGGTGTTTATTATTTATAATTTTTTTCTAGCCTTTGGCAGTTATGGTGTTATGTTGCCATAAAAAAGCATTTCGGATAGCTTCTAGAGGTGTTTAATATATATAATTGTTACTAGTTTTCTGTGGTTAGGGGGCTATGTTGCCATAAATAAACACTTTAGATAACTTCCAGAGCTTTTTAATATCTGGAATTTGTCCTGGCCTTCGGCATTTAAGGGGTTATGTCACCATAAAAACACTTTACAGAGCTTCTAGAGCCAGTTAATATTTAGAATTTGTCTTAGCCTCCGGCAGTTAAGGGGATTGTGTTGCTATAAAAAAAAACTTCAGATAGCTTCTAGAGGTGTTTAATATTTAGAATTTGTCCTAGCCTGCGACAGTTAAAGGATTATGTTATCATAAAAAAAAACATTTCAGATAGCGTCTAGAGTAGTTTAAATATATATTATTTCCTAGTCTTCAGCAGTTAGGGGGCTATGTTACCATAAAAACACTTTAGAGAGCTTCTAGAGGTGTTTGAATATTATATAGATTTTTCCTAGCCTCCGGCAGTTAGGAGGTTATGTTACCATAAAAAAAAACACTTTAGAGAGCTTCCAGTGGTGTTTATATTTAGAATTTGTCCCAGCCTCCAGCAGTTAGGGGGCTATGTTACCATAAAAAAACACTTCAGATAGTTTCTGGAGTTGTTTATATATAAATTTTTTCCCTGACCTTCGGCAGTTAGGGGGCTATGTTACTATAAAAACACTTTTAAGAGAGCTTCCAGAGGTGTTTAATATTTATAATTCGTCCTAGCCTCCAGCAGTTAGGGGAATATGTTGCCATAAAAAAATACTTCAGATAGCTTCTAGAACTGTTTATCATTTATATTTTTCCTAGCCTCCGTCAATTGGGGGATGGGCCAACTAAACCCCCCTGAAATTATTGGCCGGCTAAGGGCTTGTATGTAATGTATGTGTCTCGTGTATTGTTCTTTTTAAGTGAGTTGATTTTACTTTGATCAGGTAAACCTTAATTGTATTCTTTCTTGTTTATAGTATTAAATTGTAAAAATTTATTTATAATTTATTCAGAATTCTGATAGGTACTAAAGTTTTAAAACATTATATTTTTATGGTAAATTATATCTTTATTATGTTCTTCAAATCAAAGCTTGATTTCTAAAGTTATTTATTATTATTATTATTATTATTATTATTATTATTATTATTATTATTATTATTATTATTATTATTATTATTATTGACACCATCATATTTTGTACCCTGGATCCACTTTGCACCTGTGTCAACGCTGGCTGAAGGTAGAGCTTGGAGATCCACCACAGTATCCAAAGTGAGTCCGGTGTTGAATAATTTCCATTTCAAAGTACAGTGCTGGTAAAATTTGTTTCCTTCAAATAATTTTGAAACCTGGAGGTCCCGAGAATATCTATTATTATTTAGAGTCTCATCGCTTCGACTGTGTATGTTTATCTATTTTCAACCATAATCCATTTTAATCTTTTACAGTTTCAGTAACTTGGAGGATGTAGCCTTACAATTTAAGTCCATGAATGAAAATACTAATTATAACATGATCATATCTAAAATTCTCTCAATGTTGTCAGATCTAAAATCCTCTTTATGTTGCCAGATCTAAAATTCTCTCTGCGTTGTCAGGTAAAACATTGTTTTCAGATCAGCAGAAAGGAAATGTTTTAATTGTCAAAGTTAGTTTCATATTGCACGATTTGGTTCTAAAAACTGTAAAATGTTGCTTCAAGTGTAATAGACCACATAATCTAACTAACTCAATGATAAAATTTTAAAAATACATTATTAATGGTAATAAGGAACGAATTATATTATTACTAGAATAATTCAATTTTAAATAAAGTTATTAGCTGTGTCGATTTAATATAATAATCAAAGAAATATATACTTTAATATAATGGCCATATGGGCATAAAATATAATATTTTGAAAAAAGTTTTAGTAATTTAATTACAAGTCAATGTCCTTATACAATCATTTCATAACATAGAATAGAATTTTACTAACATTAAAATTATAAACATATTAAAACATTATTTAAAAAAATTTGTTATGTTTTAGTTGATTATTCCTTGGCTAGTGTTAAAAACATGTATTTGATTATTTTTAGTTAATGATACATCAAGAAAGCATTCCTGAATAAAGAATATGTGACAGGAAAATATTTAAAATTGAATTGTTTCTTATCTTTTATTCCCGTGTTCCTTGAAAACTTGCATTCCTTGTAAAATGTGCTTCTGCTTCTACATGTTTCGACGCTCTAAGGCATCATCTTCAGGACAGAGTGAAGGATAACTGATAAGTGTTCCGAGGGATGGAAATAGGATACTCAGTCTGTCCTGAAGATGATGAGTTTCCTATTTCCATCACTCGGAACACTCATCAGTTATCCTTCACTCTATCCTGAAATAAATTAATGACATACCCCATTAATAGGGCGGTGGGATAGAGAGGATATAGGTTAGCAGTGCATTTTTAAATGTTTATTACATAGTTTTAAAAAAATGATTTATTTGGATTTTAAACACAACTAAAATACAATTTAATCTTATTCAATATTTAAAACTAGATACCTGTTTTACAAGCAGTCATTTAGCGAGAATGAAACATCTCTGAACTATGAACATGGCATCCAATATTGCATTTCTTGAATTTCACTGTTGTGTTCTTTTGACATTCCCCACATCGGACTTGTGTCATGCTCTTCACAATCACATGATTGAACCCATCAAGTCTCATGTCATTACACAAGTTTTTTTTTTCCAAAGTTTTTGTGATGGTTCTGGTGCTACTCTAATGCTATACTTTGCCAGATAGGTCTGCACAATGTATCGAGTAAAGGATAGTAAATCAAGTGTATCTTCCTTTCCTTTGGGTGCTAAACGATAAAGCTGCCATGCGTTGTTTACAGATGCATTGATAGGAAACATGATCATCTGCCAATACCACTTCTTCATCCTCACGTTCACTCTGTAAGACGAGAGGTTTTGGTCGAGTCGGTCTACTCCTCCCAAGTAGCAATTATAGTTGATAATGCAAGCAGGCTGGTAAATTTGAATTCGTTTCTTCTCTTTGTGGCTCCACCTCCTTGCTTTACTAATGGGCTTAGCCTCTCGAAGAGTATAAACAACAGTTACAATATTGTTATCATGGTATCGTATCAAGGTTATTTCACTACTTGTATCTGTTAGTTGGGAGTAAGAGCATCTTACTTTCTTCTTCAAGGTAGAAGTTTCTTCTAAGGGTGCTTTCTCAATTCTTTTCGATTGAATAGTCCAGGTGCAGTAGTGGCCCCTACTTTTTAGTTCCTCTAGAAGACGTACAGAAGTAAAGAGATTGTCTTTATATGTGCTGCACTGTCCTGTCAATAACAACACATCCTTCAACTCCTAGCTCGGGATGTGTGTTCCCAGTTGATGCACCCTGGTATGGCCCCCCTTGAACTAAATAGCCAATTCGATTATAAAGACACCACACTTTGTATCCAAAACGAATTAGTTTACTATGGATGTGCTGTTTAGCACCATGGCGGCTGTAATATGGAGCCATTGCTTCATCAATTGATAAAGTTGAGTCTTTAGGGAAAGCACGCAGCCATATCTGGTTTAGTAACAACCATAGAGGACGAACTTTACCAAATTTGTCATTCTCATCAAGTGTTAAGTTATCGTATACATGTAAATACTTTAAAATATCTTCAAATGTATTTCTTGACATTGCTTTTGAGACTGCTTCATTATGTTTATCACTCGAAGTTTCCCAATACATTCGATACCTTGGTACACTACAGTAGCCACTCCACAAGCGTATTCCTGAAAAAAAACTTTGATATCATTTGCAATTACCTTGAATTTATTTTGCCTTTCTGAAAAACGTAGTTATTTGAACAGTTAACTTTTAGTTCTGTAACTTCGTCGTAAAAAAAAACTTCAAATAGATCTACGAGACTATAACAGCTATTTTGAATCCATTCAGGCTGTTCCCAGTTTGGTTCTGGTGCAAAAGGCAGGTCCATACTTTGCCACTTTCGGCTATGAGTACCAATTTTCATTCTTTTAGATTTATTCTCATTCTCTGGTGCATTATTGTGTTCTAAACATTCTTCTGGAGTATCTTCTTCACCCATAATTGTACTAACAATGCCTGTCTCTCCAAGGTGTTTAGTGTGCAACTCTGCAGTAGCACGAAGTTGATTACCACTGAGACGATTGATGTCTGTGTTGATAAAATCCTCATCTTCACTGTCTTCATCACTGAGTGAGTGGTTTTCAGGAGGACTCATAAAAACCTTTGCCTCTAATATATTTTCATCATCACCCAAAATTGAGATTCATCTAAGGTTAGCCTGAAAGCAAAAATTTTAAAATTAGAAACCATCTACCCATTCAGTCCCACCGCCCCAATATTGGGGCATTACTAGACTATATATGTTACTTTTCACAGTGTGAGAGATAATTGATTAGTGTTTCAAGTAAAGGTTAAAATAAATTAATAATAATAAAGGCTAAAACGACAAAAACGTCATATAATAGTCTAAAAATATAGTAACAATAGACTTACGTTTTCTTTGTTGACATGATGCCCTCAATAGGCTGATTGTAAATTTCAACACCTCTTTTAATAACGTTTTTAGATAAAATTTAATAAAAGCTGGCAACAGTTTAAACTATTGCTACTCCAATAACTAAAGGTGAAAATTTCTCAGAAATACAAAATAGATATAAAGAAAAAAATCATAAGTTCATTGCCCCAATAATGGGGTGGTAGGAATAAATGGATTAACTTATTTACTCGGTTTTAACTATATATTTTGAGCGTATAACGAATTTGCATGTTAATTTACTAAATAAGTTCCCGTAAAACTAGTTAATATTGCGAAACCATTAAATAGAATCACGCTTATTTTTAAATGAACTGTACAAACTTTAAGTTGGGGCAATAAAATAAAAACCAGATAAATGTGCACACCACACTTTGTGTTTGTAAACAATGTTACATTTTTTTATATATAATTGCCTGGATACGACCTATTTTTTGTCAATTCCAACAGGCCAACCAGTTCGTATAGATATTTAAAAAATATGAGTGAGAGCAAAACCAGTTTTGAGGCATGTCTTATGACAAATATTCGAGACAAGATCGCCTTTTGTAATCTCCATCGAGAGCTGGAGGTACTGGAGAGAGCCAAGAAATGTGATTTGCGCATGCTTCAAACGTCTAGACAGCGGCTTCAAACCAAATTTCTTTTATTGGAGGCCCACTCCATTCGCAACGGTTCTGAGGTTCTCTTGGCATATTTTAAACATTTTGTTGCAATTATTTTGAATGAGACTGGGTACGTTCCTAGGAACAGTCGCTCCAAAATTAACTTTGGCTATTATTATTATTTCTTATTCTTTATGACTGGTTTAGGAGTAGTGTGTATATTATCTATTCTCCCCAAGATCACACAAATGGAAGGCCTAACACTCCATAACAAATAAAAAGAATGAATGCACATCAGTAGTCTTGAATCTCTTTTTATTTTTATACATATCCCTCTTGTAGTCGAATCTTTTCATTCATATAGGTACACATGTTTTCTAGAAAATTGTAACATTATTATTTAATTGGTTTTAATTATATAAATATATGCATAGTATATTAGCTGTTATTTATCCTGAGTATTCCAATAAAGGATTAATATACAGCTGTTATTACAGGCCACCAATGTCCGCATGTACGAAACCCATAATCCTGGGTTCTGTTATCGACGTAACGGGAAGTGTCGTAGTGTGGACCTATCACCCAGAAGCTGTGAATCTCATACAAGCAAGGTTCGCTATTATGTATCATTTCCATGAGACCATGGTTCGGTAGGGAACACCTAAAAACTAATTTGATAACAAGGGCTGACTGGGCCGCCGAGATACCGGGAGATATCCCGGTGGGCCAGTTTGATTTGGGCTGCTGCAATTAATTTAAACTGAAATGAAGATATTCATTAAATTCAAAATGATTGTTTTAATAAATTTTAATCAAAAGTTCCAGAATACAACATTTGTGAACACATATGATGACGTTGAAAATCAAACAGTCCCATTTGTGTTTATTGGTATTGTTTATAAACAATTTACTATGCCAAACGTAAACGCATTTTTTCAATGCTTTCTGACTGCTACTAGCTTCGTAATCTACACAAGTAATACATAAAAAAATAGACTTTCAAGTATCTTGCAGTTTAGCTAGAAGCAATTTTGCTCATGGCATTATAAAGTACAAACTGATGTTTTAAGTGGACTGAATGGCGACATAACTATCGAAAATGTAGCTGAAATGGGCTCAACATTAAATTTACCGGTAGTACAAATAAAAATACTTCAGCCACACACTTCCATTTACTCATAAACATAGCTTTAGTGGTATTTATGAACTTGTTAATAAGAGGGCTGCATGGAAGAGTACTGAAAGGCGTTGCATTCGTTTAGAAATTCGGCGTTATTTATTAAGTGGTTTGATATTTTTATATCATTTGCAACTAAATGTAGACGAAAATTATCGATAGGTATCTGGCCAGTTAAAAAATTTTACATTTTAAAATTAAAGTTAAAAAAATGATGCTTTATGCGAAAATGTATTCTTCTAAGATTAAAGCAAAAGATTAGAAAACTAGATCTGACCTTCCTTTAGCAAATGAAGTCATGTTTGGATAGTCACGACATGTGGGATTGTTTTATAGGGTTTTATGCAAGCCATCACACCTTTTTTTTAAACACTTTAAACTTAAAATTCAAACTTTATAATTAGTCAGAACTTTCGTCCGCATTTTGTTGAAAAGAATATTTAAAAAAATATCAAACCATATAATAAATAATGTGGTATTTTTAAATGTCTGCAACGCTTCTCATTGCTCTTCTATTTAGCATCCTTAAGGGCCGTCATATTATTTTAGTCCCGGGACGATTGGCGCATGCTAGTCCACCCCTGTTTGAAACCCGGCATTTGTAGTAATCAAGCCATTACGGGGTCAACTTTATTAAATGGGTTAGGTTAACATATTTTAATTTTCTACTTTTTGACTGCTAAACCTGTTTAAAATACCACTGGTTCCAAAATGGCTGCCATGGTGGTTAGCTAGAAATATAAATTGTAAGGGATGGTTGGGGAACTATGTGATTTCCTATTTTTGTTTGGATTTCTTAATTAGTTCAGTAATTATAAGGTTCACACACAAAGAAGTGATGGCTGGCTACCACTATTGAGTGGATCACTGTTGGAGTACCAACAGACTGGGAATTTAAAGTTGGACTAAGGCTATCACTAAACCAGGATGAGGATTCTCCATACATGAACAAACGAGGCAGTACTATGTGTCATGTGTGTGCCCTTAGTTGGTCCAGGAGCTGTTATTCACTGACGGAGAGGTAGATATTGAGAAGGTGGCATGCCTGCACCTTTTAGCGACAAACAGGCTCAAACCTATGACCAGCCAAACAAATCTGCCCTCACCCCTGAACTGGTTCCACATTAGCATTCCGTTGATGATAGAAGAAATCCTAACTAGGTGAGGTCAATTAGCTGGTGCTGGTCTTACCTTATCGCATATATATACCTTGTCCTTGTGTATACATGTATACACCTACATTGTCCTTATATATATATATATATATATATATATATATATATATATATATATATATATATATATATATACCTTGTACCTCTTTTGTTCCAAATTTGTGATGTCCCTCAAAAACCTCATATGACCCTATATACCTATATAATTAAATTTATTAAAATTATACTATATTTTAAATGGTTATATTAATTTTAATTGGTATATTAATAAGATAATTTAAATTTTTGTATAATATTTATTTTAAGAGAAAATGTATTTTTTTATTTGAAAAAATTATGGTGAGTGTACCTTTGTGAAAACAACAGTTTTTTCGTGCAAAGCTAATTATTTACATAAAATAATACTTAGTTTCTATATATACATAGTAGGAATATATAAATATATAGTATGTATGTTATAGGTATAGGCTATACATTATATTTATATTTGTATATTATTAACATTCAATTATTTTTTATTAAAATAAAGTTGAAACATCAAGGAATCTTTGGTGAAAAGATTTTATATATATATATATTATTTATATATATATATATATATATATATATATACTCAACCAAAGTTTTGAGGCAATAATGGGACAATTGAGATTCAATAACTGGGCAATTGGGATACAGATGTTGTAACTGTCATAAAAAGACGAATGTCATCATTGCCATCTCAAACTTGAAGTCAGATTTTGTTTTAGCTAAATTTAAGGCTACACGGAAACAAAAAGTTACAGAATACAGATGTGTATGTGTGATACATACAATATTGGATTATGATTGTGGAGTAGTGTATTTAAAATGTGTTGATTCTACAAAAAGTACATTAAGAGCAAATGAGGATGACATATCAAAAATTGATCACAAATATATATTCTAAAAGAAAATTGCCTCATCCTAAATTTATCCGTTAGGAATTTTCAGATGCAATGATGTGATAGAACAAAGGTAGTTCTGGTTGTATTTAATAAGAAGATTCGTTATCTAGATGAGTTTGTTATAAATTAATAATAAACTAGATTTGGTAAACTGCTGAAGATGAGGAGATCGGGGTTTGGTCCCGGTCGGGTGTATTGAGGGTGGTTCTTCACTCTCCATACACTCAAATGCAGGTACACTTCCTCTAATTTAAACCTTACTAATCCCTAACACATTAGTATAATGGGTACATATGAATAAATAAAATCCGAACGGGTAACGGGAGGCACCCAACAACAACTCATGTTAAGAAAGAATCCGGATTCCTAGGACGAAGAGTGCAAGGCTCGCGTTAAGAAGTTAGAGAGAGAAGCCGCCTTACGAACCTAGGCTGTGCATCGACTGACAATTGAGGCTCAACAAATAATTGATTAGGCAAGGACGCGTGCACCAACCGACACCGAGTCCTCTACAACCTCCCCCACGGACCTACGTTCAGGCTAAACTGTCTCCACCCAGCCTGACCCAGAACCATCCGAATCGCCTGCCCCCAGTCCGCCCGCAGGGGAGGTGCACCACCAGATAGGGTGTTCAGCGGTGATAAAGCAATAAGACTACATACATGGCAGAGCCCAATGGGAGTCCCACAAAGGGTTGCCAGCTTTAGAAAGGAACTGGAGACTAACACGATGTCACATGAGTCGCAAGACATCCCGGATGTTGGTCATACTGACAGATCTCCAACAATCGATGGCAGCAATGGAACAACGTTTTAGACGGTTGGAGACAAGACTGCCAGGGTCAGTCGGGCCAGTCAACATCAGCTACTCCTGCTCCAGTACAACCAGTGGTCACCAGAGAGGCATGGACATCTCTTTTGCCGCCGGATACCCCCACGCTGGACACAGATGAAGCTTCAGTGATTCAAGTAAGTCTGGCTCTGAAGGCCGAACCCTCGAAACTACCACCGGGGAGAGATCGCCACCAGGCTAATTTCTTATTAACCCTGGCGTAGAGGTTTCCGGACCTGCCACTCTAAGTACAACGCACCTTGATACACCATGAGAACATTGTTTACTTAGGGCTGGATAGCCGCTATAGCCGCGGGAGGAGGTTATACAGGAGCTGCTGAGGTTTCAGATACCAGTCCCAACACCGGTACAAATAGTTTACCGGGGAAGAGGTCCAGGGAGGGACTAGCAGGAAGCAGTCGATACCAGTCACCTCTCGGACGAGGCTATGGTGGAGGGCGACGCCACTGATACGAAGAATGTCCAGCATCAGACAACTGGCCTTCATGGCCCAGTGTCCATATGTATTTTTGTAACCTTTCTATATTGTATGTGATTTTAATTTGTTTGAGAGAGAGAATTAATTATTTAAATCTGTGCATAAGTAGACATATTTGGTGAGATTCTACCTGCTGCTGAAGATCCGGTGAAGCAGTAACCCAAGTAGGCCTACCTGGGGTTTTGATGGGATGATCTTGGTGGATTATGGTCAGACGCACAGTTACAGAAGTTAGGATGAGTACGGGGTTATTTCATTTAACGAAAGAGAGTGCAAAACACGAAAATAGACTGAGAAGTTGAGCCGTGGTGGTGACGCGAGTCCACCTTTGAGAAAAACACTTTGCAAACTAAGGAAAAACCGCGTAAAAGCACAAGGGACAAAATGTACCACCCTTACAAAAATAAACTAATGAAAAAGGGCGGTAGACAGAAAAATGTGATAATTATATAAAATATTAATGAATTATTATAATAAATATTTAATTGAGTAAACAATAATTAAATTTATAATAAAATATAAAGAAATAACGACTAAACAGTATGTTTCTTTGTTATCTCTTTCTTTTATTTAATAAAGTTTGGCTTTCAATAAATGGCTTCAGCCGGGTTACCCTCTGCCACTGTCACTGTCTCTCGACCTTCCCTCGTGTTTTCCGTTTGACATTGGACATTTGTGCCACTATATAAGCGGGAGTAGGAGTGTAGTCGGGACTCATCACCATCATACCTAAGCACACCTACCCCATCCCTGAAAAGAAAATCCTTCCTATACCTGAGACCCAGCGCGATCACTCACAATCACCATTTCTCACCTCACAGTGTAAATGTATTAATACTCCTGTATTTTTTACAGCTCATTTAATTGGTTTCACTCATCAGGTATTTAATTAATAATTCACGAGGTTAAGAGTCACGACAGTGACTCGGTACTCAAACAGAAAATCAGCCCTTTCTAGGATGACCTATATTGACGATTCTGTCAATTTGGATATTCTTAGTCGGGCAACAGCCTCACGGTGGAGTCGGGACTCAGTCGATTGTGGTGGAGGGACCCAACAACACGGTGCTAAAATATATTGGGGAAATTGTTTTATACTGCTAACATTTTCCCCCAGATAAAAGGATTTTTTTTTCTCTGTGTAATTTTTTTTTTCTCTACTATCTAAATTCACTTCTTCTATCACCAAATATTGTGTTACTTTTATGTGTAAGCTGTTGCTTTTTTTAGTGTAAAAATTGCAAACAAAATTCATAAAAAAATTGCAATAAATTCATTCAAACAAGCTGACCCTGGACTGTCCCAATATTGCCTCAGAATTCTCCTAGCTCAAATGCTTACTGAATTATAACAGTGTTCCTCTACTATCCCAGAACTATTCCACTATTACCCTAATCTATGAGGTAAACGTGTGTCACACCTTTTTTTTTTAATTACAGGAAAGGTATTACATTTAGACACATTTTTCTTCTTAAATTGAAGTCTAGTCACTAAGCTACATTTATAATAAGTATAACATTAATTTTTTCATAAAAATTGGGAATTTAAATTAACAAAGTTTAATTTTTGTCCCACAACTTGTGATATATATAGTATGGGTCATATGAGATAGTGGTGGGACAAAAATTACATATATAAATATATAGAATACATAGATATATATATATATATATATATTATATCTTTGAGAGAACAGTAATATTTTTGTGCCTCTTTCAAAATCTTATAGCCCCCTCAAATACATGACACCCACATCGGTGTTCGCATGGTCTGAGGCGTCACTCTCGCAATAGACTAGACTGTCAATGAAGGGCATATCAGGGTTCGTATCCCGGTCGATTGTATTGAGAGTAGTTTTCTTAAATGGTTTTCCCCTCTCCCTCCAAGCAAATACAGGTACACTGTCTATAAATTCCATCTTCCTCATCCCTAACACATTAGCGTAATTAGTCTATATGCGTATAATCTCAACAGGCAGTAAGACGCGTTGCTAAAATAAAAGTACATGATGTTAAAATCAGTGTATGTTATGAAATTGGCCGTTCATCTGGCAGTCGTTGAAACGAGTATGACTCTTTAAATAGAGCACATATGTCCTCTCTTTATTTTAAAAATTCAAGATGTCGAGAATAGCGGGGTTTTAAGCCCTACACAATGACGCCAATCTCCTTTCCCCTCTGCTGATTGATCCAATCGTTGTTGTGACGTAATAACCCTCTATACTTGTATCATGTGGCAGCCCATACAACAGCACCAACCCTTGCTCTGTTTGGAGGATGGTTTTATAGTCCCCTCCCAATGACGCCTGGCGTCGTCATAATGGCCCATGGCTACCGGTGACCGGTGCGGTAAGCCCTATACTTGTATGATATGGCAGCCTTCACAAGAGCACCGCCCTTTGCTCTGATTGGTGGATGCTCCTATAGTCCCCCCCGACGACGCCTGTCATCTTCATAACAGCACGTGGCTGTCGATGACAGGCGCGTAAAGCCCTATACTTGTATCATGTGACAGCCATCACAACCCTAATTTCATGTATTGGGGAAGTTATTCGCATGGTTATAGTCAAAGAAATTTATCATGTGAAGTATCTTTCAGTTTTATGTAATGAAACCACAGACGTTAGCACAACAGCGCAGATGATATTGTGTATAATATATGTGAATATGACGACTTTCGTTATTACAGAAGAATTTTTTGAGTTTCTTGTCAAAGATCTCAACAAAAGGTTTAGAAATCAAGGGAGCAATTGAGTAAAAATTGAAGACTCTGGGCTTAAACTATAATAATTTGTGTGGGCAAGGATACGACGGAGGGTTGAATATGTCAGGGAAGTTTAATGGTGTGCAAGCTATCATTTTAAAGGATCAGCCATCGGCACTGTATACACAAATTTTCAATCATTCACTGAATCTATGAATTTCTAAAACCTATGATGTTCCATACATAAAGAACTTGATGGGAACACTGGGCTCAATTTCTATATTTTTTTCAGCATCACCCAAGAGAGTGGTTGTAATGGACACTATCATTTCTGGGGCTGACATCCTTTCTCTACCAAAAAAGTCCAAAATGAAATCATTGTGTGCTACAAGATTGGTTGATCGTCATGATTCTGTCATCACATTTCAAGAATTGCTTCTTTTTTATTGTGGCTTCTCTTGCAGACTTAGAGCATGACCACGATGCTGATAATGCAAACAAAGCTGCGTGTTTCAGTTCTGTGATCAGACGAGGTGATTTCCTGGTTGCATTAGAACTCCTTGTTCATTGCTTCTCCTACACACTGCAACTAAACAAGAACCTGCAAAGTCCTAACCAGGATCTTTCAGTTACTACATCAATTGTTTAAACATTGTTAAATATTATCCTGGACATAAAAAGCAATCCTAAAACAGTTTTTAAATTGCTTTTTGTAAACACTTGCAGCTTTGGTATCAACTGAAATAACCACACCAAGAATACCGACAAATCAACCGAATGAATATACCAGTGGCTCCCAAAGTGTACTCCGCAAAGCATCTCCAAGTGCTCCGTGAATAGATTTAAAATAAAAATAAATAAAACGTGACAAGATATCAAAACTGTGAATGTGTGCGTCCATGAACTGTGTATAGGTAAGTATTGGGTATAAATTATTTACAGACTGCACGCGGCGAAACCAGACAGAGAGACTAGAGGGTGCCAGTTCACCCCGTCTCTGTGAGAACCTCGCCGCGCTTTCAGATACGATTGTTTGCTTCGACACCTTTCCAGATTTGTCTGGGAAGTTTCTATTGCATATTAAAAACTCTTGTTTCTTCGCACCTTCAGTCAGTTGAATTTCAGTCAGTATACAGTCGAGAGTCGAGACAAATCAAGTAGCAGTGCAATGTTATTTATTTTAATGTCGGAAATGCCAACCTGGCATAGGAGCAGTATAAGTGCTTGAATGATTTGACATCAGATTCTGCAGTAAAAGAGAATTTTGCAATTAAGAAGTCACTATCAGAATTTTGATGTCAGCTACGAGACGAATTTGAAGTTTTGTCAGATAGAGCGAGAATAATCCTTCTTCCCTTTGCAATGACTTACTTATGTGGATCAGGATTCTTTGCCCATGTGTCTACTAAAAAAAAATATCCCGGCTCAACGCAGAGCCAGATATTCGGTTGCAGCTGTCCCAAATTCAACAAGATATAGCCACATCATGCAAATCAAAACACAGCAGTCCCATCTCTCTCATTCGAATTTAAGTTCGCGATCTATACTTTATCGTTCTTTATTTATGCCAAGTGAACTTTTTTTTTTGCAGTCATGAAAATGGTTTTAACACTATCTGTGTGGGTAACAACATATTGTGGATTTACAATACCTGCTTTGAATTCTTTATCAAATGTGTTGCTTTAGGTTAATTTATGTTTTTGGTTGTTGTTTTACGTTTATGTAGTTAAGTTCCTTATTTCTCTGAAATTAAGGGAGAAAATAACATTTATAATGAAATAAAACTTGATGTTTAACATGCCCAAATGTTTAAACATTCGTTTCCATCGTGAATACTGCTGTAATTCGGTTAAGTATCTATCTATGTAGAGTCTATGTGAAAATATTGTCGCCCTTAAACCAAAGACACTTATGTGCAAAATTGTTGTTTTGAGAAAACAATATTTAAAGTTACAATTTTCAATGGTTTTCAATAGGATAAAAAATTAAGTTTGGATCAAAATTTAAGCTATTTAGAAATCTAAAAATAATTCGTGCTTTTATTAAACGATAAAATATTGACTAACAACTTTTTAAAATGCAGTTAGGATAACTATAGCAAAAAATAATGTGCATGCCTTTAGCATCAAGGCAACTATAGTGCTCCATGACAAATTTCTCTCCTGAAAAGTGCTCCGCGATTCAAAAATTTCGGAAACCGCTGGAATATATCATCAAATAACCTTGAAAACTGGCTTAGGATGACAGTGTTTATACCATTTGTCGACCATATTGTAATGGAACTAATATGTAGTTTCAACTCAAAATTTCTTGAAATTTTGCCACTTGAAGCACTTATCCCATCCAAATTCGGTAAACATGAAGAAGAAAACATTGTATGCAGTACATATTTACGACAGTGATCTGATAGCAAACTATATGACATTACTAAGAGCTGAACTCGTTATTTGGTGGAAGAAGTGGGATGGAGTTGCAGATATTCCATTTACTGCTGTTGAGTGCCTTAGTCACCATGTTGAATTCGTCCCTAACATAAAATATTTGTTACAGCTTTTATCAACTTTGCCAGAATCCACTGCTACAGCAGGGAGGAGTTTTTCTACATTACGAAGACTCAAAACCTCCCTTCGCTCAACAATGAACGAGCAACATTTCGATGGCTTGACGTTGGCTAATATTCATAAAGACATCAAAGTTGATTCCAGTGAGGTTTTAGATTTATTTTCGAAACTATAGCCTCGACGAATGGAGCTACAGGACTGGTCCAAAAAGTGAAGCTATCTTTGTGTTATAAACTTATTGTGTTGATGCTATGTGAGTTAATGATTGGTATTCTTCTTCAGATGACTATAAATGTAACTTTGCAAAAATATAATTCTTATTAAACACAACATAGTCATAAAAACTGCAAAGTACATAATTTTTACTAAAATATGAACTAATAACATTTTATGATCATGTTTATAGGTTCCTATAAATGTTATATTATATAAATAATGTATATTGAAACAAAAACTGTTATAAAAACATAAAAAGCAACTTGCAAGTCTTTAGTCCCCTTAATTTGTAAGTTTGCACATTTTATTATTTTCTGTTTTATTTATGTTTATTTTATTATATTGAGAAATTAGGTATCAATTTATTGTTATTTCATTTTTACAACATCTTCTTCCAAGCTACAAACCGCTCACAAAATAGCCGTAAATAGTGTTTTTTTGAACCCTCATATTTTAAATTTTCCTGAGGAAGAAACTCCCGTACCCCCACTTGTTGGTACTAACCCCTCCCTCCTCCCCATTGAGGAAATCCTGGATACACACCTGGTTGCTAGGGTTAAGTTAGCTAATATGTTCTGGTAAGATATAATGTTGTGGCTAGAATGCTATCATTAGATATGGTTCTACCTAACCAAACCAGTGCAATAATTACTCTTCTTCTATTCGCAAAAAAATAAATAAAAAAAATCTAACATTTTCCAGAGATTCTGAGGAGCATATAAACGATACCACGATAGAACAACATATCAGTGGGGCTGATTCTCCACCCGCATCCAACAAGAGGCTGAAGATCAACCCACGACCCTTAAAATCTCGTGTCTTTTTTGGGCAACGAACCGGCAACCACAAGACCAGGGGTAGCACAAAGGTATCACGCAAGTATTTAGTACACCAGCTTTCTTGACTTTAAATACAACTTTTTTACATACAGCAAGCACTCTCTCCATATGAACACTGGTTTGTTACCTTTAAATTAGCTCTCTTTATTCTGTTCTCAAACTCTTGATCTCAAACCGTTAAACAAGGGTACTTCTTAAGTGTAATTCTTAGTATCACCCTTTTCGTAGTTTGGGTTGATGTCTTGCAGCAAAATATTTTGTATTTGATATAAAAAAATACCATGCTTGGTTTTTAACATATCCTACCAAACAGACCCAAAAAATACATTTTAAATGGTTTGGATCATATTTATTTTAATAGAAAATGACTCTTTACATTTGACAAAATACTACTTAGATGCTAATAAATATTTAAATTCAATGTTCAAGGTGTGATTAACATGATGACCAGTTTTAACCTAAAATGTTTGAATTTGAATACTCGTGGGATTAAAATGAATGTGAAAACAAGAATGGCATAATTTATTTGTAATTAACTATAAGAGTAGTACGCCAATGGCCCCAATGGTTTGATAAGGTTCTTTTAAACTATAACAACTTAAAACAAAATATAATAAATGTTCCTATTTTTCAGAATGGTGCCTGGTCAAAAGAAATAAATTATGGCTCCACAGGTCCTTTTATAAACAAAACAAAGAGGTTGAATCCCGGTATCGAAAGCAGAAACGTCTCGTTTTTCATCAAAGATCAAATAAAGGCCTTGATAGAGTCCGTGCTTCAAGTCCTGAGACGGGTAAACCCTAAAAAGGTGGACGAGCTAACCAGTCTTGTGGGGAACCCGTCAGCGCTGGTCATCCTGATGAACAAACCCAAGATACAAAAGTTTTTTAATTCTCTCTGCGTTAATGTAATTACCTCCAGTGGTGGTTGGGGGGATCCTCAAGAACTCTCTCCCCATCGGACAACTCACAGGAGATGGAACTCTCTTACGGGGAGAGGGAAACAACGGCAGAGAATCTTGAACTATCCGAAACATCAGAGGTCCTGGGGCATGTATTTGGAGGGATCCTGGAAGACACCTTCACCTCCATCGAAACCGACATCAGTTGTGATAATAACGCCCTTGTAAAAACAGCTCCCTTAGAACATACTTTCCATGAATTATACAAAGATTCTGCAGAATCTCATAATAAGAGGAACAATATAAGCCTAAGCACCTCACAGTCTGGAAGCAGCCTTGTGCCTCATGGAATGAATATTTTCAGAGAAAAGCTATCAACAATTCAACCTTCTAAGAATTTGGAGGAAATAAAAAGTTTCAAATCAGTTTTTCATAAAGAGAAAAAGCGTAACCAAATACCATCGGTTAATTATGAGTCTTCACCCAATAGTCCCCCAAGAAAGATTATAGACATTGCTGACGTGAAAGACTTTCAGAAGAAGCGAACAAGTCAGAGAGATTCACGGCAAAACACAATGGAAAACAAATCACCGAATGGAAAGGAAGAAGGTACCTCAAATGAAGATGTTTCTAAGACAAGCTCAAACCTTGAAAAGGCCTTTACGGAAAGTAAAAACGTTTCAAGATACCCCAGAAGACCTTTGATCAACAAATCTTCTGCTGCCACTTCGTCAATGACAAAGGAAGCCAAATCGTTTGTGTTAATGAAACCTAGGACACAGGTTGGTGCTGATAGGAGTGAGTTGGTGGGTAAGGAGATCCTTAATCGGATGAGCAACGCCCAGAGGATCCTGGTTGGAATGAAGGCAGCCCACGTGAAGAGCCACGTCCTCAACATGAAGGGGGTGGAACAAAAGGTTCCCTTGGGTTCCATCGTTGGCCCCGTGCTGTCTAAAGATTCTCTGCTGGCTTTGGCTTCTGGATGCAAAGAACGCGAGTTGATTTTCATGTCAGTTAGTAAAGGTGATTATTAAGAGTTTTGCAATGAATTCTCACGTTTGCCACACCATAAGATCAAAGCAAAAACATGATATTTTGGCTAGTTCCAGGCCATTCACAATATTTCCGGCATTTCCTTAATATTTGCCACCTTCTTTAAGCATTATAATTAATCTGCTGATAGTAACAATAACATATATGTATGCAATTGATTTATTATGCCCCATAGCTTGTTCATGTCTAGCCATTATCCCTGTACAACACATGACCATCATTTCTCGTTGACGATGACGTCCTTTTAAACATTGAACCTGCGCACATTTTTGCTGATAAACAGCGCATGCGTAGCCACTCTCCCTTCTCAACCAGTAGCTCTT
The DNA here is from genome assembly GCA_033556935.1 of Timema podura. Classification (NCBI taxonomy): domain Eukaryota; kingdom Metazoa; phylum Arthropoda; class Insecta; order Phasmatodea; family Timematidae; genus Timema; species Timema podura. The sequence goes on along the minus strand of JAVRXN010000003.1, from coordinate 19,746,237 downwards.
TGTGACTGAGATGTCAGTTAAAGAGAGTGTGTTTCAGTTGGAAGCAAATGTTTGTTCAGTTGGCTGTATATTTTATACGCAGTCTCGGAGTAGTAAGTACGGGGAGTGTTCAATAAATAAGTTTCCCGTGTCTTGTAAATGCATAGTAATTAATTTCCAACAATAAATATATATCTTAATCTAACTGTAGCCCAAACTCTCGGCTTAGAGGGGCCCAAATACAAATAAATGAAAACAATAAAAGGATAAGTTAAGAAAAGTAAATTAGAGTGGGCAGTGAGAGTAATTATTTTGAAGATGCTGGACCCGTAATACGTCCCAATAAAAAAAGGAAACACGGTCCTCCTTACAACAAAATTTATATATATATTTGATTAGATAAAAAAGAGAAAACAAGGAGGCGAGGTGCCAGGGTAGTATGTTCACTTAAAACTAGGGATAACCTGGATTAACTAAAATATTGCAAGTCATAAATAACATTTTATTATATGTATTAGAAACATTAACAATATGTAGATATTCAGGCGTAACATTACTCATAATAAAAAATATTACAATCTAATGTTATAGATGACCTTTTTCAAACAAAACCTTGTCACATTAATTTAGAAATATAATTCGTAAGTCAAATAGTTCAGATTAAACTCACTTTTTACGAATGTCATACTTAGCGCATAATCTTATTAAATTTGGAATATTCTAACATAATGTTCTTACTGAACTCTCCAAAGGTAGATCCTTAACAAGATTAAATGTGAAATATGATTCATAAGTTACATAATTAAGTATAAATTCAATGTTTACAAAAAACATACTTAACGCATAACATTACTAATTTTGGAATACTATGACGTAATGTCCTTATCGAATTCTCCAAAATAAATCTTTAACAAATTAATAGTGAAATATAATTCATAAGTTAAATAATTCAGTTTAAATTCAATGTTTACAAAACATACTTAACGCATAACATTACTAATTTTAGAATATTCTGATGTAATGTCCTTACTGAATTCTCTAAAGTAAATCTTTAACAAATTAATAGTGAAATATAATTCATAAGTTAAATAATTCAGTTTAAATTCAATGTTTACAAAAAACATACTTAACGCGTAACATTACTAAATTTAGAATATTCTGATGTAATGTCCTTACTTAATTATCCAAAGTAAATCATTAACAAATTAATTGTGAAATATAATTCACAAGCTAAATAGTTTAGTTTAAATTTAGTGTTCAAGACAATGAAGAATAATATCAAACTTTCCTAATTTAAAAAAAAATAAAGCCGAAAGAGAATTTTGATTAATTCCAGAATTATCCTTATGCCGAAAATGAATTTCTCCTTACATTTTTTTTTTTATGAACAAGTCCTTGAAGCCTAAGCTTCGTCCGCCTGCTTCCAGACCTGGCCTAAGAGTGATGCCATAGTTTTCTGGACGGTCTTTTATACGGTGCAAACTTCATGAACATAAGAGACAGGATCCACAAAGGAAGGGGGGGAACGTGCGTGACCATGGAAACATCGGTATTATTCGAGAAGCCGAACTCGTGTATTCTCGAACGAAAATTCTCTTCTTCTGGGGTAAGCGAAGGTTGGCAATATGCAGCGAACTCTAGCGGGGCGTGTCCGAACTCTTGCTTCACAAAGGCAGTCGTTGACCGGTTGAAGTAGGGGCTGGATGTGTTTACGTTTTCTCGACTGCAGCCGGGATGGTGATATTGGGTAAGTAATATTTTGATGACTCGTTGACTAACATTAGCTTGTAGCCATATGAATGCTACATAACCACCTACTTAAGCTACTATACTTCTCCTTTTGGCTGTTGTACATGCACAGCGGTCACCTAAGCGGACAGTGTAAAGATAGCGGTGAGCCCGAGATTATACAGCATGATGAACATTCATGTGTTTGAGACGTGGTATAAGGAAATAGTGCTGGCTGTTATTTGTCTGGTACAAGTGGGCGCGTGGATTGTCGGAAAATGGCATCCGCAACTATCTGGTGGATTTGAATGGGGAAGGCTAGATGTGAAACAAATGGTGTAAGGACATGCGACGTAATCTAACCAGACATATCTGGTTTGGATCCTGACTAGCCCAAATGTACACCCTGATCGGTTTCTTTACACATGCCTTAATTATTTATGGGTGCTAGACTCTATTGTCCAACGCTGTAAGTAGGTTATTGTTTCATATGAAGGATATAAATTTGAAATGGTAACTACAGTTAGTAATAAGTTGAGTTATTGAGATACTTTATTTGATTACCCATGAAAAATATGTTTAACTAGTGCTTTTACATCGTCATGCTAACACTAAATTGTTGTGCCTAAGGCTGGATTTGTATTCATGCTTAACACATAGCTAATAGAGAATATTGTATGTGTAACATAAAGTGCGCAAGAAGTTGAAATGCATTATTTTCAATTATAGCATTTAAATCGATACATAGTGTATATATGGTGAATAGTGCATAATGTATGATGTTGATATAACTTTAACTTTTTATACATTATGCAAGGAGTGCAATATAAATAATTATTAGACTTGAAACGATTAGCCAATGTGAATGAGTGTTGAAGATCTATTCAAATAAACGCCAGTACACACAGCAGACCAAAATAAGCTAATGTGTTCATATTTGAAATGCCTTATGGTAGCCATACGAATAGTTGTCTCTGACATCTATGACTGTGATTGTATATACTCTATATGAAAGAAATAAATAAAAGAAAGGAGAAATGTTACAATTTTCACTCTGCTATAGAGAAGTAGGTCTAATATAATATTCATGACAGTAATAAAATCGAAACCAAATAGTAATCGAATTTTATTTAGTAGTACATACAAAACTTTTATTAAGTTAAACTGAAGTTTCAAAAGATATAGTTTAGTTAACTTCTTTTTTCTTTTAAGAATCCTTTATTAATGTATTTTTGGATAAATTATCTAATATTGAAAATAGGTTAGGTCATTTTCTTTGAATAAAATACAATCTTTTAAATAATACTTTATACACTACGTTTAATTAAAACCTTTATAGTTTTCTTATGAATTGTACACTGTACGTTATGCACTATTAGTTATACATGAATATAAAACCCGGCCTAACGTAGTGTAAGTCCTGTCTGTATTGAGTGACTGCTTAAACACTCGTGGGAGTGGTTAATGTCCTCTTTATAGCTTGACTACCAGAACTCGAGTGATCTTTCTAAAGTTTCCTTGCCTCGCGAGATCTTATTATGATTCCGCAGGGCTCCAGGAAGACTGCACTAATAGCAAGTCAGCCCTGAACATTTTCAATTTTAACATGAAAGAACTGTGTAAAAGGGTGCACTTTCCCTTTTAAAAAAACACTCATGTAACCCGGTGGATGAGGGTGTCTTTTCTAACGGTCATTTCCTTTTTCACTCTCGGATTTTCTTTTTTTACTACTGTAGTAAACCTTCAACCGACACTACTACATTGCTCCCCTGTGCAGTTAGAAAGTGAAAAAAGCAACCCAAAATGGTGGTATGAGACCTTGGAAATATTGCTAGTAAATATGTTATATTACAATGGCGTGGAGATAATGTCAGTTGTTCATTGAAGAAGGAAAGAATATATGCTATGAACGTCAAAATAATCATTCCTCTACTGCCAGTGCAATCAAAAATGGGGAACGAGTGAGCCCGATAATTCAAGAAAACAAGCCGATTAAAATGCGAGATGTTGCCTAAACAATGGGCATGTGAATTGATTCTGATAATACCACCATCTATGACGTTCTGGACTGCCACACGTGTTGTCACGATGGGTGCCTGCATCCTCACCTCCCTAGCATCGTAGTCACAGGATGGGTTGCAGCCTGAAACATATCATGCAGTACCAAAAGAATGGAAACTGATCTTTGCATCGTGTCGTGACAGAGAATGGAATCTGGAGGCACCATTTCGCCGCCAAATCCAAGGTCACGTCCCTATAGTGGAAGTTTGTTATGTCTTCAACAAAAAATAAAGTTTAAAGTAGCCCAGTCCACAGGAAAGGTTATGCTCGATCTTTTTTGAGAATTCGAAAGTATTTCCCTCGCTAAATTTATGGAAACGAAGCAAACGTCAATACCGCTGATTAGCGAGAGACATTGATTCGACTGAGATCCGCAATCACTCTAACCTCCTCAGCACAGGTGTAATTCTGCTCGATGTCAACGTCAGCCTACACAGTGCCATATTGACACAAACCAAAACTATGGAGTTAGGTTAGAAACACCTCGATTATTTCTCCTGTAGCTCCAGCTTGATGCCCAGTATCTTCCATGTTTACCCTGAATTAAAGAAGGAGCTAGATGGTCAGCGTTTCATAAACATTACCGAGTTTTAAAAAGCTGTGCAACATTTCGTCAATTAGCAAAGTGCCACTTGTAATTAATACACTAAAAGGTATAGTATTATTCTAATTGGTGTTTCAAAGCTCTATTAGTCAACAAATAGTTTGCTAAACGAGTCAAGCAGTGTGTTTACGTTATTTTTAACTCTAGATTTAGGGAGAGAGTGACTTCAGCTTTAAAAAATTAAAAAAACTATTATTTTCGAATATCCATTCAGTCTGACATAATGTATGTGAAAAAATGTGTATTGTATAGATTAACATTGCAAACCATTACTTCATATCTCCACAATGACACGCTCTGCGTATCCATGTCATTTTAATCCATAATTTCATGCCTCCCCAGAGGCACACTGCAATCACTCAGGTTTCGTGTCACTCTAAATAAAAGGGGAGGCAACCACAATTTGAGGAAATTATTAATTAAGTTCACCAGAATCACCCCCCCAAAAAAACAGTTTTCTCTGATATTTGCATAGTGCTTGGAGAATAAATTTGTAATCCCGTAGTAGTCTTTATTTTAAGAACAACCTCTAAAAGGGGTTTCTTCAACTCATAGCTCTTAGTCATAAGAACGTTTCATACCAACCCTGTTCTTGATTGCCATCTTCAATAATATGTTCCTATTTGGTTGCAGGAGGGCTGGGTCTATACCAAGGGTTGCCTCCTCGAAGGACCCGCAAGCCCTTTTTTAAGAGTGTTCTAGAGTCCAAGTCTAGGACGAGGTTGACCTTAGAAGGCATGGCCAGGGTCAAACAGGAGGTGGCAGTCAGAGAGACGGACAAGAAGATACAGAGGTTCCTCGGGGAGATGAACCTGTGAACCTACATCTTAAGACAATAACTAAGCCATTAATAACCGTATATATATTTAATATCATTACCTTTAGACAATAATATAATATGTATCAATGAGATATTTAGAAACCATTATATTTTTCATTTCAGATGCTAATGACCTCTTTTGTATGCGCAAACACATAGTAATTTTTTTTTCTAATTGGCGTTTTAATGTTTTCTTTGCAAACAAATGCATTGCTACCACATTACATACAAACTAACTCAATCTAGAGTAAACGTCAAACACTACAAACCCATTTCAGGATATTTACAAATTGAAGCGAACCCTTGAACAAATCGTAAATAGCTTGACCAATGACACTTAGAAATGAACCAGGGTCCCCTAGACTCTTATAACAACTGAGCCCCAGGGACGAGCTGCAATAATCAAAACTAAAATGTTTATACATTGATAATTTATGTTTCTAGTCAAACATTCTTGTACCAGTAATGACAATCAGCATCTATATCTTCCTGGCCTTAGATAACAACTTGGATATGGCTTGTTTAATTAAACTTGCACAAGCATTTGTCTGGAAAGAGTATGGTAAACCACATAATGGGTGAGTTTACTTAAAATGATTGAAGTAATCGTGTGAATAAATCATTAACTTCAACCTGTTATTATCTTCAACTGCCAGTCTTTACCTGATCAGTTTTCTAAAGTATTGTGTGTCGGCTGCCACTAATTATTTTTGTTACTAGCTCGTATAAATCCTGGGTCACACGAGGCAAGTTTACTGGCCGCTAGTAAGAGCAGCTTATACTACCAACACCAACAAGGATTACTGTCTTAACATATATTCCACCCTTAGCTGCCCAGGAAACAGGGCTCAGAAGCTACTGACGAAGGGATGTCCCCAAGAATCGGTATGTGGCTCGATCTTTTGGGATGTCAGCCTGGAACTAGTGTTATACTTGTTGGAGGGGATACCGGAGATGCAGGGTGTGATCGCTTTCGCAGACGAACTTCTTATAGTAATCTTATCTTATCTTATAGTACTCTAGAAGGAACTTAAATGAAAAAAGTAACCAGGTGCTTGAAGGACTTGACACCTGGTGTAAAATTGTCAAGTTAAAAATGGCACCGGTGAAGACGACCTACATGCTGTTCAAGGGTAGATTGGCCAGGGATCCGACCATAAAGGTGGGTAGGAAATCTATAAGAAGAAGCCATACGGTCAGATACCTGGGAGTGACCCTTGATGAGAACAGAAACTTCATGGCGTACATGGAGGAAGTGATGAGGAAAACTCTGTCGGTGATGAACAAAATTATAAGCATGGGACAGAGGCGGTTTTATCTGCCTATGCGGATAATAAGGACATACCATCAGACGATCCTTCTCTTCATTGTGAGCTATGGGGCGTGCATCTGGGCTCACAGACTAACCAATGTCGTTCCACCAAAGGTGATTCAAGGTCTACAGAGGAACATATTACTGAGGCTGACGGTAGCCTACCGGACTGTAGCAACGGATGCACTGAGTGTGGCCCTAGGTGTATGGCCGTTGGACCTCCTTATAAGGAAGAAAGGTGTTGCGTACTGTATTAAAAAGGGGAACATGGAGAAGGTGAGACTCCTCACCACACCCGATGTGACAGCATTTGGAGAGGTGGAAATAGCACTGTTGGAGGAGTGGGAAAGACGCTGGGAGAGAAGTGGGACAGGTAGGAGGACTTATCAATTGTTCCCTAATGTGGCTGGGAGACTAGAGAATAAACAACTCCAGCCATCTCGGTGTCTAGTCCACTTCATCACGAGGAAGGGACCGTACCCGGCATCTCTATGGAAGCTGGGATTAATAGAGTCGGGGAATTTTGAATGTGGTGAGGAGGGAACCCCTGAACATGTGGTGCTCGAGTGCGTCCTTACGTTAGAAGCAAGAAGGAACTACCAGAGAAAGATCCAGGGAAGACTATAGGCGAAGTACTGAGGGACCCAATCTATTGGAAATTCTTAGACCGGATTGCACTGTAAGTGTCAGATAGAGCAAAGACCGCTTACATAGATAGACTTAAAGAGGCACAGGGACGAATAAGACGCGACGTTGACAATGATAATGACGAAGAAGATGAAAGCGACACGGAGGGTGGGACTGACACGGACATTAGTGCGGTCTCAGCGGGGAGTGAGTAGAGAAAAGGGGATTGTTTTAAGGGGGAAAATCAGAAACAATCCTTGCCAGGAAAAAAAAGGGGGTTGCTGGGAGGAGCAAGCACGAGTCCTGGGAACTGGATTTCAGTAAGACTGATTGTCTGGAAGAAGACAGGGGTGATCTTAAGGACAGTTTTCCAGTCGTATAAACAAAAGTTAGTGGAATAAATATGAACTCTGAGGGTTTCCCTTCACCGCATGACCCACCACTTTTGGAAACAAGAGAGGTGGATTGTGGTTGATGGGTCCTCAGAGTCAAGATTGAGAAAGGCGGCTGCCCTGCAGCCCTCTGGAACCATCGGGGTGACGGAGTTCCCCGGCAGAAATGGGAATAAAATAGTTAAGTTAGCTTAGTTTAGCTTAGTTTAGTAGTTAGAATAACTAAATTAGAAACGGGGGGAACTAGGTAGGGAGTAGATTAGGAAATTCAATTGCCAAGGGTGGAAGGAAGGGTTAAAGCGGAAGTGTGGTGGCTAGAAAGTAGGCGGGGCACCAACTCCGATAGGGCGCCTCCCCAGGTGGTGGATATGGCGATGCCCGCCTCTGCAGGGCGCTTGGCGGACTCGGGAGGGAAATCCCGGGCACTGTAGAGGGCCCAGCGGGGGAGGGTACTGGGGGCGTAATATACCTGGGGCGGACCAAATGGAACTAGGGGCAGTTGAATTTCAATTAAATTAAGAGCCAAAATCTATTTTATAATTTTAAAAAGGAAATTCATATTGTAATTGTAAAAGTAAAGTCAAAATTATGTGTAAAAGCGGCTCGGATTTAAAGTTTGTAAGATACCAAGCCTGTAAACACTGAATAGTAATAATAATATTACTAGGGTTACTGCCAACATCTACTAGTGGTTAGTAAGGTCATGGTCACACTAGGCTGGTTTACCAGCCGTTGCTTGCTGACTGCTGCTACCAGCCATCAAGCAGCTTTTGAGAGACAGGGTACGTTTTGAGACGCTTGCGTTTAATTTTTACCAGCACTAGTGCTATTTTGTGGGGTTCACACGGGGATAGTTGAACGCTTGTTGCTAGTGGCGAGCTGGTCACCTGTCCTTGTGCCGTGTCGCGTCGACTAGCGCTGGTAAAGTTAAACATGTTTAACTTTACTACAGTAGCCCCACGACTTCTTTGGTGCTGACTGACAGCTCACAGCTGACAGCTGACAGCTTTTAAAAGCTACCAGACCAAATTATGTATCCCTACGCCGAACCATATGATCTGCAAAAACATGTCTTTAGCAGTTGTCACTTCTGACAGTCAAAATTTAGGTATATACCTAAATGTTGACTGTCAGAAGTCAGCTGTGAGCTGTCAGTCAGCACCAAAGAAGCCATGGGGCTACTGTAGCTGCCAGTAAAAAACTCGCCAGCGAGTAGCCGAACACTACTAGCCGCTAGTTAAGAGCTCACAAGACACTAGTTGTTGATTTTACTAGCAGCTAGTAAACTAGCTCCATGTGACCGAGACTTAAGAGGAGCCCGTTTTTATATCCCATTGTTAGAGTGAGTTTCTGATCCCACCCTCCCTCCGAGATTTAATCCACCTACGTGCTTGCCCGAGTGTCAAGTTTTTCCAAGAGGGGAGTGTACCTGATTGTGTTGGGGGGGGGGGGGGGAGTACGTCCTTCACAAAACAACAATTGGCAGTGTGCACAAGCCGTGAACACGGCCCCACGGGTTGCAGATGAAAGGTGCTAAGTCACAAGAAACCAAAAACAAAAATTTTGGAAATATACAAATATAACCAAGTGCTAGGAACTTCCTCAAATATCTTACACGTCTTTGAAAAGTTTATTTGAAAAAAGGGTTGTGTATAATATTTGAGTATATTGGGAGTATACAACTAGTTGAACTGTTTTTTTTAACTAGATGGTTGGAGTTTGGCACTTAGAACCTTTCACATTTCAACTGTTCACTTGACAGTCTGTGCAGCGTCACATGGCATCGTGTGTGCATGTCAGCATCTTCTTAACTCTAATTGTTTTATTTTTTATTTTTCATTTTTAGAGATTTAACGCGAACTTTTAGAACCAAGGTTATAACAGCAATAAAAACTAGGAACTAACTTAACCTAAGACAACAACACTCCATAGATCCAGAATAGAACACGGGCTCCTAACACCTAAGATGGAACCAGTATCATTAGTGCCAGTGATGGAATCAGGGTCCCTTGCTCTTGAAATGGAATCAGGATCACCAACACCTGGAATGGAACCTGGAACCGAGGCTTCTAGCACTTGGAATGTAACTATAGTTACTAACAGTTGGGGTGGAATCAGGGTCACTGGCACTTGGGATGGAAATTGAATCCCTAATTCCTGTTATGGAATCAGGGTACCTAGTACTTGGATATAACCAAGGTTCCTAGCACCTGTGGTGGAACCAAAGTTTCTAGAGCCTAGGATTGATCCAAAGTTCCTTAATATTGTAGTCGACTTCCCTGACCACTCAGTCACGGTGACAGACCAGCTCTTGAGAAGGAAAATCTTTCCTATCCAAGAGAATTACAAGGAAGAATAATTTCCTTGTCTTATATTTTGATTAATTTATCATTGTGGTTTTTTATACCATCTATTAGCCTCTCACTTTGCGTCCCAGGTCTCGACCTTGGTCCTCTAGCGGCCAATGAAGCGTGGAACTATGATTCAATACTTGGCCAACCTTCACAACATTTTAGCATACTATTTCAAACACTACCATGCCCGAAGATAAGAAAAACTGACGTGAAACTAAAACTTTTAAGTTCATACACAAAATATTTGCAAAATATTTTATACGTAAAATAGTTGTGAAACGTGGTATCTTACCTTACATGACAAAAAAAGATTTAGAGTGTTCAAAAACAAGATGCCTACGAAGACAATTGGTCCAAAAAGGGATGAGACTACTGGGAAATAGAGGCTGTTACACAATGATGAGTTACATACCCTGTATTATTCACAAGACAATGTTAGGATAGTCAAATCTCGCAGTTCACGGTTGGAAGGACAGGCAGGGCGGATAGGAAATTTTAGAATCAGGGATTTAGCTGGCAAACCCAATGGGAAGAGACTATTGGGAAGACCTAGACGCAGATGGGAGGATAACATTAGAATTGACTAAAAAAAAGAGATAGGTTGTAATGAGGTTGATTGGACAGAACTAGCTCAAATAGGGTTAGGTGGCGTACTTGTGTAAGTGCGGCAATGAACTTTCAAGTTCCCAATGCCATAGAGTAAGTAAGTAAGGTGATTTTTGACCACTTATCCAAAACAATTAAAAACCTCTCGAATAACAAAGTCGGGTGGGCTAATCTGTTTATTATAATGTGCTCCACGCTTTAGAGATCAAATATTTGTTTCTACCTTTTTTTCTTTCCAAGCACCTTTATGTTTGTTTATATTATTCAAGGTCTACCAGTTTTTTTGTTTTTTTTACATCTCCTGTTTGAGAAATTGGGATTTTCCCGCCTTCTTGGAATAAGATCTTATTCTATATATTTAATTGATGTACAGGCTTATCCTTGTTTAGTTAGTTCTATAATAAACACTGCGTCTAGCTCCCATACCGTTAATGTATTAGCTATTGAAAGTAAAAATATTTAATCTCACACCCATTTCGTCTTTTGGAAGTAATCGATCCAGGTACCCTTAAATGGGTAATTAGACGTGTTCTGGTTAATCAAACGATGGGGCCATCGCCAACATTTTCCTTGCAAAAAAGAGAAAATAATATTTTTTTCTTTTAAAAACTAATTTGTTGCATGCATGTTTGCTCTGGATGGTAATTAACTATGATAGTATTATCTTATAAACATGGGTTAGTGGTAATTTCTATTTATTATAGCAATCTAAAGATAATCTGCAATGGGAATGTAGGTAAGTGACAGCTAGCAGAAGGTTCTTTATTGAAAACACTGACTGAAGGTCAATAATGTCAATCTATTCGAAAATAGTTTGTATTTGCTTATCAATAAAAATGTTTCTAAGCGATTCTAATAATACTTCCGGAAAATGTTTACAATAAAGAACCTTCTGCTAGTTGTCACTTCCCTAAACTTACACTGTAAATGGGGTATACGAAGCAAGGGCCCTCACTGGTTCAATTTACAGTAGAGTCAGGTCCCAGGCGTTTGTTTAGAGCACTTAGGGGCTCTTGGAGACTACTGTTGGAATACCGGCTGATTAGGGCGCTCTACCAGGCGGGATATCAATGGTAATTAAATGTATTCAATAAAGAGAAAATCATTTTTTAATAAAGCAAGTGCTTACATTTAAACAAAAACAGTATCGTAGTACTTGAATATTTGCGTAAATGGGTGACCTGGTGGTCTAGGGTAAGGTGTCAGACTTCTGTGCTGAGGGTCCGGGGTTCAATCCTCGGTCCCGTCACAGATTTATCTGATTGCCAAACCCTGCCTTTACTTCTGACAAGATGTGTATTAATCACAACTTGTGAATGTGTGGAATGCCAGGCCTCCACCGTGGTTCGGATTCCACGTTAAACTGTAGGTCCTCCATTTCATCTCACAATCACCCTACCATTGCACATTAGCATAAGTGCTTATAACCCGAACGGTTAGTAAGACGTGGTGCTAATAATAATAATAATAATAATAATAATAATAATAATAATAATGATAATAATGATAATAATAATAATAATAATAATAATAAGCGTAAATATTATCGTATTCTGAAAATTGAAAAAATGATACCTCGACACGGGAATCGAACGCGGGACCTTTGATTTAGTACGACAACGCTCAAACTACTGAGCTATCCAGCAATCGTCCCGTGCACACGGTCATTCTTCACTCATATTTGCAGAGTCTATGATGGACGTGCGGGAATCGTCGGCTACAAATGTGTGATTTTATTAAGATCACGAGCTATCAGATAACGCAGCCACCTTCGACTCAGTAGTTGGCTTATTGCTGCCACTTGTACAATTATTATAATTGTAAGGGATCGCATATTTAAGAATCAAATAGCCAAAGCTATGATTTCGATTCCCGTGTCCAGGTATCAATTTTCAATTCTCAGAATATGATATCTAGATGGAGTAATCCTCACTAAAGCATAAATAATAGCTTTGGCTATTTTATTCTTAAATATTATCTGCTTTCATATCTTTATTAAATTCCACGTGTCTTCTGGTATTGGCGGGAGTAGAGGTAGGTAGCTACTCCCACATTTTAATTATATTTAAATTTGAGCTAATGGTAGTCTTTGTCTCCTAAGCTTACATAATAAGCGGCTTTAAGCCTATAAAAATAAGACAGAGATTATTTAACATTTATCAACGTAATTAATGTTTTGCAAAATCGGGATGGTAGGAAGTATGAGGAGCACAAGGTAAATACCAATTTTAAATTATATTTTACAGAGATAAAATGGATTCTTAGATAACTTCAGTAACAGTCTTTTGCGTATGGTAACACTTCCAAACAATTGTGCGCATTAAGGGAGGGGCAGCGGGGAAAAGGTGTCACTCTTGTCTTGACTGGTTTACCAGCGAAGAGGAGGTCGGTGTTCGGATCCAGGCCGAATGTTTATTGCATTTAGGGGGCTTCCCCTAAATTTCTTTCTATTCTCATTACAGACTAATGTGGGTACAACTTATCTAATTTTTATCTTCCTCATCCTTGCTCCAACAGTGTAAATATTAGAATAGCCCGAACGGGTTGTTAGACGTGAAGCACAATAATTAAGCATAGTTAATTTTATTTATATTATTTTAAATTAAAATAATTTCTAAAAATATTGGGAATAGCCCGCTGGTATTAAACAGCCTTTAAACAAAATCAAGTTTTATGAAAATCGTGAGAAATGCGTGCTTACCCAATATGCTGTTGGCTAATTTATGATTTTCTATCTTCTTGTTTATAATATTTTAGATCTAGCTGTCTCCCTAAAAATTCATAAGAAACTCATACTAATAATAATAATACTTAGCACCACGTCTTACTACCCGTTTGGGTTATACGCTTAAGTACTAATTACACTAATTAGTTAGGAATTGGGAAGGTTGAATTTAGAGGAGGTGAACCCGCATTTGCGTGGAGGGAGAGTGGAAAACCATTTAGGAAAAGCCCCCCCCTCAGTTTACCCGACCGAGATTCTAACCTCGATCTCCCCGTCCTCGGCAGTCGAGCTCAACACGACTGGCGCGTTAGCTAACTACGCCACCGGGGCGGGTGGAAATTCATACACTTTGGATAAATACATTTATAAACAAACGTTATTTTATTTGTTGCTACGCACCGGTCCATCAGCCAGTGGCGTATGCAGGATTTTGAAGAACGAAGAGGGAGCCTCAAAGCTAAGTGTTTTTTTTTAGGGGGTGAAGAGGGAGGGTTGACCATAATTTTTATTATATTTAAGCAATTTAAATTACGCTTTTATGATCTAGTAAAGAAGGGCTATGGGGGAAATTTTATGTAGGCCCATATCAAAATAAAACAGTTATTGTTGTAGTGAAAATAATATGTTGCATATTTATGGGACTAAAATAACCTATATATAAAATATGTTTGCTTGTATTTTTATATAGTGCATGTTAATATTGCTATGAGTTTTACTGACGTAGGCTAGTAACGTTATACTTTAAAATAAAATACAAATATTTAAAATCACTAAGCTTGAGTTTAGGCTATTTATTTATGGCTTTATTATAAAAATCAAAAGAATAATAAGAATTATTCACATTGATAATTTTATTTATAAAACACTCAGTAAAAATATTCTAGGATTAGAAAATATTTACGGTACTTTATTATCCAGGGCCTAAAGTGAGGATCAGATATAGATGAATATATCACCCCAAGCTTTGTAGGCCTACTTGAGTTTCAACATGATTATTCTTTTCCAAAAAGTAATAATATGAGATTTTAATTTTGATGAGTTAAAACAGTTCGTAGCCTTGTTTTCTAATAACTATCTTGGAAAATTATCATTCTAAGTGCATCTCCAAACTAAGGGGTGGGGTTTTGGGGGAGGGGCGTACTCAAGCTTGTGCCCTCTCTAGTCCCACATGGGTACGATACTGCTACCAGAAGATTATACTGATTTAGAGACAAAGGATTATGAAGGTGAATTTGAACTTTGAAAATTTGAATCGGTGAAAGAAATTCACCTGAATTTACCTGGAGAGGATGGAAAACCATTGCTTGCAAAAAAAACGCTTAGGGTACATCCGGACAATTTAAACTTTTTCTCTCCTTTATTTAACTCAGTTTAAATCTTAGCTAAACACTTTAAGTGGGTGCAGGGTATTAGTGGTGTGGAGCTCATTATAAAAACAAAGGCGCTAAAAATTCTGGTGTGCCCAGATAAGAACATCAATATAAAATCAAGCTCGGGGTCTAAGGTGTTTGGGCTCTTAATCTCAAAATATTATAATATAGTGAAGAATATATAAAAGACCCAGAAAAGGGGTGTCGATCTTCTTTGTATGTTTCACTTTTTAAGACGTGTTTGTATTACATATCTACCTCAACGAGTCAATTTATTATTAAACCGGTCCTTATTTATGTGCAGTGGACGATTTTTTTTCCCTTCCCTTTAGTACAGTTAATATGTATAGCAGCCATTACGTCACAGCAGTGATTTCCACCAATGAAACAGGTGGAGAAGGAGCCGGCGACACCAGCGCTTCCCAGCGGGAGAGCAGGAGAAACTTTCAAACAGTTGCGTGCTAGCTTGCGATGAAATCGAAGGGGCGGTCTTGTTGTTTTACACATCTCTGTGTGTGGTAGTTTTATATCTTGTCAAAAGATCACCGCAAAGATTTTCCCAGTTTTTAAAAAACAAATTGTAAATACATCATTTCGTGTCGTTTCATTTGCCGAGTGACATTTGTAACGTATATTAACAGTTTAATGTTTTATTACGTGATCAAATTTAAAAATTTCGAATAATCGAACGGGAACTAAATCATATTATCGTAATCGCGTAGAACTATGAACGTATAAATTTTGTGTGATAATATTGTGTTTAGTTATTAACTTAATTGCATATTTTTGGTCCAATTATTTTTTGACCTAAACTGTGTTAACTTTTATTATACATTTATTAATAGATAACAATATATGTATTTAAGTTCGAAGTGTTGAGTCCTACTTTGACAACAATACAAATAGCTTTTTATATTATTCTTGTCTCTTTTTTAAAAAGCCTCATAAATTATACAAAGTGCCTTACTTTAAATTATCATCGTTTCCTACATAATAATCTTTCCCGTGTGTAATTAGTATTACAAGTGAAATTGTAAATAAAAGTGACAATCCAGAAAGCTTATGTAGGCTTGGAATAGCTTGGCTGCTTTTAAATTTCGTACGAAATATAAACTCATTCTTTCGAGGATTATGACAGTGGAGTGATGAAACAATGAAAAATGTTTTATTATCATCAATTAATTCTAACATATGTTATATGGAATGTCGTATTAAGTTTATTTGATAATGTTTTTAAAATACATTTGAAATGTGTTTAAGAAAATAGTGTCAAAGCCGAAAGTTGATTTGTCAATTTATAATTTATTATAATTTATTTATTAGGCTAATTTACATTCAATATTATGTTTATCAAACAACTCTGTTATAGTAAAACAACGCAAGGTATAAAGAGAAACCTTGATTTGATTAGCTCGAAAATTTGGTTACGGAGAGCCTTGTTGAGAGCTTCTATGTGAAAGTGAAATAGATATAAAACTTGCAATGGAAACGAGGGCGAGTAACGTGATTGGAACTGTCAGGGAGTCCCGGCGGGCCAAGCTGGGCCGCAAATTGTCCCGCCGGCTGTCCCTAGTCACCAAGGTGCCCAACTTACTCGGGGTGAGGTTGAAACAGGAGCTAGGGTCACGTGACTCGGTCCGGGGGTTCGCCACCAGCAGCGCAGGAGCTTCGAGATCACCGCCCTGGCGCCCGATAAGACGCAGAGGATTGTGAGTACAACAGACACATTTAAACACCGTGTATTGTTTCTTCGATCACATGAGACCTCTTGGCTCCGAACCACTGGTCTTGTCCGGTAGCGCATCATGCGAGAGAAACAGCACATCAACCACAGTGCAACTAGTAATTTAGGCTAATGGTTGGCACGCCTGACTGGTCCGAGAGACCGAAGCTCGATACCAGTCGGTGGTACTCGAGATTATATTTTCAATTGATTATGTTCTCACTTCAAACGAAAACTGTTATAGTAGCCCCCCCCTCCCCCATCTTAAAAAATCAGCCTCATCATTTTTTTATTTACGTGCACTGCATCTTACTACACGTCCGGGCTTTGTAATATTTACACTAACGAGATAATAATGAATCTATAGTACAAAGGAAATGTACCCGAATTTGCTTAAAGGAAAATAGAGGAACCATTTAGAGAACACCTTCAATGCACTCGGCTGAGATTCGAATCTCATTCTTCCGGTCACTCACAAATCAAATTAGAAGAGAGTGACGCCTTAATCCGTGGACCCACTGATGCGGTTAGCCTCATCCTGTTCCCTTAGTTTAAATAGGCGTAGCTTAAGAACACTGTGTTTGTTGAGCATTAATCGCACTGGGGGAACATAAGGACAAAGGCATCAGTCTTGTCGAACATGGTTTGCCGGTAACCTGACCGGAATCCTGATTGGTTTCTCTCTCCGTCTTTGCCCAGATGTGGGTACACTTACTCTAAAATTCTACCTACCTTTACTCTACTTGATTAGTGTAAATGTGTGGCTAGCTCTGTTGGGTAGTAAGATACAAAGCATTGCACTTTATGGCCTCGTACATGTGTGAATATCGTCTCGGCGTTGTGATTTAGACGAAGACCTCTGACCGGTGGTTCAGAGCGTGGTCCCGGACGCCAGTAATCCCTCTGCCTAAGAACCGACTTGGAAGGTCTATGCTGTGACTCATTTCACGGAGCTGGAAGCAGCACTGGAAGGTTTTTGTCGAGTATTTTATCTCGGAATGTCCGGCACTGGCCGGAATGCTAAGAGGTGGATTTCACCTTGCATCCCTCTCCTTGCCCTTGTCTCTAAGCCCAACTGTCATGGCTGCCAAGGATAATAGTTCTTGTATAATAGTCGATTTGCTATAGCAAGAACTTTATCTGACAGTTCACACAGCGACAGTAGGATTCTGATACGAAGAACATTTTAGAAAATACAAGCACATTTTGTTGATGTCAGCATGGATAACATTTTACCACGTGTTATTATTACTATTATTTCTAAGTTATTGATATTATTTATAAAAAGTGACAGCTGTGGATCCCATGAAATTTATGAAAATAGGTTTAAAGAAACTTTTATAGCTGTCAGATACTGTTCTTCCTACCAGAATTCTTTTCTACTGAATCTACTTATGTATTGTTACGTCAAACCACGTTTTTAACAACTGTCAATTTTGACAGATGTTTTCAACTTCGACAACTGTAAAATGTAATTCTTCACAATATTGGCCACTCTAAATATTTTTTTTAATTTATTCTCAGAGTTTCTTGCGATGGCGATTCGGGCATCGACTACGAAAAATTGAGAATAGCGCTTTTGGTATGTTCTAACTTTGTTTGAGTAGCCTACACTGGCGCATGCGCAGTAGAAATGCGTTGAAAACCAACTCAGACATATTTAAAAGATAATTTAATATCACAGAAAAACAAATAAAGCCATAAATAACTGTGTCTCTCTACGCTTTAAACATCACAAATGTGAAACTACAGTTAGATATGTTCGTACTAATAATTTAAAATTTGATTTATTATAAAGTACCTATTCTTGTTTACAAACTCTTAGTAATAATAATAACTATATTTTAATCATAATTAAAAATATAACTAACATAATTATTTTTTTTTTTTTTACGAACTCACAATTGAAATAAATACAACTTTAAACTACTCATAGTTATGTCTTTAAACCAAGATCCAGTAAAACACATGGATCGTGTACGAAGGCCTACAACTAGAACCAGTAACGGGCCGCGATTAAAAGCGGGGGTATGGGGTGTTGTTGCTGTCCAAGAACACAACTTCGATAGTTGAGTGTTAATTTATGGAATGCTTACAGGACAGTCCCTAATTTCAAATCAAAGGGAATTACATATTTGTACTGGGGAAAGGATGGGAAGCCAAAAAGCTGGTAAGTAAAATGAAATTTCCCAGCGTAGGGCTACTCATTCAGGAACCCCTTTTAGTCTGCTACACAATATTTATGGTCAACTCTTTGAGAATTGATGTCACTTATAATGAATGACCCAATCGAGAGTGGCTAGATCAGTCGCAGTGGCGAGGTCTAAGTTTCATTTGGCTCTGATCGGATATTAGAGGTGATATTTCTGATCATTTTCTACTTTGAATCCAGATGGAAGATATTTGATTCTACGTGCAGAACAAGCGGTGGTTTTACGGGTCAGTGGATGGGAACATTGTATTATATAGCCTAGTAATAAACTAAATATTAGTTGATATTTTCCAGAGGAAAAATATCCAAGGGACGCGCTAGTAATGAGGTGTCCAAATTTGGCCAACTCCTGACTTTATCCCTTGCACGTTTATTCGGACATGAAGCCCCAACACTTCAAAGAAGCTCCTTATAAGGAGAAAGTTAATATAATGTCCACAATGGGGAAACAGCACTCTTAATCATGTGAGATTAATGATCCGAGATAACTTGCACTCGTCAATAGAAATACTATTTTAACAAGTATACCACTAATATGTGCTCATCTGGGTGGCCTTGGGAAGGTACCTACTAGTCTACTCGAGAAGACTCTTGGTTATATCTTACCATCTTATTCCTGATCTCTTCTTGAATTCTTCTCTCCTGTTCAAGTAATCTAAGAATCGATTCTTCTACAATCTTTTGGACTTTTTGTAACCTATTTAATTTCTGACCCTGTTTCTTCTTGTTTAATCCACCTACCAAGACAACGCTATTTTTTATTTTTTTTTAGCACCGCGTCTTACTACCTCTTCATGTTATACGCTCTTAATTTTGGTTGCCTATCCCTACATCTAAGTCTTGGAAAGACACACCAACCAAACCCCAAACCGATGATATGACTTTTAGCGAAAAGAAACAAACTAATCTCACAGTGATGACTTTTAGACCTTGTTGGGAATCGGACCCGGCAATCCTAACTCTGTAGAATGACATACCCCGACTGAGTTAACTTATGGCTTGCTCTCTTTTGTCATTCATATCCCATATATCTCCTGAGATATAAGTGTGCATAATATGTCAGTAATGGATGAACAACTGGTTGAAATACCAAGCTCTTCCATGAACATGTAACTGCAACGGCTCAGCCTTGAGGGCACAGTATTTTAGACTTACTGCAGGGAACCAAGTAAGCAGGTATCACAGTTTAGTTTGATTGCCACAGGAAGGTTTTAACGCATATAAAAATAGCTCAAATGCAGAGCAGACAACATTCACAAAATTATATTTATCTTATAGAAGATAAAATTTACAGTTCCGGTCACAATGTTTTAGCTAGGTTTGTGGTGCCTGGGCGAATGATAAAATGTCCCTGCCCCAATCCATCTCACTTTCCCCCGTAATGTTATGTACGCCTCCAATCCCATTCATAAAATGTACCCTTCATCTACCCTGTAGAGTAGCAAGGCTCATAGTGTAATTCGTCAAGGTAAGATTTCTACCTTTCAGGGTAAACAGAGTGTACTGTACATAAGGAGGTAACCTGCTCATCACTTTGTCGATCTAACTCATTAAACAAAGACTTAACATTGCTAAAAAAACCAAAGCGTTTTTCTAGTCTTTGCAACTCTAAAAAAAGTCTGATATTTCAACTTAAATTTTATTTAACATTTCTCTTAGGCACTACAAATTTATCAATGTTTTTCGCGTTTTTCAATTTGCCTCCCCTTCAACTTTTGTCGCCCAAGGCAAACGCATCACTCCCTCCCAACCCCTTTGTCCCGCCCTCTAGCTACGCCCCCAGCTATGGAAGATATGTCCTAGCGCATTAATGAGGCTGTAAGTAGATCTGGTAACATTTTAAACGTTCAGATAATGTTCCTACGACTGCAGTTGTTATAACAGAAAGTTACGTCAAAGAGTGCGTGAGGTTGAGCAGGAGGTAAGGCTCTCACCATGCACCAGACAGGCCAAGACGGGATATAATGGAGGTCAGTAGGACTGCTAGCTAACATACAGCTGACGGCCGACGGGTCTAACTAGACTAGGCCTACTTATCGAGGAAGACAGAACGTTAATGCTTGATAAGATTAGTTTATTGGAGTATTTCAAGTTTACTTTCCAAACGTATCTTTGTGTGTGTGTGTTTTAGACTTACTTCAAACACGAGGGCTATCTCGATTTAGTCTTAGTAGTAGAATGGGATGTGATAGATTTGACGAAATATGCCAGCACTAGTGAAGAAAGAGGATGGAAAAACCACGTTAGAAAAACTTTTCCCAACCCACTCGATGGGAAGTCGAGCCCGGACCTTGCCGTCAGGGGCGACGAAGTGCCTTAGACAGCTCAGCTTTGGTCATTGCCTATTTCGGCACATTACTACTCTCAAACTAACTTAATCTAGGAAACAAAGCTAAAACATGTCGGTCCAACCGGGGATGGTGTAATACAACGCGCCCCTCCCTTCATTCTCAAGGCTAATGTTAGTTTCAAATTCATCTTTCTTACCCTGCTCTTTTAGGACATATACCACTAGAGCGCTGGTCAATATAAATGTGTGCGTATTTACTGGTACCTTTGTTTCGGTACTTTGTTCCCGGAAAATGGCACTTTTAATACAAATACGGTAGGAAGAATACACACGTTAATAAAACCATTTTCATATCACACACAGGCAAACGTAGGATTTGGGTGGGAAGTTTAGAAAATATTAACTTTATTTTTGCGGCCTACATCGAATGATTACATTTGACTAGTATTATTAGTAGTAGTAGTATTTTATAGGTATTGATAAATGCTATCAAAAGTGACAGTTGTAAATCACATGACTTGACGTGGGAATACTTGAAAGTAGAGCTAATAGTTTTCTAGCTGTCATATAAAGTTCTTCCTATGAACATTGGACGCATACACACCCCCATTGGTGGGCATGCAGTTAAAGGTATCACCCTTGTCTGCTGGTATGGCTTGCAACTGATTGGTCCAACCCCTATAACACTCATCACTACAACGCATCCAAATGTTGATCAGACTTTGAAGCCTTTTATAGTTTGCTGCAATATGAGCTCGCGCTGTAATCGCTATATTTCGTTATTTTCAAAATATGAGTATAATAACAGCTATTAATTTTATGAGATTGTTTTAGACAACAACTATTAGAAATCCTACACGTAGCTGAGATAAATAAATAATATACTTTTTTTTATTAATTTTAGTACCGCTTCTTACTACCCGTTCATGTTATATGCTTATGTAGTAACTACGTCAATGGTTTTAGGGATTAGGAAGGTTATATTTAGAGGATGTACCCACATTTTCATTGAGAGAGATTGGAAAACTATTTTTGAAAGAGCCCCCTTTAGTACACCCCACCGAGATTCGAACCTCGATCTTCCCGTCATTGGTAGTCTAGTCTACTGGTAGAGTGACACCTTAGACCATGAGGCCACCGAAGTGGGTATTATATTAAATTATTTGTATTTAAAATTTAGTAATAGATAGTCTATACGTGATGAATTATTGAAATAAATAACATGAAAAGGCATAGGTGTGAATTTAATTCAAATACTCGTTTGTGTTTGAATTGAATGTTTCTTTTACTTGGCTTATAGGTCTGATTGAGTTTAAAGAGTTTACCTTATCATATAGATGTTTTACAACAGTATCACAACTTGTGAATGTGAGGAATGCCAGGCCTCTACCGTGGTTCGGATTCCACATTAAACTGTAGGTCCTTCATCTCATCTCACAATCACCCAACCATTACACATTAGCGTAAGTGCGTGTAACCCGAACGGGTAGTAAGACGCGGTGCTAATAATAATAATAATAATTTACAACAGTACTAGTTAAAAGATTTTAAAAATCAGTTGTAGTTCTAGTTAAAACATATCTTTTATTCTTCACTTTTGAATTTCATTGGATCTTTGACTGACCTTAATATTCAGACATATCATTAAGACTGTCACCCAATAGGATTCAAACACGAATTCCCTCAGTTGTCGATAGTTGGCTGATAAGACTATTGCCTTGGGTCCTCAGTCTTTAATAAAATATTTTATTATAACGCAGAAGAACCGGGCGTTGCCTGTGAGAACGCTTTTACTTCAAACAAATAGAAAAAAAATCGTTTTATTTCTTCCGACCCAGTTTTTAATTAATTTAATAAATTAAAATCCAAATTTTAAAATTCCGGCTTCGAGGTGCACATGTTCTTGCACATATTCGTCAACATGTGCTACCTACTATTTATTTTTTCAATTTCACACCTCTACGTTAGATAAATATCGTCCAACGCTCATGACGGACAGACAGACATAATCTTAATTTTCTTAGTAGTAGTTTGTGACCTGGTGGTCTAAGGGTAAGGTGTCGGACTTCTGTGCTGAGGGTCCGGGGTTCAATCCTCGGTCCCGACACAGATTTATCTGATTGCCAAACCCTTCCTTCACCTCTGACAAGACGTGCATTAATCACAACTTGTGAATGTGAGGAATGCCAGGCCTCCACCGTGGTTCGGATCCCACGTTAAACTGTAGGTCCTCCATTTCATCTGACAATCACCCTACCATTACACATTAGCGTAAGTGCGTACAACCCGAACGGGTAGTAAGATGCGGTGCCAATAATATAATAATAATAGTTATAATAATAATAATAGTTATAATAATAATGGTTATAATAATAATAGTTATAGATAATAGTTGACCAATTTAAATACTACACCTTGTGTAAAAATGTCTTCCCCACTTCCCACTGTACCGAGCTAAATTTGACAAAAAATAATACTGTAATTTATTGTGCATAATCTAGCAAATTTAAATGCTTTCACAATCATGAGCAATCAATTATAATAATTTATATGTATTATACTAATAAGGTCCGTTTTTGTCACCTTAATAATATTTTCTCTACTCA
Source organism: Timema podura (assembly GCA_033556935.1). Classification (NCBI taxonomy): domain Eukaryota; kingdom Metazoa; phylum Arthropoda; class Insecta; order Phasmatodea; family Timematidae; genus Timema; species Timema podura. The sequence continues at coordinate 19,722,828 of JAVRXN010000003.1, read as the reverse complement.
CCATATTACCTAAAACCTTAAAATTAAAACGTAGTATTTCAAACTTCTCTACAATATTTGAATTGCGCGAGTGCTAATGCAAGGATACTAGCGTTTTTTGGCTGCAATGTCAGATCACTGGATCTAAAGCGTAGCCAGCTGTACATCTTAGACCTTGGTTGGAGCTAGAATCCCAGCCAGGCGTTCTAAGGTATTTCTGTTCCTAAACTGTTTTCCATCTACCCCCCACGCAAATTCGGGTACATTTGCTCTAAAATTCTACCTCCTGCGGCTAGGCCGGATGGGTAGTAAGAGACAGTGCACGTAAAAAACCACTTTCATATATTCACACATCAATTCATGTGAATTACAACTGTCACTTTTAATAGATACTTTCAATAGTACTTCTAAAATAATTATAATAAAATGGTAAAATGTTATCTTTGTTGACCACAAGAAAATGTTTGTATATAATATAAGGTATTTCCCGCTGTGTGCCTACTGTACCTCACAAAACAAGAGATAACGCGGTTTATCAGAAGTTATCTTCACAGTCGGACCGAACAAGACGCATTTTGATAATTTTTGTCACGTGACCGGAAAGATCCCATTATAAATAACACTAAAATATGAAACGCTTGGTCCACCCCTCCCTCCCGCGCAAACACTCTCGAGCACGGAGCAATTTACCGTGTTGTTGATAAAACATTCTTAGAACTTGTCATGGAGCAAACGTTTTACTTTTACTGTTCTTTATCAGACACAAATTTGTCGAGTCCAATAACTGAGTAGGCCAACATTGCTAATAACACCGTATTTAATCAGGGATTAAGTCCGAACTAGCTAAATTTTGGTATTATTTTCATTTAGTTCTTAGAAATAATAAATCAAAGTCCCCATCAATCCATCGTACGGAAAACATTTTACAGCTCGTAATAGGTGTAAACTATTAGTTTCAAGTCAATATCTCCATAGCTCTTGGTCATATGACTAGAATTGTCAAATATTATAAAATATATAGATTAAAATCGTGCCCACAAAAAAAGGTCCCATATATTTTTTTTCATACAAGCAACAGTTTTCACCTACTATGGCCTACTAAGTTTAAACCTATATACTTATGAATACGAATGTAACTTACCTACTATTTTCCACACCACCTTCCAGGTAAAGTACTAGGTGCGTTTATTTTTCTAATGTGGTACCTCCTGTAGACCTAATCCACGATTTCATCACATTGTATGAGTTATGCTTCTTTTTCGTCGTCTTCTTGTTTTTGTTCTTCTTCGTCTTCTACATCTGTTTCAGCCTCTTAAGTTTTAGAATTCAAACAAATGGATAAGAAATCCATCGGAATAATTTCATCGTCTCAAGTATTTTCCTCTACACTGATTTCTTCTTCCGGTCCATCTAAATAATCTACATCCGGTGTAGCATTGAGGCAGGATTGCCCATGACAGTTACCACGTTCTTTTTAACAGTACAAACCTAGTTTTCCTCAGCCACACAACGGTCCATAAACTTTTGAACCGTTGCAAAAAATCATATTCATAAGAAAATCTGGAATGGGAGGGTGTGATGCTCTTTTTAGCGGCAAATTTTTTATTCATTAGCCATCCCCAGTTTGCACTTAAGGCCCTTGGCCCTGTCGAGTGCAAGTCTAAAACCTATTTTGTGGGATGGGGGTGGGAGGGTGAGAGGCGTGGCATGGTTTCACAATCGACCAATGTATCCTTCCGCGCCAACAAGAACAAATGGATCACGGAAACCATAGATGGCGGTAGCTACCGGACAGGTCTTGCGGAAAAATCATACGTTTGGAAATATCAGTTTTCTCGAGAACGAGTGAAATTTTTATGTTAATATTTTCAACACCCCTTCTAAGATAATGTATAGATGTTTATTAATTGTGACATTTTCTTATTTTTTGTTACGAAGCCGGCAGTTTTCTATTGAAAAATATCAATTTTATCGACATTTTATCATTGTTAAAATTATAAAGGAGGTGTGTATAAAAAAAAGTATAACTTAATCAACATGCTTCTATTCTTGAACAAACCGTTTCCGAAAATAAAATTGCAAAACAATAAAAATTCTTGAAGATAACCATTCGTTCTCATGGCTCTGCATTTCCACGCCAAATGAAAAGGGCCACTCGCCTTAATAATAAGCCCGATATAGTTGTTGTTGAGCTTCACTAGCTGTCGGTGGAAGTAACGCTATTTTTACAGGTTTGTTATTTCTTGTATACTTAGGAAAGCACAAGTATCGATGTGCATAATTGGAAACTTCCTTAAATGGAGAACTATATAGCGCTAAGAGGGGCGTTATCCATTAGAAATAATTAATTCCGGAGAGCAATCTTCTGGTTTAAAAACTTCCGCTGAAACCTGTAAATCCTGACGCTTTTCTAACTTTTTCAAAGCTTTCGCTATACTCTGGTTAAAAAGAGAAGATGTATCACATCCATTGATTGCGTGTGAGGATAAAAGATTATATTTACTCTTTAACAAACTAGTAAAATTACTCAGTTTTTATGTTGAATTGACTTAAATTAATACTTTAAACTCTATTTGATAAAAGTATTCTAAATATCAGGCTATACAGCTTGAAATTAAGTTTCCTAGTGATTTTTTTTAATGGTTGCTTGAACGAAAATAAAGTAGGCAATTTTTTAATCTATACAAATTATTTTAGTCATAGGACTTAAGGTGATATTGACTTAAAATTAATTTTTGACCCCTAATACGAGCTGTAAAAAATCTTCCGCACTACTTTTGATGTATTATTTATAACTACTAAATGAAAGTGCATACCAAAATTCAACCATCTCGGACTGAATTTCTAACATTAATGATTTTTTCACTAAAGTTACTAAACTATAAGGATGTTTCATATCAAGGGGCCGTGTAAAACAGAAATGTATCAAAGAGTGCCGTCCTGGTAAAATTATTTAGCAACACTGGTTTATACACTTCTAGCTGTTACTATATAGTCTCTATATTACAGGCTAAGGACCTTACGGATACGGAGTGTGTGGTTGAGGTATTCGAGTTAGTGAAAAGAAAGTTGCCAACATAACATGAGGGTCATGCGATACAAATAGTACCACATGCAGACAGAACTGCGAGTAGCACAGGGGCCGGAAGAGGAAGTCATGCACTGTGCTAATTCTGGTCGTTAGTGCATCTGAACGAGCGCCGGCCCCGTTGAGTCCCCAGGTGATGGCGCGTAAATAATTGCACTATTTTTGTGCTTGTCCGTCTTGCTACCCGAGTAATATATCCCGTGCTCCGCGCCTACTACTCGTCCGGGATAGCCGCATATTTACACTAATATGGTAGAAATGGACAAGGTAGAATTTAGAGGAATTAATATACCCGCATTAGCGGGGATAAAGATGGGGAAACCATTTAGGGAAAACCGCCATCCGGCCAAAATAAAACTTCTGACCTTTCCGTCACCTACGAACTAGACGAGATTGATGCCTTTAGCCACGTGATCACTGGTGAGGGTGATATATAACTGAACTGGGCCTACAGTAGCCCCATGGCTTCTTTGGTGCTGACTGACAGTTCACAGTTGTTACTTCTGACAGTCAAAATTTAGGTATATACCTAAATGTTGACTGTCAGCTAAACACATGTTTTTTTACAGATCATATGGTTCGGCGTGGGGATAAATAATTTGGTCTGGTAGCTTTTCAAAGCCGTCAGCCGTCAGCTGTCAGTCAGCACCAAAGAAGCCATGGGGCTATTGTAGTTGAGAGTCGGTACCGGCACTTGACGATAAACTTTGTGTGGAGTCTTCCCGACAGAGCCGATGTTTCTGACGGAAGTGAAGGTGACATAATCAGGATCTAATCCAAGGTCTGCTGGGTCTGGCCTTTGTGATGAGATTCGCAAGTTACCACGGGTAGGTTCACTCGGTGCACGGGAATTACATCACACCAGTGACACGATACTTTGTTTTCCAATATCAGAGTCATGAAGTGAAGGGTGTCTATGACAGCACATGGTCTCACCCGAGCACAACATACTTAAGTGTGCCGCCTATTTGAAGGGAATTACTCATACTTTGGTATTTCTTCATGGACTTCAAAAACCTTAAAACACTCCCCAAGTATCTTAAAATGTTCTGTTTTGACTCTTTTAACAAATTACTCTACTTGTATGAGAAAGGTTAAATCTATATTTTTAAATATTTGTTTTGTTTTATAGATGTGTAGTTCGCGAACGAAGATTTCATAGTACACAATTATTCCAACGTTACTATAATTGAACTAGTTCACCGTCTCGAAGTTATATATTTAAAAGGGAACATCGAGGTGATGCGACAGTAAGCGATCGTGATTCTTCTGCCGATATTGGTCACGGAAAGGAAGCGAGAATAAAGCCGAGATTTTCCCATGAGCTAGCCTACTATGGCAGGCTTGTCTAGGCCGAAAGGGAGCTCTTGTTTAAAATTTCCCTTGTTTATCAAATCTACAGTACAATTTTTATAAGAAGACCCATGTCTGACTGAAAAGCTATTATATCTACTTTCACAGTTTCATGTATTCATACTGCAAGTCATGTGATCTGCAGCTGTCACTTTTGATACATGTGGTAAATACCCATGAAATTATACTTATAATATAGTAAAATGTTATCAGTGTTGACAGCAAAAAATATATTTATTTTTTATTTTTTTCTACCAAAATCCTACTGTATTTACACCTTCTACAACGCCCCAGAGATCTAATCAATAACCACCACTGTACCACTACATATTTTTATAGTATAATAGTATCAATTGCATGAGTGTAGGTCATTAACGCAAGGATGAATTATGTTGGTTGTTCGCGAACGGCAACTAGCTAAATTAACCATTAATTTCAATGAAATGAATCATTTTGAAAATATTCCCATTAGTTAACGATTCCGCCCAGCTTGACTTTGATTTCAGATCTGAGATATCTCCCGTGAAACGTCCTTGAAAATTAAATAACTCCACTCTTTCATTAATTTGTTTTAACTATAAAACTTCAAATTTAAGTTTTTTCTATCCCGTAAGAATATGTTCAACTTAATTTAGGCATGAACCGAACTTCCACCTCAAGTACTCCACCTCCACTCCCAACCGAATGGAAACAAGAGTCCCGAGCTACGGGAACGGGAGCAGAAATACAAAGTACAAACTATTGTGACGGTGGTGATTTGGTTATCCGGTTGACAACGCGGAAATATTGGCCAACCACAACTCCCGATCGCTTAATAGGTCGTTCAACTAGAAGTGACCCGCTTCGTTGGCCGCGTGGTCTACTCTCATGCTGGACCTGACTGCCGATAACGAGAGATCAAGGTTCGGATCTCGGTCGGGTGTACTTAGGATGTATTTTCCGAAATGATTTTACACTCTCCCTCTACGCAAATGCGGGTACAATTTCTCTGAATATAGCCTTCCCAATCCCTAAAACCATTAGCGTAATCAGTACATAAGCGTATAACCCGAACGGGAAGTAAGACGCGGTGTTAAAAACAACTAGAAGTTGATCGTAACGTTTCATGCCAGAGCAGAGTACATCTGTAGTTTGTAAAAGCAAGTCAGGATCGAAATAATAAATTAGAAGTATGTAAAAAAACTTCGGCTATAATCAATAACACCTTATGCGCTGACAAACCACCTCTGAGAGAACAGTGCGATTCCTTCCCAGATGCTGGGGCCCTTGTTTCCTTTCCAGGTGCTGTTGGCGACTATAATAGAGGAACGTAGACCTACTATTTGTCCACCCATGTTTTATTCTTGTCATCTGGCTAGTAAATTACTGCTGCTAGATAGCTAGGTACAAATGTTGCTGTTCTAGGTTAAGTTGGGTCATAAGTCGTGTATGCTGATGTAGCCTATGCCTATATTAAGAAATTCCATGTTAAAATTTCAAATTAAAATGTAAAGTTTGACAAGTCACCAATGCTGCTCAAGTAAGACAAGTGATTTGCTACGATTCCTGGCATGGCTGAAAAATATATAATTGGGGATATGTGGATTTCCACTTTCACAGTAGTAAAGTAATGACCGGGGACTGGGTGCTGTGTCTGTTCTAGATCTAAGTTAGTTTATAAGTCGGTTCAGAAAGTGCACGTTATATACCTCAAATATATGGAAATAAATTTAGAAAATTACCTGTGATGAAAAATAAGCTATTGCAGTGATTTCTCCTTGTAAAATATACTTTTGGATCATTCTTGTTGGATAAAACCCTTAAAAACACTAAAGAAATCTGTGCAAACACACATGCGGCTGCGGCTAGACTGCTTCGAGAGGAATAGGGCCGTTGCAGCCAGAGCTGTTGACGACCGACGCATGCGGCCGCTGCCTGTAAGGAAATGACTCCATTGATAAATGTGTAGCAATCCTTTGCGGCCGCCGCGGTCATCTCTGATGGAATGTACCTTTAAGGCGCTACTCTCGCATTTGACTAGACTGCCGAAGATGGGGGGATCGAGGTTCGATCACAGTCGGGTATACTGAGGGTTTTTTCCTAAATGGGTTTCCATTCTCTCTCCACGCAAGTGCGGGTACACTTCCTCTGGTACATAAGCGTATAATCCGAACGGGTAGGAAGAAGTGGTGCTAAAAAATTAAAACTAAAAAAAAAAACCTCCATCATTTCACTAACTCCGACATTGAAATGTCATATATAACTTGTTTGATTATTATCTGAAGTGGTACCTCTACCTGCCTGCTCAGGTCCGCATTTACTCTGCATTACTCCCTAGGCCGAGGTGATCTGCCACCTGCTTAATAAGAGCAAAATTTCGAATTTCTATAGAGGAGAAAAGTTTGAAATAGTCAATAGGGAGATCGTTTTAGTACAGAAGAGTCAAGAAAAGTGAAATTAGCTGAAAGTTAAAAAATGTCAATGAAAAGTAGGTATAAAAATAATGTCTTGTTTTATTTTTATATAAAAACAGAACCTTCACTTTTTCATAACATATTCTCCCTACAACTTTTCTTGGTTATCTCATTATTTGATTATAATAATTTAATGTAAAAACTCACTTGTGCATAAATGACACTAGCAGAAAGAAGATAAATTTTACTTTACATTCACTCTGAGCCGGTGTCCGGTGAATGGCAAAGCTGTGTAACTGTAAGTAAAATAATCAGTTCAATGATAAAAAGTGTTTAAGCACACATGCCAAGATTATTAAAATGGCTACCTCTAGACAGTATTACAACCTGGTGGAGTATTGATAAATATATACTTATACAATTTATCCACAAAATAGAATGAAGATAAAGCAATATATTTACGCTTCAGTCTTGAAATGTTTACGTAAAAGGACATAATATTCCATATTACATTGGTATTTGGTACGATAGTGAATCGGACAGTGTCACTAGCTGTTTCTCTTACCACACTTCCCCTATTTCATCTTTAGAGCCGCTGAGGATGGGAGATCGAGGTTCGAATCTCGGTCGGGTGAACTGGGGGTGGTTTTTCCTAAATGGTTTTCCACTCTCCCTCCACGCAAATGCGGGTTCACTTCCTTTAAATTCAACCTTCCCCATACCTAATCCATTAGCGTAATTAGTACTTAGGCGTATAACCCGAACGGGTAGTAAGACGCGGTGCTAAATATTATTATTATTATTCATCTTTAGAGTTTCGAATTTATCAACACCGCGAATGCTCCGATCACTACGCGCAATGCAAATACCACAGTTTACCTACACACTACAGGCAAGCGGAACATTTCAGACAAGAGGCTCGGATATTAACAAGTAGTTGCTTGTGTTTTTTTCCTTAACTCAGTTGCTCCCCTTATCAAGCTTCGCACGGGCCTAGTGGGAAATCCGGGCCTGTGTCTACCTACCTAATTTCAAAATGTTCTACACCTCATAAGGTTTTTTTTTCTTCTATTTTCTGGAGTCCAATTTTGAAATTTCACATTTTTAGACTTTTCTGGCTATATGGGGTATTCCTTGTATTTAATTAAATAAGTCACTTGAAAGCTGTGAGCAGGAACTCCATTTTCAAAGGCTGTTGTTGGATTGTGGGAAATAATGCCACGGTCATACATCACTGCATTTGTGTTAGTGTATTATTTTAATCGGAAAGATTGTCGTGAAATGTCAAGATGACCTTGACACAAATTTACATAACTTTTCCTTTACATAATACTAGATATTAAATAGCACGTTTGTGAAAATTAGTTTTGTTGTTTATTTTTAATCAACGATTCCCCAAATGGGAAGCTCAAGGCCGAACAACACAGACTGTCCCTTCATTAAAGAGGTTCAAGCGCTTTCTATTTTGAATAAAACAGTCACCTGATTCTGTGGCCGCATGTTTTATGCCGGCACTCTTGTAATAGACTAGACTACCGATGACAGAGATATTGGGATTCAAATACTGGTCTGGTTTACTGAGGGTGGTTTCCTAAGTGGTTTTCCATTCTCAACCCACGCAAATTTGGGTACACTTTCTCTTTATTCAACCTACCTCCCCTCTAACCCACTAACGCAATTATTATATATGCGTTTAACCTGAACAGGTAGTAAGACGCGGTGATTAAAAAATAATGTTTTTAATTTACGAAGGCCGTCAATAAAACAATAGTACGTAAACATTTTATCTACGCGTAGTGGATAAAATAACACGTATAAAGTAGAATAAAGAATCCTGATAACTGTGATAACTGTAATAACATAAGCTATAGTAGCCTACAAAATACATTATATATTGCATGTTCTGTAGTATATTATTTTATTCGACTTAGACGAAAATAAATAGTATGGTGCACTTCACAAACTTTCTCGCTCTTTCACCTAAATTTTAATTACAACTTACTCCTATGATATGTGAAACCAAATAATATACATTCTTATATAAATATAAAGGAAAGAAAAATAACGTCACATTTAACCTAAGAGCATATACGCAATAATATACACGGTTACAGAAACATTTAATTTGTTATGTTCCTTTTAAACTCCCCATTTCCCAAAAAATCTATTTATTTGCCTATAACTCGGAAAATATTGATTTTATAAAATATTATTCAAATAAAACTTGTTTATTTTTAATAGTCTTACAACATGGCACTGGTAAGCTAGTTCATATCTCAAAGAGTTGCGAAGATATGATTAGAATTGAAAATGTCTCCCAATGTAACGTAGGCTACCCTAAAAGTCATTTTCATGGGAAAATTAAATTCACCATTTTGTTTGTTAAACAGTGTCTATATACGAATTTTTTATCAAATTCGTTAGAACGAATTTTAAGAAAATCAATTTTCTCTATTTTCGGCCATGTTAACTATTTTTAATTTTAGGGCTGGATAGGTCCAAGTTTTAGCCTGATTGATAAACTGGTATCGACTCTAGTTCCAGTAAGACAGACAGACGGCAGTGCTGAAACAACTTTTTTTAGTTCAGTGGGTCATGAAACGTCGACATCCATAAAAATTTCGAATTTGAATTTTTTGACGATCACAACGGGCCGTGAGGGGTCGTGAGAAAGTAAAAGTAAGAAATTAGTTTTTAAATAACGTTTTGTTAATCTTTATTGGACAAGGCGTTGGGACACTTATTTATCTCCAAGTAATCATATTTTAACAACGAAATGCATCTGCATTGGTAGTCACGTGGTAAAAGGTGCTATGCTCGCAATATACTGTATTGCCTGGAGTTAGAATTCCGGCCTGATTTGCTGAGGTTTTTTCCTAAGTTGTTCCTCACTCTGCTACCACGCAAATGCGGATACAATTCATCTACATTTTACCTTTATCATCCTGCCTTATTAGGGTAATATGCCCAGACAGGACGACGCTAGCTTCGTACCCAGAGTTTTCTTTTAAGTGTTGGTGGGAGGGTTGTATCGGCAGTGACTCGTGGGGAAGTTTCCCAACTAAGAAATGGCAAAGTTTTTTTTAAACTTTATAACCCTTTCTGGTTTAAAGGGATTTAAATATAAATTGGTGTTGTAGTTGTTATGAATGTTATAAGACTCTAAATAAGTCACTAGTATAGACATTGAGAAGCAATAAAAATATATTAGCTAATCTATTATACTTTCGGGAGAGGTTAGAACCCCGAAACACCCCTTCTCGTTACGGCCCTGTACGGCTCTCCCTTCCTCCGTTGTAAGAACCGTAACTAATAGAGGAAAAGGATCAGTAATTAGTTTGTTTTGAACGGCGCGTGCTACTTTCTACTTTAGACGAGTGAGACAGATTGTTCTGTTTGTCGGATGAAAGGGAGAAGCAGGTCAAACAGGTCAAGTGTTTTAAGCCTGGGGAGGACACCTAGACTGGGTTGGGCGCTTGCCTGTCAAGAAACAACAGCGGCAGTGGCAGTGTGCTCTATGTCGTTGGATTCGCACTTCATTTGGTCGCACTGCCAGAAAGTATGGGCTCAAATCCCAGCTGGATGATTTTAGTTTCATAATGGTCTACCTTTCCTCTCCCCTCGTAAATGCTGGTACATTCTTTCTAAGATGCTCTCTTTATCTCCACACCTTAGGTTAAGTCGTTAAAAGGTCTCGTAGAATAGATGAATGAATAATTATAGTAACAAGAGAAGAGGGCTAAGTTTCAAGGAAAATCACCAAAATTCGCCTGTTGAGATGCAAAATTACTGTGAGACAAGTTTAATATTGAATCCCTTGTATACTAAGATGGTATGGCCTATACATTACATAGCCTATTGATAATCTTAGAAGACATCGACAATACATGTGGAATATACACTATTAACCAGAAGTCACATTATTTGGCTTTGAATTGTCATAATGGACAAAATTTGTCAAAAATGACCGCTTCAGAACACAGGGCTGGACGTATAGATGAATAATTTAAAGCACAGAAAAAGTTAAGTGGCTTAGAGGGGCTAGCTACAAGTCCAGGTGATCTTGGTTCCATTTCTGACAGTGTTAAGAAAAATTTAGTATCTGTACGACGTTATCATTCAGGGGTTTATAAAAGTTGGTTGAAGATCCAAGAGCCCTTGGTTTCATTCCTGATATTGCTAAGGAAAATGGAGTGTGAAGTGATTCAGTGGTTTAAAACTGGTTGCAGATACAGGGGTCCCTGGTTACATTATAGTTGCATATCATTGTCCTATGAACTAGAATCAATATCTCACTAGACCAGTTAGAAGAGATAAAGGGTAACTACACCTTATGAAAAAAAAAGTATGGAAATTAAACGAAAACCTTTTTAGAACTTTAAATTAGATATCTTTACATCAATTTCGTGACGTGACCTAGGACAAATATAGCTTTAACCTGGACAAAGTGTGGTAGGGATTGTGTAACCTGGATGCCAACCTTGTAAGCTCGATCACAAACTACAGTCGCATGCAAAACTACTATAAGTCTTGCAGGCCCCCTACTACCAGGGACCTGTTTCATATATCTACAAGTTTAAATTTTTTTTACAAGAGAATTCACTTGTAAATGGTAACAAATGAGAAAATTATGTTTTATAAAGCAACAAGTAAACACTTGTAATTATTACAACTGAAACTTTAACCAATTGCAACGATTTATTACAAGTAGAATTATAATTTGGTTTCATTAAGTTACTTATAAATAAATGAGTATTTTCGACAAGCCTCAGCAAATAGGTAAAATATTTTACAAGTGCAATCTTAATGGGTTGTTTGTACATAATTAGTTTAGTAGCTTATACTACTTTAATGAACAAATCACTTGTGCAAACATGTTAAGTAACATGTATATTATGTTTATAGACTTATGATGAGGGTGTAGACAAATTGACAATTGTACAGCATACTCCCGATGTATCATAATTTTAAGATATTAATATCGTAGTTCTGTAGACTGTACGTCATACTCCTAATGTATCTGCAGTCATCATAACGTGTAGATACTGCCACATCGCTATTACCATTCAATAAGTAAACATACGTTTATTTGCTAACGGAGGGGAAAAAAATGCTAATAACTTTCAACGCCATCATAATTTGCAAAAGCAAATAAAAGCTATTTCCCAACCGTAAATTTACTTTGGTGACATTGAACGTTTCCGTAGTGGTTTGATCGGAGATTGTACTGACGAAATCCTTGTTTGAGGGCAGGTTCAATGTAACAATTTAATTAAATTTGAAGGATGTTATTGAAAAGTTTTCTGACCTTTATTTGGACGTTTCGCTGAATTCCAAAAGTAGATTGGCAATAAATAAACACTATAACGACCAATCTGTTTTTTATTTTTATTTTATTTGCGACTATCAACGTTTACCATAGTCAGATTGCAGACACATCGAAATGGACGCATTCACTCTATATGCTAAAATAAATTATGGATGCCATTATAAAACCACCCTTACTTCCTTCCTACACCCTCAACCTCAAAATAACAAGATAAAATATTATATTATAAACATAGTAATTATTTTATTATATATATCATAATAATGTAATGGTTTGAAATGTGTAGGCTATAAGTCTATTCATAACCTAGGGAAACAGGATGAGAAATATGTGTAACCTGAGACTGAGACATCAGGATGAGGAAGGTAAACAGTGCCATTACGGACCATCAACTGAATATATGTAACCTGAGACTGAGACATCAGGATGAGGAAGGTAAACAGTGCCATTACGGACCATCAACTGAATATATGTAACCTGAGACTGAGACATCAGGATGAGGAAGGTAAACAGTGCCATTACGGACCATCAACTGAATATATGTAACCTGAGACTGAGACATCAGGATGAGGAAGGTAAACAGTGCCATTACGGACCATCAACTGAATATATGTAACCTGAGACTGAGACATCAGGATGAGGAAGGTAAACAGTGCCATTACGGACCATCAACTGAATATATGTAACCTGAGACTGAGACATCAGGATGAGGAAGTTAAACAGTGCCATTACGGACCATCAACTGAATATATGTAACCTGAGACTGAGACATCAGGATGAGGAAGGTAAACAGTGCCATTACGGACCATCAACTGAATATATGTAACTTGAGACTGAGACATCAGGATGAGGGAGGTAAACAGTGCCATTACGGACCATCAACTGAATATATGTAACCTGAGACTGAGACATCAGGATGAGGGAGGTAAACAGTGCCATTACGGACCATCAACTGAATATATGTAACTTGAGACTGGGACATCAGGATGAGGAAAGTAAACAGTGCCAGTACTGACCATCAACTGAATATATGTAACTTGAGACTGCGACATCAGGATGAGGAAGGTAAACAGTGCCATTACGGACCATCAACTGAATATATGTAACTTGAGACTGGGACATCAGGATGAGGAAAGTAAACAATGCCAGTACTGACCATCAACTGAATATATGTAACCTGAGACTGAGACATCAGGATGAGGGAGGTAAACAGTGCCATTACGGACCATCAACTGAATATATGTAACTTGAGACTGGGACATCAGGATGAGGAAAGTAAACAATGCCAGTACTGACCATCAACTGAATATATGTAACCTGAGACTGAGACATCAGGATGAGGGAGGTAAACAGTGCCATTACGGACCATCAACTGAATATATGTAACTTGAGACTGAGACATCAGGATGAGGGAGGTAAACAGTGCCATTACGGACCATCAACTGAATATATGTAACTTGAGACTGAGACATCAGGATGAGGGAGGTAAACAGTGCCATTACGGACCATCAACTGAATATATGTAACCTGAGACTGAGACATCAGGATGAGGGAGGTAAACAGTGCCATTACGGACCATCAACTGAATATATGTAACTTGAGACTGGGACATCAGGATGAGGAAAGTAAACAATGCCAGTACTGACCATCAACTGAATATATGTAACTTGAGACTGAGACATCAGGATGAGGAAAGTAAACAGTGCCAGTACTGACCATCAACTGAATATATGTAACCTGAGACTGAGACATCAGGATGAGGAAAGTAAACAATGCCAGTACTGACCATCAACTGAATATATGTAACCTGAGACTGAGACATCAGGATGAGGAAAGTAAACAATGCCAGTACTGATCATCAACTGAATATATGTAACTTGAGACTGAGACATCAGGATGAGGAAAGTAAACAGTGCCAGTACTGACCATCAACTGAATATATGTAACCTGAGACTGAGACATCAGGATGAGGAAGGTAAACAGTGCCATTACGGACCATCAACTGAATATATGTAACCTGAGACTGAGACATCAGGATGAGGAAGGTAAACAGTGCCATTACGGACCATCAACTGAATATATGTAACCTGAGACTGAGACATCAGGATGAGGAAGGTAAACAGTGCCATTACGGACCATCAACTGAATATATGTAACCTGAGACTGAGACATCAGGATGAGGAAGGTAAACAGTGCCATTACGGACCATCAACTGAATATATGTAACCTGAGACTGAGACATCAGGATGAGGAAGGTAAACAGTGCCATTACGGACCATCAACTGAATATATGTAACCTGAGACTGAGACATCAGGATGAGGATGGTAAACAGTGCCATTACGGACCATCAACTGAATATATGTAACCTGAGACTGAGACATCAGGATGAGGAAGGTAAACAGTGCCATTACGGACCATCAACTGAATATATGTAACCTGAGACTGAGACATCAGGATGAGGAAGGTAAACAGTGCCATTACGGACCATCAACTGAATATATGTAACCTGAGACTGAGACATCAGGATGAGGAAGGTAAACAGTGCCATTACGGACCATCAACTGAATATATGTAACCTGAGACTGAGACATCAGGATGAGGAAGGTAAACAGTGCCATTACGGACCATCAACTGAATATATGTAACCTGAGACTGAGACATCAGGATGAGGAAGGTAAACAGTGCCATTACGGACCATCAACTGAATATATGTAACCTGAGACTGAGACATCAGGATGAGGAAGTTAAACAGTGCCATTACGGACCATCAACTGAATATATGTAACCTGAGACTGAGACATCAGGATGAGGGAGGTAAACAGTGCCATTACGGACCATCAACTGAATATATGTAACTTGAGACTGGGACATCAGGATGAGGAAAGTAAACAATGCCAGTACTGACCATCAACTGAATATATGTAACTTGAGACTGAGACATCAGGATGAGGAAAGTAAACAGTGCCAGTACTGACCATCAACTGAATATATGTAACCTGTGACATCAGGATGAGGAAGGTAAACAGTGCCAGTACTGACCATCAACTGAATATATGTAACCTGTGACATCAGGATGAGGAAGGTAAACAGTGCCAGTACTGACCATCAACTGATTATATGTAACCTGACGCAACAGGATGAGGAAGGTAAAAAGTGCCAGTACTGACCATCAACAAAATATATGTAATCTGAGGCAACAGGATGAGGAAAATAAATAGTACCAGTATTGACCATCAATTGAATATGTCTAATCTGTGGCAAAATGATGAGAGGTGAGTTTGAAATTAAATAAACAAGTAATAACGTATGGAGATTATAGAAATATATCCCAGGACCTCTCTAGATGAATTCTTTGTCGAGCACATTGCCTGTGTGTTCGACACTGTTAGTGACAGGAACGTCCAAGATATATCTCTCAGTTGTAACTTAGTTGCTGCCTTGTTAGCATCCAGATTATCTTCTCCCTTGAGGTAGGCATCTTCCTCGTCACGCGCGGTGGTCTGTATGTGCTCGGCTCTCACATGAAATGTTATCACGTATTGACACTTTCCAATGTCCCGACTGACTTCCACAAATATTGACGTAGTCACACGAGGGAAATACAGAGACAGGAATGTGACAGCAGAATAGTGGCTTGAAACTTGATTCTTGTGGCTGAGCGGCCAGAGAGACCGACTACAGGTTCCCACAAATTATAACTTAACCTGAAAGACCCCAATCCCTTAGCGACGTCCGAGCTATTCGCGCATTTACATTAATGGGGTATAAACTAGAAAGGTATAATTCCAAATAACTGTGACTGAATTTGCATGGGGAAGAGTGGGGAAACCATTTAAGAAAAAAACACCTCAGTAGACTTGGCTGGTATTCGAACCCTGACCTCCCTCCCATCACTATCAAACTAAACGAAACGAGACTGACGCCATTGATTGTAGGTGATTGAGAACGTTGAAGAACAGCTAGCCCTCAGAGGACAAGAAATTAATCCTAATAGAAGAGACTAGGTTTCTAATCTTTGTGTGGTGCGATTTTTAAAATTTTAATATATAAGGTGTACTTTCTAAACCAACGATATCAGCACACGACTTAAACACGAGCTTAGCGAAAGAACAAACACAATATCCAGTCCTAGGTTGTAATGTTTTTAGTTTTATGCTTTATACCAAACAACAATTTTAACTACCAGCCTCAGTGGCGTAGTTGGCTAACGCGCCAGTCGTGTTGAGTCAGACCACTGAGGACGGGGAGATCGAGGTTCGAATCTCGGTCGGGTGAACTGGGGGTGGTTTTTCCTAAATGGTTTTCCACTCTACCTCCACGCAAATGCAGGTTCACTTCCTCTAAATCCTACCTTCCCAATTCCTAATCCATTAGTGTAATTAGTACTTAGGCGTATAACCCGAACGGGTAGTAAAACGCGGTGCTAAAATTAAATTAAATTAAAAACAATTTTAACGCCCTTTCGCAGTTATTATTACATAAATATAGAGATAGGGTGAATTCGCTTTTGTGAAAAACGTGAAAAGGAAAAAAGGGTCGAAAATAGAGGGTATTTATAAGTTTTCTTTGCGTTTCATGGCATTTGAAAGTGTTTAAAGCTATTTTTATTTCGCGAATTAACGCGAAAAACGTGAATTTGAGAGTATTTTAGCTAAATTATTCTATTTAGCGAAATAGACGCGAATTCCCTGAAAATGCTGTGCATTTAAATAAAATGCTGAGAATTTCTATAAAACGATGTTTATAAGCGGAAATAAGTGATTAAAAAATCATTGAGTTTCACTCGTCTGTGTGCTTCAGCTCGGGTTTTACTTGCATCCTGTGCCTTCCACAGCCCATCCAGCTAATCGCCACATTCCGTTAGTCGTTGCTTTGATCATAAATCCTTTGTATAGGCCCTAAAAACATTGACGAAAGACATTTTTACTTATTTTGCTACAAAATGCTAAATTATGCCACAAAACACTAAATTTCCAATAATTAATGCAAAAAAAACTGAAAATTAATGCTATTTTACCCTATCTATACATATATATAATATTAAAATCTCGTCTTACTAACTGTTCAGGCTATACACAATTATCTATATAAATAAAATGTAGAGCTTATGTATCTGTCTGTCATGAGCGTTGCGTGATATCTACCGCACGCAGAGGGCTGAAATTAAAAAAAACAGGGATCCCTGTGTACGAAAATGTGCATCTCGAAACAGGAATTTTAAAATTTCAGTTTGAATGCTCTTAAATTAATTAAAAACTGGGTCGGAAGAAATAAAATGAAGAGTTTTTTTTTTTGTATGTCTGTTTGAAGCAAAGAAAAGCGTTGCCAGGGGCAATCCATCCTCTGAAGTTTTGCAATCAACTTCATGATAAGTTTAAGTACTATCGTTTACATCAGCAGCAAGGATTGTGTGGAGGAATCTTATCTAGGAATACTGGCCTTCAATCCTACACGGGTACATTTTTGAGATTTTAAATTATTTGTAGTGCTAGTCAAGTCACTGTCCTAGTCTTATTCCCTTAGGGTAGATAATTTAAATCATGACATATGTATGTAAATATATATTGGCTGTGCCAGTTATTGAGTTTAACGTTACTATTTGACAAAAACTTCCCTGATAAGAAGAACAGTAGAAGCTAGTTTACTAAATTTACTAAAACAATTTTAATATATTCATAAATCAAGTCGTGCTATCTGCAGCTGTCAATTTTGGTTGATACTATCAATACCTATAAAATAACACAAATAATATAGTACAATTTTATCACTGTTGGTCGCAAAGAAATATGTTTGAATTTTCTCCACTGTTCTTCCAACCAAAATCAGGGGATACAATAAAATCAGTAGGCTATGTAACTTATAATAATTATCTTGATGTATTTTCAGTTAACGTAAATTAAACATAAATACACACTACTTTTCTTAAAACAACAAACACACACAAAAAAAAAAGGCATTGGTGGTCGAATGGTCTAAGACGTCACTGCTGTCGCAAGACTGGTTTTCCGCTGATGAGGAGTTTGGAGTTTGAATCTCAAGTGGGTGTATTGAGTTTTGTTTGCTGGTTTTCCACGAAAATTTTGATACATTGCCTCTAAGTAATGTATCCCGCATTTTTATCCAGTCACCGTAAATATGCCGATATCCCGCCGGCCAGATAGCTAGACGTAGTGCAGGAGAGTAATGTCTCTGAAAGCAATACAAGTAGGTAACTTCTGGTTTTAAAAAGGTAATGATCTGTTTTATTACACTAGTACTCTGATTAATACCAGATTACTAATCTCAGGTAACATGATGAAGAGGATGATCGCAAAGGATATACACCAACATTTTTTATGTAAAGAGGATGAGGAAACAAGTTGCACCCTGCCGAGGATGAAACTATAAATTCCCTTGTAAGAATCAAGCCCTCTAGCGCCGGTATTTCTCCTTCGAATGGTCGAGTCTAGACGTTATTCTGTCTCAAGGAGAGGGCGTCGTGCTACCTCCAAGAGGCGCAGTGAGGCACTACGCATCACTTGACAACGGACGGAAACGAGGCTAGGCCAGCTAGGCGGGGATAAGACAAGATGAGTTTGAGAATGAAATAGCGTTGAATATTCAGGTTCACGGTCAACAAGAGCTAACTTGTGCGTTAAGACAAGCGCTTGGGAATATAATAATTAATTATATATTTTGTAGAAGTTCATTTTGTATGTGGCGAAATATCACGGTACATCCTTTACCACATATATTCTACCATTGTATATAATGAATAGTGGACGATGCATCGTGGTAGACGATATCTCTATGATGTATCGTTTACTGCAATATATAGTCTATGTTTTAACCTGATCTACAACAGTTGGGATCTGGTGTTTCATGGACCTTGTTAAGAATTTTTGTTTTAGATTACTTTTTAAGTAAGAAGTTAAAGCCACTAATCATCAACTATAAAATAATATGATCAACTAAGCATTGGAACTCTGCAATAATTAATCTTTTGTGCCATACATTCTATGTAAGTAAACTTAGCTAAAAATGAAACAAATGCACTGCAACTCGGTGATGCATCGTCCAGATAAAAATTAAACAAATACACTGCAACTCGGGGATGCATCGTCCTTCTCGGCGAGGCATCGTCATACTCGCGACACATTGTCCTTCTCGGCGAGGTATCGTCATACTATTGGTGCATCGTCATTCTCGGCGATGTATCTTCATACTCTCGATGCATCGCCCCACTCTGAGAGTTATCGTCATACTCGCGATGCATCATCCTTCTCGGTGAGGTATGTCATACTCGCGAAGCATCGTCCTTCTCGGTGAGCTATTGTCATAATGGTGATGCATTGTCCTTCTCGGCAAGGTATCTTAATACTCTCGATGCATCGTCCCACTCGGTGATGCATTGTACTGTCTACCAATAATTGAATGCCGATGCAAAATACAAACATGGTTTAATTGATTGATTGATGGCAAGTTTTCTATACCCATGACGTTTGTAACTATAATGACTTTCATTTCCAATTTTAATTATTCCAAAATATTGTTAAGTAATTTAAACTAATAACAAATTAAAGTTGTCAAACATATTATTGAGTTGTAAGATTTATCAGGTTGTCGTTTCACTGTCGCAATCGTCCCACCGTTGTTAGATCTTGAATAATTGTAGGTATAAGGTCGAGTATATTCTTAGAGAGGTAAGCCTGTTTCATGACACCCACGTTGAATCTCGCCTTATTTTACTTAATACGTTTTTAATTTTACTAAGCACCGTATCTTACTACCTCTTTAATTACTATAATATGTTAGGGATGAGGAAAGTTGAATTTAGATAATATGTACCCGCATTTGCGTGAAGGTAGAGTGGAAAATCATTTAGGAAAAACATCCTCAGTACACCCGAACGGGATTCGAACCCCGATCTCCCTGTCATCGGTAGTCTAGTCTATTGCGAGAGTGACGCCTTAGACCCAGTCTGTGCTCACCAAAGCAGGTACGTTTTTAATCTTTTATTAAAAATATTTTTGGTTGATGGAGAAGAGTGGCTATAAATATATCAAATCGATTTCTTGCTTTAAAAAAATTGTATCGATTTTCTATAAAGCATAATTATTTGTTTTATAGTTACTAAATAAGTCCATATTAAAATTAGATCAGAGCTCAAAAATTAACGGTCGCCAGACAATCATCAAGCTTAATTTTTTTTAATAATAATTTTTATTCCAATTTTGAAGA
This sequence comes from Timema podura, assembly GCA_033556935.1. NCBI lineage: Eukaryota > Metazoa > Arthropoda > Insecta > Phasmatodea > Timematidae > Timema > Timema podura. The sequence goes on along the minus strand of JAVRXN010000003.1, from coordinate 19,702,465 downwards.
ATGTAGGCCTATAAGCTTAACAAAGATTTCTTTACTCAAATATTTATTCCTGGCAGTAAATTTTAGACACCGGTTTCTTTATTGATTAGAGTTCATGACAGTTATATTTTGAGAATTAAAAAAATTACACCTAGACGCGGTAATCGAACCCAGGACCTTTGGCTTAGTACACCAATGCTCTAGACACTGAGATAATCGGAATTGTCCCGTGCCCAGGGTCATTCTTCACTCATATTTTAAGGCAGTGATCTTAATAAACTCACACATTTGTAGCCGACGAGTTCCGCACGTCCATCATAGACTCTGCCTTAAAATATGAGTGAAGAATGACCCTGGGCACGGGACGGTTCCTGGTTAACTCAGTGGTTAGAGCATTGGCGTACTTAGTCAAAGGTCCCGGGTTTGATTCCCGTGTCCAGGTGTAATTTTTCAATTTTCAGAATGTATCTAGATGGAGTAAATCATCACTAAAAGCATATGTTATAGCTTTGGCTATTTGATTCTTCATGACTATTACCAAAATAATTCTCCACATTAAAAAAAATCTCTTCCCTCCTGCCCCCTGGATGAATATAACCCTGATAACTCAAAAAATTAAATCGCAATATATCGTGAATACCGGTTTAACGCAGACGATATATCGCAATGTCAAAATTCTTGAATCGCCAAGCCCTACTTTCCACACGAATACCAATGTATTTTCTTTTAGCAACATGATACGTTTAGCATTGTTCTTTAGACGCATTTATAATATCTCTGGACTATCCTGACTTCATTTTAGGACAAATACCTATTCAACCCCCTGATCCCAGACCAATAATTTATCACTTAGACAAATCTACCTTGGTTAATATTTGGACTACCCTTGGAATCAAACAAGATACCCTTAACTTAGAAGGTGAGTGAGCAACCGAATAAGCTTAAGGGCCAGTTTCATAGTCAGATTGAGCACGCCTAAAGTGTGTAGCTATACTAAATACAGAACGACACCTACCTATATCTGAATGAAGTGGACCAATTTCAGATGCGAAACTGGCCCATTCCATTTTGATATAGGTAAGTGTATTTTATCTAGTATAGCGCCACACTTGAGGCGTGCTCAATCTGACCATAAAACTGGCCCTAAGTGTCATACCTATAGTTTACTATCAACCTATAATAAAGGTGGAATGTAAAGGCTCCGTTTGAGTAAATGTACCGGCATTCATCTCGAGGGGGTATGAGGAGCTTACTGCGTCCTACCGTACCAAGTCAGTTAGCTACACGCTAACCACGCATCAGAAATTACTCACTAGCAGTTCCATGTTACGGCATATACAAGTATCTCCTTATTCGCGAAGCGATCCTACGCAGAATCTAACCCAGGACCGTTCCTTACGACTTGCAGGACCAGTGTGAAGTCACTCAGCCCCTAGACCCGTTATCTCTATATTCAGACGCAGGCACAGTGGGTCACGTGGTGGGCGTTAAGAAAGTTATCTCTCTTAGACTGTCATAACGTCCAAAAATATGGGATTTACATTCCTCTCTGTCTGTATGTATGAATGTCCTTTTATCTGTATAATTTACCTGGCGAAAACTTTGATTGATTTAGTTCAAACTTTATATTGAAATGTTATAATATGGTTATGCCTCAAGGCGAAATTGTGATTTAATTCTCGCCAAAAAATTAAGAATAGTTTACTAATGACTGATTTTTAAAAATTCAATTTTTTTTCTAAAATTACTAATATCGTTTTGTTCAAAAGGGTTATTTGTGGAGTGTTTTACATGAAACACCAAGTTTGTTTTTAAGATAAAAATTAATTTAAGGGTAGTTTACTGAAAACCAATTTTGGAACTTTTTTTTTTGAACAAAACTAAATTACACAATAGTGGCAGAGTTGTCTTTCGTTGACTTAAAGTATAAACCTATGAGATCAGGCCGAGGAGGGCAAATAGTAAGCTTACCCTTATCGGTTGTTTGAGACGTCTATCTGTTCTAACGGTACAGGTTTGGGAGGTGGGTGTTGAGGAACTGTACCACCTTACCCCACCAAACCATCCCCGGTGTATCCTTGCGGCCAGCGTTGTTGATGATTTATGGCGTGCACTCTCTAAATACAGTACACTACTTGCATAATATAAAACCATAAATTGTCTGGCGCAATGGATGGAGTCAGACATCCGCGATGAAGCTTCAGGCGGGTTTCACCGTTTCCCCAAACATATGCGAAGCTTGTCGTCACTTCCTTTCAAGTGCATAGCAACTCTCTTAGTAACGGGCTATCTGGCTCAAACATTCATTGGCGTGCCTTTTGTTAGTGGAGTTTGTTTATTTCTGATTAATTAAATTATAGTGAAGGGAGCAAGTTTCTACATTATTATTGTTTATTAGGTCCCCCTAGATTGCTATAACCGGCAGAATGTAACCAGGGCTCTCAAGACTTGTAGACAGCAGGATACAACCTGGATTATCTAGTCCTGTAGTCAGCAGAATATAACCAGGGTCCTCTAGACCTGTTGCCGGCAGAATATAACCAGGGTCCTCTAGACCTGTTGCCGGCAGAATATAACCAGGGTCCTCTAGACCTGTTGCCGGCAGAATATAACCAGGGTCCTCTAGACCTGTTGCCGGCAGAATATAACCAGGGTCCTCTAGACCTGTTGCCGGCAGAATATAACCAGGGTCCTCTAGACCTGTTGCCGGCAGAATATAACCAGGGTCCTCTAGACCTGTTGCCGGCAGAATATAACCAGGGTCCTCTAGACCTGTTGCCGGAAGAATATAACTAGGGTCCTCTAGACCTGTTGCCGGCAGAATATAACTAGGGTCCTCTAGACCTGTTGCCGGCAGAATATAACCGGGGTCCTCTAGACCTGTTGCCGGCAGAATATAACCAGGGTCCTCTAGACCTGTTGCCGGCAGAATATAACCAGGGTCCTCTAGACCTGTTGCCGGCAGAATATAACCAGGGTCCTCTAGACCTGTTGCCGGCAGAATATAACTAGGGTCCTCTAGACCTGTTGCCGGCAGAATATAACTAGGGTCCTCTAGACCTGTTGCCGACAGAATATAACCAGGGTCCTCCTCACCTATAGTCGGTAGAATAAGCCAGGGTCTTCTAGACCAGTGTTATTCAACCTGGGGTACGCGAAAACATCCTAAGCGGTACGTAAAATTAAAAAGTAAGCATATTATTTCATTATAAACACTGAATAATCAGGACCATATTTAGGGTTAACCCTAAGAGACCCGAACGTAAGGACATGTGATATGTGAGTGCCATTTTTTCTTTCCCCCTCCCTCTCTTTGTCCTAGATGTATATTATATAATATGGATATCTTGCATCATGCACTAACCAACTTTAGGGATACAAAGTTGAAGAAAAATTATATCTGTAAGTACGCAAACAAAAAGGGCGCTAAATACCACTGTTCTATACCTATAATCTAAAGGAGAGAAGAAGGCTATCCTCAACCAATCTGTTGTGTATTACCTGTGAAAGAAAATGAGCCGCTCATAAAGTGGCCTGCAGGGAGAAATTTGTCGGCATGACTAAAGGTGGAGCTGGGGTCATAACAGTCAGCTGCGGCGCGCTTTATGTTGGTTAGTGGCACAGAGTCAAGTATGGAGGGAGCTTGGCTCTCTACAATCCACATGTGTTCACTTGGTTCAAAGAGGGGGAGCGCTGGGAGCTAACATCAGTTTAACAAGCCATCAAGACAGTGACTAGTGACACTAGTTCAAGACAGTGACCCGCTTCGGTTGCCGCATGGTCTAAGGCGTCACTCTCTCGTCTGCCGATGATGGGGAGATCAGGGTTTTATCCCGGTCGGGTGTACTGAGGGTTGCTTTCCCTAAATGGTTTTACACTCTCCTTCCGCGCAAATGTGGCTACACTTCCACTAAATTCAACCTTCTCTAGACCTAATTAGACTATTATAAAGGAGGAAATAGTGGTCAACGTTTCATAATACTTTTTGAAAAATGAAAGTTGAAGGGAAATATATAAAAGTATTCGATGTCATATGCTAATTGCATTCAAATACAATAGTAATTTTTCTATTTCTGTCGAAGTACTGGTTGATTGATGAACACCAGGATAATACTTATGTAATGACTGCTGACAGAGGATCACTAGGGATTTACTGGTGGAATATTTGGAATTGACTGAGGGTCTTCATGGTATTATTGTTGGAATACTGGCTGAATGATGAACAAGGATGATAGGTGATATACGAGTTGTCCATAATCCATAGAAGGCTCCAAACGTTAATAACCCAAGCTTGTTAAATAATTGTAAGGAACACCAATCAAACCAATCAGGACGAGACATGACCCCCAGCTGTTCTTGCGTCACCAGTCCAACGTCCACAATATAACAATGACATCGCCACCGCTGATTCAATTGTGACAACTAGAAAGACGGAATCTCAATTAGCGCATTACATCCCAGCCTAGTAGCGACCCGTGGCACAGGGGCCAGGGAAGTCGACTGCTGAGTTGGCGGGTCTTGGTTCCATCCCACTTCTCTACTCGTGTATAACCTACACAAGGGCCTCAGTCTTGAATGGGCTGGTCTACCGGTGACGATGTAGACATATTCTTTAAATATCACAACATTTTCTTTCTATCGCATTAAGTCTGTCATCTTAGCTCATTCTTTAGCGCATCTGTCTGATAAACTAAGTTTCCTGGTTTCGATTCCTTGCGTGACCAAAATATGTATTATTGCTTAAATTTGGGCTTCTCCTTTCACAGTGATGAATTAACGGTTGTAAGGCATATTAGTCACTAGAACAAGTAACTGATAGCTTATTTACAAAAATAAATTTAAAAAGAAATTGAAATTACATAATCTAAATGCCATTGCAGTCATTTGTTTCTCTAAACAAAACGAAACAGTAACATATTGACCAAATTCTCATCTGTTCTCTGAACCGTCCATCTCTTTGTTGAATAGAGAGACACATCTTATACAATGCCTGGATATGTCTCGTCGTAAAATAATAAGAGCATGATGTGAGTGCGCATGACCCACATCTCTCTGAAACAAAAGACGGCTCCATGTGTCATCTACACACACACACACACACATACACGCCGTCATGCTAGGGTTCCTGCCCCGTCTCCTACGACATCTGAATGTGACGAGACACGGGACGACTTCTTACCACCGTCGAGGGAACACGGAGACTGGGCAATAGGACCAACTGCGCAACCACTGATGTAACTTTCTCATATTAGTAGGGACGTCCCGGGAGGGTTGCTTTGGGGGCCAAAGTTAAAACTCCTCCCCAAAATATTAAAAATAATATATTTTTGTATTCCTCCTCGATCATGTTCAGATTAGCAGCTAACTGGACTCTTCTATTACTATCATTATATCCACCGCTTTTGATTAATTTAGAATAGCTTATGAACGTTAAAATTCAACATTTTACTTTTTTTTAGTCTGCAATGTAGAGTTAATTTCTGGCTGTTGCAAAAATATATCACATCTTTATCTTCATCTGGACTAGCAAGCACCTGCAACGAGACTTGAAATGGTAATACACTTAATAAACTATGGAACCTTCTGGAAACCATAAGGCTCAATATGGCTAGAAATATTATGCAATAATTTGAAACATACATATTTCTCACTGGTCAAGAAGGTTGTATCGAATTGTGAAAGAGGAAGGGTAGCAAAGGAATTAAGGGACGCTACCTCGTCCCGGTAATTTTTTTTATAATGTTCTACTGCTAGGACAAGTCAGTGCGTGGCTTGTGATTTTATTTTAAAATTCAGATTAAGTATGCGCTAATTATTGCACGAACTACTTCGTCAGTCAGATGCGGGTGTTGTTTCGGAAAATGTGGATTGAAATGCAACACGAGTGCATAATCAAGTAAAATAAAAGATTTTATTTGCATCAAATGCTTTTGAATATTAAATAAAACGTCATACATAGACCTACAATAAGAATCACCAAGTGATGAATCCCAAGAATTACATTTCCCCTACAGGGGCACAACCAACCTACTACTCTTAAATCACTGAATCTCAATACCTGGGGGCACTATCTCCTGGGGCTCCGCCCACACTTTAGATCGTACACCACAAGGTGTATGTCACCCAAAGTAGAACCAATCTCATTAAAACACCAAAATCGGTTTACTTCATAGATGTCACCCAACTTGGGGACATGATTAGATAATCACCCTTTATCCCTATTCCCCTCAATTGCATCAAAATCTTATAGAATGCATAACACTAACAGCTCCAATTATATTCTGAAAATTGAAAAATGACACCTGGACACGAGAATCGAATCCGGGACCTTTGGCTTGGTACGCCAATGCTCTACCACTGAGCTATCCAGAATTCTTCCCCTGCCCAGGGTCATTCTTCACTCATATTTTAAGGCAGAGTCTATGATGGATGTGCGAAAATCGTCAGCTTTATTCACGAGCCATCAGATAACGTAGCCATCTTCGACTCGGTAATTGGCTTGTTACTGCCACTCGTACAGTTATTATTATTATTATTATTATATTATTATTATTATTATTATTATTATTATTGTACAGATAATATTATGAATCAAATAGCCGAAGCTGTTATTAATTTTAGAGAGGAATTCACCATCTAGATATCATATTCTGAAAATTGAAAAATGACGCCTGGACACGGGAATTGAACCCAGGACCTTTGGCTTGGTAAAGCTGACGATTCCGCACGTCCATCATAGACTTTGCCTTAAAATATGAGTGAAGACTGACCCTGGGCACGGGACGAATCCTGGTTAGCTCAGTGGTAGAGCATTGGCGTACCAAGCCAAAGGTCCCGGATTCGATTCCTGTGTCCAGGTGTCATTTTTCAATTTTCAGAATATGATATCTAGATGGTGAATTCCTCTCTAAAATTAATAACAGCTTCGGCTATTTGAGCTCCAATTATGTTAAACAAAACTTTAGATATCTTCAATAATGATTCAATGTCAAATGTACGACAGAATCGTACATGTTTCTCATACAATATATTACAGTTTGGAACAAAGTTTTCAAATCTCAATTATTATTGGTAAACTGCCCTTAAATGAACTTTTGTCCGAAAAAATAAGCATTCTGTTACTTATAATGTAAAACACTCAAAAACATTAACTATGAACAAAATCGTTTGAGCCATTTTCGAAAAATTTATAATTTTCAAAAATCATTCGTCAGTAAACTACAATACCCTTAGTTTTAGAGTTATAATTAAAAGCACAATTAGTTCTCGAAGCATTAATCTTATTTATTTGTAATATTGACCCCATGGAGGGTCAAACTCTCGGAAATCCCTACTTTTTGTGTAATGGTGAACCTCAATGAGTGAATCCCCGTCAACCATTTAGCAGTATCCGCTGTACGTCAGTGTGTTTGTCCGCCATTCACAGCTCACTGCACCCATCAAGGTCCGCACATCACGAGATCCTGTTTCTTTTGGTCACGATGTAGCATAGGATAGAGTCATAACAAGTAAAGGAGGAGGGTGGTTTCAAACGGCCGTTGAAAGTATTACTAATAATGTATCTTTTTGGCCTATATCAGGGTGTCTACTGGGTCACGAAAGTCACCAAAGTCACGAAAGTCCCTGAAAAGTCACGAATTTTCAATATTTTAGTCAAAAGTCACGAAAATATTGTTGTTTGAATTTCCCGCATATCGTAACAACGCAAACTCGTCGAATGTCAAGTTACCCACTACCCATGATGCCATGCGCTAACCACCTGATTGTTTTTACCATGATACCAAAGACAAGGTTAACGCTCGCCGTCTAGTTAAAGTTTAATGTTGCGTGTGAGTGCATTATGCCTATTTATGCATTATATAATGTTCATTCGTTTCCCGAAGAAATTTTTTGGTCATAAAAGGTCACCAAAAAGTCACTAATTTTGGTTTGTCCAACTCAGTAGACACCCTGTATATGTTTAGTTATGCCGTGTTCTTGTCTCTTCTATGAGATTCTAGCCACGTGTTTGTCTCTTTGTTTTTTAGGGGATTTCATTCAAGTATTTAATTATGTCTAGATGATTTTAGCAAACTCGTTGATTTTAGCAATGTACTTGTCGTTATTAATAGTATTTTATCAATACGTTGTATACTTAGGTTATTTTAGTCACGTAATTGTCTTTGTTTCCCTTATTTTAGCGAATTCTCTGTCATTGTTATTTTGATTTTGTCCACGTATTTGTCACTACTAAGAGGGATTTTATACCAATAGTTTAAACCGAATCTATTTTTAACCCATCACAATTTATTTTTTAACATGTGGTTATACATATACACTTATATTTAACACCCCGTCTTACTAGCCGTTTAGATTATACGCCTATATACTAATTATACTAGTGTGTTAGGAATAAGTAAGTTCGTATTTAGAAAAGTGTACCCTCAATTGCGTGTAGATAGTGTAAAGCCATTTAGGGAAAAAAACACTTTCATTACACCCGACAAGGATTGAACCCCGATCTCCCCGTCTTCAGCAGTCTATTATATTGCGAGAGTAGCACCTTAGACCATGGGGGCACTAAAGTGGGTATATTTAATACATTATTTATCTTTTCCAAGCCAAATATATTAAAATTATATCATAATATGCGGACTTAGCCTAGTGAGATTACAATCACATAAATTATGGTCCAATCCATCAGCCTTTTCCAATAAAATTTTCCTAGATTTATCAATCAGTAACATTTATAGGATTACAAGCTAAAGCTATATTAACAAACAAGACAGACTATTATCCATATAAGACAAGTTTTAGAAGGTTCCACCACATAACCTTGTAATTTGAGACACTATACCAAGATTTGACACCATTACTTGGTATTCTCACGAATTTAAAATCATGTTTACGGGGTTCAACCCAAGATTACTTAATTAATTAGTTTTAAAGATTAAATTTTGATCACTGGAATTGAGACCGAAACCCTTTGACACTAATATAAACATTACAATCAGTGATAACAGATTCCAACCTAATTTACCACCAAACTAAATCAAACAACTACCACAAATCAACATAGTTAGGGTTATCCAGGTGATGCTATTTTTTATTAACTATTTCTTTAGATCATTAATTTTAATTTTTTCAAACTATACCTACCCTCATTGTAGTTCCGAAGCTCATAAGGGGTTCCTATAATTTGGAAAAACCACCCTCAAAACACTTGACCGAGATTCGAGCCTCAATCTCCCCGTAATCGGCAGTTTAGTCTACTGCGAGAGTATCGCCTTAGATCATGTGGCCACCGAAGTGGGTTTTAAATTATTTCAAGAAGGATTTAGAGTTAAACAAAATTATTGCCAATTCCTTTTGGTGGATATGACCACCGTAGATAGCCCCCCCCCCCCCTCACCCGCCTCTTATTCCCCTTTACATTCCTGTGTATGACCCTGCCCTGGAAGGGGCATAATACCTACACCTAAATACTATTTCTATATCACTCATCGACTCACTTTATTTAGGTACCAACATTACTGACGGAAATATAACTAGACCTTAGTCTGCAACAAAATAAATTTTTAGTAATTTCAAGCTTGAAAAATTTTGTCAATTTTCTTGTAGATAAGTTTTCATCCATTTACTTTCTGAAGAATACAAGCAGTGTTTAGTTAAAGTTATTTTAAGTGTTCCTTCTAAACTTATACCAGCACATTGACTTACAAGTTAACTTAACCTAGGACATCACGCTGACTACTACACACAGAGCACTTACGCCCATCAACTAAGTTGACAACAGGGTGAACCTGTGTCTAATTCTCTGATATGATCAAACTTAATGCAAGCTAGATATTTAAACGGAAATTTTCGAAGTGCTTAAATATTTCAACGTGGATTGACTATCTATCCTTTATATGCAAAACATTAATTCATTCCCTTCATTAGGGGTAGATTTTTCTTATTTCATGATAACCTGACTACCTCTAAAGGCGTCATTGTCTGACTATGTCAACAAACTACTGTACCGCAAGTTTGTCTTTGTTTTACAAAGCTAAAAATCTTGACAAGCGCAAGTCACTGGTGTTGTCACGACAAGCGATTAGTAACTGTAATTCTGTTTGTATAAGATATTTCGTTCACTTGTCGCTTGTCGAACCAAGGTGGGTCAAGTTGACCAGTGTCCTGCTGTTCAAGTAATGCACATATGTCACACCCTGAATGTGAAATCGGCCAGTTCATAAATCGGGCAAATTTTTGCTCATTCCAAGAATTGGCCTCTCCTCTTGACCATTTCACGGACTAGGCAAACTCTTCCGGTTTATGAATTGGGTAGCGCTTGTGCCGTCCAGTTCATGGACTGGCTTTTTCATAGACTGGACAGCTCCAATAGTTAGCTAATTGATGAATTGGGCGAGTTTTTGCCCGGTCCGGGAAATGGTCAAGCGGTTAACAGGTTTGGTGTTTAAGTAAATTTAACTTTTAATTGTTTTAGAATGGAAGTTTAGGTTTAGTTAGGTTAGGGTGGGTAGTATAAAATCTTAAAACGAATTTCAGTTAAGCTTGTAGTAGATAGTACAATAAGTTTCTGTTCATGGTATGGGCAAGATTTAATGCAATTTTTGCCCAGTTCGTGAAACGGTCGATATAAGAGGTCAGCACACGAAAATTGGCTGAAATTTCCCAATTCTTGAAATGTCGCCACCAATAAACTTGATCCTGACGAGACTGGTGCCTTGGTCCTTGCGCCTATCGGTGTGGATTAATGATACATAATTAATTAACTGGGTTCTTGTTGGTTTTGCGATTGCTGAGTTACATTATTCTAAACCACTTCCAAGCAGCAAAGAAAATCCTATCAAAAATTGTATTTTTGTTGTTGTGACTCTTAAATATATTTCAGGATTCGGAAGCAGAGGGTAAGGGGAGTGGGTTACAGAATCTACCCCTTCCCTGAACAAAAACGTGGGCTTAAAAATTATCAGAGGAATTACTGAATGTAATGAGAATGTCTGCCTTTATTTAAAAATCCTTCAAATTTTTGAAACACTTCCTGTTTCAACAGCATTCTCAGAACGTTCTTTTTCAACATTAAGGATGTTTAAAAGCTACCTTTGGAATTTGAAGGGTGAAGACAGGTTGACGGAATTGTCTGTTCGCGTTGAGATAAATATTGATCAACAAGACGTTGTCACACATTTAACGAGGCCCTAGCCGTGATAACTTGGTTTTGTAATATTTTTTGCATAATATTGTGTTGGAACCAAGTATTCATTATTATGCTGTAAAATATGCCTATCTCATTTTTTTTTTGTCCATGTAGTGTATTCTTCCCGAACATAAATTCTGAATACGGGCCTGGTCGGAATTTCAAGAACCCATTCCCACAGTAATAGTCTATCTAATATTTTAACTGGGAAGCGTTGTTTTAAAGACAACATTCTCTCTTTCTCATATTCTCATTTTTACTTTCTCATTTCTCTCTCAAGAGTGTTCTAGAACTTAATGACAACTTTTTCTCTTCATTTAAAATTTTTCTCATCTAACGCCGCTGTGCTCGTGATAGATATTCAACAACTGTTGATATCAACATGTGAAAAAATTAAACTAAACGTTGCTACTGGAACAATATTTTATTTAATTTGCCAAAAAAAAGCGCATAAACACAGACTTTTCTCGCGTTCCCTACATCCCCACCTTAATGACCGGCACTATTCCCCCTCCTCATCGTGTTGAGGTAAATCGCTACTAGTTGACCTCGGTGATCTTGGGTTAAAGTTATCACCTCAGGACCCGATGTTCGTGGGTTCATACCCAGCCGTGGTTGATGGATTTTTCTTTGGCGATAAAAATCTATAGTACAACTTAATTTGGAGGAGAAGTAATGCCGTTGTTACATGTCGATTGTGGCATTAAAAGAACCCTGGAAGCTATGCGAAATTACCCTTCCCAGCAAAATTGGTAGGCCCTTTCACTATCGCTCATAGAAATTATCGTGTGCTGATATAATCAGCCGGTTCAGAAAATGCACATTAAATACTTACAATAAATAAATAAATAAATAAAATAAGTTGCTACTAACCACTCAGCACCAAAGAGCCCCCCCTGCTAGAGTGCGCTAAATATTCCACGCGTCGGGTAATATTGTCGTCCCAGATACTTATCACGTAGTTTGTCCAAGTGGTTAGTGTCAACACCTTGTTGACTGGTCCCTTCTCCGAATGACTGACAATTGGGTCACACGCGTTCACCGTTAGGAAGGTTTGAGTGACGGCTTAGAAACAATAGGACAGGTTAATGTTATTGAAGTGTCCTTTACCAGGTTCTGTGTGGCTGCTCATCAGACACGCGGTGAAATAGTTCTTCAGGAACTAGTTGTCTAGACTGGCGTATCTAAACTAAAAACAAATAGATTGCGGGTAGCAACAAATAATATGTAATTTGACAGGAAACGTGCGCGCGCACTTTCTTGTGGATTTATTTTTGTATGGTGTGGCGTCTTACTACTACCTGTCCGGGATATCCGCATTTAATCACACACAGGTATGAACGTCGTGTTGGGAGTGTGGGGGGTCATCCCCTCCAATGTTGGGAAAAAGCTTGAAAGTTTGGAATTTTGTGTAGTCATGAATCTGTACCACAGTACTTTCGATTATAAAATATGTTTTTTACCGCAGACTTGTACAAACACTGTCTACCCTCCCCAATATATTTCTTGCGAAACCACTGCGCAAAAGGTAGGGATGAGGAAGGTATAATTTAAATGAGATAAACCCGCATTTGCATTGAGAAGGGAAGAGACGGCGAAAACCATTTAGGAACACACACTTTTAGTACATTCTGCTGAGATTCGAGTTTGCGTGCCTATCGGTGTAAATTTTGGAATAAACTACAACATACTTATGTTAATTTAATTAGGCCTATATTATTATTTCTAACATTCCCTTAAAACGTTCTGATAAGAGACTTGAATTACATGAGTATTAATTTTATGGATTAGATTTACACTTAAATTAGTTGGTTATTATTATCTGTTACTATGGCTGTAATTGTCATGATATAATATAAGTGAGACCTTGCGGATGCTATTTTGGTCATCCCCGTGTAGCTTTTGCACACTGTTAACACCAAGCTGTGTAGTTCCTTTCGGTCTTCAATAAAATAGCTCAACTGCTTAGATTTTTCTTGCAGCTAAAATTAAAATTAATATTTTCTGAAAAAGCAGACTGAGATATACAAGTACATAAAATTTTAATTAGTTCTATTTTTATTTTGATGCAAAAAAAAATGTAAAAGACGCTTTCTCTGTGCAATTGTGCGTTGGTCCATAACGTAAATATTTTACAGGTTTAAAATCGCAGCTAACTGATAAATATTTTATTTAGACTTTTTATGTATGACCAATCATTTCGAAGACTTTTCTTTAACATCTTCTTTTGTGAATCGGTTCACTAAAAACAATGTAATTTCTCGTTAAGATAGAAATTGGTTTCAGTGTGGATTTAGCTAATAATATTTTACTGAAAATAATTTTTCTCTCAAATGTTTTTCCATCAAAATGTAGCTTTATTATTTTTTTTAGATAGAATTTATAAAAATTCCCATTTCTTTTGAGGTTAGAAGTAATTATCTTCTGACATATTTTGGCAACAACATAACGTTTTGTATAAATATAATGTATATAAAATAGTTTTGTTTGTATATTTTATATATAGACCTAAATTGTAAATAGGTATCTCACTTATAGCTCTGACAAATGAAAGTGGTAGATGTATGAACGATACTAGTAATAACATTCAATATACAGCCATTCCCTGTGATGAACGGAGTGAAGGTGTCGCTTTTATTTATTTAGTACCGCGTCTTACTACCCGTTCGGGCTATAAGCTTAAGTACTAATTAAGCTAATGGCCTAGGAATTGGGAAGGCTGAATTTAGACGAAGTGAACCCGCATTTTCTTGGAGGGAGAGTGGAAAACCATTGAGGAAAAACCATTGAGGAAAACCCAGTTCATCCGACCGAGATTCGCACCTTGATCTCCCCGTCCTCGGCAGTCTAGCTCAACACGAAACTAGCGCGTTAGCCAACTACGCCACCGAGGCAGGTAGGTGTCGCCTGTAGGGTCATTTGGTGTATGCATTTCGGTGGGCTTAGCAGACTGATGTGCAATAGTACCTTCTGGCTCAGTGAGGAAAGTAATGGGAAACTACCTAATTCCTTATTTCCCTAGTACCCCTCTTCAGTGCTGCCTAGGCATTACAGCAGACGGAACTGTTGAGGGTCCAACCAACCTTCGGGCTGAGTATAATTCATACATATATATATATATATATATAGGCCTATATTTTTGATACAAATATATAGTAAATACTGTATATAGTTTTGAACCCAAAAAATCAATACAAGGGGAGTACACTTTTGTCTTTTCCAAGTATTTATAGTTTGTTGGCATATGACTCACAAACTAACGAAACAAGGGCTGTACGCCCAATACAACACATCCTGTCCATAATATTTACGAATTGTGTAGCAGGTTATACCAGCACCAACCGGAATCTAATCAAGATACCCTAAATGGCATTTTTTGTTTGAATAATAATAAACTTGATTATGTTTTTATATTGTACATACAAACTAATTTTGATAATAATATCCAACACTTTTAGCTTTTGGTATCGAAACAACTAACTTGACTCAGGGCGGCAACATTGAAATAACCGCTACTGGATCCAGGATGTTTACTTTCTCCTCCGCGAACACACAATTAGTGATAGTGAAAGAGTGAGAGAGAAAAAGGGGTGTGTCTGAGACCCCTTTCGTCTCAAGTTGGTGGTGTCCCCTGGTGAACAGGAGCCCACGTGGAACAGGAGATCCACCCTTCCCTACTGTGACCACTCGTCCGTGATACCTCGACTGTGGGACACGCCCCCCTATTACTCCTTCATCGCCGGCACAGTCCCCGCTGAGCCGGGGATCAAGGAAAATACAATGTTCATAGAAACTCCCGATTGTAATATGCTTAGAGATAGGGTAAATTCACTTTTGCGAAAAACGCGAGGAAAAAAAAGTTCGAAAATAGGGTATTTATAAGTTTTCTTTGCGTTTCATGACATTTGAAAGTGTTTAAAGCGATTTTTATTTCGCGAATTAACGCGAAAAACGTGATTTTGAGAGTATTTTAGCTAAATTATTCTATTTAACGAAATAGACGCGAATTCCCTGAAAATGCTATGCATTTAAATAAAATGCTGAGAATTTCTATAAAACGATGTTTTTCAGCGGAAATAAGTGATTAAAAAATCATTGAGTTTCACTCGTCTGTGTGCTTCAGCTCGGGTTTTACTTGCATCCTGTGCCTGCATACATAAATTTTATCATAAATCCTTTGTATAGGCCCTAAAAACATTGACTAAAAACATTTTTACCTATTTTGCTACAAAATGCTAAATTATGCCACAAAACGCTAAATTTCCAATAATTAATGCTAAAAATACTGAAAATTAATGCTATTTTACCCTATCTCTAAATATGCTTACATTTTAATATTATTTACTAAAATACAATTATTATCACCTCAACTCAACAAAGCCGACAACTTTATAAACTTTATAGACAGGCCATATTCGTTGTTTCAGGGTGCCTAACTGTCATGAAATTTGGTAATGTATCATTGATGTAATGAAAAAGTCGTGAATTTACAAATTTTAATGTAAATTAACTATAGGTACCAAAGCCATTTTGCTAAATAAATACAAATCACTCTTGAGTTAAACAGAGCCTACATTCAATTAGGCATTTTAAAACCTAATGAAAATAATACGTATCCAATATTCAAGATGGGCTACTTGTATAAAATTAATGTTGGTTTATCACTCAGTGGTTAAAAGAATTTTAGGCTTTCATTTTAGTCATTATATCAAATCAAATCAACTCTTAGATCGGCTCAGTTAACATTATTATGTTTTTAACTCGGCTCCTGTACAGCTCTAACATGAATTTCCATATTATGTTCGGACAGACATGTTAAAAAAAACTTTAAAACTCATAGATTAAAAAATTCTTAAAAACATTTTTCCTAAGTCCATAAAAAGATATGAAATGGGTTTACTCGTTCCTGGTTGACACCCTGTCGCTATAGGAAATATATCGTGCCTACTTTAAACTGACACGTTTGGCACAAGAGTTTAATTTATTTTCGTATACTAAGTCGTACTCGCTGTTCTGGTTATCGGCTAAACTGATGGGAAATAAAGGAGATGGATAGAGTTTAGAGGAAGTGTACCCATATTTGCGTGGACGGATATTGGGAAACCATTTAGGAAAAAACACCTTGGCACACCTGACCGTGATTCGAAACTCGGCCTTTTCCGTCGTCAGCAAATTAGACCATACGAGACTTGCGCCTTATTCCGTGTTCGTACCAATTCAAGTAACACAATAGATGTTCACGATTTAATACAAAACCCTAGGATGAGAAGAATTACTTATGAGGAAACGCACCAGCGTTCATCTGGAGAGACGATGCAAAATCACTTTTCGTGGGACCGGCCTTGATTCGAACTGGCATCCCATCCTCTTGGATCAGAGTCAGGTACTCCAATTGAACATGCTTTGGTTTTGAGTTAATTTTGCTAACAGGTACTTTTTAGTACTTAAAAGTGTTCGATGAGCAAAGGAGATGCAGTAGTGAGGCGTGACCTTTTAGAAAATGTTGCCAGGAACGTACACTAAGCGTGACGTCCACCAGTGGATAAAGTTGTTTCATTGTTTTCAATCGCTCAATCAGTCATAAATTAAACACGCACCTTCACAATGCAATTAAAAACTATACTTGTGACAGACTGGCTTCATTTCATACGCCTCAGTGGGTGCTTCCATATGTCGCACATGCGCAATCCAAAGCTCCCAACAAGTTTGGTATCCAGTCGGGTTTATGAAAACTGCTTACGTCAGGCGTTCCATTTTGATATTGACAAGAATGAGCCCAGAAAACATTTTAATTATTTGTATTGCCTGTCTAGTGTGTTTTTAACTAAACCTTATTATTTTCAACTTTTACAAGTGGTAACGGTGACCTGGTGGTCTAGAGGTAAGGTGTCAGACTTCTGTGCTGAGTGTCCGGGGTTCAATCCTCAGTCCCGGCACAGAGTTATCTGATTGCCAAACCCTTCCTTTACCTCTGACAAGATGTGTATTAATCACAACTTGTGAATGTGTGGAATGCCAGGACTCCACCGTGGTTCGGATCCCACGTAAAACTGTAGGTCCTCCATTTCATCTCACAATCACCCTACCATTGCACATTAGCGTAAGTGCGTGTAACCAGAATGGGTAGTAAGACGCGGCGCTAATAATAATAATAATAATAATAATAATTAATAATAATAATAATAATAATAATAATAAAAGTGGTAACATTGGCTACTCATCTGTAGATATCTTATATATTTTGGAGTGAGTTATATTATATATTAGTAAGCCGCACACTAATCATATCAAACCTGGATGGTACAATGTTTTGTTTCGTGACTCATTAAGAGCCTAATATAGGAGTAATTTTACATATTTCCGAATATATTTTGATTTTTCCAAATATGAAGAATTTAGGTAACACTATTGTTACGCTAGAGTAATAGGCCTACATGTTTCAACAAAGAAGTAAAGTAAAGACAAATTCTGGTTGAGTTAGTGTTTGAAATTTGATCTCTGTACTGTTATTTGATGTGACAATTTTCATTGCAAACAAAAGAAACATTGGGCTGTGTAGTGTTGATAATCATCTTAACAGCACCAACTAGAAGGCAACTTTGTTGAGGTCCAATCTATGTCTCTTGGAAGTGCTCACACACAACTAAGACCTCTTATCATTATGAACCAAAGACTGAACATAGCACCAGTAGAAGATATCACAAGCGAGAAAACCAATGGTCTTGAATAATACATCTACAGAACTAATTAAATTGTACAGGACTATACCCACGGGCAGGATGATTTAGTATGGTTCCATCCTCTGCAGCCGAAGTCATCTAAACATCCTTAGATATTTACACTATCGACGATAATTATTTGTGTGGTGTGATTTAGTTCAAGTTAAATCTTTAATAAAAGAGAAAAGTATTTATCTAAATTTTAATATGATCCCCGCCTCTCCCCCTCCAAGTCTGACTCTTGTTTATGAAGAAAGAACGCTCTATTTTGAAGCTTTATTATATACAATGAAATCTCTTAATGGAGGACACCTCTGGGATGTAACAAAGGGTCATACTACTAAGTGTCCGCTATTTGGAAAAATATTTTTAAAATCTTATTGTTTATACATGATTTATTCTTTCTGAAGCTGTATATTGTGCATTGATATTATACACATTAATTACTGCACTGTACATTATTGTATGCAGAATTATCATGACTAATCCTATATATTATTTATGTTGTCAACATCCCTTTTTCTCAACTAATACAAAGCCTACAGCGATGAATAAGGTATCAGTGGATAAGGTTTTTTACCGAATTATGACATAGCAAACTCAGTTTACGTTAAAACACATTGTTTTTTTTAAATATAAGTTAAAATATAAATATAAATATAACAATATTTGTGTATCAATTACCGAAAATAAACTCTCTTTGCTATTTTGTTTATACACTTCGCTGAGTATTTAATTTCAACAACTCAACAAAAGACTAAACTTTTTTTTGGGGGGGGGGGCTGAGGTAAGGGAAGTTTGAATGTGCGAAAGTTTCGCAAGGGTTTACTGGTGTTTTACTAAAACTGTAGGGGTCTACGCAGTTTATTGTGCAATTTGTATATTACTCAAAATAATACAAAATGAAAATTAAATTCGTACAACTAGCCTACTGTATAATAATTCCACCCAGATTATTTAAAGTAAAGGAAATACAGTACAGTACTAAATTAACATGGCTTTAAAACATTAAACATAAGAAACAAAGAACATAATCTATTCACTTCATCTTTGAAAAATAGATGGCTTTGGAAACTATTGGAGTTGAACTCATCTTAATATTTTTTTATTATAAATCAGATGCTTCCATAAGATATTTAAAGTTGTATCCATCTGGGAAATTTTTTTTAAAACCTAAATGCCTATAAAGACTATTTGAAGTGTTCCTCTTTTGGATATTTTTTGAAAATTAGATGCCTCTAAAACCGCAGTGGGCAACCTTGTCGCTATTCGCCACATGTGGTGAATTGGCCACGAAAGTATGGCGTGTGCTGGTTGTGACTTGATATTTTCTGCATACCGTTGGAAGAATTCCGCTTTCTGAGTGAGAACTTGACCAAACACTGTAATCCAAAACTCCCCTCCACTCATTTTGCCAACCATTCGTTTCATCTCTGCCTTCAGACAAAAGGATTGTCAAATTTCGCATTAAATTGTCTTACAATTTCAATCTGAACGATTTTCATCATTGGCGTCTGAGGAAGTTGTAATTGAATGGTCAAAGTGCACATTGGATAAACGTGTACAAACTACATATGTGTGCTGTGTTGTTAATGCTTGATTGGGCAATATAATTTCTCAATTTGTACAAGGTGTGGCAAACTTTACTTCTCATTCGCCACATCCGTGGCTACATTAAAAAATAATTATGTTGCCCACCTTTGCCCTAGTAGCTATTTGGAGTTTGATTCAAGGCATCTTTCAGTTTCATATTCGATAATATAAGATGGCAGTGAAATAAATATTGAGGGGAACACATTTATTCCAGGGGAGACAACATTCCCCACTCCTCCCCCAGTTTCACCAACACTGGGACTGACAAACTATTGTAGGCTTCATATGAACTTTGTGTTAGGAAAATCCTCTTTAGTGTGGTTAAGCATTGCAACCAAGCTGAAAAGATTTCTGTAGGAGGAGGTAGCTATAGCTTCTGACATCGGCATTTGTAAATAAAAGTTCATGTTTAGCGAAAATCTTGAGTTTAGTTGCAAAATGTTTATCATTTCATAGGTACTAATCTAGTTTAGTTTCAATTTGTAAAAGGCTTGTTTGATCTATTAAAGTAGGCCTACATTCTTTCGGGGCTTTCGTTTACATTTTATTGTAAATTGTAAGTAAGTTTTTTAGTATTTTTAGTGTATTCTTATTGTATTATTTTTCAAAGGTCTACTAAACTGCTAGGACAAAAAAAGTTGCTTAGACCTAATGGAACTATTAGGTATTTCTTTTGACTTAGGGTGCCATGAACAAATTACTAAGACACTTAGGCCGCCGTGAACCGTGAAAGTTTGGGAACCTCTACTGTAGTATATGATATTTTGGTGACTATGTAAAGGGGGCATTTGCTATCTATAGAAGAATTATTTTTTTAGCACCGCGTCTTACGACCCCTTTTTGCTATACGCCTGTCTACTAATTACACTATTGTGTTAGAGATCAGGAAGGTTTAATTTACATGAATTGCTGCCGAATTTGCGTGGAGGGAGCGTAAAAAACCATCTGGGTAAAAACCCTCTCAGTGCACTAAAATTGCATCGAACCCCGAGTTCCCCGTCTTCGGCAATCCATTTAATTGTAAGAGTAGCGCCTTAGACCATGTAGTCACAAATGGGTGTATAGAAGAATTCTGGTAAGAAAAACACTATCTGACAGCTACAAAAGTTACTAAAACCATTCTAATGTATTTATACGTCAAATAAAATGATCTACAGCCGTCACGTTTGATAAATACTATCAATACCTATTAAATAATATCATTAATATAGTACAATGTTAGCAATTTTGACCACAAAAAAAAGTATGTATTTTCTAAACTATTCTTTCTACCAAACTCAAGGTATAGATACTAATCCTCACTTTGTAGGCTTTGTCGACAATACACTAGTATACGTTGATTAGCATGTTACAATTTGCTTCATGGAGAGCCAAACAGCAGACTTAACAACCAATCCTGGAAATTGGCGGGAAGAACCGAACAACCTAGAGATAAATGAAGGTGTCTCATTGGAGATAAGGAGAGGCAATTCAAAACGATGTATACATTAATAGATATTTACAACCAAGGTTGAACTTTATGAATATCAGTTAATTCACACAGCTTCTGATAAGCCGATAGGATAAATTGGAAAAATGTGTACCGTAAAATATTTTGTGGACAGCCATTTGGTTGATATCTAATCAAAATTATGAGTGGTTTTGAGGATTTTTTAAAATTTCTCATAGCAAGATAAATTATTGTAATCGTGAGAAAAAAATCGATCTTGAGATTATGTTGAATCTTTAAGTTTTATGTAAACCCGAACCCAAAAAAGTGAATTTTACAATTCTTTCGGTCTGTCCCCGGCCACGAATCCAAAACGGTTTGATAGATTTTGTTCAAACTTGATATTTAGATACTATAGGACTATAATACAATTTTTTTCCCCCTCTATCCTAGCCCTTTAATTAAGGGTAGTTTACTGAAGAGTCATTTTTTTAAATTCCAAATTTTTCGAGAATGGCTTTAACAATTTTGTTTTAAATTCATATCTAGAATTTGTTTGACATGACAAATAGCACCGATGGAAAATTTTTGAAAATTTGAAATAATTCAAAAATAGCTCTAACAATTTTGCTAAACATGTATATCTAGAGAGTGTGTGGTATAACAAATAGCACTGTATAATTTTTGGGGGGTAAAAACTCATTTATGTGTAGTTTAGTGATGACTGCTTTTTCAAAAACTTGAAATATCCAAAAATGGTTCTAACGATTAAATTACAAATGGGTATCTAAGTAGTGTTTGGTATGAAAAATAACATTGTATATTTATTTTTGTAGTAGAAATTAGTTTATAGGCAGTTTACTGATGACTTATTTTTCAAAAACTTGAAATATTATAAAAATTGCTCTGAAATTTTTGTTTTAAATGAGTCTCTTGTGAGTGTTTGACATGACACATAACACTGTATACTTTTTTCGGGAGTAAAAACGCATTTATTGGTAGTCTACTGATAGCAAATTTTTCAAAAACTGGATCTTTATTATAATGGTGGAGGGGGAGGTTCCTATTTATCAACCCCCGACATGCAGCTTGAAAAAATATAAAAGTGTCAGTTAGAGAAGAGCGTACCTGGAGATAAGTGCATGTTATGAATAATGTGAA
Organism: Timema podura; assembly: GCA_033556935.1. Taxonomy (NCBI): domain Eukaryota; kingdom Metazoa; phylum Arthropoda; class Insecta; order Phasmatodea; family Timematidae; genus Timema; species Timema podura. The sequence goes on along the minus strand of JAVRXN010000003.1, from coordinate 19,680,402 downwards.
GGTTAAATTCAGAGTTTTGTTAGTTTAATGTGCAGTGTAGATTAATGATGATAAGTTAATATTTGTATACTCATCCCATATGCTAAAATTTTATTGCTAAGCCGTAAGCTATCAATATGAATTCCACTAGCTGAAAAATGAATCTAATTTTTATGTGTTTTTTTGAAGAAAAAACCTTTTTAGCAAACACAAACTTATTTTATTGTGGTTACCATGGATAATTTTACTCTATTATATTATTATTATTATTATTATTATTTTATTATTATTATTATTATTATTATTATTATAATATTTGAATTGGGATTAATAGTATCTATCAAAAATGACATATACAGGTCATATGAATTAATATATGACTATATGAAAATGGTTTTAGTAACTTTTGTAACCGTAAATAAAATAAAGTTTCTTCCTATCTGAATCAGAGAATATTCAAGGTCGTTGGAAGAGCTGGGAAACCTCTGAGGGTACACACAACCCCCGCTCCCCTCCTCATGGTCATTGGCCCGCTTTTTAAATATGGTACCTCTGTATATCATAGATATGATACTCGGTTCTCAACAAGGCCGTAGTCGGGGGGCTTGGGGGTTCAACCCCCCCCTCCCGAAATTTTATGAACAAAATATATATGGCTTTATTTATGGTTCAAACAATATCAAAATTAATGTACAAGTACAAATTAGGGGGCTGTGTTACCATAAAAAACACTTCAGATAGCTTCTAGAGATATTTAATATTTATAATTTTTCCTAGCCTCCAGCAGTTAGGGGGTTATGTTTCCATAAAAAAAAACCCACCTCAGATAGCTTCTAAAGTTGTTTAAATATATATTATTTCCTAGCCTTCGACAGTTAGGGGGTTATATTACCATAAAAAACACTTTAGAGAGTTTCCAGTGGTGTTTAATATTTAGAATCTTGGTCCTAGCCTCCAGCAGTTAGGGGGTTATCTTGCCATAAAAAAAACTTCAGATAGCTTCTAGAACTGTTTAGTCGGTTTTAAAAATGCATTGTTATAAAGGGGATGGGGTTCAATATTTGACTATGTAAGCTGAGGGGGGTCTTACCTTTTCACCAAGCATCTAAAGTACGGAATATATATAAAAGCTTGGCCAGCTCTTAGTCTCTGGTAACTTTACATACGTACCTCAAGTCTGGCGAGGTATAAATCTCCCTGATATATTCACTAAGCTGAACTTTACCTAGTGTGACCGTGTGAAGGACGAATTGAGAAGTTGGGAGTGGCTAGTCCATGTTGAAATCTCTGTGTGTGTGTGTGTGTGTGTGTGTGTGCATGTGTGTGCGCGCGCGCGCAGCGTTCTTCAACTAGTTATACCAGCGTGGAAATGTTCCCAGTGCTTGGTTGGCCATGTTTAGTTACTCTGGCAAACACGACACTATTATTAATTACAACAGTTGAATCTATTAGACTGAGGCAAAATATTACTAGATCCAATTTCAGGTAACCCGCTTCGGTGGCCGCATGGTCTAACGCGCTATTCTCGCAATGGACTAGACTGCCAATAACGGGGAGATTAAGATTTGAATCTTGGTCGGCTTTACTGAAGGCGATTTTTCCAAAATGATTTTCCATTCCCTCCCTCCACGAAAATGTGGGTACCCTTCCTATAAATATAACCTTTCCATTCCCTAAAATCATTGGCGTAGCTACAGGGCTTTTAGGGGTGGTCCCTAAGTCCCTAAAAGTATCTTTTTTTTTAAAGTTGGTCCCTAAAAGTCCCTTTTTTTGACATTTTGGTCTCTAAGTCCCTTTTTCTTGATAAAAATTACTAACAAACTGATGAAAAATACTATTAACTTTTACAAAAAAAAAGTTGATGTAAGCTGCTTAGCGTTTGTTAATTTACATTTCTTACAATAATTCATCTAACATCTGAACGTGTACTGTCTGAGCATATTCATGTTTGAATATGATTAATTTTGGCGCCATTTTATTTAAATTATTGCGCCCAATAAAGCACACTGAGGGGGCATTTGCATATCACTTGTGCTTCAATTGAAAGAGGGTTTTCGACATCAGGTCTTTTGTTAACAAGTGAAAAGCAATTACTAATGAACATGAATCAACGCTAGGATAAATATTTTGTCTGGAATGAAGAGATACTCAAAGTTTATTTAGTACCCACTACTAGTTTACTTTTTGTTATGGCCAGAAATGCCTACCATAGTTATAAGACTTTTTAGAACAAGACAAGATTAATAAAGAGAGACTTAGGAAAGACACAGAGAGAAAAGAAGTAGAAAAGGTAGCACTAAAGTAGAGGGCTGAAGAAGCACATAATTCAGAAAAACTATCAAATACCTTATAGAAAATAATAAAGAAAAAACAAATATTAAAAAAAAATGATATTGATATTTTTTTTGATGTAGCTATTAAGAGACTAGCTAGCTTCAGCAGTTAAACGGAACTGAGCCTTGTACCTGGGATGTTTTATGCTGTTAAGGCTTTAAGGACAAATGAAAGTGAAGCCTCTAAACAAGTAGTTTCAATTGCAAAAGTGATTGTAAAGAAATGTTCAAAAATATCATCGTACTTCAATAAACAACATAAAGATTATGAAACAAAAGATTAAAACCAAAACAAAATTACGTTATGTTTAGATTTGAAGGATACATTAATATATATTGTACTTAATGTGCAGCATTTAATCTCTTTTAATTTTTTCACCTTTGCTAATGTCCTTTATAGCTTTCTATAACAGAATTATTTTTACACAGATATTGGCTGGCTCTTCTTTGATTTACACTTTGTAAAAATGTTCACTTTATTAGTATATTCAAAACATTGCCATAAGTTTTATTGTTACTTAATGAACAATATTTAAAATTTGTTATATTTTTGATAATTGTTACTTTCATTAAGTTAGGCAATACTAAATAATATTTATAGTAATCTGTAATCATACCAATATTTTGTAAAGAATATTCCTATTTGTTACCAAGTAAAAGTTTAGTTAAATCAAATACAAATGTAACCAATTCCCAATCCAGGAGTTTATTTGAAATGTTTCATACTCTTGGGTCAACTTACTTATTCCATAATAATAATGAAAATTAACAAAAAATCCAACAAATTACACTTTTTTGTGTGAAATCTTAGAAAATAAAGACTTAATCGTAAGCCATACACATACTTTTTTTTACTTACAACATTAAAACACAATTTGATGTGACCCTCTTATGATAAAGTTTTGTTTCAAAAGGTGTCACACAAATTCTTTATACAACTTAATGCATTTTTTTGAGATTCAGAATTATAATAATATCTAAATATAAAAAATATTAAAAACTTGTAGAGTAAAATATTTATTATTTTATTCCATTTAATAATCTAATCAATATTGTATTCGACATGCATTTCAGATGTTTTCTTAACTGGCAAATAATTGTCAGGGGTTTAAATAACAAAAGTTCTGATTTTCCCGATTATTTTCTTTGGCGTGCCAAAATATTGATCCTTTAAAGTCCCTTTTTATGAAAATTTTGGTCCCTAAGTCCCTTTTTTAATTAGGTTAAAGTGCTAAAAGCCCTGGAATTAGTACATAAGCGTATAACCCAAACGGATAGTAAGAAGCGGTGCTAAAAAAATATAGTTCAGGTACGCATCCGCCAAGGCAGGTATGTTTTGCCTGTTGTAGTCAACGGCGTAGAAAGCTAATTTTCTAAGGGAGGAGGGGGTGTCATTTCGTTATACCTTTAGCCAATAAAAGTTTGTATGCGTATGTATAGACTATGGACCCCCAAAAACCCTGCCCCCTACTTTTCCTTCTCTACGCACTTGACTGTAATCAGACAGTGGCGTGTGCAAGATCGTGAAGTAGGAAGGTCTCTAAGCTTCAAAGAGGGAAGGGTGGTTGAATATTGGATGGTTACAGAAGTTAAGTAAAGGTTTTTTTCATGGTACCTACAAAAGGGATAGCGAGAACAATTCTTAGCAACATGTAGTAATGTTTTTAGCAAAAATAATAGTTAATTGCCTATATTTCCTTAGCTCGAGTTATTTTACACGAGATATTTTTTTTTGCTGGAACCACAGGTTGTTGGTACCCATGCCCTTACGTTGCGGTTAGGTGGTAAGAAAGGTCGAACATCAGTTAAGGTGTTTCTCAGAATGTTTCCTGAACACCTCGTTTCACGATATGAGGACATCGCCTGGCCACCACGCTCACCAGATCTAACAGATCCGCACTTATTCTTGAGGGCATGTTAAAGAGTGATGTATACTTGACTCGCCCAAGAAAAATTTAGGAACTTAAAGATAGAATTGCGGTGGAAGTTGAAGCAATTCATCAAGATATATTGCACAAAATCATGTCAAGTTTCGAGGAGTGCATACAACAGTGTATGACATATAATGTTGGCCATCTTAAGGACATTGTTTAAAAAATTAATAATACAAGGGTATGTAGAAAAACTGTCAATTTTTTGTTATTTTAAGTTTAATTTGAAGCATTTAGCAGTTAAAATAGTAAAGATATAGTATTATTAAATGTGTCAACACTTTTTTTAAACACGTGAGTGTAAATATGCGAGTATCCCGGATGGGTAGTAAAATGCGGTGCGCGCACACATACACATACACGGTGGGTGTGTAGGTAAGTGACAACTAGCAGAAGGTTCTTTATTGAAAACATTGGTTGAAATTATTATAATTATTATAAGCGTTTAATAATACTTTTTATTAATAATAATAGTGTTACCTAGCACATAATATTTAGTTCTGAATAGGTTGATATTAGTGGCGTTTAGCCAATGTTTACAATATTTTTTCATTTAATGTATTTGAGGTTTTAACGTGCTATTTATGAACCAACTCATCATATCAGCACACGAGCTATAAACTAACTTAAATATAAAACAGCCACGACACCCAGCCCCCGGCCGTTAATTCATTCCTTGTGAAAAGGTAAACCAACATTTCACTAATTATAAACTTTTTCAGCCATACCAGCAATCGAACCCGGGACCCGTAGCTCAGAAGACAGACACGCTACCGACTGAGCTAAGGTGTCAGACTGTTTCTAATAAAGAACCTTCTGCTAGCTGTCACTTAGCTAAACTCCCACCGTAGATGCCCGGTGTATAATATTCTGCTTCCGCATATTTACACTAATGGCCGTAATGGGGTTGGGGTGATGGGATTTCATCTACGTGGAGGGAGAGTATAATTACATTTAGGAAAAAACATTCTTAGTACACCAGGTTGGTATTTGAACCCCGATAATTTCGTCACCGGCAAATCAGACTAGACAAGACTGACATCTCTTTCTGCGTGCTCACATGTGCCAGTAAATTATAGGCTAAGCTTTTAATGTTTTATAAACGCCTTTCTATGCCGACAAACTTAAGAGAGTCGTCAAGGACTACTTCTATTACAGAGTAGAAGTAGTCCTTGCAGTAATACAGTGCTCTATGCCTTGGACCACTATTCTGCGAAGAGGTGGACTGCCATGAAGAGTTTACTTTCTAATCTTTGACGAAGTGGAGTGTAGGAACTGTTGAGGTATGATTTAGATTCGGGTTCGGAAAGAACTCGGCAACATCTCGGCACAAAGCAATAAGAAACTTTATTTTACTGTAATATTTGTAAAAGGCGTTGAAAACTAAAATATTATTTACTAGGAGATGATCCTTTATATTCAAAACGTGGAGGGAATCTTTTCGGTGGTGAAATAAAAATGAAGACTTATGGCATCGAGAATGTGCCCAAAAATTTCAAATTTCAAAAATATTCAAAGGGTAGTCCGCAATTTTATTAAACGACAATTTCTTTCAACACCGATTTCTCGAGTTCCACCAAACTTTTATTCTTTTAATAAAAGCATTTTTTTTCTTATAAGATCATCATATTAAAGTTTATAAATTTCAAAATACAAGGCTCATATCTCTCTTTCTCTTTCCATACCATGTGTTGCCGAAATTACACTCTGTCCCAGCCATACCATGTTACCGACATTACACGCTGTCCCGGCCATACCAGGTTACCGACATTACACGCTGTCCCGGCCATACCATGTTACCGACATTACACGCTGTCCCAGCCAACCGTGTTGCCGACGATACACGCTGTCCCAGCCAACCGTGTTGCCGACAATACACGCTGTCCCAGCCATACCGTGTTGCCGACATTACACGCTGTCCCGGCCATACCATGTTACCGACATTACACGCTGTCCCACCCAACCGTGTTGCTGACAATACACGCTGTCCCAGCCAACCGTGTTGCCGACAATACACGCTGTCCCAGCCATACCGTGTTGCCGACATTATACTCTGTCCTAGCCATACCTTGTTGCCGATATTACACGCTGTCCCGGTCATACCATGTTGCCAACATTGCACACTGTCCCAGCCAACCGTGTTGCTGACAATACACGCTGTCCCAGCCATACCGTGTTGCCGACATTACACGCTGTCCCGGCCATACCGTGTTGCCGACAATACACGCTGTCCCAGCCATACCTTGTTACCGACATTACACGCTGTCCCGGCCATACCATGTTACCGACATTACACGCTGTCCCACCCAACCGTGTTGCTGACAATACACGCTGTCCCAGCCAACCGTGTTGCTGACAATACACGCTGTCCCAGCCATACCGTGTTGCCGATATTACACGCTGTCCCAGCCATACCTTGTTACCGACATTACACGCTGTCCCGGCCATACCATGTTACCGACATTACACGCTGTCCCACCCAACCGTGTTGCTGACAATACACGCTGTCGCGGCCATACCATGTTACCGACATTACACGCTGTCCCGGTCATACCATGTTGCCAACATTACACTCTGTCCCAGCCATACTATATGTTGACGATACTACACAGTGTCCCATCCATACCATATGTTGATATTACACGCTGTTCCATCCATTATGTCACCGGTATTACATGTTTATTGTGGTCAGGTTTCTCTCAGTTGATCTCCCGTGTAATGTCACACTTCGCCAAGGTGGAGTAGGTTGGCCAAGAGAATGTGCTCCAATTTATGGACTAGAGCTAATCGTTCCATCTCTGTCAACTTCCTCGTCGCACGAATGTTGTCTTGTACAGTACTAAATAACCAGCAGAGCTAGGTGTTCACTATCCAGTTCCTCTCTAACCGCGAGACTAGGGTTTGATCCACTGCTACATTGGCATGGTTTGATTAGTGCGTAGTGTCATTTGTACTCGCATACATTTTTAATTAAAACTACTTCTTAAAGCTTTAAGGCGAAATATCAAATATAATTTGTGTAAATGTGTAGGTATAGATCATGTTCCTTTTTTGCTACATCGTTCATAATCAGTACGTGTACTATAAATCTTACCATCGTGTCCCCTTAGACTAGATATCTAAGTCACTTGGGGACAATTCTGGCATTGGTTTCCTCATCCTGTCACCGTAGGTCGTTGATATTCCTCACAATGACACGATAAACATACTAGTAACTTGATATATATTTACCAGCGATCCTATTTTTATAACATGGTTGCATTTTAATATAACCTGGGTATTTATATGGCGCAATTCCAGTACAGCTGCAGCTTTGAATGATTTTTACGTTGAATTCTAGTATAGCCGAATCATTGTGCGTCACCAACTGTTTGTTGATCGTGAAAGTTTTTCTTGAGACCCTTTAGACATTATCAAATAAACAGTTGAGATGTACGGGATCAGTTCCGTTTGAGAAGAGTAGACCAAGGTCGATTGAAATACAGGTCACTAAGTGCGTCAAGTCTTGCTTGTTGTACTAGCGGAACAGTTTGGTAAACCACGGTCAGATAAACATGGTTAGTTATACGTTTGAGAAGTCCGCGTAAATTGGCGTTGGCCGACAGTCGTTTGTGGTTACATTTTAACGATATCGTCAGAATCCTTGCGTTATGACTTGTGGACTTTTCAAGTCGTGAGTTGATCTTACGCCCATGCATACGGGCTATGTTTTCTGACTTAATTCTATATACAAAATTGTAAATAAATAATTAAGGCAACCGTCAAGAAATAATCAGTGAACTAGTTAATACGAAATATACGACGCGCCTTAACACGGTCGTTGTTTTCATACTTGTTTTAGGAATAAATAATGTAACCTAAACTAAAGTTTTACTGGTAGCTACTTGTTTCGCTATTAGTCGCCATGATAGTTGTTACTGGTAGCTACTTGTTTTGCTATTAGTCGCCATGATATTGTTCTGATAGTACTTGTTTGCTATTAGTCGCCATGATAGTTGTTATGGTAGCTACTTGTTTTGCTATTAGTCGCCATGATAGTTGTTACTGGTAGCACTTGTTTTGCTATTAGTCGCTATATTGTTCTGGTAGCTACTTGTTGCTATTAGTCGCCATGATAGTTGTTACTGGTAGCTACTTGTTTTGCTATTAGTCGCCATGATAGTTGTTACTGGTAGCTACTTGTTTTCTATAGCGCCATGATTAGTTTACGTACTACTTTTCTATTAGTCGCCATGAGTTGTTACTGGTAGCTACTTGTTTTGCTATTAGTCGCCATGATAGTTGTTACTGGTAGCTACTTGTTTTGCTATTAGTCGCCATGATAGTTGTTACTGGTAGCTACTTGTTTTGCTATTAGTCGCCATGATAGTTGACCGTTCACACGATAGTAGTTTACTTGTACTTAACTCGGTACGTAAACATCGCTCTATATGTAAACTTATGCTTAAATAAGGTAAGCAGTGTTGATACGCACCTGGAAAAAGAAAAAACCTGCAAAAGTCATTAAATTTGGTGTGATAGGGAAAAGTCATTTGAATTTTCAGATATTTGTTGAAATAAGTAGTAAAAGAGATTAAATTAGCGTAAACTATCACTTTTATTTACAATTCGTGTGAGTTTGCAAAGAGCACCCACATGTTAAAGAGGATGAAATGTTTAGGGAAAAGCACCAGGAGTAAACTAACTATAAGTGAAAATGATAAGAGCTGCACGGAGAATCGGGAAATACACAGGTTATACAGGGTGCTGAGAGTTATATGGAAGGAGTAAAGGATACCAGGAGACTGGAAGAGGGGAATTATAATACCGATTTATAAGAAAAGAGACTGAAAGAGGTTTACGATCTATATGGGAAAACGTTGATGTGTCATTGTATAAACATGCAGCCTCCTTCTTATCCTTAAATAAGTTTAAGGTGCAACATGTAACAAAAAAAAATCAGATTGGGGTGCATGAGTCGAACAGATTAAAAATGATCTGATAACAAATGATTGTTACTCAGTGACTCGCAATCCACCTGGTTGCGGAAATTAAGAAAGGGCAACTGCTGTCCTCATCAGTTTACACTAAAATGATACTTTTTTAATACCTTAGAATGTTCATAAACATGAAAAAACAGGGAAACCAAAATTAAATTAGATATATTATTTTTTATTATTATATATTATTATTATTATTAGCACCGCGTCTTACTATCCGTTCGGGTTATACGCACTTACGCTAATGTGCAATGGTAGGGTGATTGTGAGATGAAATGGAGGACCTACAGTTTAACGTGGAATCCGAACCACGCTGTAGGCCTGGCATTCCTCACATTCACAAGTTATGATTAATACACAATTAGATGATAAACATGATGTTTAATTTTAAGCATTAGTTATTGTTACAAAAAATAATCATCCAAGAAAGTGATATTTAAATGTATAAAAAAAAGTTCAAGAAAAAATCCTAATACGCTAAGTTAAAATTTAAGATTTACTTTATATTATAATTTAAGTTCCTTATGGTAACTTTATAAACTATGCGTTAAAAGTTTGCTTGATAAATTTGAAGCTATACGCACACAAACATATTCGGAGACTATACATATTATGAATACACTAAACCAATATTAAGTCCGAAATAAATTAGTTGCCCAGGGGCCAACAACAATAATTGGGACTAATAATAAAAGAATTAAATCCTACTAATTTGAGAGAAATCCATGGTTAACACCAACTCAGGATGCACTCCTAACATTTAGCATAAACCAAGCTACACGTGCAAGTTACCTTTAAAATAAAAATATATGTCCTGCAATAAGTCTCAACCATAACGAGAACTATTTAAAGTTTTCATAACTTTCGGGAACTTACTTTGACAAAAGAATATTAATTTAAGAGCTTAAGCGACAAATAATAAGTGCATGTAAAACTTGGCATAATGACCGATCTCAAATAATATGACTAACAGCATTATATAATTAGCAAACATTACGTTTTAATTTGATTCATCCAAAACAAATCTTATACTATAGTAAATTTCGTACTGAAGTATATCTCCACATTAGAATATTTGCTAACTTATTTTGCTTCAAAGGCTATCAATCATGATAATGAAAGTTTAGAAGTATATTTCAATTTTAGTGTCTTTGGAAAACTATTCTCAAACAATAAACATGAACGTTCTAAGAGTATATTTGAACTTTAGAATGTTTGACAAAAATTTACCTTAATATAACCAAATAACAAAGTGAGAGTTTAATAGTCTATTTCCACATCAATAATATCACTAAATATAATCACACAAGAAAATAAAAGTTTAAGAGTCTCTTTTCATATTTAAGTCTTAGAAAAAATATTATCATTAAAAATAATCAAACAGGTAAATTAAAGTTTAATAGTCTATTTCCCCATTAAAGTTTTTGGAAAAATATTATCATATCCTAACAAGTCTTCCAACGAAGCATCTTAACAAAAAGTGTTATTTAACTTATTGAATAATACGTCCAAAAATAATTTTGAAAAATACAAATTTAAGTGTAATAATTATTTTTAAACCGAAACGGAATTTTTCTTACATTTTCTTAACTTCTCGTATCTCGACGCTACCCACCTAGTTCAAACCGAACAAGTTCCAAGAGTGCTCTTCACTTGGCTGAACGACACTCTATATGCTATCCCCAGAGGGTGTGGATGTATTCACAGGGGGGGTGCGGGGGAGGGAGAACACATGCATTGGATGGATGGAGAACATTGGAGAAGCCACATAGACGATTCTCGAAGCATCGCCATCTCTGTAGAACCTTTTACCTGGTTCCGCTGATGTTAGCGCCGCCTGGAGGCGGGCCTCGGGAACGCAGTCGCGAAGCTTAGTTTGCAGCTCAGATTGTTGACGTGTGGATGTGTGGGACCGGCGTGTTGGGCATGTTGCTTAGCTGGTCAATTAGGGCGACTATGGTGAGTGAGTAACTTTGCATTGTAGTATATTCCTTTTGGACCTAGGAACGACGGTACAAACATAAATTAGACTATGCTGGAAACGAAAATAAGAAAGAAAATCAAAGGACGTGGTAAATAGTAACAGCATAAATTTAAGGAACAGAAGTTCACAATAGACATGATCTTTGATACATGGCAGCTGATGTAAAGAAGATATGAATTTGGGAAATATTAGGCAATGGTATTTATGGATATGGAGAAGGCTTAAGATAGCGTTGATAGAAATAAAGTTTGGACAATGATGGTGGAGGCTGGAGTGGAAAGAGAAGTTGTAATGAGAGTAAAGAGTATGTATGAGGATCGCTTAAGCTGTGTTAAGAAGCAGAATAAAAATTAAGTGAAGTGGGGGAACACCCTCTTACTAGTACTCTTTCTAATGGTAATGAAACTCGGAGAGTAATTAATAAAAACAATTATGTTTGCGGATGACTTGATGCCATTGGGGAGAAAGGGAGAGGAAGTACAAGGACAGCTACAGAGTGGAATGAGGAAGTGAAAGAGTGCGGGATGAAATTTAGCATAGTGATGAATGAAGATATGGTAGACACATGAACATTGGATGTAAGAGAGACCAGGAAAGTGGAGGCCAGGGAAATGAAATTTTGAGGAGCATACTAGTTGTCACAAGGAGAATACAGGATTATGTATGAAGTTTTCCGGGCAAGAGTTGGGATACTAGGAGTACATGATATAGTAGAGGATGCAAGGGGGACAGTTTACGGTCATGTAATGAGGATAGAAAAGGAAAATATGCTAAGGAGGATGTAAAGATGAAGTAGGGCCTATGTAAGAAAAATACTTGAAGAGAGATCAAGAATAAGATGGGTGAAGCAGATAACAGCAAGTTTGCGAGGGAGATTAGAAGAATGGAAGCAAATAAAGGATAGAGGAAGATGGAGGCATTTTACTAAACTGACCCAGCCATAGGCTTGTGACTGGTTGATGATGACGACTCACATATTTGTCTTTTATATTTATTGTGTAAAGAACAGTGAAAATTTCCAGATTATTTATTTATAGCTTTGCGTATAAATTGCTGGGAAAATGCATTCTTTTTATTCTGGAAAACCTGAAAAATTCAAGAAATTTTAAAACTTTTAAAGTGTAAAACCTTGGTAAGATAATAATTTGTATTTACCTTGTGAGTTTTGAAATTAAAGGTTCCCCCTTGCCCACTTATATTAAATGTATTTACTGCGAGAGTTCAACTCAAACTATTTTTTAATATATTTTTTTAAATACTATATATGTATTTTAAAAATATCGAGGGTAGGCTATGCCCCTTCCTTGGGTCTGCCCTTGACCATTTTATAAAAATACTAGACAACTTTGTTTATTTATGGATAACTCCAAATACTTTCTCCGGAATCTCGCGCAGTAAGGAAGGCCTTGTCCTCCAATATTAATATACGAATATTTTGAATTACAAGCCTACAAATAACTAACCTCCACGGGTGAGCATGTGGACAAAGGCGTCGGTCTCGTCTAGTCTGGCTTGCCGGTGACGGGGAAATTGGTGTTCAAATTTTGATCATGTGTTCTGAGATAGGTTTTTACTAAAAGGCTTCTCACTATCGCTCCACGCAAAGGCTGGTACTTTTCTTTTAATTTCTACCTTCCTCATCCATGGCTAATTTTTTAAGTGTAAATTAAATGCAGATATCCTGGACGTGTGATAGGACGCAAATAACGGAAAAATACAAAATTAGACTACAAGTGGTTCTGAATGTAAAAGATATATTAAAAAGGGTAGACTTTTCCCCGAAGACACTTAGTTCTTCATCTATAAATTACTCATTTAAGGGGGCCGTCTACCAGAGTGCTGAGATGCGTTGTAGACGTTAAAAATCCCGCGTTATTTAACACTAGCAGAAGAACCCGGCGTTGCCAGGAGTAACCACGCAATCCATTGCGTGGTTACTCCTTTAAACACTTTTCTTTGCTTCAAACAGACAAAAAAAACATCTTAGTTTTATTTCTTCCGAACCAGTTTTTAGTAAGATAAAAAAAGTCAAATCCAAATTTTGGAATTTCGTAATTCCTGATTCAATATGCACATGTTCATGCACAGGGGCTATTAATTTTTAAATTTCAGACTTCTCTATGCGATATATATCGCGCAATGCTCATGACAGACAGATACACAAACGATTCATTTTATTGATATAGATGTGGTCTGTTATTTAAAAATATGGCTCACACCAAAATGGAAGGGAAAGGAGAAAGTATCACCCTAGGCAGAACTGAAGAGGTGCACCAGGGAAATGAGGAGGGCGGTAGTTGCCCGTTTTTAATTTGAAATATTTAGTGATAAAATTAGCTCATTTTAAAGGACGTTTCACGCAGTTCCTAGATAAAAGTAAGAAATATAAAGCTAGCCTTTCTTAAACAAATAAAGTCATTTTAACAGGTCACAACTGAACACTGTAAGGTTAAATTGATGATTGATTTCGTGGATTTAAGCTTCAGAACTGCTATTTCTATAAGAAATACCAAGTTAGAGGATATTTGCCTTCAAGTAGGTGGCTCCCTTAAATTAAGTTCCCGTGTGACGCCCATTTTTCCAATATGGCGTCAGCTACCCAAATTGAAATGTTCACCCCATTTGAGTATTAACGAAGACATAAGTTATATTGTTCAACTATTTGCTGTTGCCAATATCTATAATAATTACCCCGTTATTTAAAAATCAGGCGTGAGTGATTGGAAGAATAATTGGTTTGTTTCAGCTGTTGACCAGCTCGCCCATGACAGTAGGAGAGCTAGTGCTGCCCCTAGTGGCGGAGTTTGGGTTCAGAAATGTCTTCTGTTGTTGGCGGGATCCCTGGCCAGGGTGGACCCCGCGGCTGACGTCAGCCTCTTGGAGGGAGACATCCTCCTAGTGGAGGAGGGCAGGAGGGAGACAAACCCCCGAGGAGGTGAGAAAACGTTGCATTAAAACAGAGGTCATCGTTAGCTAGGATCTCCTGATTCTAGTGTAGTGTGAGCCTTGTCTCAACCTAGGTCTCCAGTCAGCAGGTATTCAACAACTATCCCCAAGGAACCCTCAGTCAACCAGCATTTCAAAAATAGTGTCGTACTGACCCTCAGACTATATTTAAAAAATAGTGCCCCACAAACCCTCAGCTGAAATTTCCTTTCCCCTCCCCCTCCCAGTCAGACATTATTGTAACAATAATACTCTGAGATATCTGAAGTTTCTCGTTCCCCCCACAGAATGCGACATCAGGTTCCGGCTGACGGAAGGTCTGCTCCACTCGGAATGCGAGTACCGCCGGGCGTTAGGCTCAGCAAAGGAGCTATACGGGGGAGCTTTCAGGAAGCTGATGTGCCTGGATGAGGAGGAACACCGACTTCTTTTCGGGGGGCTGGACTTGCTACAGGCCACTAGCAAGGAGCTGTGTGCACAGGTCAGTTCAACCGGCCATGAAGTAGGAACACAAGAACGTATGCGGAAGAAACACTTTGAAAAATTGTCGGCAGATGCAGGGATACTCTTAGTTACTCTTAAATAGTTGACTCTATTTTATTTACACTTATAAAAGTATTTTCATCCCAAGTAGCTAGGTCGATTTCAAAATGTTACTATTTCTATTATCTCGGTTCTTGGTTTCCGGTGCTTTGATCCCAGTTCTAGGTTCCAAATTCCACTTAATCAAACAAATCTAAAGCCATGTGATATTCATTGCTTTCATATTTTTGCTATATGAGTAGCTACAAAACTTGTCATTCGACGGGTCAGTAGACATAGATGATGCAAATAGTTCGTGAATTAAAAATTAGAACCTAAAACTAACTTTATAGGAACCAAAATTGGTTCCGGTTTTGAGGAAAGAGCCTGCATAACCCAGGTACCGAATAACCGAACCGACCTAGTTCTAAAACTTTTTTTCCCCAAAATGGTTTTCCACTCTATCACTACGCAAATGTGGGTACAATTTCTCTAAATATAACTTCCCTAAACCCTGAAGTCAATAGCGTAGTTAGTGAGAGTATAACCCGGACGGGTGGTAAGACACGTTGCTTGAAAAAAATACCCGCTTCGGTAGCCGCATGGTCTAAGGCGTCACTCTCGCGTTGACTAGACTGCCGATGCCAAGGAGATTGAGGTTCGAACCTCGGTTGGGTGCATTGAAGTTTTTTCTCAAAATGATGTTACACTTTCCCTCCACGTAAATTCAACCTTCTTAATCCCTAGCTCAATAGCATAACCGTATAACCTGAACGTAGTAAACTTCGGTGCTAAAAAACCTAATCTTTTATGTATTGAGCAGAGTTCACCACATTAAACTAAATACGTCTCAAACAAACGGTATAGCACAATCGTACATACTTTTTAATATAGGCCTAGTCTGTAGTTTATAAAAAAAACTACCCTGCATTTTTTGTCTTGTTTAAAATAAACTGACAAAATTTATTTTGTTTTGTATAAAATATCTCCCAGTAATCCTTTATGAACAAAAGCGTTAAAGCCATTTATAAAACTTTGAATTTTTCAAAAATCAGACATGTGTAAATTAGGTACGCTTGATTTTAAGGCTAGAATAAAAATCACGATTTTGCCATATAACATAAAAAAATCAAATTGAATGAAATCCATCAAACCGTTTCGTCTGTAGCCGCAGTTACAGACACAAACAGATAGAGGGGCAGATATAATTGTAAGAGTGACCTTTTTGAGTTCGGGGACACACCAAACGTTAAGAAACTCATCTTGAGGTTAGAAAATGTTCACGATTAGACCTACAATACTTTATCTATATGAGAAAGGTGACTGAATAGAGTCCAAGAGTGTTTTTAATTTATTAAAAGTGCAAATCCTTGCTGATATAGACATGTTAGTGACCTACATCAGTAGGCGCGTGGACTAAATTATCAGGAGCGTCTATCTAGTCATCTAGTGCAGCAATTCTTAACTGGGGGGAAGGCGGGGCGCGAAAGGTTTTTTGGGGGGCCTCGAAAAAATAATTTAAAACGTTATTTGCTTATTATTGAAGTCAATTATTTTAAATTTTACGTTTTGTAAGAAAAAATTCGATGATCGTAAGCATGTAAGTACAGTAGAGACTCGATTTTCCCGGGGAGGGGAAGCACGGATAATAAAAATAATGGATGGTAAAAAAAAAATCTATTCTTCCCGTATATTTACTTAATGAATTAGTGAAATGTCCTTTATTTATTTGTTTTCTCTTTGGGGGTTGTACTAATTGTAGTTACTTTTCAGTGCGTACATTGTGTTTGTAAAGTGTCATTCTACTTCTTACCCACTTAAAAAATGAGCAAACAAGGAACATTATTTTTTTTAAATATAAATGATTAAATGAGCCGGAAAGTTAAAAAAAGAAGTGAAAGCGGTGATAGTGATTGTTCTGCGGATGATATAAAAGCAATTGAAACGGAAAATAATTGTCGTAAATGTAAAAAATTATTTAAAGTAAACAAAGGAAATATGATATAAGTTATATCAAATTAGGATTTATCGGCGTAGAAATCGAGTGAATTCCGAAGCCACAATGTGTCGTTTCCGGTGTAGTCCTTTCAAATAAATGTCTGAAACCAAATAAATTTAGAAGGCATTTAGAAACAAAGCATCAGCAATATAAAGATAAACCAAAAGAGTTTTTAATAAGAAAAAAGGATGAACTGAAAAATCAGAAGTTCTTAATAAACACAATAACCGTTACAAATAAATCATTAGTTCAAGCTTCGATTTTAATTGTTTAAACTACACTGATTACGGACGATCTTTAAGAGCAGTTAATTGAAAATATTAAGAATTATCCGTGGTTTTTATTACAAATAGATTAATCAATTGACATTTCCAATAAGAATATTTGTTTCGAATATGTGAGATTTATTGACCATAATAAAGAACATATATTTGAAAAACATTTGTTTTGTTTAGAATTAGAAACTGACACAACAAGTGAAAGCATATTTAATCAAATAAATTCATTTTTCCCATCCAATGACCTACAGTGGCAGAGTTATGTCGGAATATGTACTGATGGTGCAGCTGCTATGACAAGTTATCATTTCGGCTTTGTCTTTCGATTGAAACAAATTGCACATTCTAACATAATGGCTAATCATTGTTTCATACACAGAGAACAAATAGCTTCAAAAGAAATGAGTCCAGAATTAAATGATGTAATTATGGTTTCTGTGAAAGTTATAAATTTTATAAACGCAAATGCTCTTAATTTTAAACTATTTTCTGCTCTTTGTGAAGAAGTTGGTGCCGGCCATACATCGGTACTACATCACACAGAAAATAGATGGTTGTCGCGAAGAAAAATTCTTGATCGCTTATTAGAATTAAAAACGGAGTTGAATTTTTTTTAAATGATAAAAAATCCAGTTTGACCATTTATTTCGATAGTAGGAATTTGGTTGCAAAACTTTCATATTTGGCAGATATTTTCTCTATTATGAATCAGCTAAATTTATCTTTACAAGGAAATCAGTCCAAATTTTTACCATGAAAAGTAAGATAGAAGCGATGAAAATGAAAATGCATAGATGGATTCAAAGAAAAGAAATACATGCTTTTGAAATGTATCCGAACTATTCGCAAATGATTTCAGACAACAATTTTACATTTGATAAACAGCATATAAATTCTTTAATCGCCATCTCCAGAAATTATTAGAAAAACTCAATAAATAGTTTCCAAATAATGAACTTGATAGCAAAAAATTGTGGATTCAAGATCCATGTAATAACTGGGATAATACCATCCTATCACCTATGGACGAGGACACACTGCTGGAATTAACAAAGGACTTAAGCCTGATCTCCGTTTTCAAGAAGAAAAGTTTGGTCTAATTTTGGATACGTATTCGGAGTGAATATTCTCATCTGTTTACCATTGCGATTCAAATTTTGCTGCCCTTTGTTTATACTTATTTATGTGAAAAGGGAATTTCCACAATGGTAAATATTAAAACGAAGCAGCGAAATCGACTCTGACTCGACTCCGGCATGTGAATAGCAATAATTAATACAATTGAAACAAGAATAAACAATTTAGAATAAAGTGTTCAACACAGAGGTCCCATTAAATACATTTAGGTAAGGTAATTTATTTTTTATTTGTTTGTTGTTATAATCAGTGAATAAAGCCACTATTTTAGAATAAATCGTAATGATTATTATGTTAGTAAAAACTAGGGGGCCGTGAAAATATTTTAGTATATTTAGAGGGCCGCAAGTAATAAAAGGTTAAGAACCACTGATCTAGTGAGTGATGGCGAGGTCGGGAATCGAATCCCATGTGGATGTAATTGGGTGTTTTGTTTTTACCTAAATGGCAATCATCTCTTTCTTCACGCAAGAATGGATACATTTCCTCTAGATTATATTTTCTTTATCCCTAGTGATATTAAATATTGGGATAGTCGAGGAGAGGTAGATCAATAATTGCCATTTTATCCACCTCAGGGGTCCCCAATCTTGTCGTGACCACAGCAGGGACACATTCAAAACTTCAGAATAATAGGCAGTGGCGTAATTAGGGTTGATATTACTTCCATGGACCTCTCCCATACCAGACCTTACATAATTCTTAGTAATGTGTTTTGTACTAAAGTTACTCGTAAATCGTAATTACCGTATATCACTGGAAGTAATGGCAATATTAGTGACAGAAACAACTCGCAAAATTAAAATTACAACTTCATACGCAAAACACATAGTTTCATGTGGTTAAAATGAAAATTTGGTAGGAAACTTTTAAGAACTACATTAAAATTATGTAAATTTTAACTCGTTAAACTTTATCGTTACATGCAGACCCGCCCAAACTCCCAATTTCTTTTAGATGTAAAAATGAAAGAAAATACGAAATAAATTGCCCATAATTTCTAAGCTCTACCGCTACGTTTTTCCACGAAAGAGCTTATTGGCATTTATCAAAATTATATCATTGGTTTGGTCCAATCTTGTCCATCAAAGTGTTTGGAAGGTTCACGATTTCAAGTTTCAAGTTTTGTACTGAAATTAAATTTGACACACAAATGTTCGGGCAGTAAATCAAATTCAGTTTAAATTTAATTATTTCATCATGTGTGTAACATTTCAGTGTTCAGTTACATAATAATTTTTGTACGTTGATTTTATTTTGTAAAGGTGAAAACAAATTTTATAAAAATGTACAAATCTAACAGTGAAAGAAGAACAAAAAGGGGAAGGGGGGGGTGTTATTTCTCTACTCTTGACTGGAATAAACTACTTCCTCTCCTAGAATAAACTTGCCCCCACTCTAGATTTATTTTACTCGCCGTTGATATTCTTGAATATGAAGTTGAAAAATGGCCTTAAATCAAACTCCAAAATAGCTTCTAGAGTCACCGAATTTTCAAAAATGTTCTGGGGGAAGAACACGTCAAAGAGAATCTATAATAGGCAACTAATTCTGAAGGGAGAACGATCCAAATAACTTCCATAAGAATTTACTTTTCAAACATTTTCCAATAGAAGACTATTCAAAAATGTTTTCTAGAGAAGGTGACCTGGTGGTCTAGGGGTAAGGTGTCAGACTTCTGTGCTAGGGGTCCTTCACCTCTGACAAGACGTGTATTAATCACAACTTGTGAATGTGAGGAATGCCAGGCCTCCACCGTGGTTCGGATTCCACGTTAAACTGTAGGTCCTCCATTTCATTTCACAATCACCCTACCATTACACATTAGCGTGAGTGCGTATAGCCCGAATGGGTAGTAAGACGTGGTGCTAATAATAATAATAATAATAATAATAATAATAATAATAATAATATAATAATAATAATAATAATAATAATAATAATAATAATAATAATAATAATTTCTAGAGAAATACAATTTTCAAAGATTTGCCTGAATAGGACATTCTAAATAGCTTGTAGGAGCATTCAAATTTCAAAAAATTTCTGGAGGAGAACCACTCCAAATACCTGCTAAAGCAGTATAATAGAAAAAAAGGCTAGAACCACTTTGAATAGCTTCTAGAGGCATACTAATTTCAAAAGTTTTATTAAGGAGGACTACTCAAAATAGCTTATAGAAGAGTCTTAGTTACAAAAAATATACAGATGAGGGCCGCGTTATTTTATGTTTTTCTCTGATGATTAGAGAGCAAAAGGAATTATAAAATTATGCCCGGAATAATTTCTAGTTTTATTATTTCCGCACGCATTCTGTTGGCCATTTTATTAACTAAATTTGTCGAGTCTAATGAAAGTACATTACTGCCCCGACAGGTAGCGTTGAAGTTCAATTCGCCACTCGTTGGTCTGGAGAAATAGTGTTGACCGTAGTCCCTTGTGGAGGCACACAACTTCTTTAACAGATGGCGTTAAAGTATAAAATAATATTAATTTTTGTTTGTCTTTCACTGTCTAGACCAGTGATTCCCTAATACAGGGTCGCGACCGAATGAAGGGTCGCAAGAATGTTCCTGAGCGTCGCGGGATGGTCTAGATTTTTTAAAATCTTTATGAAATATTACAATTACAAACATTTCACCAAACTGGGACATAATGAAGAATTACTGAAATTCTGAAATTAGCAACGATGTCGAAATTTTGAAACCTTCCTGAACTCTAATTTTGGACACAGCTCAAGGACAAGCCCATTATTACTCGGAAAGTTTAAAAGGCCCTCTTCTGACAATATAGCCTGCCTCTGTGAAAAAGGATTTTCAGGTCTTGTGACGATCAAGATCCTCAGAATGATTCGTATAGCTCTTAAAACTCGAAGAGCTCACCTACAAAATGAAGCAACATCATGGTTATCACTAAAAATCAATGTTTTTGTCACTTACCAAATTTTCCACGGGGACATATTGTGTAATTTTCTACTTGTAAGTTTAAAAAGTTACTGAAATTAATTAAATTTAGTTGGTAACATATATCGATACAAAATAAAACTCAAAGAACTCTCACTTAGGGTGAAACAGCAGTAACTTCCTAGTTCTTATAGTATCGACTGAAATCATTTTTTTCTGTCACTTACCGATCATTATAATAAAGTTACATTTTAATTAAATATTGTGCTTCACATTTTGTTTGATTATATACATTTTAATTAAATATTGTGCTTTACATTTTGTTTGATTGTATACATTTTAATTAAATATTGTGCTTCACATTTTGTTTGATTATATACATTTTAATTAAATATTGTGCTTTACATTTTGTTTGATTATATACATTTTAATTAAATATTGTGCTTCACATTTTGTTTGATTATACATTTTAATTAAATATTGTGCTTTACATTTTGTTTGATTATAAAACTATTAAAATAATACTGTGTTTTTATTTAAATTAATTAAATTAAATGAATTTAATCAAAACTAATATGAAAATAATAAGAAATTGAAACTAGCTGTAATAATTCTTTCATTCGTCAGGCCTGGAAGATATTATATTTAGGGTTGCGATCAAAATAGTTTGGCTAACATTGGTCTAGCTCTAGGCATTGCTTTATGAGATAATGAAAACCAAAGTGTAAAAATGTATATTCATGAACATTCAATGGATAAAATATTTTATTCATTTGATTATATAAATATATTTATACATTTAATTATTTTTTTTTACCAAAACTCTCTTAAATAGAATATACAAAATAATAATTTTACCGGTTGTTCTCTCTGGGTGTGAAATGTGGTCTCTTACCTTACATGACAAAAACAAATTTAGGGTGTTCGAAAACAAGATACCTAGGACGATATTTGGTCCAAAAAGGGATAAGGCTACTAGGGAATGGAGGAAGTTACATAATGATAAGCTACATACCCTGTACTCATCACAAGACATCGTTAGGATAATCAAGTCTCGTAGATTACGTTGGGCAGGACATGCAGCGCGAATGGGAGAACATAGAACCGTGTTAATAATATTGACTAGCAAACCCAATGGGAAGAGAACATTGAGAAGGCCCAGACGTAGATGGCAGGAAAACATTAGAATGATATAGGACGTAATGAGTTAGACTGGATAGAACTATCTCAAGATAAGGATAGGTATCGGATTTTTGTAAGTGCAGCAATTGACTTTTGAGTCCCTAATGCCATAAAGTATGTAAGTAAATAAGCAACTATTATAATAGTATAAAATTAATCATGTGTGTAGGCCCATGGTAAATTAAGCCTACGCCTACATTTTAACTATTTCATTATAAAACAAGCGTTGGTACACTCCATTCACGATATGAGTTACTCTCTGAAAGGTCTTTTTTCCTACCAATATCCAACTATATAATAGATTTATGATAGGGAAAAAGGCCTTTCAGAAAACAATTCCTAGGCTGAACAGACTTTACATAAACTAAGTGCTAAATATATTGTGACCACCCGCTTGATAGAATACCTTGTTTCATTTATTCTCTTTAAAAGGCATTTCAACGAATAAGTAATATTAGTTAATATTTCAGGTGGGTGTGTACTGTGGAACAACCATCAAAACACCCACTAACCTTAACTACTCGCCTATCTGATCATTATAATGATTGATATACAATTTTGTGGCCCTGCATCGCAAACTTTGGTTTTAAAACGTTCTTAATAATAATAAAAAAATTCCTACATCCAATCAAATACTCCTATATTTTTTAATTTTCTTTTATTTTCTGCGGTATTGTGGTAAGCGTTCCTGGTTACAAATTCATAGGTCCCGGGTTCGATCTCCAGCGCTTCCAAATATTTTTCTCTAAAACAGTGGGTCTGGAACGGGGTCAAACTCAGCCTCGTGAGGACATTTGAGGAGCTACTTGAATAAATAAGTAGCAGCTCTGGTTTAGAAAACCGAGATTAACGGCAGGAAGGCTCATTTTGCTGACCACATGATACCTTCTATCCGCTAAGGTTGACACTTTTATCACTTACGGTGGCGGCCGCTCTCGTAGGCTCACATCATGGAGTTTCCTTATGATTTTTCGATTCGATTTTTTAATAAATACCCAGAGAAAGAATCGATTTGAAAATTATATATAAAAAATCGATTAATCGAGGGTAGAAAATTGATTTTCGTAAAGATCGGGCATTTCTAAGACAGAGATTTTGGATGCCATAAAATATATTATATTGCAGGTATTATTTCTATGTTAGTTTCCTATTTGGAATTTTAGTGGCACTTTTAATATATATTACAGTATCTCTTTTGAACATAAAGTCATGACTGGTTCTAAAATTTAGCCTATCCACTCGAATCCTCTTCACTTATATTAGTTGTAATACCGTTTAGACTTTTATTGAAATTATTCGCTTTATTAAATTTAGGGGTAAAGGTTTGGGGGGCTAATGCCCTGCTATATTCAACGAGAATCACTGCCTTGATTTTCCTTAAATATCCCATAGCATTCACTCTCAGCTTGAGTCCTTGGATTATTTAGGAATGTCACAATGTGTTGTTGATTTGTGAAGTTGGGACTCGATTCTTGATCGTATGTAATAAGTTAGCCCCCCCCCCCTCACCCCAATGATTTCCCATTCTCTCTCCATGCAACTGCAGGTATATTTACTCTAAATGCTACCTATCCCCTCCCTACCCTATTCAGAGTAAATAGGCGAATAGCACGGACAAGTGGTAAGACACGGAGAACGAGTAAAAACACAAATCATTCTTGGTTTTGAGCAAGCTGCTAGGTAATTTATAGAAATAACTTTGACCCGTTTCAGTGGCCGCATGGTCTAAAGCGCTACTCTCGCAGTAGACTAGACTGCCGATGACGGGGAGCTTGAGGTTAGATCTCGGTTGGGTATACTGAGGGTGATTTTTTCAAAATGATTTTTCACTCTCCCTCTATGCAAATGCGGGTACAGGTTTCCTTTAAATATAACCTTTCTAATCCCTGAAACCATTAGCGCAATTATTACATGAGCGTATAACCTGAACTGGTAGTAAAACGTGGTGCTAAAAATAAAATCTTTGGATAGTGGTAGAGAACTCACATTATACCTGTAGTGTAGATGGATACTAAAATATATGTTTGTTTTGTTTCAGATCCAAGCTGTTTTGGAGAACTGGGACACGGAAAAAACGCAACTTGGTAAGTTGGTCAGACGCTAATGTGATCCAGTAAACTAGGAGGTTTATGTAGCCTTCGTTTATTCTGAAAAGTAATAAGCTTACCTTACATGAATACGCCATGCTGCAACTTAAAATATTTGGCCACACGTCAAGATAAGACTGATACCTTTCAGGGCAAACGGAGTGTAGGCCTGACCATTCGCTATAGGAGTGGTGGTAACTGATAGCTAGCAGAAGATGTAAATAAAAACTGAGTGTTTGTTGTGAACGTTTTTACTGCCAAAAGTGACATCAAATATATATATATTATATATATATATATATATATATATATATATATATATATATATATATATATATATATATATATATATATATATATAGCCTTGCATATCAAATGTTTTGGCGAATGATTACATGAGAGAAGATCTAGTCAAGGCTATATACAAGGGGGTCGGGGTTCAATCCTTCCCGAAAGTTTAATATAAAAACTTAAACTGCCTTATTTACGGTTTAAACAAAATAAGAAAATTCGAGTATATAGATATTCTAATGTTTAAGTACATTTAAAAAATAATTGTTTGTGATTGTATTCGTTATTAAGGCAACAAATCTGGGCAGATTATGACAAAATATTGACAGCGGAACTAAGAAGTATTAGTGATGTGGGTAGGACTGTGGAAGTGGTTAAGTATTTGAGATTAGGAAACAACAAAAACTTTAAACTTTAAACTAATAGAATGGTAGTTCCAAGAACACATCGCAAATGAGTATCTAAAGAAAGAAGAATGAAAGCGTGTGACAAGATAGGGGGATTGGGGAGTACAGCTATCAGCCCCCAAACAGCTTGCAGTTAATACATTTGGTCAAGTTGGAAATACCTTTATTTGAAAAGTGTACAATTTTGGACTATGAATCAGGGTTAAACCTTTACTCCAAGCACAAATTTTTAAATTTCTAACTT
Source organism: Timema podura (assembly GCA_033556935.1). Lineage (NCBI taxonomy): Eukaryota > Metazoa > Arthropoda > Insecta > Phasmatodea > Timematidae > Timema > Timema podura. The sequence continues at coordinate 19,655,200 of JAVRXN010000003.1, read as the reverse complement.
TATTAGAGAAAGACAAATTAATCTCTAAAATTATCCATGTTGGGTCAGTGGTGGCAGAACCTTATATGTGTAGAGGGAAAGGCAACTAACCAAAAAGGGTATTTTTGAGGGACTGCCCCCTTACTCCAGCCTAAAGAGTTTCGAAAGCCCTCCCCGGAAAACTTGATTGAAATTGGTTGTCTTTAAGCTATTGGGAAGTGGATTCTCTCTGTGGTCCTCGAATTAAAAAAAAATATGTTACTCTAAAATCTAGTTAGGCCTTCCCTCATGTTTAAATTAAAAATCTGATTCTCTAAAATATATTTAGAACGGCCATCAACTGATTTTTAAAAAATAGTAATTAAATGCCTTTAGATTTAATAGCTATTTGGATCTATTTTTAATCATATCACATTCGAAAATATAAGAGGGGTGTGAAATAGATTCAGAGGGGACAAACATTATTTTTAGGGGGAAATTCAGGTTTGGAAAGAAGGATATTCTATGTAAGTTTGTAAGTTTTAAACAAAAGTAAAGCACTTAATGTATTTAATCCCTACCCTTAGTTAACATAAAAAAAATTAGCTCCAGATAGCTTCTAGAGGCATTTAATTTTACTAATTGTCTTTACCTAAGGCCCTGAAATCTTGACCTGGCTACGGCCTTGAATCTAGTAACTTTGTTGAGCTGTTAGCTAGCACCACTCTTATGATGAATGAACTATATACATTGTGTAAATCCCTGTATTTAATATTAATTTTTCCAATCGTGTTTGATATTCCTAATTGTAAATGGTGTAACTGAAAATTAGGTTTGAGACACTGATTGTAAATCAAATTACATCGACCTCTGATCAAGTCACTGATTATTGTTCGTGTAACCGGCCCATAGACTGAGCATACTTAGTCATATCCCCAGTAACGAACAGGACAAACATCTCTCTGACAGTGACTGTAATGACGTAACCCAGGTCCATTCAATAATATAAATATTGTTATGTGACTAAAGGAACAGTGTGGCGGAATGTATAAAATGTTGGTCCTACATACATACATAAATACATACATACATAATACTATGATCATACATACAACATACATACATACAATACTAAACATAAAATAATAAAAATTAAAATACAAATACATACTACATACATAACATACATACATAAATGCTACACTAATACATACATAATACATCATACCCCCTTACATACATACAACCATTCTACATTCATACATCCTCATACTACATCTACATACATACAATCTATACATTATATTAGCATACATACATTGCCCACCTACCTACAAGCAACAATACTATCATACATACATAAAAACTCCTACATTACATACATCAAACATCTACATACATACCTACATACATAATACATACGATCATACATACATACATAACATCATACATACATACATTATCTTAAACATACATACTATTTCTACATATTTCATACATACAACATACATACATACAACATTACCAGTTACATCATACCATACTTTAAATACATCACTACTACTCATAGATTACATACTTCTACATACGATCAACATCTCACAACAAACAACAAAACTTCTACATACATACCTTAAAAACCATACTTCACAACCTACTACATACATACATACATTCCACATAGATAATACTCACCAACCCATTACATTCCATATGTCCATACAACCATACTCCAACATAAAACAGTGGCTTAAACATTACACTCATACATACTCATTTGACATACATTACATACATACATACATACAGAATCATACACATATACATTTACATCCTCATAATACATACATACCTAGATACAAAACATCTACATGTTCATAAACATACATACAACTCATACATACATAACATACAACAACATACATACCTACATACATACCTCATCAAAACTACATATTTTACATTAATACAAATCATACTACATCACATACAAAATTAATCATCATCAACATTATCATCTACATATAACAACATACATACATACATTACATTTCTACATACAACATACTACAACACTCATACATACATATACATACATAACAACCATACAAATAACATACATTTTACAACACCCTAAAATACATACATACCTAAACTACATCACATAACAACATTACTTCCATCATACATACATAACATACTATACATACATACATACATACATCAAAATACATCCAAACATACTCCATTCACCCATACATACATTACAATCAACATACAATAAACTTCTTTACTACATACATTACAACTTTAACAAATAATCTGTCATCAACTACTACATACATAACATCAATACACAAATACATTTCCAGCATACATTACATACATACATAAAACCTACAAAACATTACATACATATCATACAACATACATACAACTACATACATCGACATACCTAACAACATCATACATAGCCACCCTACATAATACATACATACAACGGCATTACAACACATACTACAAATACATACATCAACAACGATACATACATACATACAATCATTCACACGTACGACTATCATACATACATACATACATACATACATACATACATACATACATACATACATACATACATACATACATACATACAATACATACATACATACATACATACATACATACATACATACATACATACATACATACATACATACAATACATACATACATACATACATACATACATACATACATACATACATACATACATACATACATACATACATACATACATACATACATACATACATACATACATACATACATACATACATATACATACATACATACATACATACATACATACATACATACATACATACATACATACATACAACATACATACATACATACATACATACATACATCATACATACATACATACATACATACATACATACATACATACATACATACATACATACATACATACATACATACATACATACATACATACATACATACATACATACATACATACATACATACATACATACATACATACATACATACATACATACATACATACATACATACATACATACATACATACATACATACATACATACATACATACATACATACATACATACATACATACATACATACATACATACATACATACATACATACATACATACATACATACATACATACATACATACATACATACATACATACATACATAAAACATACATACATACATACATACATACATACATACATACATACATACATACAATACATACATACATACATACATACATACATACAACATACATACATACATACATACATACATACATACATACATACATACATACATACATACATACATACATACATACATACATACATACATACATACATACATACATACACATACATACATACATACATACATACATACACATACATACTACATACATACATACATACATACATACAACATACACACATACAACATACACACATACACACATACATACATACATACATACATACATACATACATACATACATACATACATACAACATACATACATACATACATACATACATACATACATACATACATACATACATACATACATACATACATACATACATACATACATACATACATCATACATACATACATACATACATACATACATACATACATACATAAATACATACATACATACATACATACATACATACAACATACATACATACATACATACATACATACATAACATACATATACAACATATACATATATACATACATACATACATACATACATACATACATACATACATACATACATACATATTCATACATACATACATACATACATACATAACATACATTTCATACATACATGCATACATACATACATATAAAACAAACAATATCAGCCTTTAGGTATCGGCCAACTGAAAATAGCCAGGTCGGCCGACTGAGACTGCGGGTGACCAAACTGGCGAACGAGCGAGCGCGTGATTAGCAGATAGCTCTCGTTAGTTGTTGACGAGGAGGCTACGAATCTTGGCTCAGTGAAATGAGGGTGGTTTTTGACAAGTGATTTATTGTTGTGGTTTTTCCTCCTCCTCTCTCCACGCTAATGGTGATTCTTATTTGTAAAGACCCACTTTGATAATATTGAAGTATTTTAATATATCAGTTTTACATATATATATATATATATATATATATATACGTACATATATACATACATATAAGTATCGATAACTATCGATAGTAATAAAAATGTCAAAATGAGAAGTTTTCCTAGCATTCAATGAACCAACATATAATAATATTGCCTAGCGCCTGTAAACTAGACTGTACCGGGTCGAGCGCGCGCGCTTGAAAAATAAAACCAGTTCTATCTTTCAAGCGTGCGCGCTCCAGTCTGGCCACCTCTCATTACAAGCAATGTGTTCTATTTTATATTTTAGTCGCTCAGTCTGGCCGCCCTCGTACTCTTACGGGGAAGGCAAGAAACTATGCATATAGCTAAAAATAACTCCATACTTAATATATCCTCACTAACTTTCTCCACACTTCCCTATCCTTGCATACTTCCTTCGATTCAACAACATCCATACACCGTGTCATACATGTTCTTTTATTCTTAAAACTCTTTATGTTTCTCTTTTTCACATATTCATCTATAAAATTTAGCCACGTCTTACATGGCCTACCCCTTCCTTTTGAAATACACACTCTACCTTCATAGATTTGCTTTGTAACTCGATCCACACTCATCTGCTCAACACGCCCAAACCAACGTAAGACTCTTCTTTCACATTGACTTATTGGAGTCCCTTAAAAACCGCACGACTTCAGCACCCGTTCATCACTGACTTTGTCCATACGAGTTTTTCCACATAGATTAGATATCTCATGCCAACCGCATTCACATTGCTCTTGTGTTTCTCATACAAACCCACGCTCCACATCCATAAAACAGTGTTGGCGTTAACACACTTTGCCTCGTTCGATACTACTTCATTCTTTGCAATAGTCTATATACATTCTCTAGAATGCATTCACCCATATGTCAATTTCACCACCTGTCCTTCCATTTTTACAGAACATTCTGCCTAGATACACAAAAGCATCTACTTGTTCTAACAGTTTTCCGCTTAAAACTAAGCTGACAATTATTCCCTGATCCGTCCTCATCAAAGACTATCACCTTAGTTTTGGGGACATTTATACGAAAAATCCAATCCGTCTATCGCCACATTCAAACGATTTAATGCATTCTGCAAGTCATTATCCCTCGGCGTCATCTGCATATAAAAGCACTCTCACATTCACATTGTCCATTTGTACACCAACCGCATCCTCACAAGCACCTCTCATACACTTATTCATGAATACATTAAACAACCATGGCGAAATAACACAACCTTGTTTAACACCCTGTTAAATGCAAAACCATCCGCTCAAAGCTCCATCCACCATAACGCACGCTTTACTTCCATCATACACTGCCATAACTGATTTTACTAACCATGCATCCACACCATGCTCTCTAAAAACATTCCATAACATACTCCTATTCACCCGATCGTACTCTTTCTCCAGATCAACGAATGCACAATAAACTTTCTCTTTTACTGTCATACATTTGTCAACCACTTGTTGCAACGCAAATATCTGGTTCATGCAACCTATAACTGGCATGAACCACATTGCACATCCCAAATCTTGTCCGCAGTTCTTTCATGCACTCTCTTAATTAAAACTCTCCCAAAAACTTTGCCTGGGATACTTTATACAAAGTGTAGCGAGCGAGACCATGCTCGGGCCAGCCCTGAACAGACATCAGGCTTGGGCCACCCCTATTAGTAAGGTGGTGGGGGACATTCCAACGGGCCGAGTGTAGGGCTAAACTGGACAGGTGTGACAAAAGACAGTCGAGCAACGGGACTGAGAGTGTAAAGATAAAAGTGCGTGTTTCCACACTGTAGTGGACGTGTGCGCACTCAAGACATGGGTATTTAATAGGCGTGTAGATAAGTATTAATTCAATGTAATATTGTAGTTTATAAAATATAAGAATAGTAAGTAAGAACCGTAACAGTGGTGGGAGCGGTCGGACAGTACGTATTAAACTTATTTTGTTATATTAAACTACAATGGCTAGCGCTATATTATTGCCCCGAACATTCGACGGTCAAAGCGACGTGTCCGAGTGGATAGCACATTTTGAGTTAGTGGCTATAGTGAACAATTGGTCGGATGACGCAACGAAGTGCGCGTATCTCGCGGCAAGTTTGGCCGGTAAAGTGTTACAGTCGTATCTTGTTTTGGACCAAGAAGAACAAAAACAATATTCCAAAGTTAAAAATGGATTAAAACAAGCTCTGGCCCCGGGGCAAGGAGACGAACTTTTTAAAGCCATGTTTCGTAACCGACGTCATGTACCCGCAGAACCACTCCCGTCTCTTGGGCTGGATTTACGCTGACTTTCCGCTAAAGCTTTCCCAAATTTAGATGCGCTGTGAGAAATGTTTTCGCCAAGGACCAATTTATAGAGGCGTTAAATGACCCGCAATTGCGTTTATTTGTGCGACAGTCTAGACTTAAAACGCTTGATGAAGCTATGACTGTTGCTGTAGAAACAGAATCTACCCTCGAAGTGGAACGTTCGAGGACGCTACCAACCCACACAAGTGGTAATGAGACGCCCACCAATCCTCCGGGCATGGTGGCGGGTCTTACTCCGCAAGATATGGGCAAGTTGCTTCAGGAACAACAAAAGACGCTTCAGGCCATGACGACAGCGATGCAGCAATTATCAACAACACTTTCTGCATCACGGGAGCGGGGTGACCGACGCCCATTACAATCATCATCTGGTCGATCAATGAGATGTTGGGCGTGTGGTGAAAACGGCCACCGACGCGCACAGTGCCCTCAGGGAAACGGCCAGCGGCCAGTGTGAACGAGTTCATGCTGGCCGGGACTTCATACGGGACCGCAAAACGTGCGACGGCCGAGGAGGCTTCACACGGAACCGCGAAACGCGCGCCGAATAGGGAGGCTTCACAAGAGACCGGTAAACGCGTGCCACCCGAGGAGGATGTACCCAGGATTACGGAAAGCCAGCTGGCTGAGCAGCATTCACATGGGGATGGTAGCTGTGAGGTAAGTTCACACGTGCGTGAGGGGCGCGAGATTGGTTCTGCATCCCCACATGTCAGCGCGGACCGTGAGGATATCGACAGGTACCCTCTCACATTTGGGGTATGGAGTGTAGAGTCAGACGGGGCAGTATGCGTGAAAGGACATGTACACCTCAGTTTTAGCTTCTGTGGTGCTGACTGACAGCTCACAGCTGACTTCTGACGGCTTTGAAAAGCTACCAGACCAAATTATGTATCCCTACGCCGAATCATATGATCTGCAAAAAACATGTCTTTAGCAGTTGTCACTTCTGACAGTCAAAATTTAGGTATATACATAAATGTTGACTGTCAGAAGTCAGCTGTAAGCTGTCAGTCAGCACCACAGAAGCTAAAACTGAGGTATAGAAGGTTGTGCTATTCGTATTTTAATTGACACTGGTGCCGCTGTGTCCTTAATACGCAGAGATGTATGGGAAAGTGTTAAAGGATGGTCTAAAATGTCGGTAGCACCCACATTAGCCTGTATCGTGAACGCGAGTGGAGATCCAATAAATACTGAGGGAGAGGTCGAAATGACTGTGAAGATTGGCGGTACTCAAGTGCTACACAGATTTTTAGTCGTGTGTAATATTACCCAACAGTGCATTCTTGGAGTAGATTTTCTCAAAAAAAATCAGGGGGATGTTTTACTCTCTAGCTCAGAGCTAAGGCTTGGTGACTCAGTGGTAGGGTTAATAACAGTTCCAGGAAAGAAAAATGTGACTGGAACTAGCGTGTGGAACGTAGCTGTGGACAAAACAATGATAGTGCCATCATATAGTGAGGTGTTCACCCGTGGATCGGTTAATGCAGTTCACGATAATGTTACTGGATTGTTAGAGCCTTCGGACAACCTTAGGCAGAAGCACGGAGCTATGGCTGCCCATGTATTGGCATGTATACAGAACAAAGAATTACCAATTAGACTTACTAACCCAGGTCCGTCGTCTATTACATTGCGGGCAGGCACGACAATAGGCAAGTTCTTTGAAGTACCACAAGAGATGCAAGTTGCAACAATTGGAAAAAGAAACATGAGTGACGGACGAGTAGAACATCTTTTTGACTTGACTAAATGCAAACTGGACCAGGAAGAACGCCAAAGACTTTGCAGCTTGCTAAACGAGTTTAGTGATATCTGCTCCAAGGGATCAAATGACCTGGGGAGTACTAATCGTATTTATCATCACAATGAAACAGGTAGTAATATTCCTGTCAGGCAGCCACCAAGACGTCTACCAATACACCGGCGGGGAGAAGCGAACCGGGTAGTGGAGGACATGATCTCGGATGATATTAAACAGCCATCGTCATCTCCATGGAGTTCTCCCATTGTCCTTGTGCAAAAAAAGGATGGAACAACAAGATTTTGCGTGGACTACAGGAAGCTAAACGCAGTAACACAAAAGGATGCTTACCCTCTTCCACGGATCGACGATCTCCTGGACTCACTAGGAGGTGCAACATCGTTCAGTACTCTAGATATGGCATCAGGGTACTGGCAATGTGAAGTCGCCCCCAAGGATCGCCCAAAGACCGCATTTTCAACAGGGGAAGGGGGGCTATATTAATTCAAAGTCCTACCCTACGGTGTGTGCAATGGACCTAATACTTTCCAACGTCTAATGGGCTTAATTTTAGCTGGGTTGCAGTGGAAGTCCACACTGGTTTACCTAGATGACGTAATAGTTTATGGGAAAACATTCAATGAACATTTACTTCGACTTCAAGAAGTATTCTCGCGTTTGCGAGAAGCAGGGCTCAAACTAAAGCCTTCAAAGTGTCAGCTTATGCAGCCTCAAGTCAATTTCTTGGGACACACCATCTCAGGACGGGGAATTTCAACAGACCCACAGAAGGTGTGTGCTGTTGAGGAGTGGCCGGCACCCAAAGACATAGAGGAACTTCGGGCATTTCTAGGAATTGCTTCATATTACCGTAGGTTCACAAAATGTTTTGCAACCGTGGCTGCTCCTCTTTACAAGCTTACACAAAAAGGTGACCGGTATACCTGGGATTAAACCTGTGAGACAGCTTTCAAAGATCTAAAGAAACGCCTTACTTCCAGTCCTGTTCTGGCATTTCCTTCACCCGAAGATAGCTTTATTCTAGATACAGATTCAAGCAATATAGGTATAGGTGCTGTATTGAGCATTAAATGTGATGGCGAAGAGAAGGTAGTAGCCTATATGAGTCGCACATTGACAAAGGCAGAGCGACATTATTGTGTGACAAGAAAGGAAATGTTGGCTTTAGTTGTTGCCACCAGACATTTTCGGCACTATCTATATGGCAAGCCATTTACTGTCAGAACAGACCAGAGCTCCTTACGCTGGCTTCAATCTTTCAAAGAGCCAGAAGGGCAGGTTGCATGCTAGCTGGAACAGCTTGCTGAGCTGGAGTTTACAGTGCAACACCGAAATGGCAAGTCCCATGAGGATGATGCTGATGGGCTATCTCGGCGACCATGCCAACAATGTGGAAAAGACAGTGCGAAGAAAGATGCATCTGAAGCAATGAAAGGACAGGAAACGCCGAATAATTTCAAGGGAAGTTTAAGTAAAGCACTGGATGTGAGTTTTCTTGCGATCGACAGCTTCGGATGGTCGCTAGAAGAACTATATAAGAAACAGGAAGAAGATTCTGTAGTTAAACATGCAGTGCAGTGGTGCAAAGCGGGAGAACAGCCACCCCGAGACACAATCGTGCAAGAAATTCGTCAGGTGCTAAGACTATGGGAACAATGGGATAGTTTGACACTAAGGAACGGCTTGGTGTATTGACAGGGGGAGGGATATATTAGGAACAAACGACTTCAGCCACTTCTACCACGAGAACTAAAAAATGATGTCATGGATGCACTCCATAGTTCACCAACAGGAGGTCATCTGGAATTTAAGAAAACGTTAGAGAAAGTTCGGGAGCGGTTCTATTGGCCTGGACATCTGGAAGATGTGAAGGTGTGGTGCAGATCCTGCCATGATTTTGCCGTAGGAAATCCCCAAATATGGGTGCTAGAGCACCACTCATCAATCGTCGACCAGGATACCCACTACAACGGATATCCGTAGACATCTTGGGCCCACTACTTGAGACCGCCCAAAACAATAAATACATCCTGGTTGTAGCGGATCATTTCACGAAGTGGACAGAAGCATATGCCATGCCTAACCAGGAAACTGTGACAGTGTCAAGGATAATAATTGAGGAATTCGTGTGTCGATTTGGAGCTCCTGATGAAATCCACAGTGATCAAGGGCGTCAATTCGAAGCTAAGATATTTCAAGAAATGTGCTTGTTTCTGGGAATCAGGAAAACGAGGACTACACCATACCATCCCCAATCAGATGGATTAGTGAAAGGTTTAACCGCACACTTCTAGCCATGTTGAGCCAGTGGGTTAATGAGCGACACAATGACTGGGACAACTTCCTCCCCAAGTTATGTTAGCCTACAGGTCTAGTCAGCATGAATCAACAGGCTACACACCATTCTATCTCATGTTTGGGCGAGATGTACGACTACCAGTCGATGTGGCGTTCGGTCACCCGGAAAAAGTGTTTTTGAATGAAACCTTATTTGTGCAAGACATGCGAAGTCGTTTCGAGTTGGCGTACAAAGAGTACGAGAAAAACTGGGAAACTGCCAACACGTACAGAAGACGCTCTATGATCGATGATGTTCAGGTTCCCCTTATGAGGAAGGGCAGCGAGTGTGGATACTTAACAGTGGCGTTAAACGTGGATGCACGACGAAACTATACCGTCCACGGGAAGGGCCATACGTGATAATAAAACGAGTTTCCGATATCACGTATCGTGTCAAGAAAGGCCGAAAGCGCTTAGTTGTCCATTTCAATAGGCTCAAATTGTATCAGGCTCTAGACACTGAAGGTGAGAACAAAGAAGCTCCTGAGGTTATGGAAGAATCTGAAAAACGGGAGGAGGAAAAGACACCGGCAAACCAGCTGTCACGTGAGGGGCCAAACATCCACCCTCTCCAACAAGAGCACCTCCAGGTAAAACTGGTACCAGCAGGACTGAGGGAGCAGCTTCAACAAACACGAATGTGCGAGCAGGGGACGGAGTCCGAACGGCGCTAACCAAAACGAGACTCGCTTGTACCAGAGCGGTATCAAGCCGGGTATAATTTTGTGGGCACTGGGTCGTGCCCAATTTATGAGGGGGATAGTGTAGTGAGCGAGACCATGCTCGGGCCAGCCCTGAACAGACATCAGGCTTGGGCCACCCTATTAGTAAGGTGGTGGGGGACATTCCAACGGGCCGAGTGTAGGGCTAAACTGGACAGGTGTGACAAAAGACAGTCGAGCAACAGGACAGAGAGTGTAAAGATAAAAGTGCGTGTTTCCACACTGTAGTGGACGTGTGCGCACTCAAGACATGGGTATTTAATAGGCGTGTAGATAAGTATTAATTCAATGTAATATTGTAGTTTATAAAATATAAGAATAGTAAGTAAGAACCGTAACAAAAGGAACAATGACGGCACTCTTCCAGTCATTAGGAACGTTTGAAACTCCAGCACACACAGTGAACAACTCACACAATCTGGCAAGTAGTATACCCCCACACTTAAGCATTTAACTTGTGATCCCATCTACACCCGCAGCTTTGCCATTCTTTACCATTTCTTAGCTTTTAACACCTCAGTCTCGTTAATTCTTTCACTCATCATAACATTTTCCTTATTTTCAGCTACTTGCTCTACATTTTCGCCATACAATTCCTCAAAATATTCCCTTCATAACTCTTTTATACTGTTTCTATCCCAGATCATCTCACCACGTTCATTTTGAATGCTGTAGGTATTTTCCTTGCGCTTCTTGTTTGGATCTCTTTGCCCAAGTCCAGAACAGCTTCTTATTTCCTTCAAAATCATGCTGCATTCTTTTTCCTTCTTTTAATCTAATTGGTGACCTGCCGGTCTAGGGGTAAGGTGTCGGACTTTTGTGCTGGGGGTTCGGGGTTCAATCCTCGGTCCCGGTACAGATTTATCTGATCACCAAACCCTTCCTGCACCTCCGACAAGACGTGTATTAATCACAACTTGTGAATGTATGGAATGCCAGGCCTCCACCGTGGTTCGGATCCTACGTTAAGCTGTAGGTCCTCCATTTCATCTCACAATCACCCTACCATTACACATTAGTGTAAGCGTGTATAACCCGAAAGGGTAGTAAGACGCGGTGATAATAATAATAATAATAGTAATAATTTAATCTAATTTGCTGTGTACTCTCCTTTACAACTTTCTATGCATTAATCTTTCTCTCTTTGTATATGTCTCACAACTTCTTACATTCTGTTTCACTCTTCACAGCAGGGTGTATATTTGGACTGGACTAGGTGTGGTGTGTGTGGACAGATGTTTTTTTGGGTTGTTTGCAAGTCAACTGTTGTGTATAATGACGCATAGAATTATAGGAATACGATTATACTCGCGCTTATTCCCAAGCAGATTGGACAAAACTGAAACTATTTCAACTTTAACCTATGGGATTGCACTGAAATCTTATGATTGGTTTAGAATTCGTCACGTTTCTGTTCTGCTTTTGTCGTTAGGCATAATTTTAGAGGAATTGCACTAGCATTGCCTCGGTTGTCTCTACCGATACTCTCTTTCTCTGTCAGACAAACGGTGGCGTATACAAGTGGGAAAATACAGTAAATATTAGGAGGGTATAACATACGGCAAAAGAAGATAATATCAACAGCGAATTTAGTTTATTGATCGAGCCATAGAGCCATGAAAGCAACTAACCTCCCTAGCACTGCTACAAAGTTAAGACAGTAGGAAGTATGGCCTCAAAGTATGGGGAGTCTGACTACCCCATCAAAACACTAGTCAGAAGTACATAGCGAAGAACTAACCATAGTCAAAGAAGACTAACCAAGTTTAAATACCAATTCATACTATTGATAGCAAAGGGTGATCAATTTAGAGTTTGAAGCAATTAAATTCAGTCTAATGAGCCTGCACAACAATTAACTAGTCATTAGTAAGAGCGTGAAGACGAAGACGCCTAAGAGTCCGTGAATGGAACACTTCCTAACTTGTCGATTTAAAGTAGACGTTATATTAGTTTAACAGCCTTTTCTGCTGTATGCTGGTGTGACGTAGAGGCTAACCATCTTCAGAGCGGTAGGCGGGGCGAGTAGAGTCGAGGTCTGTTAATGTTCTCGGAGCGAATATTTGAAAACGTATACAATACATATTCTGGGAGGCCGGTATCGTATACCGTCTCGAACAGATGGGCATGGAGTGGTAGAGGGGGGAGCCTAGACGGCTGTAGATGGTACTAGAAGCGTCCCGCGCAGCTGACCGTGGGGAGAGCGTAGGGCAGCGACGAGCGTCAGTTCATAGTAGGGATGTGGTATCGATACTGTACTCATTATAAGTATCGATACCGTGCTAGTATCGAAAGAAAAGTATCGGTATCGAAACGCATGTAAACTTTTCTCCTTCGTTTGCTTGAGGGACTTTTGAGTTGACTACAAAATATTATTTTGTTTAGTTTGTAATGACTGTACTCATTGATAAAGGAGGGGGTGGTAGACTTGTCGCTACTCGCCCCGTCAGGTATCGGGCTGTATTGATAAACAAAGATGAAAGAACAGCTATGAGTTATGATAAGCTAAAAGAGATTGAGTGCTAGAGTTGCTTTTAGCTTATCAAGCAGAAAATGGGTGAGAACTGAGAGTTGAGAAATAATGTCATTTGTTCTTCTTACACACTACAACCTAGTAAACATTTAATCCCAGCATCAGTGAAGATAACAAATTTGTTTCTTTTGATACCGATCTGATACCGGAGTGAGTACTAATATCAGTAGAAGTATCGGAAAAAAGTATCGAGTAAAAAAATACTAGTATCGAAAGGAAAATATCGATATTAGTGGAGTATCGATACTTTGTTCAAATCCCTAGTTCATTGTTGACGACTCTTGGGGCCGTATGCAAGAACTTGACTAAGTGGATACTTTGTTGACACTAGCGTGGTTTTGCATACGTCATCATAGGTTAAAAGGTGTAGAGATGGTGTGCTCGGGACCACACTATTGGTTCATTAAGCACTCACTATACGTTCTTGCAAACCGCCCTCGGTCAAACGCGTGTAAATGTGTGGTGATGGCCCGCTTCTCTTCATACCACCCGATCGCCACTCCACTGGATTACCGGTAAGCACAGTACACATGGTGTTAGTAAAATGTTGTCTCTATATTTAAATAAGTTGAATATAATTATGTAAGGGCTAGAACTCTAGTATGTTACAGTATGTTCCCATAGAAAGGTTGGTAAAATACACTGTAACAAAAATAACTAAGTACATCCAGCTGGGGTTCAAACCTCGACCTCCCTGTCACCGCCCCCTCTCTGTTTGCGCACTCACCCGGGCAGACACTCAGTAAAAACGCGTCCAGAAAACACGATATTTTCAAGAAACTGATTAAAGCTCTGGGGAAAATCTACAATTTTTTAAAAAGACGTTGCTTAACTTGAAAGCTATTACAGTGATACTCCTCGATGAACACTATCACGTCCGTAATGTCACCTAGTTGGGTGGGCGCCAAGGCGCTATATACTTAGTGATGGTTAGCGTGTCCGTCTCTGTATTGTCCGCATTTAAAGACGAGGAAAGAGGACATAGTAACCAGGGCGCGGACACTTGTTAACATGCGTGTAGGGTGTGTGTCCCCCAAAGCGGTCAGGGGAGACGCAGTAGCTATTGTTCTTCAAGAAGACCGAGATTGAATTAGTTCCTAGGTCGTATTTCTCAGATATTTAAATGAAAAATCTAGATTTTAAGACTTTTTTCCTTGGATGTAGGTGGCCTTTAGAATTCAAATTATGGCAAGCAATGCGATCATTCAACAATTATTATTGTGACTTTCACTTCAAAACTGAAAATTTTGGAACGTAAAATCAAAGTTTTTTAACTAGCCATTCAAGAAGAAAGAAGTATTTTCTTTGAGTGTTTATGGCCTGTCAGAACTAAAATATAAACTGTTGCCAACCATCATGTATTGGAATTATAATTTGTGAAAATAGAACACTATTACGCAAGTAATATAACAGCTGAGGGAAAAAGGAGATATTCTATCAAATTAAAATTAACTATATCAAACTATAACAGCCAACTATTTAACTTAGTACAAAATACGCAACTATTTTATAATTGTACGCTCGTGAAACTTATTTTCACTGGCTAAAGTTTACATTTTGTAAATTCATAAAAAAAAAGTGTTAATACATAGTCTCTCAAAATATATTTATAAAGTTAGAGTTTCTTTAGTTGTGTAACCAGCTTAACTACTGACATTAGAACGGCCACCTAAAATACCCAGAACAACATACATAGTGTGGGGCGCGAGCCCTTATGGAGATTTTGGATCGCGTTGACATGGGAGGTAATTGGATGGTGTGTGTATCTCAAAATCTGTACCAGAAGATGAACTGCCTTCGTCTCGGTAAGTTTAGAATATTATTCCTGGAATATTGGGTACCCGTGGTTAATTGGTAAGGGGAATGAATAATGTTTTAAGGACCTTGGTTTTATCCCAGATGGCGCATTAAAGATTATAATGTATTATTGGTATTGTTTATTCTCTTAGTTTTCATCAACTCGGCCTTGTTTCAGATCTTATTACTTGTAAAAAAGGTCCTTAGTTTTAATCAACTCCGACTAGTTTCATCTCTTGCTGCTAAGTAAAAAGTTATATAATTTTTATTCACTTGACCTGGTTTCAGATCTTGTTACTAGTAGATATACCTATATTTATCTGATTTATTAACACACCAAGCGACGGTGACACGCCAACCTATTTACCTTTGGTAGTAAGTTGTCATAAATCTGTGCCTAGCTTCTGGCTGTGTACGTAATGTTCCCGTGATGTCCTTTGGAACCTGGAAGCAGGCTAATAAGCTGCTTCCGTTTCAGGTTTACACTCTTGCTTTGTAGGATAGGAGAGAATATTTTTTTATCCGTCTCGTAATTATAGTTTGATGATCGTGCTCACTTGATGAAGTCGTCTCAGTGACGTGCGTTGTTTTTCTTGTTCGTAACGAGATCCGCCGACAAACCTGAACAAATTAATTGGCTCTTGATGCGTTGTTCGATTATCGACAAGGTCTCGTAATGACACGGAGACACAGGTGGTCGCGCGTAGGCTTGCGACAGAGATTAATGTCCGGTGGTCGATTAGGAGGTCCCCGGCTCGAGCTCAGGGGCTGACATTCATGTCCTAGCTTCAATTACTTTATAACGAAGTTTGGCTAAACTGATAGTGTATAAGGGGCTTTGACTCTGGGGCTGGGATTCGATTCCGGAACTAGTGAACTGGGCCGAGTTAGCTTTTTTTTTACGTTTTTTTTTTTTTAATTTTGTGCTAGTCTTACCACCCCTAACTCTTGGATTTGATAGTTTAAGCTACTGTAAACCAGGACTGAGAATAAAACCAGGACACAAATGAGAAACTGTTAACGATAATAAACATATTTTTCGCATCAGTGGGCACGCAGACTAAATGTCGACTTCATTTAATCTGGTTTGCCAGTTGTTTGGGAGATTGTTGTTCTAATCACGGCTGTGTGTACGCGGGGTATTATTTTGTATCCTAAATGATTTTCCACTCTCCCTCACATTTTATTTTTAGTTCTACTCTCCGCATTCGTGTCCCACAAGTGTAGTTAAAATGCACGTTGTCCAGACAGGTGATAAGATACAGCGGAGGGAAATGCCAATTAGAAATCTTCTTAATACCACACGCAGCACACACCTACCATACTCGAGCAATGTAGTCTTACTACCCATCCAAGCTACCCGCACATTTCCAAGAGCCTACCGGCGCCGGTCGCTCTTATTTGATGAATGTTTGGAGACTTGTCATTGATAAGTGTCATTATTGTGCTATATTTGTTGTGCTACTAACGATAGCTGTGCTTTGTCCTGACATTGATTGCGTTGGTTGTGTTTTGTTTGCAGGTGGTCTGTTCTCCGAGGGGTTGTGGGAGAAGTACGAAGGAGTATCAGGAGTTCTACAGACCGGCCAGACAGTGAGTGGAACCTTTTATCTTGGATTTGGAGTTATTTTCAAGAAATCTTAAAATAATTTGATAAATAAAATAAAATAAGGAAATATGCCTACGTACAAGAATTTGTAATGTTGGTACCTGTAAGTAAAATACTATAAAAAGCAAACAAAATTCCCCAGTTTAAATTAAATACGGATAATTGAGTTTTTCGATAACATATATTTGTTTTCTAGTATTATTTTATTATTATTTTAATAACCATATATACATCATTTAACAGAAGGTAAACAAAAGGCTCAACAATGAATTTACTTAGGATTTATGTATACCATTTAGGCTAACATTTATGATGCTCAAAATATTTTTTTAAATCTCATTGTCTCAGGCCCTTTTCAAAGAATTTCTTTAAAATTCACCTTTTGATATTATGTAACTAATTCGCTCGTTGGGATATTTGATTAAACAAATCTTCATGTGACATACAGTACTTTACATTTAAGATTTAAGTCATAGCTAAACCTTCATAGTTTTAAGAATGTATTTATTTATTTCTTTGTACTTTAAGGATACTTACATTTAGAAGATAAAATCTATACTAAAATACGCATAGTTGGCTGAATAATCTATTCTAAAGCGTCACTCTCATGTTGGACTGGACAGCCACTGACGGGGAGATCTGGGCTCAAATCCCGGTTATACGTATTAAGACGTATTTCCGATATGGTTTTCTATTTTATCTTTAGGCAAATAGTAGTACATTTTTTCTAGAACTGCATATTCTTCATCCTTTTCCTACTAGCATAATTACATGAGTATAACCTGAACCGGAACTAAAACGTGGTAGTTATTTTATTACTTACTTTTACATCCTTTACTGCCTGTGGCCCGGGTCCTTTTTTTTTAATTCAAGCCATATATTTTCCACTACCGGCTTGCTAGGCCTGTCGTGGCTTCATATGCCTTATAATATAACAGAACAAGCACAAAATCCAGTCCCCGCCGTTAATTTATCAATGTGAAAGGGTAAACCCATATTTCATCAATGATACATTTTTCGGCCTCGCCGGGTATCTAACCCGGGACCCCTAGCTCAGTAGACAAACATGCTACCGACTGAGCTAAGATGTCGGATAGTTATTTTATTATTAGAGTATTACTATGATTACTTTTTAGACTAAAGTTTTAGACTTTTATTTCTCTATTAGGTGCTTGCACAACATATCTCTTAATTTTCTTGCACAACAAATCTCTAGTACTCTCTTAAGTTGCTTGCACAACATATCTCTTAGTTTGCTTGCACAACATATCACTTAATTTGCTTGTACAACATATCTCTTAATTTTCTTGCACAACAAATCTCTAGTAGCCTCTTAGTAGTCTCGTAAGTTGCTTGCACAACATATCTCTTAATTTGCTTGTACAAACAACATATCTCTTAAGTTGCTCGTACAACATATATCTCTATTAGCCTCTAAGTATTCTCTTGAGGTGGGAATGTATGGAACATGAGCCAAGGGAAGTTTTTTTGCATTTTTATATCAAAACTTTTTTGGTCAAAATAAATAAAATATTTATTCAGTAGAAACATAAAGTTTAATTTTCTTCACATAATAATCTCAACATTTCTTTATATCTGTCAAGCGTGTTCTGGAATTTAATGACAACTTTTTTTATTAATTTAAAAAGTTTCTAATTTAATGCCGCTATACTCATTGGCAGACATTCAAGAATTGTTTAAATATCACCATACGTAGAAAATTAAATTAAACGTATCTACTGATATGAAGAAATATTTAATTTATTTTGTCCAAAACATTGTTTTGATATATAAAGCAAAAACAATGGCCTTAACTTGCGTTTCTACACTCCCACCCAAGGCCGTAGTCAGGGGGGGGGTTTAGGGGTTCAACCCCCCCCCCCCCCCCGAAATTTTATGAATAAAATATATATGGCTTTATTTATGGTTCAAACAATATCAAAATTAAGGTACAAGTACAAATTAGGGGGCTGTGTTACCATAAAAAGCACTTCAGAGAGCTTCCAGAGGTGTTTATTATTTATAATTTTTTCTAGCCTTCGGCAGTTATGGTGTTATGTTACCATAAAAAACACTTTAGAGAGCTTCTAGAGCCGTTTAGTAATTAGAATTTTCCCTAGCCTCCGTCAATTGGGGGATGGACCCACCAAACCCCCCTGAAATTATTGGCTGGCTACGGCCTTGCTCCCACCTTAAGGTTCCTAGATAACAGATATCTCTAGAAACCTGTTATTCCTCTCTTAAAGTTTCTGTACATTTATACATTAACCTCTCTGTATCCACTTAAGACACGGTAAGAGTGTGATGATCATTATAAATGTGACGTGTTCACTGTTCATCTTTTTTTCAAGTAAAAATGGTTACTATTAAACACATGTTCATCATTTGAGCAATATTCAACATCATTGAAATTAGTTTTATACTCACCCTTGTGAAGACATAAGCAATATTGTTTTCTCTCTTCAGTCAGGACGAATGCACGGCACTTAGCTACTATAGAGGACGTTCTGCCAGTGGGTGGTCTTGGCCCTGTCATTTGTCTTTTCAAAAATAACACTTGTTAGATTAGATTTCTCCTTTCTCTGGACACCCCAATCCACCTCCCGCTATTAAACAATCCACTGTTCTTATTGTGCTGATTTATTGCCTTGTGTTGAAGGTAGAAATCTGATGTTATAATACTACTACATACTTCCCGCAAGTCAGGAGAATAGGTTGACGTCAGTTGATTGTATTGAATGTAGTAAGTTGATTACTTTCTTAGGGTTCTCTTAAGTCTGGAAATTTTAAATTACAAAGTAAACACGTTTAAAATATTAATTTATTTTTGGAAATGTGTACATTTTAATGGTTTATTTTGGGCTACATATATGAAGAGTAAATAAGTATAACTTTATTTTATATAGAAGCTCATTTTAAATATTTGTGTAACACAACACTGTGACTGTACCAGTGTAGCCCAGACTGTACCGTGAGCGATGAAAAGAGCTTCAAGAAGCATCTTTGTGATGGGGAAATAGTCGGGCCATTTGGAGATAAGTGAAGAGAAGATTTCCAGTGGATGGCATGAAGGACGTGTTTTGATGTGATTTGATTGTTGTGGGGGTTTATTTGGGAGAGGAAAATGTGCGGGGGATGAGGGAGAGAGGTTTGTAAAGTGTTTTGGATTCCCGCTGCGAGGGATGGTAGCTTGTTTTGAAAGTAGAAATAATTCGTTATCTAAGATATGCTTCATGGTTTGTTGTTCAACCCCCTTTTAATAGGTCTACCGAAATAACCTCCCTGTTCCGTAATTATGGAGACTTTAATCATCTTTTTTAAAACTAACTTCCTTTTCTGAATAAGTTAAAAAATACTCATTTGAATACCACTTAGATAGTTAGATATAATGTATGTTTTTCATAACTGGTAGGATGTATTAAGGGTGTACAAGCAAGCTTTTATTTTTAGGAAGCCATTTGAACTCTCTCGATTAACAAATGTTTGTTCCAAAATAAATATTGAGGTGGAAATGCTCTGTCATGAGCATTGCGGAATTATATGGGAAACTTTTTAAATGAAGAGAAAAAGTTGTCATTAAATTCTAGGATATCTTTGACAGATATTCAAGAACTTTTGAGGGGTGACCTGGTGGTCTAGGGGTAAGGTGTCAGACCTCTGTGCTGAGGGTCCGGGGTTCAATCCCCGGTCCCGGCACAGATTTATCTGATTGCCAAACCCTTCCTTCACCTCTGACAAGACGTGTATTAATCACAACTTGTGAATGTGAGGAATGCCAGGCCTCCACCGTGGTTCGGATTCCACGTTAAACTGTAGGTCCTCCATTTCATCTCACAATCACCCTACCATTACACATTAGCGTAAGTGCGTATAACCCGAACGGGTAGTAAGACGCGGTGATAATAATAATAATAATAATAATAATAATAATAATAATAATAATAATAATAATAACTGTTGAGGTCACCATTTGAAGAAAATGAAACTCTATGTTTCTACTAGAGAATTATTTGATTTATTTTGTTCTAGAAAATGTTTTGATATAAAAAACTGTAAAAACACTGACCTTAACTTGTGTTCCCTTCACTCCCACTTTAAATGAATCGGGGATGTCTATCTTTACTTACTGTCTTACCTACCACCCACCCGGGCTATCCGCATATTTACATTAATGGGATAGGAATGAGGAAGGTAGAATTTATATTAAATGTACCCGCATCAGAGTGGAGGTGGAGTGAAACTATTTATTAAAAACCACTTTAGTGCATACAGTCGGGGCTCTAACCCAACCTTCCCGCCACCGGCAGACCTGATCAAACTAAACTAGCGCCTTTATCAACTTATGTTGTTATCACTTAAGTGAGCACTAACCTGGAGAAATTAAGAGCAATATTCAATACAGTGCGCTATGTTGAAATGTTCAGCGTCAGTGGGGCTAGCCACTAGCCTAATCACCTTTGTTAAAAATACTTTATTTTAATTATTACTGTTTATATTGTGATAGACAAGGAGAACTAATAGACCAAGTTTTATCTTCTCTCTTCTCTGTTTTACGATCAGTCTTGCCCAGTCTTTTCAGCTAGCTCCTGGCTGAGTTCTGAGAAGCTCTTTTACCTGGCTCAGACTGACGCTGTATACTTAGCCTATAGCTCACTTAAAAATTGTTCCTGTATTATATTTAATGGGGATACCTTTACAATGACACAAGGACTATACTGTACCTTGTTCATTTACATATCCTTTTTCTATGCAAAAACGAGTGAACTTCCTCTAAAACCCTTCCTTATACCTATTCCCTTTTATTAAGTCGTAAAAACTTTGGTTTTAACCATAATTAAAAATGATATGTTATTGATGTGTTAAAATACTTGACTACGATATTAATTATCTGTGAGGCAACGTGGCCTTTGCAATTACAAGTAAATTTAGTAATTCCATACAACACTAGTGATGTGCGTGTCCTCTTAACCTAACTGTTCACATAAAGTAGTGTCAATAATTTCTAATTCCTGTGGAATTACTTATCTACGACTGCACTTATTAATGATTCAACAGCAAATTGAGCGTATAACCCGAACGGGTAGTAAGATCGGGGCTAAAAAAAACCCAGCAAATTGAATTAGCTCTTACGCACCTACAGAGGCTGTAGAGTTATTTTAAACGCACTCAACAGTAATGATTTTTCTTGATTAAACATGGCGATTCAAACAATTGTTTTGGACTATGTCAAGATTCAATTTTTACTATTATTGAAACGTTTAATAACTAAGGGGTTATTAGGGTCACCGTCAAATTGTGTGAAAATGTTCCCACACTGTGTTATTTCTTTTGGCAATGACATATTTAAAGCTTCCAAACCACTGATGGTAAAACAATCCTCAATCATAATAAAATTATTTTCAAAATGACTCTTTGAGGAAGGCTAGATTTATGTTTATGTTTAATTTTTATCTTTCTTTATAACCTGAACAGATAGCGGTGCTAAAAAAAATACCTCAAAAGATGACCTTTTGCCTAAAACGTCGTTGAAAATAAGCTACTTGGCCTCTTTCATGATTTTGTTTTAAATTATAAAACTTAAATTCTAAAGTTATTAGTATTATACCAAATTTTTCGGTACTTTTCGTTTCTATTTTAACGTGAACCATATTTTGGGATAGCAAACCTCTTTTTAAATAAAGCGGGTATTTTAAACATGTGCAACGCGTTTCAGCGCTCCGGAAGGCCTTTACGACTCAATATAATCGGGGATATGAATGATATTTAAAAGGGTTTGACCATATATCCCCGAGCCCGTTCCAACCAAACATGGCGAATGTTGTTATAGAACCGGTCACTGCTGTTTTGAAGAGTTTCAAACTTGACCAGAACAGACTGTATGGATGGAAGATTCTTCAATAGTTGAACCAAACTGTTGTGATTGGTTGATGAATGAGTGGCAACGCTTTGTTCACTTAGTATTGTAAATTCGCTTAGTCATCAATGACCTACCTAAACACTTGTTGAAGAATTGAGTGGGTCATAAGATTTCTAATTAGGCTGGCATGCAGAAATATGCTTGGATATCAAGGGGAGGCAGACAATGGATTTTAAGGACTCTGGTTTATCACAGGAAGGATGACTATAGACTTAGAGGGCACTAGTTCAATCCAGGAAGACTGATTATAGATATAAAGGACGCTAGTTAAATTCAGAGAAGAATACCATGGCTCTAAAAGACTCTAATTCAAACCAAGGAGAGTGACCATGGATCCAGGAACAGGGAGGCTGGAGAATCAATTAAGGAAAAACCTTTTTACCACACCCGTCCGGGATTTGAACCTAGACTCCCCATCACTTGCGTACTAGACAAGACAAGACAAGATTGATTCCTTTCTCCCTGTGCCCACACGGCGTGGGTCAGAATGATAGTTAATTCTGGGACTAAAACTAATCATTAACATGGTCAAATGCGCTGCCAATTATCGTGATGTACTCACAAACTATTATTCCAAAGACCATATTACAAACCCACACATATATTTGAAGATCACACAGAAACAGTAATTACAGTGGCCCCATGGCTTCTTTGGTGCTGACTGACAGTTTACAGCTGACTTCTGACAGTCAACATTTAGGTATATACTAAATTTTGACTGTCAGAAGTGACAACTGCTAAACACATGTTTTTTGCAGATCATATGGTTCGGCGTAGGGATACATAATTTGGTCTGGTAGCTTTTCAAAGCCGTCAGAAGTCAGCTGTGAGCTGTCAGTCAGCACCACAGAAGCTAAAACTGAGGTATACCTAGAAACCTTTCAAGATACTTTATCAAATGACCTTCCTTGAACCATAATTTTCTAGAAATGCAGTCCCTAACCACTGTCAAGGAGATTCAAAATAATAACGACATTGTATTTGTTCCTGTTCAGGCTGCTCCGCGAGAAGAACGCTACCGACGATGAGTTTGTGGAGTTCTGCAAACTGCGCCGAGGAGCTGCGCAAGACACCTTGGAAACGCTCCTCGACTTACCGGTAAGTGAAACCTTTGCAAAAGTAACAAGGGATCATTCACTGTCTCTGGCGAATAATTCTGGGCTAGCTACAATCAATAAAAAACATTCAACATAATTAAAACATAAATCTCAAGAAATGTGTGGGAATTCATTCGCGTTGACTATGGGAGTCAAAGTCGTGTAGACAACGGCTTCTACAGAACCACTAGCGCAACCCGCCATGCCGAGTCTTCACTGGTACCATGCCGGAGCTACCATCATTGTTCCCACGGCAACGACGGAGGAGCGTCTTGCGTTGACAAGGTATCAGGACTTCCGTGACACGATCAATTGCCAATTGGTGGCTTGCACCCACCCAAAAAGCACGTGTTCCGCGCAAGTTGTTTTATTTGTATATAATTAGTACGTGCAAGTTAATTTATAATTAATGATAACTAACTGCTTGGAAACGATACATTGTTGTATCTATAAATAAAGTGTTCGGAGATAGTGCTAAAAGTTGCCTACTCAAATAATTTTTACTATGTTAGCATGGACCTAAAATATTATTTCTCCTGCTTAGCAATCTAAATAATTTTCTGATGCAATTACTTAATATAGGTCTTCTTTCTTTTGGGAGAGGGTGATGGAGGTAAAATGGGGGAGGGGGGCACAGCGCTTGAGCTCAGGATCAGCCACTGGTTGTCTTAGGGGGCGGCCATACTGAGCGAGCGAGCGAGCGACTAAAATATAAAATAGAACACATTGGTTGTAATGAGAGGTGGCCAGACTGGAGCGCGCGAGCGAGTGACTGAGCGCTCACGCTTGAAAGATATAACTGGTTCTATTTTTCAAGCGTGCGCGCTCGCTACTAATGGCCTAATTTAATTGTTACGATCATAAACCATATATATATATATTTATATAACTGATATGTTAAAATACTTCATTATTATCGAAGTAGTCCTTAACAAATAAGAATCACCATTAGCGTGGAGAGAGGAGGAGAAAATCACGAAAATAAATCACTTGTTAAAATCACCCTCAGTTCACTCAGCCAAGATTCGGAGCCTCCTCGTCAACAAATAACGAGAGGTATCAGCTAATCACGTGCTCGCTCGCACGCTTGTCATTCTGGCCGAACCCTAATTCTCACACGTCTAGACGCTGACCACCTTCAAGATATCTTCCATTTAAACCAGTAGCACCAACTATAAACTGTACCATTTACCGCAGACCTAGAAACCCCATCGGTGGGCACGCGGGTTAAACGTCAAGACTCGTGTAGTCTGGTTTGCCGGTGTCGGAAAGGTCGGGGTTTGAATCCCGGTCGGAAGTATTGAGGGTGGTGATTTTTTCCTAGTTGTTTAATTCCGCCACACCAATACGGTAAACTTATTTTTAAAACTCTATACCTTCCTCTTCCTTTCCCCAATAGCGCAATTAAATGCAAGTAGCTCGTGGAGGGCGGGTGATGGTATGGGCTGGGATTTGAACCCCGATCTCTTCGTCATAGGCAGTCCAGTATATTGCCTTAGTACATACGACCACCGAAACGGCTAGAGTTAAGCTAAAATACTATTTTGGAAACATGTTGTTTGCTTGGATATTTTAACTAATTGCACCCAATTATTATACTTCATAGTTCATACATCATAGTTCAAGTAGTATAAGGCGTAAGGCTCACTTTGACTGGCTTGCCGAAGATCGAGGCTCAGATTTCAACCGGGTGCACTGTTGAGGTTTTATTCTGGCACTATCTCTCCACGAATATGCTGGTATATTTCCTTAAACACTTAGCCTTCACACCAAAAAAATCGAACTCGAGATTGTGATAAATTTTTATGTTTCTTGCCCCCCTGAAACAAAAAAAGTGGTTTTCGCAGTGCCGTTTATTTGTTTGTACCTCGGGCTAGAGCCAAAACTATTTCAGCGATTGGGCCGATATTTGGTATCTGGGGTTTTCATAAGGTGCCCCCGAGGGGTATTTTGAATTAGATATCCAACCCTAAATGTAAGGTTAGTTTACTGAAGGGCAAAAAGAGAAAAAAAAATCAATTTTATCAAAATTCGACCAAACAATTTCGATTAAATGTGATATATACACTGTTTATAATTGTAAATAAGAAGACAAAAATTAAAATGACTTTTGAGTACTTTGCACATGGGAAATTTTCCAATTTTCATAATTTCTTCGCAACTATTTGAGATACGAAATAACTTATAATTGTAAAGTTTTTAGTACTATTAAAGATAAAATTATTTTACTTGAAATATATTTTTATAAAACAAATAATTTCTTAGCTATAAGCAAATATATTATATATCTTTTAATTCAGGTCTTTGAAAATTAACTATTGATCCTTATTGCTTTGGTGGACTAAGATGTTTCTCTTTCCTCAATTTTTCTGTAATAGTGATCCTAGTTTCTATTGCAATAAAGTAAGTAACAGTGTATATTATTAATTTATGCTATTTTGTTTAGTGTTTCTGCAACAATGTACAATATTTCGATTCACAAATCTTAAGAGGTTTTTTAGTAAATATCTCTTTTGTAAGATAAAAGAAAGGGAAAGTCTGTGCGGTGAACTGTACCGTTTATTTTTATTAGATAAATTAGCTATTTTGAGTAGTTTTGCATTACATTATTAGTGATATGGTATATTTATTATATTTATCTAATCTTTCATTGTTGATTCATTAAATATAATTTTGAAATTTATCATTATTGCTATTTTAATATTTTATTGTAAAAATACTTGTATTCAATTTAATTATTTGTTTACTTTAGTGAGTTTGTAGTTTTAATGTAAATTCACATTTTTAACCAAGTATAAGTTCTAGGAGATTGTTATTTAGCACTTTAATAAATTACTATTAATTTATTTTTTCATCGAAACTTACTATCTGTCCATGCTATAGGCATTTAATTGCGCACAAGAGGGCGGGAGGAGGAGAGTAGGGTTCAAAGAAACTGTAACCGCATTCTTTTAGAGGGATATGGCACATAATTAAGGAAAACCCACCCTCAATACACTTGGCCGGGGTTCGCACCCCGCCTTCCCTACTACTGGCAAATTAGATTAGATAGCTTGACGCTTAGACCACATACTCACCGACGTGGGCCATGATATATTAAATTAAAGTTGCAAAATTATGACATTTTTATTGTTACTGTGTGATCCCATGTCATTATCTTAAAGGGTATTTATTTTATTTCTTCTATTTTTAAAAAAATAGGATGAATTTGAATGATATCCGCCATGAAAGACCTAGCACTTGACGCTTCAACAAATCCAAGTACAGAAAAATACTTCCTTCCAATTATGTAAACCTTAGGTCTTCGCCCCTAATTCCTCTTTGTCATCTGTTGGTCTAATACTATATTTCAATTTTTAAAAGAAAAGGCCTTTTAGAAAATACAAACATATTTTTTGCGGCCAAAATTGATCATAACTCTACTATTATATTGTTTGTGTTATTTTATATGTATTGGTATTTTCTACCAAAAGTAACAGATGCAAATCACATGACGTTACGTATGATTACGTGAAATGAAATACTATAGTAACTTTTCTACATCTCAGATAAGGCCCTTCCTATGAAAATTGGATTATAGTTTGTACTTCGTCCCTTTCAATATTGATTGACCCGCCTCGGTGGCGTAGTTGGCTAACGCGCTAGTCGTGTTGAGCTCGACCGCCGAGGACGGGGAGATCGAGGTTCGAATCTCGGTCGGGTGAACTGGGGTGGGGGGTTCCTAAATGGTTTTCCACTCTTTCTCGACGCTAATGCGGGTTCACTTCCTCTAAAAAATTCAACCCTCCCAATTCCTAATCCATTAGCGTAATTAGTATTTAAGCGTAGCCTATAACCCGAATGGGTAGTAAGACGCGGTGCTAAATATTATTATTATTAATATTGATTGAGCTGACCGATAATTGCTGTTATAATAATGGCTAGGATTTAGCTTGTTTTGATTGATATTCAAACCTTTCTTTTCCGCGCTAACCCAGTCCATCTCGTTGGGTTGGGTGAGGGGTGAGAAAGGTAGGACCTGAAGCAGTGATGCTTAACGTTGAGCGCACACCCCACAGGGGGGCAATTTAAATACATAGGGGTGCATTTTGAAAATAATACGATAAGAAAATATTTTTCATTTTTCATCATGAATTTTCCAACTTAGCTAACTCTGCCATTGCTAGTGGATATGTCTGAAGTGTGCATGAAGTACCAAGAAGAGTGGTCCGAAATGCAAAATGCTGAGTTTGTGAACGCTATATTCAATGTAAAAGGGACCATGATGTGGCTCTGTGATGAGACCCTAATACAACTGGCTTGGCAAGAGAGCTACTGTTACCATTCCCATCTTTATATTTGGTGGAATGTGGTTTTAGTACTGTGACTTACTACAGAAAAAAAGAAAACCGACTGGATATCACAAAACGAAGGGACTTAAAACTTAAGTTAACTATATTCGTGCCTGAAATAAAAACCATTTGTAGTAAACACTAAGCTCAAGGATCTCACTAACTTATAATTAAACTCGATAGATTTTTCTTGGGTCTAATGAACTAGGGCTGATAGGCCTACAAAGGCTAACTTAAATTTACCGTGTCTATAACTAATATTGTAAATTTAAAGTGGTATTATTCATTTTTTTTTGTTAAATTGTAAATTTTACTATAACCTTGTAACCCCGTATTTGTTTTTACATTAATGGAGGAGGGGGGTGGGCATCAAATTTTTTGAAGTATCGAAGTGGGGCATGGCGCAAAAACGGTTAAGAACCACTGCTCTAAAGTATTGTTTGCCCTGGCAGCACTGTAGGGTTGACTGAACCTTAAAGGTTTGTAAAATCTCAATTTTCGTATCTTATTGCCGCAGACTCTTAAGATAATCAAATTTATTGAAAACTCCCCCAACGCCACTGGCTGAACGGCCCCATAAATTGAATGCAGCAATGCCACACAACTCCCCCAAAACACAGACACTTCTAAGTAGCATGATGGAGAGTCACTAGGGTCTAGGATCGAACTAAGCATATCTAGCTCCTATTATCGCACCACTCAGGCGCGGTACCAGACCACCCAGGTAGAGGACTAATTTATCCCACATTAATCCTACTTGTTGTCGGTGAGCGCACCGTTAGGCCCGTCACGGGCGTCAGTTTTGTTCCTTCAAGCCCTTACGATGACAACTGCAGCTGAGAGGAATAGCTAGTCTTCCTTCCTATACTGCATTCACGGTAGGAATTACTCTCTGAAAGGTCTTTTTTCCTACCAAAATCCTACTATATAATAGCTTTCTGGTAGGGACAAAGGCCTTTCAGAAAACAATACCTACGGTGAACAGACTTTACTTATGAGCCGGCTTGGCCCGAGGTCAGAGGTCACCCATGAAGCCCTCCCCAATTATATCTTTAAAAAGCGATCATTGTTTGTTGTTGGTTTAAGATTTTGATATGGGCTTTCCAAACTCAACGTTAATTAAATATTATGACATAAAAACTAACTTAACCTAGGGAAGCAACACTTTTCACTAATCACCCCAAGCCTAACATAATGATCTTACTACCTGAATAACAGGACGAACACACACACACGAGTTGTACAAACTTTTCGTACTAGCACTTGGAATGCAACTATGGTTCCCAGCATCAGGGATTGAACCAAGGTCCCTAACACCTGGGATGGAACCAGGGTCCCTATCATCTAGGATGTAACCAGAATCTTTAACATCTAGTATTGAACCAGGCTCCATAGCATTTAGGATGGAACCAAGGTCCCTAGCATCTGGGATGGAACCAAGGTCCCTAGCATCTGGGATGGAACCAGGGTCTCTAACACCTGGGATTGAACCAGGCTCCATAGCATCTGGGATGGAGCCAAGGTCCCTAGCATCTGGGATGGAACCAAGGTCCCTAGCATCTGGGATGGAACCAGGGTCTCTAGCATATGGGATGGAACGAGGGAGGGTCTCTAACATCTGGGATAGAACCAGCCTCCGTAGCATCTTGGATTGAACCAGGCTCCATAGCATCTGGGATGGAACCAAGGTCTCTAGCATATGGGATGGAACGAGGGTCTCTAACAACTGGGATTGAACCAGGGTCCATAG
The DNA here is from genome assembly GCA_033556935.1 of Timema podura. Taxonomy (NCBI): domain Eukaryota; kingdom Metazoa; phylum Arthropoda; class Insecta; order Phasmatodea; family Timematidae; genus Timema; species Timema podura. Next base: position 19,624,827 of record JAVRXN010000003.1, on the reverse strand, counting down.
TATCTGGGATGGAACCAGGATCCCTGGCATCTGGGGTGGAATCAGGATATCTAGAACCCGAAATGAAGCTAGGGTTATTACCGCTTGGGATGAAAGCAGAGTATTTAGAGCCTGGAATGGAGCTAGAGTACCTAGCATCTTGGGTGGAAAATATGTTTTTAACAACCCTCAAAGAATCTATTGGACTGACCTCACCTCGAGCCACTAATTTATACAGAATGTCATAATAGTGCTTTATCAAACTAACTCATCACAAGTTTTATGAATAAATATTAGTGTTTACATCGGCTGACACCGAACCGCTTCCTTGAATAATCCATTATAAATCAAACCCAGCCCTAAACTTGTTTGCTCGCCAGTACAGCTAACAATTTTGGGGATAGGGGAGGACCCCATCGGTCCACCACGCGTCGTGTTTTAGAACACGTGTGCTATATAACACGTTTGTTAGAACACGTCAGGAGGACTACGAGAACGTATTACCCAACACTAATTATAGTTGCCTATGTTTTAGGCCCGCTCTTGTAAGAATTGTTTCGAAGAATGTAACGGTATTGTTACTTCATGTGCTCGTTACTTTCACTGAGTATATTTCAAGGAACAAGATTAGTTGTTGTTTTGTTGGATCCGAATAGACACATGAGTAGATGAGCAATGGGGGTCACACCCAACTCATGTTCCATTGTCACGGATTCTTATAGCTTTCAAGTCGTTATTTCCCCCATTGAAGAAGGGGCGTAACTATCGTCGTCATTTTGAAGAAAAATAACAACGTTCTTTTCGGAAAGACTTAACTTACTTTTTTGTGCTGTCGTTATTTTTTTCTTCTCTTTCAATAAAAGAATTTTAAAACGAGGTCCTTGGTAGTAATAAAACAACAGACCTATCATAACACGTGATGGTAGACTCGACTATGTCTAGGACTAGTTTCAGGAATGTTTGTCACAACTTGTCTCGAGTGTCCACGGTCCAGGTCTTTCCTTCCATTGTGTTGTCTCAGATTGAACCACACTGGGGGAGAGGGGGGAGGCGGGAGATTCATGAGTACCAGCCCGGGATTTTGGAGCTATACCAAGTGATAGGGACACTGGTTCCATCCCGGGATCCTGGAGATATACCAAGTGATAGGGACACTGGTTCCATCCCGGGACTCTGGGTCATACCAAGTGATAGGGACACTGGTTCCATCCCGGGACTCTGGGTCATACCAAGTGATAGGGACACTGGTTCCATCCAGGGATCTTGGAGCCATACCAAGTGATAGGGACACTGGTTCCATCCCGGGATCTTAGGACCATACCAGGTGATAGGGACACTGGTTCCATCCCGGGACCTTAGGACCACACCAGGTGATAGGGACACTGGTTCCATCCCGGGACTCTTAAGGCCACACCAGGTTATATGGGCATAGGTTCCATTCCGGAACTCTTAAGGCCACACCAGGTTATATGGGCATAGGTTCCATCCCGGGACTCTTAAGGCCACACCAGGTTATATGGGCATAGGTTCCATCCCGGGACTCTTAAGGCCACACCAGGTTATATGGGCATAGGTTCCATCCCGGGACTCTTAAGGCCACACCAGGTTATATGGGCATAGGTTCCATTCCGGAACTCTTAAGGCCACACCAGGTTATATGGGCATAGGTTCCATCCCGGGACTCTTAAGGCCACACCAGGTTATATGGGCATAGGTTCCATCCCGGGACTCTTAAGGCCACACCAGGTTATATGGGCATAGGTTCCATCCCGGGACTCTTAAGGCCACACCAGGTTATATGGGCATAGGTTCCATTCCGGAACTCTTAAGGCCACACCAGGTTATATGGGCATAGGTTCCATCCCGGGACTCTTAAGGCCACACCAGGTTATATGGACATTGGTTCCATCCCGGAACCCTAGAACCACACTAGGTGATAGGGACATTGATTCAATCCCAGGTGCTAAGGATTATATTTCTATTTTCAGATTCTAGTTTTACTACCCGTCGGGGCTATTTTTACACACATTTGTATAGAAGAAAAGTTAGGAAACCATTTAAAAAAAAACACTCATAGATTCTAAGCCAAATATCGTATCTCCGGCAAACCATACAAGACGACACTAACGCCTTAGCCCGCGTGTTAGGTCAAGTCTCTGATAGCCTTGGTGTCAAATCTTGTTATTAAAATAAAACACTCATACTAAAACGACTGCAACGCAGTGGTAATAATCAATAGGGTAATGACACTTGGTAGTGTTAATTATCTGTAACAATAACTAAAACTAGTCCTACGATGTCTCGTTGGTTTCCGCAATAAACAGATAATTTGATCTTGTGTCTGGCCCGATGTCTAACTTCTGCAGTTGCTTGTGTACAGTAAGAACGCTGTAGAAAGATCAGTTTTGAAAATACAAAGATATTGTCTTGCTGTCAACATTGATAGTACTTTATTATAGTAACTCGTTAGTATTATTTAATCGATTTTGATAATATCCATTAAAAGTGACAGCTATAAATCATACAACTCGACGTATAATAACATATTGTAATCTATTTTGTAACTGTCCAGACACTGTCCTACCCACCGCGTTTCCACTCCGTGTAGCCGCCAACGCACCCATTCATTACCACCATCTCTCTTGATTTGCTATCTTAAGGTGGGGTGCTAGTGAGCACCAGTTTAGTGCATTAATTTTGCATAAACATTTTTTGGCCAAAATAAATCAAATATTTCTTCTATAGAAACATAGAGTTTAGCTTTCTGCACATGCTAATCTCAACAGTTCTTTAATATCTCTCATGAGCATAGCGGCATTTGGTGACAAACTTTTTAAATGCAGAGAAAAAGTTGTCACTAAATTCCAGGACACCCTTGACGGATATTAAAGAACTGTTGAGATTAGCATGTGCGGAAAACTAAACTCTATGATTCTATAGAAGAAATATTTGATTTATTTTGGCCAAATAAATGTTTATGCTATAAAACTTCGAAAATACTGCCCTAAACTCACGCTTATTAGCACCCCATCTTAAGGTGGGAGAGTAGGGAACTCGAGTGAAGGGCAGTATATTTGTAGTTTTTGTATCAATACTTTTTTTTATCAAAATAAATCAAATAATTCTCCAGTAGAAACACGGGGTTTCATTTTTTTTTACATGGTGACTTCATCAGGTCTCGAATATCTGTCAAGGTTGTCCTAGAATTTAATGACAAATTTTTCTCTTCATTTAAAATGTGTTTCATCTAGTGCCACTATGATCATGACAGATATTCAAGAACTGAGAAGACGTCCCAATTGTGTTTATTTGTTTAAACGTTGCTTTATGGTTTGAAGCTGTGTTTATGACTCGGGGTCATTGGAGGGCTTGTGCAGTCAAACTGTAACCTCTTTTGTTCGCGTATCCCCAGATATAATTTATCTTCAACTTCGTACCCCCCCCCCAAGTTGGTGGTGCATCATACAAGCTATACACCTGTATTTTGTTTATTTTTTGAGAATGTTCATTGACCTATATATTTTGGCAAGTGTATTTCTTTGTGTGTGTGTGTTGAAAAATAATAAGCACCCTTATTTTAGCAGATCGTAGAAAAATGAAGTGGTCCAAAGATAAGTTGGGTGCATTACCCTATTAAAAAATATACATTTCGCTGATTGACTGATTGAAAATCTGTCCATAAGCCTGCGCATGCCCCAAAAGTAGTTATGTGCCTAGCCGAAAGTAGGCTCAATAATTGGGGGGCACGTTTCAACACGCTTTGCCTCACAGTCCCTTGAGAACGTTTGAAAGTGGTGTCGTTGGTTTTTATAGTTGTTGTGTACAGTAGCCCCATGGCTTCTTTGGTGCTGACTGACAGCTCACAGCTGACAACTGACGGCTTTGAAAAGTTACCAGACCAAATTATGTATCCCTACGCCGAACCATATGATCTGCAAAAGCATGTGTTTAACAGCTGTCACTTCTGACAGTCAAAATTTAGGTATATACCTAAATGTTAACTGTCAGTTGTTAGCTGTGAACTGTCAGTTAGCACCAAAGAAGCCATGGGGCTACTGTAGTTGTGTTTTCCGTGAAAACTTTTTGTTTCTCCCCCCATCTCCTTCCTGATGGAGTGGGTTGCCGAAAAAACTACTGAATTTATCAATGAGTATCAGACACATCCATTGTTGTGTCGGTCATCACACACCGACTATAAAAATGGCTTTAAGCGTAGAGATGCGGTTCATTTACTAGATGAAGCTCACGACATGGATTCTAAGGCTGTGTTGAACAAAATTAAGAGCCTTCGTTCATACTTTCACCGGGAATATATGAACATTAAGAAGAAAAGTAATAAAAGTGGTATGTCTATTGATGAACTCACGACACTTCCGTTTCTTTTCACGACGTAAAATGACGATAGCTGCAGCAACGCCAGTAGCAAGTACTTCCCGCGATGACATCTCTAAGCACACCTGGAAAGAGAGACAAAAGGGAAAACCGTTCTGGTTGCATGAGGCAAGACGCAAGAGGCATGTTGAAAGACGCACCTAAAGAGGCATGCCTCTGCGCATATAATGTTGCATGAAATAAGGCATAAGTCTAAATGCACCTTAAAGTTTGTATATACACCGATGTGGGCGTATTACGTATCCTATTGTGTTCAACACAAATACTACATGCATAGGTAGGCACGAGAACTAATGCGTCAAACTCGTCTCGTCTGGTTTTATGCTGATGGGTGGCTGTGATTTGAATTCCAGCCTGGTGCACTAAGGGTTGTTTTCCCCTAAATGGTTTCCCACTCTCTCCTAGCGAATGTATGTATATTTTTATCTAAATTCCACTTTCCTTGATCCTACCACATTGCGGATATTCCGGACAAGCGGTATGACTCATTATAATAAAAACAACATGCAAGGGTTATACAGGCTCGAACCTTGAACTTTCCGTCGTCGGCAACACAATCTAATGCGGGTTCTATGCCTGACGCGCAGTGGCGAAGCGTGATGATCATTTTTGGGAAAGCTGAGTCATGAACACCCATAAAGGGACACATTTAACAATGTCAAAAATGGGATTTTTATGAAGTTATATAATACTTTACTGGCAGACTACCACTAATCATAATAATATAAATAATATCATTTATTTATCAATATAAAATTACCTTCTGTGAAATATATAATTTAGGTTCTGTTATTTTCCTTTTAAAGGCACTTTTTGTTCAAAAAACAAAGCTTCAGTAAGATTATTTAGCAAAAAGTCAACTGGATCGAAAGAGGATGTCTACAACGTTTCCCATTTTTTTCCACGGTGCATACACTAAATCCTAAAACATTATTCATATATTATAAAATTTAAAACAATTCAATAAATAAAAATAAAAACTCAAGCCACAATCACAAAACACAAAACTAAACAAAATCTACACTGAAATAAACCTTTGAAACACTCTGTATGGCCAGAATATAACAGTCACGCGTCAGGGTTGCCTTCAGTGGCTGAGATCAACAGTTGCGCGCGCATTGCCCTCTATAGCTCCCCACAGGCCTGATTCCACAGTTGCGTTAGGCGGAGGGTTATCAGCTTATATTGCCAAAAGGAACTGACATATTCGCTTCGCGCACTTGATCAAAAGTCACTACGCTTTAAAAAATGACCATTAAAATTTCATTCTTACGTCACTTTTATATAAAGGGATGTTTTCTCTCCTTTTTCAAAACCTTTCTGGGTGGCTGAGCTTATCCTGCTTACCCTGACGCCTCGCTACTGCTGACACGTGACGGCCTTTCGTGTGTATGCGTGAAAGTACGACACACCGCGCTACTGCGCTAGGACACCTGGAAGTTTTTTCCTCGAGCACCGTTTCATGCTAATAGTCGAATACATCTGCATATTAAGGCTAAGGGTCAGTTTCATAGTCAGATTTAGTACGCCTAAAGTGTGATTCGATAATAAATACAGGACGACACCAACCTAGACCAAAATGGAATGGGCCAGTTTAGCATATGAAACTGGCCCATTCCATTCAATTTCAGGTATGTGACGTCTTGTATTTAGTATAGCGCCGCACTTGAGGCGTACTAAATCTGACTATGAAACTGGCCCTTAGAAAATGAGGTAGGTTGGTGGAAGATAGATAGGAAATATACCCGCATTTGCTAGAAGAGATCTGGGGAAAATCATCAGTACACCTAGCTGGGATTTGAACCCCAACCTTTCAGTCACCGGAGATCCTATTTTGAGAGTGATGCCTTAGACCTTGTTACAACCGATGTAGGTATTCGGAAGTTCCTGATAAAGTTACATGAGAGTGTCAATCAGTTAATGAAAACATAATCTCTCAATACATGCTCTTTCACATTGTAAAATTCTTAGTATATACCATAATTTATTTCACTTACCAATATAGTTCGCGCGATGGTAATTTTGTAGATCAAAGTCGTAATCCTGTCAGCATTTAATAACTCTGTAAATGGAAAATACATTAAACTTGACAATATCAATCGACCTATTACTCACCTTTTCAAGGCGCTGCAATAAAACAATTCAACCCGATACTTAATTTTTATCTCCCCAACTGGCATTTTATTTCTATTTCATTTAACTTACAAACAATGAGCTAATGAAAACAATGTTTGGCTCCGTTAACGTACTGTTTTAATTAAAACCGTACGTGATACTAAAATGGTGTTTCCCGGTTAACTATCTGTTAGTGTTTAATAGGCTTGGTCATGGCAAATTGGTTCTATCAGAAATAATATATAATCATTATCAGGACATATCAACCTTCTATTTTCTAACGAGTTATTGAGTGTTTGTTACAAACACGACCTTCCAGATGGCCTGCGAGTTTAACCTCTTCGTGCAGTTGCTCGCTTTAATTATTAGCGTCGTATACTTTGTCCCTAATGTGGTAAGTGTATTTGTATCTATTTGTAATAAAGTTGGACTGAAATATTGGGTTATTAAAAAAAGTACACACCTTAGTTCGGTTGGTAGCCTACTAAGCTAATGGTCCCGGGCTTGATTCACGGAATGGTCGAAAAATTAATCATTGGTGAAATGTGGTTTTCCCCTTTCTCTGTGATGAATTAACGACCGGGGCTGGGTCTTGTGTTTGTTTAGATTTAAGTTAGTTTATAAGTAGTGTGCCCATATAATCAGTCACTTCAGAAAGTGCACGTTAAATAGCTCAAAAAAAAAAGCTCAACCTTTAGAAACTAATTTAACCTTATGGATAGCAACACTTGCAATATTATTAAACCATGGTTTAGAGGACGTTCTTAAAATAAAAAAAATATTTTTTAACTCAATATTTACTGTAGAGACACTAAACTATTATAAATAACTTTTTTTGTGTGCAAAACTTGTAAATCTAACTAAAAACAACCTGAAAGGACACAGCTCTAATCACTTCAACACTTCCTGGTTAGCAAGAACAAAAACATACATGAGTAGTACAATCTCCTAGTCACCAGCATCTGGGATAGAATCTGGGTTAGTGAGCTATAATCACTTCAACACTTCCTGGTTAGCAAGAACAAAAACATACATGAGTAGTACAATCTCCTAGTCACCAGCATCTGGGATATAATCTGGGTTAGTAAGCTCTTATCACTTCAACACTTCCTGGTTAGCAAGAACAAAAACATACATGAGTAGTACAATCTCCTAGTCACCAGCATCTGGGATAGAATCTGGGTTAGTGAGCTATAATCACTTCAACACTTCCTGGTTAGCAAGAACAAAAACATACATGAGTAGTACAATCTCTAGTCACCAGCATCTGGGATAGAATCTGGGTTAGTGAGCTATAATCACTTCAACACTTCCTGGTTAGCAAGAACAAAAACATACATGAGTAGTACAATCTCCTAGTCACCAGCATCTGGGATATAATCTGGGTTAGTGAGCTCTAATCACTTCAACACTTCCTGGTTAGCAAGAACAAAAACATACATGAGTAGTACAATCTCCTAGTCACCAGCATCTGGGATAGAATCTGGGTTAGTAAGCTCTTATCACTTCAACACTTCCTGGTTAGCAAGAACAAAAACATACATGAGTAGTACAATCTCCTAGTCACCAGCATCTGGGATAGAATCTGGATTAGTGAGCTCTAATCACTTCAACACTTCCTGGTTAGCAAGAACAAAAACATACATGAGTAGTACAATCTCATAGTCACCAGCATCTGGGATAGAATCTGGGTTAGTGAGCTCTAATCACTTCAACACTTCCTGTTAGCAAGAACAAAAACATACATGAGTAGTACAATCTCTAGTCACCAGCACCTGGGATAGAATCTGGGTTAGTCAGCTCTAATTCGCAAATATTTGTTTCAATTACAGCTTCATGAATCCAAATGTTCAATCGTGTAGGCGAGTAAAGTGAAAACTAAACATTGGAACATTATTTGTATGGAAAATTACGTTTTTCTCCGGACACTGTGAAATCTAGTAAAAATTAGCTTTGTCTTTGTGAATGGCCCTTGAAACCAATGTCCTGTAAGCCCACTGTCCTGGATAGGAGTTTTAAACACAGTTCACAGTCTCTCTCTCTCTCTCTCTTCTCTCTCTCTCTCTTCTCTCTCTCTCTCTCCCAAGGAATCAACCCCTCAGAGAATATCATATAATATGATCAATTCACAATAGTTTTGGTATTTTCTGATAGTCAAAAGTGACTTAAAATAAACCAGTAACTTATTCATCCGTTTATTCAAGTTTAGCCCCTAAAAGTTGAAGTAATTTTACATCACTTATCAAAGTGACCAAACATATTTGCGAAACTGTTGATTACGTAAGTGCTCTAAGTAACTTTCCATGGTCAGAAAAGGCCAAAGTTATCTTGAACTAACTATCCTTTATAGTTAAAGACTAGGGTGGTATGTAAGAACGTTAGTGAATGATTAGTGACCTATAGTGTAATACCGAACAACTAGAAACTCCTAGGGGAAGTATGCAAGAACGTCACTAAGTGGATGCTGAGTGGACACTAGCGTAGGTTTTCTTGCGTCGTCATAAGTTAAAAGGTGGAGCGAGAGTGTAATCGGGACTACACTATCGGTCCAATAAGCATTCACTAAAGTTATTGCATACCGCCCCACTGTCAATGTTTTATATGGCTCAATTTATATCTCGGGATTGAACCAGATGTTCACTATTGAGGCAAATTTCTTCTGTGAAAATCTTTCATATGTTTTAAATACAGGAGCTAAATGCGCCGTCTACTTGAAGGGACACATCCTCACATCGCGGTATTCCTTAGATAAATGGAAGTTCTGAATCTTTTAAACCTGTAACCACTAAAAATCCTTAATTATCTAAGTATGCTCTTTTGTGATTCCGTTAAAAATGACTTTATTTTTTGAGGGAGACCAGATATATGTTTCTAACAATTTCTTAGATGTCATAACTACGACATTTAGCTTTAAAGTCCTCTAAGATGAGCTAATTTTACTTTTTCATACATTAAAATAAATGTTTGCAACCTAAAATTTAAGATTTAAATTCTAACTAGACATGTTTATACCTTTAAACTCCCATTTTGCTGTGGACCATATTTTGAAATAACAAACATATCTTAAATAACGAGGGATATTTGTATATCTGCGACGCGTCTCAGCGCTCCTGCAGGTGGCCTCCTTATAAAACTGAATGTTGGAATAAAGTTGGGGTGTGCATATCAGTCCTAGTGCTAGGGTGGTTTATTGTTAAGTGTTTTTGTCCTAAGTTAAGTTAGTTTCCATATCATGCTGCTGATACAATCTTGTGTTGATAGTTAGGCCTCCACTTAAGTTTGATAGAAACGGTCGGTTAGTATGCCTGACCCGTGTTTACAGCCCCGATCAAATGTTTTACCTTTCATCCAGATACATTCTTGGAGCTATTCTCATTCACCTACACTCATAATAATTTTCCATTCAGCTTAATGGCTAGCTATATTATTTTTGATACGGATTCAAAGCCACGTTGTGGAGAGTAATAACATTACCGGTGATTGGTTAGGTTCAAATTCCCTCAAAATTAAACAAAGACGCGTGTTTCAGCTGTTGGAAGAGATCATCAGCACAGGCACCATCATGAAGTATAGGCACCTTGGCCGGTCCCTTGACATCATCGAGGTGATCAATGGATCACAGGAAGCGATGAACAGGGAAGTAGTCCGCAACTTCCTAGATGATGAGCAGGTGATGATGCAGGTACTCGGAGACAACTTTGACACGAGCATCTACCCAACCCGTGGAGAATTCCTGAAAGCGCTCTTGGAACGCTGTATGATGTCTCCCATGGTCCAGCAAAACCCCGAGCTCTACGGCTTCATACAGTACTTCGCTGAGATCACACCCATGGACGGATATGGTGCTCAGCCGACCAACTTCTCTGGCAGTACCATCTCGCAGAAAAGAAACCTAGATTTGAACGGGGCGTTCCTCGCCCTGGACACCGATGCCATCAGGCAGGCATCCATGATGAAGGTGCTGCATGACGTGAAAACTTTCGTCGCTAAAGGAATGTTGCCCCAAGTCCACATGAAGGACTTTGATGTGTTCAAGTACAATAGTCGGGGGGAGGTCCTTATGGCACTGTTCGATCACTGGATCAACCTGAATTCCGACCCCCCCATCCCAGATGAGGTGAAGGCTGGTATGAGTAGCTTGAAAAACATGATCAGGCTTGACGGCGAAGGACATTATTCGGCCTTCACCGTCACTCAAGAATGACAACTGTCGCTGTTAGGACACGTCAAGGGATACCGTCTCCCAACTAACCAAGAACAAACACAAACATACCTATCTCCTTACCACACCTGACACCTACCTCATTAAATGTAAATGGCATAAGTAAGAGAAAGGTGTAGCAAAGTAATAACTACGATATTTCTACCACTACTGCTAGAAACTATGTCGTCTTCATTATTTGCAACTATTCCTCTCTTTGTACCCATCTTTACCAATTTGTTTACTTACCCGATGTTCACATATTTGCGACTTATCACTTTCACGCGCCCCCACAAAGTACCCGACTATCTGGAAAGAAAAGGAAAATATTGTTCACAACCTTACAAAGGTAAAAAAAAAAACACTGTATTTACATATAAATTTACAATAGAAAATTTACTGAATATTTATAACTTTACTTTCCTGAATGTGGTTTGTGAAGGGGTTATGGTAGAACTCAACAAAGAGGATAGTGTGCGTACATCTTTACATTGGAAAGTGGTTAAGGTCTAACACTGAGAAGAGTGTATGCAGAATGGAGGAGAGTAGGAGACAGTGATTAAAAAGGTATATAGGGGATATTATATCTGTAGGGCTGTTATAATACAAATAGGTTAGGGCAAGGATGTATCAAGTACATCTTAATTCAAAAGTGTACTATATACGTCTTGTTCTAGCTTTTTTCTATGATAGGAGGGATGTGTTTGTTTATCTCTGGGATAGGGTACAATTCAACACCATATAAATAACTGCTCATTAGATGGTAAGAAAATAAAAGGGTTAAGACTAAATCTTCACCCAACATAATTTGCATAAATATTAGCTTAAAATTGTACATTAAAATACATATTGGTTTCCTGCCATCTAGTTCCATTCTGGGACAAATAAGCACTCGCTCCAGAGTTTATAAGAACATTTCACCGCTTTGGAATGCGAAATACGAACTCAAGAATACCGCTCGCTTCTCAGGAGTATAAATAGGCCACAGGCCACATTTTATGGATGCTAATATTGTTATCTTCACCTTAATTTATATAGTCCCTCAAAACCAACAATATTGCAGTTTTCAAACATTTATTTACTCCTTTAACTTTCCTTCTGTTAACTTGAGGTGGTAATACTAGACTAACCAATTTTAATCTAATTTATAAATGGCAAATAATTTTTGCCAAACAACATTTTTCTCTAGTTAGTAAATGCAACGGAAAATTACGTAATAAATACATATATTTTCATCTGGGCCTACGTTATTTTACTCTTCCTGATCATTCCCTTCCCAAAGTATTATCAAGTAATTGTGTAATGTTTTACCAGGATCAAAAGCCCAGGACCTAAAACGCCTGAGATTTTACTTGAGCAAAGTCTGAAACTTTCGTGCTTTAGCTTTTTAACCTCACCAGGACACGAACCAACGTATTTATCATAGCACAGCTTAAAAAACACCCACTCCTGGCAGGAGTGTATCGGTAGGCCATGACTGCACTTGACATACATTCATGGATACCCCTGAGGCTATGTTTCAGTGTAAGCTGAAGTGATGAGGTGAAGCACCTATATCTTTATTAGTGGTAAATATAATCCCGAGGCCATTTCAGTCATATTTCCTATGGTTATGTGGCTATTCAACTCATTTTAAATATTAGCTTGTATTTTCTACTGACGTGAGCACAATGTTTCTAGATTATAAGACAACAGCTGAGCCTCTAGTTTTGATATATCTAAGTTTATAAAACTATCCTCTTCACACTATTTGTGTGGATTACAAAGCTATCAACAATCACTATTCAATAAATAAATGCTTATAAAGCTTGGGCTAGGGAACTGTTTATAAACAACACCAAGAAACAGCAAACGGGAGGTTTTACATTTAGCCATCGTATGTGTTCACAAATGATGTATTCTGGGGACCCTCAAACTTACTCACGGGAACTTTTGATTAAAATTTAATGTAAATAATCATTTAGAATTAAATAGATACTGTAGCTTAGTTTTGGTTTAAAGTAGTTGCGGGGGTGAAAATCCAGCCATCCCACTGGGATATCTCCCGGTGTCCCAGTCCACCCTTATCCTGACGATATTCTCAACGCTCCACTGTAATGTATCTGTGTTCAGAGTCACAAGAGCAGTCCGGCATCGCCTAATTTACTATGATGAGGTAGGAATGAGGAGAGTATAACATAAACTGTACCAACATTTTCATGGAAGAAGAGTGGCAATCAATTCAAGGGGGGAAACCTCAGTACACCTGACCAGATTCGTCGTCACCGACAAACCAGATACGATCATACTGTCGCGTTTGTAGTTGTGGCAATGGGATAGCTCGTATGTCGACTGATCTCATGTTATGAGTGTTGGATTCTAGGCAATGCCGAAAATATTTATTTGGGAAATTAGTTTTCCCTTATTCACTAAGGGATAAATTAATGGAATGTAATATGTTAGTTGAAGTAATTTGAAGAAATGGATGTCATTATCTAATATTGCTTGAGATAATGCCTATACTGAGATAAACAAGGTAGTAGGGTTCCTATATAGTGATTATAATCATATGCTATATATTGATACAAACTACAATATATTACATGAATACAAACAAAAAGTTTTGTTCCCTCAATAAAAGCAATATTACTGGGACTTAAGTATTAGAACTAGTCTCACATTGAATAAGGAACGATAGGATGGAGATCAAAGTTCTTGTCTCCGAATTAGGAACGATAGGACACAGGGCAGAGGCCTTGTCTCTGAATTAGGTACGTTAGTACACATAGCAGAGTCCTTGTCTCAGAATTAAGAACGTTAGTACACATAGCAGAGTCCTTGTCTCAGAATTAAGAACGTTAGTACACATAGCAGAGTAGTCCTTGTCTCTGAATTAAGTACGTTATTACACATAGCAGAGTAGTCCTTGTCTCTGAATTAAGAACGTTATTACACATAGCAGAGTAGTCCTTGTCTCTGAATTAAGAACGTTATTACACATAGCAGAGTAGTCCTTGTCTCTGAATTAAGAACGTTATTACACATAGCAGAGTAGTCCTTGTCTCTGAATTAAGAACGTTATTACACATAGCAGAGTAGTCCTTGTCTCTGAATTAAGAACGTTATTACACATAGCAGAGTAGTCCTTGTCTCTGAATTAAGAACGTTAGTATACATAACAGAGTAGTCCTTGTCTCTGAATTAAGTACGTTATTACACATAGCAGAGTAGTCCTTGTCTCTGAATTAAGTACGTTATTACACATAGCAGAGTAGTCCTTGTCTCTGAATTAAGAACGTTATTACACATAGCAGAGTAGTCCTTGTCTCTGAATTAAGAACGTTAGTATACATAACAGAGTAGTCCTTGTCTCTGAATTAAGTACGTTATTACACATAGCAGAGTAGTCCTTGTCTCTGAATTAAGAACGTTATTACACATAGCAGAGTAGTCCTTGTCTCTGAATTAAGAACGTTATTACACATAGCAGAGTAGTCCTTGTCTCTGAATTAAGAACGTTATTACACATAGCAGAGTAGTCCTTGTCTCTGAATTAAGAACGTTAGTACACATAGCAGAGTAGTCCTTGTCTCTGAATTAAGAACGTTATTACACATAGCAGAGTAGTCCTTGTCTCTGAATTAAGAACGTTATTACACATAGCAGAGTAGTCCTTGTCTCTGAATTAAGAACGTTATTACACATAGCAGAGTAGTCCTTGTCTCTGAATTAAGAACGTTATTACACATAGCAGAGTAGTCCTTGTCTCTGAATTAAGAACGTTAGTATACATAACAGAGTAGTCCTTGTCTCTGAATTAAGTACGTTATTACACATAGCAGAGTAGTCCTTGTCTCTGAATTAAGAAAGATAGAACACAGAGCACAGTCCTTCAATAACAGTGCTAGGAGACTTATCATTGCTCTTGACTTGTTTGGAAGTAGCAATGAGAATATTTGATTAATTAAATTAAATATTTTATAAATTAAATAACTACATTTTAATACACATTACATGTTAAAAGCTAAAAAATTAATGTTTAAAATATTCAAATGATTAAATTTAATAAACTTGTGGTAAAGATTAATATTTTACTAGATACAGTACAGAAAACGTGGTGATATCTGACATTTAGTTTCTATACGGGCAAATAAAATAAAACTGAAGGTGTTACTTTGGAGATAATAAAAAGTAAGGATATATATAATACTTAACTATAAATGTGTCTTATTATTTTACATAGCCTTACTACATCAGATTAATAGTAGTAGGTTTTGTATAAATCCGTTTTAAAAATATTATTATTGTTATTATTATTATTATTATTATTATTATTATTATTATTATTATTATTATTATTATTATTAGCACCCCTCTTACTACCCGTTCGGGTTATACGCACTTACGCTAATGTGCAATGGTAGGGTGATTGTGAGATGAAATGGAGGACCTACAGTTTAACGTGGAATCCGAACCACGGTGGAGGCCTGGCATTCCTCACATTCACAAGTTGTGATTAATACAAGTCTTGTCAGAGGTGAAGGAAGGGTTTGGCATTCAGATAAATCTGTGCCGGGACCGAGGATTTTAAAAATAAATGGCACAGAACTCCACAAGGACTTTCTCACTCCATTGTTTAAAAATTGATATATTTACTCAAAACTCATAATATATGTGAAACGAAATAATATAAACTAGCACATCCAGGCAAAAATTGCGTCATACTTACGTTAAACATTTTTTGACTCCCGGATTTAAATTTTATTATTTTATTTTTATAGAATTAAAGTCCTCGATAGTATATTTGGACAAAAAAAAATCGATACTGGGTCCACAAGGGTCAATACCTCGTATTAAAGTTTCGACTTCCGGTTAAAAATTTTGACATTTTATTAGGGGTTGCACATCTTATGGTTATCGCATTTTTATTAAATTCCTCATTTATAAATTAAAACCAATAAATAAGGTAAATATTGACTATTGAGTCTAAAATGATAGAGATAGATCATTGCTGTACAAATATTTCCCTTAAGAAGTTAAAGGAAAAAGAACATAAACTTTTCGAGAGACTTGCTTATCTACTTACTCTATGGCATTAGAGAATTATTGCGTTAAAACCTAAGTAGTATCTCTGTAAACTAAAGCCCACAAAATTGTATCAATATATATGCCATTATCTCCGAAACTATTGGTTTTATAAAGATATATATTTCAAATAAAAGTTTTTTATTTTTAATAGTACTACAATTTCGCCATGATAAGTTATTTAGTATCTTAAATAGTTGCGGAGATAAGGAAATTTTCGCTTCTGTAAAGTACCCTAAAAGTAATTTTCAAACGAAAATGAAAATAGCAATTTTGTTTATAATCTTAATCAACGCTTTGATACGAATTTAAATCAAAATCTTTTGAGAAAACTGATTTCTTCTCTTTTCGCCCTTTATTAAACTACTCTTAATTTTAGGGTTAAACAGACACACACAGACAGACGGTATTGCATATATATCTGCGTTTAGCTTGAAAATTATTGGTTTTATAAGAATATGTTTCAAATAGAATATTTGTATTATAAATAGACCTGCATATTGACAATGATAAGTAATTCCATATCTCAAATAGTTTCGGAAATATGATAAAAAATTAGAATTTACGCATCAGACCGGAACCCTTAAAGTCATTTTGCTGAAAAAATGAAAGCAGCCATTTTGTTTATAATATTGATCAATGCCTAGAAATAAAATTTAATCTAAATCATTGAAGCCGATTTTGAAAAAAAATATTTTTTTTTCTTTTTGCCCTTCAGTAAACTACCTTTAATTTCATGTCCAATTCCAAAAATTCCTTGGGACAACCCTTTGAAGACCCTAGATACCAAGTTTGAGCCGATCGGTAAAATAGTTTAGGCTCTGGGATGAGGTACATACATACAGACGGATAGACAGACAGACGGAAATTCAAAAACAACTTTTTCGGATTGGAGGGTCATGAAACGTTGAAATTCATCAAAATCTCTAGTTCGATTTTTTTTTACGATCACAATAATTTCTTTACCTGTAAGGTAGCGAGAAAGTAAAAAGAAAGAAATTTGTACCAAATATAAAATTTGTAAAAAATAAGGATATACAAAATACATAAGTTTAAATTTTAATGTGTTTTATCATTTTACAATGCCTCAATACAAATGAAAAGTGGCAAGGTTTACATAAATCCGTTAAAAACACAAAAAAAAAAGGTAAACTTTTTGTACCAAATATTAAACTAGTGATAGTATAAGATATCTTTCACAATATTATTGTGTCTTACGTGAAAGATAATATTGTGAAACATAAACTATTCAGATACTTTAACATACACGATGAAACTGTTATTAAATGGTGTTAGTAACTATTACAAAACCATTAGGATTTAATCTTAAGCCACGTATTCACTAGGGAACAATTATTTCGCAACATTGACCCGCAGTGTGGAATTTTCTTGCCGCGCGCGACGCTGCCCGACGTTGCTCGGGACAGTCTGCGACATTTTTACGTGACCCGCGCCATGTTGCTTGTTCTCGAACAGTGGGCCGCAACAGTCCCTCGTAATTTGTTGCAGAGTGAAGGCAGTGTATTTCGTGTTCCACAACAATGTCAGTAGTGTGTTCCAATGACATCGTCTTACAGCTGATTGATTTATATCAGAGCTATCAGTTATCATGGGATACTTCTAACCAAGATTATAAAACAAATTTTAAAAAAGATCCATGGGGAAGATATTGCAAAAATCTTAAAGATACCAAGAAAGAAAGCTGAGAATAAAATGCATACACTTCGCTTTCAATCTATTTGAGAGAGAATAAAGATGTACTCATCAAAAACAACGGGTCAGTGAAACAAATTATTTTACAAAAGTGCTTGGTTTGCATATGAGCCATTGACATTTTTACTAAAGGGAGCATACCTGGTCTGGTATTCCACACATTCACAAGTTGTGATTAGTACACGTCTTTTCAGAGGTGAAGGAAGGGTTTGGCAATCAGTTAAATCTATGCCAGGACCGAGGATTGATCCTAGGCTCCCAGTACAGAAGTCTGACACCTTACCTCTAGACCGCCAGGCCACCCTTGAATTTTATTCGTGGTACGGAAGGTTATCTGGTTATCTTTTGTCGGATTTCTTTTGACTGCATAGTCAAATCTTGTGCAGTGATTTTGAGATGAGTTTACCGGAATTATTAAACATCGATGATTTAATATCTAAATTGGAATAGCGACCGGTAATTTGGAATTCATCAGTGGATGATTACTCAAACCGGATAGTAAGAGGACGGCTGGGTAAGGCATCATCATGAGATTTGTTCCGGACTTTGATGAAAAGACGCAGGAGGAAAAGAATACACTTGGTAAGAAAAGTTGTAAAAATAAATATTTATAACGATACGGTTTATTGAGATATAATTGGTATTTATAGCCCCGTGATCGAGCGCAAATTATTACGTTACTGTTTGTTTGACCCCGCGATTGGGCGTCAATTGATTACGTTACGGTATTTATCAATCTAAAAAGAGAACCTCGTCCTCCGAATCCATAATCACAACTGACCTATTTTTTCGTTTACACTGGTGAGGTTGGTACTTATTTTTCTGCTACGGAGCGATAGTTGACCGGCGATTGTTGCCGGGCGATAGTTACCTCGTGTGAAAATGCTCTCGGGCAGATAGTCGGCTTACTCTAAGCCGAGTGGATAGATCACTTGGATCACTATTTATATTTTTACGTGCTGATGAACCATCTTTATCAAAGCTTGTCACGTATTGAAATAACAATGTAAGGACACATAGCAGACTTCTTGTCTCCTATTGAATTAACATGTAAGGACACATAGCAACTTATTGTCTCTATTGAATTAACAATGTAAGGACACTTAGCAGACTTATTGTCTCCTATTGAAGTAACAATGTAAGGACACATAGCAGACTTCTTGTCTCCTATTGAAGTAACAATGTAAGGACACATAGCAAACCCCTGGTCTCGTATTGAAGTATTAAAACTGGGGTACAGCAGAATCATTTGTTTTATAAAATAAGTTTCCTATTATCTAGCTCACTGGACAAAAGCGTATTTAAAAACACTGTTAGCGAAAAAAGCATCACCCTTCCGCAACTCACAAAGGATTGAATCATGGCCACTTTGGTCAGAGTCGGAATCATTAACTCTTCAGTGGCTCACTCTCCACGAAAATGAGGCTACATTTTCTTTAAAGTCTACCTTTCTCAATCCTAGCTCATTAGCGTAGTTAAAATTCGTACTGTTTGGATGTATATTAAGACACGGTGTGTGTGTATCTAAACATAAGGTTCAAAATCTGTAGCAAATGGTAAATTCGATTAAATTGAATAAATTACTTTAAATACGTTCCTTGAGATAAATTGGAGGCTCCTCAAAAAAGTTTACTGTCCAAACAATTTGTTTTATTTGTTTGCAGCACATAGTGATCAGTAAACGAAAGGTTGAACACCTTAATTTCATTCGTTAGCGCGTACGCCTACTGAACTAATGTTCCCGGGCTTGAGCTCCGGTATGAACGAGAAACATATCATTGGGGATATATGGCTCACTCTTTACAGTGATGAAAGGATGCTGGATAATGTATCTCCTATGATTATTATATTGTGCATGTGTTAATAAAATCATTCGGTTCTGAAAGTGCGCGTTAACTATCCCAAATAATTAAAGTAAATTACTTGATCTAATGGGCGTGAAGGTTGAGAAAGTAATCAAGAGAACTTGTAATAGAATTCCTCTGATGAGAGGATGGAAAACAACTTTTTAACCAGTTTAGACTCAAACTCCTGGAGACCAGTGTTAATCACGCCAGTGAACATATTGTTCCTATCACCCACTACACTGAATATCACCTCTGAGGTAACAGCAGGTTTATGGAGAAAATATTTATCTTAGCTCTCTCTCTCGGTTAACTATTGTCAAATCTCCTCGCTTTCAGTTATGTCGGAGTAGAGGTAGGAGTGAACTACTGGCGTGGGTCAGAAAGGAGCTACTGGCAACATAGACAAACCAGCGTTGCAAAATTTGTCTTAAGTTATATTCAAGGTATGTTTGACCAACGAAAACAAGAGAATGTCAACGCTGTTTCCCAATAGTATTCTTAGCACCGCGTCTTATTACCCGTTCGGGTTATACGCTTTCCCAATAGTGGCCACGCAGTTCCCTCAGAGATGATATCCAGTGTATAACATTTGTAAAAGTACCCACTTTCATCTTGCACTGCCAGGGGTTTGATGGTCCACTATTTGCGGATATAAATCCAGTGGATATTATTCAGGTGTTTATTTTTGGTTGGCTGTTGTTTTTAAGTGTCGAAATTTATACAATTTCGAGTTGATACTTTTCTAGATATTTAGGCCTATACCTGATATAATCGTTTAAACAAAAATCCCATACTGTACTAATTTCTACGTTTTATTTTAAAATAACCAACATGTAATTTCAATCTGGAATCGTTACAATCCAAAGTTGATACTTTTCAGTCGTCTAATTTGCTGGAACCTTGTCAAACTTACTGAGCACGTAATATACACCCAGAGGCAATAAGACACGCATTCAAATTAACACTCTCACCATTCTGCTTGTCAGGACACACGTTAGTTAATATATCAGGTTTCATTTGGCAATTTAAAAACCATTCGACACCCGTTTTAAAGCAAGTTTACTTTAATTCAACGCGTTTAGGCTATTATTATTATTATTCCAATTCAAATTACTTTCAACTATTTAAGTACCAAACTAGATATTTTTTTCTTTATCACGTTTTCTTACGTTAATAAATTCCGGGAGAAATACACTATCAATATACGTACGTGTGTTTGAATCGCGCTAGCTTACACGTCGGTAATTATGTTTAGAGACCTGTATTGTGTTCCGATAAATCTTAAGTAGAGAAGGGTTTCAGCGACGCGTGTGTGGAAGATAAGAAGGTTTTTCTTTCCGATCTGCTGGTCAGCCAAACAACTTCCTTGCTGGTTCTGGTGTCCTGATACATCGCAAGAGATGGCTGGGATTTTCAAGATTAGCGCAGTAGTACTCGGGGTCATCCTGACTTGGGACTTTATAAACGTGAGTACACACCACTTATGCCAACAAATTCAACCTAATGTCGCATTTACTCTCTTAGCTAATTATTAAGCTTAGGGTAAAATATATTAATTTTTACATTATGAACAGATTTGATTTCCAACTTAATTAATTCCATGCACTCTTTTTGGTAAGTTAGTGTAGTGTGCCAGTTCCTTTTATATAAATTAGCTTTATGTTATTTTTATAGTGATTTTTCTAGTGTACAACGTCTAAACTAAAAAGCTTATTTCAGCAACACGACTTACAAGCTAAAACTCAACGATGTTTTGATAGCACAAGACATTACTACTGTAAGACTAACATAGTTACAAAAGCTACTTACTATAGGCATATCATTGTAGTCTGCACTATGCAGCTCTCATTTTTAATCAATACCAATAATATAATAAATACTAATAATGTGGTAATGTTAGCAATGTGAGCAAAAAAAATGTATTATTTTTTTAAAGCCTTCTAATCGTATTTTTCAGGGATTGTATTTAGGCCACTACTCTATAATAGATTACACCTTTACACAAACAACACTTCAGGCACTGCCCGCTAAAGTCCCTAATTAATACTTGTGATCGGTAAAGAAGACGGGGTAATTTTTCTGAGTCATTGTCATACTTCAATGTAAAATAAAATTGGTGGTTGTCGTTTTTCATATAAACGAAATATATTAAATTTTTAAAGTGAATAATTCAACTCATCCTGATCTGTTCTAAATCAAAATCAAAACGATGATGTATTCAACAATCTTTAAAAGTTTTTTTTTTTTTTTTTTTTGTTATTTGGAATACTACGTCAAATTACACTAGACACTAAACCATTTGGAAAAAATTAACCTCAGTAGACCCGACTGGGATTTGAACTCTGATTTTACTGTCTTCAGAAGGCTAGCCAGTCTAACACGAGAGTGACGGCTTAGACCCGAGGTCGACCACATTTTTGGGGTCCGATCGACTTACAAACCTATCAAAGGTCCCACGATCACCTATAGTTTCTTTTCTATAGTTTTGATTCTTTTATTTCTTACAGTTTATTCCTTAAATTCATTCTTTCCTCAATACATATTTCCCTTTCTATCTAGAAAGAAAATATAGACTAAATAGAATGTGTTTTCTTATAAATTTGATGTATAGTAAATATATAACTATTATGAAACATAAGAAACGGCGATACTTCTGGATACTGACTAGTCGCTAGTGGCAATGGGTTTTCAGTTCAACATCCTTTTGGATTTGGATGTTTTTATTTCCAAATGAGCCAGAATAGAGATGATTAGAGACAGAATTAGCTTCCTGAGATTTATTTTCAACACCACAAGGAGAAATTAGTTCAAAATAAGTATTGCAATTGGTTCTAGTCTTCCAAACTTTGTGAATCTTCAAGCAAACTCGGCTCTCAGGTGATAGATGATTTTTAGTAGTGTTTCCGGCAAAGTTTTCGTAATCAAATTAAATAAACACCCTTTTAAAGGAAGTAAATAGTTTAAAATTTCTATTATAAAAATTGGTTCACCATAATGTCATTTTTCCTGAAAAGTGGTTAAACCCTAAAAATCATTTTTATGGTTTGTGTTTTTACCTTGCAGTTCCAAATTTTGTCCATTCATCCATAATATAAAGAACGAATGTAAAATATATTAGTGATCCTGGATCCTCCAGTTTTAGGAAGTAGATCATATCCATTTCTTTTGTATAATAGGTATTTTATTTGAGGAAGCAGCTCTTTGAATCGCTGAAGGACTTTGCCTTTATTTAGCAGACAAACATCCCCGTGAAGAAGTTTCTCTCCAAACTAACGGTCCATTTCTCCTGTAAGCTCTCTGAACAATCTCTATTTATAATACCTGGGTGATGATAACAATTTAAAACCTTCATGGCGTAAGAATTTTCTACAAAGAGTTTGAGCGTGAATTGTAGATTGAAATTCCAGAAATGATGGAAACTGTTATTCTGTTTGACATAGTGAAAGAAAGCCCTTATAAATAAATGCCTGTCAATTCACGAGCACATCTATAGCTATGCTGGTTAATTTTTTAATAGGCAAAACTTCCTCAAGCATGTTATTCTTGAATTTGGTATTAATATATTATGCTCATTAATTGTTCCAATTATTTGTATGGTTTTGAAAAATTACTCTTTACTTGAAAAATTGTTGAAGGTCAGTTCAAAAAAATCTTATTTGAAATGTGCCACCAATAGCATTTGGTTTATGTATATGTAAAAATTTTAAGTAGGAAAAGGCTTCATTCAACATCTGCCTAAGTTATTTGATTAACTCTATGGCCATGAGCTTGAATAGACGTGTCACAGTGCACGCTTATAATTGGACAATTAAATATCAGTATTTTTTTTTCTTTATTTTGAATTTAGCATTTTCAGTAAAGCCTTCATTCATGAACTCACCATTGAGGAAAGGTCTTTTTATTCTTATCCAGCATGTGCGAAACTTTGAACGAAGCTACGGCAGCAGAAAACTACTCAATTAATTTTGACAAGGACTGCCTAGAAAAAGGGGTAGGTTCATTGCGCTGAATTTTTTAACAAAGTTAAAACTTCATAAAACAGCTTAGACCTTTTGTCAATGTCAGAGTGTAAGCCTGCACTTGCATATTTATAATTTACATCTCTCCCGCTTTCATTTTTCTTTTCTTATTAGACATATCGCCACTAAGATGGGAACAAACTAATATTACTAATTATCACCGATAAAAGTTATTTTGGTCACTCTCAAAAATTATGTAAAAGAATTTGATATATTTTCAAGTTTAGAAGACCCAAAGATGTACTACGAAGTGGTTTTCTTACACGATCGACTGGTTGCCGACCCCTTCTTTAGACCATGCGGTCACAATTCATATAGTTGCATAGTAAGCCCCTATTAATATTACATGTATTAATAAAGTAAAAACAAGCTGTCCAATTGGTTCGAAGACGTTCTCAGGTTTAAATCAGTGGTGGCGAAGGTGGCAAAATGCCGCAGGTCCACGACGCAGGCCTGCCCGCCAAAATTAATTCGGTAAGAGATCAAAGTGTTGTTTTTGTTTCTTAGAAATCTTACTATTCAATAAAAAAAATTACTCAATAGTCACTTTGATCTGCACAATTTCATGCTCTACAAAAAAAGCTCTTCACATATTTTTCTGTAAAATCAATATTTAACAAGATATAAGAAAAAACTTGGAGGAAATTATAGACAATTTCGCATAGATCTAAACAGGAATTAGTTTTAAATGTCGATGTTTGTTTAGCCTCTGTAGGTTTTTAATGATTATATTGTTTATAGTTTTGTTTGTAATATTTATTAATGTAGTCTTATTCACTTCTCATCAATTATTTTACATTATATTGTTAGTTTCCACCTTTCGGTAGTAATTTTATTAGACAAAATAAATACCTGTATTACAAAATTTATAAAAGAATACCAATAATAAATGCCATTGTAATTTATTATAATCTACAATCACACATAAGATTAATTTTTAGGGGCAAGGGAGTCTTTCTTTTTTGGGAGGGGGGGCCACCTTTAAAGTTTTGCCACGGGCCCATTGCTGCCTAGTTACGCCTCTGGTTTCAACCTGAATGCTGGAGCCCATTCTTGTTTGTGGTGGATCTAGGCATTAAACCCATTGGTACAAAATGTTGGCTCCTTTGTAACGGATGAAAACAAATAGGGCCTAAGTGATTTGAAGTGTTAATATTGGATTTACATTAATTGTAATAAAAGTTATTTGCATGAAAGTATATAGGATCTTTACTAGAACATACAAATAAATAGCTATATGATATAGTTGTAAATTCTAATTTAAATATGAAGGGTCCTTTAGAAAATAACATAATTTTTTGTGGCCAAAATTGATAACATTTTACTATTTTATTTGTGTTACTTTATAGGTATTGGTAAAATATATCAACAAAAACAGCTGCAGATCACATGACTTGACGTATGATTAGATTACGCGAAAGTAAATATAGCTGTCTTCCTATGAAAACTGGACTTTATATACTCTATTATATATTCTACTATAGCTTGGAATATTTTCATTAATCGACCATCGTACACTAATCTCAAATACATTTTTATTATGATAACGTTCAAAACGCTCGCATAGATAACTTACCCGTTTTGAACGAAATCGTTATCACCATTTTTGGACAATTTCAAATTTTCAGAAATAATTAATCACTAAACTACCATTAAATTAATTCCTCTCTGTAAAACAATTGTACAGTTTTATTAATCTTGTAAAATACTCTCTAGATACCACTTTTGAACACAATCACTAGAATTATTTTCAAAAATATTTTCGAATTAAAAATAATCACTATTACTAAGCTGCCTTTAATTTTAGGCCTAGAATAAAAATCATGATTCGGCCTTGAGGTATGACAATACAACATCTAACTATCAAGTTTGAACAAAATTCATCAAACTGTTTTGTTTGTAGCCCTATGAACAGACAAAGACAGATAGATTGACAGACAGATGAAGGGACAACCATAGTTCTAAAACCCATTTTTGATTTTGGATACACAGTTAAAATGTCAAGATCCATCATAACCACTAGGTCGAAAATTTTTACGATTACAATACTTTCTCTAGATGAAAAAAGTAATTTTGTTTTAAATCAGTAAAATATATAGTATACAACTATTTTTTTCCACAATATTTTCCTTTTTATGGTTCGATTGTACACAAAGGCGGAATTTCAGCATTTTGATTCATTGAGCCTGGGGAGGTGTCACGTGGCGAATCTTAACGAGTTTTATCGGAATGACACGAATGCATATCCGGGATCCCCAGAATTGAGCCCAAAGAGTCACCCTCCTCCCTCCCTGTCAGTGAATCGTTACTAGCCACGGCTCTAGTTAAAATATGAAAACTTAGTATTCCCTACATTCACAAAAAATATTACTACAGACACACAGACGACATAAGAAATTGTTTAGAGTCAAGCGTGAAAAACGCTTGTTGAATTATATTTAGTTTTTTTTTTTCCTCTAAATATTGGGGGTGTGGAGGGAAATGCCCCCAAATTCCGCCTATGATTGTACAAGAACACAAATGTTAAAGCGGCTCTTAAAGTTAGTTTATAAGTAGTTTTATGATGTATGATAATTGTGTTTAGAAAGATGCACCTTAGATAACAAAATAAAATACTTAAAGTATTCAAGACTACTAAATACTAACTACAAAATATTACAGACCTGAAAAACTCTTCCATAAATATTACAATATTTATTGCTTTTAATTTCCTATAAACACCCGCAATGTTTTCGTACTTATTTCTTTGGTGAAGTTCGACCTTGAAATAATAATGTCGACTATCGAGAAATAGCCAGCGAATTAGCTACTACGAAAATACAACGCGTTTTAAAACGATTATTGTTTTCATCCTTCTTTTGTAAATAATTAGTGTGGGCCCTCAAAATATTGAATCTTTTTCAGTAAATGTTTTTTACACGTAAAAATTAATTGTTCAGTTATATTTTGAAACATTACGGTGTATTTTTTAAAAATTATGCTCATTTCAATAGAATAAAGTTACCACTTCCCTCAAACGCATTTTTAAAATAAAACTGTTTCATTTTACTTTTATTTAAAAGACAAGGAAAACACCTCTCAATTTGCAAATATATACGTTTATATATATAAACTTCTGCTCATGCCTTTGTACTTAAATATAATATATATTTATAGAGAGAGTTTAAAATATCTGATAAATATAATTTGTTTGTTTGCAGGCGGGCTACGTCTCATATAAAATTCCCGGAGGTATCTCCCTTGGAATGGGTGGACATGCTGGGGGCATCTCCCATAGAATGGGCGGACATGCTGGGGGCATCTCTCATAGAATGGATGGACCCATGGGCGGCATCTCGCATAGAATGTCCGGACCTTCGGGAGGAATCTCACACAGAATGGGTGGTCTTGGTATGGGTGCACCTGGCATGGGTGCACCGTATGGTGCACCTGGCATGGGGGCACCTGGCATGGGGGCACCTGGCATGGGGGCACCTGGCATGGGGGCACCTGGTATGGGGGCACCTGGCATGGGTGCACCTGGAATGGGGGCACCTGGCATGGGTGCTTATCCAGTTGGTCCCCCCATAATGGGTGGATTTCCCCCTAATCCCGTTCATGACCTTGGCACGCAGGACGCCCCGCCCGCAGTACGACACTATTCCCAACTAGGACTCGCCCTGGACATCATGCCTCGACCCCAGAGCCAGCAGGAGGAGTTAGTACCAATTATACACAACTGCTGGCAGGGTTGTCTGAGTGGCTAGTCTAGCTGACACTTTGCCAGAGAGTCCGGGTGGAGGGGAATTTCTAGTTATATCTTCAGGCGAATGCTAGTGAATTCCTCAAATTCATCTTTATACAATATTTATCTCAGGTCAAAGAGTTATAGTGGTTGGTACCCAACTTTGCGTATCCTCTCTCCCTAGATTGGAAAGTTTGTCACAGATACCCACTACTGGCAATATTAACATTCCTGATCCTGTCCCCCTAGATCAGATAGTTTGTCACTGATACCCAATACTGGCATTAATCTTAGGAAAAAACCTTTTTTAAGGAACTGGCCTCCTATCACCTCTATTTATTAGCACATACTGGCAGTACTATATAGCAACAGCCCACGAAACTTAGGGTGGCGTGCAAGAACGTCACTAAGTGTGAGTGGATGCTTAGTGGCACGTTAGTGTAGTCCCGAGCACACTCACGGTCCACATGGCCTAAGATGACGTAAGCAAATCAACGCCACTAAGGGTCCACTCACACTAAGTGCCCACTTAGTGGCGTTCTTGCATACGGCCCTAGTTAACAGAATGCAAAGGTCATTTAAACTTTAAAGAACCTCATCAACATTTTTAAGAAGAGCGTGTGAAAAGTTACCCTTCGTTGATACTTTTTTTTTAATCCTTATTGTAGGCGAACAGGCTAGAAACTCCTTTGCTAGCCAGATAAATTGTGGTGTCTTGAACACTCATCCACGTTCATTTAAATATTGGAAGTAAAGTCAAATAATTTTCATGGAAAGGGCCATTTAGGAAACACGAATGTATTTTATTACTGCCCGAATTTATAACAATTTACTATATTATTGGTCTTATTTTATAGGTATTGATAATATATAACATAAGTGATAGCCGCAGATCACATAACCTGACGTATGAATGCGTGAATGTAGATCTAGTAACTTTTCTATCTGTCACATAAGGATATTCCTATGAAAATTTGACTATTCATGGACACTTAGGCATAACCATAATCAATAATTTATCATAATTATTATCAAAAACACATTTAAGTTAAGATACAGTTTCACTACAAAACAATCATATAATAAATACACTATTTAAAACATTAAAGGCATCTTCTCATTGAAGATTCAAATTGTTTCACTGCCAATTAACATGATGTCTTATGTGCCTTTTCTGGAAACTCAGGCGTTTCCGTCTATACAAACTTGTACTGCGTATATACGAGTATATTTAGTGCCACGTCTTAATACAATTCTGGTTGTACGCTTATGTACTAATTACGCTAATGGCTATAATGAAGGAAGTTTAAATTTAGAGTAAGTGTACCCGCATATGCGTAGAAAGAGAGAGAAAAAACCGTTTTGGAAAAAAAACTCACTACACCCGACCGAGATTCAAACCTTGATCTCCCAGTCATCGGCAGTTAGTATACTGTAAGAGTAGCGCCTTAAACCATCCGGCCACCGAGGTGGGCTACTGGGTATAGATAGGCCCTGTTCGCTCATTACGATGGCTTCATTGATCAGGGAACTATTCTTCGTTGTTAAACACGAATAACTTTGATGTTGTGCACCCACAAGAACAAGAATAGTTCACTATGGAGACATCTCTCAACTCAACATCGTCTTCCGCACTCGCTGGAATGGGAGAGAGTCCATCACGTCCTTGTAACACGTCGGTCGCTCCCAGCACTTCCAAATCAATAGGTGTAATTCGACGTCTGGTTCAATATCATTGATACCAAGAATATAGTGTACTATAATTATCTGCTCGAAAGTAAAGCGGAAAGTTTTTAGCTTAGGAACGCGTGTTGAGGCAAGTATGAAAGAGAGGGGGGCGGGAATGGATTCAGTAATTTCATTTTATCTTGTTATGTGGCCCTTTCCTTCGAGTCCGTAGACTTAGAGTAACACCTTGAAATCAAGGATTTTTGGCTTCACACAATCTACTTACAGAGTATTATAATTTTCTTATAACAAATAACTTTGCCAATATTTGCTAAATTAGTTTAGGATCATAAGTATGTATTAAAAAAATTACATTTCAATGTTTGATTATTTCACATCAGTCAGTATATACCCTCATTGGGGGAAACGCGGGCTAAAGAGTCAACTTTGCATGATCTGGTTTTTACGGTGACGGGGAGGTTGGGTTGTAATCGTATGAGGGTGGTTTATTATAAAAGTTTTACCCTCTTCCACTGTGCAAATACAAATACATGTCCTCTAAATCATAACTTTCCCGTAAAATACTAAATTCACTTTTAAGTTCAGGAAGTTCATGAACTGTACTATACCGCAATCAATTGCATTTTCAATAATTTCTTTAGTTAATTATCCTCGAGGTTCTTAGCAAATATTTGGATTGTAGACTTAGTTCTAATAATTTGGGCAATGTAGCGATTAATTATTTTTTCACAGCTAAATTTAACAGAAAATTCTTAAAACGCACTTGACTATAGATTGCTTTTTCCTAATATTGAGAGCGACTGTGATGAAGTGCAATTTTGATCACTTTACACATTTTATGATTAAGGAAATGAACTTTCTGTCTCAGGGCATTTTATTTATGAAGAGCGCTATTTTATTCATTTGATCATGCCCACATCATCTTCCCCTGGTTTAGATACCAAATGAGCATCTTGAGGGACTTCCTGAATGATACCCTTATGATGGCGGAAATTCTTGGCCCCGACTTTCGGGCCGAGATGTATTCGAGCCGAGGGAGTTCCTGCAGGGTCTACTTGACCAGTGTCTGCAGTCGCCTAAACTGCCTGGCCAAATCCGGGAGATAATTCAGTCCATCACTTATCGAGGAATTCCGACCAATGGCTTGGCCAGTACTCCTACCAACTTCAGCGGTGTACTTAGGTCAGAGAAGCGACACCTCGACCTCAACAGTGCCTTCCAGGTGGGTGAAAATTATTTCTACTGGATAATTAGGACTTAAACATTGCCTTATAGGTATTTGGATATTATTCCTAATGCATGGATGTATCATTGGTTTCATTGGGACATCAACAGTGCCTTCCAAGTATATGAATATTATTCCTACTTGGACATCAACATTACCTCCCAGGTATGTCATTATTATTCCTATTGGGTGAATATATCATTGAGACATCAACAGTGCCTCTAAGGTACGTGAATATTATTCCTACTGGATGAATGTACCATTGGGACATCAACCTTACCTCCCAGGTATTTAATATTATTCCTACTATATAAATGTATCATTTGGACATCAACAATATCTTCATGTTGTGTGGACATTATTCTTACTAAATGAAGGTATAATTTGAAGACCGAAATTCTATCCCGATTAACTTCACATGGGAAAATTTCCTACATTGTGGTGATACTATTATCCTTACTCATCCTGTTATTCTAGGTTTGGCAGTTCTTCTTTTATCGTAATTACAGGAACTATTTACTTTCTTCATCATTTTACTTCAGGCTTATATATTTTGTCACTGACATTCAACACTATTCACACTTATATTGCGACCTTAGGTTGGATAAATTTCCTCACTCCACGTTCACCCTATTCTTTCCCAATGTGGAAAATCATCCCCTAGTATACCTAGTTGGAGATGTGATCTTGTGTTTCCTTCCCTAGGCCCTGGACATGAAGAGGGTGAACGATGCCAACCTAGTGCATGCAGTCAATGACGTGAAGAGCTGGTTCGCGAGGGACCTCCAGTCCAAGGTGCATCTCACAGGTTTTGACGTGTTCAAGTACAACTCTCGTGGAGAGGTATTGAGGGCACTTCTGGAACATCTGGAGAGCTTCAACGGTCAACCGGAAATCCCGCAGGAGACCAAGGAGAACATAAGAAGTATCCTCCCGTTCATTATGACCACCGGAATCGGCAATGACTCAGCCTTTTCCGTCGACACCGCTTACTGAAGGCCGCTTGGGTCTTGTTTCTTTTTGCAATAGGGCTTAAACTTGATTCTCATGTTCGCCGAAAATAAAGAGCAGCAATGGTGCAACAATTCACACTACCATAATGTTTTGCAAAGCCAAATTGATACACCCAATTGCCAACACGTTTTGATGAATTGACATATCTATCATCAGTGTGTCGATTATTGTGTTAATGCTGATGGCGCCTAACATGATAAAGAATTAAAATTTAACTGTTGCACTGATTTCTCTTACAAGAATTGGTGTGGTGCAGGGTAGATTGAAAATATTTTACTTCAATGCCGAGTGGACCGCGCTGAAATCTTGTACGTAATAAGTTTAGAGTCGTAGGTGACAACGTTTATCTTCTGCTTTTGATTTTCGACGAACGTGCACTCTCTCATACACTATCTATCTATCTTTCTCACACTACACACACACACAACCACACAACATATGTATCTTCTCCATCTCTGGCACACACTTAAACTTGAAATCGAGCCAGACTTGAGGGCCATCTTACATCTTTTGATTTTGACATCACACTCGTGTGTATGTTGGCACCAAGCCATATCAAGGTGAACCGGAGTTTTTATATTTTGGCCGGTTTTTATAACAAAATATTTGTTTTGGTTCAAAATTAAATCAGAGCGTGTCTAATAATAAACAAGGTTTAGTTTAATTTTCTACTCACAATAATCTTAACAGGTTCTTGAATATTTTCCCCAAACATCACGTAATTTGAACAATAATTCTTTTTTAAATAAAGAAAAAAATTTTGTTTCAAATATTGTTATTCTCGTGGTATATTTTAAAACTATTGAGATTACCTTTGAAAAATAAAGTAAATATTGATACTTAAGCAATGTTTTGGGTTAGTTAGCAAAAAAAAAAAACACTATAAAAGCTGCAAAACATTACGTAACTCAACTCACTTTTCTTTCCAACTTACGTTAAAGGGCCATATTTCAGATCCTCTTTCGCTCTTACTAATCCTTTGCCTTTCGTATTCAATGTTCTATGTACCGAGGTCAAGGCCGTAGCCAGCCAATAATTTCAGGGGGGGTTTGGATGGCACGTCCCCCAATTGCTGGAAGCTAGAAAAAAAAATTCTAAATGATAAACAGTTCTAGAAGCTCTCTGAAGTGGTTTTTTTCATGGTAAAATAACTCATTAACTGCCGAAGGCTTGGAAAATGTTTAAATATTAAACCCTTTTTGAAGCTCTGTGAAGTTTTTTTATGGTAAAATAACCCCCAAAATGCCGAAGGCTAGGAAAATTTCTAAATATTTAACACCTCTAGAAGCTCTCTGAAGTGCTTTTTATGGTAACACAGCCCCCTAATTTGTATATGTATCTTAATTTAATATTGTTTGAACCATAAATAAAGCCATATATATTTTGTTCATAAAATTTCGCGGGGGGTTTGAACTCCCAAAACCCCTCCCTGGCTACGGCCTTGACCGAGGTACTTTGAGGAAGGCTTGACTTTCTAATATTAAAACGACGGAAGTTTGAATATTTAACCACTTTTCAATACAATATTTAATTACTACTATTACAAATTAGTGTTTCACATTGCGAAAATATCTATACTGTTAAATATTTTTTACGTGAAATCACGAAACACTTTTAATTTAGACATAATTTGTAAAAATAAATATTGCTTGTCGCCTTCTACCCAGAAAGGAGTAACTTGTCTTCTCTATCAGTGAATAAAAACATCACTTTACTTTAATTAAATTGCCTACTTCAACCGGCTTGATTGTTGTTCCTTCGCTCCGATATTATATGACTGGATACTATCCGAATAGGGAAATGAAAATAATCAAGAGAAAATTTGTACTTTGTTTTCAAAACTATGTAAAATACAATCAAAATAAAACCAACTTTGATCAAAGGGATTTTCTCAGTTTCCATGAGTTTTCTGATTAATTTTAAGTGAAATCATGTGTGTAAGCTAATTATGTACTTCACTGTACCATTTCATTGATGATGAGTCCAATAAACACATTCAAACAAACCATATTTGATGTAATATTATTTTATTTATCTTTAGTTGCACTTTCTTGTACACGCCCGGTGGTCACGTCGATTAAATGTCAGGCACATCCAGGGCTGTATTTAAGGAGGGGGTTACGGGATCAACCCCCCCCCCCCCCCCGAAAACATGTTAAAAAAATACCAGAAGTGAATAAGGTAGAAATAAAGTTTTAATAAAGAATAACTGTTAGTGTGCGCCTGTCCTATTGGAGGACATTGTGTGCAAGTATTTATTATGAAGGTCACAAGGTGTATTTCCACGCACCTTAAGGTGGGGTGCTAGTGAGCGCCAGTTTAGTGCATTAATTTTGCAGTTTTTATAGCATAAACATTTTTTGGCAAAAATAAATCAAATATTTCTTCTATAGAAACATAGAGTTTAGCTTTCTGCACGTGCTAATCTCAACAGTTCTTGAATATCTCTCATGAGCATAGCGGCATTTGGTGACAAACTTTTTAAATGCAGAGAAAAGTTGTCACTAAATTCCAGGACACTCTCGACAGATATTAAAGAACTGTTGAGATTAGCATGTGTGAAAACTAAACTCTATGTTTCTATAGAAGAAATATTTGATTTATTTTGGCCAAATAAATGTTTATGCTATAAAAACTTCGAAAATACTGCCCTAAACTCACGCTCACTAGCACCCATCTTAAGGTTGTTGGCAAGATTCTTGTTTAGTCCTTTTGGCATGTAAGTGTTAATGTTTTTGTCTGTTGACTTGAAGCCAGTTTTATGGTTTACTATTGAGTAAATTTTAAAATAATTTTGTTAAGTAGTTTTGTTTTATTTCACCTACTAGGCTGTAAAATATTAATTGGAAAGTAAAATTGTTTAATATCAGATCCTCAAAATTTTAAATGGCAAACACGACCATGATTTATTAAGCCAGGTTATATTGAACTGAACCAAATATAAGCTATATACAGGTGTGTTAGGGGGTTTTGATGAAACTTCCTATCACCCTTGAGTGGAGAGGAGGGAAATTAACTCTTTGAGTGTTTGGTGAGGTTTATTTATAGTGGTGGTTATTTATAGTATTTACAATAGGTCTTATGAATTATGCAAAACTAATATATTTAAGTTACTTTCAGTTGGTGACCTGGTGGTCTAGGGGTAAGGTGTCAGACTTCTGTGCTGAGGGTCCGGGGTTCAATCCTCGGTCCCGGCACAGATTTATCTGATTGCCAAACCCTTCCTTCACCTCTGACAAGATGTGTATTAATCACAACTTGTGAATGTGAGGAATGCCAGGCCTCTACCGTGGTTCGGATTCCACGTTAAACTGTAGGTCCTCCATTTCATCTCACAATCACCCTATCATTGCACATTAGCGTAAGTGCGTTTAACCCGAACGGGTAGTAAGACGCGGTGCTAATAATAATAAATATAGTTTAGATTTCTGCATTAATTTTCCCAGACTGATATTTATTTCAAAAGTAGTTTATGAATAAATAATTACTATTTTATTTATTTGAAGTGAGTTAAAAGCTATCTCAAAGATACATTCTATTAATGTAACAATAATATTACAAACTCACTAAAAAAATTTTTTTTTTGTAAAAATTAATTGAGGTTTTTTATTTTTAGAGCATTAAATAAATTATTCTGACTTTGCCCTGGACTTTATTTTAATATTGAGATTTAAACATACTGGCGTTCACAAGGGTAAAGGCGTCAGTCTCACATAGTCAGGTTGGATTGGTGTCTCAGTCTGCTCTCCAAGCAAGGGCGTGTTCATTTTTCTAAATTCTAACTAATTCTTAAATGTTTGTATGGCTCGGACGGGTAATAAGACATGGCACACAAAAATAAATCTTAGTCTAGGTCCAGTACATATTTGACTCTAGAATTTCTATTACATAGCTTCATATAGTTCATGCATGTCCAACCGTTCCCCGGCTAAGGGCCGCATAAGTTCTTGGGGAATTGGCCGGCGGCCATACATGAGATGTATAATAACTAATGCCCAAACATAATAAAACATGAACGATTAGTTTTATTTTTATTAGCACCGTACCTTGCTACCTGTTCAGGTTATACGCATATGTATTAATTACCCTAATGAGTTAAGGGTGAGGAAAGTTGAATTTAGATTAAGTGTACCCGCATTTGTGGGGAGGGAGAGTGGATTAAGAAAAACTACCCTCAGTACACCCGACTGAGACTCGAACCCTGATATCCCTGTTATCAGCAGTCTAGTATATTGCGAGAGTGATGCCTTAGAAAATGCGGCTACCGAATCACGTAATAATTATTTACGTTTGACAAATGCATGCATACATACATATATACATGCATAGGCTACATATATACATGCATACACACACACATACATATAATACATACCATACATACATACATACATACATACATACATACATACATACATACATACATACATACATACATACATACATACATACATACATACATACATACATACATACATACACACATACACACATACATACATACACATATATACACACACACAAGTAGGGCTCAAAAGTATACTTACGATTCTGGAAATTTCATGGAAATTAGCGAGCATTTACGTCAGTTCCAAAAGTCTAATTTGTTGTTTATTTCTGAATGTGGAAGTACTTTAATTTGAGCTAGCGGGCCGCACAGAGTGAACTTGGCGGCCACGGGTTGGAAACGCCTGTTAAAGTTCTTCCACCCGAAACAATGCTGCTCATCGTAGCAAGCTATGTCAGTAAAAAATAAAAGGACAAAGCCAATTAAACTTTTTTAATTTTTTTAGGGAGATTCCTACATTAAAAAATATAGGCCTTGTACACAGACAAGGAAACACTAAACACTCAGCCTTACGGGAGTATTGCTGTGCTCCTTGGTCAGTGGAGACAGCTAGTTGCGGTCCTCGGTGATAGCAGCACCTCCAAGTGAAACACTTCGAAATTGTTCGTTGTAAAGTCTACAGGCTGGAGAGTAGGTTCCCAAAGGTCGTGGTCCGAACACAACAGTTCATGTACCAGCAACACCCTACACCCCTCAACTCGCACCCTTACCCCCTTTAAATGAACAAACCATATCAGACAAGACTAGTCGACTGTATTTGATGATTGTTTACAACTAGACAACTTGCAAACATTCTCTTGCCGCTTGAACAAAAAAAGGGAACATTGTATTCTGCGTTTTATTGGTAATTTGCAGTCCAAGTGAGGGGACTGAATTGTATCCACTCGGAATGGTATCCATTCTGACAATTTTGTAATAAACTGCTTTTGTGAAAAACTGGAATTATATCCACAAAAACTGGAATTGTATCCACTCGTAATGGTATCCATTCCGACAGTTTTGTAATAAACTGCTTTTGTGAAAAAAAACTGGAATTGTATCCATTCAGACAGTTTTGAAATATACACCTTAAAAGAGAAAACTGGAATCATATCCACAAATGGCCGACATGAGGTTTAACAGAAGGAACGTTTAACGTAAAAGCTTTGGCACACTTCTGGTAGAGGGCAGCAGAATGGAATCTTCTTCACTTACTACTTGTATACTAGAGTGCAGCCAAATCAATATGTTAATTCAATCAAATTATTTAAATAAGTTTAAGTAATTATTTGAAATTCGTAGACTCCTATAAAGCTGCCAAGATTACATAGAATATTAAAAAGCATAGCGTTTTAGATTATTTCTGTGCTGCAGAAGTATTTTCTTAAACATGGAAGTATTCATTCACATTAAAGATTGCAGTGCATACTAGAACATTAATTTGTAACCTTATTTAACTTCTAAGATTTTTTTTTCAGTTCAATATATTTTAGAGCAAGTATCGACTTATATAATTTTAAATAGACAAATCTTCTATTTTATTTGCCACCAGACTTTAGCCACTATGTTAAAAAATTAATATTGAAAATCTAGCTTTAATTTATTCAATTCTAGTGAGAAATGAGACACTTTTGATGAATTCTGGCAAGAATTTTATTAATGTGAATTGGCAGCACTGCTTTGCTCACTTCCTATGCTCGTGAGCACTAGTTATGGGAAGAATCGAGTAACAGTAGTCGACTATACCATTTGTGTATCGTAATCGGTTGAACTCGATTCTTCCAGAAATACTCAAGTAAAAGTAGTTGGGCCCTGTTGTTCTTTTAGTTGCTCCTTTTCTTTATCTTCAGATATAATACACAATATTGATTGGTATGTTTAACGTGTTATTTTAATATAAAATCTTTCTTCCCATACAGTTCATTTTTCAGTCACACTCTTATCAGCGCATGATTTAGAACATTCAATCCCCATTTGACATTTTATCAATAATACATCTATGACCATATCGGGAATGGAACTCAGGACACCTAGCCTGGTTGCCACACACACTACTAATTGTAGTAGTGTTGAATTTATACTAGGTGATTCGTTAAGATTCGAGCCCCAACCTGATTACTAACGGTGACAGTATAACGAGTGTAATAGTCCTTAGACCGATCGACCCCCCAGTGAGGGTAACAGATTTATTCATTTGGAAGTAAATAAATGGTATGGTAGTGTATTTATTGTGGCTGCGCATAAAATATACTTTCACAAAATTAATATTGCCTCGGCAATTGCAGCACAACCGAGTCTATTGAACTATATGAACGAAGAAGTATATAATTAATTTTGATGTGAATGATAAGAGCTGACATAACTCTTCAGTGTTCAACGTCACAACTGTCTAAGTGTGACACGCTTTTTAAGACCGGGTACGGTGCCAGTTAAGACAAACACTCTGCAACTTAAAAACGCCACCATACATAAATTAATATGTTTCGCAAATAAACTTGAACTATTATTTTAATATAAAAAACATAATATAGGTAGACTCATTTAAAATCAAAATAAAAAAGTTTATTACTAGACAACTTTTTCATGTTTTCCTATAAATATTTTAAGAGGTATGAAAGTTATTTAATTGGTTCCAAATACCAGGTAAGATTTCGCAGGCGATGTTCACCACAATTATTACAATCACCATAAAATTACTGTCTTTCACACACTAGTGGAAATATACTTATGGCGTGATATTTATATGTAGACTTTTGAAGCTTGGGACAATGTTAATTTTCATAATTTGGGTGATAAAAGGTGGTTTAAGAATCAGTTTTTTAGTATATATTGCTTTCAGTAGATGCATCAGTGAATGTTGTATAATAAATAATGGGTGCTTATTTCTATAAATAATTGTGTTCATTCTTAAGCTACACAATTGCAACTCCACTGGTTATAAAAAGGATAGCGTTAACGGGAAAACTAATGAAATAGAAGAGACGTAAGTGTCCATAAGCGTATCTACTGCAATTTAAGAGTGAAACGACCTATTGGTATTTATTATTTGGTACATACATTTATAATGGTATTGTAGATATTAATGATATTTAGATATTTTAGTAACCATTCATCACATAAAATATAATATAGCCGGACATATATTAAAAATTCGCATAAAATTGTAAAGTATAACACAATGTCTTATCACGCAAGTATTAAGAGAAAGAGAAATGCCCAAAGGTTTCTATCTTTCTCGTACATTGTAAAACAGACGACAGCTCGAAAATTTCAGACAGAGACATCGAAATCAAATTGCTCATTGGCTGTTTTGATCTGTGTTAGGCTAGACTTATTAAACCTACTATTTTTCATCCTTAGCTTAAATTAAATAATTTGATCATTGCTAATTGTCGAGAAATGACATCTACAACTATGATCAAGCCATATTTTAAAATCTCTTAGCCATAAAATATATTGATAAATGATGACATCCATCACTAACATTTTGATGATTATGAAGAGGAAAATTTAATGTCAAATAGACTTACTTGTTTGGTTTCACTAAATTTCAGGCAAGTTAAATTATTTTTTAACTATATATTGTGAGATTGTTGACAGAAATCATTTAGCAAGCATATCTCACTTTTTATACCTATTTTATGCTTACTTATTCTACACATTTCCAGATTTTGACTCCTGATGAAGTTTTATTGTAGATATATCAAGTTGTTATTAAAAAGCATACTTTAAAAATAAAATAAGTATGTATGTTCTCTTAATTGATTGATACAATCAAGTTGAGCTGGTGGATAGGTCCGACCCACAAGATTAGTGCAATACTGGTGGAGAGAGAAAGATTGAGGATTATCGGAAAGAAGGTAAGGGGCTGGGAGTGAGGGTGACAAGTCAAAGTGAGCAAAATATTTTACCTGAAGATTCTTGTCTCTAGTTTGTTTTGAAGACTGTTTGTCTTCTCACATTAGTAAAATAAATGTTCTTTTTTTACTTTCTTATTTGGAGAAAGTAGTGTAATAGTAAACATTTTTCCCTCGAGATTATGATGGATCTTGACGTTTTATGTGGCCCCGAATTTAAAAAAAAATAGTATCACATTTCTGTACGTTCTTAACGACAGGCGTAAATAAATTGAGCCCAATTTATCAAATCTATGTTTCAGCTTGCACACAAATTTATCTATATGAATAAAATGCTCATCGTCCTATTCCCCCAAATTTAAATTTTGTGGGAGTATTAATTTTAGGGCCTAGGCAATATATATGACGGTATTTACCGAAATTCGACCTATTAGCGGCGAAAAAGAGGGGTTGAAAGTGTTTTAAATTCGCTGATGTATCTTTAGAACCAGTAGAAATTGAGCTTTGAATTTTAAAATGAAGGTTTCCAAGTTCTGTTGGGAGAAAAGAGGGTGGGGGCTCAAAACTTCCTAAACTAAAATAAATTACTATTTATCACAGTAGTAGAAAATTGAAACGTTTCAGGCAGCTAAAGGAACTACTCCATAAAATTATAAACGTCTGAACTTTTTTAACGTTTACGTTGGATCCCGGAAAATAGGGGAGGGGGCTATAAACAAAAAAAAAACTTATAGGTGTGGTAGAAAATTCAAACACGTCATTCAGGTAGAAGGACAACCCTAGATAACCGATATCCAAATATGTCCAAAAATTTGAAATTTCTAAATTGTAGCTAGAAAAATGGGGTTAGGGGTTTATATTTTCCAAAAATAATAGACACAGCTAATTTAAAGTGTAGTATAAACCTGAAACTCTGAAGAATAGTGAATAAAAGGACCTTGCCAAATATTTATAAGAGTTTGAAAAATTAAATTCTCAATGGGACCTAAGGACATAGAGGAAAGGGGGTATACAATATATTTTTTTACTTTAAGGTGTGATAGGATTTATTTTAATTTGGCAAGCAGGCATAAGTAGCCCCCAAACTAGCCAAATAAATCTTAAAATCTGAAATTTATAGCTAGGAGTCTAAATGGTGAAGAGGGATGGGTGGGTAGGAGGGGCCAGGGGCTCAACATTTCCATGATATTTAACTACTTCTGTATGTGGTAGAAAACTGAAATTCATTAAGCAAGTATAAGGACCATCCCAAATAAAAAAAAGGGTGATTTTAAATTTTAAAATTGAGTTTTGGGAAATTGAAAGCTATAGCCATAATAAAATTTTGAGATGAGCAAGAGGGTAAACTCCAAATAACCAAATTAAGCTTAGGATTTGAAATTTCTCAAAATGAAAAGGAAAAAGGAGATTGGAGGCTTTCTAAATTTACAAAACTGTTTGAAGCCACTACTTCTCAATGGGGTTGAAAACTAATATTTGGAAAGCCAAATAATTATGAAAGTCTGTAAATTTCAAAAAGTTTAAATGGGACTCCAGGAAATAAGGGGTGAAAGGGGCGTACAAAACTTTTAGGTATGATAGAAAACTTAAATTTGGAAGCAGGTAGAAATACAACTCCAGATAACCGAATAAATCTTAAACATTTGGGATTCTAAGGGGGAGTTAAAGAAATGAGGTAGAGAGGCAGTGATGGGGCTAAAATTTCCAAAACTATAAAAATAAACTATACTTCTCACAGTGTTAGACAATTTACATTAATTTGTCAGGCGGCTATGAGGACCATCACGAAACTTTATAAAGTTATTAATTCTTAAATTTTGAAATGAAGGAGGGGAAAATGGGGAGAGAAGATCCCCTGAAAATTTCCCAAGCTAATATAAAAGCCATTTTTGAGCAGGTATAAAATTGAAACTCTGCATGTATGTTAAGATTCGAATGAACATCTTGAGGTTTTGCAAATCTCTCTTCCAAGTAGTTCTATGTACTATCACCTCACCAGAGGTGCTCTACTGACGTACATCAAGTTGGCCCGCCACTTTCTCCAAATGAATTGAAATTACTACAGTCCTTTGTGCTACGTTTGTGCTCATATGTGCCCGAAATACGGCGTTTGTGCTATTTAATTACTCAAATTACTACGATTTTAGTGTGGCGGGCCAACTTGATTTCAAGCTGGCCCGCCACATTTTCAAAATCAAAATTTTCTTATGCCATTCGTTAGTGGGGCGTTTGTGCTCATATGTGCCCGAAATTCAGCTTTGGTGCTATTAAATCACGCCCGTGGGAATGTTTTTAGTGTGGCGGGCCAGCTTGATGTTCAAGTTGGCCCGCCACATTTTCGAAATCAAAATTTTCTCATACCATTCGTTAGTGGTGCGTTTGTGCTCATATGTGCCCGAAAGTCAGCTTTGGTGCTATTAAATTACGCCCGTGGCAATGTTTTTAGTGTGGCGGGCCAGCTTGATGTTCAAGTTGGCCCGCCACATTTTCGAAATCAAAATTTTCTTATGCCATTCGTTAGTGGTGCGTTTGTGCTCATATGTGCCCGAAATTCAGCTTTGGTGCTATTAAATTAATTCCGTGGCAATGTTTTTAGTGTGGCGGGCCAGCTTGATGTTCAAGTTGGCCCGCCACATTTTCTAAATCAAAATTTTCTTATGCCATTCGTTAGTGGTGCGTTTGTGCTCATATGTGCCCGAAATTCAGCTTTGGTGCTATTAAATTATGCTTGTTACAACGATTTTAATTCTGCTGTCCACTGTTGTGAGGCGAAGTCAGGCGGGGCGGATTGCTTGGTAGGATACTGATTGGAAGATACCTTTTGCGTCCATTGGAGTGAAGCGGGAAAGCTAACACTTCACAACTGGAGCACAATAATAATTGACTCTGTAAGCCTACAATTGAACTTTTTTGTAGAATTAGGTGGTCAACAAGCCAGGATCACAGTTTACTAATATAATATTTCATCTTGGTAAAATTGTATTGTATCTAAGACACTTGGGCTGATGTATTTTCTCGTCACAGTATAAACAATCCTATAATGTACTGATATAGGTTTTTAAGTTTAAAAATAACTTTCAAATTAATTTCTCTTGAACTAAGTTGTAAATTTAGTTTATACACCTAGGCGCGCCTTTATTGCACTTTTAGGAATCCACTTTATTCCACAACATATTAAACATTGGAATCACATTTAATCTGGCTGTCCCTTACACGGATGTTGGGACTCAAATTGTTTGAAGGTTCGAAGTTTATTTCTTTGGGTGCACTCGAGCCCAGATTTTTATGTATTTCTATTCTTTTCACATTATAAGTAATGCTCATACGTACATACATTATGTTCAAGAGCCCTTTGTTGAGAACTCCATTGCTATTTTTTTCTCGTATTTTCTTGGGTCAATTTCTATGCATTTAAGTTGAAGAAGTACATTTTTTTATTTATTCTAAATTTTTAAGAAAGAGCTTTACAGTTGAAGGGGCAGCCCGCAACCAGCATTTCACACATTTACCCAAAGGTTATTCTTATTCTGATTATATCTCAACTATCATTAATGATAATAAAATATTTATTGTGTCAAATTTGAGTTATCAATATGCAAAACGATTATGCCAGACTCAAAATTTAATAAAACCATGGAATAATTAGATACAAAATTAGTTATAAATTAATAAATGTGTTTGAGCTTTAAACTAATAATTGAGAAAGAAATTAAATTCTTTAACTAGGCATTAATTATTGCAACTAGTTTACGCTTGCAACAGTACGATTATAATTGGGTGTTTATATATGAAAAAACCGAATAAACCCAAAAAAAGAGTTTTCATGCCTTTTCGATTTAATATTACATTGGAGATAGGTCACTTTACATACATTATTTTCTTGTCAAAACCCCATTAAGTACGCTTGGTTGGTTACAGAAGGGGAGAAGAGGGAGGGCTCAGTTATCTTTCAATACTCTTTTAAGACCTGAAAAGTTTCTAACAAGCCAGCACCGACACAAAGTTCGTCAGGTGCTAGTGCTGTATTGGTTGGAATGGGTAGTACTATAATTTGTTGCGATTTTTTTTTTTTTTTTCAAAATGGTGAAAAGGAATGGGAGAAAGCATCCTTCTGATCACAAAAAAAGCAGAGAGGTTTGAATTTTAAAATGTGTCGAGAAACTCAAAAGATAATATCCGTAGAGGAGGGAAGTTAAGAGAAAATACACAAGCAAATAATTTTTAAGAAAATTAAAAACAATTAAGAATAGCCCCTACAATTCACACCACTTATCGCGTGGTAAGAAGTGTCATTCTCCTCTTGGCTGGCTTGCCGGTGACAGAGAGGATGGGTTTTGAATCCCAGCGGTTGTACTGAGGTAGCTAGTCATAAATGATTTCCCACTCTTCCTCTACACAAATTCAAGTACACTTTCTCTAAATTCTATCTTTCTCATCCCTATTCTATATGCATGTGCGGGTATTCCGAAAGGGTAGAAATATGCATTGTTTGTAAATGATATCTGCCCTAACTGAACTATATTGAGGGTCAAACCAAGGCATATTTCTTCCTAGGAGTGGAAACACATGCAACAATCCTACAGATTTATAGAAAATTTTAAAATACCTAGCATTCTAATCTATGCCATCTAGTTATTCTTTGACATTTTGATATTTCCATTTTTAAAAACCCAACTTAAATGACGTAATTAAAAAAATTAAACTATCTAAAAGTAAATTTAAACATATTGGACTTTAATATAATATATGTCACATAACATTTGTGTTTTTTATTTAAGTTGCTTAGGCAACATAGTTTTTACCTATTTCCTTATCATATGATACGCACCCAACTACTCTTTATATTTATTTTATTTATTAACACCGGGTATGACTACCCGTTTGGGTTGTACGCATATGTACTAAATACTCTGTTGGGTCAAGGATGAGGATGGTTATTATTTGAGGAAGTGTACCCACATTTTCGTAGAGAGCCATTTAGGAAATAAAATTTATATTTATCTGTTTCTTTCACAAATGGCGTGGTTATAATTTAGGAAAGGTAGAATTTAAAGGAAGGGTACTAGCATTCGGAAGGAGGGAGAGTTTGTGGGGTACAATGCCAGATACCCACACTTGCTAAATCAGACTAGGATTCGAGTATTGACATTCCTGATACAGTCGACTCAACGTAGGAAGAGTGGTAAATGATAGCTAGCAGTAGTTTTTTAATTCAGTAATTCCAAGGGAAGTATTAATTGGAAGAGTCTTATAAAACTACTTTATCATCAATTATTAAGCAAATAATAAATATTTCCACATAGGTTAATTAATATGAGTGACTTTCACTCAATGTTTGCGGTAAAATAAAACTTCTTATAGAGGTCAATTACCACCACTCACTCCTATGGTGAAAAGACTGCTGTACCTCTGAGCTATAGCTCAGGCAAGACGGAACCGACACCTTTGTCCTCCTGATAATTAGTATACTTTAATTGTGTACAGTGTATGTTCCAAGTCTGAGGTATTTCGTAACCGGTGTATAATCCATAATGTGAATTATATTATATTACATTTTATCGAATCTCATATAATCCAA
This sequence comes from Timema podura, assembly GCA_033556935.1. Classification (NCBI taxonomy): domain Eukaryota; kingdom Metazoa; phylum Arthropoda; class Insecta; order Phasmatodea; family Timematidae; genus Timema; species Timema podura. The sequence continues at coordinate 19,580,083 of JAVRXN010000003.1, read as the reverse complement.
GAGAAATTTTAGTTATTATGATTAATAGTAATAACCATTCACATTTGTTTTTTAAACCAATCATTACATTGATTCGGAAAATAATACATCAATGATCGTAATAATATGAAATCAGTTAAATATATATCTGAGTCAACCTCAGTTAAAACAATGAACAACAATAATTATTTATTCTTGATTTATAATATTAGATATGCTAATATTTTAGCCGGAAAAGTCATATGCTCTAGTGAAAATGGTGGCCAAAGTTTAAAAAATGTAAGATCCACATCTTCTCAATTTATATTAATAAACAACATAACATTTTAAAAAAACGTTTAATTTCTTAGAGGTTTCGGTTGTAGTATGAAATTCTCAATGTAAACTAAAGCGCTCCACCGAGTTTTGTAGGAATTATTGTCTGAGAGGCCACTTTTCCTATCAAGAATTCTACTATATAGTGGTATGTAGTACGAAAAAAGGCCTTCTAGATGTAATTCCTCTAAAATCAGTGGATAGTAGAGTCAAGTTTTCATAAGAAGGCACTATAAAAATAAATAGATCTACTTTCATGTATGCATCCGTCAGGTCACGTGACCTATAGCTGTCGATTTTAATAGATATTATCAATACTTATTAAATAACATTAATGATAGTTTATAATACAATATTTGTCAATTTTGGTCGCGAAAATAATGTGGGTGGCAAGGGATGGTGACATAATACAATGTAAAATAGACTGGATTAGGTTTAAAAAAATTATTTTTATCCTGAATTTATTAAATAAATATAAAATAATCATAACACACAATATATTTTTTTGTATTAGGCCATAATGTTAATCAATGACTTTAAGGTTCCAGAACGTTCAGATTTACAAGTCAAGACAAAACCACAATAGAATGTACTCGTACTATGCCAAAAGCCTGAATTTGAAGTTAAAAACAACACAGTAAATATTATCCCCGTGAGATCTAATACATCAGTCTTGGTTTATAATTGATCAGCGTTAACAAAAAGGTCAAGGTTCAAAACCTAGCAAGTTGCGCTGGGAATAATTATCATCCTGCAAATTTTACTGTTATATTTCCATAAACCTCTCACTCCATCCCTATTACAATGCACTCAAACTACCCTAACCCAATTCGGTCATCGAAAGGTCTAAGGGTAACAACATACTACACCGCCAATGACGGAGAGAACGGGGCTTGAATTCTTGAATGGCTATACTGAGGGTGTATTTTCTCAAGTAGTTTCCAACTTTCCCTTAGCGCAAATGCTGGTCACTTCATCCATATTCAACCTTCCTCATACCTAACACTAGCGTAATTATTACATAATGTGTATAACCCGGGCGGGTAGTAAGACATTGTGCTAAGCAAAGATCTAAAAAAGTCATGTACATTTTAAAGTGTACAAAACACCTAGATAACACCCGCTCAGGTTATCCGGATTTAATATCGCTAATTGAGTAGCTGGAGATAAAGGTGAAATTTAAATTAATTGTACTTACATTTGTGTGAAGGGAAAGTGGGAAACAATTTAGGAAACACTCTCATCGCACCTATCTGGAATTCGAACCTTGACCTCACTGTCACCAGAAAACCAGAACCCGATATTTAGTCCACATGCCTATTGATCGGAGTATAAATTATATACATATGGTACATTTAAAGTGACTCGACCAAACAGGCTGTTTTTGGTCCAATATGATCAATTATTTTGATCAAATAAAAGGTGTCTCTTGTATAAACTAAATTTGGTTCATCAATAGTGGTTATAACCCGTCTCGGTGGCGTAGTTGGCTAATGCGCTTGTCGTGTTGAGCTAGACCACCGAGGACGGGGAGATCGAGGCTCAAATCTAGGTTGGGTGAACTGGGGTGGTTTTCCCCAAATGGTTTTTCACTCATCCTCCACACAAATGCGGGCACACTTCCTCTAAATTCAATCTTCCCAATTCCGAATCCATCAGCATAATTAGTACAAGCGTATAACCCGAACGGGTAGTAAGACGCGGTGCTGAATAAAAAAATAAAAAAATTGGTCAAGAGATGTCTAAATTCAGTATATATACAAATATCGGGCAATCTCACTATAATATTATTATTACAATACACTGCTTCTTACTACCTGTCCTGGCTCTCCAAATATTACTACGCTAATGGGGTGGTTAGGCATAGCTAAAAAAATTCCCAAATAATCCGTAAAATGTACGAACAAATAACTTTTACGATTTTACGATAGATTTGATTAGTTTACGATTTTAACAAAATAAATATACAAATCCCTTTTGTTTAGCAAAGTAATAGATTTTTTAATTACATCCATCGAGGTTTTTGGTACCTCAACTGATTAAATTAAATAAAAATAGGAACCATTTTAGTGTGTATGTAATTTTAAAGTTTTACTAATTGTTACTACGGTATTTGTTTTTAATATATTCGATAATATATTCCTCAAAGGGTTGGTAGATTTAGGTAGAGATGAGAAAGATAGAATTTAGAGCAAATTCAATGGAATGTGCATTGAGTGAATTTGGGTAACAATTTAGGAATAAGCACTCTCGGTATACCCAGCTAGGGTACAAACCCCCACCTCCCCATCTACAAAGAGCTTAACACTTAAGGTGTGTTTCAAGTTTCAAACATCCTCTCAAAGAAAGGGATTAGTGAAGACAATGGGTAAATGGCCACAATCTGTCACTCACTGTGCTAGTCGGTTGTCTTAGTCACTTGTAATAGCAAATAAGCCTATCTACCTTTACTTGCCGCAACACAGACCCGAGCTCTCGGCCTTGTACTTGGAAGTATCCCCTTTATCACACCCCCTCCCCTTTCTTTCTGCTGCAAAAAAGTCTGGTAGAAAATAAGTTTATTCAAGTCATCACATTAAAAATTAAAATGTTCAATTTCAGGGAATTTTGATGTTAAAATGACGTTTCTCAAGTTAGCCCACCACATTGCCGAAAGTTAATTTTTCTTTTATGTTCAATCGTTTGTGATAGCTAGCCCGCCACATATTGAAAACTACAACATAGCAAAATTCTATTTACGTCACTCCATTGTGCTCCGTTTGTGCTCATATGTGTCCGAACATAAACATTTATGCTTTAAAATTTGACATTCTATTGAACATTTAATGTGGTGGGCTAACTCGAACCCTATGCCGTAACCTGTAGAAAAAATGAGTTCAAGCTTACCCACCACATTAACAAAAATCACTGTAGCAAAATTTTGTTTTCACCATTCGTTTGTGCTTAGTTTGTGCTAATATGTGCCCAAACATGAACATTTGTGCTCAAGCTCAGAGATCAAGCTAACAAGCCACATATCCTTATACCGTAACACGTAGAAAATTTTAGTTCAAGCTAGCCACATTTTGAAAAAAGATCACCGTAGCAAAAAATTGTTTGCAACATTCATTTGGTATTAGTTTGTGCTTTAAAATTATACCTTTAAGAGAGTATTTAATGACGCAAGCTAGCTTGAGCTCAAATTGACCCACTACATTAAATGTTATTTAAAAGGCCTAGTTTCACAGCACAGATGAGCCCAAACAAATGGTACAAACAGAATTTTGCTATAGTGATTTTTTCAAAATGTTGTGGGCCAGCTTGTACTCAAGTTTTCTACAGATTACAGTATAGGAAAGCCTCAAGTTAGCCCACCCCATTAAATGTTCTTTATATTGCAAATTTTTAGAGCACAAATGTTCATTTTTGGGCACATATGAGAGCGAACCGAGCACAACGGAGTTACGTAAATATAGTTTTGTTATGTTATGCTATGTTATGTTTTTCAATATGTGGTGTTCTAGCTTGAGCTCAAGTTGGCCAGCCACATTAAATGTTATCTAAAAGGCCTATTTCCACAGCACAAAATAATGTTCATGTTCAAATATATATATAATTTTTGTGGTTTTCCCATCCTATATTAATTCTAATGGTGATTCTTATTTGTAAATGTCTTACTTTGATTATAATAGTATTGAAGTATTTTAACACATCAGTTTTACATACATACATACATACAAACAGTATATTACTTACTATCTTACCAATTAAATTAGGCCGTTAGTAGCAAGTGTGCTAAACCTATTGATAGTAATAAAAATGTCAAAATGAGAAGTTTTCCTAGCACTCATTGAACCAACACACAATAATATTGGCTAGTGCCTGTAAACTAGACTGTACTGGGTCGAACGCGCGCGCTTGAAAAATAGAACCAGTTCTATCTCTCAAGCGCTCGCTCGAGTCTGGCCACTTCTCATTACAACCAATGTGTTCTATTTTATATTTTAGTCGCTTGCGCGCTCGCTCAGTCTGGCCTTACTTTTAAATTATTTTTTTATTATTTCTTTAGATAACTAATTTCAAGGCAGTAGCAGATCCAATGGCGTAGGAGGGAAATCCAACCTCCACAACACATTGAAAATCATCAAAAATATTTCCAATACCTTAATATTGTAAAAAAAAAAAATCTCTTATCCCTTGCTCTATCTCCTACATGACCTAACCAATAACTCTTTCACCCTAGCTATAATTTGCAGAAAAGCAAGTGGGCTTTAAAGTAGAATTTTATTAAGTTTAGTATGATAACCATGCATTATAATGCAAACCTATTTTTTAAATTCATAGTAAAATATTTTACGCCTATGTACGGGCTTATTGTTTTTGGTTTTATTTTGTTTGCATTAAAACTACATTTTTGCTATTCGAAATTAAGTTTTATTTCACTATTCTTCTCTTTAATATTATAATAAGTTAAAACTATTTTGATAAACTTGTAAAATTATTATAAATTAAAGTCTTTATTAATAAAAATGATTAAATGTTTACTTGACGGAGCCTTAATAAGACCAATACCCTTCACAACAAGCCATGCATACAACCGCTTGTTTCAAGGCTTGCATGTCTTTATACATACAACCCCCCATTCTAGACCAAATATTGACAAAGCTTTTTAGAGTTGTTTATAGTATTGTAAAACACGTTTTGCATGTTGACAACGTCACTCTACAAAAAAGTTCAATTGTAGGCTTACACAGTCAATTATTGTGCTCCAGTTGTGAAGTGTTAGCTTTCCCGCTTCACTCCAAAGGACGCAAAAGGTATCTTCCCATCAGTATCCTACCAAGCAATCCGCCCCGCCTGACTTCGCCTCACAACAGTGGACAGCAGAATTAAAATCGTTGTAACAAGCATAATTTAATAGCACCAAAGGTGAATTTCGGGCACATATGAGCACAAACGCACCACTAACGAATGGCATAAGAAAATTTTGATTTCGAAAATGTGGCGGGCCAACTTGAACATCAAGCTGGCCCGCCACACTAAAAACATTGCCACGGGCGTAATTTAATAGCACCAAAGCTGACTTTCGGGCACATATGAGCACAAACGCACCACTAACGAATGGCATAAGAAAAATTTGATTCCGAAAATGTGGCGGGCCAACTTGAACATCAAGCTGGCCCGCCACACTAAAAACATTGCCACGGGCGTAATTTAATAGCACCAAAGCTGAATTTCGGGCACATATGAGCACAAACGCACCACTAACGAATGGCATAAGAAAATTTTGATTTCGAAAATGTGGCGGGCCAACTTGAACATCAAGCTGGCCCGCCACACTAAAAACATTGCCACGGGCGTAATTTAATAGCACCAAAGCTGAATTTCGGGCACATATGAGCACAAACGCACCACTAACGAATGGCATAAGAAAATTTTGATTTCGAAAATGTGGCGGGCCAACTTGAACATCAAGCTGGCCCGCCACACTAAAAACATTGCCACGGGCGTAATTTAATAGCACCAAAGCTGGCTTTCGGGCACATATGAGCACAAACGCACCACTAACGAATGGCATAAGAAAATTTTTATTTCGAATATGTGGCGGGCCAACTTGAACATCAAGCTGGCCCGCCACACTAAAAACATTGCCATGGGCGTAATTTAATAGCACCAAAGCTGAATTTCGGGCACATATGAGCACAAACGCACCACTAACGAATGGAATAAGAAAATTTTGATTTCGAAAATGTGGCGGGCCAACTTGATCATCAATCTGGCCCGCCACACTAAAAACATTGCCACGGGCGTAATTTAATAGCACCAAAGCTGAATTTCGGGCACATATGAGCACAAACGCCCCACTAACGAATGGCATAAGAAAATTTAGATTTCGAAAATGTGGCGGGCCAGCTTGAAATCAAGTTGGCCCGCCACACTAAAATCGTAGTAATTCGAGTAATTAAATAGCACAAACGCCGTGCTTCGGGCACATATGAGCACAAACGTAGCACAAAGGACTGTAGTAATTTCAATTCATTTGGAGAAAGTGGCGGGCCAACTTGATGTACGTCTCTACTGTAGCTATAACAGTCACCCCACCGACCCCTCTCTCCCTTCTATACTTCACCCTTTCAGAGAGTCCTTACATTCCACAGTTAATCCAGACAGACCACCCCCCCACCCCCTAATCCTTTCAACTTTGCTGCTTGCTACTCAACAATGAATACTTCATGTTTAAGAAAATACTTCTGCAGCACAGAAATAATCTAAAACGCTATGCTTTTTAATATTCTATGTAATCTTGGCAGCTTTATAGGAGTCTACGAATTTCAAATAATTACTTAAACTTATTTAAATAATTTGATTGAATTAACATATTGATTTGGCTGCACTCTAGTATACAAGTAGTAAGTGAAGAAGATTCCATCCTGCTGCCCTCTACCAGAAGTGTGCCAAAGCATTTACGTTAAACGTTCCTTCTGTTAAACCTCATGTCGGCCATTTGTGGATATGATTTCAGTTTTCTCTTAAAGGTGTATATTTCAAAACTGTCTGAATGGATACCATTCCGAGTGGATACAATTACAGTTTTTGTGGGTATAATTCAGGTGGATACAATTCCAGTTTTTCACAAAAGCAGTTTATTACAAAACTGTCGGAATGGATACCATTCCGAGTGGATACAATTCCAGTTTTTGTGGATATAATTCAGGTGGATACAATTCCAGTGTTTCACAAAAGCAGTTTATTACAAAACTGTCGAAATGGATACCATTACGAGTGGATACAATTCCAGTTTTTGTGGATATAATTCCAGTGGATATAATTCCAGTTTTTCACAAAAGCAGTTTATTACAAAATTGTCGGAATGGATACCATTCCGAGTGGATACAATTCAGCTCCCCCGTCCAAGTTAGCTCATTTGGAGGAGAAGGGGGTTGATTTATGGGAGGGGTTGGGGCCGCTACCCGAATCTGACTTTATGAAAACCTGTTTATTGATCCTAGAAGGTAATTTTTTGTCTGATTTTAAGTATAATCAGAGTTGTTAATTCTACCCAGCCCAAAAATAACACCCAAAAACCCACTTATTATATTTTTCATAAAAAGGAATCGTCTAGTAAATTTTTGAAAACCTTTTGGTTCAAACCCAATAGTAATACATTGATTTACATTTGTGTCACACAGAAGTTTTGAAATTACAGATTTTATACAATAGACTAAGCTATAAAATATTTTTAATTGGTTGAACCAAATAATATTTTCAACTAGAAACTCACTTGGACTAATATAATTTCAATGTACCTACACATGATAGGCCCTAGAAATAATACTTTGTCAAAAAAGCAAATGAGATAGCAATAGTTCTTACCTTTTATCTTTGATTTCTGAAAATCGAAAATGATTCCTGGATAAGGGAATCGAACCTGGGACCTTTGGCTTAGTTCGTCAATGCTCTAACCACTTAGCTATCCAGGAATCGTCCCTGCTCAGGGTCATTCTTCATTCATATTTTAAGGCAGAGTCTTTGATGGACGTGCGGAAATCGTCGGCTACAAATGTGTGATTTTATTAAGATCATGAGCTATCAGATAATGCAGCCACCTTCAACTCGGTAGTTGGTTTAATACTGCCACTTGTACAATTATTATAATTGTAAGGGTCGCATATTTAAGAATCAAATAGCCAAAGCTATTATTTATGCTTTTTAATGAGGAATTCTCAGTGGTTAGAGCATTGACATACTAAGCCAAAGGTCTCGGGCTCGATTCCCGTGTCCAGGTGTCATTTTTCAATTTTCAGAATATAATATCTAGATGGGGAATTCCTCACTAAAAAGCATAAATAATAGCTTCGGCTATTTGATTCTTTTTATCGTTTAAGTAAAGACAGCAGCAAATCAATTCTGCAGCTGTCTTGCCAGTAATTTGATTCATCGTCTCCCCTCCCCCTTCCACCTCTTTTATATTCATTCTACACAAAGTTGTTTTTTCAACCTGCTAACCTATACAGTATTGTTGCCAAGAATAATTACATCGTTGCATTGTTTTCCTTTATTATGTCTCTTATTACTCCTTTCCTAACTATATTAAAATATAAATATGTTTCTAGGGTTCCCGAATAATTAATATATTTCAATTATTGGTTTAATCAGATAACATACGTAGTATCTTTAGTTAAACCACAGAAAACCCAATAAAAACCCTCCAAAAACCCAATAAACCCAACTTTTTTTAAAAATAATCCAGGTTTTTTTCAACCTTGAGTAGAATCGTTTTTAAAGTGAACTGTTTTAAAAATGCTGCTCGATAGCATTTAGTCACTTGGGAATGCAAGTAGTGATCCTCGTGTCTAAGGACTCAAGCGTCTTCATTGAACTCAGCCATTTTAACCTGTAAGCTGTGGGTCTGATATATACCTTGTCTGTGGCCGAGTATTATCTTTTTCAATCACGCCGTCTGGGCTATACGTATTTTAACCACGATAAAGAATTTTAGATTAAATTTAACCTAATCTACGTGGAGGAAGAGTGAGAAACCATTTAGTCCGCGAGTCCATCGATGCGGGAAACTTGGATATTTTGATGATTCTCGAACTAAACTATTTTTGAGAATGTTTTGACAAATTAAAATATCCAAGAAGAAAATATTTCATCACGTGTTTATGTATAAAAACAATATAAAAATTAATATGTATTTTCTAAACACACGGTTGTATTAGCAACACTAATTTTATTACTGTCAAATAATTAAATTTCTCGTCAATGAGATTTATAGGATAACTTTTTTATCGGGCACTGTTGATTTAACTACTCACTGGCATAAACATGCCTTACTAATTAGCTACTGTCTCGTATCCTTTTTGAAAGTGTATTAACTACAACACTAATCTTATCCAGTCGCTATTCAAATGCAAAACTTGAATTTGTCGGAATTGAAATATAGTTATCTGCTGCATGCTAGCTCGGTCTCGATGTGAGCAATACAAGCACAACCAAATTCATATCACCAGTGTTACAATCTTTATTTAGGTCGGTCTCATAGTAGTAGGTAAAGAAAGTAAAAAAGATCCATAATTGTCTTGTAAAAAATAAATAAATTGAATGAACACATATTCAGATTATGTGAAGATACCAACATTTAGTTAGTTTTTTAATTTTGATCAGTGTATGGGAAGACAAATGAGCTTAATCTGACCTAGCGTCAGATAGCGGACCTAGCGTGATAAACTAAGCTAGGCTGTGATTTTATTGATCAACAGAGGACATAACTAGGTCGCTATTCCCAGAATGAATTAGTTCGTGATAACTTTTTTGACTGTGGGATATAGTTGGGATACAGCCTTTTGATCTTTCCCTTTCCGATGTATTATGAGGAATGTTGAAAACAAGTCAACTGCTTAACTTAGTTTGTGGGAAGCTAACGCTGGAACTTCTTTATTTTTTTGAAGTCCTGTACTTTGGCAAGTCAAAAACTATCACTAAACCAGTTAACTGTTTAGGAAATATTTGTAATTTTGGTATGTTTATTAAACATAAACGAGGATGAAAAATGTTGTTAGTTGAAGACTTCAGTACTATTGTAAATCAGTAAGTTTGTATTGTGTGTGTAACCCGTGTCTTACTGCCCGTCCGAGCTATCTGCATACTTATACCTATGGCTAGGAAGGATAAAGTTAAAATTTAGAGGACGTATACCCGCATTTGCTTGGAGGGTGAGTGTGAAACAGTTTAAAAAAACTTAGCACACTCGGGGAGGATTTGAACCCTGGCCCCTTAATCACCAATAAATCAGACAAGACGAGACTAACTTTACCCTTGTGCCTACCAGTGTAGGTAAATTAGTTACGAAAAGGGGATATTTCTGACTTTTAAGATGGGGTGCTAATGAACGTGAGTTTAGGGCAGTATTTTTGAAGTTTTTATAGCATAAACATTTTTTGGCCAAAATAAATCAAATATTTCTTTTATAGAAACATATAGTTTAGTTTTCTGCACATGATAATCTCAACAGTTCTTGAATATCTGTCAAAGGTGTTCTGAAATTTAATGACAACTTTTTCTCTTTATTTAAAAAGTTTGTCACCAAATGCCGATATGCTCATGACAGATATTCAAAAACTATTGAGATTATCATGTGCAGAAAACTAAACTCTATGTTTCTATAGAAGAAATATTTTATTTATTTTGGCTAAAAAATGTGTATGCTATAAAAACTGCAAAATTAATGCACTAAACTCGCGCTCACTAGCACCCCACCTTAATTCAAAATGTATCATACTTGTAACATTTGTTGCAAAACGTGCTGTAATTGAAACATTTGATTTGTCGCATAAAAGTATAATCTGTTTCAAATTAAAAGCCACACTTAACTGTTTCCTCAAGTGATTACTTTACTTTCATCAACATATTATGAAATATAAACAAAAGCAGTTTTCACTTTATTGAATTTAATTTGCTAATTGAGTTTCGAAATTAAATTCTCAGCGGCCAGATCTTACTATCGGGTTTATTATAATGGCTAGTCGAGCAAATAAGCTTTAATACATTCAACTTCTATTATTTATTAGTTTTCCAGAACGAAAACCAAGCACACATACATTAAATTGAGATACATTTATTTGTAAAAGTACTACAATCCTGGAGTTTGCTGCGGCTAGACCATTCAGATTATACTTTCTTAAAATATGTTCAGCTATACTAACACCTTTTCAGCCAAGCCATCAGATTGGCTAGATCTAGGACTTGAAAAAACTACCCTAAAGTTCCACTTTTTTGCAAACTCTAAACAACTATAGCTCTTGAATGGATTATTATCACTGATATCAGGAACACTCAGCCTAGCAAATATAGACTTTAGTCTTGACATGAATCTTTCCATATCTTTACTCTTTATAATATGTAATTCTAACCAATTTGAGAATGAATCCTAACACACTAAGTAAATACAACCCTCAAACTGAAATAAATCACAACCAACAAGTTCCCAAGGACGGCTTGATGCCGGATATGGATTCACTGGTTCCTTTACATTATTATTAGATACTGACAAGCATATGTTACATGTGCCAGTGAAGTTTTCAATATCGACACTCAAATTTAACCAAAACAAGCATTGCCTAGCCCATTGTTTTGTTTTTACAATTCCAAAGTGACATTCGTGCAATAAACCAAGTATCTCCTGCACCATGGTCCTGGAAACCACTAATCTATTTTCAAAAAGTAACAAGCCTTCAACTTCTCCTAAATAATCCTTAATATTCCAATACCGGATAAGGCTAACAGGCACATCATTTCTATTGGGCCAGCCGGGATTTACATATTTCTTTAATTCCGACAAGTCCTTATCCCTAGCTGTTGCCTCAATAAATTGTTGCTTTCTTTCTTCAGAGATATTTAAATCACTGCTAATATAGTTACAATGAAAAATGGAAAGAGAATATAACATATCAGCGACCTCATCGGTCAGGTAGGCTCTTGAAAGTTTATCTGCTATATACATTTCTTTCCTTGGAATGTATGAAATAACTATATTGTACTTAAGTAATCTTAACATCAGTCTTTAAAGTCCAGGGATACTTTATCCATACCCTTTTTTTAACAATATTCACCAATGGATGATCATATGTCTTTACATGCACCAAATTACCATATGTAAAATTATTAAACTTTTCCAAGGCAACAACAATGGCAAGTAATTCCTTTTCAATCTATGAGTAGTGCTCCTCTGTGTCTGTCAGAGCTCTTGATGCAAATCCTAGAGGATGTTCATCCTGTAATAACACCGACCCAATATCACCTTGTGAGCTGTCAATTTGTATTTCCAATGACTTATTGTTATCATAGAAGTGTAAAACTGGTGCACTAGTAATCAACCTTATCGAATTACCAAACTCCTTATCATGTTCTGGCCCCTAGTTAAAGTCCACATAATTTCAAGTCAAATCCCTCAAACTTTTAGTATAAGCAAAAAAGTTAGTAATGAACTTTGATAAAAAATTTGCCATCCCCAAAAAACGTTTAAGGACTTCTTATTTGATGGTCTTGGTAAGTCTCTTATGGCTCTTACTTGATTCGAATCTGGGCGAACCCCTTCCGACTCAATTATAAAGCCCATACATTTCACACTAGGCATTCTAAATTGCAACTTTTCCTGATTAAATTTAACACCGCACCTCCTAGCTTTTTCAAACACTTTGAGCAAGATTGCATTATGTTCATTTCCATCCTTAGCTGCTATGATCAAGTCATCAAAATATGGAAAAACTTCTTCCTTATCTCCAAAAATATCAATGCATTGTTTCATAAAAATTTCAGGCGCACAAGATATTCCAAAACACAAATTATTCCATCTCCAGCAGCCATAAGGAGAGTGAAATGTGTTTAAATATGACGATTCCTCATCCAATTCCATATGCCAAAACCCTTGCTTCATATCCAATACAGTGAACACAGTATTATTTCCTAGTTGACTTGTAATTTCCTCGATAGTAGGAATAATATATTGGGGCCGCTTGATTGTCCCATTCAAATGTTTTGGATCCAAACATAACCTAAGATTCCCATTTGGTTTACCTACAGCAATTAAATTTGACACCCAATCTGTTGGTCTGTCCACTCTATAAATAAGTCTCTCTTTCTACAAATAAAATAGCACATTTTTTAATTTCAACTTAACCTTTAGTGGGAACCTGCGTGGTCTTTCCACTACTGGGCGCACCGATGGATCAGTTTAATTTTAGTTTTACCTGGAACTTTCCCCAGACCACTAAATAGATCGTCAAATTTATCAATTAGATTATCAATATTTCAAAACAAACAAGTTTTTGATTAAGTTCAGGGCCAAGCATTCTCCCAATCCTATTAAACATTCAACATTATCAGACTACCTCCTATTGTAGCTTGGTGAAGAAGCCTTTATTGTATGATCTTGTGAAGTCTTCCCTACATGTCGATTTGAATGTCCTGTTAACGTATCAATTGTCACGTTTTGAGACCCAGTAGAAAAACCATGAATACCCTCTGTTTGTCTTCTAGATGTCTCTGCAGCACGATAAAAATCCTCTACTCTTTTCAAGAACAAGTCTGCGTCTCTGAGCATATGCTCCGTCAACTTAGGATCTTTGATTCCCATCACAATACGATCTCTGATTATAGTCTCTAACGTAGTGATCGCCAAATTCACACTGGATAGCTTGCGTATACAATTCTCTAACATGTCTCTACAAATGACCTTCTTCTTCGATATTTATAAAATACATATCTTTCATATACCGTATTTTCTTGGACTCAGTAGCGTCAAATGACTTCCAAATATCTTCAAACTTAAGTACACTTCCTAAATCGAAGTAATTGTAACATTAAACCTCATCTCCCACGGTCGACATCAGGATACCAATTTTTACTTTATACTCTACTTTTGTTAACCTGGCCGCTTGTAGATAAAACATTAATCTTTACTTATATCATTTCCACTGGTCTGCTAAGTCGTTTGCCTCGAAGTTTATTGACGTTGTAAGGACGAACACGTTCATACTAACTTCCGACACCCTGTTGTATTGTGTTAGTAAATAAATAATTAAAGATACATATGTGGTGTTATCAGTAAACTTATTAAACTTTCATATAAGCCTCCACCCATAATACACACAGATCATATCCTATTGCACAGATCATCATACATAAACCGCTGGTGTTCAGTGTTGCCACACAGTGGACACCAAATATCTTACAGCCATCCCAATCTTGTGATGGACACACTATCATCCCTTTCTTGGAATGGACACACGACCATCCCTTTCTTGTAATGGACACACGGCCATCTCTATCTTGTAATGGACACACGGCCATCTCTATCTTATAATGGACACATGGCCATCCCTTTCTTGTAATGGACACACGGCCATCCCTTTCTTATAATGGACACACGGCCATCCCTTTCTTGTAATGGACACACAGCCATCCCTTTCTTGTAATGGACACACAGCCATCCTTTTCTTGTAATGGACACACGGCCATCTCTATCTTATAATGGACACATGGCCATCCCTTTCTTGTAATGGACACACGGCCATCCCTTTCTTATAATGGACACACGGCCATCCCTTTCTTGTAATGGACACACAGCCATCCCTTTCTTGTAATGGACACACGCCATCCTTTTCTTGTAATGGACACACAGCCATCCTTTTCTTGTAATGGACACACGGCCATCCCTTTCTTGTAATGGACACACGGCCATCCCTTTCTTGTAATGGACACACGGCCATCCCTTTCTTATAATGGACACACGGCCATCCCTTTCTTGTAATGGACACACAGCCATCCCTTTCTTGTAATGGACACACAGCCATCCTTTTCTTGTAATGGACACACGGCCATCTCTATCTTATAATGGACACATGGCCATCCCTTTCTTGTAATGGACACACGGCCATCCCTTTCTTGTAATGGACACACGGCCATCTCTATCTTGTAATGGACACACAGCCATCCCTTTCTTGTAATGGACACACAGCCATCCCTTTCTTGTAATGGACACACAGCCATCCCTTTCTTGTAATGGACACACAGCCATCCTTTTCTTGTAATGGACACACAGCCATCCTTTTCTTGTAATGGACACACGGCCATCCCTTTCTTGTAATGGACACACAGCCATCCCTTTCTTGTAATGGACACACAGCCATCCCTTTCTTGTAATGGACACACAGCCATCCCTTTCATGTAATGGACACACAGCCATCCCTTTCTTGTAATGGACACACAGCCATCCCTTTCTTGTAATGGACACACAGCCATCCTTTTCTTGTAATGGACACACGGCCATCCCTTTCTTGTAATGGACACACAGCCATCTCTATCTTGTAATGGACACACAGCCATCCCTTTCTTGTAATGGACACACGGCCATCTCTATCTTATAATGGACACACGGCCATCCCTTTCTTGTAATGGACACACGGCCATCCCTTTCTTGTAATGGACACACAGCCATCCCTTTCTTGTAATGGACACACGGCCATCTCTATCTTGTAATGGACACACAGCCATCCCTTTCTTGTAATGGACACACGGCCATCTCTATCTTATAATGGACACACGGCCATCCCTTTCTTGTAATGGACACACGGCCATCCCTTTCTTGTAATGGACACACGGCCATCCCTTTCTTATAATGGACACACGGCCATCCCTTTCTTGTAATGGACACACGGCCATCCCTTTCTTGTAATGGAACACAGCCATCCCTTTCTTGTAATGGACACACGGCCATCTCTATCTTGTAATGGACACACGGCCATCCCTTTCTTGTAATGGACACACGGCAATCCCTTTCTTGGAATGGACACACAGCCATCCCTTTCTTGTAATGGACACACGGCCATCTCTATCTTATAATGGACACACGGTCATCCCTTTCTTGTAATGGACACATGGCCATCCCTTTCTTGTAATGAGCACACGGCCATCTCTATCTTGTAATGGACACACGGCCATCCCTTTCTTGTAATGGACACACAGCCATCTCTATCTTATAATGGACACACGGCCATCCCTTTCTTGTAATGGACACACGGCCATCCCTTTCTTGTAATGGACACACGGCCATCTCTATCTTGTAATGGACACACGGCCATCCCTTTCTTGTAATGGACACACGGCCATCCCTTTCTTGTAATGGACACACAGCCATCCCTTTCTTGTAATGGACACACGGCCATCCCTTTCTTGTAATGGACACACGGCCATCCCTTTCTTGTAATGGACACACGGCCATCCCTTTCTTGTAATGGACACACGGCCATCTCTATCTTGTAATGGACACACGGCAATCCCTTTCTTGTAATGGACACACGGCAATCCCTTTCTTGGAATGGACACACAGCCATCCCTTTCTTGTAATGGACACACGGCCATCTCTATCTTATAATGGACACACGGCCATCCCTTTCTTGTAATGGACACACGGCCATCCCTTTCTTGTAATGGACACACAGCCATCCCTTTCTTGTAATGGACACACGGCCATCTCTATCTTGTAATGGACACACAGCCATCCCTTTCTTGTAATGGACACACGGCCATCTCTATCTTGTAATGGACACACGGCCATCCCTTTCTTGTAATGGACACACGGCCATCCCTATCTGGTAATGGACACACGGCCATCCCTTTCTTGTAATGGACACACAGCCATCCCTTTCTTGTAATGGACACACGGCCATCTCTATCTTGTAATGGACACACGGCCATCCCTTTCTTGTAATGGACACATGGCCATCCCTTTCTTGTAATGGACACACGGCCATCTCTATCTTGTAATGGACACACGGCCATCCCTTTCTTGTAATGGACACACGGCCATCTCTATCTTGTAATGGACACACGGCCATCCCTTTCTTGTAATGGACACACGGCCATCTCTATCTTGTAATGGACACACGGCCATCCCTTTCTTGTAATGGACACACGGCCATCCCTTTCTTGTAATGGACACACAGCCATCCCTTTCTTGTAATGGACACACGGCCATCCCTTTCTTGTAATGGACACACGGCCATCTCTATCTTGTAATGGACACACGGCCATCCCTTTCTTGTAATGGACACACGGCCATCTCTATCTTATAATGGACACACGGCCATCCCTTTCTTGTAATGGACACATGGCCATCCCTTTCTTGTAATGGACACACGGCCATCTCTATCTTATAATGGACACACGGCCATCCCTTTCTTATAATGGACACACGGCCATCCCTTTCTTGTAATGGACACACGGCCATCCCTTTCTTGTAATGGACACACGGCCATCCCTTTCTTGTAATGGACACACGGCCATCCCTATCTTGTACTGGCTTGTCTATCTTCCATCCTACGTAACGCCCTGAAGGGGTTATAGTGAAGCGCGCATGGTCGTTTCAATTTACTGGCCCAGCGTTTCCTCTCCAAGGGATAGATTTACATATTAAATCTAAATAACCAATAATTGAGTCATTATTTGACAAAAATAAACTCTGTGTTGTAAATCATACCGTTAGAGGTATATCCCACGCTGTAATTGTAAACATAGTCAACTTGACCGTATGAGAGCTAATGATATGATTTAAACTTATAATGATACGTTTACACAGTTCCCAGAGTTGGCTTGAAAGACGATACTGCCGTATTCTCACGACTCGGCATTAGTAAACCATATTCTCTTCTAAATACTCACCGTGGAAACAAGCACGTATTGACACGTAATAAAGAATGCGGCATCTTTCAAATTTAAGTTTAAAATCTCGTGTAATTATAAAGCGGCCTTGAAATATTATAGAGATGTGTTAAGTGTTGATGTACTAGGCTCAGTCATTATATGAATCGTGCTATGAAATTATCCTCTGATTAGAAAGTGCACGTAATATTCCCCGAATGTTTCTAAGGAGTAGCTGGGTCGTGTCTCTTAGGGCCACCGCTCACTGGGCGACCAGCCGTGCTACCCGCGACCAACGACCACTGGGATAGCGAGCGGCGCGCAGGCGACCAGTTGGTCAACTGGACATTTCCATTAGAAAGTAGAAATTAAATGATAGGTCGCTTCCTTAGCCGCGGAGCAAGTCGCCGGTGTCTAAAAGGTCACAGCGGCGGGTCGCGCGACCTGGTCGCCCAGTGCGTGGTGGCCCTAAGGATATAGGAGTATTGCCCTACTTCTCAGTGACCTTGTTAATCCTTCGGCCCCTGCGCAATCTGCAACTCTTCCTCCATAAATGTTACACTGGTTGCTGACATGAAGTGTTGCAGGTGGTTAGATGATGAAACTTATCAATTATGCTCGTTTTGAAGCTTATTTTGTTTTAATACAGCTTTATTCATCGTTATCCGCGCACCTTAAAATCAAATTAATACATAGGCCTATAGCCTATATTTAAACCAAATATTCTATTTTATTATGGTTTTGAAATACTGTACTTTATTACAAATCGTAGGCCCACTTATTACCGTCGATGATACAATATTTATTTGATATTACTCCTGCTTTAGCTTAGATACCACCAGTCTAGGGGACCTTGTCTCGATTCTTAGTGAGACTAATGAATATACTTACTATTTTGTTTACGTGTTTATCTTTTAAATTTAATTTGTAAATATCTAAGGATGGGTGTACAGTAGGCCTTCTAGGATTACTGTTTTTAACTCAAGCTAGTTTTTAAGTCGTGTCATAATATTATCTGTGTTTAGTAATTACTTACTAAATATCATATTCTGAAAATTTAAAAATGACACCTGGACATGGGAATCGAACCCGGGACCTTTGGCTTAGTGCGCCAATGCTCTAAGCACTGAGCTATCCAGCTGTCATTTTTCAAATTTCAGAATATGATATCTAGATGGAGTAATCCTCACTAAAAGCATAAATAATAGCTTTGGCTATTTAATTCTTAGTATGAAATCCCGTACAATTATAATAATTGTACAAATGGCAGCAATAGGCCAACTACCGAGTCGAAGATGGCTGCGTTATCTGATAGATAGCTCGTGATATTAATATAATCACATAATTGTAGCCGACGATTTCCGCACGTCCATCATAGACTCTGCCTTAAAATATGAGTGAAGAATGACCCTGGGCACGGGACGAATCCTGGATAGATCAGTGGTTAGAGCAATGGCGTACTAAGCCAAAGGTCCTGGGTTCGATTCCCGTGTCCAGGTGTCATTTTTCAATTTTCAGAATATGATATCTAGATGGAGTAATTCCTACTAAAAGCATAAATAATAGCTTTGGCTATTAATACTTACTAAATACCCTAACAAAATATTAAACTTTTTGTAAAACCTGACAAAAACTGTTTTTTTATTCAAGGCTAATTTGATTTTTTATTACTTGTTCAGGTTATACGTGTATATACTCATTATTACGCTAATGAGTTAGGGATGAGGAAGGTTGAATTCAGAGGAGGTGTACCCGCACTTGCGTGGAGAAAAGTGAAAAACCACCCTCAGTACACCTGACCGGAATTCAAGCCCTGACCTCTCTGTCATCACCAGTCTAGTCCAACACGAGAGTGATGCTCTAGACCATGCGCTCACCGAAGTAGGATATATTCTATTTATAAACTTGTGTTTACGCGAGTAGAAAGCTTGAGGATGTACAAGTAGTTCAGAGGTCACTCAAAGTACAGACTCAAGCGCTTGCTCTAAAATGTAATTTTAGTATTTCATGGGATGTTTGGCTCCTTAATTAAATTCTGGGTTCCATTGTTTCAGGTAAGTTCCACCAGAGCGTTCTAGTGCTACTGTAGCAGTTGATATATCTGCAGTCTTGGTGTCACAAGTAAGATACAGTATATCCTCAGGTATGATATTACGAGTAAGACATATCCACAGTAACAATATTACAAGTAAGGCATATCCACAGTAATGATATTACAAGTGAGACATATCCTCAGTCCTGATATTACAAGTGAGACATACCCTCAGTCCTGATATTACAAGTAAGATATATCCACAGTCATGATATTACCAGTAATACATATCCAGTCATGATATTACAAGTAAGACATATCCACAGTAATGATATTACAAGTGAGACATATCCTCAGTCCTGATATTACAAGTGAGACATACCCTCAGTCCTGATATTACAAGTAAGATATATCCACAGTCATGATATTACCAGTAAGACATATCCAGTCATGATATTACAAGTAAGACATATCCACAGTCATGATATTACAAGTAAGACATATCCACAGTCATGATATTACCAGTAAGACATATCCACAGTCATGATATTACAAGTAAGACATATTCACAGTCATGATATTACAAGTAAGACATATCCACATTCATGATATTAAAAGTAAGATTTATTTACATTATTGTTGTCACAAGATATATCCACAGTCCTGATGTAACGATTAATATAGCCACAATCCTCACGTCACAAGTAAGATACAGTAAAACCTTGGATTGCGAGTAACTTGGTCTGCGAGTGTTTTGTAAGACGAGCAAAAATTTTCAATAAATTTTAACTTAATAAACGAGCGATATCTTGCAATACGAGTAGTACTACGGTTACGCTTTGTCTGCCGAGCAGTGTCAATGGATAGGTTCTTTGTTAAAGTCGCACAAAAAGAAAAATATTTGAGTGAGCCAACATATAGCGGTGATTCCGTTAGTGACAGTGAAAGTCGTCCTAAACAATAACACACCTCCTCCTCTCCTCCCTCTCGTCTACCTCACACTATCCACGATTAAATTTAATTAATAAATTTGATTACAGTACAGTTACATTTAAATAACGAAAATAAAAAAGGTATTAATCATTTTCAGATTAAATATTTTTGGGTTGAGGAACGAATCATCTGAGTTTCCATTATTTCTTATGGGGGAGATTCGCTTTGATATACGAGTGCTTTGTATTACGAACACGTTTACGGAACGAATTATGCTCGCAATCCAAGGTTTTACTGTATATCCTCAGTCCCATTCCTAATGTCACAGGATATATCTACAATCCTGATGTAACAAGTAATATGTATCCACAATCCTCAAGTCACAAGTAAGATATCCTCAGTCCTGATATCACATTTAAGATATATCCATAGTCCAACATTTGTGTTCAGAGAATTTAGCTTTAAAGAAGCGACATAGGGGAACAAAGTCAATTTTCCCGTTCGGGAACAAAACCCATTCACTTCTGGTTCAGGGTCTAGCTGATTAGCCATCTACTTACCTTATAAATTATTCCAAAAAAGCGACATAAATGATTAAAAGGGGGGGAACTCCATAACTTACTTAATTATCTCACGTAGTTTACTAATGGCTGGAACTTTATAATCTGGTGAACATGTTCATTATAGAACAGAACACACCCGTCCCCAAAGAAAATATAATAACTCTCCACACCTTCTCTCAGCAACAGGAAGATGGGCTATTTGATCACTTCCCAGCTCCGTATATGTTGATCACTTATATTTGTTACCCCTCCTTGAAGTTTTTAAGCTGAAAACGAAGGGCTATCATTTGGGAGGAATGTATACCTCTCTTGACAATTATAAAATGGCGGATAATTGTTGGCTACGCGTAGAACCCTTTTAAATTCCGCTACACTTTGTCCATTGTTGTCTCGGCAACAAGGTTCTTAGCGTCATGGTTCCAAGCTGTATTGTTAATTTGCGCGCTACCCGCCTGAGTGGCTGAACGATCTAAGGCGTCACTATCGTGTTAGACTGGTCTGCTGATGATGGGGAGGTCGGAGCTCGAATCCCGGAACGCTTTCCCACTCTCCTTCCACGAAAATGCGGGTAAATTAACTTTAAAACGCTTCCTTCCTCACCCCTACCCGTACCCAAATAGAGTAATTATCATGTAATATGCGTATAACATGAAAATAATAATAAAAACCTACGCGTCGGTTTGTTTTGTTTGCCCTAGCTTGTTATTAGTTTTACTGCTAGGTTTTCAATAATAATTTTAGGGCAAGGCTACTTTAGTGATTGGTCTCAACAATACATATGTGGATAAGTTGTTTTGCCCTTCAGACCTCTATTACGTGTTGATTTCCTGTGAATACTGGGTTTTAATGTTCTTCTGTAGCTATGATGACTTTAAGGAAGGAGTGTATCCGAAACTTTACGTCAGGAGGGGGAGGGGGAGGTGTTGCTGTAGAGATATCAGTAGTCATTGTATCTCAAATATAATATAGCCGCAGTCCTAGTTTCACAAGTAAGATATATCCGTATTACTGGTCTCACTAAATATATATATCCATGTATCACAAGCTATATAAATCCACAACGTTTGTATCACAAGTAATATCCGTAATATTGGTATCACAATTAAATATATCTGAAGTCCTGTTGTAAAAGTAATTACTTTAATTAATACTAAAAGTAATTAATTGATGTAGAGTTCTAAGGTAATATTAGGTTAAATATTCTAACAAATGGTCTATTTAACGTATTCACGTATTAAACTAAGGGAAGGGATGAAAAGAGTATTTGAATGGACATTTGCGTGGTGAAGGGAGAATAAAACCACAGCGACAAAACGTATTTATAATATCACCTCCACTCGGCCGAGATTCGAACCTCCATTTACCCGTAGTCGGTAATCTAGCCTTTTGCGAGCCGTAGTGATGATTTTGATCCCATGACCACCTGTGTAGGTGTAGATAGTTTGAATTTCGGTTTTAAGCACCGGGGATGTTTTCCCCGTCCTTTTATTAAACGTGAATGCAGGTGCATTTCCTCTAAAAAAATACCCTCCTCACTCCTTAGTTGAAACCCCGGTTTTGAACGTACCAATTTAAAAACAACTTATAAAAACTGATGTTATTGTTTTGTTAATTAAATAGCAGCATCATACTGCTTCGTCCTCGTCATCCTTACACAATCCTCACTTCCTTCCCCCTTCCCCTGATTGGGCAGTCTCCATTCACGAGTTGTAATGTCTGACCACCCGCAGAGCTAGTGTACTTCAATTCATAGCCTGGAGGAGGGTATACTAATATTGTCTGTGTCTCACTACAATCCTAACAGATCGTTATTTAGGTTGGATCGGCTCTTTAACAATACATCCATTTTACTTTAGTGGAATAGTAACAAATCTATTCATGCCATCAGTCGGTAAACACCCAACCTTGGTTCAAGGTATACTAACCTGGTAACAAGACGAACATATCCGCTGCTCGTACATTGCATCACTTACCAACCAGAACCTGGGTTCGAACCAGTGTCTCCGATACTTGGGTTGGAACCAAGCTCCTTAGCCCTTGGAATCATACCATGGCCCCTAGCACCTGGGTGAAACCAAGCTCCTTAGCCCTTGGAATCGTACCATGGCCCCTAGTACCTGAGTGAAACCAAGCTTCTTAGCCCTTGGAATCGTACCATGGCCCCTAGCACCTGAGTTGGAATCAGCGTCCATGGCCCTTGGAATCGTACCATGGCCCCTAGCACCTGGGTTGGAACCAGGGTCCCTAGCCCTTGGAATCGTACCATGGTCCCTAACACTTGGGTGAAACCAAGCTCCTTAGCCCTTGGAATCGTACCATGGCCCCTAACACCTGGGTGAAACCAAGCTCCCTGGCCCTTGGAATTATACCATGACCCCTAACACCTGGGTGAAACCAAGCTCCTTAGCCCTTGGAATCGTACCATGGCCCCTAACACCTGGGTTGGAACCAGGGTCCTTAGCCCTTGGAATCGTACCATGGCCCCTAACACCTGGGTGAAACCAAGCTCCTTAGCCCTTGGAATTATACCATGACCCCTAACACCTGGGTGAAACCAAGCTCCTTAGCCCTTGGAATCGTACCATGGCCCTAGCACCTGAGTTGGAATCAGCGTCCATGGCCCTTGGAATCGTACCATGGCCCCTAGCACCTGGGATGGAATCAGGGTCCCTAGCACCTTACCCGTTGAATATAATGTTACACAAATAGTTGTACTTTGCTGTTTTAAGGCTATATCTATTATTTATGCCTTACACTATAAGTTTATAATCAACAACCTCCAATGTCACGACACAAAAACAAGATCATTTTATTGAACGTATAGGACGTAGTTCTAAAGCGCAGTGCTGCCACTCTGTGGCGAATAGAGCAACTGTTTCAATTACTGGACGCAAAAAATACATAAAAAACTATAGATTGTTTAGAAACGAACCACCCCTGTCTAACTTCAAGGATAATAGCTTTGTATTATTAGAGATAATTATTAATGTGCATTTTCTAAACCTATTAATTAATTGCAATTATAGGACCCGCTTCGGTGGCCGCATACTCTAAGGTGCTACTCTCGCAATAGACTAGACTGTCGAAGATGGAGAGATTGGGGTTCGATCCCGGTCGGGCACACTGAGGGTGGTTTTCCCTAAATTGTTTTCCACTCTCCCTCCACGCAAATGCGGATGTACTTCCTCTAAATTAAATAATATTAGCACACGACTTATACACTAACTAAAATATAGAGTCGACAGAACACCCAGCTCTCAGCCGTTTATTCATCACTGTGAATGAGGAACCTCATATTACACTAATTATATAATTATGTTCCTGCATGCCGGGAATATAACACGGGACCCCAAATATGGTAGGCAGACTCGCTATTGACTGAGCTAACATTATTATTAGTAGTAGTATACTGTAGATATTAATAACAATATAATATTATCACTTTGATATCAAGTCAGGGATGGTGGTATAGGGATCAACTACAACAGAACCCTTAGCTCACGGAATATTTGGTAGATTGTGTTGGCCACTAGACGTTAGGTATCTGACAGTTTTGAAAGTTAGATTATTTAAAAAAAATTTATATACACTACGTGCACACTACCTGCATATTTAAACTAATTATAATATGGATGAGGAAAGTATAGTTTAGATTAAATGTAGCTGTATTTGCCTGAATCCTCGGTCCCGGCACAGATTTATCTGATTGCCAAACCCTTCCTTCACCTCTGACAAGACGTGTATTAATCACAACTTGTGAATGTGAGGAATGCCAGGCCTCTACCGTGGTTCGGATTCCACGTTAAACTGTAGGTCCTCCATTTCATCCCATAATCACCCTACCATTACACATTAGCGTAAGTGCGTATAACCCGAACGGGTAGTAAGACGCGGTGCTAATAATAATAATAATATTTGCCTGAAGGGCGGGTGCGTAACTATTTACCTTAATGCACCCATACGGGATTTGAACCCTGATCTCCCGGTCATCGTAAAATCAGACTAGACTGACTCCTTAGTCTGCGTTCCTACTGATGTAGGTTGTTTCTAAGTTAAGTTTGTTTGTAATTCGTGTTGATGAAATAACCTTGTTCTTAGAAAATGCTCGTTAAACACCGTAGTTAAAAAATAAATGTATCAATCACGGGTAGAGCAATTACCTTGAATGGTGACAGTGTGTAGCCATATGTCTGTAGGATGTTCCTCACACTGCTGCAGGCCCACCAGGTGCTTAAACTTGGCCCGGTACCAGGGTCAAAGCGCGGGCCTCCCTCTCTTTGTACTACTCGACTTCAGTGGCGGTGGAAGCTTTTTTGTTTAGGGCAGCTAGCAAAAAAAAAAAGTTTGAGGGGTTTTGAAACTCAAACCAAATGGGGGGCTAGGTACCCTCCCCCGTAAAATGTCTAGAAAATATTTATAATGGCACTTAAGTAGACATTTTTGGTAAATAAGACTCTAAGCTATTTGGAGTGGTCCTCCCCAATAAACCTTTTAAATCTTTGAAAATTCTATTTCTCTAGAAGCTATTGTGTATGGTCTTCTCTTGGAAAATGTTTGAAAAAACGATTCTTCTAGAAGTTATTTGGAGTAGTCGCCCACCAGGGTTTTTTAAACTTGAATTTTCCTTGAAGCTGTTTAGAGTGGTCATCTCCTAGAATTAGCTGCCTTTTATGGATTCTCTTTGAAGTGGTACTACCCCAGGAAATTTTTGAAAATTGGATGACCCTAGTAGCTATTTGGAATTTTATTTAATGCCTTTTTCAGTTTCATATTCAAGGATATCAGAGGGGAGTGAAATAAATCTAGTGTGGGGGGCAAGTTTATTCTAGGAGAAGGGAGTAGTTTATTTCAGTCAAGGGGGAATTATTTCCAGGGAGAAATAACACGCCCCCGCCCTCCCTCCTTGTTCCTCTTCCACTGCTCAACTTAGGTTTGTACATTTTTATAAACTGTGTTTTCACTTTTACAAAAGAAAAGCAACATACGAAAATTAAATACTAAACAGAACACTGAAATGTTACGCACATGATGAAATACTTAGATTTAAATTAAATTTGATCTACTCGCCGATTATTTGTGTGTCAAACTTAATTTCAGTAGAAAACTTGAAATTTTAAATCGTGAACCTTCCAAACACTTTGAAACGAAGGACAAGACTGGACCAAACCAATGATATAATTTTGATAAATGCCAATAAGCTCTTTCGTGGAAAAACGTAGCGGTAGAGCTGCCTATTCTTAGAATGAATAGGCAATTTATTTTGTATTTTCTTTTACATTCCACTTTTTTTAAAATTTGTGAGTCTAGTCTAGGGTCTGGGCCCATGGAAGTCCCGGGCCCGGTACCATGGTACAATAGGTCCGTCTTCGTGGTGGCCAGCACTGAAGTATTTCTTACGAGATTGGCAGTTCTGAAGCTTCAAAACCACTAAAAAAAATCTTCATTTATCGACTGTTCTGTTTGACCCTTTTAAAAAATTACTATTTGTTTGAGGAAGGCCAGACGTATGTTTCTAAACATTAACTTTGATTTCAAAACTGCGATATTTCTGTTAAACGTCGCCAAAAATTAGATAATTTCACTTTTTCATGAATTTTTTAACACGATAAAATCCCAAATTTAAGGTTTTTATTACTTTAAGGGCATTTTGAAGCCTTCCACCTAGATTTTGGTGTGAACCATATTTTGAAATAACAAATCACTTCTAAAATAACGCGGAATTAATGGATAACTGCAATATGTCTTATTGCTTCTGTAGGTGGCCCCCCTTTCGTTGAAAATAAAGTGCCTCGTTATAAAGTTCAAGAGCCACTCTTGTGTTGAATCACCTCCGTTGTAAAGATCCTCGAGAGCTGGTCTGTGTGGAATCACCTCCGTTGAAAGATCCTCGAGACGTCTTTGTGAATCACCTACGTTGTAAGGCTCCTCGATAGCCAGTCTTGTGTGAAATCACCTCTGTTGTAAGGCTTCTCGTGGGCCGGTCTTGTGTGGAATCACTTCCGTTGTAAGGCTCCTTGAGAGCTGGTCTTGTGTGAATCACCTCTGTTGTAAGGCTTCTCGTGGCCGGTCTTGTGTGGAATCACCTCCGTTTGTAAGGCTCCTCGAGAGCTGTCTTGTGTGGAATCACTCCGTTGTAAGGCTTCTCGTGAGCTGTCTTGTTGGAATCACCTCTTTGTAAGGCCCTCGTGAGCCAGTCTTGAGTGGAATCACCTCCGCTTGTAAAGGCCTCTGTGATCCAGTCTTGTGAAGCATCACCTCGTTGTAAACCCTCGAGAGCCATCTGTGGATCCCTCGTGTAAGGCTCTCGTATAGCCAGTCTTGTGTGGAATCACCTCCGTTGTAAGGTTTCTCGAGAGCCAGTCTTGTGTGGAATCACCTCCATTGGGTTGACGACCTCCTGGACATTCCTTTCTGCCCACACGCGAACACTCGGGGAGCTGGCTTTGTCAATGTTTCTGCGGGTAAGAGACCTCTTTACCTAGCGCAAGAACACGTGCCGTGCTGACAGTCATTGCTGGCACTAGAGCTATTTAAAACACCTGGTTTTTCTCTCAGTCTCTCTCAGACTATTAATGATGCCACTGACAAGATACTCCAGTGACCTTAATCTACAGGCCTGGGTTCGATTTCT
This sequence comes from Timema podura, assembly GCA_033556935.1. Lineage (NCBI taxonomy): Eukaryota > Metazoa > Arthropoda > Insecta > Phasmatodea > Timematidae > Timema > Timema podura. Next base: position 19,552,452 of record JAVRXN010000003.1, on the reverse strand, counting down.
GACCAGGTGCCGTGAGGGTGGTTTTACTTTTCCTCGTGATTTCCTTTTATATCTACAGGGAAATATTGGCTCACTTTCTTTTAAGTTCACCTTCAGCATCTGACCCCCTTAGGTAAAATAACTTTAATCACAATTCTCGAACACTTGGGGCATGGGCACTAAAGCTATTGACGTTTCAAGAAACTGCCGTGAATGCCTTGCCTCGTACTAGGTAAAGAAGGATCTTAATGGACTGCCTTGTATGCTCCGTAAAAATAAAGATGCCTTTTAATGAACTGCCGTGTATATTTGATACAAGGTAAAGGGAATTCTTAAGGAAATCCCGTGCTTGCTCCCCACCAGATAAAGGTGGCCCTTGAGGAACTGCGGTGTGTAAGCCTACTACGTACAAGGTAAAGGTGGCTCTCAAGGAACTGCCTTGTTTGTTTCATACAAGGTAAATAGGTAAAGGTAGCTCTTTAGTAATTGCCGTGTGTGCGCCTTATAAAGTAAAGAAGATTCTTTAGAAACTGATTTACATGCTCTTTACAGGATAAAACTTTTAAATAACGGCTGTTTATGCTCAATATAAGGTAAAGTTGACCCTTAAGTAACTGCCGCCTATGATCTTTACAAAAAGTAAAGAAGGCTCTTAAAGGAACTGCTGTCAGCTGAAAACCTGTTTATTTCAATACTTGCAATCGCTTTTTTTCTTGTACGCAGTATCCATACTGGTTAATTGCAACAGTGCCGGTATGGTTAGTTTCGTGGCTTGTACTCTTTGACTCGGACCCTAGGGACTTGGGCTCATACCCGACTGAGTTCCCTTTATTAATGGTTTTAATCCTCGTGCTATCTAATCTTCCTCAACATTCACTTTCCTTACCATTGTCTCAGATTAATGTTGTGAGAGCGTATAACCCAAATGGGTAGTAATACGCGGTGCTAAAAAACAAGTTGTGAGTCATGAATAGCCCGAGTGGGCAATAATGCTGGGCTTAGATTCATGTATGACGCATAACTATTAATCTAACCACGTATTTACTAGGGGACAAATAGTGCAACAAGTTGCGGGACATGAGCCTCAACATGTTGCAAGCAAAGTTGAGGGACAAAGACGCTCAGCATTTTCTTTGTCCACACCAGTCAGTCGCAGATATGTTGCCCCGGAGGTGTCCATTTGTGCGACTTACATATTCATTCATACAAGTATTTCATGTCGTAAAAGCAAGGTGGTGGGTTCAAAACTATATGTTACAAAGAGAAAAAAAAATCAAATTTATTCAGCGATCTTCGTGTGTCTGACGAATCATTTGTAAATTTTACTCGAATGACAACAACAGATTTTGAAACAATCTTAAAAAAGATTGGGACATTCATAGGCAAACAAGACACAAAATTTCGAAACTCTGTTAATGCCCACATCAGACTTGGCATAACTTTGAGATACCTATCGACTGAAGATTCATACGTCTCACTGTCATATGAAGAATCTGCATCAGCTGTAAATCTGCTTCATTAGACCAAACTAGTGACATTGTTGCGGAACACGAAATACATCGGCTACACTATGCGACATATGACGAGGGACTGTTGAGCCCCAAGTGCGCTCGCTCGGGTTCGAGAGCAAACAACATGACGCGGGTCATGTAAAAATGTCGCAGACTGTCCCGAGCAGCATCGGAAAACGTCGCGCGGGTCATAGGTTCAATGCTGCGGAAAATTTGTCCCCTAATGAATACGTGGCTTAATAGTTCATAGCGTACAATCCACAAGATTCGTAATGTAAATACAATTGTCTATAATGAAACGACGCACCTAGTGACTAAAGTATGGTTCAAATCGATTATTTTTTATTAATAGAAGTTGGCTTAACCTCTTAGCTCTAAAGTAGATAAGGTTTCTAAAAATACTCCTTTTAAGGGCTCACGTTTATTAAGTTATAGGCTATGTTTTGAAACATAAAATTAATCTAATTTTGGTATTGTCTATACTATTAAATACAATTTGATTCTTTATTTGGTTCTGATTTTACTATTGTCATGACTACTAGTGTAGACCTACTTCTCAATAACAGAATCTAAAATCTAATATTTCCCTTTTATTTTCAATCATTTGTGTAACCTTAGTCTTTTTACAAGGAAAAAATAAAGAAAGTTCGTCTATAACAAATAGTCTACTTACTACAAGACATTTCTAACATGAACAAAATATATTTTAAGTTTGTTTTAACTGGTCAGAGTTTCCCCTCCATTCTCATTGTCTGATACGTCGTAAAGTCCACGAGCTGTATTTGCTCAATTCTATGCATAATGCATAACACGTTAAAGTTAAATCAACTTTATGCATTTGCACTATCACTATTCACATTGTTTTGGCTGTGAATGCTATTATTGAAAGTAATGTTTCAACTTTATGCGTATCTAACATCTATCACCTTTAAAATAAAACATAAATATACTATATAATTATATACATACATTAAATTATGAAATAGATAATCCATACAAATTAAAGTAATAAATAAGCTATACAAATTAAAAACAGCCTAAATTATCTACTTAAGATGGTTTTTAGTCTATACATATAGTCTTTTCTTCCACAAAACAAATACATGCAACAATTCAAATAGTCTCATTGAAATGAACTGTTAAAATGACATTAAAAAAAACACGAGAAAAAAGTTTTCATGAGTTTCTAATTGCAAATGGGAAAGTTGTTTTAATTAGTATTTAATGTTTACCCATACTGAAATGACTTCTCTGGACTCTTTTATGGTCACGGAAGATATACTTTCATTTCCACCTGTTGTGCTTAGTATTTACCTACGTCTAAAGGAACAGAATTAAAATATTGTATCATTGCTTGCCTTTAGAGTCAGAACAAGGCAAAAACAATAAAGAATTTACTGGAGTAACAATCATTATTATCTTGAGGTCATTTTTTCGAATCTCGGCGAGAGAAAGTTATACTCAAGATCGGCACACACAAGCAAGACAAAACCTGCCAGCCTTGAACGGTCGTATTTACGAGCATTTTCTTCGACCCATTAAAAATCATTGCCTGCGCATTCCTTCGCTTCACGCTCTTCACTTGTCTTTCAGCATGGCCGCCTATAAGATCAGCTGACCTCTGGTGCGCTGAGCCATTAGCAGGTGGATTCTGACCTAACCTTTCGTAACTTTCGTTCTTTTTTTTTTTATCTCGATCCTAGACTAAATTTTCTACCTTTTGTTTCTTCCTTTTTTATATCTTATCACTTAACATGTTTTATCCTTTATGTTAGATCAAGGGTTTCGTATTGTTTTATTCTAGCGAATTTAGCTATGAATTCGCCAGAACATATAATTGTTAAAAGGTAACATTGATACAGTGGTAGAGAAACTGGGGAAGGTAAAGGGTACAGTGCTCTCACCCAAATTCTAAACAACCTATAGTAGATTTGAAAAGCATTTTATTCTAGTAAGGAGATTATATACTTTGTAGGGAACACTTTACCTACGAGCGGGTAGTAATGAAATATAATGCCACAACGTTCGGGTGAAACTATTGTAACACGTATTTTATTGCAGGGCATATTTTTATTTGGGGTTTTATCACTATTGTTTTTATTAATAGGTCATAAGTGCGATTGATTAGTTTAATTCACTGTTGTTATGGGTCTGAACAAACAACCAGGATCCGCAATCAAATTGCTGCCAATTCCCTTTATGAGGAGTTAGCTGACTAAAATGTTTCGATCATGATTGAGCCTAGATTGTGCCTGGCGGGGAATTTGAAAAGTCCCAATTAAGATTAGGTGATTTTGATGAAAATATGTATTCTTTTGACGGACTAATGCCCGGATAACTCGGCGACTATCAAGCTAATGACGACGTTTAGGCTTGTCAAAAGTAATATCTACGAAGTCTTAGCTTCTAGAACATTCCTTTAGTAACGGGACTCAGCCATCCTTTATGTTTGTGTATCTCCATTACTTAATTTCTGAGAATATTTCGCCCAGGTGACCTAAGAGAGAGCAGACAACCACGTTGACATTTATTGCCAAAGATAATGTTAAATAAGGGAATTTGGAATATCTTTACGTTGGATCATATCTTAATATATCTATAAACTAATCAAAATATTGTGAAATAAATGTATTATTATTATTATTATTATTAATGATAACATAGTGATAACATAGTGATAACATATTGATAACATAGTTCGCACCCTTTATATTAATGATCTTAGTGTTCTCCTGGATAACAAGCTTTACTTCCACTATCATGTTGACCATGTAATTTCCCAATCATTGAAATTACTTGGACTTATTAAATTTATTACTTCATTGTTTAAGAAAGTTGACTGTTTTTTATGTCTGTATTACGCCCTGGTTAGATCTAAGTTAGAATATGCTACTGTTGCTTGGAATTCCATTACCTTAACTGACTCTCTCAGGTTGGAAAACCTTCAAAGAAAATTTGTCGCTGCGTGCTATGATAAATTATTTACTAACCGGATTTATTATGATTATGACAGAATTCGAAATCTCTTAGGACTCCAAACTCTCTTCTCGCGTAGACTTTATTGTGATGCCATTTTTGTTTTTAATATTTTCAATAGCAAAATTTCTTGCAAATTTGCCCTTGATCATGTAGGCGTTCATATCCCTTCTCGGGCTTCTCGTAATCCAAAACTATTTTTTCTCAATAGCTCTTATAAGTTTTAAGGTGATCCCTTTAGGCCGTTTTATCCATACCGACAATTCTAGATTTGTCGAATTCGACTTTTATCAGAAAAGAAAAGCTAAACTCGGGGAGTTATTTAAGGAACTCCCATATCAATAATTTATCCTGTAGAGGTTCTGCCTATAATATTTAAATTTACAATATTCTGATTAATTTTTTACATATTGTTACTGATTTTAAAATATTGTTTATGCTTTACTACTCTTTAGTTATTTGTTACTATTGCTATTTTTTTATTCTTATCATTATTATTTATTATTTTTTCGTAACTATTCATCAGTATGTATAATTATTTAGCTAATATTGTTTATCTTATTTTCTCGTGTAATTATATGTATTTTAAGGTACTTGCGTGCTTTTCAGTGCTGGCCTGTTATAGGTCTTACAACGGTTGGCCAGCACTATAATAAAGGAAATTATTATTATTATTATTATTATTATTATTATTATTATTATTATTATTATTATTATTATGGTCCATTGCACTACAATTTGACTGCTTGGAACTAAACAGTCATGAATAGGCTTAGTACAAATTTTATAATTTTCCAATTGTGAATTTCAAATTGTTGGTCTACAAATACAAAGTGTGAGTGGAAACCAGGTTAAAAGAAGAAGAATGTATGGGGAGCTTGTAAATTAATTAAAATATAGAGGAATAATATAATTTAATTACAAATTATACTAAGACTAATCAAAATTCATAATTATAATTTAATTACAAATTATACTAAGACTAATCAAAATTCATAATTATAACAAAGTAATCAAAAACAAATCTTGAAATGAATAAAAATTTACAACTAAATTCTCTAAAAAAATCTTAAAATAATGAAAATTACATTATTGTTCCAAATTTCATGAATATTTTGAAATAAAATATAATTCTAAGTGACACATATCTTATAAATTTAAAAAAATGTGTGAGGTTGTAAACAAGTCCAAATTTACGTAACATTAAGTGCAAGTATGCTAAAATTTTCTTTCTTCGCTAATGTTTAGTTCCCTTTATCCTTTGCTGGGTGGCAGAAGCTTGTCTAGTGTTCTAAATTTGACTCGTCAGGTTTTGGAAAAACCTAAGTACATAACTAGGTTAAGATTATATAATAAATGAAAAATATTTAAAAAATTTAATGTGTAAAATACAAGATGAAAATAAGTAAGATTGATAAAATGGTTGATAAAATAACTAGAAATTTGGGATGTAATAAATAATAATTATTATTATTGAATAAAAACAATAAGGAATAATAATGGGCAGTGTCCAAATAAACTAGCATTTGTTACCATACCCGCTTCGGTGGCTGCATCGTCTAAGGCGCTACTCTCTCAATAAACTAGATTGTCGATGATGGGGAGATTGGGGCTCGATCCCGGTCGGGTGTACTAAGGGTGGTTTTTCCTGAATGGTTTTCCACTCTCTCTTTCTCCCTCCACGCAAATGTGGGTGCACTTCAACTAAATTCAACTTTCCTCATTCTAAGTCCACTAACGTAATTAGTAGATAAGCGTAATACCCGAATTGGTAGTAAGCCGCGGTGCTAACAAATATATATATATAAATATATATATATATATATATATATATATATATATATATATTACCTTGAAACTGGAGGTGGTGTTGTTCCTCACATAACTTATTGTAAAGTAAATGGGGGTCATCTTGTGTCCTGTACGTATAGAGTTGTGGGAAATAAAATATTACAAAATCTAACGTTCTTCCTTCTTGAATGTTCTGTATGGTCAAAGATAATGATGGAGATTATGTTATTATTCTTTGATTGAAAATTGTGTAAACGTTCTGGGTAGCGGTAAAGTAGATGTAAATAAAATTTTAAGCTAAAATTAGTAATTACGTAAAGAATAATTAGAAATTAATTTTAAAGTTAAAATTTGTGAAGAAAAATAGAGAGATGTGACAAATGTAAAGATTTTGATCTTCTTGACACTAGCACGGTCAGGTCTCGTTTACGATGGATGGTTGGGCTGCTGTTGGGTAAGGATTTTTTTTTTTTTTTTTTTTGCGGAATTTAACATGCTAGGGTATTTTATAGATGGTATTGCTGAGTGCTTGATTAAAAAATTGAATTTGTTCATTTATGACATCTTTGTTTTGTAAGATTGCTGTTTGAATATGAATGTTTTCTCACGTGTTTATTTTGGTTAAGTTACCTTTAGAAGAAATTGATAAAGAATTAATACATTTTTTAAATGGGTTTATTTTGGTGTCCGGAATTCTTTCTAGGTGTTCTGGAACTTCAGATTTTGTTCTATTATTTTAAATTTTAAATGTGCTTACTATAACGAGTTAAAAAAAACACCTTCCATTCTTTCGTTCTTCGTAAACACTATTGCATTCACGGGTGTGTTTGTAGATACCTTTATTTGAATTTTGGAAAGTGGTATTAAGGTTGAAATTATTTATGTGTTTTTTTAATGTTTTGTTGGTTTTGAAATCAATGTTCATATTTAGTTTTTTGAGGATACTGGTTATTCTGTTAATTTCTTGGTCTGTATAATTAAATGTGGTCCGTTTAGGGTGGACTTTGTTTTTTCCAAGACCTGATGATGGCGTTTATACGTCAAAACTAGTTAAATTTATAAATCTCTGGACAAGCTTCTGGAACTCAGAAAGGAGAAAGGGAATCAAATATTGGCTAAGAAACAAAACTTTATCACATCAAATGTTACGTCAGTCTGGACTTCCTTACAACCTCACACAATTTTTATATTTAGTTTTTAATATAATTATGTATTGTCGAATATTCAATTTTATTTCCGAATTTTCATTAATTTGGAATTATAATATTATTTTTATTATTATAACAATTTTATCCCCCTTTTTAAAAAAGATTTTAAAGGTATTTATACATTCTTATTAATTTTCAAGGTTTTCTTTTGATTAACTTGTAATTATTTTGAATTTTTATTATTCTTAGTATAATCTGTAATTAAAGTATATTCTTCTTTCTACATTTTAATTAATTTACAAGTTCATTATATATTCTTATTATTTTAACCTAGTTTTCACTGTACCTTTGTATTTTTTTACAGTTTGCAATTCACATTTGGAATATTATATCATTTGTACTAATTCTACTCATGATTGTCTAATGCAGAGCAAAACAAATGTAGAGCAGTAAGACTATAGTAATAATTGATTTCGCAATATTTTCTTTCTTACATAATATATAATACTTAAAGCTTAAAGCCAAAATATTTGATTAAAGCTATATTATTAATGTGTAGGCCCCTACATTTTGTGTAGAATTTATTGTTACTGTGTAAAATATTTACTTTAAGGTGGGATGGACGAGGGAGCGAGGAAAAAACCCAATGTTTTTGCAGTTTTTATGACAAAATTTTGTTTTGTCAAAATAAATAAAATATTTATTCAGTACAACTTAGAATTTAATTTTCTTCACATGGTGACATACAAAATTTCTGGATTATCTGTCAAGGGTATCCTGAAATTTAATGAGTTTAAAAAGTTTGTGAGATAATGCCACCATGCTCATGACCGATATTCAGGAACTGTCGATATCCCCATGTGAGTGAAGAAAATTAAAATCAATATTTGTACTGGGTCAATATTTTATTTATTTTGGCTAAAAAAAGTTTTGCTATAAAAACTGCAAACACGCTGGCCTTTTCTCGCGTCCCCTTCCATCCCACTTTAATCATGAAAACATACTTTTGAATACTATAAAAACATTCTCTAAATATCTTCTAGAGACACCCAATTTGTAAAATGGGCTAGGAGAGGGCTTTGAAGATTCGCCAGAACCCATGTAGTTTCGGCATCAATTTCAAACTTGGAATCATTATACTGTATTTGTTGATTGGTCTCAATAGATCCTACAATTGACAAAGCAATTCGTTCTCTTACTTTGGGTGTTTTTCAGCACACTCCATAGCAACTGGACCAAATAATCCATCGCTAGCGATCTCCCCACGAGTAAAGCAGGCTTATAGGTTTGTAAGATGGTCATTCCTAAGGTGGGGATGAAGGAAACGCGAGAAAAGGTAAGTTTTTTGAAGTTTTTAAATCAAATTTCAATACTTTTTTGGTCAAAATAAATCTTCTGTTGCTTTAGTACAAACATAGGGTTTTATTTCCCCCCCCCCCCCCCCCCCCCCCCCATGGTGACTTCACCAGTTCTTGAATATCTGTCAAGCGTGTTCTGGAATTTAATGAAAACTTTTCCTCTTAATTTAAAAAGTTTATCATCTAATGACTCTATGCTCATGACAGATTTTCAACCACTGTTGATATCACTATGGGGAGAAAATTAAACTCTACGTTTGTACTGAAGAAATATTTTATTTGATCAAAAAAAGTTTTGATATAAAAACTCTGAAAACTCTGGCCTTTTCTCGCGTTCACTACATCTCAACACGGTGTGCACAGGCTGCTAGGGACAGGCATATTCCGATAGAGCGTAGCACTATCGGTTTGTCGTGCTCGTGATGGTCCGGTTAAAGAGGGAGATAATAGTATCATTACCTCTCACTCTCACTTAACTTCTCGATTTGAGTACAAATATAAGTAAGGAAAGAAGGGATTAGTAGCCTAATAGAAAATGTTTACAGAAGGGTTTGTTGGAATACAATGCTATTGTTAGAAGGACAAATACTTTTAACTAAGCCTGGCTCAAGTGTGGATCCAGGGCCAGTTGTCTGGGTTTAGGGGGTTGGAAGGGTAGATAGGTGTTCATGAGGCTCCCTCTAATATAGATTTAATTAATTTTGGGCGCTATAGTTTTCTGTATGTTATAATTGTTCAATGTATGTTTGTTTTCGAGAGCCTACGGGTGGTGTTAAACTGTTTTCGTAATCAATATGTTTCCTGTAAATTTTCATGTATAATATTTTGATGTTATATAAATAAAACGCTTACAAATAAACAAACATTAATTAATTTTGCTGTTGAGGGAGGGAGGAGGAATGGGAGGGGGTGAAAATTGGTTTCCACAAGGCTCCTTCAAGGAAAATTAAATTATTTTTATTAGTAAAGATTTTAATTTATAATAATTTTTATAAATAATAGTGTCAGTTTAACAAACTAGTTGAAATTAACAATTAAATATAATAATAATAATAATAATAATAATAATAATAATAATAATAATAATAATAATAATATAACTTTAAGAAAGAACACAATTTGGACTAACCAATTTGTAATTTTAATACAAAAATAACATAAAACAAAAAGTCGCCGTCAAAATAAAAGTAATAAATATATACTGTACATAGGTCTAAAGTGTTTTAGTATTACAAGAAAAAATATATATTTTAATACTAAACTTAATAACATAAATACTAAAAAATTTTAGTTTTAATCCACTTGTTTTGCTCTAGAGCTAAGTTGAAAGAGCTGTTGCCTAATTTTGATTAGGTCGTGTAGGAAATAGGATGAGGAAGGTGTTAAGAGTCAGTCATTCTTTACAACCTTAAAGTATTGGTTTCAATGTTTTTTATTATTATTTGTTATGCAGGAGGGGACGATCGCACCCAACCCCACCTGGATCCGTCCCTGGCCTAGCCAGGAAAACTCAAAGAAATATATGACTTTTGATGCTAATCAGAACCAATTCACTGTGCTGTTTGTAAAGATGATTACATATTCCAACAAGTTAAATATAAAAAATTAAATACACTTTTTGAAATATGTGGTAAATATCTTGGCCTAAGTACTATAGTTGTATTTGTAAACGAAATTAGATACAGGTTCATATTGTTTACACTGGCATCATACAAAATGGTCGATAAGCTGTAAAAATATCTCGAAGGCTAAATGTGGCCGACACGATTTGTAACAACTGGTTGACAAGTCATGCTTAGGTAGACAAAGTTACAGCAAACTGGTCGACCAATTGGGGTTCCAGCAAACTGATCGACAACACTGGTTAACATGTGTGGAAAAAGTGGTCGACCGACAAGTGACTGTCACGCAAAAGCAATGTCGACCACATGGTCGATGCGAGTAGGACCATTTGATAAAGAGCCAATTGTGAAGGTGGAAATGTATTTGTCACAGATCTTAAATATCTGTCAAGGGTGTCCAGGAATTTGGTCAAAACTTTTTAAATAAAGAGAAAGTGTTGACAAAATTCCAGGAAACCCTTGACAGATATTCAAGATCTATTGATATTAGCATGTGCAGAAAACTAAACTCTATGTTGCTACTGGAGAAATATTTTATTTTATTTTACCAAAAAATGTCAAAAACTGTAAAAATACTCGCGCTCCCTTAAGCTGTAGTCGGGTTGTGATAAATTCCATGTGGAAAACCAACCCTCAGTACATCCTACCGAAAACCGAACCTCAACCTCCCGTCACCGGCAAGCAAGTATGTTGTGAGATTGAAGCCTTAAACCGTGTGATCACCGATGCGGTTGACAATCTGCAAAAAGCGACCAAAAAGTTATATTCTAAGAAAACACACACACACGCTTTTCCTAAGAGTTTTTTTAGTAGACTCGTCCCACCAAAACTGGGCCTACTGCGCATGTGCGAACTACATTGGCGTGTCTTGTACACAGCTGGAAGACATGCGGGCTTCCTCTAGAGTCTAGACTAGACTGTCAATTGTTCTGGTTGTGGTAACAGAAGGGAACGGCGAACGAAGGGTTGTTCCTCTGACATCCATTGTGTAAGCCCAGACCTTCCTTGTCAAGGAATAGCAGCGAATGACAGCGTGCATCGCTTATATTGCGAACATTCACTTGCGTTCAAGTCACTGTTCATCTATTGCTATATATCACACCATCCATGAAAACAACTGTAAATCTACTTTCTCCGTATTATCTTTTTTTATGTTGCATATATTTCATTCCTCTTGATGCAAAGTGAATGAAAGGCAGGTCGGAGAAATCATTTTACCAGTCACCTTCCTATAATTTGCAAACATATAGACCTACTTTTATGTTTTTTAAAGTAACTCTACAGTATAAACATCGTAGGACGAGCGATAAATAACACACACGTTACTAAAATTACTTTAATATGTGTTTTTTTTACATCAAGCTATGTGATCTGCAGATGTTACCTTTGTTAGGTAGTACCACTGATGATACAACAATATTTAATAATATAGTCACAGATGTGTCCACCGCAAAGAACCAAACAATGTTGGTAAGAAAAAATACCGCCTTTAACAATTAAATATATAGTCACAGATGTGTCACCGCAAGAACCAACAATGATGGTAAGAAAAAATACCGCCTTTTAGTACATTTTAGTGCAGTGACTGGTAAACAGTACGTTTTTGTCACCTGAAATAACTTGTCTAAATTTCTTTAAATTTCAAGTTCATTTTAACCTGCTTTTATGAGAAGTTCCGAGAACTGTAATACTTTCAAAACATATTTCACTATATTTTGTAATATGATCTAGTTAAATAATCATTATCATTATAGAAAACTATCAATTACAACTCGGATTATGGCTCAATATAATATATTAATAATTATTTAAATATATAAAAGAGGTAAATACGAGCGTGTGAATCATTGAACACAAAGTAGGCCTATGTCATATTTCTCAGGTTTTATCCCCGAATTTGGGTACCATATTTTAACATATGTTTAATGTATTTTTTTATCCATTAGAGTAATAATTAATACTATTCTACTTAAACATATTTGCTAAAAGAGTTATTCGTTAGTAAAACGTTAGTAATATCCTTTTTTATTTATTATAAATAACCTAAAGTTTCCCAAAGAATGATCTGCATAGCAATTACTGAAAAATAAAATGCACAATAAAAACTGTCTCCGCAGTTTGTGGGTCTACAAATAATTGATAACAGTGTATTATTTTTGTTTAGAGTTTTAGACTATGTTGATTTATTTAGATGCATGTAAAAAGTCCTAACATTGTTTCTTTCTATGTATTTCGGATAACTAATACGATCATGCAAATAAAGAAATTTCTCCCGAACTTCATTGATAGGATATGGACGGAATGTTGTGGCCAGCCTAGTAAAGGTGACCCCGCCCAGTATCCTCGGTATTTCGCGGGAACAATGAAACACTCATCCTCCAACTATGTGCGCCATTATGTACACTCGGGTGTGGAAAATTATAGACATCCTCGATTAGGGGAACAACCTCTCCATACTGCTTTGCCTTACAAATTAACCCTCTCCGTCTTAGTTACGCAGGTTATATCGTTTAATTTTGCGGGTAGTCTGTACTGTCATTGATAACCCTTGAGTTAAACGCACCATTAAAATAAGCACGGGTATGGGCAATTTAATCTAAGGAACAGAAATGCACATGGATTAGAGCATATAAAGTCCCAGACATTATGGGATGTGTCCTTCCACGATAGTTACCACAAGTCTTGTAATGTCACTAATGTGTCCTTCCACAAGAGTTACCACAAGTCTTGTAATGTGTCCTTCCACGAGAGCTACCACAAGTCTTGTAATGTGTCCTTCCACAAGAGTTACCACAAGTCTTGTAATGTACCCTTCCAGTAGAGTTACCGCAAGTTTTGTAATGTGCCCTTCCACGAGAGTTACCACAAGTCTTGTAATGTACCCTTCCAGTAGAGTTACCGCAAGTCTTGTAATGTGCCCTTCCACGAGAGCTACCACAAGTCTTGTAATGTGTCCTTCCACGAGAGTTACCGCAAGTCTTGTAATATCACTAATGTGTCCTTCCATGAGAGTTACCATAAATCTTGTAATGTGCCCTTTCAGGAGAGTTACCACAAGTCTTGTAATGTGTCCTTCCACGAGAGTTACCACAAGTCTTGTAATGTGTCCTTCCCCAAGAGTTACCACAAGTCTTGTAATATGCCCTTCCACAAGAGTTACCACAAGTCTTGTAATGTGTCCTTCCACAAGAGTTACCACAAGTTTTGTAATGTGCCCTTCCACGAGAGTTACCACAAGTTTTGTAATGTGCCCTTCCACGAGAGTTACCGCAAGTCTTGTAATATCACTAATGGTCCTTCCATGAGAGTTACCATAAATCTTGTAATGTGCCCTTTCAGGAGAGTTACCACAAGTCTTGTAATGTGTCCTTCCACGAGAGTTACCACAAGTCTTGTAATGTGTCCTTCCCCAAGAGTTACCACAAGTCTTGTAATATGCCCTTCCACAAGAGTTACCACAAGTCTTGTAATGTGCCCTTCCACGAGAGTTACCGCAAGTCTTGTAATGTCACTAATGTGTCCTTCCACGAGAGTTACCACAAGTCTTGTAATGTGCCCTTCCACAAGAGTTACCACAAGTCTTGTAATGTACCCTTCCAGTAGAGTTACCGCAAGTCTTGTAATGTGCCCTTCCACGAGAGCTACCACAAGTCTTGTAATGTGCCCTTCCAGGAGAATTATCACAAGTATTGCAATGTGCCCTTCCACGAGAGTTATCACAAGTCTTGTAATGTGCCCTTCCACGAGAGTTACCACAAATCTTGTAATGCGCCCTTCCACGAGAGTTACCACAAATCTTGTAGTGTGTCCTTCCACGAGAGTTACCGCAAGTCTTGTAATGTCACTAATGTGTCCTTCCATGAGAGTTACCACAATTCTTGTAATGTGCCACTCCACAAGAGTTACCACAAGTCTTGTAATGTGCCCTTCCACGAGAGTTACCACAAATCTTTTAATGTGCCCTTCCACGAGAGTTACCGCAAGTCTTGTAATGTCACTAATGTGTCCTTCCATGAGAGTTACCACAAGTCTTGCAATGTACCATTCCAGGAGAGTTACCACAAGTCTTGTAATGTGTCCTTCCACGAGAGTTATCACAAGTCTTGTAATGTGCCATTCCAGGAGAGTTACCACAAGTCTTGTAATGTGTCCTTCCACGAGAGTTACCACAAATCTTGTAATGTGCCCTTCCACGAGAGTTACCGCAAGTCTTGTAATGTCACTAATGTGTCCTTCCATGAGAGTTACCACAAATCTTGTAATGTGTCCTTCCACGAGAGTTACCACAAATCTTGTAATGTGCCCTTTCAGGAGAGTTCTCAGAAGTCCTGTGATGTATCCTTTCAGGAGATTTACTACCACATATCCTGTGAGGTGTCCTTCCAGGATAGATCCCATACGTACTGTGAGGTGTCCTCCCAGGATATTTACCACACGTCCTGTGAGGTGTCCTTCCAGGAGAGCTCCCAGAAGCCGTGTGAGCTGGGAGGAGCCAAAGCCCTGTATTTACAACCATATCTCAAGTCGTATCTTTCATCTTTTTACTGACGATCCTAAACTACCGAGGCTAATGTTCTGGAAGGTATAGTAGATATAAAAAAAGCACGCAGGTATAAAACTATCTTTTTTTTAAAAAAAGTTAGTTCGTAATGAGCTTCATAAACAAGGGTTGGAAGTGGAGAGAAAATAACCTTATTTATGATCATAATTGTTTAAAAAATAAGAACTCACTTAGTTTAATCTGAAAATATTTTTAAAAAATTCTAAAATATACTTCGGTTATTTATCAAACCTAATCATTTTAACTACTCTATTCTAATATTAGAATATGTCTTCTTTGATCTTTTAACATTTTCTTGAATATATTTATTAGATGTGATTACAATATCTTTATCTGATTGATATTACATTTATCTTGCATTAATAATTAAAACATGTAAGTGTACTACTTACAAACTAACTTCGCAACACTCAGCCTTAGTGCCAGCTATTTATTTCTCTGTATAATTAAACCAATATACACTCGAGTACTATCAAGTCTAAATAAAATACACTAGGCACAAGCTCCTAGATCTAAACGAGGTTGGTAACTGAAGTTACCTTTCTTTACCGCTGAGCTGCCGGGAAACATACCTGTTTTATTCTTATCCGCTGTCGATGGAACTATTGACTATCAGCGAGATAAACTAACTTACAAACAAAATGCTACTGAGGAATTTCAAGAGAATGCATCAGCATTATTTTGAAGAGAGGGTAGATAAACCACACTCGGTGCACCCGGGGGTGATCGAACTCCAGTCTCCCCGAGCCGTAATCCTCTGTAATGTTCGTGCAGCCAACATTACCTCCACCGAAGAAATTATTTGAAAACTATTTTCAAGGTCTGTAAGTCGCTCAGACCACCTGGTTCCAAGGGCCGTCATCTCCCGCCGTACCCCGCCACCCTAACCCTCTTCTCTCCTAAAAAAAAAAACTCGGCTCAAATTATAATCCTCGATCTCACAGACGGACATAGTTGGGATAACTCATACCTCCCTGGCCTCTGCGCCCGGAGTCACCCGAAGATTCACGAAGAGAGAGAGAAGTTTATTTTTTGTCTGTTGGTTGGTTCTCCTGACAGCGTTGGAAGCCACCCAACCACAGACCGAGGCCTGTTTGCTGTTTGTCGGGTTTTGTGATGCGAGGCTAGCGTTTCAGTCCAGTCGGTTTCTGTCGGGCGTAGCGCGTGCGACCCTGGCGTCCGTTGAAGCAATCTTTCACACGTGGCTTTAATATGATAAACAAATTCCAATTGGATGTAAACATTTATTTTCTGTGTCATCATTGAAATGTGCTATTTGTTTCGGGGAAACCTGTGCCCTCTGAGGGATTCCCGTTTCTGAACCCGGATTAAGTGATTGTGTTTCGAAGCTGGATTGTAAAAAGTGTGCTGCGAGAATCCAGTGGTTTTTTGTTGTTTTTTTGCGCCTCAGGGCACGTGGTGTTGATTTCGCTGACGTGCGAGTAAAATATAGATTCGCACCTATATCCATGGGCTGTTTGGAATACGTGTCACCTTATCTGGTAGTTTTAAATACTTAGCGGTGAGTGATTAAGTGTTTTTCCCATGATGGGGGAGAGTAATGGTTTCATAGTTTCCATAAGTTAATTACAATATAACATGAAAATAAAAATGTTTATCTGCAAAGAGTGTGACAGTGGTCCCCAAATGTTACAATTTGGCCTGATTTGAATGTGATACCAAAATGCTCAATAGATATTGGTGATAGGTGTGTGTCTAAGGGCGGAATGTGTTCGTAGTTGTACTGGATATGTTAAGTAGAATGTGTTTGACTATTGGTGATAGTTTATGTGATGTGAGACGACCACCCCGGTACTATCGGGCAGACCCTGAATAGGGACACACTGTGACCTGACGTTAATTTGCTGCCTGTTTAGTTTGGTGGGTGAGGAATCTCGCTTGTGGTGCAAATCCTTGGGGCTTAAACAAGCCACTTGGGCTGAAGTTTTTGGATCGTGAGGACTGCCGTGTGATTATTTAAAGGCTTGAAAAACCCACATACCAAATTTCATGCTTATTTTAAAAGGGGGTGGGGCAACATATTTTGGGGGGGACTCGCTATGTTATCTTGAGACGCTTCGCTAGCGTCTACCCTCCACCCCCACCCTTTGCTAACTAGTGAAGGAGAAGATGTTTGGAAACCTGGTGCAGCGTCTCCAGTCGCTCAGCCCCTTGGCATCGCCAGTGACTTCGCCCGTTGGTTCACCCAAGGCGTCGCGGCGCTACAAGAGCCCGACGCGTCCCCGTCAACCCAAGGAGGAGTACCGGGAGGTGCAGTCAGACCCGGAGGCGGATGGCGTTGGTAGCGGTGGCGGAGGAGGTGGAGGTAAACGATCCCGAGGGAGTAGACACCTTCTGGAGAAGAGGAGGAGCAAATCCCGAGTACGAACGACGCTGGTCGTCGGGGAACCGATGCCGCTACAAGGTTCCAAGAGTCTGGGCCGTCTGGATGGAATGAAGGAGGTGAGTGTATGAGTAAGAGAGTGTGTGTGTGTGTGTGTGTGGACTACCTTGACCTCGCGGAGGTCGTGTCGTCATCTGCAGGCTGGTCATAGCTCGCAACGTCCCTCTCTTGTTACTAGGGTGCGTTCCTCCTTCATCTCGGTTGTCGAACACCATCTTCCCGGGGGAGAGTTGAGCTGGCTAGCGCACACCTAATTTCCTTTGTGTTCCTCTTCAGAGAATTTTTTTACAACACTGACTTTGGACGCATATATTAATTGAAGTAGGGATGAGAAAGGTAAAGTTGTAAAGTAAATAGACCCGAATTTACGTGGAGAAAGAGTGGGAAACCTTTAAGTAAAAAAAAAACCTCAGTAGGCCCTACCCCCGACCGGGATTCGAACCCCTACCTCTCCGTCACCGGCAATCCAGTCTAACAAGAGAGTGACGTCCTATACTCTATAGTAGGGGTTCCCAATTATTTTTGATGGAGGTCCGTTTTAAAAACTCGACATACTTCTGCGGTCCGGGAAAACTTTAACAGTGACTCAAGTTCAAGCTCTATAGGACTATACTAATTCAAAAATGTGATTTTCTTTCCTTTTAGTTATTTTACTTGTTTATTATTGCTGGCCTTCCATGTCTACTACACGCCCACCACCGAAATGGCATAATTTTGTCTGTTTATCGCTATCTCATCAAGTTCCTTAAAAATGTACCTGCGGTCTGGTTGTGGACCGCGGTCCTCCATTTGGTGACCACTGCATCTATAGAGTCTAGACCAGTGGTCTCAAACTCAAATTCTTCCAAGGGTCAGATTCACAAACTCGGGGCGTGTTGTAGGCCAGAGCCTATATAAACAGGTTTGCTTAAATTAATTCTTTACTGGTTTTTGTGGCGTGCCTTACTACCCGTCCGGACTATGCACGCATTTTAATCACACTAGGGGATAAGGTATGTGGACGATATAATTTAGAAGAAATATAACAGCATTTGAGTGGAGGAAATGTATAAAACCAACCCTTTGTACACCTGGCTGGAATTCGAACCAGGACCTCCCTAACACAACCAAACTAGACCAACAGAGCCTGAACTTTTATCTGCTCAGCCACCAATGTACAGTAAGCTAGGTATATTCTAGCTATTTCATGCTATTTATTTAGAATCATTAAAGTATATTTAAAATATTTAAAAACTTTTATTTTCCCGGATATTTATGTGTGTTAGCGAAATACCCTAAGCAGTATTTATAAAATTATGTAAATCAACATTCCCGCAAACAAATATTTAAAGTGATTTAAAAAAATATAGCACAGTTTGAAATAATTTGAATGTTTTTTGTTATTCAAAATAATGTACACACTATGGTGCGTATATGACTGTAGGCCGGATAGTAATATAAAAATGTCGCAGAAAAGCGGGCCGGTCAGGTGGGTCTCGTGGGCTGCGAGTTTGTGAACCTTGGTCTGGACCGATACCGGTCATAGTATTATTGTTCTTCCGCCCAGTGTAAACATTTTCAAACTCAAGTTTATAACTGTGGGAACATTTTTTATAATCTACTGCTGATGTACAAAGATAACTAACTGGATACCTTTAACGCTATTTTCCTTGGTTCTAATCCTGGAGGCTGTTTGAACTAGGAGGTTCTCCATCCTCTCTCTAGGCGGATGCATGTGTGTTTATATCATTATTGGGTCTCCCGAGCGTGAAGTAGCAAATAAGATCATTCTTACTAATACTAACCGACGTCTCTTTTCTATGCCTAATTCGTCTATTAGCACTCTGTTTAGCTAAACTGTTACCAAGTCCCACTTATGGTGGGGATGAAGGGAACGCGAGAAAAGGTAGTCTAAGTGTTTTTGCAATTTTATAACAAAACTTTTTTTGGTCAAGATAAATCAAATATTGCTCCAGTACAAACCTAGAGTTTAATTTTCTTCACATGGTAACCTCAACAATTCTTTAATATCTGTCAAGGGTGTTCTGGAAATTCATGAAAACTTTTTCTCTTCATTTAAAATGTTTATCATCTATTGCCGCTACGCTCATAACAGATATTCAACAACTGTTGATATCACCATGTGAAGAAAATTTAAACTCTATGTTTGTATAGGAGCAATATATTATTTATTTTGACAAAAAACGTTTTTGCTATAAAAACTTAAAAAAAACGCTTTTCCTGCCTTCCTTGCATCCCCACCTTAACGCTCAGACTGTACTTCCTAAAAGCTTTTAATTCAATTAGTCTTATCTTTCATCTATTAAAATTACTCACCCCTCCCCTCCCTCTGTTGTTTTGTCTAACCAATTAAACTGTGATTGTGTCAATTAAGAAATATCGGAGTTGGGGAGCCTATTTTATTCTGTCTCCTGAATACTCGAAGGATGCCTCTGGCCCCATCCTGGCTGCTAGTGACCCTGGTTCCTCCATCTCCATATCAAGTGTTAAGAACCCTGTTTATTTATATCTCAGGTGCTGGTTTCTAATAGAACATCCTCCTCGTTTATGTACCCGTCCTATTAGCCTGGTAGTAAATTACTTGAATCAAAGTTGAGCCAGATTGAACCAGCTAGTTCAGCGAATGGAATAGTATCAATCGAAATAATTCTCCAAGGCACCTGGCTTGGATTTGAACCCCAACAATCCGGGCCAGAGTTGGTTTTGCTCACGTCGATGTGTACGTTTATACAAATCAACAAGACTGTTTACATGTATTTATTTAAATTTTGTGTATCTATTAAAAATTCCAACATTATAAAAAAGTAACTAGAGATAAGCATTTTAATCCATTGTAATAGAAACACTTGACATATTTCCCACAAATTAAGTGACTTTGTTCTGACTCCTAGGTCTTGGCCCTACTCATACGCCGCTGACAACATGTGTTGACCTTAGTGTGCATGTGGTTCTACTCATATCGAGCACATGTGAAAACTATCTCTCTTGTAATAGAATATAGTAAATTTGACCATATTCCAGTGTATATCAGGCATCTTATCTCCACTTATGTTGCTTGCTTAGTACAGCCAAGTCAGAAATAAAATAACAAACGGCTCACAATGCAATAGTTTGTCTATACGATGTTAAATGTTTGAGAAATAATGCCAACCTCCCGTTTGATAACATTAATTTTAGATCGTAAAATGAAACAAATTGTTTAGACAATAAATTAGAATATATTTACTGACAATTTAAGGGTTTAATAAATTAACTAGTCTTTAAAATAATTACAAATTATGTAGGGTGGGACACACTTGAAAAATCTGGAAAAGTAAAAAAAATAAAAAAATAAAAATTCACAAAGCGTTTCAACACATGTTTTTGGTCAATTAGGGGAAGTGTGGTGAGGGGGGTAGTAGAGAAGAAAGAGGGCCCAAGTTCCAATATGCATAAGTTGATTTACAAACCTACAGTTTGGTAACTTGAGGGGAGGTGGTAATTAATTAATTAATTGTAGATGGGCTTATCTTGATTGTCTATAGGTTCTCATAATTCTTGTTGTCGAGTTTGAATCTAATAGCCGCCATGAGCTCAAGTGTTAACAAAAGTTTCCGGTTGTTGACTTGATAGATTAAGACCATTGTTTTGTTATTGTTTGTTCTCTCCTTGTGACTTCAAGCCGATGTGTCACGTGCTCGCAACCATTGTTTGTAAGAGCTCCACGAAAAGTGTTTGTTGACGAACCGATCAAGAACAAAGTCTTGTGTTATCACATAGGATTAAATAAACATGGCCCACCAGCTCGGAGCTGCTTGCTTTACGACAGCAAAATAAGCGGTTCTTCTTCAAGGCTGGGTGGTAAGGGAGTAAGCTATAGGTCAACTTGGTTTTATTCTTCTTGCATCCGTGATTGAGTGGTCAGGCAGCCGACTGTTGGTCATCTTGGATCTTTCTTCCTGTCTCCTTGACTGAGTGGTCAGACAGCATACTATTGGTCAACTTGGATCTTTCTTCCTGTCTCCCTGACTGAGTGGTCAGGCAGCATACTATTGGTCAACTTGGTTCTTTCTTCCTGTCTCCCTGACTGAGTGGTCAGACAGCATACTATTGGTCATATTGGATCTTTCTTCCTGTCTCCCTGACTTAATGGCTAGGCAGCCGACTGTTGGTCATCTTGGATCTTTCTTCCTGTCTCCCTGACTGAGTGGTCAGGCAGAATATTATTGGTCAACTTGGATCTTTCTTCCTGTCTCCGTGACTGAGTGGTCAGACAGCATACTATTGGTCATATTGGATCTTTCTTCCTGTCTCCCTGACTGAATGGTCAGGCAGCATACTATTGGTCATATTGGATCTTTCTTCCTGTCTCCGTGACTGAGTGGTCAGACAGCATACTATTGGTCATATTGGATCTTTCTTCCTGTCTCCCTGACTGAGTGGTCAGGCAGAATATTATTGGTCAACTTGGATCTTTCTTCCTGTCTCCCTGACTGAGTGGTCAGACAGCATACTATTGGTCAACTTGGTTCTTTCTTCCTGTCTCCCTGACTGAGTGGTCAGACAGCATACTATTGGTCATATTGGATCTTTCTTCCTGTCTCCTTGACTGAGTGGTCAGACAGCATACTATTGGTCAACTTGGATCTTTCTTCCTGTCTCCCTGACTGAGTGGTCAGACAGCATACTATTGGTCAACTTGGTTCTTTCTTCCTGTCTCCCTGACTGAGTGGTCAGACAGCATACTATTGGTCATATTGGATCTTTCTTCCTGTCTCCCTGACTTAATGGCTAGGCAGCCGACTGTTGGTCATCTTGGATCTTTCTTCCTGTCTCCCTGACTGAGTGGTCAGGCAGAATATTATTGGTCAACTTGGATCTTTCTTCCTGTCTCCGTGACTGAGTGGTCAGACAGCATACTATTGGTCATATTGGATCTTTCTTCCTGTCTCCCTGACTGAGTGGTCAGGCAGCATACTATTGGTCATATTGGATCTTTCTTCCTGTCTCCGTGACTGAGTGGTCAGACAGCATACTATTGGTCATATTGGATCTTTCTTCCTGTCTCCCTGACTGAGTGGTCAGGCAGAATATTATTGGTCAACTTGGATCTTTCTTCCTGTCTCCCTGACTGAGTGGTCAGACAGCATACTATTGGTCAACTTGGTTCTTTCTTCCTGTCTCCCTGACTGAGTGGTCAGACAGCATACTATTGGTCAACTTGGTTCTTTCTTCCTGTCTCCCTGACTGAGTGGTCAGGCAGCATACTATTGGTCATATTGGATCTTTCTTCCTGTCTCCCTGACTGAGTGGTCAGGCAGCATACTATTGGTCATATTGGATCTTTCTTCATGTCTCCCTGACTTAATGGCTAGGCAGCCGACTATTACTCAATTTGGTTCTTTCTTCCTGTCTACTTTAGTAGAATAGTATACAAGTATCTAGAAAGTTAGTTGTTTATTTTAACAATATTGACCACGTTTGGTAGCATTCAGCTAATATTATTCAATCACAGCTAAAATAAACTGGTTTGAACCCTGGAAAACTTGCAGATTTATTTAGTGGTCATCTGTTTATAAATCTTAAGTGATGTATTCTACGAGTGATTCTGTATTCTCCTCAAGACGTTTAGTCTCAGTCGCTAATGACCCCGCGCGTGGGTTTTAACCCACTGGGATTTTTTAATTATTATAAACTGCTTATTCTAAAGTTTAAATATAAAAAGTGAGTCCGTAGGAAGTACACCCGCACTAGCGGCGAGAGAAAATGGCAAAATTACAACGATAAATCACTTGTGAAAAATGACCTCGTGATCATTGGTGCGATGAATTGTGAAATGGGTATTTTCTGAGTTAATTGTAGGCCTAAGGTATATTGATTGATCATTTTAACCAGAAGAGTTAGGTGTGCGCTAGCTTTCTAGACTCTGAGCCTAGAGGTGTAGGGTGTACTGGGGGTGTTTCCACAGTTTTCTATCCCATTTCCAGGCGAATGCGGTTGCGATTTCTTATAATATGCTTTCCAGATCATACTGTTTTCTCAAAATATTTATATTTATATCGTAGAGGGCACATTGACCTAGTAATAATAGATGAGCGAATGACGGTGCAGAAACGTTCACCACTAAGCTACTCAACTTGGGACGCCCCGAGATGACCCAAACAGGAGAAAGTAAAATTCGCCCAAGTCGCAGCCCGACCAACCGGTCCATCACCCATTATTACTATTACTACTAGTACACAGCTACTACGAAATTTCTCCTCCGAGAGATATTATAATTGCGACACGTCCACGGGTAATTCTTTTTTTCAACTTTACGAACGTAAAGAAACAAACAACAGACTTGTGGTCGAGAAGTTCCCAGGGGCGAAACTTTCAGTTCTTGTCCTACTTGGGCTATGTTCCCCCCACTCCCGGGTAGACGCGGGGAAAATCGGTGGTGATGTGTGTGTGTGTGTGTGTGTGCTCAGTAAATAGAGGCTCGCACGATGAACACGTGTGCCAAGGCTTGGGTGGGGTGATCAGGTTGAGGTACGACCTTACAGCGTCGTAGCCGAGGGGCTGGAAGGAACTCCCTGCTTTCCCACACCGAGGTCAATGGTGGGCATATTCCCAGATATAGTTCCATAAATATTCCCAAGAATGTGAATCCGCCGCCCAGCAATCTGTATATTATACTATGGAGCTAGGGCTGATATATAATAGTGTGCGTCTGGGCTATATCACTCGTAGCTCAGTAATGGAAGGCCAAGCCAGTACTAATCGTACACCTGCTCTGTGGAGGCTTATTCCATGCCCCGATGAGATAAGATGATGGTGATAGTGAGTATGAGGGTGTGGAATTAGTGGAAACTCTTAAACCTAACTTAAACCGGACTAACCAAACCATGGCGACCTTTGGGATGATTCCCTTTTTGAGAAAAATACCCAAGGTACTAGCCGGGAATCGAACCCGGGACCCCTAGGCTCGTAGCCAAGTGCACTAACAGCACCATGGGGCCGTTTGGAATTATGTTGATGAAGCTTTAAATGAAAAGGAAATATAGCGCATTTGTATTGAGGCAGAAAGAGTAACCCCATAGGTAAAATACTCAATGCATCCGGCCGGGATTTGAACACTAACCTTCCCGTCACCGGAAAAATAATACTAGACGAGATTGACACCTTTTTTCGTGTTCCCATTCGTGTAGGTGGGAGCTATATCAATATTAATGATTAGTCGTACCCAACAG
Source organism: Timema podura (assembly GCA_033556935.1). Classification (NCBI taxonomy): domain Eukaryota; kingdom Metazoa; phylum Arthropoda; class Insecta; order Phasmatodea; family Timematidae; genus Timema; species Timema podura. The sequence goes on along the minus strand of JAVRXN010000003.1, from coordinate 19,527,891 downwards.
AAAAATCTCCAAAGTCAACTTTCTTGCTTGTCCAAATTACAGAGTTTGTAATTTATTAGATCCATTAAGTCGACAGTTCAAAATCTTAGTGATAGTTGTGAAAATCTACAGCACAAAACTTAAAAAAAAACCTCAACCCCTTTTCTATGACATCGAGAACCCTGCCATGATAGTGAATAGTAAATGATGCATAGATACCCGCTTAGGTGGTCTAATGGTGTGAGGCAGATTTTTTCCACCGGTGTGCCGCGTTAGTTTGGGATAAGGTCAAAATAATCTTAAAAACAACTTGAGTCAAAATAAATCTTTTTAAATCCATGAACAACATTATTTTTTAAAATAACACAACTAGGCCTGTTAGAATTTTAGTTATTTAATTTTTAAATACAATTATCTTAGTACTCATTTTAATGATAAAATTTCTTTTTAAAAAACTGATGGTGTGCCTTGACAATTTTAGCGCCTTGTTTAAAGTTCCATAAGTTGAAAATAGCTGGTCTTAAAACTTCCTAAATAGTTTTCCAGTCTTTCTCCACGCAAATGTGGGCACACTTTCTCTAAATTCAACCTTCCACATACCTTACACAGTAATGTAATTAATACATATTTGTAAACCCCCAACGAGTAGTGAGACGCGATGCTAAAATATATACATAGGCCTACGTATAGAAATCATACACTAAATTGTGTTTTAATTCAACCGAAATAATGCGTTTATTGAAAATTCAATATACTTTATTGGATAAACACTCTGAATAGGAAATGGTAAATAAGTTTTTTGTTTTCTGCAATTTGACAGGAAGGTAGTTAGTGAAACCCGCACTGTGATCTCACAGTTTTAAGTTGTCAGACTCGTAACACGCTGGATTGCCGATTACAGAAAGGTTGGTGTTTTAATCTCGGCGGGATTCACTGGAGAGTGGTTTTCTCACACGTGAGAGATCACTTTGGTTTTCCCATGCCCTTTCGATGTTTATGCGGATGCAAACCCTACCTACTATTTACTCTCTTCATCGCAACCCTGGGAGCAGCCTGCCGGAGAGCTAAGACTCATTGCAGACCGTGTTATTCAAGAAGTAGTTTCCTATTTCATGTTATCTTCTAAAATGGAGTTGAAAAGTACCTAAAGGATCAAAAATTGTGCATTCAAAGTTTAGTAATTAAAAAAAAATATTAGTTAAAAATTGAAAAAGTTTATTTTCAAAAACGTGTCACTCGAAATGTCGCAGACCTAAGAAGTAAATGGTTGGAGACCCAGATCCAACCTTCCTCTAGCAAATAAAATATTTTTTAACAGGATCACAATGGTAACATTTCAAGTTAATTTAGGATTTGTCTTTGTGGTGTTGAAGGCGCTGTCATTCCATTAAGAAATAAACCAATGTGAGAATATGTTACTTCAAATAGGCGGCGCTCTAAAATCAAGAATCAAGCACGAAAATCCCAAATTAGGAATAATCCAGGCATTAAGGGAAGTCCCAAGCGCGAGATGTTCCGGTAGATTTCTCAGCCGAGCGAGCGCTGCAGGAAGGAAACGGTGTCAACCCTGGAAGAAAGTGGCCGAGGAAAGGGGCGGGGTGCAGGGAGTCTTGTTCTCTACACACCCGCTCAACTTTCTCCACTCGCAGATTCTTGATCAGCAGGTGGACACGATGTTATCTAGTCTGGCAGGGACTTGCCATTGACCGCTCGCTGGGAGAGTGGGTCATTCACGACTTGGACCACAGTCAGAAGTTACCCCTCCCCATCCCGGGGAACTATTGTACATACTAATTAACACTGACTACATTTGACAGGAATAGTGCCAATATTGGCCAATAACTACTTAAATAGTTGACAGGATAAGGAGGGTGAGTGATGTCATTACTGGATTACAGGTACTTAAACAGACGGGACAAGGAGGGTGAATAATGTCAATACTGGTGTACATGTACTTGAGACAGTCGACAAAATAGTGTGAATGGTTTCACTATCCATACCGGTGATTGCACGGTCACTATCACAATAGACTGGATTTCTGGTGTCGAGGAGATAGGTTCAAATCCTGGCCAAATGCACTAGGAATGATGTTTCACACGTGATTTATTGCTTCGGTTTTCCCATCACTTATCCACGGTTTTACAAGCGCACCTCTTCTATGCTAAACTATCCTTTTACCTACTTCCCTTACTAAGCTGTACACAACCGTAATTTTAAAAGTATATTTTCTTAAACGTGGACAAGAGGAACAAATGTGGTCACAGCAGCTGATAAATCCATTCGTGTTAATCATCTTAAAATAGGAAATAGAAACCAACTAAGGAAGGCTATGTCGAAAATAAAATAAAATCTGAAATCCAGACTACTTATTGATATTTATGTTAACAAATAGTTCCTCTCTCGAAATTATAATCTAAAACTCAGATGAACCCACTTGAGTTGACCTGTTTGCGTTAAGGACCTTGCCTTGGCTAAATATCACCTCTTTTTAATACAGTCTTGCAGTCGTTTCAGTTTATTAACGTTTTAAGCCGAAACATGTCACTGAAGAGTTGCAACAAATTCGATAAGGAGTGGAATCAAAACATCAGATAAGGAACGTTTCTTTAATCTCAATCTTTCAAGTAACATTTTAAATTAGCATTTTTCAAATGAACCATTTTCGTCTACTACACTTCTTTTATAACAACCAATATCTTATATTTAAATCCGTAATTAACCCTTTCGATTATTAACACACTCATTTTAAACCCTTTGACCCAGATAACATGTTCTAAATATTATTATAACAATTATTTTAATTTAGTGGGCTATGTTATTAGTTATACTCTAATTTTAATATGTTTCATATGTATTTATTTCATTAGCTATTTCATATGTGAAAGTTTCACAAATTAAGTACCTGTCAATTAGCTAACTTTCTACAATCACCTTTTTATCAATCTTATTAAGAGTATTGTAAATGTGTAAATATTCCTTGTTAACTTTTTCTTAGACTGTTATTGGTAAAATTGATCTTTCATATGATTAATTGGTTTGATCCTTAGTCATGTATTAACGGCTCCATTCTAGTCATTTGACAATTTACATTATTTATTTTTCAGTAAATTCTATACAATATTCTGTCAACGTTTAGTAGTACCTTGCACATCTACAATTTTACCTATTTATGAAATCAATTATGCCCTTTAACAATCACAGAGGTGATTCTCAAGAATGTGTTTATGTCTGTGTAATTGATTTGATTTCTTGATTTAACTATTTCACTTTGAATAAATTAATTCCTTGTTATCTCCATAAATGTATATTGTTTGATTGACTAAGTGATTGAATTTCTTGAGCTAACAATTTCTCTTTGAATAAACTCATTCTTTGTTATATTCATAACGTATATTGTTTAATAGACTAAATAAGTGTAACAATCAATTAATTGCCGTTCTACCAAATACGTTCCTTATTAATTACATATTTTTCCTTATTATAGTTAAAATGAATATAACTAAAAAGTTTTAAGCAGGGTTGAGGACTCGGTACACCAAGCCTTCGACTTCTACTCCTCTATTTTTTTACTCTCTGACTCCTTCAGAAATGTCTAAAGTATATTAATAAGTAATATCAAATTTACAGAATTAAAACTCTCCAATACAGATTAATTCATATGTAGCTTCTTTGAAAGTGAGAATTTACATTTGAATAAATTTGTCAATCCAAATTACAAAAAGTATTGGTCCTAAAGAATAAAAAAGAAAATATTAAAATGAGAAACTTACCATTTATGCTGTAATAATATTATAAGTGTTTATTTTAGCCCTTAGTCGGAACATATTTACCGACTCCTACTCCACAGCCCTCGGTTTGAGTTACATTATGTATTTATGATTGTTGATTTATTTAGTCACTTTTAGGAAAATATGGCATAACAAATTCCCTCTAGTAAATATTTATAAATACCTACTACTTAAATGTTGATTGTATTTAAGTGCACAACATACTTGTAGGTAGGTATACCCTGATTTTGGTTGGAAGAACAGTAGAGAAAATTCTAACATATTTCTTTGCGGTCAACATTGACCACTTTTTACTGTATTATTTGTGTTATTTTATAGGTATTAGTAATATATATCAAAAGTCACAGCTTCAAATAACATGCCTTGATGTATGAATATATTAAAACGGTTTTAGTAAATTTAGTAACTAACTTTTAGTTCTTCCTACAAAAATCATTCTATAAATATCCTCACATTACAATTTTTTTTAACGAGAATAGCAATTCTGAAACTCCAAAACTAATAAAAATAATCCTCAGCTAGCTTAGAATGTTTTATTGTGACCTTGTTAAAAATGACTTTGACGAAAGCGAGATCTTTTATCTTAGAAGTGCGACATTTTCGCCTTAAACTTTGTTGGAAACAAGCTAATTTAATATTTTTATTTGTGTCTTTTTAGATTTAAAACTGTAAGAAGTTACCCTAAGGCTTAAAGTTATTTAGGGAGGGACACACTGATATCTTTCGCTTCTATTTTGGCGTGATTTATATTTAAGATAACAAACTACTTGTTAAATAATGTGACATGATCGTTTGTTATGTGCCTTAGTGCTCCAGTTGGTGGTTTCAGAGGCCCCACGCTATTTAATAAATAGTTTGGTATCTCAAAATATAGTTTACACCGAATTGGAGCTGAAAGTTATCAGACGTCTCGAGAATTAAAAACCTTGCGTATTAAGTTTGATCGTTTAATTTATTTATATAAAAGTGTGAAATTAGCGTATTTTTAAGAACTTTTTGCGTGAAATGTTGCTGATATCAAAGTAAATGGTTAGAAACATATATCTGGCTTTCCTTAAAAAAATGGTTAATTTCTTAACAGGGTCACGAAAGAACGTTATACTACAATTGAGGATTATTTGAGTAGTTTGTAATGCGAGTATATTTTTTTTCAAATATATGGTGCCCTTAAGAGCAAAAAAAAAAAAAAAAGAGAGAGAGAGAGATAGGCCATTGCTTGGAACGATTGATTCAAGTTCTTGAATTCGCGGCACGCACGCCTGAGTAGCAACATGTACTTTACAAACGCAGAACTATTTTCTCATTTCTGCAGTTAGCACGTTTTCCGAATAATAGCAGCGTTTGTTTGCTCTCAGTTCGGACAGGACATGGCGACATTCATTTGCATCCAAGGCTTTCTCTGACGACCGATAGCCAGACGAATGAATAGCGGACGTGTTGTATTTGCTCTTCCGTCACTTTCTGGGAAATGTAAGTGTGCACAGTTTGGTGATGTGTAAGCCTTCTTTACCTTTGTCACAAACACACACACACACGCTATCTTCTGGTATGTGGGCGTGTATCAGGCAAATCTTTTATGATATTTGGCACCGCGTCTTACTTCCTGTCCGGGCTTTTCGAACTTTACTGTAGGGTTAAACAAGGTGGAGTATAGATAGATGTACCCGCATTTGCGTGTAAAAATAATGGGAAATGTTTGACACCTAATAGCTGATAGAGCTTTTATCTACCGAGCAAAGGGGCTTGGTTTTGATTCCCGACGTGAGATTTTTTTTATCATCATTGGGGAAATTTTGACTCCCCCTTGATAAATTAACGGCCGGAGGAGGACTTTGATGTTGTTTCTGTTCTAGAATTAAGTTTGTCTGTAAGTAAATCATATGCTGATACAATCAGTCTCTTCAAAACGTACACTTTCATTTTTTTTTAATGTAATTTAATTTATTTGTAGTATTTAACGTGCACTATCTGAACCGACTGATTATATCAGCACACGAGATTTTATATGAGCGAGAGTGAAAAGGCCTAACAATTTTGCCGGGAAACGTATTCACACATACCTTCTAGAGTTTTCTCACATGCCACAATCTATATGAGACCGACGGTTTTAATTCCCTTCCGTAGGAAGTTGCGCTACGGATTTTTATCGCTCAAGAAAATGCCGTTGACCCGGGCTGAGTTTGAACCCACGAACATTGGGTCCTGAGGCGATCACACTACCCCATGACCACCGAGGTCAACGAAGTGCATTTTAAATACCCTAATAAAATTTAAATAAATAAAGTGTAAGAAACTATCTAGGAAAAATCACCCTCAGTAAAGCCGGCTAGGATTCAAAACCTGATCTTCTCATTGACAAACCAGAAGATGGATTTGACTTTTAGTACGCGTGCCCGCTAATCGATCTATAAACACCTAGTCTACCTATTTACTCTCACTATTCTTTTAACTAAGTACAAGTAATCGGTTTTAACCCCGATCAAATGGATAAGACGTCACCATATTATTTGTGTGTCTGCATTTGTTTTATTATCTGCTGTCATTTTCATTATTTAAATCCTCGGGTTTAATATTACTAATTAGCATGCAAATTGTGAAACTAGTGAGGTTCGGTGTTTCATTTTTAAATTATTCATCAATAAAGTTGGTTATATGTTGTTTTCATGTATTTTTACTATGGCTTCTCAAATAAAGGTTGTTAGTGCCTATGGAGAGCTCCGAATCACTCGTAAATTGACTGTACAACACTTACAAATACTTTATTTTAAGCCACCCGGAATTTGTTTTTAATTATCTTAATCTCATATCAGGCTTGATTAATTAATTGACCGAATGTATCCCATAAAGTTACTTAATTGCATAACGTACCGTATTTCCCCGCATAACCGTCGCATATTTTTGCCAAATTTTTGTAGAAAAAGAAATATTACTTAATAATTATTTATTACTAAACTGTCTTTGGTACAAGTTTAGAGAGAACGGCATTCTTGTGAATATACGGTTTAGTTGAAAAGTCCAAATATATATAAATTTTTTTTGCAGTTTGGCAAACATTTTTGCTCCCGACAGTCTCGCACCAATTTTTAACTCACTGAAAACTCTCTTTCCGCAGCTCTGTTAATGTTGTTCAGCCAACACAATCACTTTCAGCTTAGGTCGGCAGAATAGTTGTATACCCATGATAGGGGGGGAAGGGGGTTCGCACTTAAATGTAACGCTAGCAAACGATCACTAGTTTGGATTGCGCTGTAAAACGCGAGTTTTACACTCTCGGTAGCTTCGTTTGCCCGCCCACTCCCCTTGCCCAAAAACCACGCAACTCGGCTTCCGGAAATATACCTACCGACAGTACGCACTCGCTGAGAATCCTAGTTTCGCAGTGTGCAGGAAGACAACTGCGCATCCAAGGTCAGGTCAACGGATATATATTTTAGTGGTGTGTGAAAATAAGGGGTAGGGCGGGCGATTATGCGATGCAATTTTATAAACCAATTTTTGGACTGAAAAAAGAGAGTGCGCCGATAATATGGTGGTGACGATTATGTGGTGAAATACGGTGTGGGTGTTTTTTTTTAATCATCTATTTCTTTAGTAGATTTTTCATCTCAAGCAAGATATATTTATGGTTTTTATATTCAATAAGCTTGTTTCTCTCTCTACAACTCGTAATAAAAATATCAGTTTATTGCTTGTTTCAACCCCTCTCGTATCGCTAAGTTTTCTACCTGAGTTCTTCCATCTTTGAGTATACCTGAGCAGTTCCTCTTGTTTATAAAGGGTTTAGGGGGGCTAGAGAGCTCTAGAATGTAAGGGTTTATAGCCCACTTTCCATTCTCTGGCTCGCGTAACTTGAAGAAAATAAGGGTTGAGTGGAGGTTGATTAGTTTGTTCTTTATTGCGGGTAGGTTGGCCCGAGCCCTAATTCGTAGCTTTTGAGTTATCGTACAAATATTCAACCAATGTACTCATTGTTCTAATAATATATACACCCCTTTTGAAAACAGAAGAGAGCCAATACTTTCTGTCATTATTAACCTACTAACCGCAGTCCAAGTCTCATAGGTAGGCCCATATCTAACAGCTAGAAAAGCTACTAGATCTACTTTCACGTATTTATTTGTCAAGTGATGTGATCCACCTATAGAATAACACTAATACAATAGTGCAGTGTTATCAATGGCCGCAAAAAAGTTGGAATTTATCAAAGACCCTTCTAATGGAAATTACATTGGATATTACATATTATCCCCTTTGAGATTACATTCTTGGGTGATTTGAGGCTATCCTATGGTGACTATATTATCCCAAACACATTTTCATTTTGGAACGAGCTTAGGTTATTCACTGGTAACTATGTAATACCTACTGAAATCACAATTTGGGACAAGTTAGGTAACTCTGGCAGTTCACAAGCAAGTAGACAAAGCGGAAAGCGGGTAAGGAATACAAACCCATTGGTCCAACCTTCCTTGTACCTCTAAGATGGGGTGCTAGTGAGCGTGAGCTTAGGGAAGTATTTTTGAAGTTTTTATAACATAAACATTTGTTGGCCAAAATCAAATTTTTCTTCTATAGACTCATAGAGCTTAGTTTTATGCACATGCTAATCTCAACAGTTCTTGAATATCTGCCAAGGGTGTTCTGAAATTTAATGACAACTTTTCTTCTTCATTTAAAAAGTTTGTCACCAAATGCCACTGTACTCATGACAGATATTCAATAACTGTTGAGATTAGCATGTGCAGAAAACTAAGCTCTATGAGTCTATAGAATAAAAATGTCATTTATTTTTGCCAAAAAATGTTTATGCTATAAAAACTGCAAAATTAATTCACTAAACTCGCGCGCACTAGCACCTCACCTTAAGTCTACCCTTTTCTCGGCGAGAAGATAACAGGATTACCGAAGGAACTAGGATTTTTCAGTTTGATTGACATTTCTCCCTCCTTTCCTCCTAACAAGAAGTAAATTTTTCTTAAGGTTTTATCAAGGGGGCTCTTTCAAAATAACATGGTTCAGATATTAGCGACTTAAGGCATTCATGTTAGTAGTGAATTAAATTAACAAAATCCTCTTAGCTTCCAAATCTATTAGGCCACTTTTTTTTTTGTGGTCAACGAACTGCTTTTTTCTTCACCTGTCTAGGATTCCATCAGGCGCCAGTAACCTCATTTTTCCTCGAAAAACACGTATCCCTAGATGATAAAAAAAAAACACTATTGTTGTCTCTACGAACTTCAGAAACTGACCTTCTGTCTTATGTGTGTGTGTGTGTGTGTGTGTGTGTGTGTGTGTGTGTGTGTGTGTGTGTGTGTGTGTGAACAGCTGGTTCGTCGCTATCCTTGTTTAAGGTCATTCGACATTTAAATTTTATCACGCAATTTTAACAAGTGTATAATTAATTATAAGCTATAAATCGTTATTGAATTAATAATAATAATAATAATAATAATATTTAGCACCGCGTCTTACTACCCGTTCGGGTTATACGCTTAAGTACTAATTACTCTAATGGATTAGGAATTGGGAAGGTTGAAATTAGAGGAAGTGAACCCGCATTTGCGTGGAAGGAGAGTGGAAAACCATTTTAGGAAAAACCACCCCCAGTTCACCCAACCGAGATTCGAACCTCGATCTCCCCGTCCTCGGTGGTCTGACTCAACACGACTAGCGCGTTAGCCAACTACGCCACTGAGGCGGGTTTGAATTAATAAAAATCCCTACAGTTTATTAGGTATAAGGGGTCAAACTTGCTATTTTATGCTTTTCATGTACGTACCATTGTTGACGTTATTAATGTATGGAGCTGAAATTTAGTATACCTAGATATGCATATGAGAAAAGTGGTAAAATAATATAATATTTAATAATTAATAAATAAATACTGTTCTTTTTACTCCCAGCACCGACTAGCAGAACATAATACGACAGGCTGAGACCTCGGTTACGATACGTGCGGTGCCGCTCAAGTTTTTGTTTGTACTGTTTGATACGGAGAACGACGTTTCCTCACTTGGATAGACGAGAGCGGCAGGGCGGCACCGCTCGCCGCAGGTTCGAGACATTACATTCTTGGGTGCCGGTTCAGTCTAGTCCGAGATGTCAGTGAACGATGTGTCCTCAAAAAGTAAATCTTGCAAGGGAAGTAAATTGAAGGCTAGTGAATTGCAAATGTCATCTGGTCAAGTGAAAATGTTAACTGGTGAAGTGCAAATGTCATCAAAAAACACAAATACAAAGTTCAAATCCTCACATAAATTGACGGACATTGAGAATGAAGTCTTGATTTCGGAAGTGCATTCGAGGTCAAGCTTGTGGAATGATTGCCACAACGATTTTAAGAATATTGTCATAACCAGGAATCTGTGGAATGAGGTTTGATCATCAATCAACTTGACTCCACGTTGGCAACTGGACGAGAAAACCGCTTTGAAATGTGGGAAATTACAGATTTTATTGTAGCATTCATCGCTAACCGCTCACCTCTCTTATCGTACCCGGGGCCTGAGAGTCAGATAATCTCAACTAATGACACACCCAGGTAAAGCGGACGTTGGTTTCCTTACCTATACCCAGTAAGTCGAACCAGAAACAGAACCGATAACAGAAATTAACAGTTTTTTTAAGGAACAGGAACAAGAACCCAAAATGTTAATTTCTTAAGAAGCGGAATCGGAATTGATATATATTTTTAGGTTAATAAAGATTAGTATCGATTCTTACGTTTATATTAAAAAAAAAAGTATAATTGCATATTATGCCCTTCTTTCTGAACTTAATTTTATTTTGGGAACAAAATGTTCTCTTTTCACAGGAATTTTTGTGAGAGTAGGATATATTTATTTTCCAAGGGATTACAGAAGTATCAATGAGCACATAGCAATAAGCACTAATGAGTTCACATTTGTTAGGAATTATTAGTGTCACATTGGTTAGGGTTTTTCCATTTTACTCTTTTTTTGGGAAGGCCCCCCTGTACACATACAGTTTCGTCTTCCGATCGGCCTGGACAGTTAAAGTCTGAAAGTTCTAACTGAAGTGTGTGAAGCGGCCTCCCGGCCAACCGTTGGAACTGTCTCGTGTGCGCGTCAAAGTTCAAAGCCAAGTTTTACCCCCCTGTTTTATAAGTTCAAAGTTAGTTGTGGTAGTCATTGTGTAGTCATTTGCTAGTCATAATACGTAGGCTTAAATTTTTTATAATCATGGCAAGTTGTAGTACAAAAGGAAAAGCTATGTCCATTCAAGAGAAAGTGCGTGTCATTAGATCATGTGAAAGTGGATGGAAAAAGGCTGATGTATGCCGTGGGTTTGGATTAGTGAATTCTACTGTAAATGTCCTTCCTTACAAGCTATTAAAAGTGTTCTGTTGGTACCTCTTTTATAACTTCACTCCGTTGTAACGTCAACATTTGTTTGGCCCCCTTCGATGAAGCTATAACCAAGTTCTACTGTATTTGACTTATTTGATAGATGGGGCGAAATAAATATGACTCAGTGAGGAATTTTTTTAGATAAATAAAGAGTGAGTACACATCAAGGATATTATTAAAATGGTTCCTAAGATAAATAACATAAAGTTTATATAGTGTAAACCCGCAAACTCATTATTTTGGTGTAGCTACAAATTAAGGATTTAAAGAAAGTACTAACATTTTAAATTTAGAAGGTTTGAATGGAAATAGAGAATATTGTCCTAATATTATTTTAATATCCTGTTAGTAAAGCCTAAAATAATTATTTTATATATAAAAAGAATTGATAAGACACTATATAGCTGATTGACATTTTTTTAGACACACAAACTAAACTCACTATTTCCTTTTGGTTCCGACATGGTAAGTAGCTGGTTTGGTTGTATCCAACCAGCTTTAGGTCATTTATTTAAAAAAATCATTAAAAATACGCATAAAATTAAGTGTTTTTTTTACACATATTGATTTAAAAATAAAATGAAATTATTTCCAAAAATTATAAACCAAAATTCCATGGCATCAACCCGCATTCGAGCCATACCGAACGAGTGGCTTCCAGCTGTTGGCGAAGATAGTGCCAACTTCTACGATTAGAGGGTGTTATGTGCTCAGCCCTACGAACCCTTCGGCCGTTAATCTTAAAGTTTTCTTGACTGGAGTCGCTATTTCTTTATTCAAGTAGCTCCTCAATTGTCCTCATGATGCTGAGTTTATATTGTTCAAGACCCACTGCTTCACAGAAAAATCTGGAAGCGCCGAAGATTGAACCCAGGACCTTTGGTCCTGTAACCAGAAACTTGATCACTAGACCTCAGAGGCCGTTTTTTTATCTGGCAAACAAAAATAAAATAAAATGATCTACTGCTCAAATGGAACCCTGAATTTTAAATAAATTGTGCAGTTATCAAGCTCCTGGATTATTTGTATTTTTATATAACTAGCTCGTTTTGTGAATATTATGTTTTACTACTATGCTTTATTTACAAATATTTTAATGGAACTAACTGCCAAGATGTTACAGGCTCAAAAAATCTTAGTAATTCCTACTGTCGAATGAACTTAACTCAACCTCATGCCCCGTGCACACGTGTGATGTCTTTGTATTAAACTCCATACTGAATTTAATACAAGTCACCTACTACCCCGCTTATTTGACCAACTGTCAACGAGAATTCTTTCAAAAGCTAGGAATTCTCCTTGTAAATACCATTATAGTTTAATGATTACTTAATGCGACAAGGGAAAAACAAAGTAAAGTTACCACAAAAGAAGCAGATTAACTAAAATTCCTGCCGACTTTTTAGTGCGAGTAGAACATCGTAATGAGACGCAACTATTTGTGATGACTGCGTGGGAACTCATATTGATTATAAGTCGCAACTATGTTAGTATCGAACTCATTATTCATATACATCTTCTCATAAATTCTGATATTCACTTTTGGTAGTTGGTAAATGTTGGACAACAATTATTTTTGAGTAAACCTGAAGCAAATCTCCACCAATGTATTTTTAGGGTCCAAATAATGACCCTTCATACCCGCTTCGGCGGCCACACAGTCTAGGGTGACACTCACGCGATAGACTAGACTACCGATGACGGGGAGATCGTTGTTCGATCCCGGTCGGGTGTACTGAGGATTGTTTTTCCGAAATGGTTTCCCACTCTCGCGTAATTAGTACATAAGCATATAATCCGAACGAGTAGTAAGACGCGGTTCTAAAAACAATTCTATGAAATGACGTGGATTGAAGCTGGTGAGTTCTCACTTGAATGTGTCGATATTTTGTCCAAAAGATCAACTAATGCAGACTTACCTGTCCTCCTCAACGGCTGGCTGTCAAGAAATGAAGATGATTTCGGAACTAATTCGTATTTGAAGAATTTGGCGAACCCTGAAGACAATGGCACAATACAAGTTATCTGCGTAAATATCTCTTGAGGATTAATTTCAACAATATTTTCTCTAGCCATAGTGAAATTATTAATCGCTGCTATTGGTTTCACTTTGTCACTGCACTTAAACTTCACATCACCAAAACTAAAACGTCATTATTCACATTGCATGTTTTCCGCGGTAGAAACTAGTGGTTTTGTAAACATTACAGTCTTAAACCGTGAAAAGTGCTTGAACTACATAAACATTACCTTAGATGTAGTTTATGTGGAGGAAGATTATGAATTTAATTAAGGTGTATTTTCTGTTAAGATTCATGCTATTCAACTTTTAAACTAAAATAACTGCTTTTTTTTAATGTTAACTTTAGTTTTGTTTGTTCCTTTCGCATTTGTATTACTCCTGCGTGCACAAATAAGAGGAAATAAACATGTCAAATGAACCATTTAGCAAAATATAGATTCTTACTGACTTGAAGTGTTGCTGAATTTAGTTTTATACTATAACGTTGTATGGTCTCAATAAATCTCACAAATATCAGTGCCTGCCTATGCATTGTGTAACTTACTAAATTAACCTGTCAGTGGCTTTATAGCTTTGGTTATACTTGTGTTAAGCAAACATATTTGGGTTCATATGAAAGCAAATACAATTCATTTTGTTTAATATCCTAAAAATGGACTTTGTATATGCATTATAAATAAATCTCTTTTTAAAAAGGGAAATATGTATTTATTTTTTTGAAATTTTTTCCAAAATGGTGGATCTTTCTTCCATGAGATTGTCAGTGACTTTTCGCAATTCATAAAGTACGCTAAGAAGAGCTTATTTTGAAATGTATAGCTTTCCAATAGTTATTTTCGGGTCAGTGCCTTTGTTGTTGTTTTTTGACCAAATTTCCTTGGCTATTATATTAAGTTTCATTAAATTTTAAACAAAATTAACATGTAGCGTGTGCAGTGCATTGCCCGTTCGAACTTTCTAGACCATGGGTATTCAATTTTTACTTTCTCTCGACACCTCGGGGAGAAAGTATTGTGATCGTATAAAATTCTAACTCGAGATTTTAATAAATGTCAACGTTTCATGACCCCTGAAACAAAAAAACGTGGTTTTCGCGATGCCATCTGCCTGTACCTTGGGCTAGAGCCGAAACTATTTTAAAGATTGAGCTATAAATTAGTATCTGGGGTATTCGCAAGGTCCCCCCGAGGGGTTTTTGGGACTAAATTTAAGGGTACCTAGTTTGCTAAAGGGTAAAAATGTGAAGAAAAAAAAACAATTTTCTTGAAATACGCTCTAACGATTTTGATTAAATGTTAAATTTATACACTATTTATTACTATAAACAAGTTGGCAATCATAATTTTATTATGAAAATGACTTTTAGGGTACTTTACAAAAGGGAAATTTTCCAATTTTCATCATTTCTCCGCAATTATTTAAGATACGAAATATCTTATCATTGTAAAGTTGTAGTACTATTAATGATAAAAATCTTTTATTTGAAATATATTTTTATAAAACCAATAGTTTCTCAGTTATAATCAAATATAGGCCATATACTTTTTAATTCAAGTCTTTTTGAAAATGAATTTGATTCTTATGCTCTATGGTAGACGAAGATGTTTCTCTTTCCTAATTTTTTTCTACCACATTGTTCCAAGTTCCTAATACCATAGAGTAAGTAACAGTGTATATTATTTCATTTGTGATCTTTGGTGTAGTGTTTCTACAACAATGTATAGACCTATTGTTTCGTTTCAAAAATCTTACATGAGTTTTTAATAAATGCCTATTTTAAGATAAAAGCGAGGGAAAGTCTGTGTGGTAAGCCGTATCATAATTTTTTTGTTAGCGTACTTCCAGAGATAATTATTTCTCCTCAACTTTGTACCCCCAAAGTTTTTGGTGCATAATGCAAGTTATACATATTCTATAATCTACATCTGGTGGTGGAGGAGAGGGAAGGAAGGGGTAGGGGAGAGAGAGAGAGAGAGAGAGAGAATGGCGTTCCCAGATCGCATGCCTTGGTCTGTTGTGACTAACCCTAAATCTGGACTTGATTATTCACTGTTCATCATTAAATAATATGTTTATTTAAATTCTACCTACTCTCAGGATGTATTCGCTTACCCCAGGCTGAACACCACTGATCCACAGTTGGTAAGGTCGCCATTTTGTTTGCACACCGCTGGGTTCTCAACTGTAATGTTCCCCGTCTTCCCCGATCTGTCGATTGTGTTGCTGCGGAAGATCATATCTGTGTGTGTGTGTGTGTGTGTGTGTGTGTGTGTGTGGCATGTGTAGCCGCCAGCGAGGCCGCGGCCAAGCACCAAGAACCGTTGGACCCCCCCACCTCTCCCTCCTCTGATCACTGATGCATTGGGTCAGCAGGAGCACAGCCTGCCCTATAGCTGCTGCTTGAAACCCACTGGCTTCCACGGAGGACGGTTGATGAGATTCAGGACCCTGTTCCCATTCCGCGTAATAAGAACCCTTGTTCCATCCCAGGAGCTTACATATCCCGGCTACATTACAGAAGTTACGGGCCCTGTTCCCATTCCGCGTAATAAGAACCCTTGTTCCATCCCAGGAGCTTACATATCCCTGCTACATTACAAAAGTTACGGGCCCTGTTCCCATTCCGCGTAATAAGAACCCTTGTTCCATCCCAGGAGCTTACATATCCCTGCTACATTACAGAAGTTACGGGCCCTGTTTCCATCCCGCGTAATAAGAACCCTTGTTCCATCCCAGGAGCTTACATATCCCGGCTACATTACAGAAGTTACGGGCCCTGTTTCCATCCCGCGTAATAAGAACCCTTGTTCCATCCCAGGAGCTTAAATATCTCGGCTACATTACAGAAGTTACGGGTCCTGTTTCTATCCCGCGTAATAAGAACCCTTGTTCCATCCCAGGAGCTTAAATATCCCGGCTACATTACAGAAGTTACGGGTCGTTTCTATCCCGCGTAATAAGAACCCTTGTTCCATCCCAGGAGCTTAAATATCCCGGCTACATTACAGAAGTTACGGGTCCTGTTTCTATCCCGCGTAATAAGAACCCTTGTTCCTTCCCAGGAGCTTAAATATCTCGGCTACATTACTGGAGTTACAGATCCTGTTTCCATCCTGGGTTATAAGAACCCTTGTTCCATCCCAGGAGCTTAGATATCTCGGCTACATTACTGGAGTTACAGATCCTGTTTCCATCCTGGGTTATAAGAACCCTTGTTCCATCCCAGGAGCTTAGATATCTCGGCTACATTACAGGAGTTATAGACCCTGTTTCCATCCTGGGTGATAAGAACCCTTGTTCCATCCCAGGAGCTTAGATATCCCGGCCACATTACGGAAGTTACGGCCCCTGTTTCCATCCTGGGTAATAAGAACCCTGGTTCCATTCCAGATTTTAAGTACCCTTATGCTACGGAACCTTATCCAACCTTAGAGCTAAGGACTCGCATATTATTCCAGGAGCTAGGCACCCTGCTCTTATCTCTAATGCTAGGGACCCTGGTTTCATCCCATGTGCTAGAAACTTTGGCTTCATCTCTTTGGCGAGGGGCTCTGGTTCCATCCCTACTCCCTAGTACTAGGGATTTTGGTTTCATCCCAAGAGCTAGAAACCCTTGTTTCATCCAAGGAGCTAAGGACCCTAGTTCTATTCCAGGAGTTAGGGACCCAATATTCAAACCAGTGTGAAACAGTTTAGTTGAATAAGCTTGGCATGCACTTGAATAGTCAATAGTGTGACCATGGAGTAATATCCAGCAGCAGGGTGTTAATCTTGATGCAGGAGGTGTACACCTGCAACCAAGAGGTCAACAGTTTTTATAACTCCCAGCCTCGCTGCTTGCTTGCCTACTGCATTGCCAAACTGCCTGACCAAACCAGTTCGGAGATTCGTGCTCTTTGTGCATACTAGATATCCAATTTGAGCCTATGATGCTAACTACGCTTTATTGTGTTGCCTCAAGCTCCTGTAATAATAATAATAATAATAATGTTATGTACGTGGCTTACCAGTTGCATAAATCCACTACAAAGAGTTCTTAAAAAGTGAACTCGAGCTCAGTAGCTTATCATCCTATAATTACAAATTTTGAAAGTTTTAACTCGCTATTCCCTCCTTTATAGTCACAATTATCGCCCTTTCGTCCTGCCCGTTTATAATCACAAGTATCACCCATACACCCTCCCCTTGTATAGTCACAAATACCTTCCTTTCTTTCTTCCCTTTTAAGATCACAATTACCGCCCTTCTCCCCTCTTTCATAATCACAAGTGCCCTTTAGTTCCGTTTATAATTACAAATTACATTTCTTCCCTAGCTTTGTGCTGGTGAGTTTGCCAGTGTGTTGCGTGTAGCATAAGGTATCGAATACATTAATTGGGCGTTGCCATGGAAGTCAGAGCAACTTTAACAACACTTTTGAGGGACTTCTACTTTTCAGAAATCCCGACTGCGAATTTAGAAATACCTTAACATTGTTCATAAAGTAACTGTTCTCGTCTGGCTTTCTTATATCCTCCCGATATACATAGCCAATTAATTTAGTTCCGAAAATTACAATAAGACACAATTCTTGGATTTTCGCCAACTGATTTTTAGGGACATGAACAACAAACACAGCCTTTGTTGAAAACTAATATCACTCTTTAGTTCCCGGGCGTGGAATCTTTGTCTCGTCACGTCCACGTTCCGTGCGTGGCACGCCAACTCGTGACCAGTCTTGCCACATTCCAACACTAACATTCCCTTTTACAAGTGTCAACATTTTCCTTTTTCCGAAGAAATGATTATAATCTAATAAATTCACTGTTTTAAAATCACAATCGGCCTAAAAGGAGGATTACATAGCCACACCAAAAAAAACCTATAATCTTCTAAAAAAATTATAACAATACAAAAAATGGGTCAACAAATACTTCCGACATTAGCTTATTATTTTCTTCCTTTAGGATATATGGTTCAAGGGCGGCGACTGGTTGAAGAGAAATATCTCAACACCATGGTAGGTAAGCTATTTCTAATGGGGAATGGCAGCTCTGAGTTTCAAAACCACTAAAACAATCCTCAATTATTTTACAATGGCCTGTCCCTACCCTATTAAAAAACTACTTTATTTTTTATCTGGCAAAAGCTAGATCTATGTTTCTAACCATTTATTTTGACCTTAAAACTAAGACATTTCGCGTGAAACAACCTTGAAAATAGGCTATTCTCACCGTCTAAGAAATTTACATTTGATAATGAAACTTGAAATGAAAGATTTTTAATCCTATAGGGACACGTCCTACCTTTCATATAAATTTTGGCGTGATCCAATATTTGAAATAACAAACCACTTCTCAAATAACGCGGGATTTCTGGACGTCTACAATGCATCTCAGCGCTCGAGAAGGTGACGCAGACGGGAATGCTGAGATGTGTTGCAATCATCCACACAAAATTAATGTACTGGATAATTCAAAAGTATCCATACAAAAGGAATATTTTTTGACCCCGTTCTCAATTGGCATTTTTTTTAAAATAAGGAAGAGCCTATGGAGATAATTCTCCTGGACAGATCAAGAAGCTGTCGCAGATGAATTCAACAAGAGACACTCCCCAGAAAAACAAATCACACACGACACTGTAGTCAAACTTATTGAGAAGTACCGAAGGATCGGAAGTGTTGTTAATGACCAAACAGAGACATGGCCATTCACAAACTTCCACCAATGAATGCATATCGACCACAGTAGGCCTACTGGCAGAGTTTGGAAAGAGCACAACAATGACATCCACACAAAATTATAATTGTTCATCCTCCCTACGTATGGAGTATTTTGAATCAACCTGTGTAGATCCCGCGTTATTTAAAAATGGACTTGATATTGCCAAATTTAATCACACCAAAATAGAGGTGAACGATATCAACAAGTCCCTCCCTATACGATTAAAAACATTAGGTACATTTGAAGTCTTATTATTTTGAAAACATGGAGTTAGCTCATTGTAAAGGAAGTTTCACATGAAATGTTTTAATCATGAAATCAAAGTAAATTGCTATAAACATAGATTTAGCATTCCTTAAATAAATGAAGTAAAGTTATTTTTGGAACAGCTATACAACATACCATTTCAAGATAATTTGAGGATTGTTTTAGTGATTTTTTGCTTCAGAATTGATTTTTTTTAAATAGAAATACCACAGTGTGGGGATATTTTCCTTTAAATAGGCGGTGGGTGCCCATAGGTAATCGTTAGT
The DNA here is from genome assembly GCA_033556935.1 of Timema podura. Taxonomy (NCBI): domain Eukaryota; kingdom Metazoa; phylum Arthropoda; class Insecta; order Phasmatodea; family Timematidae; genus Timema; species Timema podura. Next base: position 19,508,493 of record JAVRXN010000003.1, on the reverse strand, counting down.
AAACTATCATACTTTTATCCCTCCTATTCATGTTCACTCAGACTATAAAGTTTGTATTTTTTGCAACTATAGACACTACTGAGAACGAACAAATAAAAAGCAGCGTGCACATTAATGTTTACACTCCAAGGGTAACATCTCTGGCACACTAATGTCAAAAGATATAACACAAACACACACCAGGAAACAATATATAATTATTATTTTTTACCTGACTATAGCCTCTTTACAGCCTCTTTCGGTACTTTGTTAGGAGTCCGTCAACTATTTTCCTCGGTAACTAGTGCATATCCAGATCTATCCTGAGGATAATATAGTCCAATTTTCAAAGGGAATAGCTTATCTAACAGCTAGAAAAGATAATAATCTACTTTCACTTACTCATAATCCAAGTAACGTGATCAGTAGTCACTTTAGATATATATTACCAATAACTATAAAATAGCACCACTACAATAGTTAAATATTATCACTTTTGGCCGTAAGAAAATATGTTTATATTTCCTAAAAGGCCATTGCTATAAAATTTTGACTGTTTCAAGTCTCTTGGTCACGTTTTGGCCAATATTATGACTCCATTCGCCTCCACAACGCTCCTATTACCATGCCGAGCAAAACATTATATAGAGGCGTCAATAAAAGCGTCTGAAGTTAAAACATTGCAATTTTTCTAAACATAGATCTCAACTCTTAATTTGAACAAAACAAAGTATTGTGATTCTTTTGTGCTCACCGTGCCTTACTACCCGTTCTGGCTATCTACGTGTATGCTAAATGAACTAGGATTAAGGAAGGTGGAACTTATAGGAAATGTACCCACTACTCTCGGCCAGGATATAAACCCCGACCTGCCTGTCACTGGAAATACAGTACATTGAGATGTAGGACATTTTTCGTTGGAGATGGACTAGATAAAATAATACTAATACCAACTATATTCAACAGTACGTACTGTAAATGGACAAGTATTGAATACCTTCACATACCGATGATCACGAGATTTAGTCGTCAATCTTGTAATATAGTTTATGTGGAAAAAAAATACCCTGATTAGCACGCCATCAGTTTCTCCAAGTACGTTATACCAAATTGCAGATTTATATGTTTATTGGTTATTTATCTACCTAAATTGGTATTTAAATGATCTAAGGCGTTATTTTGACAATGGATATAGAGATTAAAAATACGTCTTAGACTAGTAGCCAAAAACAGCGGCTTACAAACTTTTGCAGGCTTTTACTATATTCGTTGTCTTTGAGACCATTCCTTGATAATCTTCAAGAATCCAAATCCTAGTTTCTAATATATTTTCAGACTGCCTCCTAAACCCCGCCCGGACTTTACTCATTTAATCACACTATTGGGGCAGTGATGAAAGGTAGAAATTAAAGTAAATGTACTTTTATTTGCGTGGAGAGGGAAAACCGTCTAGGAAAAATCACCCTCAGAATACCCAGCAGGAATTGTAATCCCGATCTCCCCGTCATAGACCAACCAAATTAGATGAGCGTAGCGTCTAACCCGTGTGCCCACCGATACTTGTGTTAATTATTATAAATTGATTATATAATGATTATTTAAAGGCAGCTAACATGTCACAATCATTGAGCCCGGCGGAGATTTTGCTACCCGTGCCATTCACCCGAACACGAGACTGCTACAGAAAACTAAGTCATCAAGAAACTGTCGGAGTTCGATGGCTAAAAGGAACCTAAGCATAATTTAAACAGTTGATCTCTTATATTTATATTTGAATTTTGCAACTTATCATAATAATTATATTTACTTACAAAGTAGATGTACAGCTATAGCCGCTACAGGCATTGCGACCCCACCCGAAAACAAACCTCGAGCTGTAGGTCAAATATCACTGCCCAAAATGTTTCTATAGGTACTTATGTAATTTTTAAGCTTTCTGGATTTAACGAATTTTAAGTGACCCGTTTCGGTTGTGACGCAATATAAGGCATAAGGCACGCTATATAGGATTTTTTTTGTTGATACGCGTGAGGTGCCCACCACAAGATTTCACTAAGATCATATGTAGTTTCAGCTACATTTCTTGGTTTTGAAGCTACGCATACAGGTGATCATGCATACATTAGACCCAAAAGTAAAAAATTAATTTCGAGGTAGTACACCTCTTAGGATATCTTTAGTTACGTTAACCTATGCCAAGTTGAAGCCTTTTAGGATTATTGGTTTTGGAGATCCCCTCATCGATGACCACGCGGCCTAAGGTGCAAGGCTCTAAATGTATGTAAAAACGGAAAAAAACTAACCTATGTACACATCCTCAAGTTTCTCCAAGTACATATCCCATGTTTAAATTCTTTTTGATTTTAGAGTTTCATAACAGGGGAAGTCACGTGGCTTAAGGCGTCACTATCGCAAATTGTAAAAGTAAAAAAAAAACCTAAAAAAAAACACGCACGAGCTGCACATCCTATAAAGTTTTCTAAATTACGTAAGATTATACCGAATTTGAGTGTTAGCTGCTCTAAGAAGGCCTCAGGCTCGTAATATCGTATATTTAAACTTTATGCAAAGTTTCATCCTACTAGGTTTCCTTCTTTTGGAAATACCCACACCGGTGGTCATACGATCTAAGGCCGGCCCTACACCTTACGTTTGACTGGGACAAAATAACTGCACAAGTGTATCGTCGCAAGTATACTTGAGCGTGTGGATGGGAAAACTATGCAGTTTTAGGCACCTGTGCAAGTGACTTGTGACAGACGAAACATTTCAACTATTTCGCTTCGTGCCTGCGCAAGTCCAGCTGCACACCGGAGCGTGTAGAGGGAGTTTGCGCAGTATTAATTCAGTTTCGCTGTTTTTGTGTTCGTCTTGTCATTCTACTAATGATATTTTAGTCTGAAAAGTTGAAAACTTTGTCATGTATTTATCCTCCAGTTTGAAGTGCCAACTGTAATTAATTCTAATCCTAACATAACAACTATCAGTTGGTATGGAAGGTATAAATACCCCAAACCCGTTTCCTAGGTCCTATCTCCCTTGATTCAGAGAACATAGTTCTAAACGATATGTTTTTGTTCACTTTTGTACAGTGGAGATCAACTGTCGAAAAATGATAAATAACATGTCTATCACTGCCCACATCAATGTTAGCGGGCTTAATGTGGTCCTCTCGTGTTGAACTGAGTTGCCGGTGATGGGGAGATCGGGATTCTAATATCGGTCGGGTGTACCTAATGGCTCCCACTAAATGTTTTCCAACTCTCCTTCCACACAAATATAGGTACATTTTCTCGAAATATATATTTTACTCACTCGTACTTCATTAGCTTGATTATTTGATGTATACTTGCTTATAGGCCGAATGGTTACTAAGGTGCGAGGAAAAAGCAAAACATAAAAATAACATTTAGGTTATACATAAACGTAGAACGATCTGTTGGCTAAAATTTACTTGAATTTTAAAAATTAATTTACTAATATAGTTCAACAAGTCTCTTTTATGACGTAGTTTCTTCATACATTCGAAAAATCTCAACATAAATGTATAGTAACTATTTGTATGCAGACATGTATCAAGAATTACCATAGCACACTTGGGCGCCCGCAAAAAAAAAATCCAGGGGGCGTCAAAACATATTCCTCCCCCCCCCCCCCACACGCACACACATACACACACACACGCGCGCGCGCGTATCGTTCATTTTTCAGACGAGAAGATTATGATGAAATATCGACAATAGTTTAAAATGTAGTGACAGGTTTTATTCGGAAATGCGTCTAGTCACTAGTGGATGTGGTTATCATATACCACGATTGTAAATATGATAGTTTTTAAATAATGGAAGAAAAAATTGTAAGGCAAACTAGAAGATTAAAAAATCATTTCGGGGGGGGGGGGGGGCAAGTGCACCCCCCTTGCCCGTTACTGCGGGCGCCCATGATTTAGCACATGTAGGCTATACCGTTTCAGGTCGGCCACTGATCGAATGATCGAGAAAACAAGGAAATATGTTTGAATTTTGATCATCGAGAATTTTGCCGTCTGTCGGGAACTAAAACAATATTAAGAACCTTTATTGAACGGTGTGAACAAATTAGGCTACATACATTATCATAAACTCGGTTTGGTATTCAAGTTCCGGAAAAATCACTCTACTTGACATTTTTAGCATTAGTGAGGCCGCCATAGTGTCTTGTATGGTTAGTCAAAAGGTGGTTAAGATGCTTACGTGCAGTCAAACTCAGATGGGAAGACAAGTTTTTAACAGTTACAATATTTACTAAAAGCGTATAACCCGAACGGGTAGTAAGACGCGGTGCTAATATATATACTAAAACAATTTTAGTATGCCAATATATCAATTCGCGTGATATGCAGCTGTCACTTTTGATAGATAAAAATTTAGTAATATAAATAAAAGTTGACTGCAAAAAATATGTTATTTTTAAAGTTTTTTCTTGCGAGAATCATACTATAGTTTTTATATTGCCATTGTGAGGAATAATCAGTTGTGGTAAAAGCGGTAGCATTGACCTCCCCTCCCCCCCCGCCCCCCACTCCATCCCTGAAATGAGTTCGCACTCACTAGATTTAGTTCACGCCCCTTTAATATTCTCGAATATGAAGCTGAAACATGGTCTAACCGCTCACCTGTACTATTGTGATGACTGGTGAGTTATTGCTTCACCACTCACCTGCGCGAGTCTGTGTTGGACATGTTGTCAAGGGCCATGCAAGTAAGCGCCACACCTCAAGTAAGTGGTCTATGTGTGTCACACTTGGACATTGCGCAAAACAAAACTACCGGAGACTTAGAACAGCTAAACGAGCAGTTAGAAGTCCTGCCCGGCTTGGTCAACACTTCTTCTCTCTTGTGATATACATATAAAGAGGAAGAGATTGTACTAAAACAAAACTTACTGAGTAAGCAAATCTAGACGAGCGGGTAGCAGTCCTGTATGATCCGGCCAACAAATATATAGTTTATGTAAAAAGAGAGAAAGAGGTTGACAAAACAGTTTGGTGAATTTTAGAATCGAGGCTCATAGTTAATTAAGTAAAGTTTATTGTCTAGGATTATTGCTGTTTAGTAGAATTTTATTGATTTGTATAAAAACATTTATATGAAAATAAAAAACACGAGCTATATTTTAATCAAGACATAACTATGTTATTTAACAATTATTGGCTACTCATACTGGTCGGAGCGTATACTAAGACGTTAATCTCGTCTCTTCTTGCTTTCCCACTACAAGAATGGGGTATACGAAAGTGCTTTCCCACTCAACACGCAAATTTGGGTTGGCCTACATCTCCTCTAAATTAAACCTTATGATGATACGGTTTATTTTGTGATAATTGTCCCACGATTGGGAGCCAATTATGACGTTCTTGAATTGATTGTGAGATAATTGGTATTTATAGCCCCGTGATCGAGCGCCAACCATGATGATACGGAATTATTATTATGTCCCACGTTTGCATTGGGCGCCATTTAAAGTTATACCGTTTAATCAGCTGATAATTGCCCCGTGATCGAGCACTAATTAATGCGGTATAGAATTATTATTATGTGAGATAATTTAATTAAATAAATAAAACCTTTAATATTGCACACGATTTATTTAGATCATGGCACTGGTTTATTACATCGTTCTGTAGATTTATGTGACTACCCTCTATATTTAAGTTAGTATCACTGTCGTGATATTACACGTTCTCTAGGTTTATGTCGCCTGCACGCTCTGTGTTCATACGCACAAACAGCTTATATATGACCTACCCCTTGCCCCTTGGCCCTCTCGTGAGCAATGTCAAAACCAACAAATTGAAAGCGTCCTGGCAACAGGTGTCATGAAGGCTAGCTTCTTATTGGGTATAGGAAGCTAACGTCTTTTGCTTGTTTGGTAAATACTACGGAGTTAAACTTTGAAATAAAAAATAAGTTGTAATCCTTCAACATTATTTCTGAAAATCGCGTGATTCTCCATGGATGAAGTATTGAATGGATAATTTACATACAGCTTATTGAAGAAAAATACCCTCATCCATGACTTTTTAAATGTATGAGAGCGGTCCAAATCAGTATCATTACAACCTTCCTCATTCATGCCCTATTATAGCGTCTTAAGATGCTTTATAGTCGAGTTTAAAATTGATTTTCATATTTTCTCTGACGAGCTGGATTGAATTGTTCACGCTTCCATGATGGCCCAGGTTGTATCGAGTGTTGTAAGAGTTAGAACTAACAACCCGGATAACATTACTTACTTTAGTTGAGCAGTTCTTGCAGTTGTGTCGCACAGGGTTAGAACCCAACACTCTGCTCATTGAAGCACGGGGACGTGTGTATGAATTGTTGGTGGTGTACAAAGTCTCATATTACCTAAATAAGACCGACACATCACCTAAAAATTATATTAACCTATTGCAGCAACATGATATAGAAACACCGGAGCTTCACAGTCAACAGCTTATCTGACGTTTCAAAACGTCTTCTAATGTTACTTTAATGTATTGATACACCAAGCATTGAGATTAGCAATGGTAATTTGTGACTTTTCCATCCTAAAAGTTTCCTTGAATGGCGATCAAAGCGAGATAATTATAAAGGGTGCGATACAGTGTGAACATTACATATAAATTACCGCTTCGGTAGGCATGCGAACTAAATATATGGTCTAGTTTGCCTTTGACAGGTTTCTAACTCTCCCTCCACGCGTTCGTGGTCTCCTAAATCCTACTTTTCTCCTCCATATCCTATTAGCTTAATTAAAATGCGTATATCTCAGACGGGTAGTAAAACGTGACGAATAATAAACCTAACATGTGTGAAAAATACTGAAATAATTATATAAAATTTATAGTAAACAGTGTGTCAGTTATATAGCGAGGTAATTATAACTTATCAATACCATTTGCGAGAAAAGTGTGATTTACATAATAGTAAATATTTTTAACACTTTTTTTTCGCATACTTTGCTTGAACCTGTTCAATACTTGACTCTAACTTGTTCGCAACTGTCAGCAACATTGGTAAAGATTTGTACTACTTGCAGGTGACTCTTTTGTTCTCTTGCTATTTCACTCAGCTCGACGGAGTACGATGAAAGTATACCATACGTCTTATTTTGGTTCACGTGTTATGTTTACCTTATTTCAAGGTTGGAAACATCGCATTTTAAACAATAGAACTTGAATAAAAACCCTTCAGTCGAGCCAAATGTGAAAACTTAGTTCGAGTTTCGGTCAACAGAGGCCGGGTCCCCGCGCACTAGGCGACTTGGTCGCGCGACCCGTTGTTGTCGCCGTGGCCAAAATACACCACGACTTGCTCCACGGCCATGTGTAGCGACCAGGCAACATCAGCTAATTTCCTTTTTACCCTCACTCTGAAAATGAACGTGGAGCTAGAAGCAGCATTTTGATACTTGTTGATAAAACGGCGAAACAAAAGAAAGAGATTCTGGGTACATCCTATCTTACAAACGTGTAATGAAAAGGGAATGTTTGTAATATTGTGTCACTATTTTAGGTAATATGAAGAAATGTTTTTTAATTACACAGAGAGGTCTTTGTACTTTCCTTTGATGAACATTTGCTTGTATTCTAAGCCTTAGTAAAAATGTATGTTGGAAAAACACGTTCACCGCACACAATGCTTGATGTCAGGAGACGACTGGCCGTTCTTGTTTCAGTTGCCAGTGCGCTACCTGCAATCTAATCATGTGTTAACATCCGGTCGCGACGGCCGGCTGGTCGCCAGCACGCCTCCCGGTATCGCAGTGGTTGCCGCGACCTTAATCAAGTTTGCTAGTAGCGCCGGTTTCACTTTCTACTAGTTTTTAAGGCTACTACTGCTAGCCTATTAAGCACTAGTAGCCTTAAGAATGTTAGGTAATGTTTTAAGTTGATAACTTGATAAAGCCTGGATTTTCTACTAGATGACACGTGTTAGTTTTTCTACACGCAATGACGGTGGATGTCAAAACAAATAACACCTGTCATTGGAAAAATCCTTTATTAGCAAATAGCTTTAAAAATACAGTTGCCTAAAATCTAGATTCAAGGCGCAATTATCGCCTCAAATATTACAATTTTTTGGCGGGAAAACCCTCCTGACCCGGCTATTAGGCCTAACCTTATTAACACCCCCGGTGTTCTCAAAGTTGTCCTTGTCACCTGGGAATTTGTATAATTTCAAAACGCTTAGAACTGGGAAATTCACTTTCTCACCCTTCCCCCAAAAATATATCTCTTGTGACGCTTCTGCTTGCCCACCAGTCAGTGTGGTAGGTCAAGAATCGTAGCAATTGTTATTATATCACTCAACAGTAGACCTCTTCCTGCTCTATCATAGTTTTATAAAAAGTGAATTGAAGGGTACATTGGAATTGATTCATGTGTGGCTCACAGTTTTTCGAGAAATTCCAACATTGACACTCATCTTCTCTCTCTTCTCTTAATCATGTGACTGTACATGTTATAGACCAGACTGTACGTCGATTCCGTCACTGTGACGTGATGATGAAATGACGCAACTATATTACATCGATCCAACTTTCCATCCTTCTCAAATGTTACAAACAATTTACAGGGGCATATAGATGAACATCAAAAAGGAGAATAAACTAAAATAATTCTAGTCGTAGGCTACTAGCGTACGTGACTCTATCAATACGAATGGTGCCGTCTGCAATCTGCATAAAGCATTAATGCGTCTTTCAGAAAATAAGCACATCTATGAGTTGCCACAAATTGTATGTTTTCTTAACTAAGAAGTAATTCAAAGAACGAATATAAAGTGATGAATCAGTGAGACAGTGTGTGTACAAACAAGTTTATTATTGTTGTTGAATTCAGTTAATACTCTCTAGACACAAGGTCATTTAATCGGCATGATTTAGAAATAAATTTGACTTAGGTCAGCAACACCAAACAAAGATAAAGTTACACAATAAATTTACTACTTTTATTTCCTAAAGGCCAGTCTTATGACTACTGTATAAATATTGCTATCGGGAGGTTAAAGTTTGTTACCAGTTAAAGGTTATCAGCCACTTTAATATTTTATGCGTATTAGAACAGAATTTATCTGCCGGATAGCTATCTTTAGGATAAATATATTTTTATGCAGAAAATGCAAGGTTGGTACTGTTTTTACTGGTGCGCGCATGCGTATAAGCCCTGATGCTACCGCTACAACCTAGCGAGTGGCGAGAACGCTCAACATTTGTTAAATAATGGCGGCTAAACGAGTGCGAGGAAACAGATGGCGTGACGTGGGCTCAGAAGCAAAGTTGTCTTGCAAGTACTAATTTCGGAGTCTGCCAAAATGTGGTCAATAGTTGGGTACAACGTTTACAAAATTTCATTTATTGTACTCATATTTTGATCATTTGTTCTTGTATGGATATAACTTTACAAATAGCTTGTCAATTTATATAAAAGTGTGAGTTAGAAGTTCTAACTTTATATATATAGTTAGAGCCTGGGCCTATGCCTATTAAACACGTAAACCAAGATTTTAACCTAAAACATATTCTGATAAGCGAAACCTCATTAAAAACAATGCGTCATTATGGCAACAACCATTTTAACTTTCAGATAAAAGCTATCAGATACTTAAACCTCCTGATAAAAATGTGATGGATAAATAAATTTTATCTGGCAGTCATAAGACGCACTTTTAACTTATCCACCAGATAGAAATATTTATCTACCAGATTAATATTTATCCAGGAGTAATAAGACTGGCCCTAAGTAGGTTTCAGAAATACTATCCATTAGGCCTATATTACTAATTTATATATACACTTAACAGTACAGCTTTTTTTCTTTTTTTTTTAACATTTTGTATCCTTTACTCACGTTCATATTAGAAAATGATATTTCTAAAGTAATACTGACTTATTTTCTAGGATTTGAAAAGAAGATTTTGAAAATTTCCCATTCTTTATTAGTACTCAGTGGTGTAAAAGTACCAAATTTAAAAATACCAGACATCATAAGATTGTTACTTCAATGAGAGAAAAGAACTTTGCTTGCGTCCTAACATTGTTACTTCATTACGAGGAAAGTACTCTGCTCTGTGTCCTAACATTGTTACTTCAATACAAATTAAGGACTCACCTCTGTGTTATTACATTGTTACTTCAAAACGAGATAAGAAGTATGTCCTGTGTCCAACATTTTACTTAAATACGAGGCAAGGACTTTGTTTTCTGCCCAAATATTAATACTTCATTACAAGGCAAGAAGTTTGTTTTATGAATCAAATAGCCAAAGCTATTATATTTGTTCTAGTGAGAATTTACTCGCATCTAGATATCATATTCTGAAAAATTGAAAAATGACACCTGGACACGGATTCGATTCCCGTGTCCAGGTGTCATGTTTCAATTTTCAGAGTTTGTTTTATGTTTTAACGTGTTATTAAGATAGTTCGTTTATATCGCTTGGACCTTCAATGAAAGTACCAAGCATTAGACCATAGACTATTCCTTCCTAGCCCTTCATTTTTTAAATACATTACTCAGTCGATCTGTAAATAACTATTAATATAACGCATATAAGTCATTCTAGTGTAGGTCTGTGATTCTGTCCATTGTGTTACTTTGGGGGCTTTGAATTATACCTTGAAATTTTAATGTTCCATCTGACGGTTTCCGACACACCGCATTTGTTTGTCGGTATAGGGCTTTTGGCTTTGCACGGCGCTAAACAGTACATGCCAACCTCTCTCTTGTTGGGCGAAAGGAGGAACACAGTAACCAGGGATAGTTCCTCTCTTTTTGAGAAGCATGCACACAATAAATAGGCGTTTTACTAAATGTATTTGTTCCACACAAAGACAGTCCTTTCTTTGAAAAGTTAAAAGCTCACGTTTCGTTGACATCATTGTTGTGGTTGAGGGGGTGAGGAAGCTGACTTCGGATCTCTAAGATCCTGGTTATATACCAGGCAAGGTTAATATGTTTATTCAATATTCGGTTATACGGTTGGAATATTTGATTATTGTTTCACCGCATCTTGCTAAAAGTCTGGGCTATACTAATGTTAATTATTCTAATGGTGTAGAGATTAGGAAGGTAGAATTTGGTGGACATATAGCTACGTATTCGTGAAGGGAGAGTGGAAAACCATTTATGAAAAAAAAATATATATTTTGTACATCCAGCCGTGATTCCAACCCTGGCCTCCCTGCCACCGGCAAATCTGACTAGAGGAGCCTGACACTTAGTAACCTATGCTCGCCTACCGGTGTACAAGTTGATATTTTGTCAGTTATGTTTAAGAATGAGGCTTACTTGCAAATAACTTTGAAATTACCTTCAAATTTAAAGGCAAATTGTAACGGGTGGTTAGGTAGTTTCTGCCTTGAAAGGTCTCAGCGCCCCCCTAGGGTTGTGAACAACTGAGAAGAGAGCGAGAGATTATGAGTTGGGTGGGAATGTGCAACTTTGGCCTATTTTTGTTCTATGACGTTGTTTTGCAAATTATATTTTTTTCATCATAGGTGTTACAGTACAGACAAAGGCATCGATGTTTTTCATTCTTTGACCATCGCTAGTAAGCCACCTGAATATATCCGCCACTTTGGGATCCACCTTGTCAACAAGACTCTCCTCAGTTCCCAAGAAGTCCACCAGAGGCGCTAGTGGCTCTTGACTAGGTCAGGACTGCGCTAACTAGCCTAGCAACTACCACTACCTCTTAACGGTGCTTCGCTTAGGTTAACTTACCCGCTGATTCGCGAGGCTGGCTCGTGGTCCAGATTGTGGGTGACGTCACGTCTGCTAATCATCATCATCGCTTCCGCCGCTTCTGTGGCATTCCTTTCATGGCAAACGTGGCTAACAAATCAACGGTCCGTCACGCAAATCTTTATTAGGATTTTGTATTGGAACGGAGACTTAGCTCAGTAAATATGATCTGAAAACTCACTCGAAAGAAGGGCAACGCGACACTTTATTTCGACCTTGAAAACTATTTTGGAAACGAACATGTGTATTACGAGCTTAAATCTTGAGATCTTATTTTTGTATCTGTACATGGGAGACTGAAAACATCTATCATTAGCACATTATTTTAGTTACCATCATCTTGGATGGATTCAGGGTCACCAACACCTGGGATGAAACCAGGGTACCTAGAACATGAGATGGAACTAGATTCCCTAGCACTTAGGTTTGGACAAGGGGCCCTAGTGCCTAGACTGAAACCAATGAGGAAAAACCATTTTAGAACAGCTGGCTGGGATTTGAACCCCGACCTTCCTGTCACCTGACAACTAGACTAGATAAACTTGTTACATTAATCCTTGTGCCAACCAATGCGGATATGAACAATCTTTCGGGTGACCTGGCGGTCTAGGGGTAAGGTGTCCGACTTCTGTGCTGGGGGTCCGGGGTTCAATCCTCGGTCCCGGCACAGATTTATCTGATTGCCAAACCCTTCCTTCACCTATGACAAGATGTGTATTAATCACAACTTGTGAATGTGAGGAATGCCAGGCCTCCGCCGTGGTTCGGATTCCACGCTAAACTGTAGGTCCTCCATTTCATTTCACAATCAGCCTACCATTACACATTAGCGTAAGTGCGTATAACCCGAACGGGTAGTAAGACGCAGTGCTAATAATAATAATACTCTTTTAAGGAGGCTTGAGAGAAACTGCGTTAGAATAGTATGTAGAGAATGTGAGACTACAACTCCAGTAGCAGCTGTGACTTTGCCTGTCAAGAGTCAAGCACACTAACCGTGAGGCCAACTGGTGAATCTCAAATATTAAATTCAACGTGAACGCTTTAGTGATGAGCCCGCCAGTGAATTCTAATAACCCAGTTCCCCGTCCTTGGGGCTGGCACAATAACACCGTGTGACGCTCTAGTGAACTTTAACACCGCGATTCCCACGCTATTTCCGCCCCTCTACTTCCTTCCGGTTGTGTTTTGTGCTAGCGACTTTTCACTTAATTCGATCAGGTCCGTGACCCTTGATTTGCGCGCGAGATTCCGTGTCATTCTCGAAGAAAAAATTAACTCCGTCCACTTTCTGACGTATTACAGCTTCGATGCAGTAGACAATGGAACTCTATTTATTAATTTTTATCTTTAAAAATATATCAGGCAAATTCCCGCCAAAATTTAAAAAAAAATCACCAACTATAACACAGAAGCACTGGTAGAAATATTAATTACTTTTGAACCACAGCATAAAGTCTGTGCAGCGTAGGAATTGTTTTCTGAAAGGCCATTTCCCTATCAGAAATCTATTATATAGTAGGATATTGGTAGGAAAAAAGACCTTTCAGAGAGTAACTCCTACCGTGAATGGGGTATACTATTAGTTCAAAATATCTTCTTGAAAACAAGATTACTGGTAGACATGCTAACTACGATACCTATTGACCACACCATCCCAAAGCTATTTTAATGTCCTTTTGAAGACAAGAGTACTGATGAACATGTTTACTACTGATGTACCATAGCATACCAGTGTTTAATTCGACATATATTATTGAAGTCAAAATCACTGGTAGACATGTTAACTTCCTCTGGATCACAGTTTTCCAGTAATTAGTTACACAACATGCTCTTTTGAAGACAAGATTACTTGTAAACATGTTGACTAGTGATGTACCACAGCATCCATTGGCATCCATTGAAAAAAAAACACGCTGTTTTTTTAAAGCTTGCCCACTATTAGTAATCACTCAAATTATGTATAGTATAATGCTGCATTGTGAATTGTTCATTTCATATTGGGACGATATTGATGCATCATCACCAGCAGGTCAACAGTGTGCCATACAAAATTAATATTTTTTAATTACTCTACAGGTGCTAGGTTTTCTCTATGAGTTTACCACTTTGCCGAACATTGCGACTTGAGGCTGTAGATATTCTAGCTGAAATTAACATGGTAAATTGGCACAAGGAAAAATCCAAGAAATAAGAACAAACACAGAAATTGAGTTTCCAGCTATTTACGAATCAGCTAAAACACTTGCTGAATTGTTTGGTTCAAATCTTGTCACACCAAGAATATCTACCAGATAAATACAGAGGTGTAATGTAAAAGTATACTCTGATAAGGCTTACTTCAGAGTTACAATATTTTTTATGCAGTTTTTGGATCATTTTGCCTGTCAATTACAAACCCGTTTCTTGAACCATCAAGAAGTGCTTTCCAGTTTTATGTGTCCAATGCCAAAAAGGAATCGGTTATCACTAAAGTAGAGAAGGAACAGATGAAAAAGCTGGTTGCTTTTACGGGCAAGATTTACAGTGTAGTGATAGGGTAGCAATTGGTGAACTTTAAATGTGGCACTAAAGAGTGAAGGAATTGTAATAAGTTCAATAAAGGCTATGAATTATTATGTTGCCTGCAATGAAGAAATATTCCCATTGATCAGTGCATTGTTGAAAATCTTAGTAACCCTGCCAGTGTCAACAAGCACCAGTGAAATAGCGTTCTCAACTCTTCGGATATTTAAAACTTTATTGAGAAATACAACAGGGCAGCAAAGGCTTAATGGCCTAGCGATGTTAAATATACATCGATAAATAAGCATTTCTCCGGACGAAGTTTTAGATGAATTGGCAAAATCACGCTGTCGATTGGAATTCAAACTAAATTAATGTTGTTATTGGACACTGTCCTTAAGTTAGTTTGCTGCTAAACCAAACAATGTTTCCTTCGGGTTCTACAATAAAACAAAATTGGTTTTTAAATGAACTTGTATTGTTTCATCTAATACTGTTTCAGGGTATTAGTTTTAACTGGATTCCATGCTGATTATTTATTATAATCGTAAATTGTCACTTAGGCACTCAAAAATGAACCCTCCTCTTTTTTACTGGTTTGGAGTCCTCTCGGGGCTGACCCCCGCCTCATTCATCAAACCTAGTTACGCCTATGACAGCATCCCAATAGCATCGTTGAAGTCAAACTCACTGGAAGACATGTTAACTTCATCTGGATCATAGTTTTTCAGTAGTTAGTTACAACAACATGCTTTCTTAGAGACAAGATTACTGGCTGACGCTATTGACCTAGTCCACCGTGCTCAAGGTCGTTCGCACAATGTTCCTACGCGCAACTTTAATGCGCACATACTCGTGGCTTGTTTCTTTGCGAATACGATTACACCTCTTTTGGAATAAGTCCCTCAACTCAGCCGTTGATCTCCTTTATTACTAAATCACAGCGCTAGTTTTTAAATTAAATAATGGTCTTGTAAATATTTGTAGCAAAATAACTTAGTGAACGGTGTATATTTTGGTTAGTTGCATTTGGTGGTATAAGGCCCTATTTATCTTGTAATAAGTTAAACAATATTTTTACAAATTCCAACGTTTCAAAGTGCAACAGTAATAATATTTTCCTTTTTTCTCTCACGGAAAACTTTATGTTGGGGGTCCCAGAGTTGGCATTGAAGTGATTAGCGTATAACTCGAATGGGTAGTAATACGCGGTGCTAAAAATGTTAAATGAATAAATAAAAATGAAGGGATAAAAAGTTTTGATAAACAAACCGATTCATCATTAACAAAGGCAAAATGTTTGCATTTCAATATTTTTTTCTGGTGGATTTAATAGAAAAATATCCTTGGCGTCTCTTGCAATTGAACCAACTTTGATCAAAATCCGCCTAAAAGTTTGACGTTAAGATAAAAGGGCTGTAAGTTAGTTACAATTCGGGCAGTGCTTGGTTTAGTAATTCACAGTCTCTAAATGACGCTGGGGGCTTAAATGTTTTTATGTAAATATTATGTGTTTATACAGGTGCCTAACATTTGTGATGATTACTTATATTAAGTTAGTTTGTGTGTCGTGTGCCTATAAACGTATATACAGCCTCTAAAATACTTTAACAAAGTTTTTGTTTTCAACATTACAGTTGCAACAAGTGGTAGCTAGCAATCTGTTCGAATGGCTCCATCCTGCCGTTAGTTTCCTGCTGGGGCCACAGTTTCACCCTCATGGGACTCACTGAGGCACATCTCCCTTGATAGAGGCACACCCTCTCCTCCACCCCTCTGACCCACCTGCTACTTGATTGCTATCACAGTTCGCTGTCACGTTTACACGGTAACAGTCTCCCACCACTCGGTTTTACAATCTGGTCTTTATTAGCCTACAGTCACGTTTACACGGTAATATTCCCCCACCACTCGGGTTTCAAACTGGTGTTTAGTAGCTCACAGTCACATTTACACCGTAACAATCTCCCACCACTAGGGTTACAAAGTGATCTATAGTAGCTCACAATCGTCTACACGGTAACATTTCTCCACCACTCGGATTACAAACTGGTGTTTATTGGCTTACATTCACATTTTTACGCTAACATTCCCCCACCACTCGGGCTAAAATCTGATTTTGGGCTAAAATCTGTCCTTTGGTAGCTCAAAGTCACATTTACACGGTAACATTCCCCCACCGCTCCGGCTACAATATAATCTTTAGTAGCTCACAATCACGTTTACACGGTAACAGTCTCCCACCACTTAGGCTAAAATCTGTATTTTGGTAGCTCACAGTCACATTTACACGGTAACAGTCTCCCACCACTCTGGTTAAATCTAGTCTTCACTGGCTCGCAATCACGTTCACACGATAACAGTTGCTCACTAATGAGGCAACACTCTCGTATCTAGCTTATCGCAGTCACGTTTACATGGTAACAGTCTCTAAAGCGTACAACCCGAACGTGTAGTAAGACGCGGTGCTAATAATAATTTTAGCATAGTCTTGGGAATCAAATAATTATCCGCCCAGTTTACGAGTAACAAGAAGTTCAGTTAAAGTGGGAAACTTAACCAACCGATGTCCTTTTGAGAGTTTAAGTTTTTTTTATGATACAAATTATTTTACACTTTACTAAATTTATAAAAATCCATTAACTCACCAGTTGTTCTATACCAGACATTTCGAAGGAATTTTTGCAGTCGAAGAAACTATCTATGTGTCTCTTGAACGACTATCTTTTGCTTAAACCCATATAATATTCTCCTGTAAGTGTTGGTAAACCCCACCCATTGACCCAACGAGGACAAAAAGAGATATAGAGATGGTTTATGAACGTTATTTTCCTTTTAGATGTGAGATACGTGCTGGTAGATATGTTTGCGCATCGCCCTTATGTCTTCTCTGTCTACGGGTAGAACTGCAGATTGGTAAAAAAATTGATGGAGAATCTTTTTTGTTTCGAGCCCTCCTAATTTATTTCCATTTATTTAGTAGTAAGGCTCTGTCCGGATATGTTTTTGGCTTGTTTTTTTTATTTTGTGTGGATTTCATAATGATCATACAAGAGCCAAGCTAAGCTGGGTCTCCCTTTCCATGGTTCCTTTCTACCTGCTACTCAAGATGTGACGTAGAGAGATTGGGTCTCTCTCTAACGTCAACAATAATGTCGAAAGTAAATATCGGATCAGGCGCGTTAAAAAAAAAAAACACGGTCATCTCTCCATTTCGAGAGGTTGCTTTATTGGTCCATTTCAACGTCAACGCAAACCACTTTCAATACTTTTTGACAAGGTTTGCTACATAATAATAATAATAATAATAATAATATAATAATAATAATAATAATAATAATAATAATAAGGCATAGTGCACTGCACAAACTTTATCTCTCTCTTTTTCCTTAAACTAAAGAAATTTACTAAAAACTAGTAAAATTTGTGGAACGAAATAATATACAATGTTACAGAAACACTCCAACAAAGAATATAAATGTAATAATATACACTGTTACAGAAACATTGAGAAAAGTGGAGCATCTCTGCCAACTAAAGATAACAACCAATTTCATATTTCTAAGTACTCCATTAAAATATGTTTGTTTTTAGCTTAGAATATATTTTTTATAAAAACATATCAGATTAAATAAAATATTTTTACTTTTAACAATACTTCAACTTTACAATGATAAGTTATTTTGTATTTCAAATAGTTGCGGATATATTATGAAATATGGAAATTTCTGCTAATGTAAAGTGCCTTTAAAGTCATTTTCATGGAAAAACGAGAGTTGTCATTTTGTTTGTAATCTTAACCAATGCCTGGATACAAAATTTAATAAACATCATTAGAGCGGATTTTGAGAAAATCGATTCGATCTCTTTTTGCCCATCTTTAAACTACCCTTAATTTTAGGGTTAGATATCTAATTCTACGTAGACATTTATTGAAATCTGGAATTTGATTTTTTTTTTACTAGGCGTCACAATCTCTCCGAGAAGTTGAGCCAAATTATATAGAGCATCACCTTCTACCTAAGAACATAAATCAAATAACATGCTCTGTTACAAAACCACTAAGAAAAGGGAAACATCTGTGTCAACCAAGGAGCATAGCAATTTAATTTTCAAACTTAAATTTTGATATATATATATATGCTTATAGCTCAGAAAATTTTAATTTTATAAAAAAATTCAATCAAAGAGTTTTATATTTATTAGTAGGCTACTACATCTTTACAAGGATACATTATTTCTTATCTCAAATAGTTGCGGAGATACGATCAAAATTGGAAATTTTTGCTAGTGTCATTCTAATCAGTTTAATAGAAAAATGAAAATTTCCATTTTGTATGTAATGTTATAGAGTGTCTAGATACAAAATTTAATCAAAATCGGTATAGCGGATTTTGAGAAATTAGTTTTTTCCTCTTTCTGCTTTCACTAAACTAGCCTTAATTTTAGGGCCATACAACTAATTCCAAAAAACACTTCGGGGTAACCTTATGAAAACCCTAGATACCAAGTTTTTTTTAGCCTGATCGGTAAAATTGTTTCGGCTCTAGCCCGAGGTACAAACAGACGGAATCGCAAAAACTACTTTTTCTATTTCAGAGGGTCATGAAACATCGACATTTATCAAAATCTCGAGTTGGTTTTTATGACGATCACCATACTTCTCTCTTTGAGGGGTAGAGAGAAAGTAAAATTGAGTTGTGTCTATATGTTCCTCGTTAACTCAAAAACCACTACACCGATTGCGCTGAAATCTCGCATGGATATAGCCTGGACGTCCGGTTCACCGACCCTATTATATTTTCTATTGAAATTAAAAAAAATTGCTGTTTTTTAAATATTTGGTCTTAAAACATGTTAGCAATGTTGTATTCTCCTATTGAATGTAGAATTTATTTATTTCTTACTTGATCGCAAAATAAACTGCTATACAAAAATTTTTTTTATTTAAACATGCATTTTAATCTAAAATCCAAAGAAAAACTATATTTTGTGTTGGTTATTTTGTATCCATAGTTGAAGGCAAATCGTGCTTATTTAACACGATAAAACTTACACAGGTAAAGTTCAAAATCTACATTTGATTTTATCAGAGATGCACCCTCCCATTTAAAGGCAGCTTAAACTCCAAAAAAGACATTGACGTAACCAAATAAAATCTTATTTACACTTGTGTGATAACAATGTCACTTCAACGAGGAACTTTGCAAAGGAACTTAGGGATGCCTGAAAATTTCCCTAAGGCTTATTTAAAAAAAAATTCCCTATATTTATACTCTAACGTCTTGGGCCTCTTAGCTGCTAGTGCGGATTAAATCTGATTCTTTGCATTCTCATAATATAAAAGCTAGAAGTGTGAATAATGTGTGTTTATTTATAATACGTTATATACTTTTGTGAGCCTGACACCTTTGAACGCCTGACCACCACTTCAGTTAACACTAAAACCAAGACAAAATACTAACCTATGGTATAGATTTACATGCTGGAGGAAATATTGGGGTGTGCATCTCGAATTTAGTATCTTTATTCTTACACTATATTTTGAGTTTGATGCATTGGGTGGAGGGGAATGAGAGAAAAGGCCAGTGTTTTTGCAGGTTTTTTTATTAAAGCAATTTTTGGCAAAATAAATAAAATAATTCTCTTGTAGAAACATTAGGTAATTTTCTTCACATGGTGAAATCAACAGTTCTTGAATATCCGTCAAGGGTGTCCT